>CM065369.1:15382933-16817933 GCA_033032245.1 Poecilia picta | reverse complement strand
AAAACTTCCTGTTAGCATAGCGGCTAGCTGGTTACTGCTAGTTCTGATTGACTGTTTCCGGCAGAACGGGGAGGAGATCGATTATTTTTTAGAGATTATCTGTCTCATGTTAGGACAGCGAAAGTTTTAGTACGCATGTAAAATGTATTTTTTTAGTTAGATGCTGCAGCTTTAAAGAGGTTCGGTCAGAGTCACTAACAGGTGGAGCAGAAGCGGCTCCGTGCCAAATATTAAATGTTACTGCCTGTAGCTAGCAGCGGTTCAAGAGCAGAACCAGCGTCTTACATCACAGATCTAAGATTTAAATAATTTTACAGGTTATTTGATTAGCTTTCTGACCGTCATGCTAATCCGGGTGAGTGTTTGTAGCTGCGCGCTGCTTTACCGGCTGTCTGATCCTCCATGTCTTTTTTTACTGCAGTGAGCCTCGATGTAGCCAATCTGCGTCAAGTATTAGCTTCATTGTGTTGATATATTTTGACGAGCTCCGCCGCTGTGAGTCCAGCTGCACATGCAGGTTATTGGCAACAAGAGACAACGATCGCAGCGCACCGCTAATTGACACTGTTAATGATTAACGAGCTTCAGACCGAGACTGAAGCTGCGCACATGTTCTCACTCACGGTACAAAATATTAAAAAAATAAAGACAGTCCATAATAGTTTATTTGTCTAAATCTTTCAGCCTTCATACTAAGGATGTCATTTCACACTGAAAAATTCAGAGAAATAATAATTTTATCTAAACAAAATATCAATAGTCACAGGAAATACTCTCTGCTGTCTCTCAGAGTAATGGCTGCCGCTGGCTGGAACCCGTTACTATGGTAATTAATGCCCCGCAGCTGTGAGGAGACAAAGAGCGGGAAAATCCTCTTCTCCCTCGTTTCTATACTTGGGAGACACCCAGCGCCAGTCTGAAGGACCCTGACAAAAATCCATAAGCCCTAGGAAATTTTTGAAAACATTTTACGGGAGCAGGGATGTGTATCTATGTTCTGACCAAGTTTTAGACCAATAGGGCAATATTTATGCCTGTGAGGGCGAGTTAAACACAGTTTTTCAGAAAGCCATCAGGAGTCCTGTGTGTGTGTTTCAGACAGAAAGGTTACTGATGCTGCGAGTTCCTCAATCTCCAATTTTTTCGTTTTTATTAATTTTTGTCGTCATTTTAAGTCAGAATCCCAACAAAAGTAATAGCTCCCTTCTCGGCACCGAGCCGCACGATTTGATACCACTTTTGTGGGTGGGCACGCAGCGGTACGAGCCGCATTAACGGTAATGGAAGAAAAATAAAGATATATATAAATAAATAAATAAAGAGACATTCTATTGGGTGTAGAACAATAAGTGCCTGCCATGCAAATGCATGGAGGCAGTGACTGACCTGCTTCGCAGGTCAGTCACTGCTCTCCTTATGCATTGCAATGGCAGGCCCTAATTAAGAACATACATCTATATTTATGTTTTAAAAAAAAATCATAGAAAGAGATCCACAAATCATTTGTATTACTATTGCATTGGATAATTATTAAATTATTTGGTGTTCCAAATCTAAACGTAAAATGTTTGTTTTCAAGACTATATAGCACATTCCAATAGTATGCTATAATGACAAAATAATGAGCGATTTGCTGTAAAGCAAAAGTGACTGTAATAATGCAACTAGTCACAAAAGCAACTTTTGTTGCTTTTTCAGTCTGTAGTTCACTGATTGTATGATAAAGATTGCACAAAGTAAACTTCTAAGTCCAAGTACAATCTCAATTCTTAGGTTTTTCATTTTACATGGGACAGGCCTAAAACTCGAGGCACCATCTCTGTTACTGTCTCTAGGATTCCCTCAAAAATGCTGCGACACCAATTTTGCCAGTAAGCGGGAACAACATCAACATTTGCAACATCAAATTTCAAAGAATAGCCCGTGCCCAGCCAAAGCCAAACATTCAAAGGATTCTTCCAAAACTATTGTAGTTCATGTTCTCTTTGATGCTGTCACTTAATACTGAGTCATGTCACTTTGTGGCTTATATCTGAATTCAGAGGGCAGTCTGGACAAAGCATGACAGATGTGAACAAAAACATAAAAACAAATAAAAAACATAACATAAGCAGCTCGACTGTTTATGTGGTCTCTTTCACAAAAGGCAGTTGTGGTCACGCATGGAATCCAGTCCTCCCAAATATGTCGCAAACAGATTCTTTAAAATATATTTACTTTGGAAAGCTGTGTTAAAAATCAAAGGTTTCTCACTAAATTTTCACTGACAGCGAATGTAAACGCAGCAGAAAATCTCAGTTTTGCTAAATATTTGTGTTAATGTGGAAAGTCAGCAAAGCATGTCGCCAAGACATATTCGATAACAAAAACACAACAAGCCTGTGAGGGTGAGCATTAATTACAGAAGTAATTCAAAGGCTGATGGTGACTCTGGAGGAGCTGCAAAGATGTACAACTCAGGAGGGAAAATAAATGGACAATTATGTAGTCATGCACTCCACAAATCAAAATTTTATGGAAACGTAGCACGGAAAAAGCCATTGCTGAAATAAATCTATAAGAACTTCAGTTTAGAGTTTGCAAAAGTTATATGGGGGAATGGAAAACATGAAGAAGATGTTTGTCTGAAAAATGTTGAAAAAAAAATCATCATGCTACATGGAAATCTCCACACTTTTTCATGTTCACTTGAGCAATTTTTTTTACTGACTACCTTTTACTTGTACATAAGTAAAAATATACTAACTTAACGGTACAATTATTTGAGTACATCCATTGGCATCTCTATGCAATTGTGAACATACACCCAGTATGAGCTATAGACCATTGATTGTCTTGGGAGAATCGATGGGGGTATGAAAGTTGCGCATATAACATTAATGTGCAACTTTCAGTTTGTCTATCACAGATCATTCGGAAAATAAAAAAAAACACTTAAGTGTGAGGTTGTGCAATCACAAAATGTGGAACAGGGTAAAGATCATGAAACCTCTGAAAGACACTGGTTTCTAATAAATGTAAAATATTATTTCTTTAAAAAATATACCTAGTAATAGATGCCTTTATTGCTCACTTTCTAAAGGTTCTGCAAAGACCCAGCTGAGCTGAAGGATCTCACTGGAGCAGTCAAGTAGAGGTGTAGCAGTTGAGGTCTCTTTCCTACAACTGAGTGGGCTGCTGGTGTGTATAGGAAAGGACAGTTGACCACTTCAGGTGGACTTTGCACAAACAGGAAGGAGGCTGTTCCTCTGGTCTTGGCCAGACCAGCAGCCACAGTGAGCCTCCCAGGGGGAAGGAGGAGGATGACAATCTGTCCCCCAGCATGACTCTTCACCGCCTGCACTCACTGCGAGAGCTGGCTCTGAGGGAGCGCTGGGCCAGGCAGGACTGGACCGGGCAGAACTGGTCTGGGCTGGGCTTCAGTAAGCAAGGGGGCTTTCGTCTGCATGCGTTGTTCCCTCAACACTGCAGCAAACTAGGTGCAGCACCCAGTGGAGAGTCAACTAGCCAGTCAGCTGTTGTGAAGGATGCTGCAGCTCTGCAATCTACTAGATCTTACTGTATTTTCCCACAAGAGGATTTACTTTGATGCTTTTTTTATGTTTGCCCACACACTTAGTTACTCAAGAAAATGTGATTTATGTGATAAGCTTGGAAAAATGTGCATAGAAATATGCTGAGTTACTATATAGCATGGTTGCTTCATTAAAATAGGGTTTGCTCTGCAAGTTTCAGCAGACACCGTCTATTACTTAAAACCCAACAAAAGGCTAAGTGAATTTGGAAACTGGGATTTAATTCTCTTAAATGCTCTTTAAGACTTGGACTAAACTTCAAGTTTGAGTTGCACTGCAAATACACAGTTCCATGAAAAAGTGTTTCCTTCTTTGCAGTTTGTTTTTTGTCACACTTTAATGTTTCAGTTGGTCAAACATATTTTAATGCTGGCAAAAATAACACGTAGTCTATTCAAATGGCATAATTTACAAAGGAAAAAAGAGATATCCAAACTAAACAGGTTATGTGAGGAAAAAGAAACCTAATAAAAGAAGGTGCTCAAGATGGTCAAAACCAAAGGGAATAAAATAAACTCTTTTTCACAGAAATGTAAATCTGGTTGGGTTTTAAATGTTTTAGCACTTAGTGAGGGAATTGCTTTGCAAATCACACAAAAGCCTAATGAAAGTCACATTAATACAAAACAACTATAGCAAGTACCTCCTGCCCTGGCCTAAGCATTAGCTTATGTTAGAAAGTCATGCCCCTGCTTCATGACCCGTGACCTCTGCTTCCACTGATGAATACACTCTGGCTTTATTTGATACTTCTTCAATAGCAGTTCAGCTTGTCAGTGGTAAAACAACTGGATACAGCCCAGAAGGGAGAAGAAAACATGCATACTGGAGAACAGAGCAGGAGGGGAAGAAAAACAAGCATCAACTCAAGCAAGACGATGTATTTTCATGCATCCCTGTCTTAAATGTCAAGATTTCTTAACCCTCAGTGACTGCAGTGCTGACACCTCTCCAAGGTTCAACAGAAACCGCATTCATTAATAATTAGCTTAGCTACGAGGACAGGGAGCGCAAGTGAGAATGAGCAAGTGTGCATCAGACAGAGAAAATTTAAACGTCTGTCCTTCCCCGAGAGAATCAAATTTCACTACAAGTTCTTTCTTTCATCCTGCATCATTTCTTGTTTTCTTGGCTTGTTGGCCAGATTCCCGAACGCAGTCCACGAATGAGCAATGCAGACGTCGCATCAGCCTCACAGCTCCCTCCCGTCCTTAATCATGGCTCTAATACCCTCCAGATGAATAAACATCTTCATCCCTTCTGCATTTAAAGCCAGAAGGCTCCTCCAGTCTTGAATCCAAGAAAGAGAGACAGAAAGGGAGAAAGAAACGAGGAGCCGAAGAAAAGGGAAAGGATGACAGATGGAAGGGTGGATCAATGTTGAAATGAACCAACAGCAAAGTAACAAAGCTATGGCAAGATTTTTTGGTTCTTCCCATAATACGTCTGATCTATTTCCCCCTTGACACAATTATCACAGTCGTTCTAATTATTTTCCCCTCTTAAACAGATTCCTAATGACAGACTGTGTTTTCTTTAATGATCGTGTTTGTATAGCGAGGATTTTAGAGTGCTGTTGTGCAACCTTGTCGCCTCAGACTGTGTCCACAGACTTGCACAGGAAGGGGGGAAAGGGGCGGAGAAAGTGGAGGCAAAAGGGAGTTGGTCTCTAGAGAATGGGCCAGGCCCCAGACCAGCTCTGCTTTGGCCCAGTAACTGTGCCAGAATACTCACGACATGTGCGTACAGTGTGTGAGCACAAATGGCAGACAGATTTAGGGGTTTGCTTTGTTTCGTCCTGCATTGTTTTGTTTTGTTTTTTTGTTTTAACTGCTATCCAGGCAGCTCATGATTGTCGAATCATATTAGTAAGAAGGATCGAATAAAAGCACGAACACTAACACAACCATACATGCTAACTAACGGGCAGATGCCTCACCAAAGGAAGCAGTTCACTGCCCCTCACCCTGATCTTCATTTGCAGGGTAGGGATAGAATATGAAGCCTGAATACAGCCAGACAAATGACTACAGGGCATTTTACTTATTCATCCATCACTTCACATTGATTTATTCCTGTTTATCTATTTATCAGCTGACAAAACCGAAAAAAAAAATCCTTTACCCTGAACTGTTTTACTAAAAAGTTTGCATGCTGATGGGCATAGTGAAAAACTTTCAGGGTTACTGTAGAAAAAGAAAATCCCTTCATGAATGCCCTCCTCTCACACCAACACATCAACACATACTTTTCTCCCTATTTACATATACTTTGCACATCTTGGCTTACTAACCATTTACTTAGTTACATGCCACCACCTGGGAGGCTATTTATGCCTCTCTCAGGAGAGGAACTCGCTATGACTGCCAAACAAAATCCTCCAAGGTATTACCAACTATTTAATACAAGAAAACTTGAGAAAGGCATTTGGAAGCTGTTCATTTTCATTTCTGCATTAAAAGCAGATGATAGAGCTAGTCAAATCTCAGAGTTAAGTTATTGATTATTAAAAGAGCAGGATAAAAGAGTGTGCTTCAACATGCTTTTTGCGGATGCTGCAATCGTTTTGCTCTCACACCCTGTAATATTGTATGTGGCAATCCGGAGGTACAGCTTACTGCAATGAACTAATTTCAAGGACCATCATTCAAGAGAGTGAATGTAATAGTCCCCTAATATCAGTTATCACTGACAGGAACATCCATATCAGCTAATTACTTTTCACTGTGCCGTTGTAGATGAGAGGACACCGGCCGTTATCGGTATATGAAAGGAGAAGACATTGCTATTTCACCATTAGTGAGGCCCAGCCATTGTTGCTGTCTCTAATACAGAAGCGGTGCACAATGAAATGGTAATAAATCCCATGTCACTCATCCGGCGGCTCACTGAGCTATTTTATATTTCAAGAGAATATCACTGATAAGGTGACCTTTAATTAAGTTCGATGTGCATATAGGTTGACATGTCAGGGCGTGAAAGCGATGTGTTTAGTTTGCCACTGGACAATACACACCTCATATAATGTAGATGATATATTCTGATTGCAACAGGATAAATGTTGTTAAACGTTTCTTTACATCAAGTAGAAACACAAAACTTCACTAGGAAAGAGCTTTCATTCTAGCCTTCCGGCTAGAATTTCCAAAGGCGATAGTTAAAATTATCGCGATATGTTTTTTTATCGCACGATTGATCTATTTATCGTTTATCGCGACAGGCCTAGTTAGAATGGTCCAGTCAAAGCCCACACCTAAATCCAACCAAGAATCTAAGGCAAGACTTGAAAATCTATATTTATAGATACAATAATGCTGATGACTGTTATAGTGACAATATGGCTTGTGTGCGTTAGCTAAACAGCATTGAAGCATTTCCATTTTGGATTCATTAATAACCCATAAATCAGTCAATGTGTCATATATGAAGCTGGTTGGACACAGATGAAATTAAAATTTCATTTTAAGCTTACATTTTCTTTCTTGGTCAAGAGCCCTCTGTGGTCCAGTTTACTAGAACATATTTGCAGTAGTTCTAAAATGTTGTAAAACACTGTCTGCTGCATCAAGCAACAAGCATCAAATATATTGCTAGCACAGAGAGCACAAGTACATTGTACTTGTATGATTAGCTAAAATGTATTCCAGTCAAACCAATTATCTCCAATGATATTGCTATAGTGATACAATTACAATATGTGGTGCAGCTTTACAATACTTTACAATAATGCACTTTTTTGATAAATCACAAAATTCCCAAAACATATTGAAGTTTGAAGGTGTATCTTAAATGTTGTTCTTGTAAGTAAAAAAAAAAACAAATAGAGAAGGAGAAACTGAGTCAGAAAATGTATTTTGAATTGTTGTGAGCAGGGGGAAAAAAAGCACAGACAAAAAAAGTTAGAAAAATTTAGACAATTCCCAATTACTTTAGTATTGGGGACTATAAATCCACCAGACACTTACAAAATTATTTGAAATGCTTTTTTTAACCACTACGCTTAAATTTAGCAGTAAACATCTGTGTCTAAGAACAGATGGTCTAAGATGTTTTGTCTATTCAGTGAAATTCAGATATTTTCCTGTGTTTGTACGTCTCCCACAAACAAACAGGATTTGGGAAAACAACAGCAGCACACATCATACATGACTGAATCCCGTACATGTCACTTTAATAAGAAGTCTTGATTAGGATTCGGCAGACGTAGCATCCCGCATGCACAGTCTCTGCTTTGCTAGGCTTCAGATAACCTTTATCCTATAGGGCTTAATTAATGTCAGCCAGTCGACTCTGCCTTTCAGAAGGAAACGACTTATTCTTCTGCCCTCATGAAGCCCAAATCCCTCTGTTTCACTGCTGAGGCCGACTGGCTTGTTTATCCCAACTACAGGTACTGCTCCCTATTAAGGCCAGCACTTGTTACAGGGAAGAGGTTGAATTATTTACCAACAGTAGAGGGGGAGGTGGACAGAGGGAATGAGAAGAGGCATTTTATACATGGATGAGGTTTTTATGTTGTTGTTTTTATGAGGTTAGAAACATGGCAAGGTTAATTATCTATAAATATTTTATAAAAGGTGCTGATTACTGAAGAGAATGGCTGTCTGAATTCCAGGAGACTCAAAATAACAAAGTTGATACATGGGTGAATTACTATGCTTTCAATCCCTAAAGAGAAATCTCTCCTGCTGCTTCGTAGGCGGAGTTTTATCCAATTGGTCATGAGTAAATAGATGAATGTGTTTTGTTAAATAGATACCAAGAGGTGCTTACGCACAGTTTTCACCCTGGGCAAACTGTCTGCATTCTATCTGCATCTCGGGCTCTGTGCACAATACAACAAAACATACAGAAAACAAAAGGGAGCACAGAGGGGGGAGAGAACGAACAGACAGACCAAACAATAAACCCAACCACAAGAGACAGAGTTTAACTTTGTGTGCGTGTGTGTGTTTGTGCGGAATCAGAACGGGAGACAGAAAGCAAGAGGAGGACGAGGGAGATGAAGACAAATGCAGAAGGGGAGAGAGACAGAGGGTGGCGGAGAAAAAGAAAGACAGAGGGAGAAATCAAATTTGCAAGAACATAACAAAAAGCTGTATCTTCGACAAAAGAGAACACACAAGGGTATTTGTCTAGCTGTCTGCACCAGCAGGATCCTCTGAAAGTTTATTAAACTAGAACCCTTCAAGAGAAGGCAGAGAGTAGTAAACTATACTTCTGGGGAGGAAAGGGGAGAGAGGGAATGGGAATGAGGCGGGGGGGGGGGGGTTGGTTGAAAAAAAAAAAGTAGCTTTTCAGCCTCTGTCTTTCAGAAATTCTTTTATTTCAGCCATGCATTAAGTAACCTCCCCACTGAGTTCTGCTCTCCTTCCTGGTGTGGATAAAGCCGTCCCTCGGGGGAGCCGCTGGTAATTTCCAGCTTCACCAGAAACTCAGGTATTAGAAAAGACCGCTTGGGGACCTGCCACAATATACCTTCACAATTTCATACGCTTTGAAAAAAAAAAAAGAAAAAAAAAAAGAGGGAGCCTTTTCCCTCCCAGCCTACCCCCACCTTCCCTGTAAACCCCCTCGAGGGTCCCCAGTTCAAATTTCTGAAGTGCAGACAACGGGTGTGCGTGTGGGGGAGGAAAGGTGGTGGTGGTGGGGGGGGGGGGGCCCGTGGGACACAGCACCAGCAATAGAAAATCCACTGCATAGAAGAGAAAAAAGCATTTCCTCTCTGGTCTGGCAGGAGTGCCTTTTTTCCCCTGGCTCCCACCAGAGGCTTTTTACAAAACATGTGTTGCTGACATGTTGACAGATTGCTCAGTGAAGTGTTAGGCGCATGCACACGGCTGGCCATTTAGGGGGACATGGCTTCCTACCCAACATCCTCTACCTGAGGCACCATGTTTTATACATCATCCCCCAAAGAAAAAAAGGAAACAATAAAAGGTACGCGAGTTGCTTCTTTTGTGAGGATAACAGAATTTCATAGAGCAAAGCGAGTCTGCGTTGTAATGCTGCCGTAGCTAAACTGCGGTGATGGGGTGGAGCGAAGGAAATGAGGATACGAAAAAGAGGGAGGGAGGAGTTCAGACAGGAAACACAGAGATAAAGCGCAGAGAGAGAAAAATAGTGCTGGAAGAGGTATGTATGTATGATGTAAGGTTGTATTTACCAGGTGAGCCTGTCAAACCAATAATTAAAAAAAAAAATTCCAACACCCTTCCCATCTCTTCCCATAACCAAGCCTCCCGATAGCAGGTGGGAGGATGAAATCTGATCAAAGGCCGGCATCCAGATCCAACTTCTGCTCCTATCAGGGTATCGACAGCACATGTCTTAATCGCCCTGCGGCTCAAAAAGTGCTGCCGTGGCAACAGGATGGAAATGGGGATCATAATGTATTCATGGTGCTAGCGACCTGGGGGCTGCGGAGCATAGTCTCTGGGGACTGCACTTTACCCAGAGCCAGACGTGTCTGGGCAAAATCACTCCACACAAGACAGCAGCAGAATACTGAGGAGCCATGACAGGATAGAGGGAGGGTGGAAGAAAGAGAGCGCATTTAAAGACGATAAGGAAACCAAGATGGAGAAGAGTTTGAAACAGGTTAAGTCAAACAATGTGTGCCAAATAGTTCCAATAATAATCCTGCTCCAACTTCATGTTTCTGGCACTAAAAAATTTAATGTAAATTCTCAGTTAAAGGGACAGTTTGGATCTTTGAAGAGAGGTCCGGTGTTGTTATTCTCCGTCCTGCATCTGTAGATTGAAAAAAGCAATAAACCCTTTAAATGGTGAGAGGCTAACATCTAATTAGTATTGTGTCGATCATGAATGAGCCATTTAAATGAACAAATTTAAATGGACGATTTGAAGCAAATCATTTCATTAACTGATTTTTTTTTTTTTTATTTATTTCTCAGTTCAGTTGAGGTCAGCGTCAGTGTGCTAGACGGCAGAACTTCTGCATTCTATGACTCATAAAATGTACGATGAAGATTCACCTGGTGAGAGACAGCACCATTTCAGCACAGTAGCTTGCACCGCAAATCAGGACATGATTCTTTCACACTGATTGTCCTAGGAAGGATGGTTATTATCAGTGCCATTTTTGTCTTAAAGCAGGAACAAACACATTTTATGTAATTTTGGAGGGCTTTGATATGACTGATGAGTTACAGAGGGAAATGTGAACTAATACAACCTGCATAAACACACTTTTTCAACATTGTAATGTCCGATCACTTTAGGAACTAAGCCACTTACCACATAAAGTGTTCTTATCAAGCGACAGTAAAGCCTAGTTAATAGACCAAAAAGATTACTGGCTCGAAGACTTTGGATGAATGGCAGTTAAAATATAATATCTACTAAATATTGCATCCAGGCAGTTTCTTTGCCATTGAAGTATTGCACACATTGACATTACTTAAAAGGTTGGAAAAGTATAGGAATCTGACTCTGTCTAGACATTGAATTTACAACAGAATTTTTATTATGTTTAAATATGTATGATGTTTTTTTTTTTTTACTTCAAGTTAGTAAGTAAAACGTTCACCTGCAAAAACATGCTTGTAAAAATTCTCCTTAAAAGATTCACCTGACTAGCCAATGCAACCATGCAAGCCAAACCAATCAACACCAGTTAAAGTCAAGTGGCTTTTAGCAAATAAAATTACACTCCTTTGATCATGTGTCAAAGAGTAATCGGGTTAGCTAACTGCTATGAGACATGCCTCAGCCCAACACACAGGTGTCAAATTTTAGAAGGTGAATTTTTGCAGACAAATTTCTGCAGTCAAATTTTTGCAAGTGAATTATTTGGGCTGCACAATAAATATATATTTTGATAGGCACATGATCAGTATCACTAGAAAATGTGTCCAATAGAACATTCAATAATTTCACAGAACTCCATTCCAGAACTGCACAGCTTTGAGGCAGAGAAAAGGCTTCAGATGCTCAACCTCTGACGAACGGCTAAGCCACATGGGTGGCATCAATGGACATACTCTCTCTTTGGTTACCTAGCAACAACCTGTTGAGTAAACTGTAATACGGTAGTTTCAGCTTTAACCGCCATGCCTCATAGCAGCTTAAAAATAAAAATTTAAAATAACAATGTGGAGCGAAAGGGAAAATGAGTACAATAGTTCAAGAAGAAACTGTGGATAAAACAGGAATGGTCACCTCACCAGTTTGACAGTATTTCCGATGTTTAAAACAAAAAGAGAATCAATAATGATTGATATCAACTGGTGTGAAATGCTAATATTGCGATACACTTTTCAGCTATACTGTCCATCCCTTGTATCATACGTCTTAGTAGCATAGCTGATTCCATTTTACTGCCTCTAGCAGGGATGTGCAAAAATAAAAAAGAAAAGTTACTGACCTACTGCAGGACTGAACTGAAACTTTGACATCCAGAAAAGAAAACATCTAAGCCTTGAGTTTGTGGGGGGGGGGGGAAAAACACCAAATGTGATTGTTAGAAAGGGGCTTGCTGAGATGAATGCCTCTACCTTGAGGAGCTTGATGCTGCTTGGCCAGGTGGGTGATTGGGTGGGAAATAAATTGCAGAGGAAATTGGCCAAGATTATCGGGGCCACAAAGAGACATGGCCCTTTGGCCATGGATGAGAATGGATAAAAGAACGGATGAGTAAATGAGCACAGGGATAGAAAGGTTGAAGACTGATGCCTGAGTTGACAGATGATTCTTGTGGATGCCAACCATCCACTACAGCCTCAAATAACACTGTTGCATTCTCCCTGAGCAAAATAAAATCTTCCTTTGGCGAAACAAATAATTTTTTTCTGGAAATGTAGCACAATTTGAAATTCTCTCTACCTTAATGATTTCCCTTTTTGCTTTACAAGCACATACAGTAAATGCATCAAAAGACATACATGTTCCCAATTTAATAAAAAGCTGTAAAGATGCTCACATGTGCAAACAAATAAACAAACAAATAAACAAACAAACAAACACAAAGCGATAGCCTGACCCGCTTTCCCTCTACAGGAGGGCAGCTACAACAGGCACCATGCCAGGTAAACATCCTCAAGCCTTGTGCACTCTCTGCAGAGGGTAAGGCTCAATGCTGAAAACACACTCTAGTACAGGGAATAGTCAATTATGTTCATCACTGGGAAAACCTTCTTAGAATACATATTTTGCGTACATATTCCTCTTGCCACTTTTAGAGAAGAGAAACACAACTTTTGCTGCATTTTATATCAAGGTTTCTTTTCTAAAAAAAGAAAGTCATAACACCTCCCCCTAGAGGAGATGATTCAAATGCATTAAGTCTTCTAAAACGAGTGGATTCACCTGCAGACTGCAGTGTGTCCTTCTGCACTAACTATCCTCCACACGTAGCACACCCTCAGGCATCCAACCTAGGGCCACAGACAACTCCCTGGTCTGTCTTTCCTCCTTCCCTTTAGCTGACAGGTTCTTCGACTGCTAAGCTCCAACATGGACCTCTGTGTTTGTGACGACTATACAGCACAATCAAGGCAGGGAGAAAAAGAAAGAAAGGGAATGATGAAGAGGAATAAGAGAAGGGATACAGGCGGAGAAGAAGAGCTAAAGAGAGACAAGGACATCAACAACATGTTCTCACAGAGAGATGACCCCTGGCCATCCTGAGGCATCTGGTTTATCTGACTGTCTGGATAAGCCACGCACACAACTAATGACTCCAGACCTGTCCATGTCCCATAGGTTTGTTTTATCCCTGATTACAGACGAGGAATGACAATGGGTTGTACGGTAGGTTGAGGCCGTACATCCACAACGCTGCACATCTAAGAGCTCAAATCAGACTATGAGTTCTGCGTGATGAAAAGAGAGAGGAGTTGAAAGTAAGATCCAAAGTTGCAGAAAAGTTACATGATTAGTTCCTTTAAAAGATTTTAATAGATTTAAGACACCAATATGGTTATTGGTTGCTGATTTGTATGCATCACAAACAGGACCAATCTGAAGGCCAGCCTCCATCCATATACCTAACTGTGCATACTAAGCGAGGCCAACATAGAGACGAAGTTTGGACTTTGGCCTCACTTGTTCCCCTCATGTTGCATGGGATAGATCTCAATCTACTTCTCTGGTAGAGATTAGTAATCATCTAGGGCCTTCATATTGATGGCCAAGCTCAGCTTGTTTGCATATTTACTGGCCTCAGAGCCCAGTCGCCTGAGGTGAGAAGCAAATTACATTCCAGCTTAACCCTCCACCACACCCCCACGCACACAACTCACACTCTTTCGATTTCCATCCCTCATTCTCTTTTCTTTTTCCTGCTCCCCAACCTCGTTTCTCTTAACATGCTGATCAGTCAACTTGCGGTAAGCATCCTTGCCTACCTTGGTTGCATCTGTTAGTGGTCTCATTTGGATAACATCATCACAACGTAATCTTGTTGGAGAGAGCAATCAGTTTACTTTGGAATTAGGTATTCCGTTGGCGGACCAAGAGAGAGGGAAAGCTCACAGGGTTTAAAGGATGCAAACGAAAGCATGCTCTCCAGAATACAGTCCTGAGTCTGATTGGGTGATAACAACCCACACAAGCTCCATGTGAGAGTAATGAATGGCCAATGGGAGGCCTGAATAATAATGCAATTGGATTAAAAACCAATCACAAGACGGTTTTGTCTGTTGACTTTGTTTGTGGGGTATGTTCGACAAACTAAATTCATGATGAGAAAGATGCGTCATACTTTGGCTGGGGGGGGGGACATAATGTTCTAATATAAATATCACTGCTTCGTTTACTACAACACAGTCTATTTTGCCTGAAAGTCAGTCAGTTATGATATATTTTGGGGACATGACTTAATATATACATACATATTCATCAGATTTAAATGGAGTGTAATTGTCACATGAAGAGATGATCAATGCAGATCTTTTTTGCTGTGTCAAATTAGTGGTCTTTGATACTATTAAATCAAAGAATATAATGTCTAAGTTTATCACATAGGCATGCACAAAGTTGGCACACGCTGTGGCTTCTCAAAATTCCCTCTCACTTGTTGAAAACAAGATGTTCTCTGATCCATTTGATTGATTCCTCCAGAATGACTGATCAGACAGATGGGTAGGAACTGGAATGGATTAGATGACCTTTACATTCTAAGTGAAGCTGTACCACTCTCTGTCTACTGCTTTTAACATTAACAGGACATCTTTGTATTACTTGAAACACATAGCTTTACTGTCAGACCATTACATTCTGTACCGGCACATGATTTCCCCTTTGCCAAAGCACAGCCCAGCTGGTGGCCTTGGAGACCTGAAACGACACCCATCCTGCCCATAAAACTGAATTTATGAACACACCTTCCAGTCTGAAAATGGCAATTAGCACTAAGGAACAAATGTGTTTCTTTACATGATATCTGTCCTTGTGAGTTGCTGACTGTAACTCCCTACATCCTCAAGTAGAGGAGTGGCTGTTCTAAAGAGCCCCCACAGCAGTGTGCCCCCACCCAAACACCACCCCCTGGCCAACAAAAACAACCCCTGGGAGGGGTATGGGATAGGGGGAAATGTTGAGTTGGCGATAGTGTAACCCCAAAGCTCCAAAACCACAGTGGCAAGCAGGATGCCGTCACAGCTGGCTCCGCTTCTTCCTGTGGGCCCGCTCCACCGAACTCAGCCTAGGGGGAGACATAAACCTGTCGGACTGGTCACTCTTTCCACCACCCTCGTCTCCCGCCTTTCTTTCCTCCCATTACTGGTGAGTTTGGCAAAACCTGTTTAAGGAAAAAGCCCTATGGGGATCAATGTGCAGTACATTTCCACATAGACATTAACAAAAATCTTTTGACCTTTTCATTAAGAAGTACCGACAAACATGGTTCAAATGTCTGTAAATGTTTCTGCTAGGTGTCCGAGAATGGGTGTTGACTGCAGACATTTCTTCATCCAAATTATTTTTCCATTTATTTCTGGGGTCAAAGACTGTTCTTACTCTCAACTTGTCCCAGCAGTATACATACATATATGTATATCTGTCTATATATGGTATGTTTGCATGTGATGTGTAATATTAAACATTTGCTGAAGTTTTAATTGAAGGAAATTATTCACAAAACTAAAATCTAGGTCAAATCAGTGTTAGCAGATTATTGAGATCATAATAAAGATGTATTTTTCTGCACACAAATAGTTTAAAAGACACATTAAAATCTTGAAAAGACTGAGAACTGACTAAACAATGGATATTCATAGATGGAAACATAAGGAAACTACCTTTAACAAAATCTTTTTTTTTGCCTAGAAATGTCCACCTCTTTTTTAAGATATATTATTTGCCTTTTCTTTGTCTGTAGTTATGCTTCTCTGTATCAGCTTCATCATTATTCTGGTGAGCAATCCCATGTTTGAGATAGGAAAAAGAAAAATCATTTGAATTCTGGGGACCTAGAGGCGAGTGAGCAAAACCCAGAGGTAAGATCCAAGCTCCCTCTTCATGCCCTTCCACCAGCTGCCTACCTGGTAAACATCTCCGCAAGCTCCATCCTTTCAAAATCTCAAAACAGGTCAACTGGTGCCTATGTACTTCAGACTCACAGAACAAGCAGAAATTGAGACATTTTCTATCATTCTGTGTTTTTTCCCCTTCCATTGCACCGCACACAACCTGCCTGGCATTAATGATGCTGTTAATAAAATGCGGCTGGTCAGTGGGTGGATTTGCCTGGCAGGCCTGGTGTCTGTCCTTCGAAGAGATAAGCCCACCGCTGGCCTTATCTACCTCCCACAGCCCCACCCAGCAGTGCTGAGCAGTGGACACACAACCAGTCAACTCATCACTGACTAATTACTACCTCTCACTGCCTTACAAAGCAGGCATGGCCTCTTTGCATTTGCAGAGCCTGGCTGTTTCACACCTACATCTGCACTCAGTGGAACTCACACACTCATTTTCCTACCATATCCAGCTTCTTGTCCTCTTTGGTACTAACAGGCCCATACCTAATTGTGGATGATCATTTAGACCCTGCAATCTACCTTTGACATTTGTTCATTTGAAAAAGTACTAATTTTCCTTATCCCACAGTTTTTTAGTTAAATCTTGAACCATTTGTGAGTGGGAGTCAGTTCAAGTCTCATAGCTTTAGCAGTGCGGTCAAAGTCACTTGTGTTATGGAGGGAGGGAGCGGTTTCTTTTATTCAATTGTTTTCCACTTCCACAAGCGTGTGCCAAGGGGGAGGAAAGCGCCGGCTTAACACGCTCTGCAATTCAACACGGCCAGACGCAGTCCTATTAAGATTTAATGTGCCATTCTTCTGCTCGTGCTGCTGAGAAAGACTTGCAGGCTGAGGAAGAAAGTGAACAAAGAGCAAGCGGAGCCAGGGCCGGGGAGAGATAGAGAGCGCATGAGACACCAAGACAACGGCTCGGTGGGCCAGTCGTCATACAACTGGTCGACAGTTTAAAAGGTATGCTAAATAGGAGGGGGGGGGTAACAATAGTGACCCTGATACAGGATTTTCACCCACTGAGAGGAGCTCTGACTGAGGACATGGAATTATCTCTGTTTTGTCCACACATCCTCCCTGCTATTGTGGCTACCTACTTAAGAAAGAGGTCAACTGGATGAAGTCCCAGCATGTCTTGAGTCCCCAACGTGATGAATTATGTGTCATCCAAAATGCAAACTGCAAGCACGCAGGTGCTGTGAGGGAGCGCATGTGCTCTGTGATATTTGTGTGTTTGCATGCCTAAGCCTATGACTGATTAAACAAGCACACATGTGAGAGACGGATCTCGCTAGATGAGGTGGATGCGAAGTGTGAGCAAGAGTTGCGGTTGTGGCTATTGTCATTTATGCTTTATAAACTCTTCTCTTCTTATTTTGGATATGCAGCCCAAGCCTGACAAAGACCAATAAATACTTTATACTGTGCATAATGTGTGCTATGTGAAGCACCGGGGGAAGAGAAGGAGGGCGTCCTCACGAGGGCATATGCTTTGAATTCCTAATGACACTCCTGTTAACGTAACTGGCAGTGTTGCAACAGGGAACACAGGGAGGATGTGCCATGCAGTCAAACATCTACTTTAATACTACCTTTCTATTCCTATTCTTTTTGTTTTTACCTTCCTGTATCTCCATACCTATTTTTCTTTACCCACACAACACTGACACACAAACACATACATGGCGGGAAAAAAATAAACTAGCCCAATTGTAAGAGCTCACTCTAGCATGAGGTCTCTTTTCAGTGGCTGCGTTGTGCCAGAAGTAGCTATTCTCCCCTGACCGCCTCTCCTCCTTTCAAAGCCTTGTAATCAGTGTGTGCTGCTCTTTGTACTGGGATGTCGCAAGACGCCCCAGCAAAAACACAGCAGAATTTCTGATGAACGGTGGCGGCTCAGAGTTCGGCTAATCAGGTCTTGCTCATGTCGCTTTCCTCTTATGTGAGTCCCTTTTGATGCAAAAAAAAAAAAAAAAATTGACGCACTCTGGGATTTTCTTCTTGACAGTCACAAAGCAGCTGTTGGATCAATATGCGAAGTTAGAAGATGGGAAGAAACACAACCAATAAAAGCCTGTTGGAAACATTTAGTACAAAACATGTACTGACAGAAAGTTCTTCATAGTTGAGGCTATTACTTGATATTTCCATGCTACTGGCCCAAAAACTTGATGCAAGTTCATCTAAACACTTTAAAAATTTTGTTGTGACTTGAAAATGTTTCAAACTGCAAGAAGTCTGCTGGCTTTTTTTTTTACTATTTTTAAAATCTTTCAGATGTCAAACACACATAGTACAGAGATAACTAGTTCATACAAAATGCACATTTCAAATCATGATTGTTAGCCAAAAAAAAAAGCTATAAAACTTCAATCTGGCTCAATGTGAAAGATATATTAAACCATAAGTTAACTGTGATTAACTCCATATTTTTGGAAAATTAAGTTTCACATGCTACATCTCAAAAAATACCCAAAATAGAACCTCCCTGACAGCTTGAAGTAGACTGAAAAATATTCAAATGCAACACATAAAACACTGACTTAAAGTAATATGAGAAACAAAACCATTTTTACAACTTTAGGACTCTAATAAACTATAAGAGCCATCTACAAAAGAAGAAAACATGGAACAGTGGTGAGCCTTCCCCAGAGTGGTCCTCCTTACCAAATTACTCTAATAACTTTTTGATAACTCATCCAGGTGGGCAAAAAACTAAGTGGAGTAACATCTAGATCAAATTCTGAGTCATTTGTCTTAGTTAAAGTCAGTCTTCAATATTTGACATTCAGGCACAAGAAACTGAGCAAAAACTGAATCTGGACAGTGAGAGTTCTAGAACCAAAACCACTTTTGGCCAAAAAAAGAATACAAGCACCCATCTCACTTTCATAAATAATACACACGCATTTTGAAAGATATCTGTGAGCCAACGTGATCAGAATGACAATTTTTTAAAAAAAGCTGTGCTCCTGATGACATCTGGCATAAACTAATACAGAAAAAAATAATAATAATAATGACAGTCAAAAATAGTTAATGGTAGTGGGACTGTCAGCGACTGCTTTGCTGCTTCAGGGCTTGGACAACTACTGCAGCTGACAGAACCATGAACTCTCTATCAGTAAACCTTGAAAAAGATTGTCTGGTCCCCAGTTTGTGACCAGATCAGTTTGTCAGCTCAATTTATGTGGCCTACACAACAGGACAGTGGTCAAAGACAGGCCGGTCCAGATCAACAAACAGCCAATATGGCAGAATTAAAACAATTCTGTGAACAGTGAGTCTGCACAGTGATGAAAAGGACTCACTGCCAGTTGCTGATAAGTGTGGCAGAACAAGGGCTAAGTACGTTTTCACACTGGACCAAGTTGGTAAGGATTGCTATCCCTTAATAAGTGATCGTTTGAAAGCTGCTTCTTGTTTTCCCTCACATTACTTTTGGCAAAGATAACATTTTGTTTGATGACCTGAAACAATGACTAGTGCCAACAAAAAAAGTCAAAAATTGAAGAAATATGTGACAAAACAAATACAGTTCAACAGCACTATGAGTGTTTCCCCATCACAAATGGAGACTTTATCTATATCCAAACTTTTCCAATCAAATCAGCGTCTTCTGTGTTGTGTCGGGATTATTGTTTCTCACTGAGCATTAGTGTTTCATTTGTATTTTCTCATAAATCTGAAAATGTTTTCTTATTGAAGCTGAATACATTCTGCAGTGTCTACAGGGATGCGGAAAAAGGGAAATCTGCATAATATAAATCCATATATGGCCCAGTTATCTGTCTTCCCTTTTTTTCTCTCGCACCCTCTCTGATTGATTCCTTTATCTGAGGGAAGCAGAAGACATGCTCTGTTTGCTCGCACAGTGGCCGGCAGGAAAACAGAGAAAGACACTTATTAAAAAGGTCATCTCACAGAGGGTTAAAATAGCAGGGCAAGGATCTCTCATGGGGAGGGGGGGAGTGGGCGGCCATGCCCCTCCTCTAGTGAAGGACACAAGAAAAGGTGTTGCTCAGGGGAGCTGGACCCGTAATGAAAGAATAGCCACCAGGCTGACAGCCAGTGTGTGCACTTGGCTATTCAAATACCATCAGAGAATCGGGACTGAAGAAATGATGCCGAAAATGCAATCTTTTAAAATCAACTTTGAGCAAGAGGTGTTATTTTTATTTACAGTGTGGGCTTGCTAGTAAACACGTGGAAATGAGAAGAGGCGACAGGGTCTGAGGGCAGGTTGCAATGACTGCCATCGCAATCTCATATCTGGCAATATGAACATGTCTTGCACCAACTGAGAGCAAAAGTCAAACTACAGATACCGTTTCTCTTTCTTTGTGAAGTATATGTAACAATATGAGGTAGTACAGATAATCCACTGAGTCAGTGTGATACAGAGACAAAGCATTTGTGAAATGTTTTTGGAAAGGCCTGTGGAATAGCTATCCCTGCAGCCTCCTGCCTCCTCCCTAGGGCAGCCTAAAGCCCTGTCGGCAGGATGCTGATCCCCACACGGAAACCTGATCTGCAGCCATCCTGGAGCCTGAGGAAAACTCTCCACCCCCACCCCCACAAAACTCCCTTCACTTCTGCCCCGGAGTTAAAGGGGTGCTCTGGGGGAACATTCTTTAAGCCCTGCCCCAGCCAGCTTCCACTCTCAACTCTCTGGAGTAACATTCTTGCAGCCCTGCCCTAGCCTTCACTGGGATCTCCTGGGGAGCATTCCTGAAGCCCTGCCCCAGCCCAAGACGAGCTCCCCGGGGACACATTCCTGCAGCACTCTTCTCTCCCTGCTTCCCTCTCCCCTTCTTCTCCCTTGCTCCATTTCTCAGGCTCTCGCCTTCCTCCGCAGTCCAGCATTAGCGCGATCAATACCACCGATCGCATCGGGGACACCAGGCAATCCATACCCATGCGCTCCCTTAGCGCACTGCAGTGGTCACAGCTTAAGTGCATGGAAAGGTGTTACACCTCTGCTAGATGGAGGGAGAGACAATGGCTGCCATTGATCGAAGGTTGCATGTGACATCTTTCTCTGTCCTGTTCGTCGGGCGTGGTCGGCAGACAGTTCCAAAATGTTTTGACTTTATTTAGTTTGTTCTGTCTCGCAGATGTCATCTTCTCGTTTTTAGATACTAGCATAAGGGTGTAGCTTAATACGAAACAGAAGACACATGTGAGGTAATGCCTGCATATATGGTCACATGCAGTTCTAGTAACAGACTGTATAGGCCCAAATTCTGTGAGCATGCAAATTTCCAAAATGTGGATTGGTTCCAGTCAAGCTCTGCAATTTGTTTACCAAAAATAAAACATTTGAAATTGTAAAAAAAAAAAAACTGAGAGTTTAGCAGGTGCTGGTGGTTGATTAGAAAATGGTTCTAATAAAGCATCCATCTGTGAGCAGAGGCTTGATGTAAGGCTGATTAATTGGTCATGGATGTCTACATAATGCCACGTAGGAAATCTTTCGATATTCCTGAGAACACACAAACGAGCACACGCACACACACATACACACACACATTCAAAGTACTTAGTATGCCATCTAGAAGTTTCTTTTCTCCTGCTGTGTTTGAATACTAATAGAGTGTTTCTGCACAATCACAATACCCTAATGGCAATTAGATTCTTTTGTTTAGTTTCCACAGGGGCCCTTATCCAAACGATGTTTTTTTTTTCTTCCTATCATTGAGCAATTAAGAGTTATTTGTCTGTTAGATTGACATTTACAAAAGATTGGGCTTAATTATAGAAAAAAAAAATATGACTTTGTCAGTAATGACCACTGTTTCATGTGGCAGCGAACAAAAGATTTTCCTTTCGTTTAAAACAAAAAGTTGTTTTATATTTCTATTGCATTAAATCCTTTATGTTTTGCTTTTTAAAAGTAAAAAGTATCCAGGCCTTTTTAACTTTCTCATGTTTTGTCTTTATACAAATGTAATCTTCAGTGCATTTCTCTGGGATTTTTATATGCTAGAAAACATAGTGTCTAGTTGTAAAGTGGAAGGAAAATAACTGGTTTGCAAACTTAAATAATTTTGTTGAAGCTCTATGGCTCTGCCTTCATCCTTGTATCAGTTATTTTAAAACCTTTCCAGATTTGCCCTGTAATTATCTCAATCCAGGTTTACTGACCTGCTTCAAAGTTCACCTAAGGAGAACCATCCCAACATGACATTCTGTCTCTCCCAAGCTTTATTGTAGGGATGGTGTGTTTAGGGTGATGTTATTTTTCCTCACAAGGTTTGTACATAGAACAGGAACAATTGTGGTCTCATCTGACCAGATCACCTTGTTTTACTTGTGTGTCATGTCACCAACATTGTGGGTGGAAAAATGCAAACAAAACTTATTGTGCTTCTCTTTTGAAAAATAACTTAATTTGCGCAAATCATACATAAAGGCCAGATTTGTGGAGTGTGTGATCAATAGTTGTCCCGTTAAAAGATGTGAATCTCTGGAGCTCCTCCAGAGTTACTATGAGTCTCTTGGCTGCCTAAGTAAATGATCCTCTCTTTGCCGAGCCTGTCAGTTTAGGTGGATGACCATGTTTTAGTTGGGAGCATGAGACTAAATTAAACACAGGTGGACTCCATTTATGAGGCTTCTGAAGACATTTGTTTTTACTGGATTTATTGAGGTGTTAGTGCAAAGGGGGGCAATTTTTGTCAGTAGTTTTCCCGTTAAAAGAAGCTGTGAATCTCTGGAGCTGCTCCAGAGTTACCACAAGCCATGAGACTTAAGCAAAACGTTTAAAAGAAGGGTATTATGTAAAATCAATTTTTTTAGCTTTATGTCAGAGAGAGGCCCAATTTGAAGGCATCAAACTGAAAAGTCAAATTTACTTTAAGTTATGTTTGATAAATACAGCACACATATAACAACTGAAAGAAACATAGTTACTTGACTATGAAAAATACAGTACTTCCTCTTTAAAAAATGCATGTATCCCTTTTATTCCACTTTGCAATTATCTATTATTTTGTGTTGGTGTATCACATAATATGCCAATAAAATTGAATACATTGAAGTTTATGGTTGTGAGTTGATGGGAAAAAAAAAAGATCTCAAGGTCAGACAGCCTCATATTCCGGAACATAAATAGCTGAGAGGATGTTACCCATTACAATTTTTCACAAACACAAACTGTTGTGTTTAATGTCAGTGACTCAGCAGAAAAAACAAAAACAAAAAACAGAAAAAAAAACAAAAAAAGGGAACAGTTTTTCTTTAATTTTACACTTTTTTGGTACTTTTTTCACACCAGAGGCAGGCCCACAGATATATGTAAGCAAGCCACTTCACATGCAATGAGCATGCAATGAAATTTCTGCTCGAAGAAACAACAATGTCAATTTCATACAAACTATGAAGGAAAAAAAAACACTCAAACACCAGACTTGAGAGGGTTTTGAAGATGATGGAAAATCTTTGTAATGCTCTTGGGATATCTAACCTATAATTTGTGGTTGGCTGACTGTGGGCTGCAAAATGTGAAACCAAACTGCGCATGAATGTAAACAGAACACAGACTAAGCAAAGATTCTCATGAGTAGCCCTTAAGTTTTCATTAAACGACAAATAAAAGTTCAAATATTCGTGTCCTGCCTCGTGTTGTGTTTTTGAACGTGCCTCAGATGGCATCTCTCGATTTAGGCCCATCAGGACGTATAAAGGAGGACAGCAAATCCAGGAGAAGCACATGGAAACCTTCAGCTCACATCATTAGTTCTGTCTGCCACCTTGTCAGTGTATTTATAGTCCTATTCATCCATCAACAGGTCAATGACAGAGTCTGCCAATGGCATCCTTCTTCCTCAGTCCCACAAGGTATCACTACTGCAGTTTACTAACAGTGGGGCTGACTGAGGGACTTTCTTACAGCGATGTACTGTTTCCAGTTGAGGAACTGGACCACGCAGCTCCAGATTACAAACATATATGGATTTATAGTGAAACAAGGAAGGCTATGACCCAGACTGTAAATAATATTACAGCAATTCACAGAGGCCATATTTGTGTGCCCTCTTCCAGCATGTAAGGTGAATATAAATAACACGGCACATGTGCCAAGGCCTTTGTTGGTAGATATTTACCAGAAAAACTAGAAATCTGGTGTTGTGCTCCCCTTAGTGCAGTGTACCAACACACGTAGCGTGGCATATTCTCTATTGAAGGCACAGAGCGAGAGTGGGAGTGGGAGAAGAGCTGAGTGGCAGAGTGGAGGGGAGGCTCGGTGGGCTGAACGTTGTTTACCTGTCAGCTGGCATTGATTAATCTTGTGTTCGGTGAGATCGCTCAGCGACTCGAACACCTGCCGGCAGCTGTCGCAGCTGTGCAGAGCAGGCTCCTCGTCCTCCTCTTCTCCCTCCTCTCCTTCCTCTGGAGAGAGCAGCCTCTTCCTCAGATGCCCGGCCTCACCATCCTCCGCCACCCTCTCGAGGGCGCACTCTGGATCTACGAAGCCACAGGAAATGACAGTACCACATAGTCAGAAGGGTGACCCACACAGTGAGGTACTACAGCTTCCTCTGGGTGACAATAAAATGGATTTCTAGACTCTGGATTTAATAAAAACAATAATAAAAGCTGTAATAAAAATGCAGGTTCAATTTGAACCTCTGTAACTCAACCATTCGTGCCATAACAGAAGTGTTGGGCAGGTGGAGTGAGAAAAATACAAGCAGAGAAGTTGGCACACACTAATATCTATCACACAAACACACACTCTTGTTATTAGAAATGGTTTTACGTTGTGTTTGCCCTGCTTCACCCAAGCAAAACTTTAGTATATGAAACTAGACTGATGGGAATATGTGCAGTTAATAAATCTGGGATTGCAGTTTTTGGCTGGACCAAAGATATATGAAATTTCACCAAGCGAGTGCTGAACTGCTTCAAACAGCATCAGACAAAGATAGGACTGTGAATATTCGGAGCGCGGCTTGGTTTTTAAAAAAAAAAAAATGCAAAAACCGAGATTGTTGTGCATTAGATTGTCGTCACAACACACTTGCTTAAATTATTCAGCCTTGCTCGCAGGCAGCCGCGGGTCGTGCACATCAATATTCTTCAATCCATTTGCAGTTTTGTCTCTTCTTGTCTTTGTGCCGCAGCATTGCCAAAGGTAAGCCACCAACTACCCTGAGCCAGGACTAGAAACTATCTTTCAAATTACTCGCCAAATCTGTATTTCTCGCTATAATGAAGAAAAATCTTTAAGCCAATCTGATTAAAAGGCAGCACCCTCAGACAAACGGTATTGTCAACCAGGTTATGTTTTGTCGAGGACAAGAACCTTTGCACTTTACCAGCAGCCATTTTAAGCCCCTCTGATGAAAGTGTTCTTCTGCTTGTCTGGAAACTCTGCAGGGGAACATTAGGTGGAAGCCAGTTTTCTTTTTTTTTCTTTCATCCAGGAAACTGTTAACAGCACCTGAGGGCAAAGAGTGTGTGGCACCGACATGCACAGGTGTGGGTGTTCATATATTGGGTTGTAGAGGAACCATTTTAAGACCTCCTTCTCTTATATTGTGAAATTCCTCTAGGAAAGGCGTTCCAGAACTCATCAAGGCCACCCAGGATTTTTCCTTTCCCCCACTTGCGCCAAGTATTGATGTAACATCACACCCTCCATTGTCCTTCCCTCTTGGCGACGAAGGCTCTCGGAACATGCCCTCTAAAAATATCAGTGCCGTGGTCCCAGGTGGGACCATGCAGAACAGAACAGAAGGTGTTTCAAGAAAATGAAAATCCCAACCCAATCCTCGCAGACGCAGGCCTTTCTTGCTCCTGGGAAAACACTTCTGACTGAGGCCAAAAGCCACACAATATAGACTTATGATTCATCCACACATGCAGAGACTGCATTTGTAGTATAAACTGAAAACTGAACACTTTATATATATTTTTTTTCTCACAGGCAGTCTGCGGAGAAGGTTATGACTTGTGATTTTTTTCCCCCAAATCTATTCATGAATCATTCACTTATTTAATATTACAGACTCATTCTGTCAGTGAAAACTACTGATGACTCTATTTTAGCATTTTACAGTAAGCAGTTCTATGTTTAAAGATTTTCACATTTTTTCACACTGTTACCGCAAACTCCATGTAATTTGTTAGAATTTTTTGAACTCTACGAAACCAAAGTAGGAGATAATTGTGAAGCAAAGAGAATATTCAACATATTTTTCTTGGAAAGAAAAATTGCTGAAAAGTATTATTTGTCAATGCTTTGCAGGAACAACAATCACAACAATTATTGCGACTCGTTTGGGGATTTATTTACCAGATTTTCCCACCTACAAACCTCGATTGGATTTAGGACTGGATTTTGACTGAGTCATTCTAACACAATAACATACTTTAGCAATGTGCTGGATCTGTACTGTCCTGGATAAATTCGTGCATCTAGCTGATACCGCCATATAATTGTGAAACTGCTATTTCTGTTTGATAATCAGTGGAAAAAGGGAATTGAGAGAAATACTTAAATAATAAATAATAATTATAATAAAACAGACCACATAAATATCTTCATGCATGTGCGAGTCTGAACCAACTTCAATTGTTGTTCCCTTCTTTTTGGTGGCAGGTTTCAGCTGTGACTCCCACTGGTCAGCTTCTAAGACAAAGAAGAATGACTTCCAGCATGCCAGTGAGAGGAGTATCTGGAAGTACAAACTCCAACAAGGAACTGCTGGTGAGTTTGAAACTGGAAGTTGATGTTGAGTATGTATGTTTTTCAGGGGTGGTGGTGGGGATTGAGGTTACAGGGCAAGGTCACGTCCAACCCAGGGATTAAAGAGCCACATCAATACTGAGGTTCCTGTGCCTCTGGGCCTCATACAGTAATCCATCAGATCAGGACATCCTCTTCTACCAGTCTCTGCAGGCTGGACAGTCGATCAATACCGGCATGCTTGGAATGGCTGACAATCATATGCCGAATACTGGGGGAAGATGTGCAACATTTTTAGGGTTGTTTTTTTTTTTTTTAAATAAGACTCTAACGTCTGTGTTGATTTTTAGAATCAAAATGACATGATTGGTGCAGAAGGACCAGAAAGAGGGCAGACCATTTGCTGATCTGATCCATATTTAGATAAAAAAAAGTTCAAAGAAGGATAATAGCTGTAACTAAGAAATTATTCATGTGGGGGTGGGGTGTCAAGGCCACAGGGGATAATGAAGACCTCACCAAAAAGATTTCTACAGATGAATTTCCAATCTTTACCAAACTAAAAGCGCATTAATCCTGGGCTCATAAAATGTGGGGATCTGAATGGATATTGACATCTTTACAGCTATGTAATATCGCACTGAGTCCAAAATCCATCAATCATGTGCACACTTGTGGTGCCTGGTGACATTTATCATGCCACAACTTTCATCTTTGAGACTTCAGGAGTCTCTTGGACCCCCCACCCTTATATTATTGAATATTTCTGCTCTTAAATATTTATAACCTTTTAATTGATATTCTCCTTTCTGCTCCATTAGCCCCACTGGGGATCTGTGGTCCCTGGCAGGGAAGCTCCACCATTGTCTGGCTCACACACTGAGACAGGTGGAGACACTGACCACAGGGAAAGAGGAAGGGCAAGAACCCACAGGAATGGAGTGGGAAAAACTACATAAGGGAATAAAATGAGCAGGCATGGGATGGTTATTGGTATGAAGTTACAGAAAAGTTTTCTGTATATTGTAGCAGTGCTACAGTTTTTCGTCATAATGTTCCAATGGTATAAAGTTTGTTTTATTTAGACAGGGAAACTGATACAATGGCTAGAGTTGTCTCTGGTTGTGTAGAGCTTAAAGTAGTACAGCTGAAATAGTACAGCACTGTCTTTCTTCCATCAATTGCTGCAAACTGTTGGTCAGATGGCTGAAAGACTATTTCTTTACTTCCTCTTTGCTTTCAAGAAGAACAAATATTTGAAACAAGGATTGACTAAGCAACCAACTACAGCTGACCACACAAACTGATTGACAGGTGATATTAGCTTTTTGTATTCATGCAACTAAATGAAAAAAAGGTACAATATTTTTTTATAATTAAACCAGAATCTGCCTAGGCTGTTACTATTTATTATTATTATTAGTAGTAGTAGTAGTATTAGTAGTAGTAATAGTAGTAGTTGTAGTAGGATCTGTATTAAAAATAATTTTATATAATAAATTATTTTTTTATAAAAATAATTTTAAATATGGTAAAGCACAAAAACATAAAAGAAAAAATAAAATTGCACCTACACATACATTTATTTCACATTGATATAGACCTGACAGTTTCAGATGTAAAAAGAAAAAAAAAATCATCCAACTAAAATGTTGGCTTCTGATAAAAATGAGACTGGGATCATTCAAAAGGAAGTACAATGCTGAAAAAAAACATACATTTTTTACATACACCTTATTAAAAATGGCATGTCAAAATTATTCACAGCTTTTTCAGTAATTGGTGGATTTTTTTTTTTTTTTGGCATTACACCATTCTTATAATTGCTAGACCATATTCTTGCATGTTTCCGCTGGTAAATCTTTTATTTCTTATTGAGATTGGAAGGTATCCTTGTTGTCACCCCAATATTTATTACCGATTAATGATTTTCATACATACACACAAAATTGATATGTATTACAGTAAAAAAAAGACTAATTATATGAATGCTAACAATAACATTGTTATATCTGTCAAACATTTTTAATTATTTCTGATATACATAAAACAATTAGATCAGATGAAACATTTTGTTTTAAACATCTGTGTTATAATAGTAGTTCCATTCACGCAGCATTGTAGTATGTTTATCATACTGTAGGAATTTCAGTCTCATGCCTGAAAATGTGAGCTGTACTCAACAGAATCTTAATCAGAAAAGTTAAACTCTGAATAAGATCTTTCGCTTTAACCTCTTGGGATAGAATTGTGTTTGACCCTGAGCGAAAAGGTTAGACAAAAGCATCAAGATCTTAAAACAAGGAAAAGATTCATGGATGTTTTGTTTTAATTTTGCATTCATCCAAATTTAGGCACAACATACAAAGAAGAATACAATCACTAAGGGGTGTGTTCTCACATGCCTGAAGAAAAAAAAGCATGTTGGCCTCAATCAGACTAAACCCTGACGGAGCGTTCTTTGTGCAATGAAAGAACGTGGTGTCAAAAATATCATTACCAGTGCACCAATCCACTCATTTCCCCCCTTCCATCGTTTTCAAGAGATCCTCGTCTCACGACTCCCCCCCCCCTCCCCCAACTCGTCTCCCTCCCTGGCAAACCACCCTGCAACCACCCACCCCCAAGTTCAAATTAAGAATTTATTTTAACCAGTGAGCAGCTTCTGTCGACACGTGTCGGCGGGCCTGATCAAAGGTGAGCGCACTTCTTTATCAGAGTGAGGGAGGCTGTCAGAAATAGGAGGACATTAAGATTGAATAACCTTCACAGGCTTGCCGGCACCTCATTATTTAAAAATCTAAAACTTCTGCTGAGCACCCAACATATATAGGTCACACCACATTCTAATGCCACATGTGCCTCTGAGTGTACCCTCCTCTGTGTGGATGGGATTTAGAGGACTCTTCATCAGATTGACTCATCCCCCCCATCATTAAAGAAGATCATCATCCAGGCGACGAAGCTGCAAGCTTGGAACTTGTGGGATTCTTAGCATTTGTTAGGAGTTTACTTATATAGAAAGACTGTAGCAGTGAAGATGTAGGGAGAGGGTCGGGGGGAGTTCTTATGGTTGATGTGCGCGGTTTTACCCGCCCCCAGTCCTCCAAGTTCTTATTAAAGGACAGCTTAATATTCAGATGCGAGGAAACGTAAAAGTAGAATGGCAAAGGTGTTTGTCAAGAGTTGTTTCTCTAACCGTTCTGAACAATTCACAACTTGAGTTTATTATTTAGCACAAAAAAAATTGCCATACATTTTCCAAACCCCTTATCCCTCCCCAAAAAAAAACATTATAATGCACGCTGAGCTGAGATGAAAGTGATACAGATCTCAAACAATTACAATATGGTTAGAACAAACAATGAAGACAACGCAGAGAGAGAGAGAATGCTGACTGACGGAAGCACAGGTACACAATCGGCATCATCCACCAGTAAAACCTGAGCGCTCAGAAGAGATACAAGCGTACAAAGAAAGAGGGGGGAAATCAAAGCAGCTTGAATGAGAAACAACATTTGAACATACCGAATGCTCTTTCTCTTTCTGTCTTACCAACTCCCTCACTGGGAGTGATAATATTGAACAGAGCGCCTTGCCATGCCATTAGTGCAGGAAAACATCAAAGGAAATGAATAATAGAGAGTATGATTTTCTGAAGTGGTGGAGTGAAAGAGTCCCTTCCTCTTCCTGCTGTAGTGAGCCCTGCAGTACATTGATCTGTGGGCAACCGGAACCTAAGCAGAGCCAGAGTCTCCAACGCCGCACAATGACACCACACTACTCTGAACATGCACTACAGCACCTAGTCAAGACTTCACATCTCTACAACTGTTCTCAGCCACCTTCCTTTGACAGAGGTGAAATGATCTGACAGGATTGGGGGGGACCTCATCAGTCTCACTTCACCAAGAACAAGTAAGCAAGAAAAAAATAATATATGCAAAGGCGGGAAAACAAGGACAAAGCATGTGGCATAATTGCATACAGGCTGTACAATGGTACGGCCAAGCTGCAGATCTTAAGCCGCCCCAGACTCTCTTCGTAAAAAAAAAAAAAAAAGCATACTGCCTCATTAAATCTCAGACATCAAGCTGTTCCTGCCTCTCTGTACTATACATTTTAGTGTCTATCTGTTAGAGGGTCTCTTTTGTTAGAATTTATCCTTTGCTTCTGCTACTAATCAAATATGAATGAGAGCCAAGATGCAGGACTTGCAGCAAGCTTGCAGAGTCACAAAAGTCCACAACTTACAGTGGCAGGTCTTGAAACCCTGTCTGATTAAGCTATCGGGTTGTCAGAAGTCAAACGGCTTTTGTGGGACTGTCCATCAACGTGCCAGACGGAGAAAAATCAGGTGAGCCCTTTCTGTTGCTTTCCGACTTGATGTTTTTCAGCCGTAAGTTGGAGCGACCGCTGTTTGATTACCTGTGTCGAAACATTTTTAAAGTTGCGGGCGACGAGTTTGACAGCAACTTAAAAGTTTTCCACTCGAAACGGCTCATTTTCTCATTGACCGTTCGTCAATCCATGCACAAAATAAATCAGTCAGATGAAGTCAAATGAGGAAAGTGAGAAATTAATTTGTGCGCCCTCCTGATTTCTCCACAGGCAGACATCGATCATGCAGCGGCTGTCTCCCCTCACTCTGGAGATAGAAGCGGTGGAGGGACGGTGAGAGGGGAGATTCGTGTGTCTGAGGGGGTCGTTGTAATCAGGCATACTCATTAGCTCTGCCTTGGCTCTGGATGACAGGAGATCTCTGAGGCAAGTTAGTCTCTTATGTCCAGGGTTAGAAGGGGGAAAAAGTAGCTCCTTTTCACAAAAGAACCAACTGATACTTATCAATACAGGGGTAAAGAAAAAAAAAAGAATGGAACAATAATGGTGCTTTCTATGTGGTGGCAACAATCAAAGAGATATAATCAGGTTCCACAAATTAGAATCTGTTATATAGAAACATTCTTCAGCAGAAATATCCAGTTCAGGTTTGGTCACATTTTAATCTTAAACTGGAATGGACCAAATGCAGTCCAAGCTCATAAAAAAGAGTTTGAAATGCTTTATAAAGTCAGGATCAATGCACATACAAACATGTTCAGTGTAGAATTATCCACTTCCGCTTAAATCAGTGTTTTATATTTCAAATTTGAGGTTATCAAGTGTAATTCAGACTTATCCAGAAAACAGAATTAATCTTTAAGTTTAATCCCAATAGTAAATTTAAACCTTTTAAACCTGATGTTAACATTAGCATTGTTACTGGCCATTGGTTGCTCACGCATAGTATTCTTAGAGTGTTTAAACATAATTTTCAGGTTGTTTGTACATGTTTTAATGTTTATGACATTGAGTACCCAAAATTCTATCAGATAAATACTGATGAAGGCTTTCAATGCTTCTGAAACCAAGTATTGGCAGACCAACAGTGTACTTTTGTCAGTCAACTCTGTCAACACAACTGAAAACTCAAGAACTGCTTCCTGTCTTACTTTAAAACGAAAATCAACAAATACACAGCGATCACCGTCATGATATAAAGTTACTTGATCACATGCTAATAGCAAGTGGATAGAGGTTGACAAGGAATACTGTGGCGGTATCGCAAGATCTTGTGGCATGAGATCTCTTTACTCCTTAGACATAAAAGTTTTAAAAAGATAAAACATAGCTGAGCCAAGCAAGTATTTATAGTGCTGCACACAGCCTCAGTGTTTTGCACAGGAGCACTCAGAGAGCTATGGGTAAATGCCGGACTAATGTGGCAGCCTAGGTGTACTCGTGGTCCCCAGCCTGCTGGGCAAAACCATCCATATCGGGTTTAAAATAACCACGCCTGAGACTTAACCTTTACCAGAGACAAATGAAATGAAAATATACTGTGTGGTGCATCAGAAGCAGACTTCATTCATAGGGGGCTTTCTGCTAGCCTGACCTGAATTACCGCTCTGTTCCTGGAGGGCCACTGTGAATGGCACGCATGGAGACAGGACACATTCATCTGCAAAGCTCTATTTTACATCATACAGAGGGGCTGGGAAACAAAGAGTGTAAAAAAAAAAAAAAAAGACAGCGAGAACACACAGAAACACAAGGGCGGCTATTGGTACACTGGCATGCATGCATGCATGCAGATCCGGCTTACACACACGCACACACACACAAGATGATGCAGCACCGCTCTTTCTCTTGTGGAAAACACATGCAACCAAACAGTTTACGCCATGAAAACCATAAAAAACAGGAAACATCATACTTTTTCATCAGTCTTGTCCAAACTAAGGTTTTACAGACAGACGCACACACACACACACACACAAACACACACACGCACACAAACACACGCATACAGACACATGATCTACTTTCCAGCCGAAAATGATGAAATATGAAATGGAGCATTACCGCTTGGAATGGCAGTCTGCCCAGGACTGTGCTGGTCCTCTGTCACATTGTCTTCTACTGCCAGAAAAAAAAAAAAAGAAAAAGAGAAGAGGGGGGGAATGGAAGGAAAGAAACAGTTAACAGTGAAAAACAACTTTGACAAATTGAGATTTTTGATTCTTTTTCTTCTATATGGAAACTAAAAGAGCTTTCAGATGCTCTCGATGGCTCAACCTGTGGTTTGGGAATCCACACAAGCCTTTCAAGTGTAGGAGCTCTGGCAAAAAGGCAAACAGCCACACACGTAAATAACATATTGGACTAGGTAATGACGTGATGAATTATAAACGTCTCCCTTGGAACGCCTCCCCAATATCAACATCGACTAAGTCAGAGAAAAAAAAAAATACCTTGATGACTACATTAGTAAGACGACTAAGCAGCATGCTAGTTTAACAAATTAGACGGAAGAGCAGATTCCAGTGCACAGAAATCAAAATGCACATGCTAAAAGTATCACCAGTTTCCTTGCCGATACCGATTGTTGGTTTTTAAGGTCAGATCTAACTACTTCCTTTACCTGTAACACATCAAAAATAAATATTTTCTACAGGTCCATTTATGGAAGTAGCAGTTTGGATTCTATTAAAGAAGAAAAATGGTATAAGGACAATCCTGTATCCATTAAAGTACCTTTGTCTGTTTTCATGAAACTTTCTTTAGTAAACATTTTCATTAATTGCATTTGATATAAACTTTATTAAACTTACGTTTTTGATGCATCTAATAAATAGGTATAAAAACATTTCTGGATTTGATCACTGGCCAGACCTGATAAAGGGAAAAGTAGCCGATTCCTCTCTCTGGTCAATTTATTGGTGTATCTGTTATTATGAAGTACCCAGTTAAGATTCAGTTTCTGTGTCATAACTGTCAAAACAGCAGCAAAGTGCTTTTACTCTAACAGGGAGGGTGACGATATAGAGATAGCTTGATGGAGACTCTGCTCATTAGGTGCATGGCAACTAAGTCACTTTTGACTTTTTGACAACAACACAAGCCTTGGAAAAACATGACTTGTGTTTAGTTAAAGGCAGAACCTTTTTAAATTGGAGCCTTTTTAGAGCTGGTGAGACTTTCTTGTGGCATGTCAAGCACAAGAAACGAAATGGATTTTAACAGCGGGAAGAGAACAAAAGCGTCTCCCACCTGTTCTATGTAAAATGAGGGTCTCACTGAGGACTTCATACGCCTCTGCGTTCCACCCCTGCAGTTGAAATGCATTCTCCATTATGTCCTTTCTTTCTAGCCTTTCATTTTCTTGGGCAAAGAGGAAGGGAGTTGAAGGGTGGGGGGTGGGGGGACTGACAGGACCTCCCAGTAGGGGAGTGTGGCAGTGACTGCCAAAGCAGAAATTGGCGCACTTTTAAAATTGCACAAAATATCCTGTACTTTGCATAATTAAGATGGGGATCCTATGGTGGCAGAAGCCTTTTCCACAGGGGAGTAAGAGTCCGTGTCAAGCAGGGTGACAAACATCAGTGGAAAAATGAAGAGGAGAGTCGAGCTGCTTTTTGCGAGACACAAAACAGCAGAAGATGTCTGTTTTCTTGCCAGTCCATGATGACTTCCAGAAAATAACCATTTACATGCCTGCAATGCTCCTTCTGGAAAGACTTCCTTCAATGTGCTGCATATGGAAAATATGTAAAACAACTGGTCAAAAGTCAGACAATTAATTAGCTCAATCAATTAAAAATGGTGACATAGTCCTAGTTGGACACCACTGTGGTAGTGCATCCCCTCAGAACCGCTGTTTCAGCCTTCGGAGAAAACTTGTCCTGTTAAAGGAGGCCTCTGTGACTGACGCCCTGAGAGTTTAATGAGTTTCTGTAGCACTGTTGAGCGCCTTGCATCTCAGATCATTTAAATGGGCTACAGATAGGGGGTCCTAATAAATCCCCCGCCGTTCTATCAGAGAATGGTGGCGGGAGCTAGAGTTTTTGTTTTGATTACCGTCACTGTTGGCGAGATGAGGGAGCTCAGGCAGAAAATTCTATCTTACAATGCCATAAGAACTTAAACATTACTGCAGTTTGCGATGATTTGTCACCACGGTGAACTTATTAAAAGTTTTGCCATTTAAAGTAAACAACTTCCACCGCCACGCAAACGCTTTCCTCATTTGTACCTGGCTGCTTGATAATTAATAGCCAGCTTGGAGCGATTGTGAAGGGTAAGCTGTCAAGTAAAGGGATGTTTTTAACAAGCTGGACTATGATTAGCAAAGAGAACCGAGCAAATATAACTAACAGAGGCTTTTTAATTAATGTGTTCTTAAGCTTATGATTGGCTTGTAATGACTTGAGTAAAACTTAGTTCACAGTATTGTAGGCGCATCGCTGCTATCAGTTAATTAATGTTTGACAAGGTACAGTGTATCACTCAGGCGACGTCAGGCTGCAATCATTGTGCGACGCATTGTTGATACAGCATTGAGCACACTTGGGACAATTTGGGCAAAGGACCTTTAATTAAAAAAAAAAATAAAATTGCAGCGGGAAAAAAAAGCAGTTCTGCAACACTTAACATACTGACCATAAACACATGTAATGGTTGTTAAATAGCCGATATTTACAGTTAAGGCAATGTTGTTGTTTTTTTATCTGCTATGTAAAAAAACCCGAAATAAAACAAGACAAAAGCAGAGAAAAATAGTCTGGAAAAGCTGCAAAAAGCACTTATTAAAAATACCCAAATGGAAGAAAAGAATATCAGACCGTGTAAGACAATAGATTTAGGCGTGTGAGTGTGTGTGTGTAAGCACACAAGGATGTACGAATACACAATATGTTTTATGTTTTTTTTCCACAAGTATGCCCACATACTTGTGCCTGTAAGCCTTTGTATGGTGTGTGTTGGGGGTGAGCTACTCGCAGACATTTAAACAGCCCCGAAGTGTGTTCCTGGATATGCGTGACTCATCTGCTTGGTTACAGCCAGCGAGGACGATACAGTGCCGAACACAATGGCTGTGTAATCCGCCCTGACTGACCGGGAAGGAGACGCTCGCCACGGGGAGTACAACTCAATTTAGCTCGGGTCAAGAGGTCAACCCTCCTCAATTAGGGCCGGGGAGAAGGGAGGGAGGAGGACATGCACTGCACATGAATAACTTTCTTAATGAGCATTATTTGAACTGGTGATTAGTGTCATAAATAATTTGCTGCAGAAAAGCATGTTGATTGTGTTGCATAATATTTGTAGTCCTTCACATATTGCTTCACATATTGTGTGAAACAAATTTCACACAAAAAAAGAAAAGAAAACCACCCCATTTGTGCCAGTTCTTTTTTTTAAATCTCATGAATCAATAATCTCATTATGCATGTTGTGCAAATTCAGCTTCCAGAAAATAGTAATGCCATTCATCCTCATACTATTATATCAGAAACAGCAGTGGTACAAATCAGTCACTGTCTCTGACTCAGAAGTGTGTCTCCATGTGGCAGACAAGCCATGACAACAAGAGCGACACATGCCACGGAAAAAGGACAGATATCGGCCAGCTCCCGCGACACCCGGGTCCAACACACTCAGCCGCACGTCAAGAACACTGACAGGCGTGCTAATGGGATTTTTTTCCATGGCTTCATCATAATTTCCTTAATGATAATTCTAAACCATATTTTTGTGTCACATTAGAAAAGCGTTAATGGGTGTTATGCCACAGATCATTAATTGTGAACGGACTGAAATTTAAAGCAGCTGAGGATGACGCAACTGGTAATAAGTATGTAAGGAAATATGAGAAATGTTATAAAAAACACAGTGTTTTCCTGCATCTTAGTTACAATAGTCATTTGTGACAATCCACGGTAAACATTTTACATGCGTTACATGAGTTTGGAAGTTATTTAAACTAAAATAATTACCATTAGTGACATTTTTGTTCCATGATTCTAAAGAAAATGACTGATGAGAGGAGGACCCTGTTCCTCATATATATATATATATGTATATATATATATAATTTTATTAGAAAGTGTTTGCTGTTTTTGAACATTTTTCTTCTTACTTTTTTGAAAAAAAAAATATTTTTAATGTAAGACTGAGCGTTTGAGTAGACTGATTCACGCACAAGCTGAAACATTTCTGATCTGTTTCAATATTCACAAATCAGACACATGAAGAATTTATTAGCGGCTAAGATAATGCGTTTCTTTTTCCTGTGACTACAGAACGCCAATCCTCCAGAGTTCACTCGCGTGGCAGCAGATTTCTGCTTCTAAAAAAGCATCAAATATTTAAGGTGTACATGACACAGGCCTGATTTCAGGACAATCGCTACACTCGCAGTAAATGGTGCGGAAAATGCATTTATACATGCAAACGACAGACCTGGAAACTTCTCTCCCTCAGCCAATGAACGGGCGAATGCTGGGAGTGTCGTTTGTGCTCAGAATAAAAATATCAACCCAGGCTGACATTATTCAGGAAGCACTGTAGGACAGACGACGTGGCAGTGGTCGTGCAGGATTCAGGAGCGAGATCATCCTTCCCTTACTGCTCACTGAGTGCTGACCCAAAGCCACTGCGCATCAAAACAAAATTACAATGTGCCTACAGTTGAGAAACGTGGAAGGCTCGGGATTGAGTAAATGTCAGCAGCCGGGGTGAAGTGTTTGCATATAAGCGAATGATGTATGGTCTCGTCCTGTGCCATTTATTCCCCCAAGCAATAACGTAGCCGGATCTGTCTCTCAGACTTAATTGAAACGGGACTTGTAATGTTGCCCTTTTCCTCGATGGGACCAAAAAACATAACCTCTGACTCCCACAAGCAGCCAAGACTGAGAAAGTGGGTATGCATGTGGAAGAGGTGGAGGGCTACGCAAGGGGTGTGTGTGTGTGTGTGTGTGTTGGGGGGGGGGTACAGCAAAAAAAAGGAATAGTGCCAACTGTCACAGCATTATTTTGTCATCTCTTCTACAGGCACACCATGTCTATGGTATTCATACACATTATGCCCGCATCTTTCATTTGCACCTGTTTATTCTGCACTCTGCCGGACAACGCGTTCTTTATGAGCACACTGACCGCTGCCCTAAAACAACACTCTCAAAAAGTGAAACCTGAACTCTGAAACCATGCAGCTATTCAGACACAGGCTCACACATGTCTGCACGGGACAGGAATATACGGAGGGTAAAAGCACAAATATAAAATTAGACTTTCCGAAACACAGGTCTACAAATAAGACGCTCGTTTTGGTTGTCTTGAAAATGGTGTGAAAGAGTGAAACAATTTAAGGAAATGACAAGTTAAATTATTATGTACATCTGTATGAGTGCATCTCAGTCCCCGAGGAAAGACATAGACAAAGAACAATAAATAACATCTGCCTGGCCTGGCTTGGGTCTGATCCAAAAAAACAGTGAAATGTCTCTGACGTATCGCTGCCTCGGCTGAGGCAGTGGAAATGAAGACACAAAAGTAACAGCCCTTTTTTTTTTATCTCCCCCCCAATTTCAATTTTCGGTGACAACGACAAATACAAACAATGTCATCACTCTGACTTCATTTGCATGCTGATTTGCTCACTCCACATCCCTTCTCTGTCTCACACGTCGATGTGCACAAATCTAAACAGATGTTCTCCTGAATATTTTCGCACACACTTGTAGAATGCTGGCAGCAGACAATTATGCTTAAAAGACATTTGTTTTAAGGATAACCAATGTCACACCAAGTAGCGAAAAAAAGAGAGAAAAGACGAAGAAGAGAAACTAGTTGGTGCCGATTGTTTTTGAGAAAATAGGAGCACGTTTGCACAGAGTTGTTTACTGCAAAACGGAGACGATTTTTGAAAAATATGTGCGTGCACTCACGTTTCCATTTCTCTCCTGGGTATTGATTTAAAATGGTGGCTGCATGAATGTACTACCACAAGACCATGTAATCTTCCTTCGAGAGGAAGACTTCCGAGAAAGGAAAGAAAAAACGGGGGGAGAGAATGAAAGAAAGAAGGGGGGGAACGAGGGTCTACAGACCACAAGCTGAGAAAGTGAAATTGTGGACAATTATTTGCTGAGCAAAATACAATGCCTGCCAGATGAACTGGAGCTCAAACTCCAAAACCCAGCAGAACCCCACTTCCCCCACTGTCCCCCCTTTATTCACACACAAACACACTAAATATGCAACTCAGAAAAGTCATGTGTGAAGAGCGTGTGTGCATATTGCTCTGTGTTGCTGTCTCTATTTCACTTTCCCTCCCCCCTTTCTCACTCAGTGACAAATGGTGGATCAAATTGCAAACCATTGCAACTGTGTAAAAGCCAAGGAGCCTAAGGGGGATGAAAGGAAAATAGTGTGTAGAGGGGAGATTTTTTCTCCCCCCCCCACCCCACTTTTCCATATTTGCATAATCTAACTTATAAATAATGCAGATGGCTAGAATGTAACTTTACAGATCCTTCTTTAAATTCTCTTTATATAGACATCCGTGCTCGCACGCAGAGAAAGAAACCCCAAGCCTTTCCCCTTTCCCCCCTTCACAGATAAAATGTTTCCACCTTAGTTTCTCAGACAGAGGTGGATCACGTGACCCAGCCCCCCCATTCCATCAGACGGCTCAAGTTCCGACCTGGAGCGTCTTTAACGCATCCAGATGTTCTCCAGCGTCGCGCTCCGCTGTTGCTCTCTCTCTCCCTCTCTCTCTCTTTCTCTCTTCTCTCTCTATCTGACATTCTCCATTGCCCTGCCCTTGCACTTTAACTGTCACTACAATCCAGTCATAACTGAAGGCGATATGTTTTTGTTTTTTTTTTTTTTTTTTTAGAAATTAATTAGAATATAAACTGTCACTATTTTCTTCTCCAATAAAGTCCGGATGCTGCCGCTCTATTATAGAAGATCACATTGAAATGCGTAAAAAAAAATATTTTTAAAAAATATGGAAAACACACACGTTTCCATTCCTTTAATAAGAGCAAATGTTTTTTAAGAGAGCCAGTAAAAACACACAGGCTTATGACTTACCTTTCAGTGATCTTGGTTTCGCTTGCTTGCGGCGCGACATCCTATAGAAAAGAAAACCCCCAGCTGAAGTTGCTCAGTTTCTGCCTTGTAAATTTCAGTGTAGGACGGGATAGTCTATAGGTATGGTATCTCTAAATTGCTCTGGCTGAAAAATCGCGCCATTACAGAGAGATGCAACTTCCAGCCGTGCGTGGCCGCGCGGTGTGGACGCGAGTTTGGTTGTTATTTTGTGATGAGTAGGTGGAATGTTATAAAATCCAATTAGCCCCCGATCGGTGTGTTTACAGTTGAGCTGGAAAAGTGCGAGAATGTGCCGATCCCGTCATGCCGCGTCCTTTCTCCGGGAAAACACACACGCGTGTGGGCATGATGATCGCTCAGATAAGAGATGAAAAGCGGAATATTGCTATAAGCTTTTCGCTTCTCATCTCAAATGCGTCCGCGTTAGAAAGGCATCTGGAAAACGCCTCCTGCGAGATCTCAAAAAAATGCAACGAAACCCCACAAAAATAAAAAAAACAGAAAAAAAATTATAATCACACTTTTTTTCTTTTTTTTTTTTACTTCATATCCACCTAACAGCATTAAAAACTACTGCAGACTCTTGCCTTTTCTCCCTCCGGTCAGCTAATCATGAATTAGGTTCGGGAATCTGATCTAAGTCTACGTCTAAATTGCTCTTAAAAGAGGTTGAAGAAGCAGAGAGAAGATGGAAGCTCCCTCCTCATCACAAACCTGCAAGGTCTTGGACTGCGCTGTCGCTCCGGTAGTCCACATAATAATGGAAAATGGAAGCAAGGCCCCCAAAGCCATCAGGATGGCTCCAGAGGGGGCCCCTACCCCGCAGGGACTCGCTCTGTACGTAATCACTGAGGAAATCATTGTCAGCCTGCCTGCACTCACACACAGACAGAGAGGCATGATTAAAATCCGAGGGATTGTGGCAAGATGCGGATTGCTGGATCCGCTCGGTCCCCGGATCCGGAGTCGAACTCTAAACCCAGAGTCGGCTTGCTCACCCTGGCGTCTCCTCTGCCTTCATGCTCGCCGTCGGCCACTTTCCCGTCTACGGCAGACGGACTGGTCCCCCTTCTGGTAGAAATGGTTAAGCAGAAAGACATTTTCTGTGCGACGGTTAGGCTGCATGTATGAAATAAGAAAAGTATGGGAATTCAAGGGGATGTTGAGAGAGCTTTATATAGATTGATTTTTTTTTTGTCAATGAAAAAACGATTATGATAAATGAAAACAAACATACTTATGCTACATAGATAGATATATTTTATATACATCTTATTTTTATTTTTTTTAATATCTTTTTGAGCTTTTCTTCTCTCTCTTTCTCTCTCTCTCTCTTGCTTTTCCTTCTTTCTTTCTTTCTTTCTTTCTTTCTTTCTTTCTTTCTTTCTTTCTTTCTTTCTTTCTTTTCCTCACACTTCAAAGGTGCACTGCAGCAGCCTGTGCCCCTCACCTGCCTGCAGTTGCCCAGGCCCCAATACTATGCCCCACGATGTGAAAATAAGATCCAGAGAGGAGCCCTGCGGTGGGCTTCTCGCTCTGCTCTTTCCCCCCTCTGCAGGCTGGAGGTAGCCTCTGCCAGAGGCCCCATCTCAAAAATCACAGGCACTGTGTTTCTGTTTGGGCTCAGCCAAATGTAAGAGAATGGTCGGGGTTTTTGTGGCTGCAGATCTATCGGGGAGAGGAGAGAAGAAGTCAAAAAGGGCAACTCCAAGTGTGTCCCGCCGTAGTAGAAGGAAAATTAACAGCAACCCCTGATAGCCTTTCCTTAGCCGTATCTAGTTTTGTGAAAAGAAAATTCACCATAAAAATTAACTGCAATTGTAAAAGTTAATGATGTAAGTACACATTAGGTTTGGTCTTGTTCTATAGGGTATCTCTGCACTTTTCCTTCCAGCTCTTAATGAGGTTTTATACCGTTAAGGATATCATAGGTAAGCAGTTATTATGACACAGGAATTTAAATCTAAAAGAAGCTGAAGCTACAGTGAAGAGAAAGCATCATTTGCGGTTTGCATCACATCCCAAAATGTTAATTTATCTTCATGTGATGGAGCAACATAAATTATTCTGGATTGGAAGAAAAGTTAAAAAGCTACATCCAAAGCTTTGGAGACTTCACACAGTTTCATCTATTTACTGAAAAGGACAAATGAAAGGCACTGCTGCACATGTACCAAGGAATCTCAGAAAACTTAAGCTAACAGGATAGCATGATTCAGAAATCAGTCAAGAGATCCAAATAACTCTGGAGGAGCTGCAGAGATCCTCAGCTCTTGGAAAATCTGTTGACAGAAAAGCTGATAAAACAAGATAAGATAATACACTAGAGAACATAACTCTTCTCAAATGTCCAACCACAGTATCATGCTGCACTATGGTACACAAGCACTGTCTCTGCAAGGTCTTGGACTGCGCTGTCGCTCCGGTAGTCCACATAATAATGGAAAATGGAAGCAAGGCCCCCAAAGCCATCAGGATGGCTCCTCTGGAGCCATCCTGATGCCATAGAAGCAATAGAAGCTCACCACCAGCTCACCACCAGCTCACCACCAGCTCTTCAAGCATCTCAAGAAGTGAAGTATTTGAAGTGCCTTCTTGACCGTTGCTGTCGTGTCATCAGTCCTCTTGGTGGTTGAGATACTTGAAAAATTGGGCAACCTCCACTCTTTTGATGCTGATGCTGACAAGGCAATGGATGAACGACTTCAATCTTCTAAAATCTAGAATCATCTTCTTCATCTTGGTTAAGTTGAGGATCAGGTTGTTGTTATAGGTCCAGTTCTCCAGGTTTAATCTCTTCTCTCTAGGAAGCTTTGCTGTTGGATGTGATTCTGCCTATTATAGTGGTGTCATCAGCAAACTTATCAACAAATCATAAGCTGCACCCTCAACAAATGTGGGCTTTAGTGAATTTGTGGCAGGAAAAAATAAATGTTTAAAAGAAAGTCAAGAATTCCTGTTTGCATTTCGGCACAACCCAAGTAGCATTCAGTGCACACCTGTGAATGAAGATGCTTTGGTCAGATCACACCAAAATTGATATTTTAGGCCAACATATAAAACCTTTCACATTACCCTGAACTTGCTACAGACTGGCGACCTCTCCAGGGTGTACCCTGCCTCTCGTCTGAAACGTTCGCTGGAAATAGGCACCAGCACCCCTCCTGACCCCTCTAGGTATAAGGGTGAACAGAAAATGGACGGATGGATGGATGGATCACCCTGAACTCATCATTCCTACCATGAAACATGTTGGAGACAGTTCAAGCTGTGGAGGTTATTTTCTTCTGTACCATTAGGCATGATGGTCAGAGTTGATGTAAAGATGGATGAAGCTAAATACAATGCAGTCCTAAAAGAAAACATTTCCAAGGGTGCAAAGAACTTGAGTTTGTTGTGGAGGTTTGTTTTTCTCAGCAACGTAGAGCAAGAGTTTCAATAGAATGACTTGTATCGGAGCACATTAATTTGTCAGAATGGTCCAGTCAAAGTCCAGATTTAAATCTGCTTAAGAAATGAAAGGCCCTACACCCGGTTTGATTGAAATTGAACATTTTTTTTCATTTAAAAAATGAACAAAAACAAATGAGCTGCAGCTCATTTGCAATGACGTGGTCCTGCAAAGCATTAACACTGATTAATGCTTTGCTTTGATTTATTTAAATAAAAGATTTTCTCTCAGATTTTAATTTAAAGAAAAAAATGTAATTATGCATGATTTTTCTTCCACTTCACAATCATATACTTCCTTTGTTAGTCTTACACCAAAAAAATCACAATCACTTCAATTGTATTGAAGTATGAGGTAATAACACGACAAAATGTCAACAAGTTCAAGGGGTATGAATACTTTTGCAAGGCACTGTATACAGGATGCCAGTTATTATTTTCCTTTTGTTCCAACAAATCTTTTTTTTCCATCTTTGCACATACACCTGTGATAGACATGAAATGTAAGTGTTTTAAATTAGAGCCTATGACCTACTTGTGATGTCAAGGTTTTTTCGTTTGTAATTGCATCTGCATCTTTGTTTTTCAAATAGCTCCTTAACCCACTTGCTGCCACAAAACATTAGCAAAAGATCAATACAAACAAGTGTGACACAGATTGACACGGCACGCTTTGGTAAATCCGGCCCCCTCACAAACTACAGTAAACTTGGTAAACACAAACATGTAAAACATCTGTCGGTAGGTGCTAGGAAATCTGTCAGGAGGTCCCGGTTGCCTTGAAACTTCAATGTTTAACAATGCTCCAAAGTTCCTGCTCTGCGTCGCGGCGCTCTGTCAGATAGATCTCCCAAAGTTTTTTGGCACCTTACCCAGCCCCACCTCTCCCACCCCCACCCCACTCATATCTCCTGAATACTCTCAAACACAAACAAACATTGTGCCGTGGTCCTCCAGGGCTCTTTGCAACTTTCATTAGTGACAATGCAAGGCTTGAGTCGGCTCACGGCTCACGCAGCTGAGTCTCTCAGTAAAAGTGCACTCTCCCTCAGAAGTTTTTCTCTTCCCCCCCCCTCTCTTTCAAAAACCTCTAGAATAAACCTCATGCAAAGAAGGCAGCTCATGATGCTCCGAAAACTGCCTGACATGACTTTCCCCTCAAGGTTTACCTTATAAATATGGAAAGGAGAGTAAAAAGTAAAAAAATTTTGGAGCAAATAAAGAAATAAAATCAACAAAAATGTTTTTTTCTTAAGTCTTACCTCTGCGGAAATAGCAGGAAGGGAATCATGCAAAGATAACAAAACAAAGCACATAAATTTATATCAGCACGTGCGTTTATGCTCCTTCAAAATGTGATGTGTTCATTCTCATAAACGCCATAAGCGAAAGCATAATTTCATTGTCCTTCTGTGGCTACAAACCAGTGAGATACAATTGAAAATGCAGAGGCTGTCTTCTTTTAAGAGCTTTTCTTTTTTTTTCCAAAAAATATGAACAGTTCTGTGTGCATTTTTTTTCTCTCCATTTTCGTCAGACCTTAAACCACCATACCAAGAAAGTCTGTGCTGCAGCACTGGAGATTTCAATCTGCCTCCCAGCAGGGTGAAATGTTCCCCAGTGGAATCTGAGGCCCTCGGGTGTTTGGTTCCTTCAGTAGCTCTTATTGACCTGTGCCCTCACTCACCCTCTGTCCATTTGGCTCTGATGGTCTCCAAAGGAGAGAAAAAAGTGATAAATAAACTTTTATAAACAAAGAAAGTTTAAATCCCAATGATACATCTCCTGTAGAAATAATAATAACTGAAGGCTATTTAGCAGAATAGGCTAAGAGACGGTGGAGAAAGGGTGGCTTAAAAGCATAGTTGGTCAATTATGATCTTTAGAAGAGGGCAGATGCACAGACATGTAACCACACACACACATTTGACTTGCCTCATTAAAACCCATCCAGCTCCTGAAACTCAGACATGTGAATGTTTCCCTTGAGGAGTGAGGCAAGCTCATTCTGAGAAAAACAGAAGACTGAACTTTTTCTTTTTTTTTTTTGTCTTACTTGCTTATAATTACAGAGATTGCTGGAATGCATGACCCCGGAATAAGGCTGAATCCTGGGAGAGTCCACTAGGAGCATCACCGTCTTCAGTCTATGGTGCCTCCCCGGTTGGATGCCACCCACACTGCGTATGGGTGAGGTCGTTGAGGTGCCTCCAACACCAGAAGAGCCCCCTCCGGAGGCTTCACACTCTGCTCCAATGAGCCAAACTCCTGAGGCTGAGAGAGAGAGAAAGTGAGAGAGAGAGAGGGAAATAAAAAGCAAAAAGTATGAGTGACTGAAAACGCTGGCCTCTGAGTACTGATGCATCTACTCACCGTAAGCTGATAAAAAATAAAAGAACCAAAATTGCATGGAGAGCTAACAATCAGAGGGCTTTAGATTTGGCAAGCAAGGCGTGAGTTCTGCTTTCCAACTTCACTGTTATCCAAATTGTTGCGCAATTAGACTTTGGAGCTAGGAATTATCATATGTATGCAGTCCCAGCAAAATCAGAGTCTGTCTATACAAAGACATGGTCCAAATAATGGGAAATGTCAGGAACAGTTGAGGGTAACAATTTAAAGGACGTCAACAAAAACAGAGAAATATGTAGCGCAAGTGGTCATCGTCCACAGTGACCTTCCAGCTGGAAATCTACAACTTCCATCTTCCCAAGCCAAGGAGCCCCACGGAGCAAATCCCAAAGCAGGTCATTAGCACAGTGGTGTCACCAGACAGCAGATCCTGGGCCAGAGAGGGAGTGAGAGGGGGGACTCCTGGCACCAAGGCGGCTGCTGTGCGCTTTGACATTCAGGCCTGGCTGATCTATGGGGTTGGGGAGATAGTGCCCTTGCTCTGGGTCTTCATGAGGAGAAGGTCCTGGCAGCTTCCCTTCTGACTTACTCGATCATGAAACTGAGGTCAGAACATGTTGCACTCACATACATCCTTCATGCAATGGTAAGATGTATGGAATGTTATGTCTACCGTGGTGACAACAGAGTTAGTTGTGTGACTTCAACATGCAGTTACCGTTTATTTACACGAAAACGTAGCAAAAGCGTTCATATATCCTGAGCCTTTTTTGGGAATTTAACAATTCTGGCCTTTGAGCACAAGTGGCAAAAAGAGTCTTAAAGAAATCCTTGTTGTTTTCCATGAGCCATGTAGGAGGCACTACATGGCTTGTAACATTTTGGTTTGCAAACTAAACACAGCATCTGATAGTTATAAAGACTAAATATCACCCAGAACGCACCATATCCACTATGTCGTACTGTGATAAAATTATTCTAGGGGTTTCATGTCCTTCACAAATAGCTTTGACCTCCACAGCCCATATACAGCAAATGGTGACCACTATAAACATGCCAAGAAAGAGGATCCTCTGGGGACATTAGCGTGCGCCAAGATGCACATAAAAACCTCCCAAAGAAAGACGGACATTTTTCCACTTGGCACTACCTCGCAAGATGAAAGGAACATAGAGCACACCTTTCACTTTAAAATGGCTCTCTTTTTTTTTCTTGCTCATTACCGCACTCTCATTAAGAGATCCTCACATTGAGATGAGATCAAATGTGCTCACCACCATATTTGCTGGTACAGTGAGTAGCTATGCTGCAACACGTAGCTGTGACACATAGACCCTCATCATACAGAGCATTTTACACAAGGAGCTTGGCACCTCAAGAAGTGTATGCTTGTCAGGTTCAGTGGATCTCACATTGAATTTAACACATCGGTGAAGGAGAAACAGTCTATTATCTGTACATTAATGAATAAATATATGAGGAATTTATGGAGTTTCCATGAATATTTTTAGGCTTTAACTCTGTATAATAGAGATGCGCAAAAGTATCCATTGAGTTTGAACTTTGTCATATTTTGTCAGCTTCATTGTGTTTTATTAGAATTAGATGTGATAAACAAGTACAAATCGGTGCCTGACTGTGAAGTTAAAGAAAATGTAAGCATATTTTCCTACTATTTTTTAGGGCTTTCAATATGTGAAGGCCTTCAAAAAAATTCAATTCAGAAATACTCTCTCTTCAATAAGAGACTTGAGACTGCCAGCTGAACAATGAACCTAAATATTACATGGATGGAAAGATTTAGAAGAAAACATTTTCAAATAATAAAAGGTCCGGTCAAGCTTCAGACCTAAAAGTGATTTAGAATCTGACTTAAAGGAAAAAAAAAGTGCAAACTCACTGAGCTTGGAATGTTATAGAAGAAGACTTTGCAAGATGCAGATGTGCCAAGATTGTAGCAACATTTTTAAAGACTTGAAAATGCCACTGCATTAAAGGGTGAATTCATCTTTATTGAATACTGACTCAAGGGAGCTGAATACAGATGGAGCACACATTTCCGTAAGGTTTCTACATGTGCAATATGTACACATTTTGGATTTATATTTCATCTTATAAAATCCCAATCGAGTCTGTTGACATTTGTGGGGTGAGAAAATGTAAAAAAATAAATAAAAGTTCAAGGAAATTCTGTAAATACTTTTGCAAAGGGCTGTAAACATTTAAAACCAAGAGCAGTCAAATCAGTTCTTTTAAAATGTCCGCAGCTGCATTCAGTTGCAAACTGTCAATATCAATTTTGCTGTAAAAATTAAGAGCAGCCGTCACCTGCATCCAATTTATGTTAGGGTTGTCTCTGGAAAACAGTCATCTGTGTAGAAAGACTGACGTTGTGTGAAGACATGTGGACTAGATTGACTCCAAAGGATTAGAAGAACTCTCACTCCCTGGCCAGGCAGGCATTATTCATCCTTCCTCCTCCTCCTCCTCACTTCTCTCACCTTCACCACTGCCACCCATCAACCACCTCTCTCGCTCCCCGATGACTCCCCCCTCTGCCTCTCTTACACTTGCAAAAAACCTCTCCCTGGACTGTGGTGGTGGGAGTTGGGAAAGCGTTAATTAAAGGAAAAGGTCAACACTCTCGGGGGCGGCAGAGGGTGCACGCAGGAGGCTCCCATGATAGAACAGCTGCTCGCTGTTTTCTCCCACAGCATCCACAAGGAAGGCAACCAGCAACTAGAGATGGAGGCCAGGCAACTTGGGACTGCAGGCTGAATCTGGAACCAGGGCATAAAGGATGGAGCCGATTTGACCCTCGCTCTAAAGATGAGGCTGGGAGTGCAGGCGGCGATTTGACTCACCTGTCCAGAATTTTGGTCTGAGTCTCGACTACGTGCCGATTAGAAAGGGCCTCTGCTCCCTGCTCCCACATACCCTTATTTAGACAACGGAATGTATGCCAGGTCTGTTTGCAGAGGGGAACAAAGAAAAAGTGCTAAAAAAGGAACTTGAAGAAATGAAAATAGGAGACACAAGTCTTGTTGGACACTAAAGAATGGGTCAAAGGGACTTAGCACACAGAGACGCTGAGACTCTGTGATGACATCCTGCACAGCTGTTGTCGCTGACTGCACCATGTGTGAGGTAGCGTGGTTGAGACATCATTAAATAATGATAAATTATCTCTTCATTTTTCTCAAATATATAGCATTATGGTTTTTTTTAAGGGACGCTCATGAGGGAAAATGGTTGGCCTAGTTTAGAAGAGTTAACAAAAAAAAAGGTGTTTTTGCATCAGCTGGGAATAAATGATAAATGGATCACATTTAGCAGCAATATCTTAAAAATTAATTTGTTAAATTAGGAAAAGAAAATGAGACTAAAATCTCATTCTTTTTGTTCTCTGTTACTCCACACACTGAATTCAAAGTATGCTGCCTCACAGACGTGATATTAAGCCAATATTTTGACATTCAAGAAAATAAAGAAGAAAGGAAACACTGATTGCCACTTTAATTAATTCCAATAAATACTCATGAGCTTTTTAGTCAAACAAAAGGGAGTGTAAATCTTTTTTTCCTTCCTTTAGCCCCCAAACACGCAGACATAATTAAACATCTATCCTCAGAGAAGAAGTGTTCCCAGTGGAAGGTTGTTTGGTTTAAGGATTTGCTCCGTGATTTGACTCACCGGGGACTCTCCATTTGAGTTTCAAGGTTTTATATCTCTAACAAGGCTTTAATTGCCAAGGTAACAGACCACCTGATTAAGCCTGACAATACGTCTGCTTTATATGTGGAGCAGGAGAGAACGAGTCGAACTCGCCGAAACGAGAGGGTGACAAAAACTGAGGAGGAATATTCAAATTCTGTTTTGAGGGAATTGTGCATTCATGACAAATACATGCGGTTTATTTGGGCAACGAGCTGAGAAGCATATTGTGTGGACATGCACTTCAGCAGACTGAGATCTCCTCAGAAATTCTATTTACTGCACATCAGCTTTAGAGATGCTCTGTAGTTGCAGGAAAGATCCCAATTCTACTGAGAGTGTGGAGGAGGCGGCACTCAAAGCCTGAGGTCCCATGCCATGTGCCCTCCTTATTGTAACGAGTGCATTTCTCTCCTCAAACTCTGACTGGTGAGTATGTCAAGGAAGAAGAGCAGGAGCAGGAGGAAGAGGAGGAGGAGGGGGGTGATATTCTTCAGAGGAGAAGGGGAGCGTCTGGTGGTGGAAAACTCTGTCTTAAAGTCCCATTTCTCCTGTCAGAGGGCTGACACGGAGCATCCAGAGACTCGGGGCCTTTGGTGCTCTGAGTCTGGACACTGGCCTAGATTCACACCCCCTAGCCCCCCTCTACTCATCTACACCACCCTTCTCCCTTCTGCAACATCTCATCTACAAAATACTCCTCAGCTGCCCCATCTCATCTGTTCTTTATTTTCATCCAGGTCTCAGTGAACTCTTCCCTCCGACTCTAGTCACAAAAAAGTTCTTGTGTGACTTGTTCTTTTCTCTGGTATCCTCATAGTTTCCCTGTAGTTATGAATTAAGACAGTCCTTCATGTGATCATTGTGTCCCTTATCAATACTGAATTGATTTTCATTATACAGAAAAAGTTGGGCTGACTAACAGGTAGAAACACCTACAAAATCCAAAATCACAATAAACACTATAAGTCAAGTTATTGTCTCAGATTATGTATGAAACTTTCTTATTTGGTTGATTTTATAGGGTTGATCTGTTAAATATTGCAACATCTATATAGTACAAGGTGTTTGTGTTTCTGTTGCCAATATAATTTGTTTTTCACAGTATTAGAATTAGATTTTTCAGGCCTACAGTCAAGTAAAATCCTTCATTTGTTTTTAAATGTTGCATGTAATGATCATAATTTGTGGATGACTATGATTCTTTTTAATACATATACCTACACACATTTTATTAGAGACCTTTAAAAAAAAGTTGAACAAGTTTTTGAGAAGCTACTGTGTTAATGTTTGTGTTAATGCTAAATGAGGAATTATTGACATCTGCAATGAACAATTTACAGCATTAATACATTATGCATTCCAGAGTATATTTGAATACTTTTAATAAACTAGATTTATTTTTATGAGTTATTTAAAGTACATCAAACATTTGTCCACAGCAAAATCATTCAGGATCAAATCACATGACAAGATGTGTTCAATATAAATTTGATTGTTTGCTGCTGGATGAAACATTGTTTATATGTGATTATGTTTATGTATAGTGGTATTTTGAGAATATTAAATTTTTTTATTAAACAAAATATAGTTTTCTGTTTATCCACAACTGATTGACAATGCTGCTGACTGAAACCATCTGCTATGCAGTGTTCACAAAAATACTCAATATAGTTAATGCAAAAGTAATAAGTGATGCTGGAAAAAAATCATTAGATTTTTTTTTAAAAAGTAGCTTATAACTTTAATAATACTGGTGATAAAAAAGTGTTAACTTGAAGTACTGTATCCATTAAATTTGAATTCTGGATTTGACAGAGCAGCTGAGACTGACACCAAGAGACACCCACCACTTCACTGACTATAGTTGAGAACTGCAGTTTGGGTTTTTAAAAGTTAAGCAACTCACGTCAGTCAGTTCTCTCTGTCTGTAGCTGGTATCCAGTATATATGTTCTCTCTTCTGTGAAGTTTACATGCGCTCAGACCTGTCCCCTGAATACAGGCTCGTCCTCATTCGAAGCAGTCCGAACATGACAATATAAATGCACCTCTGTATACAAATGACTTATGTTCACAACCCCCTGAAATAACACTTAAAGCGCCCCTGTCATGTGAACATGTTGTATCTGCCACTTTGTGAAATTCAGCCTGACACAAAGCTTCAACTTTTGCACCTCACATCATGGTGTGTGTGCGTGTGTGTGCAGATGAGTGTGTGGTTATGGAAATTTCCCATGTCAGAGTTGCGCTTTCTCCTTGTTTCTCTCTCTGGCAGGTGTAAATGGTGCAAGTTTCTGTCTTGTTCAACACCCGTGCTATTTTGATGTGTTGGCAATTCCTTTGCCAGACCAATAACTCCCTCACACCAACACTACTCTTTCATGCTGCCTGCTTTATTCTCATTCTTAGGGGAATCCTCCTGAGATACATTGGTGCGCCTCTTAATTTCCCCAGGGATGCATGCAGGAAACATACACTAGTGATTTTCCAGGGATGAAACACAGACAAAACATTAGACCACAATATATCACGACATCTACTGTTGCTGGGTCACATAACCAGTTAAGCGGGTTCCATAACTTGTCACTAGCTGATGTTTTATAATTCTCTTATTTGCTTGTCACTCATTTTAAGTTTGCTCTTTTGTTTTCCGGGCTGGGGGGGAAGAATGAGGGGAGGTGGTGGAATTATTATCAGCAGCAACACGCAGCCAGTCAGCGAGGCAAAGTGAGGAAGAGTCCCAGGAGGCGGTGTGGCCCGGCGGGTTTGGTTTGTACACCCGTCACAGACTTCTGAAGGGGTGACGTGCATCACTGCTCCACTGAGGGAAAGCCTCTGCCATGTTTACTGTCATGTTCCAAGGTATGCTACGTGGCTTCAAACACATCAAACACATCTACAGGAATACTGATTTTGGGAATGCCATGGGGAGCCGCACAAAGGTACACAAACACTCCTGAAAACACACAAGTGTGCCTTAAAGCTTTCCAAAGTAACAGAAATAAATACAGTTTTGAAAATTCGGTTTATGATTATAAAACAGTTGTATTTGAGTAGAGCTCAGATAGATGGAAATTACTGGATGACAAGATAATGTTGTATTAAGACAATTTCTCAGACTTGTAACTAAATCTGAAAATACCCACTCCTCTCTGCCGTACTATTTCTAAAGCTTCAATTGAAAGCCGTAATACATATAATATGATGTGTAAGGTGAAAATTAAGTCAGTATTTTGTTCACTCTAAAAGAACTGACTAGAAACTTTTTCTGCTACAATCAGCATAGTATCACAAAGACTCCCTACAATAAGTGCATGAGTTACAGAGCCAGTCAGAAGAAATTATAATGAACTGTCATAAAAATTTTGAACATGAAGTAGGACAGAGTCACAGCTTTTCAAGTCGTAATTACAGTTAGTCTTTATCTCTTTCAAGCAGAGATGGCAACTAAAGTTTGATACTCCAACTCAACTCTTGCTTAAGTTAAAGAACTTAAAGAGTTCAGATTTGAACTCTAAATATTTGAGGCTTGAAAAAATGTTAAAAGTTTTCCAGAAAAAAAAAAACAGCCCCTTGTCCTACACCATTTCTTTGTAAAGAGGGTCTGGACTCTTGGCTATTGAGAAATGTCTTTTTATTAATTAAACTTAATCATTGCTGATATGAGGCTGCTACTGTTCAGCCTGTGCTTGTGTCCAACTCCTCAAAAATATACTACACACAGTCCGTAACTTTTTAAAAGGTTGAGGTCAGCACAATTCTAGTAGTCTAACGTGAGCCTGCTTCATCCATCCTAAAACCTGTGCAGTCAAAAGTAAGAAAAATCTTTTACAGTCATATTCAGTAAAGTAGATTGGGCACCATCAAGAGTCTCCTGCATGGACTGAGGGTGTTGAAGCTCTGAAAAATAGGAACAATGTGCCAGCTGTCAAGCATTATGGTGGCAGCATCATTCTGAGGGTCTGTTATCCAGCCATAACATGGACTTATACAGAAGGATGACAGACTATTCTTTCATTACAATTCAAATCAAATCAATAAACAGTTGAAACTTAGATAGAATCCATGATCGAGCTCTAAAATGATCACAGACACACACCAAAAGCAGGTTTCCAAAGTGTGTGAAAACATCCAGCCAGAAGTTTTGCATGATATTTTTGGTGTCCACAGAAGGTGGGGCGTCATAAAAGGTGAGAAATAAATGTAACCTTGTGCACCCATTTTTAAAGGTGTTTGAAAATGTTTGTCGTAACATCATCCAATCCCAAATACAAAGTTCAAATGCAGCATTAAAAATCTAAAATTTATAGAACATTTATGCCAGTGATGAGTGTGTCTGTGTTTGTCGATCATGGATCAGTTGATTTAAACATAAGGTTACTAAAACGTTACCCTTCCAACACAATCAGAAGTCTTTTGGAGTGTGCCATCAAAGAGCCGAGCTTGATTTATGAGGACCAGTTAAGAGCGATTTGACTAGAGAAGGGCTCCCCTCCCGGTTTGCCGTGCACGGTGCCGAGGAAGGCTGAGTTGTTTGCTGTGCCTCTAGGCGTGAGGATGAGGGGAAGCAGCCTGGAGTTCCTGCCTGGCTCAGGGGAGGTTGGACTGGATTAGACGGCTGACAGCTGGGCCACATCTCTGGAGGCGCGGGCGAAGAGACCCCCCGTCTGCCTGCCTCTGCACCAAGTGTCAATTTGAGCATGAAGGAAGGATGGAGCGAGCCAAAGAGTAAGTAAGTGAGCAAAGTGGGGCCTCTGGTAGTCCTGGGTGGATTGACATCAGCTGTGCATGGACTGTGCACACCGTTAGGCATCAGGAAACACACTGTTTATTTAGTGGGTTTGGACTTGGGGTGCACAACGGAACACGGACACAAGACAAAGTACTCCTTTAAGGTTGCAGCTTTTGACCTCTCTGGTTGAAGCGGAGACTCTTATAGTCAAACACCGCATGGTATCAGGAATATAAAGCAGCTTCAGTTATTTAGATTTAAAATATATCCTTTGCTATTAGCGGAAGCATTTATTAATCAAAGCATAATCTCCTTTCCACTAAATCAAAGCCTCTCAATGATGCAGAAATGGCAGTGAAATGAACTCCCCTCAGGTGGTATCCTGTACAATTATGTGCAATCAAGATTAAAAACTACTTCAAAATCAAGCTCACTTCTTATTTATCTGTATTTTCAGTCCTGCGATATTTCATTAAATCTTACCGCCACGAGAGCTTGAATTATTCCATAAGCTTGAATTTCAACATTTGCCCCAACTTTCAGAAGATAGTTTGATAAATTACTTGATTGCTGGATGCACAACCAATGGCATAATTTACCTCAGCAGCTCACTGTTAATATGAAGAATGTTCCAGTGCCGTATGAGGATTCTTCACCATAATCGGTCTTCTCTAATCTTCAGAGACTGCTTTGCGTTTTTTTTCTGCAACCGAATCTTGGCGATCATCGGCACGTGGGATGAGGGCTGCAGTCTACTTTATTGGCCGGTGATGTTCTAATGTGATTTATTTTTATAAATGAGAGTAAGATGGGAATGCAAGTGGGGGTGGAGGCCAGTATGCAAATGCGGACCCTCATTAAACACCACCAACACCACACAACATTATCCCCAGCACCTCGGATTGTTTGTGCGCATTAACGAGGTGGAACCGAGTCAGCTAACTAATGACAGTGTAATGATCACAGCGTTTATGATAAAGTCATCAGAAGGCTTGACACTTACATATTTGATGTATTATGGGGGCCTTCTGCCTCCCTAAGACTGTTGTGGACCTCAGCTTGCTCCTCGTGGTTTCATCTACGTTAGAAACTCGTAAGTCATTAAAATGTTACATATAAAATTGTCAGCAGTGACCCTTAGTGACTGCAGACAGCTCATTACGTTAACTTCTGAGGCAAAAACTTTGTACATTCAGTCTAACAAAGATACAAAAATATACAGAATTGTAACCAGTTATGTACTTTGTGTTACAGTTCATGGAATTAAAATTACACAGAAAAATATGTGCTTTTATATATGCTTACATAGAAAGCAAATATATAAATATTTATTATTAGTATTTTTTCTGATATTTTTGAGGAAATAATATCTGAAAATGTAGTATTTCTCATCTCAGTTGAGTCTGCCTCTCTAAGTGCTAACTGCTGTGGCTGAACAGAATTGTTTAGGCCAACTTACCCATTGACTACAACTCTTAAATAATGTGAGTTAAAACAACATTTAATATATATTTTTTAAACTGAATTGAAAAGGATTTGGTTTACTTTGTCCCCTGCAGATGTTGTACTTTTCTTCTGGTATTACAAGGAGTCATCTGTCTTGGAAGGTTTTGTGCTACAATTTTTACTGCCTGATTTGTCTATTTTGTGCCTGTTTGGCATCTTGTGATTTTAATGATTTTTCTGAAATCAACTGCAAGGAACAGTGACCCTCACACAAACAATTTATCATACTGGTGATCAATGATGTTTAAAGGAATCAGAACCCCAATCAATAGACATAGACAGTACACAAAGCCTACAGAAAATAAGCAAAAGTTCATGAGATTTTAATACTTTTTGAATAATAATCTATGTAAAAATCTATCTAACTTATAACTTTGAACTAAGTTCAATTGTGAAAACATGGTTTGTTTCCAAATATTAAGTATAAGTAAAAACTGGTCAAATGGAAACACCTAGTTAAAGTTTGGGAGTTTACGGTAACATAAAAACAATCCCATAACTCGTTCATGAACGAGTTGAACCTGGATTTAAATATTTAACACGGATTACCATTCTTTTAAAGGCATTTTGTGAATATTTATGTTTTTTGTTAGAACTATAACAAAAAATTTGTCTTTTCTAATATATATATACTATATATATATATATATATATATATATATATATATATATATATATATATATATATATATATATATATATATGAGACTGTACACGAGCCGTAAGGAAGGAGGCAGAGGACTAGCGAGTGTGAGAGCCACTGTCCAGGATGAAACATCCAAGATTCATAAATACATCAAGGACAAAGCCTCAACGGACGATATGCTCAGGGAATGTCTCAGGCAATGGGGAACACAGGATGAGGGGCTAGAGGTTCCATCATGGGAGAACAAGCCCCTACATGGGATGTACCACCGACAAATAACTGAAGTGGCTGATATCAGGAAATCCTACCAATGGCTGGACAAAGCTGGACTCAAGGACAGCACAGAGGCTCTCATCCTGGCTGCACAGGAACAGGTCCTAAACACCAGAGCAATAGAGGCTCAGATCTACCACACCAGACAAGACCCAAGGTGTAGGTTGTGCAAGGAGGCCCCTGAGACAGTCCAGCACATAACAGCAGGGTGCAAGATGCTGGCAGGGAAAGCGTACATGGAACGACATAACCAGGTGGCGGGCATAGTGTACAGGAACATCTGTGCAGAATATGGACTGGAAGCCCCGAGATCAAAGTGGGAAACACCCCCAAAGGTGGTGGAGAATGACCGAGCTAAGATCCTGTGGGACTTCCAGATCCAGACGGACAAGATGGTAATGGCGAACCAACCGGACATTGTGGTGGTGGATAAAGAACAGAGGAAAGCCGTTGTGGTGGATGTAGCTATACCAAGTGACTACAACATCAGGAAAAAGGAGCATGAGAAACTGAGAAAATACCAGGGCCTCAGGGAGGAACTGGAAAAGAACTGGAAGGTGAAGACCACAGTGGTGCCTGTGGTCATCGGGGCCCTCGGGGCAGAAACCCCCAAACTGGAGCAGTGGCTAAAACAGATCCCAGGAACAACATCAGACATCTCAGTCCAGAAATGTGCAGTACTAGGCACAGCCAAGATACTGCGCAGAACCCTCAAGCTCCCAGGCCTCTGGTAGAGGACCCGAGTTCAGAGGATGAAAAGAGACCACCCGCAGAGGGTGAGAAGGGAATTTTTTTTTTTATATATATATATATATATATATATATATATATATATATATATATATATTATATAAATATAAATAAAAATACTATAGAAATTAAAATACTACTGTAAACTACAATGAATAACATATATATCTTGCCCTCCCCTCGTCTCCTAGTGCCAATACTAGAGTTCATTACCACCACCAGGGAATTCAGTCCAAAATGTTGTTTGAATCTCACTGGATGACTAATCTCACTCTTGACCACCATGTAATTCCCAAACATTTCTTAGATTGCTTTGTGTTGTATGTGCGGGAATTTGCCTAAAATGACCACGCAGGTCGCCGCAGCAGTTTTATTTTTGTTCCTTCAAACTTTCTTATGATGTCGGGATGAAGTTCTCTGGGGATTATCATGAGCCCATTTCTGCATGGAGATGTTTATCTTTATGGTGATTGCAAGAATGAGCAGATTAACCCCATAACTAGCAGACATCTTATAGCTGATCTGAGCATCATTAGTCCACATTAATAACCCATGGAAGTGCAAATGGGCTTTTTTTTTATCATCTTAATTACATGACATTGAAGCTCTCTATCTAAAGATGACTCTTTAAAGATGAGACCATCCACGTGACTTCAAGGTGCTTGTTTTTTTGTTTTTTTTTTCTGCACACTTCTGAGAAAGAAACAAAATTGTACTAAAGTTTTGTGCATGTAGACGCACAGATACAAGCCATCTAAACTAAAAAGGCTGCCACTGCCCATTAGAGAGATGGATTGACAGCAGTGCAGAATAAATCTTTGTGGCACTGAGTCAGAAATATAAATAGAGCACCTAAGATAGATTTGTCTCCGGTGTTGATGAAGTTACCTTTGGGGGGTTAGAGCTCTACCTTTTTAGTAATGAGGACAACAGCTAACAGTTTGGTCTCCTAATGAGAAATGATGCTTTTGGAGGTGTGATACAAAAACAATGTTGCAGAATAACACCTCTCTTTTGTGTTATCTGAGTCTGAACAAAAAATAAGCAGATTGGAATTGAAAGAATCAGCCCCACCTTGTGGCTTTGATGTACACACACACTTCTATAGACAACAAAAAAGAGGGATTTGGTATATAAGAACTGTGGGTGTGCAGACTTTCATTTAGCATAACAGGACAGATTTTCATTTGATTTTTTTTTAGGCTGTTTCAGAAATTTAGCTAATAAACTTTCAAAAACTGATTAAAATGAACATGTATTTAACTGAAAGACTAAGAGTGGCCTTGCCCATGACAATATCATTTGCATTCCCAACAAAGATAAGAAAGTACACCAATAATGCAAAAAAAATGATTCTAATTAAATCAATAAATGATGTTGGAATCAGGTAGGACCAAGAGGGGAGGAGCGTTCTGTTACCCATTTTATCATCCAAGTGAGCGGTGTACTAATTATGCTATAGCACCCAGTCAGAGCCCACATGAGACTGATAACACAGCTCTGCCCAGGGTTTCTGTGATTGCGCTCTCTTGCTCCCTTTCCACCTTCTTATTGGAGAAGGCTGCGCTGCTGATATTCATGCAGTAATAGGATGCATGAAGACATAAAACAAAGACAAAGGTGGTAATCCATTTCGTTCCCCTCCTTTTGTTCTCCTTTTAACCCAAGTTCGAGAACTGGCATCCCATTAGAGCTCTATTGCTAATCAATGTGCGGCATTATAGGTTGTATAAATCACAGTCTGACACCTGCTCTATGAGTCGTTAACAGAGAGATCACCAGGGAAGAATAAAGGGAGCAAACATGCAGACAAACTGAATGACATACCTCCACCTCGAATTGAGCTATTGATACAAGAACATTAATACGGAGCTGATCAGCTGAATGTTTTTTTATTTAAACTAAAAGGCCAAACCTTCAAATGATCATATTTCCCCTTTGCTAAAGCAAATATGTGTATAATTTTTTTTTTTCTAAACGCAAAATCAAAATCACCCTGATTCCAGATAATGCTTCATAATCTTGACTTAAATAATTATTTGCAATTAAGCAAACAACCCGCCAACCACCGGAGGTGTTTTTCAGATATCAGACAGCAAGAAGAGAGAGTGGTTCCTGTGAAAATTTTTAATTGAGGATGTAGTCATTCTGCCTGAAAAGGCATGCAGGAAAGTGCACACGCAGGCATTTGTAACCTGAGCGCGGTTACAGAGGGGGGACCATCTGAAGACTTGCAGCGCCTTTGATGTTTTCTGAATACGGGCATAATGCATGTGTAATTAATAAGCCATTTGCATATGATGAACTAGGGCACTTAGTCAATGTTCTCGGGATACAAATACCTGAGGAAAACAATAACAACTGAGAACATTAAAAAAAGGGATTCTTTGCAAAAAAAGACAAATCTTTGGCCCACTTTGGATTAGAGATACATTAGCCACTAATTATGTCCTAATTGCCAATATTTTAGCAGGTGTTTGTACTTATCCAGTGGTAATGCCCTCCTGGAACAAACTCATTAGGGTTATTCTCAGGTGGATCCCAGCAGTCCTTTGTGATTATGAGGGGGAGATGGACTCATGGTCAAAAACATTGATATTAATGAGGCAATTGAAGAGGACAGTGTTCATAAAAAACAACAGCAATACTACTGCTACTACTAAAAATAATAAATACAAGTAATTCTTTCCAAAAAAAGAGAAATATGCAGAAAGAGATGCCGTGCTGGCCACAAGGAATTATAACTATCACAATTATGATACTGACACTTTTGACAAGATACTTTTTTTGAAAGCGCCCCCTTCAGAGAGGAATATTAATGTTTTGGTCAAATATTGCCAAAGCAATCAGAGACTCTGAGAAGTAGAATTTTCTAACTAATCAAACAGGAAATGTAACCCTGTTCTTGATTAAATATTGAATTTAGGAGTTTCAGATATCCATTTTCATTGGCCTGCTGGCATTTGGCAACAGGGGAGAATCAAACTCCCATAAGTCCCTGGAGATGGTCCAATCCAGAAAGGAGCTGAGCCAGCAAATCAAATTGTAGACATGTCACAGAGGGGAAGGGAGTGAACAAAAAAATAATGCATCATGTGCCAGTGCTCTTCATATCAGAAATTATGATGACAGTGTAAATAATGCTATGGAAAACAGAGTTGATGCATGCCTGTCTTCCATTACATATCGAGAATGTTTTTATTAGTGGAACACATTTCAAGTCTAGATAGCACTGCTATGTTGTGGCAGTAAATCTACAGTAATCGATAGTATTTTAAGGAATAAATCACATTCATGATTTTTTTTTCCTTCTTCAAGACTAATTTGTCATGTTTAAGCCAAACTCTTGGCTCACCAAGAGTGTCAGTTATATGTTTACCATCAGCCAAAAATCAGTCAGTGGGAGGACCCAAGACATTTGAATACAAATGTCAATATTCCATATGAAATCAAAGTAAATTTAGAAATATTTCAAATTGTAATTTCTAAAACTAACCTTAAAAGCCATCTTGTTTCTTCATCTTCAGAAATATGCGCTCCATTCTGTCGGTCTATGGCATGAAATCCAACAACATTCAGTGAGGTTTGTGGTTAAACAGTGCACAATTCAAAGCGGTAAAAAATAAACCCACCGTTATTTACTACTATTGCATAACAATGATATTTGAAGCAACACACCCTGTGATTTGATAAAATTGATTTGGCTTACTAATAGATTAGTTTACTGCTGCTATGTCTTACAAAACCAATACAAATTCATACACAACAGAGTAACAATGCGAGTCAGATCTGGAGAGAAAAGTACATCTACCTTAAATGTACCTTTTCTAACATGATTTTTTTTCACAGTCAGATATTCCTCACTCTAGCAAATCACAGGCAAAGTAGACTCACTTTTTAAACCATTAAGTAGAGGCTCCCGTCCTACCCACTGCCTCTTGGACCACATTTTAATGAAATTCCTTCTCCACATTGGGTAAACAGTCACATATAAATTATATGAATTTGAGCTGGAGATTTTACTATCAATATCAATTTTAGGGGTTTTCTACTGCAAAAAGCACTTTGGTTCAGGGAACTCTGGGAAGTGGGAACACTTTGAGCAAGAGGGTGAGTGGGATGCAGGAATAGATTAATTATTGCAGGTGACAAGAGAGGAGAGGTTTACTGTGAATTAGAGTGAATGAACACCAGGGATGAATAATCTGGATAATCTGGAGTGTCAGTCCATATGGAGGTTTGGAGTAGGTGGAGCGATGCTGGTAGCTGGCTTCCATCTTGGTGGAACAATGAGAGCAATGGAGGCTTGAAGGAGGAGGAGCGGTGAAAGCTTTGGAGATTGGATCGGTTTGTTAGGAAGATGAAGGTGAAGAAGCACACCTACTTAACTCCTCCCTCCAGTGAAGACCTGCAGCTCCAAGATTAGCTGCACCTTTTAGTCAAGTCCTGGAACTCTAGAGCAAGGGAATAAATCACCACACAAACAAAACATCCCAGACTCCTGACATCACCCACCTCAACTCCTGCCAGCAGGTGTCTCAGAGGATCCAGAAGGAAGCGAGAACTGATAGTCCTGAATAAGTATTTCACCTAAAATGAAAAGGTGGGACACCCAAGAAAGGTCCTCAAGGCTATAGCTCTCCCAATCAATAAGATCTTTCCAGCCATGACCTTGTCAACAGGAATCCACAATCAGTCACATTGAATAAGCTTGCCTTCCAAAGTCACAGGTGGATGATTGAGGTTCAAAAGAATGACACACGGTGCTGGAATGGACAATATTGTTCTGTGAGACTTGGAGAGTATGCACAGGTTGTCAAGGAGGCAGTTGTTAAATGTCCCAAATGTCAGGACCGCTGTTAACAGTGATATGCATAATTTGAAGATTGGTAAAAGGGGATTCAGCAGTGGCGACTGAATCGCTGCTTTTAACATTCAGATTGCTTCTCATTTATTTGCTAATCAACAAACCTTTTACAGTGTACAATATTAATATTTTACATTAACTTTGTTTTGTAAACCTCATTTCTTTTACTCACAAGTAATAATTAACTTCACACATTGCCATCCTTCACTTAGATGAGGATAACTAAGGTACAGTGTATTAAAAAGGATTAGTCAAGTGTTTTTAAAGATTTAGCTGTATATTAACTGGTATGAACATCAAAATGTTACACCAATTTTAACTTAATAATTATTAAAAATAGAATTACAAGATTTGGAAGAATATTGAGAATTTGGCATGGCATTAACTTCTGGCAACTTTAACCTCTGAATTCCCACGCTTCATAAACAAGGAATAGTTTCTCTACGTTTAACTTCAGCTAGACTCACTTTACTCTCAGGCTCTAAACTACTTTATGAGACACCAAGCAACATGCACTGAATATTATTCAAACAAAAGCAAAACAAAAAATAAATCCTAAAACCCAAAGATATTAAGATATCAGTCTTTCATTTAATCCAGTGAGACTTCCTCGCATGGGTTGGCATCCTGCCAATCTAAACCTTGACCGATCAAACTTACAAATTAGCACAAATGTGCACAGGAAACATAACACAGTGATATCAACGGATCTAATAAGATGACAAAATCCTACAGAGGAGTTTTGGTGTGTTTACCATGTACTAACCAGAAAAACAGTAAAACAGGATCCAGCAATATCGACCTAAGCACTGCCTTTAGCGTTGAGGCAAAAAGGAAGTCTGCCCAAAAAACAACCCAAAAGCAACGCCATATGGACACCCTTCTGTCAAAATTTAATCGGATGATTGATTGATGGCCTTAATTAATTGATATTTATTGATATTAAACCCCTCCCCCTACCCCTCGTGACTGGATGTCCCCCTCCCTCTAGTTAATTGATATTAATTGTTATCAAACCCCTCCCCCCTATATCTATATCTATATAGATAGATAGATAGATAGATAGATAGATAGATAGATAGATAGATAGATAGATAGATAGATAGATAGATAGATAGATAGATAGATAGATAGATAGATAGATAGATAGATAGATAGATAGATAGATAATAGATAGATAGATTGATTGATTGATTGATTGATTGATTGATTGATTCATACTTGGAGCTGTTCACATTATGATCCACTTCAATAAAAAAAAATTGTATATATGATGGTCTTATACGGGCATCTGATTTATCCTCACAAACAAAGGTTCCCCCCTGCCACTACTGCTCCCATCTCAACCTCATGAAAACAATGCATGCATACAGATTTAACATGCCAAAGTTCAAACAAAGCATAATTTGTTCATTTTGGGGAAAAAAAAAATAATTTAAAATAATAAAACAACCAAAATTATATGACATTTTTAGGTGACAAATTGTGGTACCGATGATGCATTTCATAAGAACTAATGAACATGGAGGAGAGATTTGTGAAGACGGAGTTGTATGGGATATCATGAGAAGAGAGTCAGACTTTTAGTCTCAAGTGTAATGCAGAGGAGGGTTTGTTTTCTGGTCAGCGATTCTGTGATTATGTTCTGTGGTGTGATAAAGTAGAGTTGGACAAGATGTGCTTGCAATGGCGGATGTGGTGATGGACAGACTTGACATAGAAATCCTTTTCATCTGATGGTAACAGATGGTGAGACTTGAAAAGGGGATTGATACTTAGGTATACATCTACTTCAGGGTTTTTAGGCAGAGTCCAAATTAAAGTAAAGGGTTTTCAAAATGATCTTTTTTCTTTTCTCCCAAATGTTTCTCAAAAACATAACATCATTTTTTAAAACATCTTCAATGACACAACCAAAACAACCCAAACAGTAATGAGTTTGTATGAGTCACATAAAAGCAAGCCTGGCATTTATGACAGTCATGAAGACACATCAAAAAAAAGAATGGGTCAGAGTCTGTGCACAAAGGTTGATGTTATTACATCTGACTTGGTTGGGTTGAAGGTTATATTAGAGTTGAAGATATGACATCATGTCTAAATTATCCACTATGTCAATTGTTTGAAAATATTATGTAGTAAACCGTCTTATATTGACACGGTCAGGGATATGGTTTTCAAGTGGAACCTAATAAAACACTGAATATTAGCATTATTGACTAGCGTTTAGTGTTTGTGTGGTTCTCTACAGATTCACAGTGTTTGAAGCTGTAGAAATGTAGATTTAGACAGGTCTCAAAGTGCTAGAAATCCCCGCCGTCTACCTTTTTGTGGTATCGACAATACCCAAAACTACCCCACCACCACCTTCCCTCGAAGTCTCACAAGTCTAAAATGTCTTTTTGACGTTCCCAACTCAAATCCCAGAGTCACATCAAAAATCTGTTAAACTTGTTTTTTTCCTCCAAATTTTTCTTCTGCTCCCCACGCTCACTGTTGCATTGTTCGACCTTGAGTGAGATGCTGTCAGGCGCTTTTTAGAACATAAGCGTTGCAGTTTCCCATAATCCACTGGGAGCGTGGAGGTGAGAGCTGTGGCCCAGTAGCTCTCTGAGTGGCTGGCAGTGGATCAAAAGCAAACGAGGTTCCTGAGCTCATTCCAATTATAACAGCACACACTATCAACTACAAATACAAACAGCACATAAGTGATAGTGCTGGTGGCCTGGAGGATTGCTGCGAGAGAGCAGGCAGCATGCTAATCAGGATACCTCTTGCCATGGGCTATTTAGGGAATAGCCTCTCATCCCACCAATTCCCCTTGCTTTAGCCAGGGAGACGAAAGAGAAGAAGGGGGGTGAATTCCCTGAGAGCTCAAATCCAAGGACAAAATATTAGAAAACGGATCTTTATCTTTGCTCTTGGCCAATATCCATATTAATTACAAAAAAGAAAAACAGCACAAAGGTGCTAAATAATACATAAGGAGATTAGTCCAAAACATGCAGCTACAAATTATGGACCTAGATTTGTTGGTTCAGTCAGAATGTGATGTAAAATCATGTTAATATATACCAAGACAAATGTTATTTTCTTTGTGCTTCATCTGAATCTCAGCAGTGTTGTTGACGTCATTATGCTCGATTCAAATACACTGCGCCATGATTTAACATTTGCAAAAGCAGTGTGGAAAACATGGCCCTCAGTCATTTGCACATCACTTCACAGTGTTTGCAATTAGTTTGGCTATCCATAACATCTTCCCTACCATTTGTTGCAGCCAATCCAGGAGAGTGATTTATATATCAGATCGGCCGGAGAAGGCAGTCAGATGTTCGGAGGTGTTGTGCTGTAACAATCAAACTGACTCGCCTCTTCCTCTTCATCCTCCTTCTTATCCTCTTCCTCCTCCTCCTCCTCTCACCAACAACCCCTCGGAGCTTGGCAACTCTCCAGAGCCATGCAGGGGCGGCGGAGTACAGCGGGAGCCTGAGTGAGAAGCACACATTGTGCACGACGGGACCCCAGCAGCCCCGGCCCGAAGGCACAACTCTCAAGGACATGGAGAACTGGGGCAGAGAACTTCCTAGCTTCCCACAGTGAGGGCAAGCAGAGGAAAGGGGGAAAGTTTCCAAAAGTGTCTCAGTGTGCATGCAAATAGCATGCGAGATCTGTTGTAAGGAGAAATACATTACTTCAACAAACAGCGAACAGCACCATTCACATTTACTGGTTAATATGAATTTTAAGATATATCAATTGTTTAAGTAACATAATATTACACCCAAAATCTGTGAAGATGTGAACTTTTAGCTGCAGAAAAATATCCCACATTAAGGAAAAAAAAATCTAAATTAATTATTACAAAATAGTTCCAATAACTTCAGTTTACCTGAAGCATTTGTAAATGTAACTTTAATCAATAACCTACAACTTCCTGTCTCCTTCCTGTAGAGCTACACTGTGATTCAGGGGATCTATTTTACTAGCTTCTCTTAAGAATGAGAAAGATAAGATGAGAATATGCCATTCAAATAATGTTTGTTGATTTTCAGCAGATGGCTTCAAAAAGAAGCAACTTGCCACATTTCAAGTAAGAGTAAAATCAAGATGTAACTCAAATTGTCACAATGAAGGCTGGATAAGGTTTCCGGTTTATTTTGGCATATCGACTGAGGCAGATAAATAGCTTCAAATCTCACTGCTAAAAATGATAAACTTAGTTTCAGACATTTACACACAATAACCAATAAAAAATAAAGTGCATTGTTGAGGTTTTTATTTAAAAGAATAGCAGGATGTTTGGAGTGAGGATCTTTTTATAAAGAATTAATAGCCTAATATTCTACCTGCATTAGCTAACTCTCTTGGTGTCTTCTTTTTGTATAAATCTATTTTCGGTGGTACAACATTGTGAAGTCTGATTCTTTTCAGTAAGTCCAAGTTGAGCTACGACCAAGATAAATTTCTACTGTGTTAAGACAACTCCTCTCTCAAAAACTTTATAGTGGTTTCTGGTGCACTACTTCACAAAACTTTTAACTGTCATTCTTTCCGTATTAGACAATTATATCTATAGAAGCAACTGAATGTTTACAAGTGAAACAGGTAGTTCGCCATCAAAGATCTTCCTACTTGAAATATGTACTGAGAATGGGACATGTGTTTCAAACAGGCCCAAATACTCAACTTCCAGGAGCCAGTTGTTCGACCAGAGTGAAGGATGAATAGTTTTGAGGAGCAATTGTCCTATAGATCGTGAGGAAGTACTGTTGGACTGAAACACTAAGCTTCCCCTGATCGATTCTGGTACAATGCAGTGGGCAAACATCCTACTGAAGGCCTTCTGTCCTTTTTCTGGGTTCTTCTGAAAATAAATGTAATGAGAAAAGCGTTATTAATTTCTCTCATCATTCACTGAGGCATTTCGATCGTTATTGATCTAAAAAAAAAACTGCCATAACAGCTGGTGTCAGAAATGGGAGAGTTTGAAAAATATGCTGGCACAATCCTAAAAATCTTTTGTATTTGTATGACAGCTCAACCAAAAGACCCATCAGAGTAAAATGGGCCATTGAGTTTTATAGGGTACATCAAGTGTAGTTCTGGGTTTTGTACTCTGCTTGTGTACTCTGAAAATCTGACACTGCAGCTTTCTGTCGATTTTAGATGTTAACGAGTCAGTAACTTTATGAGTCAGTGACTAGTACATTTGTGTGCAATCTTTATTAATAATCTGTAGTTATATGTTTTTATGAAGCAAAAACAAAAACCAAAAAAATCTGTATTCAGTTTTATATAGAAACATTTTCCAGCTCTGGTGAAACAAACAGCGGTAGCAGCAAGCCTTTGTTTCGTTGTCCCTCCAGTTAGGGGTTCAGCTTTACTGTGGGTCAGCCCCTCTCTCTCCTCAACATCAGTGGGAAGGAACCACACTGATCTGAGATGGAGTACCCCCAACCAAACCTTACAACATCGACCCATGCCACCATCCTGGGCTTCTAATGGAAGTCCTGGGCATCCAGACGCCTCCCCTGCTCTGACACGGGCGTCGTGTAGCGCTCCTCTCATCACTGAAAGCAGCAGGCCTCACAGCTCTCCTCCTCTCTCCTCAGGGCAGGCCTTTTTGCAACATCGCAGGCAGATGTGTCCAGATGAGCACGTTCTAATTTGTGGACCCAGGTTAATGCCCTGCCAGAAGTCCCGGAAGATCAATAGCTTTATTTCCCTAAAATACCGGCATGGTGAGAGGCAGCTTACGGGGTGCTTTTAATACCGCTACAGTTCCAGCGATGACTGGGTTGTATTGATTGTGCCCATGTGGAACTACGTGCGCCTTCTGGGGAAGGATCTATTTGTGTCACCCTGGGCTGGGATGGGGGCTCCGCTGGAGGAGTAGAGAGCTCAGCCAATGGAGGATGCCAAAAACATCAAAACAGCCATGTTTACAGATTACCCAAAGGGAAAGCAAATTACAGCAATTATGCAGGCTGTGGGAATACTGATATCAGCATACCTGCTATTTTACCCAGAGACTACTTTTTTGGGGGCCACAGCGCATACAAAACACCACACTAAATTTGAATTGATGGCTAAAACTCTCAACAAACAATAGGACTTAAATGAAGCACTGCGCACCGATTGCAAGCAAAACAATGTCTTTCTAGGGGGTCAACGTGTCCGTGTATTTGTGGTTCAAAAATATATTTTCTATTGTTTTGAAATTTGATATGACAACTTACCCACATAACTGTAAAGCAAGCATGTGTCTGCTAAATGTGTGATACGTTATTATTGATAGAACATTGTTTGAACCACACGTCAATGTAAAAGTGATAACCAATCCTGCTGCAACCCTGCAGAGGTTTTAATAACCGTTGTATGAATTCTGTTTTTGCACAGATTTCATTATGTTGTTTTTTGTCACATTTTGATGTTTCATATTACGAGACTAATTTTAACGTCAGATAAAGACAGCTTGAGTAAAAAAAGCAAAGTCCACACCTTCAGCAATCAATCATATCTCAATAGCTAAGAGTCCAGATCTCCTGAACAAAGCAATGTGTTGAACAAGGTGGTGGTTTTTACCAAGCTAATATAAAGTAGGCACAATCTCAAAAAGCAGCATACTATGCCATGATTTAAAGAAATTCAATAACAGATGTCACAATGACAAGTGCACCTCTGAATGGATCAAAATACAGATGAAGATAAATTGAGACTCATTGCCAGTTATTGCAAATATTTCACTCTAATTTTTGCTGCTAACCTTGGGAGAACCATTTATTACATTTAAGTGGTAATATATTTTACACATAAGGCAGTGGCCTCACACTCCAGTCCTCAAGAGTCGGTGTCCTGCAACCTTTAGATGTGTCCCCTGTCCTGCACACTTGAATTGAATGGCTAAACTGCCTCAATTGCATGCAGTCAGGCTCTACAGAGCTCTGCTAATGAGCTAATATTGGAGCCAGGTGTGCTGAAGCAGAGAGACATCTAAAAGTTGGATAGGCTTTTCTTTTAGTAAAGGAAGGAAAATTTCATTTATAATTGGAAATATTTATGTGTGTCAAAAATGAAAAAAAAAAAGAGCTAAAATAAACATGTTTTGGGACTGGGGGTTTGACTTAACCTTTGTTATTTTAAGAAAACTTAACGTTTCAAACATGGTTTTTCTTATATTTGGACCTTGATGATTAGTTTTTTAAATCCTCAATTACAAGTTGTAATTCATGTTTATTGGGAACAGATGAAAACTGTACTTTGACAACCTGTGCCATATTTATTTATTTATTGAAAATTAATGTAAAATGTCTGTAAAAAAACCCAAAAACTAACAAACTAAACATAAACATTTTACAACACAAATATTCTTTAGTTTGTAATCAAATAAAGCATGTCCATGACGAGTGCTGATTATTTATTTCTGCTTCAGCTGAAAATAAATAAGCAGCAAATGTGTCATATACTTTAGTGAAGAGACAACATGTATTGAGGAGGAGTCTTATCCAAATGGAGAGCCTTTGTTTGCAGCTGTCGTGACATATTCATGACTAGGTCCATAATAGTCAGATTCCTGATATATCCCCTGGGGAGAGCAGAGAGAATGGTGTCACATCCAATTACTGCAGCACATACTAGAGGTAAATCAAGCCCCTGTGCCATGAACTCTGGAAGCTAGGGTGCAAACACACACTGCATGAGCAAAGTTATATGAAAATTAATATAATATTGGAAAACACATTCTGCTGGTTACTTAGAGGTCACATATGGATTACACATAGAAATGAAATTGGCTAGAGGCTGTGGTTTGCCTTCTTCTAAAAACATAAATTGACATAAAGAGGATCCAGTAGTTGTGTGGCGCAGACGGTGCTTGCTCAAGATTTTGTTTTTACGGTTATAGATTTGTCTGGCCCTGTGCAGAAATTGAAATTACAAATGAGGACCAAAGATTTGCCCCTCACTGAATGAGAAAACAACCAGGTCACCGTGTTCTCCCTTAAACCTTCCTCTATCCACCATTAAGACGCTTTTCCGCAGAGAGCGAAAAAGCAAAGAAAGAATGCCTTTGTCTTTATCCTCCACGGTGGTCTTCGGGAGGCACGTTGGTTTTAGTGGTTCGGGGGCATCTCTGCAAGTGCACAGTCCCGTTTCACCCTGGAGCGGTGCAAAAGCTCCTGCCCAATAAAACAGGCTGCATCCCCAGGGCCCCTCCCTCAAGCCTCCAGTCAGCGCTTGTTTTTGCACCATTTATTTAGTGTGACACATCTCCAATTAAACTGTGGAGGCTGCTGCATTCCCCCCATAACTACCTCTTATACCTCCCCATAGACTTTCTGTCACACCGAGAGTGTGAGTATGAAAGAGTGAAAAGGAGAGCTGGTTGGAGGGAGAGAGAGATCACATCTTGCCTGCCAGCTATGATCACAATGTCATTTTCTCCTCAGTGGTTAGGTGCCTCCTCTGAAAGGTGCCCTGAATTATAATTATCAAAATATTGAACAAGATAATCATCCCCTTTGATGATGCTGCCACTTCACTATTTGCATTGCAGTACTTGTAGCTTTCTGCTTTTTGTCAGACATACATATATAAAAAAAAGTCTAAGAAGCCACAGACAAACACATTTCCAGAAGGCTTGCCCCTGATTCTCCATGTCTTGCATCCATCATTTTGAATTTAAGAATCTTTCATCTGAGCCAAGAGCCTCCTTGCCTCCTCTTCATCCTCCCACAACGGCCTCACACACGGTCGCAGGAGGAGTGACTTTGTCCGACCCCAATACCGTCTGCAGGAGCGCAGCTGAGGGCAGCAGCTGCCAGGGAGGACTGGTGGGGGAGCGCCCAAAACGCCGGCTCTGCCAAGCGCCCGGGCCAGGGGGAGGCCCAGTGGCAGCTGGGAAGGGTGGGGCAGCCAGCTGTGGAGCAGCAGGGTGGTGTGGGGTGATGGTGCAATGCCACTAAATCTTAGCAGGGAAACACAAATGTAAATATGAAATCTAAACATACAGGTATACGGTGAACAGGTATGGTATGGTGGGAGTTAAAATCTTTTTTTTTTTTTACCTTGCAGCACTTTTATCGCTCTCATCATTGCTTCCACCATCTGTACCAAGTCAGTGGCCCTCTTAACACCAAACGCAGCTCTCTCGTCACGTGCTTCGGCCACACATCTGTTGTACCATCTGCATAACTCCCCCCAAAGTGACGGGTAGTCCCTCTACCTCTCTGGAGGAAGCGGCAAAGGAAAGAGGGGGCACGGAAGGTAATTTTGGGTGTAAATGTGCTCTGGACCTCTCTGGATGCATCTGGCCGAAGCAGACCACTGCTGAGCAGGGCAGGGTCATTATCAGTTGGAAACTCACAACCACATAAAACAATTAGATCATGCTGTCACATTATGACAGCACCAATAGCGCACGTCTTGTTTATGATATGTGCCACAGGATGAAAGCTTTTGCTCTTGCAAGAGTTCATATATCTGAAGCCTTTTTCATGTTGTTTTTTTTTAATGGGCCTATTATCTTTCCATTTTGAACAAGTTGGAGTGGACTATACAAAACAGGTTCTTTACATTTTATGCACAAAATCAATGCGCCACTTTTTGTATTTGTCATTTTTATGTAATTATGTATGCTGTTTCTGGCTGCGACCAGAAGAAGTGCTCAGCCATCACACAGCAGTGGTGCCTGAACAATCAACAAAACACTTGTCTTTTTCAGCAGCCATTGTACAGTGCATACAGTAGTAAAAACAGCTGACCAAATGTACTAATCTTCTAATGATGAATTGGGCAGTGCTCTGCTTGGGTTACTTGGTGAGGGGACTGGATTGACTGGGGTTTCCAGGTGAGGAGCAGCACCTTCAAACTGTAACATCATAATGGACAGGTTTTTAAAATGGCTCCTTTTCCAAACACCAAAATCCAATGATTGCCAAAAAAAATGGTAAAATGTTTTTCCTTTCGTTTCTTTGTTTATTGCTTGGATGGTTACTAGAAGCAGTAAATTTAAATGGAAGTACAAAAACATGCAAAATGTAAATTTTACATAATAGGTCTCATTTAACAACATACTCATTTCATTAAGATTTTCTGTAACAGACCGACACTAAGAAGAGAATAATTCTGAAGAATTCAGTGTTTTTGAAAGAAAAATTTCAAAATGTAGGCATTTGTATTTATTCTCTTGACTTATGGCATAAGTTTATGATGCAATTACAGCTGTTTTGCTTACAAGTTTTGCTTGTAAAGGCTGAACAATCTTTCCATGCTTTTTTGCATGGTCAGACTGAATGGAGAGCATTTGTCAGTTGCAGTTGGATTTAGATCTTGACCTATCTATCACAGAAATTTGACCTCAAATGTTCCTTTGTAGCTCTCAAACTATACTTCTCATCTTCTCACTGGAAGGCATTTAGACCTTTTACAGCCACTTACCAGTTTCCTTCCAGTGTTGCTGTGTTTTCCTCTATCCGCCTGCTCTGACCAGCTTTCCTGATCCTCAATGCGTCCCCACAGCATGATTCTGTCTCCACCATATGTTTAGTGTGATGTGTCGCTTTCGACCAAACAGCTACATTTTAGTCTAATCTGACCAGAGCACCTTGTTCCACTTTTGCATCCCTTGTGAAAAAGTACCTTTTACCTTTTATTCTTTCATAAGGCCAAGACATCTGGAGGGTACGATTAATAGTTTTCTCAATGAAAGGGTTCAAGAGTTACAAAAACTGCAGCAAAACAATGTATTCATAACATCCTTCAAACAAGGGCTAAAAAATCCACACAAATATATATTAAAGATTCTTACAATTTATTAGAATGTACAGTTCACATTGCCAAGACACATTATGTGACCTCCACTTGAATGGGGTGCAGACTGAAAAATATTAAAACAGCCATATAAACAATATCAGAGGACAGTCAGTTCCTCATCTTTACGCTGCTGTACATATGGGATCAATAAAATATGCACCATAATACAGATATCAAGCCAGTGATATAAAACTGCACAACCAGTCTTTACTGTGTTGAAGGAATCCACTTCAGAACATTATTTTCACATATTATGTTACATATTTGACAGTAACAATATTCATTATTCACACAAAACACTACTTGAATGACATCAACTCAGACATTTCTTCAAAGGGGGGGCGACATGATTCCAGCATTGTCAAATAACAGGCTAGTAAAAACAAAAAATAATCTTAAAAAATAAATCATGTTGGGCTTTCCCATTTACCACTCTTCAAACAAGATGTCGATCTTTTCGGAAAGTAATAAAAAAAAAAAAACCCTCCCAACTGAGATTAATTTACAATCTGCTACATACAGTATTACCTCTCTGAGAACAACTGTTAAGGAAGAAGGCCTTATTTTGTCAGGTACTGTGGCAAAAAAAGAAAAAAAAAAAAAAAGAGAAAAATACCTTACTTAACACTTCTGTTTTTATGGGTTGTCTTACGCTGCCCATATTGTTTTTAAGGAAATTTTTATCTATGGCATTTTTCATAAAATATTGATTTATACAGAGTCCATGTCACATACATTGCAGATCTAATTTATTAGTCATACAATTCAATAAGAAAAAAAAAACTGTATGGGATTCACCGTCATTAAAAAGCTTAAAAAAGAAAAAAGGGACACATACGCTTCTTTAAAATAAACGACACAGGCTTAGTACTAGTTTTCAACATCTTATACAAAGTTAGCTTGATCTAAAAAGCACAAAATAACATTTTTTTTTTTGTTTTTTTTTTTACATTATCACATACATTGAGACATGTACCATTGGCCTAGTTGGAAATTCACCTGGCGCATCTTTTCGTCTTCAACCCCCCTAGCAAATCCCTACGTTATTGCTTCTTGTGATTGGAGAGTTGAAGGGCAGGGAGCCGATGCACTCAAACACATTGAAAATTTGACGTTTGAGTTTTGGTGTCCAAAAATCTTTGTTGCCACATTCCTCACTCTGCAATGCTAAAGGATAAGGCAGTTCCATTTGTTTGTGTATTTTATTTTATTTTTTTGTTAAGGCATTGCCGCTTTGAGACACTGGAGCAAGGTCACCGACTTTGACATTTGCATGATGAACAGGGATACATTTCGCTGGAGAGGATAAAAGCCCAGAAAAACAGGGAAAACATATCTTGTATTCATAAGCGTGTTTGTGTCCGGGAGGATCTGAGCTGAAACCATCATATTGTCTGCTTAGCAGCTGACCAGAGGTCAAAACTCAGAGATCAGAGAGGAGTTGTGTAGGTAAACTGTGACCATTTCTCATTGCTGGTAATTTCCATACTGGCCCTGTAGAGTGAAATACGACAGACGCATGTTACTGAGCTTTTAAACGACTCTCAGCACGGTGCACAGAAACATCTCAAGATGCAGTATTACTCTGTAATACATGATTAATAATGTATCTGCACTGACTGGTATTGACCAGCAGGTGGCAACATGACTTCACAATTTAAAAGCACTAAACTAACTTAACATATAAAGTTTGGGCACAAAAATTACTTCTGAAAAATAGGAGGCTACTTTAAAATGAGAAAAATCTGCTTTAACAGTTCTATTTAATGCATTCCTAAACAGGGGTCGAAATATGCGTTTGGTATTGATACAAACTATAAATTAAACTTTGACATAATAAATTATAACGTTAGGGGTGTAACAGCACACATAATTATTGGTTTGGAATGAACATTATTCATTTTTCTCCAGAACTTAAAATGCTTTAAAACAAACAAACAAACAAAAAAAACATTAAAAATGCTTAAAAAAATGTTTTCTTTTTTTATTATCTCAGCCTTACCACAACACAAACTACAAGAGGAACTCCTACAACTGCTGCAACCTCTGATCAAAAGCAATAAATATTTTAACTTTTACTTCAGAAGATTATGGTACACTGACATTTTTCAGTTCAGGCCAGATTTTAATACTGTCTGTAAATAGTCATGTTTAGAGAAGTCTATTTTTTTAATCTAAATTAGCACAAACACATGGTAATACAAGGCCTAATTTGGGCCTGAAGCTTAACCTTCATGTAACACGTTGCATAGGGTCTGGTAAGGGTGGAAGTTTGAAGAAGGGAACCTATGACCCATGTGCCTGAGGTTTGTAGTTTAAAAATGGCCCAACTAACCAATAAAAATAACTGAACAGCTTAGGGCCGTCACATGTACCGCTACACCCCTTTAAACAAAGTTTAATCAATTAACTGTTGCAAATTAAAGTCGATTAAAGACACAGCCTTTGGTTGCAGACCATGTATGGTTTTTTTTCTTAGACCTCATTACTTACAGTTCGACCCCTGGTAGATAAAAATAAACAAATAAATAAGTGTAAAAAAAAGAAGGGAGGGAGGGAAAACTACAAAGAAAGACTGAAAGGGATAGAGAAGAGGCAGAAGAAACATAACAAATGCAAATTAAGGCTAAGTGGTCAAGTGTCTAGATCTAACGTTGAGGTCTTCACAGCAACCATTACCTTTGCTTCTTATAGAGCTAGTCAGGGGTTCAAATCCCCGCTTCTTTATTTCCTCATGTGCCCCTAAATGTTCAAAGATAAAGATATCAAAGTGCAGCTGTGGTCCCCCACATAAGACCACAGGTAATACAGGGCAGCAAATCGATCCCCCTTCAAAACACTGACGCAGGCAGCATCGAGTAGAAGGAAGAATCCTCTTTAAAGCCCTCATTTATCACTGAAATAGGATTCCACATAAGCCACAAAACACAAGCAAGACTGAGAATTGAGAGCAAAAAGACACTAAACACATAACTTCCACTGGGAAGGACACATTTAACCACCAAAATGACAACAGCATGCAAAACACTCTACCCATTAATGTTTTCTCATTTCATTGATAATAATTTGGCATTAACAGTTAACAAGAAAAACACTAATCCTGATGCACAAACAAGTCTCTGTCACCATTCAGTCCTTTGGCTATACTCACCTGGTCATAACCGTACGGACGCTGCTGTTGGCCCTGTGGGGGTCCGGGCTGAGGGGGACGGTAGCCCCCGTACTGCTGCCCCTGACCCTGTGGGTAGTTGGGATACTGTCCTGGGCCACTCTGGGAGGGACCTAAAATAAATATTCAGCAGATTGAGTTGAAAACAAGATACGCTTAAATTCCCTTAAGTTGACTGAAAAATCTACAAAAGCAACTTTTGACACCTCAAATATGCTATCACTTTAAATTCAGTTCTTAAAACAGATTTGTTTGATAGCGACAGAATCGTTTAAGATGTCTTAAAAGTTTTGAAGTACATTCCAGTCAAACTTAGGGTGTCTTAACGCTTGATAAATTTAACTTTTAAAAGGTATTCTGATTCAGATTGAGCAGCATACGCACGAGCATTATTGCCGGTGCTAAGTCCTGACTCCTGGACCTGATTGGTTACGTCACACTGGGAGAGATGCAGATGGAAGTAGGACCACAAGGAAAAGGCAGGGGGGCTCAATATTTTCACACAGATCAAGTATCTCATGTTATACTGTCAGAAAATATTGAAACTTTTAAGGAGTATATAAAAAACATTTTTATAAAAGTTACACACTGCAGCTTTAATGCCTACACCAGATATATGACTTTAGGAAGTGAGAAGCTAAAGCTAATAGTGGGGGCTAGAGACTGTACAGAATGGCAACAAAAGAAAAAGCTGGGCCAATATCGTCATTAAAATTTCCAGCAGTTGTACTGCTGCTAGATATATTCCTAATCCACCCTTTGTACCAACAAGTTCATTTATAACTGCATTTTGAACCTATTTAGTTAGGTTGTCTCCTTAATGGCCGAACCGGCAATGAACAAGCAAGTCAGGCAGTGGTCCACTAATGCAAGACGTATCAATGAAATTCTGCTGGTCTTCATTAGAGGAGGAAGTTTCATTTAAAAAAAATAAAAATAAAAAAAATCATCTCATCAGCCTCTGCACAGTGCAGACAAGCTCTGTAACTGCTGTGAAGGACTGAGGGTTGAAGTCAAATGAGGCCCACGCAGCATCGTTAGGCGCTCGTAATGCCTTATGCTGTTGTGTATAACCTTGTGGGGGCCTTCGAGAGCAGGCATGTGTGTGTGCCAGATGAATCTCACCTCACAGCCTCTGCTTCTGCGCTAGCTCATTACTAAAATGAGCTTTGGCTAAGATACAGGCCAAATGGTGGAAGGCTCCAATAAAAGGAAAAAAAAAATATGAAGAGGAAACATGCCTCAAGAGATTCAAGAAGTCAACTTTAACAGCAAAGGTTTCTAAAAATGGTAAGGTGGATTTAGTTCTTAAAGTTCTGTGAATATCATGATGTTGGCAAATCTAGTAGGGAATCATGGGTCAACCTATAACAGAGTATGAGAAGTTCTGTTTATTAAAAGAAGTTGCAAAGTATCTATCATAATAGCTAATCATGCTGCACAGGAATTTTAATTTAAACTATAAACTGTCAACTGCTGCAGAGAGAAGCAAGATAAAGTGTCTTGTAATTGCATGAATGCAAGCTTAGGGTGTTGTGGTGCTGGAAATTGAACCTCTGATCTAGTGTCAAATTTTTAACACATATTCTGCTATGAATGCCCTGCATTTAGCTTGTTTTCCCCATCTTCCAATAAACTCTGTCCAGTTTCCTTTTTCCTGCTCAACATGAACAGTCTTGCAGAAGAATGTTGTGCTTCTTCTTGTTTTCATCTGATGGATGGACTCTGCAATATGTTCAAAGCTTGGCATGTTTTCTAACTTAACCTGCTTTCCCACAACACCATAATATTTGTCCATGACCTAACTGATATGTTTTGTGGGGAAAATTACAAAGCCCCATAACAATATTCAGATTTCACACACAATTTTGCTAAAATACAATAAACAGTGAAATTGCATGGGGTAGTAATATTTTTCAAAGGGGCTCTGACTGTAAAACACAGCAAGAAATTACATTTATTTTTATGGAGGTAATGCAAAAATAAAAAAGCACATGTAGGGTATTAATTAACACATAACACTAATGCAATGGAAGACAGGTTTTTATCTCCATTTCTGGATAAACTCTGAAAACATTTTGAAATCTATCTGGATTGTTAATTTAAGACCTTTACAAAAACACAGTTGCGGAGGGAAAATAAAAAGTGATCAGAAAACCGACAGTGCCTCCTAGAGGACAAATATGTCTCCTAAAGGTAAAAGTATGGAACTTACCATAACCCTGCTGCTGTGGTGGGTAGCCTTGTTGACCTGGATACTGCTGTTGTGGAGGATAACCTTGCTGTTGTGGCGGGCCTTGCTGGTATGCTTCTTGTTGCTGGCCATACTGTGCGCTACCTTCAAGGAGTACGAGCATGACTTGTTAAACACATGGAGGTCAATAGGATGCACACAAGTCATTGCAAAGTGCAATCGACTTCTGCTTTACTGTTTAAATAATTACCCAGTATATATGGAAGGCCGCTTCTTTTTGTACGAGTCACCACTACAGCATCAAATAGAACTGAAACTAGATATTTACATATTCTGTACAGAAAGACAATTGTTTTAGAGAATGTTTTTCAACGCTTTCAATTTACGTAACGTACACGGACATAACTGAGCTGATAAAGAACTTGGAAAAGCCTAGATGACAATGTCATGGTTTAAGTTTCAATTATATTTTAGGCCACAGCTAAAATATACTGCTTCCTTTCTGACATCCTATACAAGAAAAAAATAAATAAAATGAATAACTGGTGGAGACATTAAGGTCTGGTTCATCCTTGGGTACAAATTCCAAATCCCCAAAGGTGTCACTTATACAAATATGTAGGTATAAACAATATTGGGACAGTCTAGCTCTCACATCGTTTAAGAAGGACTTATGTGGCCTAAAAACTTGGATGCAATTTTTTTCCCTAGCCCCAGAAAAAAACAAACAAAAAAAAACAACATATTAACTAAATTTGAAGTGTTTGGCCATAATGACCACCGTTACATTTGGAAGAAAACATTTGAAGCTTTGCAAGCCTCAGGTCATCACCACAACTGAAGGCGTCTTCCAAATCCTGACTCAGTTCCTCTAGTTCTGTCAGGAGGGCCTAAATTCCAGGAAGCTATTTTGAGAGGTTTTTTGAGGAAGACCCAAAATATTTGATGTATTAAAGTCAATTCTACCACCCATGTTTAAATATGTGTAAACTTCTGGATTTTTGAAAGAGTAGCTAATTAAAAGTAATAAAAAAAACTCTTTATTTTGTGATTTGACAATAGAATAAGTAATACTAAGTAACATTAAGGTAGAAATATCTACTCTGATTTTAATTATTTAGAGGTCAGAGAATCTCAGCATGGCATAGTGAGGTCAGCTTTTGAAGAGTGGAATTTAGGAAGCCATGTTTTTAGTTCTTCACATAACTTTCGAGAGTGAAACATGTTTATAGGGTTAAATGAAAGGGGTTGGTGAGTAGGAGGAGGAAAACAACAGTAAATGTTAACAGGACAAAGAGAAAGAGGTTTATATTTCTTATTTTCTAGCATGGATGCTAGTGTATCAATAACAATCCTTCACCCAACAAGCTGGAGAAAACCAACTGTTTCATACTACTCAACATACTGGTGGTTTGTACGCCACTTGTAGTGCTCTTCTGCATGTCCCTGGTTATTAATAATTTGTTTGGTGAACATTACAAGAAACAAACCACAGAGCAAACTGTCCATAGCATCATGTAGTACGATGCCATGTAATTAAAGGCAAAAAATGACCATTTCAGATCATTTCTGCATAGATCCTAACTTGCTAACAAAACGCAGCGCCTTCTCAAAATAGTGTGAACCTCTAAAACATCGATGTTTTATGATTTCAGATTTAGATCACCATATTCAAAAAGGCCATTCTCCAGGATAACAATGAAGAAACTGTAAATTTCAGCCTGATTACAATTTCTTGGTCTGTGTCAATTCAGTGAACATCTTCTCCAAGTGACTGGAGGGTTCTCCTACCTTCTGAAGCTCCCTGTCCTGCGTGACTGTACTGGTCCCCATAGTAGTCTTCCTGCCCTGGGTACTGCTGGGGGGGTCCTACATACAACATATACACAGGTAGATTCAAGGTGTTGTTGAATGCCTTGTTGTAAGGGGGGAAGGTTAAAGAGGATGGGTTCTCTTGCTGCTTATTCTCGCTGGAGACCTCTTTGTTGGCTGCTTCCTTGTTTTGTTCAAGGGCGAAAACTTTCGAGTTACACCCATCAAGATATTCTCATCAAGATATCTGAACTACAGTGGACGGAGTAGAAGAAACTAAGTGAAACAGGAGTAAGAAATGCAGAAGGAAGGGGTTATAAAGAAGAAAGACCAACGCTCACAACTTGCACACCAAGGAGGCTGAGAGGAATACCTTGCTGCGGGGGTCTGTAGGGTGGCATCTGCCTCTGTGTCATGACATGGTTCCCTTGATTGACCTGGCCCATCATGCCCATTGGATTCTGTTGCCCTTGGTAGTGTTGTCCACCACCACCAGGAGGCATGTTGTACTGCTGCGTTGGAGGCTGCTGATGCATCATGGGGCCTGCAGTACACAGGCCAAAGCAGCACTGAATAAACTGCTTTGTTCATTTCCAACTTTCACATTCTGTCATATGTGACGGAACACAGTGGAGTATGGTTGTGAATTATTGGGAGTGTAGTATATGGTTTCTCCACCTTTTATCAATAAAACATCTGAAATGTGTGATCTCAGATGTTCTACATCCACTCTGGGTGAGTACTTGATAGAATCACCTTCTGGGTTAATTACAGCTGCAAGTCTGGACAGTAAAAATGTTACATATTCTTTGCAAAATAGGTCCAGCTCAAGTAGATATGGTGGGGAGCATCCGTGAACATCAACTTTACAGACTTGCCCCAAAATGTTCAACTTAACTTAGATCTGAATGTTCAGTTGCAAATAATACATTGTAGATCTGACAGAGTTAAAAGTTACTGCCATGCTGGTTTGTGAAACTTTGCCTCCAAACTCCAACCTCAAACATGTAGTTATCATACACAGTCCAGTCACATTAATGTGACCACCACGTACTTTCCACTTCAGAGTTAAATAACCAATCACAGAAGGCAGGTGGCAGCACAGTGCAGTTGAGCGTATATAAAGGGTGTGTGTGGGCTTCGGAAAACATTTCAATCGTTGGCGTAATGCAGAAACGAAGCGATTTATCCGACGTCCAAAAGGGCATGATCATTGGCTTTCGGGCCAAGGGTGGAAGCATTTCCGAAATGGCTGAGTTTGTGAACTGTTCGCGTGCCGCCGTGGTAAAAGTGTACCGTGCATGGCAAAATGGGACTGTCCAAAATCAACGACGTGGCAAATGTGGTGCACCACGGGCCATAGATGACAGAGGCGAACGACGGTTGCGGAGATGCGTTCGGGCAGATAGACGGGCTACCGTTGAGCAACTGACCACTAAAATGAACCAAGGGGCTACCACAAGTGTCTCCCAAACCACTATTCAGCGAACATTGCTGCGTCTGGGCCTCCAAAGCGGACGCCTGGTTCGTGCACCTATGCTGACTGGTGTTCATCGACGACGAAGGCTAGAATTTGCACGCCAGTACAGCAGCTGGACGTCCACTGAGTGGCGACAGGTAGCGTTTTCAGATGAATCGCGTTTTATGCTCCATTGGACAGATGGACGTTGGCGTATAAGGCGTGAAACCTCTGAAAGGAACCACCCTGCAACCATTGCAGGAACGGTCCAAGCTGGAGGCGGGAGCATTATGGTCTGGGGAATGTTTTCCTGGCATTCTCTGGGTTCACTGATTATTGTGGAAGGCACGATGGATCAATACAAGTACGCATCTGTCCTTGCGGACCATGTCCACCCCTACATGCGCATTGTTTTTCCTCAGGATGATGGCATCTTCCAGCAGGACAATGCGAGGTGCCATACAGCTGCCAGTGTACGTGCGTGGTTCGAAGAGCACCAGGATGAGTTTACCGTTCTCCCCTGGCCAGCAAACTCACCTGACTTAAACCCAATCGAGCATCTGTGGGACCATCTCGATCGAGTTGTTCGCGCCATGGATCCTCAACCGCGTATTCTAGCGCAGCTGGCCACGGCATTAGAGTCGGCATGGCTCAACATCCCAGAGAAGACCTTCAGGGACCTAAGTGACTCTCTTCCTGCACGTCTCGTAGCAGTTCGCTCTGCGAAAGGTGGTTATTCTGGCTTTTGACAGAGGGTCACATTAATGTGACTGGACTGTGTATTTCTTCCTAATAACTGAACATTTTCTACGTGCCTGATGAATAATCCAAAGCCACAACATGATACTTAGAATTGTTTTATTTTTTTTTTAAACTACGTATCATTTCCTGTTTTTCCCACACATTTATCAACCAATAGTGTTGGCCTCTCACATAAAATCCCAACAAATTACATTGAGCTCCAACATGATAAAATATGAAAAAGTTCAGGAGGTATGAATACTTTTGTCTTACAGCAAACGACATTGAAAGCGATGAACAGTATTAAATCAACGCAGCCAAAAAGGGAAACTTGCGTATGCATCCGTTTACCTTGACTGGGTTGCATGTTCATGTTTGGTCGAGGCCCGTAGCTTCCCATAGGTTGACCCTGGGTCATGTTCATCTGGCTCTGAGCCGGCATGCCCTGCGAAGAGGGCACCGCGTGATTGTAAACGCCCATAGAGCCATGGCTGCTGGGGGGCATGTTCATGGAGCCGCTGGGCATGTTTGGAGGCTGGTTGGGACCCGGACCAGGACCTTGCATGGGCATATGATTAGGCCCTGGAAGACAAGAATATAGCAAAAAAATAAATAAATAAATCACAGTAACTTGATATACTCTAACATGGTATTTAGCACCAGCCTTTTCACCTTTTCATGCTGTGGATAATACAATTTGTTTCTTTATTTAAAATGTAGAATAAGTCAAGTTGTCGTTTATTATTGAAGTTTAGTTAAATTATTATATATAAGCCTCTGTATTTCTGGCATTCTAATGCAAAGAGGAGATGCACCTGAAGCTACACTTAAAGCTAAAAAAGATAGCCAAGCTTGTGCTTGGTCTTGGTGACCCATCAGACTAAAATTACTTTGCATATTGAGGTTCTAAAAAAAAAGAATTTTGGCAGATGTAAAGACAAGGGATCGTGATTAAATTGGCAACCGTTTTATTTTCCCCAACTGCTTTTTTGAGATACTGTAGACCAACTTCTTCTAAAAGCAACTACAGATAACACTTTCACACAGCATAATTTAGTTTTTCTCTCATGAGTCATTAGGGAAAAAAGAGACACCAAACTACATGGGAGTGAATGTGATTGCTGCTACAGTGATAACGCACTGCTTTCCGATTACTCCATGGGTGTTGGGTTTGTCAAAAGTGACTTACCTCCACATGACAGGGTCAGAAGCAGTACGTCAACAAAGCGTTGTGTTTCAATAAAAAAATAAAAGAATCAGAAATAGAGATCACATCGTAGATCCCCACCACAGCACGAATGGGTGACATCATCCTTCAGCCGAACGACCTCCCTCATAGTGCTGTGGTGTTGCCAGGCAACTCAGGGTGAGACAGAAACTGTGGAAGGAGGAAAAAAAAAAAAAAGAAAGACAAGAAATAGGGGCTGCTGAGACAGGGGACTTACCAGGCATCTGTCCATTCATCTGGTTCTGCATATGGGGAGCTGGAGGGCCACCGCTCACCATCCCCTCAGAGGGCATGTTGTGACCGTGAGGGGGCTGGGGAGAGGGTCCGCTCTGGTTCATGCCACCAGGGCCCATGGGCATGTTTTGAGTGGGTGGCTGTAGGTGAATACCACAAACACACGCATCAGTTGTCTGAAAAAACAATGACATCTCTGTCTGCAGGAAAGAAAATCTAGTAAAAGATTTTTAAAAATCTAAAAATGTTCTCACTAATCAAGTGCGATTAAAAACAGTCTAAACTACAAAAAAATTGCCTTCAAATGCTTCCATATAGAAGAGGAAGGCAGACATACAAAATTGGCGACATTATTATGTTTTTAATAGATTTAAATGAACAAGCTTGTACTATAAAAAATATATACATTGAATACAGACAAAATAATTCAGAGAAAAAAGAAATAAAAAAACACTTTCTTTTTAGTAATTTGCTAAAATCAGAATGAATTTAAACAATTTGTTTCCTCATAACCTTATAAAACCTCACAGTGTGAATTTTAGAAAATTGCAGCAACTAAAAAAATAAAAGAATGAATAAATACTTCATTTTAATTTAAAAACAAAATAGCAATAAACACATTTTAAAATGTTATTCAAATTACTCTAAATGTCTATAACTGGTACAGGACTTCGACAGTGAGACATTGACTAAATATAGCAACATTAACATATACAAAACACAAGTTAATTATCCTGGACCAATACTCACAGCAGGGAGGAGAGACTGTACGTTTTGATTGGAGTCTGCTATCGTAGCCAGATACACTAAATTTCTGTGCAGCATCTGTTGATAACTGGTAGATTGAGATTAATTAATGCTTCACGTTTAATTAAATAAACTGTACAGAAGAAACTAAACTTCGGAAACTTACTGAGAACATTCGGCTGTTTTGCCTTTACTCTGGAAGTCCATTATACACTGGATCAGCTGGTTGTTTTCATCAAGTAACTGAAAAAGTAAAAAGCGGATAATGTAACTTCCATGTTACTTCTCATTATTTTAAGAAAGACTAAATAAGACAGTATAATCAGTGCCGTTAGAGTTGTGCTTTCTGGTGTTTATTCTGTTGTAGCTGAAGACAAAGAGATGAGTTTTTTTGTGAAATGTAAGCGTGCGTTTCACGCTAACAAAGACGTGTCTTGCATGCTAGCTGTGCCTTGCTAACAAAACCAAAGGCCTTCATTCATCTAACGAACAATTTTCCATTAGCATGACGAGTTAACTTTGGTTTCCCTGTGTACACACGGCATCCTGCTTCCAGGGAGTTTCGTATTCACCGCGCTTTGATCGTGTAACAGTGTTACCGATCTGCCCACAGTTGGACTTAGATGGGCACTGCTACACAGACAATCTCAACAGCTAGCAAGCAGCGTCTCAAACCGTAGCCTCCATAATGATCCGCGGGAAGAAAAAAAACTGACGAATTACCTTTTGTATTCCAGCGGGTGTTATATCACCCTTTCGCTGTCTGTGAGGTGCAAAAGCCACCGACATGGTGATAAAAATTACGAATAAAAGCGAGCTACAGCATAAAAAAGTCCCCAAGTGGCTAACACAGGACAAATCGGTACAACTCTGATCCCACAGCGCTCAATACGGTGCAATTTCGTAATGCAGCGAGCGGTCCGTTTTGGGGAGGGAGGGGGGTGGCTGGAAATTCAAACACACTTTTGTTAGTCTTTATTTTCACTGTGTTGTAACTAGAAAATCACATTTACAGTAGATAATTGGTTAGATAATAAATACTTGGTTTTCTTTGCGAATATATCGTTTTTGACTTTAATTAAAATCCCCCTTCAACGTTTAGTGGAACAGTCTACAAACGAGTAGAAAAACACAAAAAAGGGGAAACTGTCAAATTTTAATTTAAGTAATAATAATAATAATAAGGCAAAGAAATAATGTTTTTTTTCACATCATACACGGACATACCGCGTAGTCATTATGCGGTATACTGATATAACTGGTAAGAAATAGAACTGTAATTCTGTGGGACTGTAGTTTTACTAGGCGTAGTGTGTGTGTGTGTGTGTGTGTGTGTGTGTGTGTGTGTGTGTGTGTGTGTGTGTGTGGTGTGTGTGTGTGTGTGTGTGTGTGTGTGTGATTCTAATTTGCTGCTGTGCCCGTCATGTTGTGGGTGGCAAGTTCGTCTTGTAAAGCAATTCAACTTTGGTGAAGTTGTTTTAATTGGAGGGAATGAAAAAAAAGTTTACCTGCAATACATTTAAAGAGTCAGAAACACGCAGTTGCATTCGATGGTGATTTTTGAGACACAGTTATTACATGGAAAACCTCAAAATACACGTATGTAGTTTCTTCGAAAAATATATTATCTCGCTTATATGTTAATAATGAATTACTAAGTGTTAGTCTTGTGTTTACTTGCTACATGCTAGATGTATAACAAAATAAAGAAATTTAGACACGTATTAAGTTGCAATAGAAAAATATGAAATGCTCGAGCGTTAGACAGACAGCTTGATCTGTATAAAACGTATAAAAAACGTTTTAGTTAAACGTTTTTTATACGTTTAACTAAAATATGCCACTTATAAAATGGCGGCGTCACTGACGTACAATTGACACTCACGCGGCCATTGCCATTTTTTAGCATCCGCAGTTCATAGGTATTGCACATGCGCAGTTTAAATTCTCAAATTGAGCCGCTCGTTGCTAACTAGCTGAATCATTAGATTGAGCTTTTCTCCTTTTCATCTCCTCCAGCTTGTCTTGCAGTGCGATGGCGGCAAGATATGACAGAGCAATTACTGTCTTTTCCCCCGACGGTCATCTCTTTCAAGTAGAGTATGCACAAGAAGCTGTAAAGAAAGGTTCCACCGCAGTAAGTGTTTTAAATTGAATCGATGCTAAAGCTAACGTGGTCAGCCTCTATTAGCCAACAACCTAGCTGCTAGCAATCACTTATTACTTGCTCAGTAGTGAAATTTGTTAACATTGTCTGTTACATTTTGAATTTTATTGTGGCTAAATGTTGTTGTTGAACAGGAGTTATTTTAATCGCACTGATAATATTTTGGAGACGATACTCGTGGAGTTGAAAATCACCACTGTTAGCATTTTGTCGCTGTGTCACTCTCGCAGTACTTTCGATTTTGATGTGATTTTAAACAATGAGACACGGGAGAGAAGGGATGATTAAAAAATAATTAAAATCAAGCCAAATAATGGTCACATTTGTTTTTACGTGTAGTAAGATGGTATTGAGATTTTTTTTTAATTATTTTTTATGCAGGAACAGGAATTTTTATACCAGATCCTTTTTTTGGTATAAAGAATTTGGTATAAATCCTTTATTCCAGAAGGATTTTTATTCATTCTGGTATAAAAATATAAATGTTAATCATCAAGTTATTGCTATTAGTCAAATTTTGGACCAAGTAATGCAACAAAAATAATTTGGAGATGAGGTTTAAGATAATTGTAAATAAGGTTTTTTTTCTTTTTCTAAATTTAAAAACCTAAAACTTTTCACACATTAAGTTTTTGTTCTTCTGTAAAATCCTTCTCATAAGTGATTTAAAGATTATGAATGTGTATAAAAGCAGTGCCCACTTATTAGTTTCTTTTATTTACAGTAAGCAAACTGAGCAGCTGTAATTACAGATCTGAAAATGATTACAGCTGATGAAACAATGTAACACATTTACTGCTTCAGAAAATGTAGTCACATGAAAATATTTGTATAGAAACTTCTGCAAAAACATGTTGGCGGCGAGTAATTGTTTGGCTGTAGTCAGACCCCTAGTCGTGTTAAAAATACAAAGTCTGTCAAATTTGGAAATAATAAAGTCATCGGTGCACCTCCAGTCTATTCTGACCAAAAGGTGCCTAGTGTTCTTTCATTGTACCATGCTCCTTCTGATTTTATATTTATTATTTTTAAAATAAAAAACAAAGTAACCTTTATCTATGCAAAAAGCTCTCTGCACTATGTGTATTAATTTGGCTGTTTTTATACGTCATTAATTATATTCAAATGTTGTTGGGACTTCCTTACTGAAACACATCCTTAATCTTTTAAAGTTGGTTGAATACATGTGTCGTGGATTTACTCTGCATCAGTAAGTGCGTCACATGTGAACCCCCTAAATATAAAATATGTGCTGTTCCTAAAACATTTAGTAATAATCATATGCTGTTTCTTGTTCTCAGGTTGGAATCAGAGGTAAAAACATTGTCGTTCTTGGCGTGGAGAAGAAGTCCGTCGCAAAGTTGCAGGAAGAAAGAACCGTCCGCAAGATCTGTGCACTGGATGAACATGTCTGCATGGCGTTTGCGGGTAACTGTGAAATCAGTTTTTATTTTTCCTTTCTGACATGGATAATGGATGCTTGGCATGATAAACGGATAATTGGATTCAAATTAGGGCAATATGTAGATGTTCGATCAGGTGTTTTTCTGCCGATACCGATCACCCCTGAGGGATGATCGGCGATACCGATCCCAGATACCGTTCACATAGTTATGATTTATTTATTTTTTATCATAAACACTACTGTTACATTATGTGAAAAAAGGAACCATGAATTCACCCTAATTTAGACAAAAACTTGTTTTTAATAACTTTTTCCAAGAAGAAAACTAAACAAAACAGGCATTGTGCAAATTGAACTGCTATCAATAATACTATCTTTAACAGACTAATAACATATGAGGCTCTGAAGAGGCTAAATAATGCAAAGAGCCAAAATAAAACCTCTCAACATTGACAAAAAATTCAAGTATAAAACTTAACATTCAAAGGCAAAAACAGGATCCATTACAATAAACAATCCAGAGTTACTGAATGAAAACTTCCTATTAGCATGGCGGCTAGCTGGTTACTGCTAGTTCTGATTGGCTGTTTCTGACTGAGCGGAGTAATTATGCAGAACAGGGAGGAGATCGATTATTTTTTTCAGAGATTATCTGTCTCATGTTAGGACAGAGAAAGTTTTAATACGTATGTAAAATGTATTTTTTAAGTTAGATGCTGCAGCTTTAAAAAGGTTCGGTGTGAGAGTCGCTACCGGGTGGAGCAGAAGCGGCTCCATGTCAAATATTACTAAATATTAAATATTATTACCTGTAGCATAGCAGCGGTTCAACAGCAGAACCAGCGTCTTACATCGCAGCTCCAAGACTTAAATCATTTTACAGGTTATTAGTTTATCTTTCTGACCGTCATGCTAATCCGGTGAATGTTTGTAGCTGCGCTGCTTTACCTGCTGTCTGATCCTCCATGTCTTTTTACTGCACTGAGCCTCGATGTAGCCAAACTCCATCATTGTTTTTATGTCTATTAGCTTCGTCGTGTTGATGCATTTCGACCTGCTTCGATTTTCCGCCGCAACACGCAAACGTCCTCATTCACGCAGTGCGTTATAGTTGCACATCGCTTAGGATTTGTTGCTGCGTTTGTGCTGAGTGAAGGAAAGACGAGACCAGCTGGACAGACAGGCTGGGAAATGAGATGCAGGTGATCGGTATCGGTAACAGAGCCAATGATCGCCGATCCCGATCATCACCGATTTCACGGAAATCGACCGATTATGATCGCTTACCGATCGATCGGCACACCTCTAGTTCCTTATAATTTCTTTAACTGTCTCCTTGCTCTAGTGGTTTAATTTCTTGCATTGTTTTTAAGGTCTGACGGCAGATGCCCGTATTGTGATAAACAGAGCTCGGGTTGAATGCCAGAGTCACAGGCTAACGGTTGAGGATCCTGTCACAGTGGAGTATATCACAAGATACATTGCTACTCTGAAACAGGTAATTTACAGATTTTGGAAAGTAACAATGGAACAGTGACAAATGACAACGACTTGGTTATTGTGAGTATTCTCCTCCCATTTCCTTAATAGCGTTATACTCAAAGCAACGGACGCAGGCCGTTTGGAATCTCTGCATTAATTGTTGGCTTTGACTACGATGGAACCCCAAGGCTGTATCAGACAGACCCATCGGGGACCTACCATGCTTGGAAGGTCAGTGTTTTTCCTGTTTGTTTTTTTTATTATTTATTTATATATCTTTATTTTCATCACAGCGTTCACTTTCCTTGCTTGACAAGGAAAGTGCTGGTCTGGAAACAGTTTTCCATTGATTTTGCTGTACAACTTTGTGAAAAAAAAATATTCAGGCAAATGCCATCGGCCGCAGCGCAAAAACAGTGAGGGAGTTTCTGGAGAAGAATTACACAGATGAAGCCATCGCTGGGGACAACGAGGCCATCAAGTTGGCTATCAAAGCTTTGCTTGAGGTAAAGTCATATTAAACCTTTGCATCAGCTTGTTTTACTAAAGTTGCTCTCTCATCATTTAATTTCTGCACTGAGCATTTCCACGCCAAAAATGTTCAAGTGAAAAATTTACCTTAAGTGTAATTTTAAATTGTTAACACAACTCAGTAAATGTTATTTTTTCATAAGTCCTACATGTTAAAGCAGTTAGAAAAGTACTTGCTGCAATGAAGTTGACTGTAGAATTTTAGGATTTACAGAAATATACTTGCAACTGAAAACAGTTCTGACCTGATCTAAAAACTAACTGTTCAGATAGTAAAGGTATTTTTCGAACAGTTTTACCATCAAGTGACATCCATCTCCTTTAATAACATTCTTATTGTCCCCTAATTGATCACAGGTTGTCCAGTCAGGAGGAAAGAATATTGAACTAGCTGTTATTAGACGAAATCAGCCACTCAAGGTACGCTGTAAATCTAATCTTTACAATATGTTGCATATTATTATTTTAGCTTTTGCACGATCTGATTTCTGTGTTTATAGATCTTGGAATCCAAGGAAATTGAGACCCTGGTGGCCGAAATAGAGAAAGAAAAAGAAGAGGAGGCAGAGAAGAAAAAGCAGAAAAAATCCACTTAAAACTTCTGACATAATTTTTGGTTTATTGCACTTGGATTACAATAGTGTCTTTCGGTTCCATAAATTAGTTTCAAAGAATGTACTCATTTGTTTCATTTGTTTGTTGAGCTTAATCTTAACTTGAGAGCTGCAGATACTGCTTAAACCTTTTCCAAACATTGTTGGGTGACGCACCAGATATAAAGAGAACCAGCTCCCATCAAGATGACAAAGTTTGGATGCAACCATTAATGCAAACTCTGTTTGTCCACAGCTAACTGCTGTGTATGTGTATGTTAGATGTTCTTTTCTCAAGTTGGAATTTAGATATTTTGCCAGGCTTTGGAGAATTGAATACATTCTATATGATGTTAAAAACCAGAATGAAACCAAATAATCAATAAAAGTGGATTTTTTTATGTCTTTCAAAGTTAAGTGCTTTTATTTACTGACTAAATGACTTATGTTGGTGTGTAACACTGAGTAACATTATGATTAGACCTTGTAACACTAAATCTTCAATTATTTAAGAGAAAACGTAAAAAGAATACCCTCACCCATTGTATTAAATGCTTTACTGTAAGGAGACTAGTGCTGTGATGAAGACACCTTTATGTTGTGATAAAGTATTTTCCACCTATCAGCATTCTGTCACACAGCTGAAAATAGTGTGGGCTTGATTGCTTCATAAAGAGCTCACCTTTCCCTCAGTCGTTTAAAACAAATTAGGGTTGAGCGAATGAAGGGTATGATGGTCCTCCTCTACTCCCTCCCCTCTTTTTTTTCTTTTTTTAAGCCTCCTGCCTTTTTTTTTATTTCACCCTAAATTCGCTTATCAAGCAACCACTGCTCTGAATTCTCAACGACACAATTATGGCCGGCGGTGTGGTTGGGCTGCTTAATGGGATCCTGGCCTCAGACCCCAGTGGGAACTTTCAGTGACTTTAATCTGGAGCCCTTTGAAAAGTTGTGCCGTGCTGTGCTGAAGAGCCCCGGGGGTTCCCTCTGACTCCTACCAAAGACATAATGGTGAATGCTATAGTCCTTCATTTAGAGTCATCTTCCCCAAGCCAAGATTTCCTGAGTGGCTGCCTTAACTACGTCTGCACTTGTCTTGTTTGGGAGTTGTTGTCAGGGGGAGGGGAGGGGGTTGGTTATGGGCTAATTATATGGATCAGTTTGGCTTCTGATCTGTTCCTAACTTTGCTGTCATTAACTCCTGGGACAATTAGTTTGGTGCTTTTTCATGCACTCACACACTAATTGTCTTATCAATATTAAGTTGAGATTTAGTTGTAATGCTCCACCACTAGTTTGAAGGGAATGAATGGATGACCAAGAAGGCTGTCGGTAATGTGGGATTAGCCTTATCCTGGGTAATCCTCTAGCTACAGAAATCATCTGATCCGTGCTTTCAATAAACCAGGGGCAGCTTATTCTCGCTACTGCTAAGATTTTGTCCTTTGAACTGCTTACGGAAAAGAGTATTCTTTTTATTTCTTTCCTTTTTTTTCCTGGCATTGTTGTTGCCTGCAATCAGTGCTGCTGTGCCTCAGGACAAAGTCCATCTCTCTCGTCGCTGGCTGCTGCTCATCATTAATGCAGAAAATAATGGCTTCACCAGAGGTCATTGAGAGAGGAACCAGGCCTGAGGACATGCACTCTCCAAGCAAGACTACGCAGTACTGCAAGCCGTCGACAGTGCACTATTTCTGCACACGTACGCATCGTGTTGGCCAGTCATATGCAAAAAAGAGGAAACGCTTGAAAAATGTTTAGATTTTATTTGGATTTTATGCAACAAATGATTTCAAATAGGACATAAATATAAACTGGTGTGAATTTGTTTTTGGTCCTCAGGTCAATGCTTTGAAGAATGTCTTTTGCTGCAATGATGGTACTGTAAATGTTTAGGACATGTCTCCATCACATATAAAACTGAAATATTTGCCCATTCTGTGCAGCATCTTAAGCTCAGTCAAGCTATTGCATTTATAAAAATATATTTTAAACTCTTGCCACAGATATTCAATTGGATAATGACCAGGACTTTGACCCAATGACATGTAAGTTTAAAATCATTGACCCATTGGAAGGCGGACCACCACCCCAGTCTGACACTACAGCACAAAAATGCCTTCTTCCATACATTCGCTGTGTCCTCAGCATGATATCAGGCTGACTGTGAATGGGATTTTTCTTGCCACTGTGGCATGAAGTCCATATTTGGTTAATTGTTGTCCTAGAAACTGCTTTTCCCGGGTGAGCTGTGTATCTATGCAGCTCCTCCAAAGTTGCCATCCATGGATGTTTTGGCTGCATCTCTTACTATTGCTTTTCTTGGACTATTGGTTTTGGTGTTATTGCCATTTCTTGGTAGGTTTGCAGTTAGAGAAAGAAAAATATATAGCTCTGGAACCAAAATGATTGGTTTCTCTGATTTTACTTTTTATAGGTATGTGTTTGAGTAAAATGAACATTGTTTTTTATTATTCTATCAACTACTGGCAATATGTCTCTGAAATTCCAAGCAAAAATTTTGTATTTTATTTGCAGAAAATCAGAAATGGTCGAAATAACAAAAAAGTTGCAGCACTTTCAGTTCTCAAATAATGCAAAGAAAACAAGTTCAAACAAAAATACTAATGTTTTCACTCAGAAAGAGTTCAGAAATCAATATTTGTTGGAATATTCATGACGTTTTCTATGGGGTTCAGTGCAGTGGTCTCAATTTTTATTCCAGAGCTGTACATGCATATATTTTTACACGATAGATTGAAAACAGTCTGTGAGATATAAAAAGTTGGGATATTGTCAGATAACTTAAACTTCACAACTATATTTCTAAACTGTGTTGTGTTCCTTAGTCTTCATATGGGATTTGTTCACTAATGATTTCTAACAATCCTCTCTACGTACTATTAAAGCGACCTCTGGAGATAGCTAGTTTTTCTTCAATTTATTCGAATAGAAATGCAATGGCACGATTTTGAGATTTTTATTTTTAAATACCGTGTATCGTTTTCGTTTAATTTAACAATTATGAATTAACATGCTAGTCTATCACAGAAAACTTTGAACAAAATAATCTTTAGGTTGACTGTGACATGACAAATCTCCAAGTAACAAAAACATTTTTCGCTCCTTCGACTCTGAACAGCTTTTATTTCCGGAAGCTTCAGGATTGACCTCTTCTGCTCCTCGCTTCGTGGACCAGAAGAGGGCAGTGTTGCATAAAAGCAGCCAACTATCGTATCGCTTACATTTTCTCTCACTTCCCGTCCTGCAGATTGACAGTGCGACTCCTGTAGCTAACAGCGAGCAAAATCCACTGGCCGCTGACATGTTTTTGTCTCTGTTCCTCAGCTCACAGCCAGACTGGCAGTCCGAAACAATTGAATCTATGGAGTGGGAGTTGTTTTGCTCAAAATTGTCAGATGAAAAAGCAACATTGCTCGTGTCCTCGAGCCATGGCCGAGCTGTCAGAGTGTGTTGGGTCATAAAAGGCTACGCTCTCAACACTGTCCCTTTTCTGCGCGTCACATGTCGACTGTTACACACATACACTATATTTGTGTATAGCAAATTGGGCTGCCTCCTCTCATGCCCTTGGGGTGGCAGGGCTTTGCATCAATATGAGGCAAAGTTTGCACATATTGGCTCATATGGGCTTTACACATCTATAAGTGATCCAAATATGTTTTCTTTTAATGTTCTCTTTTAACTTCTAGCTCCAGGGGGATAGTTTGAATATCGGTCTATTATCTCGTATCACACATCTTATCTTCTATGTCCTTAAATCTCTCTTTTTTTCTTCCTCTAGCTCACAGTTTTGCAGCACACATTGATTTTCTACTGTTTTCCTCTTGAACTCTGCCTCCAGTCTTATCTCACCGAGAAACATATACAGCTGAGTAACAGACACCGGCAGCATCTTCTGTTGTCATTACCTTCGTGTCCCCTGAAAGGTGGCGGAATATTAACAGTTTGCATGAAGAGACTAAAGGCTTGGTTTAGAGTTACCCCTTAAGAGTCACCTGTCAGTGGGTTTTGTCTCCCAGAAGAATACTCAGAGTGCATCCTCCTCTAATTGAAAGTAGACACCACTGGCCTAGACAGGGAGAACAGGAGAGACAACTAAATGAGACGGAGAGGCAAAAGAGAAGGGGGAAAAAGTGTGGGGGGGGAGACGGAGATAAAATAAACAATTCTCAGGGTGCTGCAGGCTACGACCAAATGGCCGCCGGGGTTTGTGGCCTCTCAGGGCCGTGGCAGAAGCCAGTCACACACATCACATAGCATTACTCGGGATGGGGTTACAGGAAAATGTCAGCCGACGCATAAGGAGGAACCATCGGCCCATAGGATAATTTGAATGCCTGAGGGAGGTGCAATCTTGCATTCCCACGATTCCACTCTTTCCACCCACACCCTCTTTTCATTGTTTTTTTGTATCCATTTTTCTCTTTTGGTTATTTAATGTGTGCTGTACTGCTGCTTACTCTGGTGGTCATGTATGTACGCAAGTATCCATAGTAAACCGGATGTTTTTTTCATGTGATTTCCCATTTGCTATACTTACGGGAATTTCATGAACCATTGGGTTGAAGTGTGGCCCTTTTATAACCTGATTTAATGCTGGATTTTTACACTTTGGATTACTGAACAAATCACATCGTCCCTTTTCTAAAGAGAGAGAGAGAAAAAAAAACCTTAAACAATCATTTCATTTTGCACGTGGAAAGTGAGTTTTTATGGTTTAATCTCTGCTGTTTTCTGAGATGTTATTGTAAAACGGAGCTTCATCTCAGCTTTTATTGCTCCTGAAACATTAAGCTGCACATTAGGGCACAGACGTACAGCTGCGTATATAGGCGTGCATCAGATAAAGACAGAGAGAAGGATGGAGAGAGCAAAAGAAAGAGACAGCACAGATATCTGAGTGCGTCTGACAGAGAGGACAGCCCCGCAGGCAGGTCCCAGCCCTTCAGCACCAAAAATGACACATGACTGCTTTGACTTTTGTCATCCCCTGTCTCTCTACGCCCCCAAACCCAAGCCTGCAACAAACACTGAGGCGAGTGCAGAGACACACAGACTCAAAGACACACATTCATACACTGTATACTGCTTAGATTACATTATCCTTATCCCCGGGACATGAGCCCTTCTTGTTGGATGACATTTGGGCTTGTGCAGCAGTAAGGTTACCTTTCTTTGCCCCTGAGTTAAAGATGCCTGTCTGCAGCATGCATTCGAAATGAAGGACGGTAAAGGGGGAGGGAGGAGGGGAAGGGGGGGTGGGGGGTGGGAGAAAAATCAGATGAGAAAGATTTCCAAAAGCACTTTGATCAGAGGCATCAACAGTCATGCACAAACTTGTTAAGCAGTATGTAAATTTGGGCTGATACTGAATAAAGTTGCCAGAATGGCATGAATCCATTGTGCTGCGATGATCAAAATAAAAGAGGGCTTCATACGCTGGAGGGCAAGAAAGTCACAGACATGAAGGTTTTTTTTTTCCTCCTTCCTCTTTTTTTTCTACAAAGAGGCTGATGTGATGCAGAGAGGAGAGAAGGAGGGGAGGGAAAGGAAAGATAGGGGAAAGCCTGGAAGGATCTCAATCTAAATTAGCCGGGTAGAAGGAAGACTATGCTGAGCGAGACATATAATTAAAACCAAAGTGATGAAAACATCAGCACTTGCTACATGAATTTTCGTAAATTTGCTACAGGGATGATCAGAGAAATGATTCAAAGCTAAAGGTAAACCTCACCTACTGTTAACGCACACCAGTCTCCCATTTATTCTCTGTTGGTCTTCCATCTCGCTTCACACACCTCCTCTCTCCGCCCTGTTTCTTTAATCCCTCCCTCGTTCCCCTTCTCCTCTCTCCAGCTGACACCTAGAGATGAATAGACCCTGTCAAAGGGAGTCTTGTAGCCTGTCAGTTTTTAAACTAACAGTTAGCAAAAGGCACACTTTCACATAAAACCTCCCAGTGTGAGAGGAGGTTATCGGCTTTGGGTTGTTGTGTCCTGTGTTTATGTGAGGAATCACCCTCTGAGCGTATCAAGAAATACGACCTCTTACGGGAACTAGTGTAATGTCTCATCATAGCACACACGACTGCTCTCCCAAACCACTAAACACACTGGAATAGTTTGAGAAGTAAACATGCTGTGAGTATTTGTTGAGGATGATAATTAACCATTTATTTATGGGTTCGGATTCATGTACAGATAATATAAGATTACAAATAAAACTGTTTTTACTGGACAAAAAAATATTCAATAAGTGATTTGGCTTTGTGATTCCAAGCAGCTCTTTTCCAGTAGATTAAATGTACTTTAGTTTCATAGGTTTATTACCATATTCAAATGAAAAGCAAAAAAAGTAGATGCATTACAAATACATTTCCCATTTCAAGAATGTCTTTTAATTTTTCTGTATCTTTTTTGAAAAGCCTACAAACTTGCACCCTAACATTATTTTTTAATGTGTATCTGCATCAACTCCCTTAGTGGCAAATAGGATTCATCTCATTATTCTTTTCTGGTTGAGGGCTCCACAAATTCATTCCAAGTGCTGCAAATGGCCACCGGTCACAATTTGGAAACCTGTGGTCTTGCTCATATTTATGACAAAAAGCATCACAAATGATACTTTAGATCAGTGCTTTTATGAAGTTAGTTTTCTTGAAAATGAACTGCGAAAGTATCTGTAATTTCAAGTTTGGTTACATCAAATGTAGTCTCAAGACCCTTTAAAAAACAAGTCAAATTCACATAAATAATCCAAAGTAGTCCTAATTTATTTAAAATGTAATGTATTCTAATGTGGTACAATCAGATTCTGATTAGGTCATTCACAGCCCATTTACTTTCTTTTTTTTTTTTTTTTTTTACAATGCAATCAAATCCAGTTGATTACTTTGTGAAAAAAATGGTAGGACGCTGTGTCTGAGGAAGTCTAGTTTATTGCATTGAATCCTTGACTTTGTATCAGTTGTGCTTCCACAAGCCATTAAGTCTGTGTACTACTTCCAAGTACATAGATTTAATGGTACTAGAAGACATTACCTTTGGTTTGTGGCTCCCACCAGAAATGAAACATAGGTAATTTTATTTGGTAATCAAACACAAAAATAAAACAACTCAAAGATAATACATAAAGTTGACGACTCCATCATAAAAAGAAGTGCAGCTAAACAGTCTCTGAAGTAAGAGTGCTATCTAAGCTAAAGAATCCATTAAACAAACGGCAGCAACAGAAGTAGTATTATAGATATTCAAGAATACCAAAGCAGTTTTTTAATATCAAGTACGTCATCTTTACTGCCTCTTTTGATGTAAATTGTCATAACACTCATCAATTTAATCAATTTTGAATTTATAGATTGTGCCAAGCAATATCTTCATTAACATGGGGCATTGCAGTGTCTGATCTTTTATTTTAATTTCTAAAACCTTGGAAAGAAAATATTAAACTTTTATTTTCTGCTTTAGTAAATTAAATCAGAAATGATCAGACTCACTTAAAAGGAGATGATCATTTTCTATTTGGTTTCTGATTATTCCTTAACCAGCTGATCTTTACTTAAAATGTGGCTATTTAATACAATATGGCCAAAGTTATGCCGTAGTTCAAAAGTTTGGCAGTGCCTAAGCTGTTTATTATTTGTTAACTATTATTAGTCTTGTGGTCTTATTATAATGAATCAATGAATCTGTTAATTCTGGCAGCCTGCATCTGTAACAAATAACAGAGAAGCCATTCCACCTGAGTGCCTTTTCGTACCCTCCGGTACGGTGTACCTCAAGTAAATAAGTCCTCCCAACAACAAATGTGTCAGCACTAAAACGGTCCCTCAAAAACAAAAAAAAAAAAGAATCCACCCCCTAAGGTGTGTTCCCTGCCTTACCTTCTTTCCACACCTGCACTGAGTATCTCAATGCCTCTGTGTGTCTCACCACACAATGGAAACAGTGCATAGCCTCTGGCAGCTCTCTCCAGCTGAGAGCCACCTCTCTCCAGAGGACAGGAAAGGAAAGCTGCCAGCACTAACAACTGATCCTGGCAGATAAAGGAGGAGATAGGAGAGGCGAGAGCGCCTTGGACAACTCTTGCCCTTCCCTGGTCATCGGTACCGTTTCCATTAGCTTTTGTCATTTTGTTACAGCTAGCACACATTGAAAGTTGATTTTTCTATTTCGATTCAGAGTTTGACATGTCACACAGCTTGCTACCTTCAAACCTGAACCTCTTTAAATCGATTTAAATGTTTCCTAACCCCCATGGAGCATTTCAGGTTTTCTGCAGATACTGGACTGTTGAGACCGTTGTTGTTGTGCTGTAATGTAGTAGTGCTAGTCCAGCCAGATGACCCAGTACCAGATCAGTGCATCATTCACCCTCCTCGGGTTGCTGACTAGAAAAGCACTTAGGCAACACAGCCTTCACAGGTCGCGGAGGGCACAGCTGGGAAAGCCCTGGGCCAAAGCCTCGATCCAGTGTGATTAACTGTACATCAGCTGCATAGAAGGATGATATACTGAAATAGTTGCACACCAGAAGACTTGGTAAACTCTTCTATATCTAATTATTCCTATTCAGTCAGAGCAGCGTGTGTGGTCTATAAGGACCTAACACCTGGTATTTGTCCTGAGAATGACCTTGATGGAGAATGGGGTCTGAGTAAGGGTGCTTATTTTATTCTCTTTCACGCTGCTGCAGGCTATAGCTGTATTAATGCAATGGCAGGGATCTTTGAAGTTGTGACTTTATGAGACAAAAGCTAATTTCCTTTCCTTTGTTCATTATCGAGAGAGACTTCCAGCCAGGCGGAAAAGCATGCTGTGCTAATTATTCCATTCATGAGTTGTTCTCAAAGTATGTAATGGATTTCACTGGGCCTTTTACAGGTAGGTAGGCTGATATGATGCACATTTAAGTCAACTTACTAGTTTAGAGGCACGGTTCTGGGACTGTGAGAACCAGTCCTAATGGTGGTACTCTGGCTGCCACTAGTGGTACTCTGCCACAATTATTTGCAAGATGAATGATCATTTATGAAATAACAGGTGTGAAGTACAGAAAGTTTTAAGAATTTCCTGTATAAACTGAAGGGCATGAAAGCCCATGTGCCTGGAAACCAGCTACAGTGGACCTTTAGTGAGCACATCTGTTTTGGGCTCAATCACCACAATAACTATGAAAAGAACATGGGCAACCACCCAGGACGGCAACTTGTGTGGGGCAACATGAGCGCCCTAGCCCCCCCCCCCCCCCCCCCCCCCCACCTGGTCCTCAAACACCCCAACTACCCCTGAGTGAGTCTCTGAATGGGTCAGTGAACTCCCAGCTAGTTTCTCACTGACCATGAATGAATGTAACCTATCTATATTCTTGAGAATATTAGTTTATTCCTTCAGCTTGAAACATGTTCATTTCAGCTTCTGAGTAAATATGGGATGCATATTTGTTGATTTAATTTACTTTCTTAAAACTGTTATTTTTTTCACAAAACAGGAAAAAAATCACAATGTCTTGTGGCATTGTTTTTTTTAAACTACTTATAAAATGTTTAACAGCCATTGATATTGAGTAAAAAATCTGAGAAAATTTCAAACTGCAACCCCTAGTGTACGTAGAAAGGAAAACGCCACTAATTCGGTTTTTCAAGTTGCAAGTTTTTGTCAGCAAACCTGAGTTCAGAGCCGATGCACAGCTATACTTTCTGTGCCACTACAAATATATGCACCGCAGATATATAAGACCAAAACCACTTTGCAACTCATTAAGATCTGAACCCAATTTCACAAATGAGTTTCAGAGTTTGCGGGGCCAAGTTAGGCATGTGACATAATGGGATTTCCATCTGCCCCTAAAACATAACTTGGCAGAACATGAAGGCAAATGCAACATTTCACATTCCATCTTCGCCGTGCGCGAGGATGCCGCCCACAACACCTGAGCACTCCCAATCAGGAAGATGTGTGCGTCCTGACATGGATGTGGATTTTGTGCCCTATGAGACAGAGTCGGATCTCGAACACGCACATGCACACGCTTAAAAAGAGTGCGGCTGTGATGCAAGTGAAGCAATATACCTCCTCTGCTGTTGTCTGACACCCCTCCTCTCTCTCTGCTCTCCCTTGCTTTGTTTGTGCTCATTTCATTCCATGCACAGCCTCCTGACAGGCAGGTCAAGGTTTACCCTCGCACCACACACCATTTCCCTCACATGGCGCCCGGGGGAGGGACACAAGAAGCCAGAGGCAAGGGCAAGCCCAAACAGCTTGCTAAACATTGCCGCCATCACTACCTCAAACCATACGGATAGGAGGACAGAAATACTCAGCTGAGAATCACAAAGTTGGATCTTTATCTTCTCTTTTTTTCCTTCCTCCCTTTCTTTCACCAGTTATTGCTTTTGTTCCTTATTTCTCTCTCTCTCCTTTTATCTTACTCAAGATTATTGATTTCCATCAGTAGTAAGGTATATGTCGATTAACCGGCAGATTTAATAGAGCGACAATAGAAAAAGTACTCATTTGTTCCTCCTATAGTGTTAGTGTTCATTTTGAGAGCCTGATACAAACCTTGGCTAGAAGCTAGTGCAGGATTTTTAGCTGTAAATGGAAAACGCCTGTGGGCTTTTCATTTTCTGGGCCCAGACGTTCCCTTCATGGTGTCGGAGCCCTTGTGTTCACAGAGTTCATGTTTTGCTCCGGGGCTTTTTTTTTTATTTTGTTTTATCTCATAGCTTAGACTAGCAGGGCTTTAACTCCCATAGGACTTCTGCGTAGCAACACCAGAGATCAACAAAGTAAGTTTGTTTATGTTGGCTGTGTCCGCATGTTGTCGACTTATACATTTCTCAGTCTCCATTTCCTGCCTCTCCTTGCCCCAGGGGAAAGGAGCCCTCTAATTGGATCTTGTTCTAATTGAGCCTAATACTGGAGCTAACCGGAGTTGGGCCCTGTGGCTAATGAAGAGCTGAATCAAAACTAAGCACTAAAACTTTGACTGTGTGTGTATGTGTATGTGCATTCTGCATGTAGGCATTTTTATTCACAGTCCATCGGGAACACATTATTACTCATTTTGGCTTAAGACGCATTCCTTTTAATCAATCCCTTTCTAAGTTCTGTCATTTCACAGTAGGAACAGATCTTGTTAGCAGAGTTATGACAGATGTAACAACAGTCTCAATAGTAAGGTATTTGTATGTTTTAAATGAATTCCAACAAAGGAATTGACTGACCTTATGTCCGTAAACACATATCGTATAATATTGCAACATTCTTTTCTGCACATTATTTTGGTTTGGTTTAATACAAGCTTAATATAAAGCCTGTGCCAGAGTCCTATCCTACTCCAATCATCTCCAAATGTGCATGGTGGTTTAGGATGAGTGCGCATTTAGAGTTCTATAAGGTGGGTTTGCTTATGCTTCTTCTGAATGAAACGTTGATGAATGAAAACAAATGTAAGCAAATTTAACCATGGATTCTAAAACAGCAGTGCAGATTAATTTAACACAGTGTAAGAGTGACTTTGTTAAAGGGCAAGTGTCATTTTAATTTCCACCAGTCCATTGTCTTCGGCTCATTCAAGGTCAGATGGGAGAACAGATCTGATCTTGAATGAGATCAGATGCGTTCGAGGCCACGGGGCCCTTTGACCCCCACCAGCAGCCAAGAGAGGTGAAGTGTCTTGCCCACGAACACGACAATGGCAGGTGGAGCAGGGATCGAACTAGCAACCCATCTTTTGCAGGCCTTCCTCTGTTATTCAAACTGTGATCTTTTCTTTGTTAAAACTTTTAATTCCTTTTGATTTTGCTGGAAACAATTTTGGATGTTGTGTTGCTGGAAGGATTTTTGATGATTTTTATTTTTTACTTTTGGCCATTTGTTATGATGAATAACCACAAAACTCTCCAAAACAACAGAACGTGACTGCCTATGGTTATAATCAGAAAACGTACTGTTATCTTACAAAAATACACACATATCTAACTCTTGCATTGAAGCTTAAGGGGCCATCTTCAAACTGTTTCTTCAGAGTCAGGAGAATGAAGTTGCCCAAAAGGTTTGTTGTATTACCCAGCATTAAGAATTCCCTTTACTACAACTAAGAAATTGACTGCAGACTCTTGTACAACAGCCCCCGCACCACAATCCCAGATAATCAAGCTAATTATTAGAAAGCAGAAAATTAAACAATAATCAAGAATAATATGACTGAAGACAATGTGGTGAAAGAGAAACCCCAAAACAGGAGTTACAAGAAAGCAGGAAGCAAATAAAAATGAATGAAAAAGGAAGATAGATCTGGAAAATTAAACAGGAATTGAGATTTACAGGGTAAATTGCAACTAGCTACAAGTCAAAAATAAAATTCCTAAAATGCTTTAAGTACACAACAAAAGCATGAAAAAAGACACAAATAACAAAAGTCCAAAAGAGTGCAACAAGGGAATCTGTGGCCCTGGAGATTTTCTTCAAGTTATTGTTTTTCTTAATGTGGATTTCTAGTTCTTTTTCAAGTGAATAAATGTACTCAAATCCTTAAAAAACTCATATTGTGAGATACAACCACTGAGGTAAAAGATTTATTGATTTTAAAGCTTTAAAGGCATCGTTACCAGGGGTACCGATAGATGTTAGCTGTGCGTAAAGTGCTAATTGAACCCAAGTTAAGGGTATGGCAATAATAGTGCCACAAGCAATTGAAAGAAAGTCAACATAAGAGTGTAACCGTTTACAGAACAAAGCAATAAATCACAGAAATAAAACTGATTGCTCTATAGATACATTTTAAATGCACAGACAAGCCCACTCCTTTGCTGGAGGGTGTCAGATTACTGGGTTTTATGTGAAAGTCAGATGTATCCGTTTTGCTTGCTGAGCTTTCATGTGTGGGCAGCAAACCTTTCCCTTTTCCCAGGGTGTGAAATACTGCCGTTTTCTCAAAGCCTTTGGCATCTCTTCCAGGTACACAAGGTGTCATTTAATGGCAGTTCTTTATTCATACGGCAATATTAAATATCAGCCATAAGTTCATTTTAGACTACTATATATAAAAAAGGAAATTTAAAATGTGACATGTGACAATGATGACAATTTATAGACAATAAAACTGCTCCGCTAAGACTTAGCTAAGTGTTTTAAAACATAAAATGTATTTTCTACTTCTCAACATTAAAATGTATTTTTTGGTATGTTACAAAATAGATTTAAATGCCACTCTCTTCATTAATGTTAAATGTAGGACATGAAGCCGTTGGTGGGAAATAAAGTTTGGATTGTTAAACATGAAATGCAGGTTATTGACAAGTCTTTGACAGAAGACATCAATCTAATCTATTTTTTTGTATCATCCTCCAGCTATTTGCACATTTATTAGCTGGTGTTGACCCATGTTCAGCGGTTTGAAACCCATTGGTGATAGTCCTGACCAGTTCTGAAAACAGCAAACCAGAAAATAATAAAGAAAGGAGATTATAACACAGCTACTTACTCTTTTTCTTCCATCACAGGCTACGTTTTTGTTTAAAAGCTAGTAACTGGAATGCTGCCACTGATAAGCCGAAACCTTTTTGTCGCCCTCTTTCTTCAGTGCAGCTCTTTCACACCTCAACATCACACTCTGCTCAAATGAAAACTCGTTTTCAAAGAACCAATTTTCCGAACTTATTCCTTCGTCCTCTGTCACGCCAAGTGTCAATCCGTTTCAAAATAAAATGAAACCAAAAATGAAGCCAAGCATGTACAGCAGTTTCAACAGTTGCGTAGGCAACGAGGAAATGGAAATGCCAGGTTTGCTGCTGGAGGGCTGAAAAAGAAAGGCTTCTCTTTTGCCTCCAACTAAGACAAGATACTTACATATGTATTTATATTCGTATGTCTGCATATTATTTTCTGTACATTAGAAAAGATACACATTTATTTACATAGTTGCACTTTCATGTCTTTATTATACAACTGCTTTATTCAGACTTTTAGGATATTGTCTGTCTGTCTGTCTCTGTATTTTAAAGTACAAAATCGTTTACAGAAAATTATTCTTGCAGGGCAAAGCCTGTACAGGTATTTTCTTTTTAATTCATAGACACATCATAGGTTTCATCCAGCCAGTGCTCAGTGTATCATAACATAAGTTAAATCAAATTAGGCCCAGCTGAATTACCGGTAATGTTGGGCCTAATTTCCTATCAGTGTGTGGTGGCTCCAGGTATTGCTGCACTAACTGTTGGCATTTAAAATACTGTATTCCAGAATTTCAGTGAACATTTTAACATTGCTCTCTATCCAAAATGTCTACTTTGTTTCAAAAATCTGACTTGAATATGAAACCTCATTCACATCTCAACATCACACTCTTATCAAATGAAAACTTGTTTCTGTCTTTAAAAATAAAGCATATTGTATTAGAATTCTTCTCAGTTGCATTGGTGTGTTTCTCACATCATTTTGCGCAACTGCTAGTGTGTTCCTCAAAACAACTAGTTTGAGCTGTGAAATCTAGTTAATAACCTGCAAAAGCATGTCACTTGTTTAAAATGGATAATTAATTTTTTTCAAAAGCAGCTATTTATGTTGATGAGTTTAAGTTTCGGTGTTATTAAAATGAAAAGTCCTGACATCATTGTTTCTGAACAAGATGGCTTTGTCGTGTTTCATTATGACAGTTTGCTGAGGTTTCCAATGTAAAAAAGTCATTACTTTATGACACTACTGATAACCTGGACATGCTCAAGATACTATTAGCAGAAGAGCCATTTAAAATATTCAGTTATTGTAAGTGAGATAATTTTTTCCAAGTGGACATAGATATCTGTTTCTCATTTTTACAGCATATACTCTTCTGCGGTTCTAATTTGTTCACAGCATTGTACAAAATCACAGTAAAAAATTATTTACAACATACATATGAAATAACCTTTGGGTAAATCCATGTACAATCATAAACAATATGAACAGGGAAATAAAATTTAATTGACAGGTTTTGACAACTTTATCAATATTTTTTAAAATACTCACACAAAGAAATGAAGACTATTACGGTAACTTTATATTGAAATAGCTATGAAGTATTCATGAATATAGTTCTTTTTGACTGACATGAGATAAGCTATAGATAACGTTATAAAGCAGCAAAGAATTGTATGGAAGCAATTGATTCATGTCCAAAAAGATTTGGAATTTGCTGGAAGGAATCATAAACAATTACTATGATTAACACAAGTGAATCGGCGTTGTGGAGATTGAACCAACAGTTATGGTCAGTTTAGTTCTGCTCAGAGAAATGCACCAGAGCAATCAGGAAACAATGTAAAATGTTCACTCTGTTTTAAATGTCTCCAGAACTTTACCCCCAAACTGTCTGTTGTACTCCTTGGTTTCCATGATGTTGTATGTTCATTCTCCAAGAAACTTTTGAACCCTTCACAAACACTTTATGTATGACAGGGAAAAAGACGGTAAAGATCAGGGGCTGTGAATATTTTTACGAGGCACTGTATGTCCGGCGTTTTGAAAAATAATGTTCCCATCCTTGATTAAGTAAATGTTAGAATCTAAAATCTGTGTCTATTCATTCTCCTGGAGGCTCATATAAGCACAAACCTTTCAGAAAAGGGTCTCTGACTTCCATTAGGAGGTTTGTTGGGTGGAGGCACTGCAGGTAGGCTAAGTTGCACCTCTTCCCCTCAGGCACTGTGCCTTTTCTTGCGAGGGAGGAGGGCACAGTAAAATGGTTTCAGAGCAAACAGAAGCTTCCAAGTCTCATGCCTCAAGGACGTAGCCTCAGGGCAAATAGGAAGATTGGAAACAGATGAAAGAAAGAAAGTTAGGTGGGGCTCATAGTTCCTCTTATGAAAGCCAGCAGAAAGACATTTTCTTTAAAATGCATGTAAGACTTCACAGGCTCCCTTTTGTAGGTATGATCTCTTAGGCATGTGTAGACCTGAGAGGATAAATGTGTGATTCATGTGCTCAGGCTCATTTCAGAATGGGACTGCGCTGCCGTAGCAGCCCTCCAGGTCTTGTCTTGTTTGTTGACTGTAAGAAACAAATGGTCAGAGAGCCTGTTATTCAGGGGGGGGGAGAGGCTGAATGAAAGGAAGTCTGTGTGTGCATCTGTGTGCATGTGTTTAGTCATGTGCACGTGGCACTGCCCCTGCCCCGGCACATTTCTCTGGGGGGTTCATGCCACCCTAAGCCTTGGAGGTGAGAGTGCGGGTGATAATTGAACACTGCCGCGATTTTACACGAATGTACTGAAAGGAGGAATCAAATATCGTGTTAACTGAGATTTCCATCCTCAGGCAGAGCTCTCAGTTATTATTTCAAATGTTCTTAATCTCATAAGTTACTAAAAGTTTTCCTGATTTGACTCTACCACTCTTTCTATAAGAGTTTGACTGTTTCATTTTTGAATTACTGAAGGTGTTTACAATGCTTTGAGGACACAGGCACAAATGCTCTGTTTGAAGTATATACATTGTAAGACAGGGGTTTCTAAAGGTTTGTAGCAATGGAAAAAAAAAACAAAAAAAACAATTCTGGCTTCATACCAAGGTGAACATCTCAGCACTTTGGTTTGTTTACCTCACAAGATGGCTCCTGGCTTAGGGAATGGACCATGAAAATGGCTGTTCCCTTGTGCCTGCAGCTCTCTATATAAATTGGAGTTTTTCATGTGGCAGTTAGGCTGCTGGGATGCACACCTCAGGGGATGTGCTCTCATTAAGGGCAGTAGCTTGGGGCAATTTTTCTCCGCTTCCTGTGGCCACTGACCTCCTTTTCACCCATAGGCTTGCAGCTATACCAGAGCTCTGCTTTTTGGTCTCTCTCCGTCACTCCCAACAACGCCTTGGGGTTTTGTCACATGACTCGAGTGACTCCTGACCTGCTTGGCCTCTTGCAACCCCTCCCTCTCTGTCAACGAGTCAGATAGAATGATCGCAAAGCAGTGTTAAGGGTCACATGTGCCCCCTAAAATGGCGGCTATGGCCTTGGGCTTTCCAGGGAAGAATTTTCCAAGTTGACAGTGTCAAAACATCATGTCAGAAATGGCCAACTTTATGTGTCATCTTAAAGCAGTACAGCTGCAGTACTATTCAAGTGGAAAAAAGTTTGAGCTTCACAGTGAGAACTAAGCAAGTCATCCATCATTTGAAGTGATGGTGGTCACTGAGGAAATTAGTGATTGAAAGCACCTGTCTTTGCGGAGTTCAAGCAAATGAGTTGTGCCGCTTGATTGGAGACAAGCAGAATGATCGCATTGCTTTGTCATTGTCCTCCTTGAGCCATTTCTACAGCTATTTCCTTTATGCTGGGGTTTATTTTGGCCATGAGACATGCTGGAGATTTGTGAAATACCTAAAAGTGATCCAGACTAAAGTAGTTAATCACAGATCAAAAAATAAATAAAGAAGTGGAAAGAAAAAACAGAAAACCTTATTGCAAACTCAGGGCATAATATTTGCTGTGCCTGAAGTGTGAAGAGAAATATCAATAAAAACCCCTTGATTTTTTTTTTGATTTTTTAAATTGAATTGCTAAAGCGTGATGAGCCTTTTGCTTCTGAATGGAACCTTCAAACCAAAACTTCTTTGGCAAAATCCACTTTCAAGAGCTAACAAGTAGTTATTTATTCGGTTTGGTAGGATGGTAGGATTATAATGTTCCTTCAAAGCATATACTGTATATGGCATATGCAAAAACAATCAAACAACAAATGCATAAATATGGCTGCTGGTGCCCATGTCCACCTGTCATTGAGCAAAAGGCAAGGCACACTCTACCCAGTCTGTCAATCCATCACAGGGTAACACAAAGCCACATATTACAGGCAACCATGTTTGTACTTGAGCTGAATTTGAAATACCTGAATAGAAGCCAGTCATTGGGAGAACATGAGAACTCAATGCAGAAAGATCCCAGACTGGGACCCAAATTTCAGTTTCTTAGAAAAGGAGTATCTGAAGTAAGATCAACTAAAACGTCTTGTACTCCAACCGTCTGGAAAAGGTTGGAGTATCACTTCAGACCTATAAAAAAGTAGAAATATCGGTTGTTGAAAAGTATGTTTAATAACTGCTCAAAGATTGTTCTTTTTCCAAAGTTACAATTTATTTGGCAAATGTGCCACAGTGAAACATATATTTTCAAAATTTGACTGTGTAATAACCATGATTAAAAAAAGCATAATCAAAATCATGAGAAAGACTGCTAATGTGAACTTGGTTCAATAGTAGTTAATAAACTGCTCAAGGAGAATAAGCCACAAGAAATCATTGCTAAAAACTAGTTGTTTACAGCGCATTGTGCCTGAATTTATTCATGAAAGGTTGAGTGGAAGGCAAAAGTGAGATGAAAGGTGAGAAAAACAGAGATACCAGGGATGTTAAAAGGTTGGAGAACCAAACCTCGATCAAGAGTTTCAGAGAAATGTGTATGTCGGGAACTGCAACTCAGGTCAGTTCTTCAAAAGCAGCCACATCCAGATGTGCTCAGGGAATGGGCTATAACTGTTGCATTCTATGTGTCAAGCCCCTCAGCCAGACAAGTCAAAAGTGTGTTTAGTTAGCCAAGGAGAGAAAAGACTGAACTCTTACTCAATGATATAAACTCCTCTTGTTAGATAAAAGTAAAACCTTTATTTAATTTGAATATTAAGGTTTCAGAATCTGCAAGAAGAGTGGAGAAGAGCATGAATACATTTTTTATGGTATTCTGATATATTGATATACGTTTCCAAAAAAAAAAAATGTAGCCCAGACGACCAAGCAAGTTTCAAGAGGTGGTCATTGTCCCCTTTGGCCATTCACCTGTACCAACGTAAAGCAAAAAGATGAAAGAAAAATAAATTATATAACTTAATAATCAAAACTGTTATTAAAAGCAAGGCCAGGATTTCATGGGATAACATCCTAGCCTTGCCCAGCAGAGTCGATTGGTGGGTTCAGTTCTCCTCATGCACCACCCATTCTCCAACCTAGAGGCAAAACAATTTTGTCCTCAACTTGTGAGCAATTAGATTATATTTAAACACACATATGCACAAAGAGCTTCCATAAACTGTACCAACCCCCCACACCCTCATCCTATTCTCCCCTTCTCAGTGTGACACTTGCTTCCGCCATATGTGTGAGTTTGTGTTAACACAAGGACAGGAGCAGACACACACATAGATACAGACACACACCCTGTAGCTATAAGGTTCCAGTTGGTATATCTCTGTTCCTAAGCCCCAGTTTGATGCCCTCGTCTCATGGTGTCCACACCCCACTCTTACCGCATCCCCCCCAGGCCTCTGAGTGTGTGCGTGTGTATGCGTGTGTGTGTGTGTGTGTGTGTGTGTGTGTATTAGATGGCTAGTGAAGCAAGTGGGCATTGTTTCTCTCCAGCGGGGCTACATAATTGAACGTTCATATTTATGCACACGTTCAAGTAGATCTTAAAAGTAAAGAATAAATTGTGTTCCGCTTGTAAATCACCCCGGAAATCAAGATCCAACCGAAACTGATTGCTTACATTTTGTGCATTCACACGACTCACGTAATCACACGCGAAGCGACTGGAAACCTTCGCGCACAGGTACAACCTCAAAGTCAGCCTTCGTCAGGTTGTGTGCTACACTCAAAGCACATGTGTGAGTGAAGCGGGGAAGTGAAAAGACAGCGGGCAGCAGGGACAAAACCCGTCAGCCACTCAGATCACATCAGGTCTGTCGGGACACATCGGAGCACAGCAAGCCTGATGGGAAATGCCCCCCGGGGGCGCGAAGCAGGCCAGATGACAAACAGGCACAGAGGCAGGGAAAGAAAGAAGAAAGAATAGAAGATGGCATATCCTGCCTCTGATGCACAATATGTTACAGCAACATGCATGCAATTATGAATAGTAACATCGACTACATTGTAGACTAATTATTCAGTTACCTCATGCCATCATAGCCGCGCACCAACTCAGACAGAAGAGCTCGGCAAACACATGCAAAAGATACACGTTGCTCAGTTGCCTCACTGAGATTTCTACAAACACGCAGCCTCGATCTCACACCAGATAACCTACATCTAAGAGAACAAGCTACATATGCTAATGTGATACGCAAAGGCAAGATGTTTATGAGCTGCACACGATGCATATGCTTGTGCGTGTGGGTAAGTGCGCAGGCACGCTCGGGCACATATGTCCGCAGGGGCTAAAAGGGAAATAGACACTTCTCTTCATGCCTGTTCTTTAATTGGGGCATTTATTGTTTTGTGGTGGTGTTTACTTCATTAAATTAAGGCACATTTCAGAAATGCAAGCGCGTTTTCAAGGTTTATATAAGCAAGAATTATGCTCTCAGCCATTAAGTTGCAAATTAACATATCTTCATGACTGTGGGATATGCCAGTTGAGGATGCTTTTACATTTTCACACTAATCAACTTGACTTTAACATGTTGGATTTCAGTTTGATTTGCTTTCATCACAAATATTGCTTCCCCCCTCGGCTGTGTGTGCCTGGATGTGTGTTTAAGTGGAAGTGTTTCAGCGAGTGTGTGCCGTTGTGTGCCTCAGCTTGTTGTCCATGGTACCTTCATGTCAACTCAACTGTTCTCTTTCTTTGGAAAGCAAAAAAAAAAAAAAAAAAAGAAAAGATGTGTGCATAAAGAGGGGGTGTTACAAGGACAAAATGAACTAATGTTGAATATTCCGTATTGGTTTTACTGTAATTCTTTTCTAATTTTTAGTTTATTCAATTTCATCTCCTTGAGGCTGGTAGGTATGGAAATGAGGTCTGTTCTGTTTTTTTTTTATTCCTTTCTCTCTTTTTGCCTGTGTAAATTGCAGTTATCACCTCAAGCCTTTTGAACAAGATTACCTAGATGGCCTTGTGTGGTGCGCCTCAAGTTTTATTTTCCTTCTTTGCCTGCTTTTCCTTCTTGGCTGCAGGGGAAAGGAGAGGGTGCTGGGAAGCCTCCTGAAGCCTCTGGGTGAGGCCAAGAGGCAGCAGCTGTGGCAAAGAGAGATCAGGGTGGAGGTGGGGGAGGAGAAGAAAGAGAAATGAGAAAGAAGAAGAAGACGTAGGGGAAGTAGCTGAGAAGAAGATGTATCAGGAGGCGAGGCCATGACGAACACAAACCTCTACCTGGTTAGTAGGGATCTGCACAAAGCCCAGCAAGTGCTAGAAGGTAAAATTAAAAGTACAAGTCAGGAAAGTCTGTTCTTTTGGCTTAGTAAGTTATAACATCCTCACAATAAACTTCCTTTGTTTAAGGGAAAATCTATTTTTTCTAAAATGCAAACACAAATGTACTAAGCAACTTTAATTGATTTGAAAAATTGGCAACAGACCTTTGGGTTCAATGAAGTTAAGAATATAATCAAATCCAGCCCACCTCCCTTCAATGTTAATGAAGTCAAGACTTTTCTTCACACTAGTAAAATGTAAATAAGAGAACTGTCTCTGAGCTGCACTTACAATCTTTAGTTGCTGTCTGTATACACAGACCAGTTATTTGTGGGCCATGTCAGGCCATATCATCCCCTGCTGTCGTCATGAACATGTGGTGTTTGCTAGACACTGCTGACACACCTGTAACCATTATTGTTCACAAAATGAGAGTAAGTCTGAGGTTTTTATCAACCAACACTCCAGGCAGATCTGGAGAGTGATTATGTGGAAATGTGTCTCATGCCCAATTTTGAGCATGATGGAGGATCTGTGATTCTGTGGGCATACTTCGCTTCCAATGGTCCAGGAAACCTTGTCAGATTTATAAGCTTAACAAAGTTATTAAAAAAGTGTTTGTCTAAATCGTTTTTATTTATTTATTTATTTTTGTTTATCCAGCAATAAAGGATTCTGCATATATTTTAATTTGAATTTATGACTCATATTGGCCTTCATTTAAATGATGTAGGTAGAAAAACTCAATGTGCTTGGACAATAAGGACAGCATGCACCACCTAAGTCAGGCTGCTTATATGTAATATAACTGCCATAGTAAAATAAAAGACACTAAAGTTGCAAATATCAGATTTGAAATTATAATTAATCACAACTTTGTTATACATCAAGAAGAGTCACCCACTTTGGTATGTCAGATGCTTAAAAATGAAAGACAAACTGGTGGTTTCCTCTACTTTCTAATTGATTTGTCTGACATTTATCTTGTCACTTGGGGGCATTGATGTGTTCCAGTTCCATTCCCAGATGATCAGTTTATCCTTAGGTAAAAAATAAAACATTTTTTAAAAAGTACATCAAGCAGGTAATGTGACTCAAGTAAAAAAAGAAATAAAAAAGCCCTTCTTATCACAGCAGAACAGTGTGTTTTCCCCTACCTTGATCTCAACATACTACCTTTATTCAGAACAGAAGCATGCCAAGAGCAAAACACATACGTCAAAGACATCACATGACACTGTTTACCACAAAATCCACTCAATTTCTTCACAAATATTAGCACTCTATTTTTCATGTGCCAATATCCATGGCAAGATATTTTAAACAATCTGAAAGGGCATTAATTAGAGATAAATAACTTTCAGACACATGTAGCTGGGGTGTTTCTGTTGACGTAGACATCAAGACTGTCCTCGTTCTGTGTACATAGACTCTTCTGAACTGAGAAAACAGTTGCAAACAGATCTTATTAACCTCTTGTGAGCTTAACAATAAAAAAACTAACCTGTAGGTGTTGCATGTTATGCTGAGGGTGTAAAAGGCACATTTTTTTGCACATTTAGCTAAGTGTGCCCCAACGTGAATGCAAGATTACCAAATTACCCGGCACTTTAGCAATACCTATTGTTTACATTGCTAGCAGATTTTTAAAACGTCAGGATTGGGTGAAAGTTATGATAAATAGCAACCTGATGCCCAGGTGATCATTGTTGTGAGAGTGGTGGGATTTGTCATTGGGTTTCCACTCACCATGCCCTGGACATAATCTGTTGCTGCTTTCCTGCCCTGAAGGAAGAATATGATTTTAATACATTAAGGTGGCACCAAGATAGAGAATTATGCAGAGTTAAAGTGTTCACCTGTTTATTATTCTAACATGCAACAGCTTCCATCCGCATTAATCTCTAAAAGAACACACCCAACTCCCAGATTGCTGATCTTAGCTTGAAGGCAACAGAGAAAAAGTGATTCTCACCTGAGATAAGTCAAGGAGAGGAGCAGCAGGAGGAGGAGGAGCTGCACATTACTTAAAATACACTCACACCACATGATATTGGAGGAAGAACTGACAGGAGGCACGTGTGCCACTTCAAAGTGGCACATACCAATTAGGCTTTTATTTTACTTTTTTTTTTACACTTCGCATGCTTGCAAAGGATTCTCAGCATCTATGTTGTCAGAAAACAACATGTTTGCATGTGACAAATGTGTCTAGCATTTCCAACATAGTGCAATGCACAGTTGAGATCAAAATACCCTTCTGTTGTTTCAGCAGCAGCTCATCAGACACTGCCAAAAAAAGTCAATAGCTGGCTATCACTGTTTATTTTCACGTCTTCGATTTGTTTGTTTTGGTGAAGGTTTGCACTCCATCATAATGAATCACTTTTTTTTCATCTTGTTCTTATTTATTCTCATGGCTCGAGGTAGAATGTGCTGGTTGATGAGGGGCTGAAATGAACTGAGCCTTAGCCTTAGCCCCAGGGCCAGCGCATATCTTAGCATAAGTGATGGCTAACCAGAGGGCTAGAGCCTGGCTGAGAGCGCCCTTAGGACAGCAAGTCTGACAGATCATGTATTTATAGGTCTGTTGAAAGACCTCTATTGTGTCCCACATAGCCTCAGAGCATGTCTGTCCTCTGTATTATAATAAAGCCGCTGGCCTTACCACTATGATGGATGGGTGGCCCTCGAATGGCGAGCTCCAGAATCATTAGAGCACTCCTTGCATGCAGGTCTACCCATGTGAGAAGCTGGTGCAGGGGGGAGGCTCGCTACTCTTGAACAACATTGTATAGTTTGGACCTTTTAATCAAGGTAAGGTATCCCCTATTAATTCTCAGTTGAAGGAAGGGAGAAGGAAGAAAAATGAAAGAGTGAGGGAGCAGGCAGGTTTGCTGATGTTTTCGCTAAAGAATACATTTGCAATTATCTCAGTGTTGAAAAGGCCCCGCGGGCTTTGCTCAGCGTTGTTTAGAATGTGGTACCTTCAGCATTTTACGTGAAGCTTCTACTAGTCTGATTTCTACTGCTGCTTAAGAATTCACCAAAGCCAGCATTCCTTTACACCTTCGATGAGCCGTACAGAATTGAGTAAACATTCCGAGCATGAAAGTATAACGGTAAATGGCACGCTCTATGTATTGAGAGATTTCTTTGGACAGACTGGAAAAAGAAAATCAGAAGTTGCTTGAATGTACTACGGAGGTAGAAAAAAAACCAGCTTGAGTTCCTTCTGCCTAAAGCCTCACAAGCAGAGTGGTGTTTGAGCTGTTTCCCAATCTCATGTTCTTCTGTTACCTCTGGAGTAGAATATAAATGATTCCCTCTCAGTGTACAGTGTATGCCAATGGGCCTGCAGCGACTATAGTCCGGTCTAAAATTCCTCACTGCAAGCGAGACATAATTCAAGGCCTGACTGATAAATAAACAATAGGAAGCAATGGGATGTAGCTCGGTACTACCTTAAACTCCCTACTTGAAGTACTGTCACATATTGCAGTCCAGTGAATGAAGAAAGTGTCCCTGTTGACTTTAAAAATCAAAGAAAACAACCATTAAGCCTCTGATCATGCTTACACGTATACAGGAAGTAAAAATGAGAAAGAAAAGAAAAGAAAACATAGTGAAAATACAAGAAACTTAAAAGAGCAATCGCAGAGAAACATTTTTTTATTTTACTTTTCAGTTAATATGTACATCTCATTTTATCTAGACAAAAAGTCACACAAAGAGAAGGATCAGTTGCATTTAAAACTAACTCTCACTATTAACTTTATTTGTTGGTTCGATATACAAGCTGGTATGCATTTGCAATACAAAATTAATCTGTAAAATGTTCTGTAAAAGGATCTTGTTACATGCAGCTTTTTCAGGACTTGCTTTATCCTGGTTAGCAGCATAGACTAAATCCTGAAGACAAGGCGAGTCTTATCACAACATCAAGCCAATTAAGAATCATCAGTTAACATGCATGTTTTTAATATGTGAAAACTTCCATAGACACTAGGAAAGTACTTTTTTCTTCTTTTCATACGTATTTAATTCAACCCCTTCCATAGGTCTTCAACCACATTAATGGGAACATGATCAGTCTGTTTGAGACCATGCCCCAGCATCTTACTTGGATTTAGGTCTGGACTTTGACTAGGCAAGTGCAAAACATTCAGTTTTGATTTTTTTAGGGATGCTGCAAATCGTCCTGATCCATATAAATATTGATCTCAAGCTTAAGGTGACTAGCTGATGCACAGACATTCTAGTAGAAAACATAATTCATATTTCTATTGACGGCAGAAAGTAATCTAAATCCCAAAGCAGGGAAGCAGCTTCAGATTATCACACTACCACCACCATGTTTGACTCTTAGTATACCGTTCCGTTTCCAAAATGTTCCCCTGCTGTCTTGTTATTCCACAGACCATTTTACCAAAAGTCTTCCTAGTCATCAAGATGTTTCTTAGCAAATGTGAGACAGGAGTTTGTATTCTTAATGGCCAACAGTGACTTTTGCCTTTCTACCATGGATGCAATATTTGTAGACTTTTGAAGTTGAATCATGAATACTGATTCTAACTGAGACAACCATGGCTTGAACGCTTTAGATCTTGTTCTCTGTTCTAACAGGTGAGTTGTGGATGTCTTTTTGGAGTAATTGTGGCAGGCTGGGCACTCCTATCCACCTCCACTTGTGCATGACTGATAAAAATACTGCTCCAAAAGAGCATGTATGGCAGAGTAAAATCTCTGCAACATGACGACCTGAATCTATTTGAGTCAAGCAAAGTCACAGTGACATATCAATCTACCAGTGAGAGCCCATTTGAGGTATTATTCTCCCTGCCACTGTCCATCTAAGAACATTTAAGACCTCTGTGATGGCATTCATCACACAAATGAACCAATTTTTCTCCTCGAAATAATGGGTAGTAATATGTGACCATTATATTATAATAAAGGTATTTATGAGCTTTCAATCTCCCAGGCTCACCATGAGATACCTTTGAAAATTTGAAATCAGCTCCTGAGGCTGAGTGAGAGAGGGAGGGAGGGAAAGAAAGAAAGAGAAGTAGAAAGAGAGTGAGAAATGGCAAGGGAGAGATGTGGGAGTTGTGTTTTTTAGCTGTTTTGCCATAGGTTACATTTATAATTATCTTGCTCGCATAAGATGGCCATGAGGCTTTTTCAATAAAGGTGGGAGGCACCTACCGTGCAAAATATTACCTACAGATCAACACAGAATATGAGAAAAAGCTGAAAATAGTTTTACTAAATCCAGAGTACAGTTTAGAATCGCATACATGAATACTGTTAGGAAGAGCAGGTACTGCATACATCGGTCTGTACAGACTGGAGGACTGTGATGATCTGAAGATGAGGTGAATGAATCCCTCCTCTGACCTTCACTAGTGGTGAGTAAGCAAAGCCTGCAGATTGAAGGAAAGATTGCTGAGTCCATTTTCTCTAGGCCCTACTCTGCCTTTTTAAAACTGCAAAAAAGGACTAGACAGAATGCAACGTTCAAAGATATAAAACTTCTTTGTTTTAATCTCCTTCAGACCCTTTTTCTGTAAAGGACTGAGACCATTTATTTCCTCACATTTTCCTGTGAATTCCTTTTCAACCTGGTCTAAATTTAGGAAATAAGAAGCGAACAAGCTGTAAAAGATTGCTTTGTTCATGATGGAACACAATGAAATGTACAGGTCTGAAGGTCGGAAGATCTGAAATAATGGAAAAGGAAAACAATCAAATAATACATCTACTCTTAACGCTCTAGGTTACAGCATATGTATACAATTTGAGCCAAATTGACTTCCAACCAATTCCATCAAATCAGATAGTCAAGGTTGTTCTGTATCATATTAAAATAAATGGGCTGATCCTAAATAGAAGTTTTCTTAGGCACACTGGCCACTAGTTATTTTTACCAAATGCCATCAGAATGTAGTATCGTTATGCAACATAAGATTTAAAAAAAAAAGAAATTACTCTAGTGACCTTTATTTGAACATGCTATGTGCACAGTGGCGCAGTTGGTAGAGCTGTTGCCTTGCAGCAAGAAGGCTCTGGGTTCGATTCCCAGCCCCAGCCCTTCTGCATGGAGTTTGCATGTTCTCCCTGTGCATGCAAGGGTTTTCTCTGGGTACTCCGGATTCCTCCCACAGTCCAAAAACATGACTATCAGGTTAATTGGTCTGTCTAAATTGTCCCTAGGTGTGAGTGTGTGTGTACATGGTTGTTTGTCCTGTGTGTCTCTGTGTTGCCCTGCGACAGACTGGCGACCTGTCCAGGGTGACCCCGCCCCTCGCCCGGAACACCAGCTGGAGATTGGCACCAGCACCTCCCGACCCCATAAAGGGACAAGGGTGTAAGAAAATGGATGGATGACAGGAAAGAAGAGGGAAGACATGCGGCAAAGGTCATAAGGCCAGGAATCAAACCTGTGATGGCCACGTCGAATACTAAGGCCTCCCTATGTGGGGTGTGCTTAACCCCTGAGCCGCCACAGCACTCCATTCTCAAGAAGACTTTACATGTTCCATTGGGAAGATGGAATCAAGCTAAACCTCATTAGCAAGAACTACAGTACACACTGTACCATAACCACTACCATACAGTCAAATATTTTTTGATCATAGTACAGTAGGGGTAAAGTGTTGTGTAGTAGAGGGATATCTGTGATTCTCTGTGACACCTGTTCATTTCAGATCGGTGTACATACTACACAAACTCCATGCAGAAAGAACCCAGGACTCAAACCCAAAACTGTTAACTACTGTCCCACAATGCAGCCTACAGAAGGTTATGTAAAATGTATTTAGTCTTCTTAAATTTGAAAAACTGTATTTTTATTGAATCAGTAAAACATTTTAGACTTTCTGAGGAGGGCTTGAACCCTTTTTAGTTAGCTTTCCTTGCAGTTCTAAAAAGGTTGATTAAAATGAACAAATGAATGGATGGATGAATTAATCAATGGCTGATTTAGATACTGCACTGGTTATACAAACGAATATATTTCAGAATATGAAAATAGGTAAGTATTTTTCCCAGTATGACTACAAAACCAGTTGTTTTACAGATACTAAACAGACGATAATTTGAGTAGAATAATTGAACAATATTACTAAAAAAATCAAGTTATAAAAACTTTGCTCTAAACAATTTCATCAATCTCATCTCTTTGATTGTTATGGATTTACAATTGTTTACAAAAGAAAATACACTTTCATTTTTTTTATGAATAACACCCTCTCCTAGCCACAGTTGCACCTCATGATTATAGCAGACAGCTCTAACAGAAATCTGGGACAAAGAGGCCTAAAAGGAAGACATATAGCATAAACTGCAGATAGTCATAGAAAGTGGAGATTCTGCCAAAAGGGACGGAGACAAGGCGACAGTGCTCTGTGTGGGATTTCACTTTGGATTTTGGCCCTGCAGGAATATGTGGAAACACAACTGACAGTGCTTGCGTGGAGAAGTCAACCTTATTCAGTATAGCTAAGTAAAAAGTACCCTGCACTGTCATTCATGCACTAAAATAAACAGTATATTGTCTTTATAGTTTACTTTATGTATATGATTGAAGAGAAGTTAAGTCTAACCTCATATATTTGATTTTACTACATGAATCACTTGAAACGGTCCAACAGATGTGAGGAAATTTATCTAAGATGTCCACACAAAGTGAAAAACAGACAATATTACAACTTTAGCTGAGATTTATTTCACATTTTTTTTACTCTACATTCCCCTTAAATCAAAGGAGCGTAGGTGTTTCAGTAATCTTAGAAATACTTTATATCGAACTTCATATCAATATCTGCTACAAATACAAGTCATCTCAGTTTGGATAGTACAATAAGCTTTTAATCTGTTCAGTCATGTCTGAGGCAAGAAACTTGCTTTAAAAAGATTCAATGTAAAAAACACAAAGACATACAATGAAAATTTACAGGTCGTGACTGAGAAAAATTAGATTCCAATGAAACAAGTCCTAAGGTGTCACACGAAATGGTGGTTCATACTATCCTGCGAGGCAAATGGTGCAACAATAATTTACAAAAATATTCATTTCCACTGTGTTTGTAACGTCCTTAACGGCTAATTTCAAAAACACAACTTCATTGGATTTTCTGTACATGTCACTTGTGAAAAATGTGTTTTCTTAACATAGATGTTGGTAAAGTCTGAGACATTCTGCTCTCAAAGCAACACAAAATTAGTTTATTTTCGAGGGGGGCAAAAAAAAAGTTCTGCATTCGATATGCTAGTGAAACAACAAAAACAGTCACTGACAACAAGCTATGCAACACACTACTTCAGCAATAAAAGACTTTTAATTCATATGAGTATGTTAGAAATCAAATTTTTGACCTAATGTAGGCTGCAAGTTTTAAAACAAACTTTGTTTGGGGATCCAGCATATAAATACTTTTTGAACTGGTTTATGGGGGAACGAGACAATCACAAATGTCTTTGCAATCTCAAAGTTATCAAATGCCTCATATCTTCGTATGGCAAAAATCTCCTGTTGCACTTCATTTTTTTATTCTCTATGTGGTTCTCAAGTGTAAGAAAACAGAAACATCAACAAGGAAATGCAGAAAAACAGAGTCCAGAGAGCTCTGCAGCCCTGATTGTTTGGCTGCTACAGAAAAGTCTAGCACCTCCTGCTGCCCTGGAGGTTTCTAGTCCAGCTGCTCCTGCTTTATCCTGTTTGAATTGGGTCCTCGCTGACTTGTCCTCCTCAGTTCCCTCCTCAGGACATACTCGCTGAATTGGGATGAGTCCACGCCTCCGCCACAAGAGCCAGCAATCTCGAACCCGCGCTGTTGGAGGCGCTCCAGAACCTGTGGATGATGTAGAAGGGCCGAACGTTGAGTGTATGTTAAAAAACAAACTGGCAGGAGTCAATTAAAATTATTATGCCAAAACATGGCTGTCATCTCTAACCTTTTATTGCCTCCTCGAGACTAAGGAACACAAAACTGCCCAAAACAATTATATGTTCTTGCCTTTGCGCCAACTCTACCACTGGAATTAGCTTTGGGTCTAAGTTGTGGCAACATTCGGCTCGTGATGGGAATTGGGATGAGACTTTCACAAGACTTTCACCAAACAAAGAGCTTCTCATATTGCCTCCTGCCTCCCTTTCATTGTTTTTTTGTGTATGTGTGTTTGTCTTTGGGTGTGTGTGTGTAGCTGTTTCTGATCTTGCAGCCTTGCAGACATCTACAGACGTGTCCGGGGGGGCTGTAGGATCACATTCCATCGAAGAGGCCCCAGGGAGCAGTGAGGCTTTCTCTCTGCCACTTGGCTCAGTGTGGGCTGCCGAGCAAAACCTCCCCTTTCCTCAGTCCTGCCCCAGGCCCAAGCCTCCGCCAAAACTACAAAGGTCCCCCTACTGCTGGCAGCTCTCACTGCTCCCCTTCCTTCTCCCAGCTTCCCCCAACTCCCCTCCGCCTCCCTGCCTCCATTAGCCGCAGATACAGCATTCACCGCCGGCGTGCTTTAATAACCAAACAGGATTATGGGCCCTGCCTGGAGACAACCTGCCAGGGAGCGTGCTCACTCTCTTGCTTGCTCTCCACTACTCACACACTTCAGAGACGGGTTTTTGTTTGTGTGTTTTTTGGAAAGGAGGTGGAGATTTCACTTCCTCAGAAGGAGACACAGTCCAAATCATTGTGAAATCTTTGCTAAAATGCCTCACTTCCATCAGTTATTGATGCATATTTGAGGACATCACCATCAATGAATCAGTGGAATATCAATAAAAAATCACAATAGTGAATTACTGCCAAATTCCTCCTGGTTTTAGCAGTGAAGTTGGAGATTTTAGGTTTTCAATACAAAAATATTTTATATAGTCTTACAAATGGGTTATTTACGTATACAAACCTATTGAAACCATTAATGTGAATACAGTACATATCAGGTAGAAGCCAGTATCAATGGAACAATGATGACTAGTTTTAGGTACGTAAAAAAACTTTTAAAAATAATTGTTTACCCAAATGCCTTAAACATATTTACCATATAAATAAAAAATATACTTCCTTGGATTATTTCTAGCATTTATTTCCATTCACATTTATTTCTGAACAATCTTTCTTGTAAATGGACCTTAAAAGTGTATGCATTTAAGGCCTTTGCATATCTCTGGAGATATGCAAAGGCCTTAAGTGGACTGAGTGATAAGAATGTGATAGTCTCCCCAAATCTACAAGTGTACATCCAGGATATTATTGTTGCAGCATACCAACTGTACTGAGACCAGGAAAGCAAAACAGGAGCTGTGGACAAAAGTTCAGACGTATTTGTGTTTTGCCTGACACTGAGGAGTAGCAGTGGTAGCTGTACTATCTTTATTTAATGACTATTATCAGACAGTAATTTCTCAAATATTCTTTTTTCACGAAGGTGGGATTATTATGGATGCATGAAAAGTTCTCAGCTACTTTTTGGGCAGTTATTATTAACATGCTGCATATTACTGATCTAACAGCAACCATTTTTTTTTTTGTAAAAATCAGGTAGGCACTACCAACACTGAGTTCGAAGAAAATCCGGTGTTGCTACTGGGACTGAAGAAAAACTGTCCATCCACCAGCTTTGGAGGCTAAGTCAAAATTAATATTCTAGTCAGACAACAGGGAAGTGAGGATTGTGGAAGATGTACAGCGATGACTCAATAAATTGATCCTTTGATGAACTCATCAAAGAGCCCAAATTTCTTCAAGGCTTTTCTTATGATTTGGGAAGATTAAAAAAAGATAAGAGTCTGCAATGAGACGAAAGTAAAGATTTCTCAACAGCAGATGAAGAAATGCGGAATGAACACATCATCATCTCAGGTCTTGAGACATAGATCTAAAATGAAAAAAAATATCTCTATACAGAAGACTTTTTAACTGTAGGCGAAAAGCTAGAATCACTTCTAATCAAAGATATTAAAACCCCACAAGTAAAGAGGAATCCTGTACCTGGACAGAGTTGAGGTGACAGTAGCCGTTCAACGGGAAGCGTATCACATGTGTGGAGTCATGGTTCCATCCAGCGTTCACAGAGTTACACATGACATCACCGATTTCAGGGAAAACATCTTCGATCAGGGCCTTGTCACCGCTGAGGGTGATTCTTTCACCCAGGTCAGGCGCAACGCGCACAACTAGGCACTCGCAGGGCCGGGAGACCCGGCCCAGCTCCTGGTCCTGACGCCAGCGCTCCAACTCTGCAAGCATGGGCTGCAGCTGGAAGTAGCGGGCCTCTTCATACAGCAAACTGTAGTCCTGCGGAGGACAGGTTAGAGTGTGGTCAGAAAAAATGTATCTTGTAGAACTTTACCAAAGACAACGAAATATATAACATGAAGACGCAGTGTAAAACTGATGCTTTGTTCCTCCTGTTTTGGCCCTTTCCACATGCTTCTCTTAAAGCTTTCCCAATGTGAAAATGACCTCCGCCTGAACTTGAGCCTTTGCTTATTTTAACTGGCATACTTTCCACTGATTGAGAGGCGCTTTGGACAGTCCAACAGATCATGTGCTTATTTGTTTTCTCCCAGGGCAAGTTTAGTAATTACTGAGTAAATGACACATATGAGTAAAAAAAAAAAAAGGAATGCTAATGTGTCACATAGAGTGAGGGAGTCAGTGTCGATGGACACTCGGCAGCTGGACATATATTGAGCTGTAGAAATAGTTTGTTATGGGAGCCTGTGAGCTAATTTGCCTGCATAGAAGATCATTGGTTTTGTAAAAAGAAAAAATAGACATGCGATTTAAAACAACACTAGATTAAAAAGCATTGCTTGATGTGGAGGTGGATACTGTTGAGCTTTTTGATTGGAGAGATCCTTGGGTAGATATTTACATTTTATGCTCCAAGTCGTTTCGAGGAGCTCATGTAGTATTGGAGACCTAAGGCGTTTGGTGGCCTAGGTATTGTGCACGCTAAGTTGCAGGACTGCTGACTGGCTGATGGGACTTTACAGTTTTCTGAGAACAGACATGCACTCACTTTGAAGTCGTCGGGAATGAGGAGCTTGGACGTCCTGAGGAAGTTGAGAATGTAGCGGAACATGTGTCCATCCCTATCAATGAAGTAGTGCTGCTTCAGGCTGTCCAGGACTATGGGCTCTGTGCCATCAAAGAGACGACCGATTCTGCACAGAGAGAGGAGGGGAGCGAGGGGGAATAGGGAAGGTGAGAAGGTGTTAGAAGGACAATATGTACAGATTAGCAAAAGTAAGTTTATTCTACCTTTAAAAACAAAGATTCAAAGACTTATACATTATACGGTGGATTTTTTCTTTTTTTTTAAGGTAGAATGACAAAGAAAGCAAGAGATATTAATAGCAGAGGTGGTCTGGAGAGGTTAGGGCCAGCTGGTGCTTGGTTGCCTGAGGCAGGGCGCCAGTCACCCTCAGGCCTGGTCTCGGAGCGACAGCGTAGCCTCCCGGCCTCCAGATGGCTCCATGGCCTTTGGCTCTTTGCTGCTGCGTTGACATCTGTCAGAATAACCAAGTTGCTTTTGTCTGCAGTCTGCACTACCAGCTCCTGCAAATTGTTTACCTCTCAAGCACAACTCCACAGACTGCGAGTGTGAGAAGTGAGAAGATGCAATGCGGTGTGCACCTGGGTGATCAACGGCCGAACGACACCACATATTTCATACATCACAGTCTCTTCCGAGTGCCTCCCCAAGATACACGCGTGATTTGAGGAGTTGTGACATTTGACTGTCACATAATGACATTAAACATTACAGAAGCTGACATTAAAATCAGAGACAATTACGGCACTGCCAAATACGCTTTGACTTGAACAGGCCACTCTCTATTATTCACTTCTGTCTTAAAAAAGCCACAGCTGTCTTAAAAAAGCTGCAAAAGTTGCCTTCATTTTAGGTTTGGATTAGAGATGGAGACTCACCGGGATTCAGGAAATTTGGTTAGGGTGGCCAAACTGCTGGTGTACATGTGGCCGCCTACGTCAATGTGCACAGGGGCGTTGGATTTGGTGAGTTGTGCAGGTGTGGGGATGCCCTGGTTACTCAAGGGAGACACTGGTGATCGGGTGATCATGGGTCTGGACATGCTGGAGCGATTATCCTGGAAAAAAAAAAAAAAACAAGAGGGTGAATTCACTTCTTTAAGAAGAAAGAAAAAAAACCCTCCAAAAATCAGGTGCAATTTAAAAGCAAGCTGAGGAAACACACTCGTTCTCCACACTCCAGAGCCCAGGAGTGAAAAAATAGACATTTTTGTAACTGCAGGATACAGAAGCCTGACCTTGACCTGAATGTTGCCACTATCTTACAAGCATCTTCTCCTGTGGGCCATAATCTCCAAAACCAAATTAATTTGAAGCATCAATCTCTCTCTCTCTCTCTCTCTCTCTCTCTCTCTCTCCCATGAAAGCGAGTAATAATGACTCTGGATCTGAGAGCCATAATAGGATTTTTTGGGGGCAAAACTGTTTCACGTTAACCTACAAACACCATTAAACAGAAGATCTCTCTTAATTTCAACAAGGAGTACTTTTGATGTCTTGTAAAAAAAAAAAAAGTTTCAAGATAGGGTATAAGTGAAAAAAGGCAAATAAATAAATGAAGCTATAACAGTCGAGTGGAGATGCAATACAAAGGTTACAAGCGGTGAACGAGGTTTAAAAGAAAAAAAAATACGTGCGCAGTTCATAATAAACGAGGAGAATAAAACGTTACAACGCTTTCAGGAGCAGCGAGGCGACGATTACTTTGTTCCTTCTGAAAAACTTCCGTTTTTTCTTTCTTTCCTTTTTTTTTTTTTCTTTCTCGTTTTACCTGTGCTGGCATCACGGTGGTTGGAGAGGAAGTCACCGAGTGGTCATTCTGCTTGAGAGACGCTGCAGGGACAGGCTCTCCTCTGACAGCGAACATCAGGGACGGCTCCCTGCACTCCGCCGCTCGCATCGGCAGCCGCTTGAGCGAAGCGTGTACCGTCTCATCCACGGAACTGATTGGACGCGGCCGCTTCTTCGCCTTCTGATGCGTTAGGTCCATGATATCCGTTTCGTCCATTACTCTTGCACTAGTTACGTAAAAAAAAAACGTTCAGAAGATCGGCTTTTCTTTTCTTTTTCCTTCTTCTTTTCTCTTGAAACGCACCTGCTAAAAAAAATGTGCGGGGGGGGAAAAAAAAAAAAAAAAAAAAAAAAAAAAAAAAGGCGTGAAAAGCGGCAGATCGGGAGAGGAGAGCGGCAGCGCCGTGCCTGTCACACAGAGCGGCTTCCTTGCAGTGGCTGGGAGAAGTCAAAGCCCCCGACAACATTAGCATTGTAGCGCCCGCGGCTCTTTTGGGGCTGTCGCTGTTTCGGTGGCAGGTATGCGCGTCGCATTTTCAGAGTAGAACAAACGCAGCCTGTCGGAGCGGGATCGTGCAGTTCTGGGGAGTCCAGCCAACAGCCACGTCTGGACCTACCACAGCTGACCTTTGCCCTATTTGGAGCGTTGTTTGTGCCCTCCTGCCCCTCAAGCTGCTGCCCCATTGTTCAGCAGCTGTTTTTTTTTTTTTTTTGTGTGTGTGCAGCAGGTCAAAGCCTCAGTCAAGATAACAGTCTTTCCGTGTGCAAAGCTTAAAGAGTGACAGAGCCAACACTCATCCGTGGACATGTGTGCACAAAAATGCTCCGCACTGACCAGCAGTCTCGTATTCGACCTGCCCAGATTCTTTTCAGCGTTACAGATTAATTAATTCAATTAATGTGGTTGACTGGACTCTGTGTATTATAGAGAAATACACAGAGTCCAGTCAACAGCCTGGACTCTATCCTGTGATTTCCTAATTAAAAAAAAACAAAAAAAAAAGCTTAAATGAATCAATTTTCTGAGCAGTGGTGGTGTTGACTTGAAACCGGCCCTGGGCCAGTGGCGCCACCAAGAGGGGGCCAAAATGGCAATGATACGGGAGAACGGGATATGCATCGGAAGCCACCTTGCCATCAATCTAATCTTAAACTCCTTCTTGATTGTGGTTAAAGATTATATCTAGTGGAATAATCTTTATGTAATTTCTTCTTTTAGTTTTATACCCCCTGAACCTTGTCAAATGTTGTCACAAGAACAAACTTTAGTGTGCAGTAGGATGTTGTGTGACAGACCAACACATTCTGTAATTTATGAGTGTGAAATTGAAGTAAAAAAATATGAAAATAGTTACATGCACTCATCCTCCTGGAGTCTGGTATACTTTTTTGCTGCAGTTGCAGTCTTTGGAGGTATGAATATAAGAGTTTTACACACCTTTAAATGATTGCCTGGGAATTTTGTAATATTGCTCAAGCTTCATGTAATTGAAGAGGAATCTATTTATCTATAAACATCTATTGGTGTGGCTGAAAATCAATTTAAGACTTATTTTGGTTCTAAACTTGGTCTTGTCATCCATCAAATTTTAGCAAATGTTCTAATCTGTCAATGCATCCTCTGTATGTGTTTTTGTAACTGAGAAAATGCTGCACTGTGGGTGCAATGCTGCCACCCACTGGGGTGGAGTTTGTGCACCATTGCTACTCAACTGTAATTAAAGGTGACAACAACATTAGTAGTCGTTTTCTAGAAAGAAAGAATTAAGTTTTTGATTTTGTGACAGAGCAAACTAATAAAAACTACTCATTAGGCTTGCTAATACTGCTACAACAGTAATATTAATACTAAACTAAAGATATTTCACTGCTTATTAATACATATAGACAATATTTAATTGTCACAATTGTCACAATCTAAAATTAAACTGGTCAAATCAGATAATTCTGCAGTGAACAGAGATTATTACTGTTTTGACAATTCAGAATTAAATTAAAATTGAACTTCCAGTTTTGAGAAAAAGATCCACGTTTGGATTCATGTCTTCAAAATCAGAAGGAGCCTTGAGTCAGTCAGTTAAAATTAATACAACTTTGGTCACTTTAAATATAGTCAATGTTTTTACGCATAAGGGTTTCTTAAATCCCAGGCTGTTTTAAAGAGCTTTTCTTCAGTACATAATTTGAACTGCTTTCCAATTCAAATTTGACCAACATATGTATTTTAGATTTTCAATAAGAGAAGATCAATTATTCAAGTGTCCTTGAAAACCAGTTAAATGACCCTTGAGCTTAGTATTGCACTTAAATATTTATTATATTAAACTCCGTGAACTCTATCCTAAGCACAGCCACATGTTCTTACAATGCTTTCAATTGTGCACTACACAGGGGGTTAATATATCTCCAGTGTTTGGACTTACAAAAAGCAATAGAAAACTTGGTCAAGGTAACAAAACTTTCTTCTTTGACCCCAGAGCTGCCCTTTGAATGTGAGAGACCCATATGTACCACACCCATTGGCACCTCTGCCCCCAATTGTTCTTGAGAATGAATTTTGTGTACAAACACACATTTTGTGACACCGGAGACACTGCATCACACTACATCGAAATAACCATCTGCCATTAAATGAAGTCAACACAGACCAAAAGCCTCCTAAACCTTTCTTCTTCTGAAATGAAAGGCTATAGCATAAAGGCTGCAGTGTGAAAAGAATTCCTCTAATCCAAATACTAGCATTGCAAAAACTATCCCAGTTATGATATCACACTGCACAAAACCAAACCACAACATAGCCAATTGCAGTTAAAACAACTTTTGCAGCCTTCTCCTGGGTGTTTTTTTTCTTCTCCTCTTTACAGAAAACGTAGGGAATCCGCAATTTTTAATATTATTCAGATTAAAATTAATTAGTTCAACCACTGGCCTTAAAACATCCACATTCCTCCCTCTCATTGGCAGTGTGGGTTTCACACCTAGCTACCCAATTAGCAATTAAGCTTGCCTTTGAGTGTAGGCTTCCAATGCGGTGTGTGATCCTCGTTTGATTTGCATGCCACTTGTGCACGCGCTGATAAGCGCAGGCAGCAGCCATACATAGTTTTAAAATTCAACTCCAGAATCCCTCGCAGAAGGCAAGGGGGCCTGCGGGGCAGAAAGAGAGAGAAATCACATGGCTGCTCTTCAAAAGGGGACCTGTGTAAGGCAGCCGGCAAAGTGCGTGGGATCACACTCAGAATGCAGGTAATTTGTTCCCTGACTAATTTGTGGAGATGGTGGAGTGTGTGTGCGCGGAAGTGAGTGTGTGCCTGTGGAGAGTAAGTTCTGAAAACAGCTCGGTGGAATTGGATTTCCTCAAAGCCTTGTCATCGCAAAGGTGGATTGAGTGTAAAATCTGTGAGGCATTATGGAAAATTGCAGGGGAGAAAGAAGAGGGAGTGAAAAAGAACAGGCGTTTGGGTGGGTGGCAGGTGGGGGTTGAAGAAATAAGTTCCTATATCACAAAATCAGTTGGAAATACTGTAAAACAACATGCAGTGGACCTTTTGGTGAGCGAATGCCTGGATCACATTTGCCTCATGTACACTTTTAACCTAAGAACAGTTCGAAGGTCAATAGGTTACCAGATCTGTAACTGGATCAGATCTCAGCCATTATAAGGATGCGCAGCCATAGTAGGGCTTTACCTGTAATGATTCACAGTCCGGAAGAATAAAGCTATGGAGGTTTATCTCATTTATGCAACTCATTCATATTTATTGCACCATAAAATGCACAAACCTCTTACAAACATTATGTATGCTATCAACACATGTATGCTAAAGAGTAAGGATTTCTGCAAATTGGATGACTTAATGCAATCTACTAGATGCTAAAGACGTCTGACATTATTTTCTAACATTGATAATTGTTGCCTGTATCCTTGACACATCTGTATGAAGCTCAGAAGCACTAAGTCCAGGCACAGTCCACAACCTGTGAATATCTCTCTGAATTTTGAAAAGGCTTCGCTTAACTCATCATTTTTCCTTCCACTAAACTTTCCATGATTGTGTATGAATAGTAGCCCTCTCTATATGATCAAATTCTTTAGCAACGATCGTTTAAGGCTTACCTTCTTAACAAAGTGTTTAAACGAGTAATGGACAACTACTGTGTGGGTTATAAAATATAATTTCTATATTTAAATTCTGTTTTTATAGTTGATGCAATATTCTAATTTTCAAAGAAGCTATTATTGTCACTACCTGTAAGTCATAGTCATTTAAATTCACACTCTATATTTATATAAACAAATAGCTTGAAATATATTACTATTTGTGGAATGAATCAGCAAAATATGAGTTTTGCTTTTTCATATGAATTACTGGAATAAATAATGCTTTGATAACATCCTGATGTGTCCAGACGCACTTCTACATGCAGATGATTTCAAAATACTAGGAACAAACATCAGAGCTGTTCAGTCCCTCTAGAACGACACAAGGCAACCAGAGTCATCATGCAGCCTTTCAGGAGCTGCATGAGTAACAAATGAACTTTTCAGTCGTTTCTCCAACAATGCGGTTCGTCTCTATTTTTGACATATCACACAACACATAATTAGCATTTCAGAACAGAGCATTAACATTCAGTTTGAGGCACAGCAGACCAGTATTTACATAATCTGGATGGGCTGTCTCTGCTCTGTTGCCTGTAGCTATCTGCTTCAAATGTCCACACACATTCACGGCTTACACAGTTTTGGCTCACTTTTAAGTCAGAGTCTGTTGTAAAGGGAGCAAAAATAACAGGTAGCAAAGCATCATAACAACATGGCCTGGGGGAGATTTTGAAGCTTGGTTTAGTGGTCACTTTGGACAAGTTAGAGTAGAGCAATGATGGCAGAGGTTTCTTCTTTGATGGCATTTAAAAACAAGTTTTTTTTTGTGGGGTCATAACATGTTTTTGTTGCAATGTTTTGCTCTTAAATTATAAGTGGCATGAAGTCCCCAGTACGAAAAATAGACATCTATTGAAGGTATCAATACATTTCTGCAAAATGTAAGTTTGATTTCAAACTTACATTTTGAAATCATATTCCTTATTGAAATACCGAGACCTGCAATAGAGAATCCATTGAACTTAACTGGCACAAAGTTTTAAAGGTGGACGTCTAAATGACTCGTATGTGACTTGCTTTGATAATAATCAGAAAGGATTAAAAAAACCTCACTTTTCTTTCAATTGCTTTCCTATTTCACAATATATTTTTTTGGTGGCTCTACCAGAGCTGTGCAACAGCATGACATCTTAGATAAGAAAGTCCAACCAGCGCTGCAGGCTATGGCAGACTGTGGTGCATGTTCACTGGCACAAATCAAACTGTCCCAGGGCGCAGGAGTGGCAGAGATAAAGTACAGGCCAGAAGTTTACATGCAGTATGTATATTCACATTAGTTTTGGCATTAAATTATTTATTTTGACTGAAACTTTTTTTAAGCTCGACTGGTGATGAGAAAATACAACATCAGTGATTTCTGAAGACTAACATTTTATGTGCATGTTTGAATTTTATTTGGGATTTTCTGAACTGTGACCTTATTTTATATACAAGCTCAAACATATACAAACAAGCCCGATAATGTTGGGATGAATGTGGCTCGGAATGTTGATTCTTGATCATAAAACTTTTATAGCCGTCAACAACATGGTCCTGCCTGGTATAATTCTACCTGGATAATTTTCTGCTCTACTTCATACTGGTAGAGTTCTTTTAAACTGGTCTGCTTTTTTGGGTTGGACCGGTATAGTCAGCTCAAGTGACCTTTAGCAGTGGTCAGACAGGAAAAAAATGTTGTGAAAGAGGGGGAAGACATGCAGCAAAGGTCATCAGGCCAGGACTCAAACCTGTAATGGCCACGTCAAAGACTAAGACCTCCGTAAAAGTGTTGTGATTTACCCCTGTGCCACTGTCGCACCTCACAGCCTTCAAATGTTTAACAGGGTTGAGGTCAGGGATAGTCCACAAGCACAAACATGGCCTGCTTTATCCATTCCAAGACCAGTTTTGATGTGTACTTGTGATAATGTTCCTGCAGTTACTAGTTCAAGTTCGAACTAGCTATTGCTATTTACTTCGGTTGACAAAGCTGGAAGTTGTCTTTATTTTCCATTAAAAAGTTTGTCACTGCTCCCCACACTGATGCAGACCCTTAGCATGATACTGCTACTAAAGCTGGTACAGAGTTCAAAAGTTTCAAAGCCTCATCCTGACTCCTCCAAGCATGCCTATTGTCACTCAGATCAAATAGCACTTTTTCCCTTCATTTACAGAGAACATAAGTCAGTTGACTCAAAGTCTGCCTAATAAACTTTTATTTGGTAACAAGGTGTCACTTGTTTAAAAGAAATAAAAAGGTGCATTCCTGTGGCTTTAATAGTTTGGAAGTTATTCTGGTGGCAGGAGGATCAGCTGATCAGGTGGAAAGATTCACTGTTACCAACATAACTTTAAGAAGGTAACATAGAAGTTCTTTGACTGTGAATATTGTGACAAACCTACCAGTGAAAGCACAAATTAATAATATCTATCCTATTTTATGTATTTTCTTTATTATTTGTTTCAAACTGGATAAAACCAGTCAAGAGTTCCATTTGACTAGATGTTGATAAAATTCTAACTACTCCTTTAAACTTCTGAAATGGGCTCATCTCATCAAAGCTCTGACCTTCACCCTGCTGAAAATGTTTGAACAAGGCATAAGAGTCAAGTCTCTGTCAGAAAACCAAACATCATAAATGACATCTTTAAATTCTCATAACGGCTGAATGCTCGGCCATAGTTATGTCAGAAACTTTGTTGATATCTATTGAAAACATGGGGTTGAAATGCAACTTTCTAATTAATCTGTATCCGCCGATCACTGGAAGCTTATATGTTGTTAATGTTTAGGCATGTCTGTATAACTTTAACTGAGTGATTTAGAAAAAGTCCACAATAAATGAAAAATATTTATGCAGGATTGTTCTGTTTTTTTTCTTCAAATCTATACAACTGTTTCTTCAGTACAACACAGCAAAAATAACGTTCAAATGCATAATTAAAAAAACATTTTATTAAAATGAAACTGATCCCTATGATGTGTTTATGAAATCCTTTAATTGAAACTGTATATGGAATGTGAATGTCAGATAGCATATGGTATCAGAGTTGATATTCTATAGTGTAATTTCAGTGATCAACATAAACTGCAGTCATCTCACTGTAGGCCTCATATGTTACGGGTTTGAAACAGCGCCATCAGGTGATTGGTCCTCATCAGCCACCATCTCGCTGTCATATGTTTTTTTTTTTTTTTTTACTCTGGAACTGGTGTTACTTCACTTTTTCTCCCACTATTTGAATCATCCTATATTCGGCTGTACTTAATGTAATCTGTACTTTAAAAAAAAACAACCTTATTTGCAGTAAGTGCTTACAAGTGCACATGCAATTCCAAAACAGTATTTTAGCGTCAGTCGCAAATATTGTACCACTTTAGTCACAACGTTTGCTGCTGAGAACTAACATGATGCTAACCAGGAGAAATAATAATAAATAAATAACAGAAATGACTGTCATAGTTGCCTTTTTCCACATAGCTACAACACAGCTTTGCTTTTTATTAACTGATGATTCCCATATTCCGACTGACGTTTGTATCCTGTCATACAGAATAACAAATACGCCTGAGGCGAAATTACTCCACAATGGCGTCTTTCATTCCACGATCTGGGGCAGTCAGGAAATGGAAATGTTTCACGACGGGGAGAGAAAAAAAAATACGACAAAGTTCAAACGCCGTTCCTAAACGACACAAAACTGCGTTTAACTAAGTTGTGAGCAACTTGTGTTACACGGAGCCGTGAGGAGGAAGACGGACGGAGGGGTATTATCGGGAGCCGAGACGCGCCAGGAGCAAATTCACGCGTCGGATATTATACGGAACGTTTTTTTCGCAAGACGAGATCGGACCGACAACCCGTTTGCTGCTTTAGTTGTTGCCACGCGAATAAACTCGTCGCCCTCTAACCACGGAACAATAGCCAGGAAGTGGTTAAATGTTTCTTAAGAACTAGTGCGGCTCGAATCGCTTGGCACATGCGTAAAAGCTGCTGCGCCTCGATGTCCCAGTCCACCCAGCCTCGGAAATAACAGCAAACAGAAATAAATCTTCGCTTACCTGAAACATGAAGTGGTTTTTGTGAACCTTTTTTTTTTCCTTCTTCTTTCCCTCCTCCGATTTGGCCTGAGATCTGCCTCTCTTCCTACACCAGCGAGAAATGCAATAGCTTGGCTAAGGTAGACAGAACAAAATACAGAGAATACTTGCTCCAGGGCTCCCGAAACCCCTCCAGGCAAAGATCAGGATACAATTAGCTCATGTCTCTGCCCAAGTCTAAACCAACATGAGGAATAAAGCTGCGAGTAAATGGAAGTGATCACGGCAGTGGTGCCTTAGTCTTTCCTTGAGTTTATATTCTTAAAAATCATATAACATATATTTTTGTCCTATATTTACAACACCCTCACCCCCTGCCTCTAACTTCCCTATTGCCTCCTCCCTGCAGAGAAGCTGATTTTAATCGTTATGATTAGTTTTGATGTAACGCTCCCCTGGGCGATTTCTACAAATGGATGGAGTGTTTCTTTGCCAGAGAGGAAAAGCAGGAGATGACGATAATTATATAGATTGTTGGTGGAGTACTTTGATTTCCCACCCCCTTCCCCTCTTCTCCTCTCAAACATCAAACCCATCTACTTCTTTTTTTTTCTCCTCCCCCCCCCCCCACTCTGTGCTATAAAGACACAATGCAGCAGCAGACAACTTGTTGATTAGTCCAGCATCAGCATATTAAATTAATGGAATGTGGTTAATGGAATTCTTACTCCCCCTATAAGCCTCTCCTGTACAATCTTTTTAGCCGCTTTCCTCCTTCTGGACAGCCTCCAGATGACGTAGTTGTATAAATAAGTACTTGCAGCTTGCCTTTCCTCAATCAAGTCTGAATCAGTGCCTGGGGGTGATGTGCGAGCTCATTTCAAATGTTCAACCATGCATGATTTCAGGAAGATTGAGGCACTTCTGAGGATTTTTTTTTTTAGAATTACTCCGGGGATGGACACATTAAAGGGATCGCATGTTTAAAGCCGTTCTTAAGTCAACATGATAATTATTCTGTCTGACCTGAGAGTGCTGCTGTGTTCGGCTCACATCTGGCCACAGAATGGACAGATTTTACATTCTAGTTGTTTCAGTGCCATTCATTGTGGATCAAAGCTTTAAAGAAAAAAACCCTCCTACGCCCCCTACTGTTGAGAGCATCAACTATAGTTTCTTCTCTGGGTTTTAAGACATGTAATAGCATGTGGACTAACTGTCTTGCAAAGGTTTTTATACCCTTTGAACTTGTTTCTTTACTGTCTCTAAAACTACAAGCACAAACGTCGTTGCATTTTGATAAGATTTATCCAACACAAAGTTACTTTTAACTTTTGAGGTGAAAGGACTCTGATTCATTGTTTTCAAAACTAATCTCAAGTAAAGAATTGAAAAGTGTGCTGTGCCTCTTTTAGGCCGACACCCCTAAATTAAAAAAAAGCAATTGTGGAATGAAAGCCAAAGTAAGTCCCATGTAAGATTTACACAGTCCAGTCACATTAATGTGACCATCTGTCAAAAGCCAGAATAACCACCTTTCGCAGAGCGAACTGCTACGAGACGTGCAGGAAGAGAGTCACTTAGGTCCCTGAAGGTCTTCTCTGGGATGTTGAGCCATGCCGACTCTAATGCCGTGGCCAGCTGCGCTAGATTACGCGGTTGAGGATCCATGGCGCGAACAACTCGATCGAGATGGTCCCACAGATGCTCGATTGGGTTTAAGTCAGGTGAGTTTGCTGGCCAGGGGAGGACGGTAAACTCATCCTGGTGCTCTTCGAACCACGCACGTACACTGGCAGCTGTATGGCACCTCGCATTGTCCTGCTGGAAGATGCCATCATCCTGAGGAAAAACAATGCGCATGTAGGGGTGGACATGGTCCGCAAGGACAGATGCGTACTTGTATTGATCCATCGTGCCTTCCACAATAATCAGTGAACCCAGAGAATGCCAGGAAAACATTCCCCAGACCATAATGCTCCCGCCTCCAGCTTGGACCGTTCCTGCAATGGTTGCAGGGTGGTTCCTTTCAGAGGTTTCACGCCTTATACGCCAACGTCCATCTGTCCGATGGAGCATAAAACGCGATTAATCTGAAAACGCTACCTGTCGCCACTCAGTGGACGTCCAGCTGCTGTACTGGTGTGCAAATTCTAGCCTTCGTCGTCGATGAACACCAGTCAGCATAGGTGCACGAACCAGGCGTCCGCTTCGGAGGCCCAGACGCAGCAATGTTCGCTGAATAGTGGTTTGGGAGACACTTGTGGTAGCCCCTTGGTTCATTTTAGTGGTCAGTTGCTCAACGGTAGCCCGTCTATCTGCCCGAACGCATCTCCGCAACCGTCGTTCGCCTCTGTCATCTATGGCCCGTGGTGCACCACATTTGCCACGTCGTTGATTTTGGACAGTCCCATTTTGCCATGCACGGTACACTTTTACCACGGCGGCACGTGAACAGTTCACAAACTCAGCCGTTTCGGAAATGCTTCCACCCTTGGCCCGAAAGCCAATGATCATGCCCTTTTGGACGTCGGATAAATCGCTTCGTTTCTGCATTACGCCAACGATTGAAATGTTTTCCGAAGCCCACACACACCCTTTATATACGCTCAACTGCACTGTGCTGCCACCTGCCTTCTGTGATTGGTTATTTAACTCTGAAGTGGAAAGTACGTGGTGGTCACATTAATGTGACTGGACTGTGTAATACAACACAATGTAGGGGAAAAAGAGAAACATGTGGAAGAAGCTTCTTGTTCCCCTTAAAATATAATCTATGTATGTGTTCTACAAAGTTTAAGTCAGTGGAGCTACATAAAAATGCTAACACAACTTTTTTTTTTTACAAGAAAATATATGTTCCATACTATAATTACACACTATCTTCTGATGATGTGTCCAATGAAACACGTTGAAGTTCATGTGAAAAAGCTGTACTTTTCAAAGACACTATTGCATCACTGAAACCACCCATTCATTATCCAACATGTCTTATCCAACATGTCTTATGTGGGGTTTGCCAGGGCTGCTGGCGCTGGTGCTGGTCAATGGGCGAGAGGTGGGGTACATCCTGGACAGGTCACCAGTCCATCGCAGACATCGCTTAAAAACACTGCTCCAAAAACAGAGGCTGTAACACATGAAAAAAAGATCTAAAAACATCCTAGTAAGATAAATATTTACAAATGCATTTTAAATTTTAGTGTTATTTCGAGTAGAAAATTAAAAAAAAGTATACTTGGAAAATACATTAGACTGGTAGTTCAAAGCAGATGACAAAACAAAATAAATGCTTTAGGGAAAGTATAATTAATGACCATAATTATCTAAATATTCCTACTTTTCACAAGTGGATTGCATAGCAAAGTAAACGAAGGATACTAGTTTTTACACCACTAACGTTATTAAATGTGCTTGATTGGAACCACATGAGTGTTTTAAATCCAGGCATTATCCATTTTAGAAACAAAGAAAAGCACAAACCTTATGAAATTCTTATATGCATCACATGTAAACGAATGAGAAAGTTACTGTGACTTTGTAACAATAGCAGTTTGCTGCTATTGTTTCCCTGAAGTGAAGTGTCTCACTTCAGTTAGAGCTAACTTAAAACAACTACAACATGCAAGCGGCGGATGGCTGAAGGTTTTTCTTTTTTTCTTTGCTGGTCAAATTATCCAGATTAGTTGCAGATGTAAGTTTTGCTTAGACAGACATCGCCTGACCTGAATGACATCATCTGGTTATAAATACTTACGCTTGGAGAGGAAAATAAGACCAAGCCTGGAAAACTCACTCTGCCTGCTGAAATTTTGAGAAAATGCCTCCAGCAATGTCTCAGAGAAGAAGCGGCGAATCAAATCTGAGCAGACAACTCCTTATGTTACAGTTTATGGCGACGCTAAGATGTGAAGAGAAGGTAAAACTTTTCTGCTCTGAATGAGAAAAGATGGAGAAAAAAAGCACAGGAGCAAAACTCAGGTGTTCTTTATCTTCTAATTCTTAAGAGAGTCTTTTAGTCTTACATTGTGCTATTAATCAATAGTTATCCAAGTCTTTGTGTTTTTCTTTAAACTTTGGGCACTTTTGTTACAGGATTTTTTGCTTTTCCCCCATTGTTTCCAACTATGAAAGTTGTATTTTGGTTGCTTGACAAATTATCTTTGAGAAATACTTTGAGAAAACACCTAAAACATTTTAGACACAGCGTCATTCAGTTTCTCCTTCTATTGGTAGAAATTGCATATTTATGTCAAGCTACCACACAGAGTCTAAATATTAAATATAAAACTGCTCAGTTAATAATTTGTTTAGGGTTCTCTGTGGACTCTGGAAGTGACTCAACAAATTAGACAACTGGATTAAAAATAAGCAAACAAATCTGTCAACGTTCTCCCCCACTTCACACCCCCTCCTCTCCAAAAAATGTAAAGAAATGTTACAAATTTTCAGAATGTCAAACAGATATTGCTCTCCTGATTCCCTTCATGACTTTTGAACACTGCTGCACTTTGCATTTCACCTCTAGTTCTAGTGTGCAGTTTTAGCAGGACTTATTCTGTGAAAACAAATACTAATTATGTTCTTTTTTTTCTTCACGTTGTCCTTAAACAGCTATGTGTAAGCATAGTGTCTGTGTACAGCTTGGACTCATTTCTGCTTAAAGTCTGTGTAAGGTAGAGATGTTGGTTTTGCCTCCGACCCTGTTAGTAACTGCTGCTCTACACTCACCACACCCCTCTAATGGCCTGTGGTTATATAAGGGAGTGGGATGGATAAAGGGAAAGTGCTGAAGCTGTTCCAGATCCTGACTCACTCTGCCCTCCAGGCTTGCACAGTTTTAGGCCAGAATTGTTTGTCAAATATTATCTTTGGCGCAAGGAAATTTTGCGTTTGAGACTGTAGCTCAGCTCTTGCTATGTTGTAGTCAAGGTATCGTGATCATGGAGGGTTTAACAGTGATGGATATAGAGCTATGAGATATTAGCCTCTTTATTAAATTAGGAGAAGGAAAGCCATGGAAAGGATGGAAGTTAGAAAGGTCATGCTTTAGATTTTCAGTTGCATTGCAACCCGGGTTTTAACTGGGCTGTTGTAACACGTCAATTTTTTGATCTGTGGAGCCCTATTGTAGCTCGAATGAAAAGAGTTGTTGTCCTGCTGCTTCTGCCCAGTTTGAAGTCTTCTGTAGTCACTAATAGATTTTCTTCCAATTGCCCTCTAATCTTATTCCCATCAACTCTTTCCAGCTTTGGTTTCCCCACAGAAGAGAAGCACTATTCTTTCACCATGTTTCATAGTGACTACTGTGTGCCCAATGTGATGTGGAGAGTTAGTTTTCTTTCCCAGAAAGCATTTGGCAGGAAGGCCAAACAGGAGAGTTTTGGTCCAGTCTGAGCAGAGCGTCTTCCGTATGTTGTGCTGTGTCCTCCATGTGGTTTAAGGTAAACTTTAAAAAAGCTCTAATGACTTTCTTTTAACACTGCCTTTTTTTTGTTCTTTTCCCCTTAAGAACAGTAGTAATAGTTTTCCTATTTAGAGATTCTCCCACCTGAGCTGTTGATCTCTGTTCCGGAGTTATCATGAGCCACTTGAGTGATTAATGCTCTCTTTGCCTCCTGTCATTCTATTTTCAAGTGCATAAATAGAAAAATGCACTGGTACATTTAGAATTCTGTCAGTTTCATTCTGTTTTAGGATGATGGATTTAAAAGAACTCTGTGAGTTGTTCAAACTTGGAATTAGGTTTTATAGCCTGACTCTGCTTTAAACTTCATCCCTGACCTGTTTGGTGAGTTTCTTTGTTGTTCTGATGCTTTTTATTTGCTAATTCAGGGATTTCTGAGAGTAGCTGGTCACACCAGATTTTATGGGAACAGAGTAAAAGGGAACGAATACAAACACCAATAACTTTATTTTCTGTTTATGAATAATTCTGAAAACCATGTATAATTTTCCTTGCTGCTTCACAATTATGCATCACTTCATGTTAGTCTCACATAAGATCCCAGTAAAACACGGTGAAGTTTGTCACTGTGAGGTGACAAAAATGTGAAAGAGATTCAAGGGGCATGAAGAGTTTTTGCAAGGTTCTGCATGCCTCATGCCTCAGACATATAGTCTGTCTGCTGCTGGATGTGTCTCACTGTGCTATTTGACCAAATGATTTCAGTTCAACATGCACAGGTGTTTCTTAAAAGTCAGTCTCTGCTGGATAATTTGCTTTCCCCACTTGTTGGTTCTGTTTCAGCCCCAAATGGAACCATCCCACCCACAATGGACAGAGGAGTCAGTGACACTTCTACGAGGGGAGCAGAGACAAGAGGAGGTGGGTGGGTAGGGGGGTGCTTGGGTAACGCTGGGAGGCTCTAATAAAATGTAATCCTATTATATGGTTCCCACTAGAGGGCAACAATAATAAAGGTTTCCCTAATAACATGAGCAGACCAAACCCAAATGGAAAACAGCTCCTCAGGTCAAGTCCCACACTTGTACATATATCCTCTCATTAACCCAATTGCTTTTGGGCCACATTACACCGACAGGCCTTTGAGATTTAGCTGCGATGGCGAGGCAAGAGTTAAGTCAAACAAATGTGTTTCATCAAACTGCAGTTTGGGCTGCTCTGCATAAAGGAATTGAAGGGGGAGGGATGGGGGAGTGAGGGAATGCGTGCGGGTGGGAAGTTGGAAGCAGAGCCTCGAGGAAACCAATCAGAACTTCTCCACCCTCCCTCTGTGACTCAAAACCGCCGGGGTCTCAGGTGTGTGTTGCACGAGCTAATACCTCGCAAACTTGATTGTTTGTGCCGGAGTAATCAGAGTTTTGTAAATGAGAGTTTCGGAAATGATAGTCCAATCACTGGCGAGCGTAATCACAATATGGTACACCGCAAACTGGAAATCATAGGATAGGACTTGATAACTTTTTAGCCCCCTCACACATGCACTGAAAACGGTTATGGAGTTTAATAAGTTGTCATGAAGGAAGTGAAATCCAACTTTTTTTTTTTTTAAAAAGAGACAATAAAATCGCTGCAGGCTCACCAGAACAGCCTGTTTACAAGCTGACTCAATTCTTTGAATTTCTTCAACCTTACCAAAATGGATAAAAATACAAACTCATATTTTAACAACATGATTACACGATGAATGAGTTACTCCTTTTCCTAGCTTCCTCAAATAGAAGCAGTGTAATATTTATCACAGCTGACAAAGTGAGAATATCAATCATTTTCTCAAGACAGCTCAAGTTATTAAGTGAGCCAGTGTAATAGTATTACAAAACCCAGAATAACAAAGTTATTTATCTCCTGCTCTCTCTGCTTGAGTATATGCACGTAGAATTGTGTGTGTGTGTGCGTGAGTGAGTGTGTGTTTGTGTCTGACAGCATCAGACGAGGAGAGTGTCGCATGCCTTCCTGTTCCTGTACCACCCTCCAACCCCTGAGCCGCAGACTCAAGGCAGTTTCAAGAATCAAACAATTTCACGCAGCTACTGGAGGAGGAAATGAACTGAGCCCAGAGCAATAATAAAATTATACAAATGTTATTACAGACTCGCCTGCTACTGTCCTACTTTAATTCAAATTTGGGTACTCCAGGCTGCGCTGGTGGCAGAGACCTTCCTGAATAAATCAACATTAGCTTACGTCTAAATTATTAAGGAAGTGGGAGACTTTCTTGTTTATAGTATGAATTATTGAACAAGTGTTTAACGCTGTTTTTCTCCACGAATCCCCAAATATTAATTGCTAATGATCGTTAAGGTGTGTGTTTTATCTTTTTTTTTTGTTTTTTGCCTTTTCTGTTGTGGGCTGAAAATTAGGAGTTTCCAACTCCCACAAATCTGCCTGCTCTAAAATAGATTAAGTGAGCACAATCATAAAGTTCAAAGTGTTTTATTAATATTTTATGCAGTAGGTAAGCTAGGCCATAGTTTTGTGTAGTATAAAAAGCATGCAGTTTTTTCTAAAAACAACAAAAATTTTTTAACTCATCTATTCTCTTCATTCTTTGATTACTAGATAAAATCCATTTCTAACAATTGTCCTGAGAAGTCACATAATTAGTTAAAATAATCCATGAGTGTATACCTACCACTCAGTGTAAATACAGGCCTCACAAGACCTCAGAGTTGATAGTAAACATTAATAAAGACAACGTACACATTAGAAAAGTCAGGGATGAAAACGTGGCAAAGTGTAAAGGAGGGTTACATTACAAAACAACATCCCACACTTTGAACATCCCCCAGTGTACTCTTCAATAAATAATTCAAAGAGTGACAAATACATATCCTAATACATGAACTGATGGGCAAGCGGCTAATGAAATCATTATTCAGAGAAGGAGCCAAATGACCTTTAGAAAATATATATAAGCTGCAGAGATCCTCACTCAGCTTAAGAGGGAAAACCATTTGCCACAACGTATATAAATTATGTGCTTTACAAATCTGGAGTTTATGGAAAACTGTCAGGAAGAAAAAAAGATAAATTAAATGTTCTGTTTGCAGTTAGCAAAATACAGTACATGTAGGGGACATTTGGAGGAAGGTGCTCTGGTGAAACACGGCCAGTATGGAACATTTTGTGTGAACAAACCATCTTAGCGGGGAAATGTAGTGGATCAAACCTGTTTGAGATTGCAAAAGACTGGCAGCTGAAAATTTCCAGGAAACAACAATCCTTAACATACAGCCAGAGTCACAATGAAATGGTTTAGATCAAAGTACATTCCTGTGTTTGAATTTCAAGGTCAAAGTTCAGATCAAAATCAATTTGAGATTGAAATAACTGATGTGCCTCTAGATGTGGAAAACTGGGCGAGACGCACACTAGACTTGCAGATATAATTTCAGTATAAGATGCTGTCTTATGTGCCTCATTTCAAAAGTATACCACACATTTTTTTGTTTTGCATAACTCATCAAAAATATTCAAATCATGCATGTTTATTTTATGTCAACACCTGACATTTTCTGCCAGATATCTGGCAGAAAATGGAAATAAAAATATACATTGAGCTTTGTGGTTGTGACCAAATGTTGAAAACTACAATGTTCATAAATAACTTTGAAATACGCTGTAGTTTCTGTTTTTTTTTTTTTTTTTGAATTGGTTTCAACATTTTGCTGATGAACCATTTTGGTATGTCAGCAAGGAATCAAACACAGAAAACAACTATGTATCTAGTATTTTGTATAACATTTATTAGAGTTTCCTATTTTCACTGACTGCAAAAACTTACTGGAAGTTTGTCAGCACACACAGTACATTTGTCTGATGTTTTCTTTCCTGTTTGATTGACTCAAGGCACAATTCTCTCCTTTTCACAGGGTGTGAACACAGTTTAAATTCCCAAAAGTTTTCACTCTGCATTGCCAATAGAAGGCACATTCAGTAAATATGTAGTATTTCCACACTCCATCCCCAAAATCCTGATAGGCAGCTTGTAATGCAAGTAGAGGATGATGCTGTAGAAACACTTTTAATGTTAAGTACACATTTTAATTTTGAAGAACAGAAACATACTGAGAACACAATTTTGTTCGGGCATTTTGATGAAAAAATATGCACCCTTCAAATTTCTAAGCAACTTTTCCAAAATTGAACAAGTTCCAGGAACATGAAGGCTGACCAAAAAAAAGAGAACTTCATGATTGACTTGCTTATTCTCCCATTTGACTGCTGGGTTCTGTGTTGGAATGCAGCGCTTAATCCTCCTGTGTAGTTGTGAATTAATGCTCTGGACAAATATCAAACAAAATACAGCTCAAACTAATGAATAAAACCAACATTTGTCGACCCAACTCTGAAAAGCAACCCTGCTCTATCAAGGCTCACGGCTGCCCTCACCTGGACAAAATGACATCACAACACTTCGGGCAATGCATCCACTCGGCCAGTAGGTGAGGCTATAGTACCGCACACATGGACAACACAGAAGCAGCGAGGAAGGGATTGATTCATGAGGGAATAAAAAAAACAATTTTGATTTAACATCAAAATTATACCGCTATTCTCGGCTGGCGAATGTAATATAGTTGCACCATGTAGACAGCTTGCAGGAGGGTCCTCCATGAGAGGAGAATTCAAGAGCACCTCCACTTTTAGCAAAGGAAATTAAGTGCAGACATATAACAGATCACCTCTATTTCCCTTCACAGAGTAGTATCATTTCCTTGGCCCTCTTTTGATAGAATGAGATAAAATGGAACTATTCTCAGCAGGGCAACTCCGAGGAGCCCACAAAGTGGACATTTATCTGACAATAGGGACGGATAATCAAGGAATGAAGGGTTCAATCCATCACTAGGCTGGAAAGCTTCTTTCTTTCCCCATGTGCCTGGTACCTTCTGTGAGGGAATATAAAGAGGCAAATTATATAATATATATATATATATATATATATATATATATATATAATATATATATATATATATATAAATAGTGCAAAAGCACCTTAATAATTATTGCTGTAGACAATTTTAATTTCTCAATTTATTTGACAGGGAAAATGCACATAAGTTAATATTCCTAAATATTAAATAGCCAGAAATATCCAAATGGCTATTATTCATCTGTGGAAATTAACATAATTTTTATTGTTATGAGTTATATTTATCAAAAGCATTGTTTAAACAAAGAAACTAACCAAACGCAAATGTCCTTACATTTTGGGTTAAGTATATATTTCTCCTTCATGTATGAATGGTCCAATAAAGAGAAGAAAAAAAAAATCAATAATAAAAGAATCCTTGATAATTCCAGAATTTAATTTTTATTAAAACTTAATAACATCTTACACTTTCAAATTGCAAATCAACTGGGGAAAAAAGCAATCAGCCAAATGCACCTTTATAAATTAAACATTTATGTGATACAACAGCTTATGCATCCAGTGGCAGATTTCATAATGGGTGGCATGAGTTACCACCAAGGGCAGCAATTTATCATGGGCCACTATGAGCAATAACAACAATAATAAGAAGTTATCTATAAGTTCCTTCCATCATAAGAATTATATTTCTTATTTGCATGTCAAGGAAAAGAGGAGTGGGCACATTGCTTTTCTGGGCAAGTGCATGCAAGAAAATATTGCAAACTATCTTTTGAATGTTGTTTACTGTTATTCACAGTTTTCCTGTTGAAGGAGCCTGAGCTGCATTTCATCATCCTGAACAACTAGTCTGACCCGACCTAAATTGGACAGTTTGACACTTGAGAGAGATTTTTAAAAACACTATTTAATTTATGATGATATTAATCGACTAATTTTAAAAAAAAATTCACAAGTTAGTTCCTTAAAGTTCAAAATATCCATTAAACAGATGGAGTTGCTGTTTTTCTATTCTTGAAGTATGGTATATGTAATTGGCCATTCAGGCTAGAATTGCCTTTGCATGACAAGTCATACAACATGCTATAAAAAATACATTTAACCTATGAAGAAAATAACAAGAATTGCAATGAAAGGAAATCAGAAAACAGTTGTACAGTAGCAGACAGTGAAGTGGAGATGAACTTGCAGAAAGCATAACAAGCTGTTTCCCTGATTAAAGCACTGAAAATGGAGAGCTCTGCAATACAGCTCTGCTGTAGCTTGTCAGAGCTGTCTTACATTGCATCGCATCCGTAATGTGCTTAATGATCACAAGGACAATCCTGCCTTTTATTACACATTCAGAAGGCAGAACAAATGTGACACTAATCCAAAAATAACAAGGCTGCATATTCTTCCTCACTCCTCCGATACATGGGATGACCCCACATAATTGGTTGACCCCCCGGACACATATTTTCCTACCACAATGCATTGCTGGCTGTCATTTTAGCAGGGTGCATTGTGTGCAGAAACAACAATTCAGAAGGTTTCTGGGGAGGACTATTGAATCGACTGCAGATGTTTGGAGGATTTAGCTGTAATGCATTGACTTTATGACAGTGGAGGTAATAGAACCTTGTTGTGAGTCTGACAGAAATTACATTCTGCAGGGCGACATGCTCGAGATTGGTACCGCAAAGTTTGATTGCCATTCTTCTTTACAAATTGGTCTCCATTTCCAGTGCACGTGATAGTCATACGGAGGACAGTACTTCTCCGGACGACTCCTGGAAAGAATCGTTCTTTTCCACTTTCTCTGTCAGATTGATGTTGTGGACGGAGCCTGGTTTTATGATGGTCTCCTCACTTTCCACCACCTTGTACTTCCCGGTCGAATCTTTTTTAAAGACTTGCTTTAGCCTCTTCTTCATCTCAGGGTCAGGACAGTAAAGGTATTCATACAAAGCTGCAGCCAAGATTCCTCCTAGAATGGGACCCAGCCAATACACCTTCAATAATAAGTGAGAGGAAACACTCTTGTTAGAAAGTTGGTTAATGAGTGACTGTTTCAAAATTTAATTTCTGCACTATCTTGCATGTGCCGAACACAATCAGTTCGATTTCGTCTGACTTGAGTTACACAGTAACATAAGGTGCAGGAAAGATTTTGGAGCACTTAAGGTTTAGACCTGGAGACATTTTAAGTGATTATGTGATTACAAAGGAAAAAATTATATAAGGATGCTACAGTTTTAAAAAAGAATAAACTTGGAGGTTAAATTCTACAGTATGATATTGGAGTGATATTAAACATCATTACATCTGTTTGCTTTTTTGCTCTGATTCAAAATAAACCAAACATTTCTGAACAAATTGCTTAGTTAAGGTTGAGGGAAATAATATTTTTAAGTCACAAAAAGTCTAATAAACAAGAGAGCCTTCCCCTTTAATGAATGCTTAAGTCGGGGCTAGCAATAGAATCAATCAATCTACAGTATCTAAATCAATACAATTTATTTTCCAGTTTTATTTATGGGTGCAGATGTTAACAGAACTTGGTCTTTTAGGTTTTATTAAAAAACATATATATATTTGACAAAAATATTTTTTTTATTTTTTTGGAACTACCTAATAATCTCCAGGTTCTAATTTTACTGTACCTGCATACAAATATGGTAACTCTCTAAAAATGTGACCATCGATGGACTGAGCTCAGGATCAGAAGTGGTTGAGCTTCAGAGATAAAAAAAAGGGAGAATGATGAAGGATAAATAAAAAATCACACTAGGAATAAATATTAATATTAAGCACATTAGTCGATCAAACTAATGGGCAGCCAGAAGCCGTGACCTACAACCCTCCTTTGGTTGTGCTACTGCTACATTTTCAACTAAACCATTTCAGTGACTAAACAACAGAGCTATTTTGACAGAACCTCCTGATCTTCAAAATCCCACTGTGAAACCAACCTATAAAGCTTAATATCAATTAATTACACTGGGTTAAAAAACAAAACAAAAACTTAGCAAACCAATTTGTTTTTGTAACATTTTTCTTTCATTCGTTAGATTATTTTGTGTTTTTGATGCCTGTGAGAGAATGAATTAAAGACCAATGTGAGTGTTTAAAAAGTGCATAATATGTTGCAGTTTGGTTTTGCAAGTCATATACTTTGAATATTCAGAGAGCTTCCAAAACAAAGAAGTAAATCAAAAATTCAACTACTGACATATCATTGATTTTCATGTTTATTTAAGCTAAAATTCTACAGCTCTTACACCCTTTTGAATGTAATGCCATTCATATGGCATAACCTGCTACATAGAGCGTTCATATTTAACCCACCCAACTTAATAGAACGTTACTTTTTTCTGTTTTTTTTCTTCATCATTCTTTTATGTAATGTTTTCACAGATAAACATCCTTGCTTATATTTTATGATTTCTCGAAGCAAAGACCCATGGATTGACTTTCAAGTTAGCACTCAACGCTGGCACCAGATGAAGAAAACTCTTAAGCTTTCTTATATTGTAAATAGAAAACTGCATCAACATTTATGTCATTTGTTTATGCAGACATCTCGAAATCTCTCCATGCATGTTTACTGCCCCCTGCTGTTTTTCATTATTTTGTTTTTCCAGTGTGTGAAGAGAGCTTGTTGAGCATAATTTGACAAATGTTACAATGAGCATATTTGCTTACAAAAATCTTACATCATTTTATTCAACAGTTGCCTCTTACCCAGTGGTTCTCAAAGTTAAGTGTGACCATTGCCGGCCCAAAGGAACGAGCTGGGTTCATGCTGGCCCCTGTGTAAGGAATCTAAAAGACACATGTAGTCATTGATTTTATCCAAATAATTAAATATGATAAAATTAAATACAAACTCACAGTGAACCAAAATTATAGCTTATAGATCTGTGAACTCAACATTTGCTAAATAAGCAAAGCTGTGTTACGAATAGCATCTTTTTCACTGCACATTCATTTGCTCTGCAGGGTTCAGGAAGCCTCTGGAGATTGGTTGCCATGCGATGGCAGCCTCCAGTAAAGATCTGCACACATGGATGTGAGTTTCAGAGTACACTATCACAGACTGACAAATTACACCCTGAGAATACCTGTTTTCGTTCAGCTAAGGGACCGTCAGCCTTTCTTTCTTATTGACGTGTGTGTCCATGCGTATCTTTAAAACAGTTTGTTGGTTTTAAAACTGCCTTGTGGAAAGTTCCAGAAACTCTTCATCTATATCTTATCACACCTGTCAGATGCTGTTTTATTGTATCACTACTGTGATTTTTGTGTTATTGAGCTAAACTATAGTGAAAGTTACTTACTGCAAATAAGTGTCCTGTAGCTACAGCAAATCCAATGGCCAGGCTTGCCGAACCACTTAGGTCTGTGCGTTTGGGATCACAAGTGGCAAAGATAGTGAAGACCAGCTCGAATGTGATGAGAAGCTCCACCAGAAGCGCGTGTCCTAATGAGATCTTGGAGCTCACCTTGAAAACACAATATTCTGTTTAAAAATGATGAGTAATGCTTGGATTTGTTACAAAAACACATTGAGCAATGGAGGCGCTTTAGTTGTTACCATCGTCACGCCGAGATGTCCCCGAACATCTGCAGGTGTGACTGCATAGAGGATCCCAGCTCCGGTGATGGCGCCCAGGCACTGAGCCACCACGTAGAACACACCTTTTGCCAGGCTCAGTTTTCTAGATATGACCATTGCTGCAGTGACAGCTGGGTTTATGTGGCCGCCACTTATGTGGCCAAAACACTGAACCATGGTGGCAATGCTGAGGCCAAAGCAAAGGGAGATCAGCACCAAGTCGGTCGGGGGGGATTCTCCTCCCCTGCGTGCCAGTTGATAGTGGAACCCAGGCTGAGAAGCACAAAGACAATGCTTGCCAGGTATTCTCCTGACACAGCCCTCCAGAAGCTTTTGGTCCAGATCCCTTTAAAAGCCACCATTATGCTCTGACGGTTCGAGCGGGACAGAAATCTCCTGGCGAAAACAAAAACGAGAAAAATGATTATCCTACTTGTATATTCCTGATGGCTGCATGTGGCTGGGAATGTACTGAGCCCTATCAGAACAGCTGCCTCTAGGCAAAACATAACTCTGCCAGAAATTTAACACAGCCACTTTCTGTTACAGAATGTCTCTCTTTAAGCATTGTGTAGAGGGACTAGTATGATAATACATTAAAATGTAGTTAATATGTTAAACCATAGATTCTAATTGCTAAACAAAATTTTAAAAAATGACATGCTAGTGTACATGAAGGAACATCTTAAAAAAAATTTAAAGATAAGTACAGATTACTTCCAACAAAACAAATATATTTTAAATTTAGCAGTCAATGAATGCTAAAACTTACCAGATGCAATGACGTGTTCTGTCTCTCTCTGTTCCTGTTGTCTGTGATGCAATTTCATTCATATGTCCTGATGATTTGTCAAATTACGAGAGACAACAATTCCTTGATTACATCTGTGCTTTTTGAAGCCCTAATGCTTGTGGCATACAGGGTTTCCAGAAGACCAGCAGGTTGTTTGAGTGCAGAAGTGCAGCTAGGAGCGACACATTGTGCCGTGGGACAGCAACCAGCAGCTTTATTGGGCGGATACCAAATCATCCCCTCACAGGAATTAAACAGCCTGCTCCTCAGGGGGGGTGGAGTTAAAGGGGATGATTTTCATCTAAGGGTGTCAGCACAGTTAGGCAGTCAGCTTGAACGCTACAACAGGAGCTTTGATTGGCGGCAGAAATGAGAATTTTACTTAAACTGTGCAGATCTAAAAACTTAGGATACATGTTGTTTCTCCAAAAGCAATTTCAGAAAATCATTATGTAAGAGGAAAATGTATACAAACCTCAGGCAAAGAAATCTAAAAAAATAAATAAATAAATAAAACATTTAATATGAATATGTAATTTAGATTAGTGTGGATTTTTAAAACACATTTCTGAAAACAGAGCATTTGGAATAACATCTTAGAAAGCCAGGAATACACAACCATCTGTGGAATGTGACATAGCATGTATAACAGCACCTTCTTGATGTTTGTCACTTTATGTTTTGTTTTTGTTAAATGGATGTTGTGCTGCCGCTTGGAAACAAATAAAATCAAAGGATGTAGTGAGAACTTTTGTTACAAAGACAATTTATCTTTGTAAGAAGATAGATGATCCTCAAAAAACTTTGAGGCTCAGTGAACCGCACCCCCAAAAAAGTTTCTACATATAAAAATGTCACATTTTTACCTTTAATTTTGTAAATTTTTCTATCAAAACTCTTGGAAGAGGGATCCCTTTTAGAAACAAAGATATAATTTCCCTTCTGTTCTTTTACCACAGAGCAGCACTTCATATCAAATTATTTCTTTAGTTTGTCTTCTTAATCAATATGAGAAAAGAATAAAATCGTTTCTTTCTCGTTTTGTTAAAAGTCACCTCAACAGTAAAACAGGACAAATTTTAGTTATTGTGGAACCTAAAATCAAACTGATTTTAGGATGTGAGGATTAACCTCAACAAAAACCTTTTTAGCAGTCTGGTGGTGTAAAGAGGGTTTGAATGGGAGGTTTTATTGATGCATAAGTCTGTAGAATAAAACATTACTCTCACTGCAGGTCAAAAGACAAGGAAGAGACAAATGCTTCCAGGACAGAAGTCCCAACTCTTCCTTCGATTTGTTTTCTAAATCATTAATATGATTTAAGAGAGAAAGATAACAGAACTAAGATGTTCAACAATACAATGTGTCAATATATGTAATATGTTAAGGCATTATTGCCTCTCCAATCTTAACTGGGAGCTGTTTTGTGACTTAATCTATTTACTGTAGATAAAAGCACACAAATTATTTTTTTTCAAAATTGGGTTAAATATTCACCAGTATTATCTGTGGCTGAAAATCCAATATGAAATATTGACTTTCAGGTTGAAAGGGAATTTAATAGCTAAGGAGTGGAGCATATAGTTGTACACAAACTAAGGAATGCAACTAATTTCTGTTTCAAGCAATAAGCTATTTTTCAGTCTGGATTTATTCCCTGAGCTTTTTTTCGCCAGTCCTTTCATAAACAAGGCCATCAAGCTGATTAAAATCCTGGGAGATTTATTGTTTGAAATGCTTAAATAAATCAAAGCCAAAATTCACCAAATTTATGCATGCATACAGTTTTATTTACAAAAGTAAATATGGCCACTAGGCTTGCTCATTATGCATCAAAATGTAAATCTGCACAGCATATCCATTTAATTATTGATGACTTACATAAATCGTTTAACTGCGTTTCAGTATCATGAGATATTCCTTTTTTCTACCGCAATGGTTCCTCCAGGCGTCGTACACATCAGAGGAGCCCCTCTTGTGCTAATTAAAATTGTGCCTAAATTCTTAAGATTTGTATGTGTCTAAATTGCAATTGAGTCAGTTTATTCTTGATGCAGTAGCCACTCTCTTTTACAAGGGACATGGCTCTAGATTTTGCATGTTTGTTTCAAATAAAACAGTTTCATGTGAATTTAAAACTACTGCTCACAGTTTCAGATGTGCAATGTCACGTGGTCAGTATCATTAAACCAAGACATAACATTGTTATAATGTTAGATTGTGTCATCTTTGTAGTATGTTACCTTTGATCATCAGGTCTTCTAAACATCCCTTTATCCAGTTTCTCATTAAAAAGAAACCCCTAAGAAATGGCACCATGGAGGAGCATTGCTATAATTTGCTGAAGGGGAGTGATGGAAAAAGTAGCCCAATTTCAAGGTATGAAATTTGAAGTCTTAGCATTGTTTGGTTCAGCTCCTTCCTTTCTAAATGGAAATTATTGTTTTAATTTGGAGCAATATGAAAGAAATTTTGAATTTATAACAATTAATGCAACTGTGTCTGTGATAGGCCTTTGCTTTAAAATTGCCAGCAAAAATTTCACCTTCACAAATTTGCCTGAAAATGTGTTGACCGTTTGATGTATAGAGGACCTATCCTGATAACCCAAGTCAAAGCAATTATCTAAATCAAATCAAGCAGCTTATAGCAATTCAAATTACACTCCTTTGATCAAGGGACACCAGTGCGTTGGACTGAACCAGAGGGACATGACCTAACAGTTAGGCCCCTGACCTGGTGTCAATTGATCAAAGTGGCATAATTTGATTGGCTAAAAGCTCCACTGCTGATTGATTTGGCTTGTGTCACCTCAGGATTGGCACCTTCGCAGATGAACTTTTGGCAGGCAAAGTCTTGAATGTTTGCAGATGAATTTAAAATAAAAAAAATAAAAAAATCACATACATAATTGCACAGGATAAAAATTGAATATTATTGATCTAACGTCTTACAAATGCGTGATTCTAATTAGACTATGTGACTTACATACTCTTTGTGTGCTCTCCAAAAACAAAATTATTAGTTTAACTGGATGTCTCTAAATTGCCTGTAGGTGTCTCTTGCCCCCTTTCCACTGGCTCTACTTCAGCAGCTTGGACTGATTCAGTTTAATTCGTTAGAACCACTCTAAAACTGTTTCAGTGAACTCAAAATCCAGTTAAAAGTACATTTTTCAGTCCCAATAAAAATAAACCAGACTTTGTCTTCTTTATTAAGCCTTCTCCTATAGATAGTTTTTTTTCTGACAGTCTTGTTCCTCTGGATTTATTCTTAACTGTCATTCTGTTAGCAGCAATTTGGGATTTAATATTTTTTACTCCTTTCAAATAGATAAGCTAATATAATAAGTGCAGCTGTGAAATCATGCTTTTTACTACGCTAGAACAATTGCCAAAGATAATCCTTTTCCCTGTGTTATATACTCCGAAAAAGGTTACCCATGTTATCAGTCTAGCCTCTTTATATTTTATTTTATTAGCTAAAAACATTAAGTTGTCTAACTGTGTCATAAATAATTGATCTTCTTAACAACCATGGTATGTCTTTAGTTGACATGTCAGTTTCTCTAGGAAGCCACAGTTTAAAAATAAACTTGCACTATCTTTGTAAGTGGTTGGCCTAAACCAGTTCAGTAGCTTGTCTCATAATACACACACTCTGTAGAATGGACAATCACAGCTTAATACCTATCAGTTTTCCTCACATTTTACTTCAAATGCACCATATTGTGATTTTAGTCTGTTTTTTTTTATGATTTAGGTTATTTTGCTTTATTATTCAGTATTGTAATTATTTTGATATATATATCTGCTTTGAGTGCAAACCCCTTTTTTATTTTGATTTAAGCACTACAACTGGGAACCAAAGAAAAATATGTTGTGTACTTTCATGTGAGGGATTTTATTGCCTCCCAATTTAGACTATTACCGACTTGGTAACAAATGCATGTTTATGATTGTTGTCATGATTAGGAACTCTGTGGTGCTCCTTGGTTGTTTTATAACCCAACATAACCTGCATGGATGTAGCTCTAATTGAAAAATCTATGTCTAATCATATTTGTTGCAGCAGTCACAGGTGTACACACTTTCAGTGAACATCTTTGTCATTTTGATGTGTAGACGTCACACTCACACACCGACACCTGCAGACTCACACAGATATGAGTAAAATACGTTAGATCCTAACATACAATTCAATGAAATCAGTGGGCAGTGCCATGAATCAACATCCGCTTACAGAGTTTCATCAATAAAATTGCCAAACCGACAAGCTGACATATGTCTTTGTAACTCCAGGGATGCATCGAATAAAAAGGTATCTATCACAGAGGCCGTGTTTCATGCAGAATAATTTGATCAGTTTTTTAAGTAACTTTTGTTTTGGTTTCTACAAAAGCAAAAGTCTCCTGCTTACCAGAGGGAAATGAAATGTTATGTAAGCTACAGTTCTGACAAGAAGCCAAATTAGCAGCCATCTCCTGAAAGATGGAGCGCTTGAAAGGTTTGGTCTTTATTGGAGAGAAATGAGGCCAATGGGGATGGTGTGCCTGAAAGCTCATTTGACCCTTTATGCACCGAGAGAAACAAATAGCTGCCAAATGTCAGACATGGTGGCTAAACCAGGGTGTAGCTAAAATTAATATGTTGTTTGGTTTGTTTTCAGCAGGGAGCTAATGGCAAAAGAGCGTAATTGTGTCGTAATGTATGAGATCTCTCCTAACATTCAGCAAACAGATATTCAGGCAAGCATTAAAACCAAGCATGTCATAATAGATTTGGTCAGGACAAGGGTTTGTAATTATGATCCTCTAGGAATACTGTCCTTCAAATTTTCCCAAAGTCCATAACCATGTGCCTGATTGAGTGAGTTGTATTCTCTCTTCGGGTATGAAAGGAGCCGCTCTCACCAACTCTGAACTCTGAGACAAAAGCTCCCCATGCACCAATCACCCTCCTCTCCTCAGAGGCCCTGTCTGGACTTCAGATGTTAGAGGGAGATGTAAATAGGCTTTTTTAGCATCACCAGGACCTAACTTTATGTCCTAAACCTCATGCCTAAGAGACTGTGTTGACCAGTTGGTTGGCATCTTCTCACAAATCTTTGGAACTGTGTGAGACTCCCTGTTGCTTGAGACGTTCCACCTTCATCCCCAAGAAACACACTATCATGGGGTTAAATGATTACAGGCCAGTTGTCTTGGTATCTGTGGTTGTGAAGTCCAATTATAATTTAAACTTTTAGTTTCAGCCATTGTGATTTTTTATCAGTCTGAGTTCACATGTACAGGAACAAATTCTGTTTACCAAGCTCAGGCATAACACTTGAATTTCGTCACTTCAGATGGAGACTTGACTTTGCTTTCTTCAGTCACTCGAGCCTTTAGTATAAGATATTTTCAGCGTGATAAACACAGCATCACTACAGCTTCACATAAAGTGCAACATCTCGTCACCAGTTGCTGTTTCACCTTGGCTATTATCGTTTTCACAAAAATTTAAAATATGTATTATTATGTACTCAGATTTCCTTTATCTGTAGGTCAGCAAACAAAAAATTGAAGTTATTTTATTTTTCCTTGACTGTTTGTCTCTATGTTTTTCCTTTCTGTCTCTCAGAGGCACTAGTGGGACCTTGAGATTATGATGCTGTCAGACCAAAACAACTTGAAAAGATCCCACTGTTTGCTGCAGTGGGGAGAGGCCACATTCCATGTAAGCTTCATTACTCCTATTCAATCACCCAGAGAGCATACTCAATTTTCTACATGGGCTAACTTGAGCCAAAGGCATCATTGAAGGGGATGAAAATCAGAGCTGAAACTAGTGTCAGTATTTTTTTTTTTTGTTAAGCACTCAATGCAACTACATGTAGTTCCATGATCACATAAACATGCTACATTTTTAAATCACCAAAAAAAATTATATTACTGTTAGTACAATGCATAACATTGAGGACAGCCATCTTAATTCCCCCCCAACTAAAGCTATATTGTCACTTCCACCTTCTGTGGCCTCCACTGACATTAATACTGTGAGTATCTCATCGTTATCACAGTAAGTGTCTGCATTATCTCAAATATAACTCGATTATTATTCTCATGTTGCCGCAGGTGCCTGAACAGAGGGCAACTGGACTGCCTTTGTGTTTTTGAAGGAAGCAGAGCTGCCTTAACTCAGCCCAGCTGCTGAAACATTAAAACTGAAATTCAAACCAGTAATTTAAGAACATTTATAAACTTCATAAAATTTAGAAAAAGTATTGGTAGTGGCCTGCCATCCCAAGAGTAATTCCGTCAACAAGTGTTTCATGTTAGAGTTTTAGATTATGCGTCAGTCGTAACCCATCTGAGCATTTTGCTGACTCTTGGATTGGGATCCCAATCCTTATTTGAAGGAATTGGTCAACATTTTCTCATATTACTAATTAATATTTTAAGAAAATTTATGGGTTCTTTATTATTATTCTTTCCTTGTTCTTATTTTTTTTTGGTCTTTTTTTGCTGAGAAAAGCTGACATATTTGTAAGCTAAGTTTAGTAGAACAACAGCTGTTTTGGATCCATTAGCAACTGACCTGCAGTGACTCTGCACTCCAGCACCCACTGGCATTTTTCTATTTGTCTGATTATAAATCACTGTTGCCATCTTTAACAAACCTTTCTTTTTTTCTATCTCTTTTCATTTAAAATTGCCTTCCGAATCGCTGCTCAGAAAGATCAGCACATTTGACTTTGTAATGCTGAAAAACATCTCTCTGTGAGGAATGAATACCCTACAGGTCAGAATTGTTAGCTATCCTTGCTTCTCTGCTCATGGTGTCATGTTTTCTTCCAATCACAGGGTCACAAGCTTGGTAGAAGCTCACAGAATGGGTCAAAATGGAACATCTTGATTTTATTAAGAGCTCGGGTCACAATTTACAACAGAATATAAATTCCTGTCCCTCAATAAAGATATTCTTGTGCACTAGCTGAAAAATGACAGACAATCAAAACAAGTAGGATCCCACAAAGCCAGAATATAAAATGTGTAAACACAGAATAAAGAAGCACATATATTTATTTTGAGAATCTCCATTCAAGCATGGATAATTTACACCACTTGTCTCAAATGAGATAAAAGCTTGGTATTTTTAATTGGAGGTGAATCTCTCTTTAATTCCTACAGAGTGAGTTGTTAACAATGCTACTGTTCTGTTTGATGCTAATGTGCATTGTAGTGTTGGAGGAACACAACCTAATTAACAGCACCAATGTGCAAATTTACATAAGTCAGGGCAGCCATGGATAGATTATGGGCCAGGGCTTCTAATCACAGAACTGAAGTCACATTAAGAGCACATGACTAACTGTTTGTCTCACACACAGAAATATACCATAGGTGTTGGTCTCCACAGTACTCTGTGTGTTGATATACTGTATTACATTTTATTTCACATGCATTTCTGTTTGTTTCTTCTATTTTCCTTTTTATCAAAATTCAGGAGCCACCTTTGTTTGGCTCCATTTATAATTTCATCTTGGTGTTTTTATTTCACAATTTATTGTTTTACATATCATCTTAAATAAAATGCAATAATGTGGTTTATATCCATATAACTGGCTTGATTAAATTATATATTTTTTTAAGTTTTGTTTTTATTATTCTGGAAATGTACCGCCTTTATATTATTCACATTGAACACCAGACACACAAATTGTCATTTTAACTACTTAGTTATTTTTTTCATCACCGTTTACATAATTTGTCATTTTTTTGTGTGATATTTGTTTGCATGCTTGTTCCATTGTTTTGTAAACCACATGCTACAGTTGACAGAATGAAAAATGCTCTTTAAATGAAATTTGATTAAGAAAAAGAAAGCACAATAAAACAGTATAATTCTGATGTGGGAAAAGCTTTTTTCTTACTCTCTTACTCACATATTCATCAGCTTTCAAGAACACTTGTCAAATGACAGCACCACAGGTTTAGGAGGCTTTTAAAGGAAAATCTTATCATCTTCAGCACTTGTCAGCATTATCTGCTAAGGATTTAATTGCTAAGACCTTCTTTTCTACTCTCATGTCTAGTCTCTGTCTAATTCAGTTTTGTTCACTTCAGAGAGACCTAGATAATATTTTCATTGCTGATGCTGCGGTGGAGCCAAAAGAAAGTAAAGAGCGAAAAATATAAATACAGACAAAGAAAGATCTAAAGTTTCTTTTCAGCATAATCACTTAATTGGAAAATGCCAAGCAAGCAGTAAGTGAATAATACAAATACTTTCATACTTTCATTGTGCAACATTTTTCAGATGTGACCGATATGCGCAGTGGCTCTCTGTGGTTTTAAAGTTTTCTTGTTATCCCATGGACTAAGGACGCTTCAAGTTAAAGGCAGTGAGTCAGATTTGTTTTCCACCCGCCCCGTCGTTACACTGAGATTGCTGTTGCAATCCTGCTTTTCCAGGCAGTAACAGTCTCATCAAGCTTGACCCCTTGTTCTCCCTAGATCAGTTTGTGGTCTGCACCTCACAGAGCAAACATCATAAATATTTCCTTTCCACAGCAAAGATGCACTGCTGAGTGCTTTAGTTCTCATCTCTTTTATGTGTCATAGCATTTTAGAGAGGCACAAACTGCATTATCTATGGGCTTGGGTTAAAACCCCCCAAAACAAAAAAAGAACACAGAGAGGGAACATTTGGTCCATTTTTGCAAACATGAAGACAAGAATGCTGTCAACAAATGTCTCGACAAAATTACTTTTTAAAACTTTGTCATGTTTCATAGACACATTTTTTGTGTGTATAGATTTACACAAAGCAGTGAACAAATGGGATTAAGAATGAAAAAATGACATAATTTTAAAATGATTCTAAAACTAAAAATCCTAAAGTTGTGGCATGCAATCTAATTAATTCCTCCTGAGTAAATACTTTGTAGAACTGCAATTACAACTTCAATTTTTTTAGAATAGGTTCTCTACCAGCTTTACATGTCTGGCAGCAGTATTTTTTACTCATAGCTCTTGGTCTTTATGATGATGATCTTTAAGGGATGTCTAACAAACCTATGAGGCCTTCACATAGCAATTGAATTTATTCTAAGATTAAATTACACTAAGGTGGTCTCCATTAAAGCATAATGTGACTTCTGAAGGCAGAGGCAGAGAGCCATAAAATCCGTTTGGTGGAGTGGTTCAAATCCTTTCCACATAACTAGCAAATTGCTTTTAAATATAATTACTTAATGTGTAAAGAATAAAACAAACACCACAATTGGGGAAAATCTGTAACGATTCAGTTTGTTGGTATTAAAGTTAAAATGAACAACTAATAAAATGTGCTTTTCCTTCACTACGCCTTTCATATTACATTTTTTCTTCAACTCTAAGCTAGCTTTGCAACATGTTTCTTGAATAAATAAGAAACATCATCTGATAAGCAAAGAACAGAGATTTTCAAAAACCATGTAAAAGATTTCAGTCACAGCATTAAGCTACAAAAAAAAAACAACTGCATGTGGGGGATAAATGTCTCAGTGTAGTTAAAGGAACTTGGTTACACTTCTTGTCAAGCAACAGTAAAAGACAATCAGAGTGAACAGAAGCTCTTAAAACACTTGTGATGCATCATTCTGACACATGTAGACAGCATCAACACACTCTGTCTCATTACCAGGCCTTCATCGAGGCAGGTTGTCATGCTGAAACCCAAAGGAGTCTCCTGCAGATGCTACATAAGATCAGCATCAGCCCCCAAAGAGAAACGAGTAGGATGTCTGCTAGCATCAGCATCGCAGTGAAAAGAAAATATTTACATGGAAAGCATTCAAACTGAATTTTTGATCATAAATCTACACCTCCACAAGGTGTTCATCTTCCATCGGGTTTCAGTTGGAATTTGCAGGTTTGCCACTGGGGAGATATGGATGAGCCGAGGACCAGAAAAGTTGCAAATCTCAATAACGCAGATCCAGGTTTGAATTTTTATTGTAGCTTTTTCTTTTTTTTTTTCCAATATTGGTGCAACACTCAGCAAATCACCAGCAACTCCACTAACAATTCCTGTACTGACCAGCGAAATCAATAAGTTATTATCATGAGCTATGGAGCTCGTCTCACTATGAATTGATCCTTAACAACATGCTCCTGGTTGAAGGAAGGTCAGCCCATGAATCACTGCAAGCAACCGTGAATAATGTACACATGTAAATTTTAGTTGCAGGGTTTCATTGAGCTAATGATCATTTCACCAAATGAATCACAATAAATAACCAAACAAGATAACACGTTAGATGCCAAATAACTATTTATCAACTCTATTTATGCTGCATAATACTAATCACCCACACAACCTGTGATAAATATTATACTCTACTGCCAGTATATGAGTAAAAGCAGCAAGTGCAAACAGAAATCAGTCTATACAGGATAGAGAATCATTGACTTCATTTTTCACACATTATATATATATATATACATTTTCTTACTACTTAGTGGAATTGGTAAATAGTAGCAATTCCACTCTTATTTTCCCACAATAGTCTCAAACATGGGCTTTTCACAAACTTTCCATGGCAGCTTACACCAGCTTGGTCAATCCTGGTGTAATTTATCAGGTTCTTGAGACTTCTATGGTTGCACACACCCTCTCAGCTCGACACACAAAAAAAAGATCAGGGCTTTGTGAAGAACACTTCAGAACATTGACTTTCTTGTGTTTTTTTAAGCCACTTTGTAAATGAAGTGGCAGCTCTCATATAATGTTCTAGTTCCTCCCACACCAAAACTGTCGCACAACAGAGTGCTGTCATTCCCATTCTTCACAGTTGTTGTTCTAAGGCTACATTCACACCGTAGGTCTTGATGCAAAGATCCAATGTTTCGCATGAATAAGTTTCTTTATTTTTTTAGTGGTCACTACTAATTGAATGTGATGGCAATTCAACTTCTTTGTGAATGATTTACAACCCCAAAGCTACCCGCACATGCAGAAGAATGACCTAAATGTTGCACGGCAGCACACTGTTTACAAAAGTAAAGTGTGTGCATCTATTTTAAAGTTGTGGAGTGATGGGTGACGACAATGCTGTCACAAGATCATAAGACAAAGGAAGCTATGAAAAAAAAACGACTCACGGCTCCCTTGTTGAGCCGTGAGCCGTTGTCTCACGCCAACGGCTTAAAAGTCGGACAAAATGCAACATGATCATTTTTAAAAACTCAGATATTGGATACATATCCAATTTAGCACCATATGTGGTTTCTATGTCTTATGTATAAGCTATATATATATATATATATATATATATATATATATATATAATATATATATATATATATAAAAATAATTCCCTTCTCACCCTCTGCGGGTGGTCTCTCTCTTTCATCCTCTGAGCTCGGGTCCTCTACCAGAGGCCTGGGAGCTTGAGGGTTCTCCTCCAGTATCTTGGCTGTGCCTAGTACTGCACATTTCTGGACTGAGATGTCTGATGTTGTTCCTGGGATCTGTTTTAGCCACTGCTCCAGTTTGGGGGTTTCTGCCCCGAGGGCCTCGATGACCACAGGCACCACTGTGGTCTTCACCTTCCAGGTCTTTTCCAGTTCCTCCCTGAGGCCCTGGTATTTCTCCAGTTTCTCATGCTCCTTTTTCCTGATGTTGTAATCACTTGGTATAGCTACATCCACCACAACGGCTTTCCTCTGTTCTTTATCTACCACCACAATGTCCGGTTGGTTCGCCATTACCATCTTGTCTGTCTGGATCTGGAAGTCCCACAGGATCTTAGCTCGGTCATTCTCCACCACCTTTGGGGGTGTTTCCCACTTCAATCTCGGGGCTTCCAGTCCATATTCTGCACAGATGTTCCTGTACACTATGCCCGCCACCTGGTTATGTCGTTCCATGTACGCTTTCCCTGCCAGCATCTTGCAGCATCTTTTATATATATATATATATATATATGTATGTATATATATATATATATATATATATATATATATATATATATATATATATATATATATATATATATATATATATAATATAAATAATAATTTAATTCAATGTATTCAGTTGAATGTAAACATCTGGTTTCAACTCCAGACTTGACTCTTCAATTAAGACCAGCAGCAATGAGACACAGCAAATATTATCTGCAGTTTGTATCTCTAAACATTTCTGAGAGATTGGAGATATGATGCTCTGCTGTATCCTAGATCCGTGGTTTCCAAAGTTGTAAATCAACAATTGTGGGGACTTGAGACCCTCTTCAGAAATTTAATTAAGAAAGAAAAATGCTAAATAGCATGGAAGAAGTAGGCATTGTGGGGAATGAGATTTTTGTTGTATGGTAACTCAGAGAAAAACAATTGCAGTTTCACAAACACTCTAGCACAAATGTTTAAAAACAAAAACATATATTATTTTGTATTTGCTTTTATTTAAAACACCTTGGTAGGCTGGTAGTTAATAAGAGTGATAAATGGTCTTCATTTAATCTATGTTTTTTTATGAGCAGATAAATTTCCAAACTGCTTGAATGAACTTTTTCTTAAATAGCCTGAATGTTCTGCAGGAAAATGCTGTCAATTTTGAAATTGTACTTTTTGAAATCCTCTGATATTAGACATACAAACAGATAAACCTAATAGATTACCTTTTACTGCTTCTTGCTAGATCATTACAATAGCAGCCATCCACCAGAAAATGTTTGAGCACTTCATGTTTCCCTCTGCTAAGAAGAAAAAAGTACCAAGGCCTTGCTTAAAGCCTATGCAACTTGAATGGTCCATGAACTCATCTGACCTAAACCCTACGGGTATGGAGTATCGTCGAAAGGAAGATGAAAGGCACCAAACTCGAGAACAGAGATGAGCTGAAGGATGCTCTTGAAGCAACACGGTCTTCCTTAAAGCCTCAGAAGAGGCGCGTGATTTCTCATCAGAGGATCGCCTCCATGTCACATCGCAGTTATAAGTTCTGAGCCACAGCCATTAAGATGACAAGAAATGACCACATGAAATGTAGCTAGCAGACTGTGGGCCAAAAAAAAAAAATTGTACAATACATGAGCTTCGCCTTTTGCCTGGTTTACTGAAACAAAGGAACTTTTTGATAATTACATTTTTTGAAATGAATATGATCCCTAATATTATTAACAAACATGATGACGAGTTATCATGACCCTTAAAAGTTTTTTTTCTGTTTTTCATATTTGAACATTTCACCATGTATAAGTACCAGGAGAAATAGCACACTCATATTTATCAACCTGGTGCAACTCTTAAAATCTGCCACAGGATGGCGCCAGTGCGTTTTGAAAATGCAAAGACTCAAAGCTTCAAACTTAAAGCAACTTCCGTGATTGTATTTTACAGCATCAAGTCCAAAGTGAATAACTAGAAAGAGTGTGCCAGCTTCGGAAGCTTTTTACCTTCCCATCAGTTCTTTCCAAAAAGACATTGGATTCCTTTAAATTCTTATTCTGTAGAAATACTTACTAACCCACTGCAGTTATTCACAATAGGTAGTTTGCTCTGTAATCTGACCATTTTGCATACATATTACATTAAAAACTGTGTCTTAATACTTTTTTGGGATGTAAAAGTTTTTCTTTACATTTCAACCATGAGATTATAAATCATCTTAATGAATATATTACCGGTTTTTGCATGTCTGAAATTAAGTTAGATGCAAACCAAATCATGCCATTCCTTGGGGAGCAAAAATAAGAAAGAAACTGGATTAAAGAAAAGGTTGGTCTCTTAAGAATATATTTCATTGGTTTGCTCGGTAGCTTTGCACAAAATCCAGGATTTTGTGTGTGTCATGTTAAAACAGCCTACAGTGAGTAGACACTCCACTGTAAAATTAATTATTTTTATGTTTTATCACAAAACATAATATGTGGCTGCAGAAACTCAGATGTCTCTTTAATGTCTTTATGTCGGAGCTCAGGATGTATAATTGCGAAGCCCGCAGCAAGCATTTCGAAGAGCATGCACACGATTGAGAATGTCCCTATGGCGACATAAAGTTGATGCAGAGCAGGAATGACATTTTCTTCCCCACATATTTCAACTGAGAAGTTGAAAGGGTGAAAAACTTTTTCTTTGCTAAGAAAAGCTCTTAGAGATGGGCTAACGAAAAAGGCTTTTTCTTCAATCTTATAATTTTTGTCCCCTATATATATATGCACGATGCATGCTAAAATCCAAACGATGCAGCGTTAAAACTGAAAAAGAAAAGTAACCCGAGTAAATAGCTTTTCTTGAGCTCTACATTATTATATTCAGTGTTGTTTGATGTAAACTGAGTTGTCCTTTGAATATTTGTTTGCTCAGTAGGCTATACAGTATGTGGCTGCATACTGCTGAGAACCGGAGGAGGTTGAACTGTGAAATTGTGGTGATGAAATTGCTAAAGTGGCCTGCTTATGAGAAAAGAAAAAAAAGTGAAGGGATGCTGTGTTTAAAGAGGTAGGAAGAGGCCGGGGGGTGTAAGTGAATGTGACAAGTTTTCACCCAGGAGAGCACTTGAGAGCACACACAAGAGGCCAGGAGAACCACCTGTCACACAGTTCTGCAACCTAAGGACTCCATTAGTAAACAAGCACCCTGAGATAATACATATCCAAAGAAAGCCTACACTATCTTACAAAAATATTCATGCCTGTTTCACTCCACTTTTTCAGACTTTGATGACTTACAACCACAAACCCCAAATTGTTTTATTTGAATTTTATGTGATAAACTAATCTAAATAATTATACAGCAGTGAAGTAGAGGTAAAGTGATAAATGGTTGACATATTTATTTTTATAACTAAAAAACTGTTTTCATCCCACTACTATCTGCTGCCCCTATAATTAAACCCAGTGCATCTAAATCCCTACTCTTTTTTTTTTTGCTCTCTTTTTTTGCATTTTTACAAATAATGGTGTAAAAATTGCTTTTCATTCTAACACAATGAATTTGCTTTGACCCAACCCATCCCACTATAACTCTGAGGTGGTTAGGGTCCTTGTGAACATCTGCAGCAGTCTCAAAAAACAGTAGGTTTTCTTACAGATTTGTCCTCTGTTACTTGTTGTACATTTCCCCATCAACTCTGGTTGGTTTAAGAATCCCTGCTGAAGAAAAATATCCCCACATTTTGATGCTGCAGTTTCAATGTTGGATGTTCAGGATGATGTATGGTATTAATTTTATACAACAGACTATGCTGTATAAAACCAAAGCACCATGTTTTGCATATTTCCTGTTCTGCGTGTTGTTGAAAATTGCATATGAGACTTATGAATTTCTTCCGATAACTTCTCTTCTATGACTGCTCGACCCATCAGTTTGAGTGGACAGTGGTAGGCTGAATGTTTTGTTCTATTTTTCACCACTTATTGATAATGGATTCACCAGTGATATTGTTTCATAATCTAATACTGCTCTCAAGACTTATCAACTGCTTTAACCCCGATCTGACTGTGGTGCTTCTTAGTCCCCGTGATGCTGTTTGTTCAAAAATATCCTGAAACAACCTCTGATTTCTTCATGGAACAGCTGGATCAATAGTGGGACTGAATCAATGGTGGGCAGTCCATGGGGAGATGGTGGGACCCCACTTAAACCTCCAACCCCCAATGAGGAGGGGAAAAAAATCTAAAAATGATGTTTCCTTGGTTTTCACTACCATATGGCTCTGCTCTTTTTCATTGTTTACGTTTTCTACTTATCAGCTGCTATGATTTGTTCTTTCCCGATGATCAGTTATTGACATCACTGTGGTTTATTTGTGAAAGGTGAACATGTAGTCATTTTCTTAATGTTCATTTGAATACTTCTACTGGAGTAGTAAGGAAAATCTACTGGCACACCAAATAATTTTTGTCACCAAACTGAATTACACAAAATTGAGCTTATTTACAAATCAGGTGGATTCTGAAGGACCTTCAAGAGACATCAGATTAAAGAGGGTTGAAAACACATGTACTCCACTATTTTGCTTTTTGAAAACCATATGTTGGTTGTTTCATGGCAAAAAGGTAAAAACTAAAATCTTTGCCGTGGACTGTACGTGAAGAAACCCTACAGAAATAGAGAAGACTGAAGAATTAGAGGGACGCATCCAAGTTCCACTCTGCATTTGTGCTCATTTTAACTGTCCTCCCTCCGACATTATATTCTCCTTGCCTCTGCTCGACAGAACACATTTTCACTTTGCAAGATTTACTGTATATAGATGGTGTTAAAACGGATGAAATGAAATTGTGTGGTGGTGCATAAATATGTCTCACTCTTTCCCATATCCACTTTGCATACGACAATTATCATGATAGATTTGCGATAAACCTGCTGTCACAAATTCACAGCTCATCAAAAGGCCAGAAAATGAAAATGTATGTATCAAATAGGCTTCAAGTCAAGGATGAAAGGTAAATTATGGGTCTGGCCTGCCCTTGAGTTTATATGCATGCAACTTTTCCTTCTATCTTCATGCCTAAAATAATAACCTGTCAAATCGTGTTTGTACATAATAGAGTTTGCTTAATGTGCAGAGATATCCATCTGGAATAGAATAGCCAGAGGAATTCTCTACACTGTCAGTCTGTTGTGATAAAAAAGAAATGATCACATTTGACGCAGCCACATCCTCTGGAAAAGCACGACAAGTTGGGCTGTCAGGCCTGTTTTGCTTTGCTCCCCTCCTTGTACCCTTTTGTTAATTTCCAACCTCTGGCTGCCACCACCACCCGGCATCCCCACCCTTTCAGAGAAACAAGGGATGATGTTTGATTTTTAAATGGCCGGCAGATTAATATTCCTAAAATCAGGGATGATGGCCTCTGTCTAACAAACCGCTACCTCCCCATTACCACCCAATTGCCTCCTCCCACGTGACACAGTCTAATCCACTGAGAGAAATTCATTGGAACAGGTGGAGCTGTGGACCATATCCCATTAGTGAGGCTGCCAAATGCTGGCCCCTGTAGGAGTAAAACCTTCTCTTCATGCACCATAGGCGCTAGCTACTGTATATAGACGTGAATTTATGGGTTGAGACCTGCTTCTTAGGCGAAAACACAGAGGGGAGTGAAGTGAATATAGATCACAGCTTTCATTACTTTTAATAAGTCTGTGAAACACATGATGCAAACTCCCTTTTAAGAGAGCAGTGTTCTTAGCCTGGAAACATTGACAGAACACTCATTTGCAATGAAAGTCAGTGGCTGAAAATGTACTGTGGGCTCATGGGTGTGTGTTGTGGGCGCATGTGAAGGGCAGGCGCAGCTCTGACTTTGGCTTTGAGTGGCTCGGCTGGTAGCCTCTGGCTTCATGACTCTTCCCACATGGCAACACATTATGGCAACGCTTTCCGCATAGTACAAGGGAAAATGTCAGAGCAAATGAGAGTCACTGTGCATAGTGATCTGATCAAACAGTTTAAGAATAAAATGGGCCACAATTTACACACTGACAAATACCAGAAAATAATAAATAAATAAAGCCATTTACATATTTGAATGAACGCTTAAATGTGGCCACTAAAAGACAAGAGATTAGACTAAAGGAACAAACAACAGCTGAAATGAAACCTTTGCAGCAAGAAGCTTCTTTAATGCACACGACTTAGAGTGCATGAGTAATTAAGTGCATTTGATAATGTAGCACTTTTTTCTTAGTTAATTCAATCTATAGCCACTAAGTAGCGTGTGCTTATCAACGTTCCTGTCACTTAATAAAATGCGCACAAGTTGTGATGGCAAAACAAAGCCAGTGGAGGACAAACTTGCTTCAGTATCTTTGGAGTCACCTTATAAAAACTAATATAAAGCTTTCACAAACAATCTGATCAGATTAGGTAAATTCCAGCAGGGTTGTCCTCAGACATGTCTGCTTTAGTATCTAATAGCATTAACTTCAGATGTAACTAGATTATGAGATATTAAAACTCCACAATATTTCTCATCAAATTGTAGTCTGTGCTGCAAACCATTATTCAGTTGTTGTCCCAATGGGACTTTGTCTGGTGAAGGTTTGATCAGAAGCCCCGGTTATGAGGGGGAACTCTTAAAAATTCACATCCCGTCGTATCTATGGTGGATTTTTGATTCTTGTTGGCAGCACTTCCATCCCTTTACAATGTTGCTGACTGCATTTTGGTGAAATGGCAGATAATGTGTCAATGTTTTTTTTTTTTTTTTTTTTAAACCCTGTGACAATATACATGTTGGTTTTAATAATTGTGAATATTTGTGAATCTGCACTGCACTGGTCAGCAGAAACTAAACAAAAACATTTGCGCTATTAAAGCCAGGATGAAAGTGTAAACGTACAAAGAGCATTACTTTATAAAAATGCTTTGATTTGATTTAACAACTTTTGAGGAGTTTAAATATTCTCCCAGTGCATGCATTGGTTCTATATGGGTTTTCTGGCTTCCTTCCTCAGACCAGTAAGATGACTAATAAATTGATCTCTTCAAGTTGTCCGTAGGTGTGAGTGTATGTGTGCATGATTGTTTGTCCTGTCTGTCTCTGTCCATGGTGCATCCTGTTTGTTGCACAATGACCACTAGAGACAGGCACCAGCCCCTTGCCACTCTGGAAGAATAAGCAGGCATAGACAATGGATGGCTAATATTATATAGTGAGTGCTGCTGTGAAATGTGGTGGTTACTCATCAAGTTAATGTTAAATATGTTATGTTAACTAAAATAGACAAATGAAAATGTTTCAGGCTAAAAAAACCCCAAAAAATAAGCAACTTGTAAGTAATATCTCTTTGTGTACTACTTCACTACTAACTCAGTTGCTGCATTTTTGTTCAAAAAGAGAGAGAAAGAGAAAAAAACACCTGAAAAAGTGCACAACAATTTGCCTGCATTTGAATTAGCATTCAGATTTTCATCTTCTGCTTCAACAGAATAGAGGAATTTTGTCGCCTACCAGAGGGAGAGAGTGGATGGAGCAGAGGCTTGTAAATCTGGTGTTTCCACCCCATGAATGGCATTCCTCGCAAAACTCTCCTCTGTTTGTGAAGGGGAAAAACATCTCAGCTGCATGCTGGTGAAGGACAACGGGCTGAGAAACTGCTTCTCTTGTGTGCAGTGTTCTAAAACCTTTACAGATTTGCCTTGATTATTATGCAGTCCTGTGAGCGTGTAAACAGAATTTGAGCATAAAACAAACTTGTTCCTCTGATGGAGAAAAGTTCCTGACTTTCACTGATGCAATATTTCCTCATGCTGCAGGCAGAAAATCATTACTCAAGCCACAGCTTATGAACAGCTTTTATACGGGATGCATTTTTAAGCCCCATTGAGAGAGCGAACATTTTTTTTGTTGACTGTATCCACAGCAACATCCCCTATATACGTACTTATTCCTGATGTAATTTGGCAACTTGTCGAGAGACTGCAGAATAAGAGGAGACAAAAAGATCACAGATGAAACAAACAGATGCGTTGCCATGGCAAGGAGTGGTTAGAGGAGCCTGTCTCTTCAGGGAAGCATTATCAGATAGGTACTACACATTCAGCGTTGTGTCCTCTTGTGAAGCTGCACACAGTGGTAGTGTTTATTTATGGTTTGCAACTGTTCTGTTCCTCTAATGCCAGCTACACACTGACTGAAACTGAAAGCTGTTGAAAGGCTATGAAAATGTATCCAAGTCAGAATCCTGGGTCTCATGCAGAGCTGGAAAGCTGATTGAAGAAGAAGCAGTGTAATTATCCCCATCAAGGGAAGAGACTTTCTGTATTTATATTCCAACAAGCAGCCTTCCTAAGCTGAAGGCAGGAAGCCTTGTTTTTTTTTATTTTTTATTTTTATTTACAGTGCCTTGTTAATTTAAACATCAGAACATTACTTAACCAACCAAAATGTTTCTGTGTACTGTAATTGTAAGGATACCTACCTCACTTCAGCAGTAGCTGGAATATAATCTGCTTTTGCCACAACCATTTGGGAATTGTAAACCTGATATTATTCTGTTGAGACTACAGATGCAGGATTCACTCGGTGACTCGACACAATGGGGAATGTCAGTATTATAATGAGAAAGTCCCATCTAATTTCTTTTGACCTTTTGTTTGAATGCTCCCTCGGAGTGTGCACTTCAAAGCAAAATCAATAATTGCATGATGGTACTCTCTGTTTTCTCATTCACAACAAAATGCCATTGGCAACAAATTGTGCTTAGCACTGTATGTCCTATAATTCAGTAATCTGTTTACACCTGCAATGACAAGGTGGAATTATACTATTATGTGGCATTTTAATCACACACAAGCACAAGCTTTCCCCAGGCTGGCTAGTCAGTCAATAAAGCGTGTAAATGTTCAGCAACAACACAAGAACCGATTAAATCAGTCTGCATTATGCTATTTCTAGCTGTGCTCAGAGCAAAAATAATTGCAGGTAGTGTTAGTCTCTACTAATTGTAACTAATAAAAACAGGTGGGAAGGAGCTACCCCGAGTAGAAAATTAATTGTTAATTTATGACAGTGGAGCTATTAAATTTGTATTACCTATTTGAACTCTTATTGTTTTCAGGTTTAAAAAAAAAAAACAACAATGAGTTTGTATCTTAAAAATGGCTAGCAGCAGCATCTTTGCACAGTAGGAAAAGTCAAATAGGCAAAAACGTGCTTTGAGAAAGATGCATTCAGTTAACCCAGACTCTGCAGTTTTCCAGCCTGGCAGTTCAGACTGAAAAGTTTACAAACAACCAGTGCCAAAAACCCAAAAGCTTTATGTGGATTTATTTGAAATCACCATTTTAAAAAATTCTGTCCATATCATACCTTTACACTTTCTTTCTTTAGTGAAACTGATAACAATTTTATTTTATCCAGAATGGACTGAGGCAATAAGCAGGGATTACTACTGTACAATTAGTGCAGAGCAGAGAAAGAGTGTCAAAACCACATTTGGTGAGAAATCTTAGTATTCTGTGAAATATATGTAATATACAGCACAGTCACTGTCATCTTAGATACATCTTTCTCGTTCTGGGTTGGACCCACTTTTTCCTTCAGAATTGCCTTACTTCTTTGTTCTTCTTTCCAGTTCAGCAAGGTACTGAAGATGAATATGCTGATCCCTAATGGCATGATATCATCACACAATTGTAGCCAGCTTTTCAACTACACATACCAAAGGTGCTCTGTTGGGTCAATATTAGACTACAGTTAAATTATAACTTAAACTTAGCAGTAGAATAAATACAACATAGTCAGAAGTTTTCACAATGACATCATAGTGCAACTGATGTGCTGTACCATAAATTTATTAAATTAATATTTATGGTTTGTCCTTAATTGGGCTTTCATGTAATCAGACCAGAATATTTATATGGCCAATTAACTGGTGCCTGTGGAGGCCAATGGGGTATAGAAACTAGCTTGAGATGATTTGAGCTTTGTGATAATTTCCCATTATCTTGCAGAAGCAGTTATCCTCAATTGGTGCACAAAAGGCCCCAAAAGTGCCTAGAACCTGTTTCACACACATTTGTATCACTGCCAGCTGTCTAAACTGTTGATACATAGTGGGATGGAGGCATATTTTAAAATTTTTATGGCAGATTTTCTGAAAGTTCTTGACCAGAGACTGCACCAGTGAAGTAGTCTTAAGGCAACAAAATGTAAAAGTCTGTTCAAGTTTGACAGATTGTCCCAGAACATATTGGGAAAGTAAGATGTTGCATCCCACGTGGGTCGACTGACCTGCTGCAAAACTTGAAATGTTTCTTCAAAACTTATCACTCAGACAGCAGCAATGTAGTCATTTCCTCTTATCCCATCCAAAGCTCTCCTGAGAGGCTCCCTCTCCACAGCCCTGACATTCTGTACAATGGACAGTTTTGAAGTTGAAAAGACAGACGGAGACTGGCTGACTTCCAACCTGCATACTCAGCCCCATTTGGACTCTGACTGCATCCATGAGCGCTCAGGTCAGAAGTTTTCACAATGACATCATAATAATATTTTTCAGAATAAAAATAAAATTGGTATGTTAACATCATACTGCTTTGTCTTAGTTTAACATATATTTGTACACATTGTTCAACTCAATTTAGTATGAGGGTTAAAAATCTATTATTCCTGTTAAAACAAATATATGTAAATCTAATAGATTTACTTACAAATTGTAAGTAAATCTATTAGAAACATCATTATAAGGAAGATGTTAGCATTTACAGAAGGTATTTGAAAATTAATAACAGTCTTGCTATTTTTGGAAAAAATAATATAAAGGCTTAGTTTAATTTAGAACAGCCCCCTATGTAAAACCTAAATAACTTATCAGTTCTGCATTAAATTGCTTCATATTGCTGTATCTTAGTATAGCAAAAAGTGCTGTAGAGCCTTAGCCCCACCAGTTGCCCCCCGCCCAACTTTAATGCCCTTAAAATCACACTTGTAAAAACTAATCCTCTGTTTGTGTCCAAAAGCCTCTTATAGCTTCAAATTAAATATCACTTCACCAAAAATATACAGTTGTCTATAATCCTAAGTCCCTGGAAAATGTGTAATGGCCCTGCATCACTGCAGTGCCCTCTGCAAATATCTTGTCATTGTTGACTCTGTGAAGAATGTTCCAAATGTTGATTTTATTTATTTTTCATTTCCCACAAAAGACTGTAACAATTCTTTTCAGGCTCACATGTTTGCCATAAGTGGATTTAAGATGATTGAGGAAATTCAATCGTTTTATTGTTCACAATAAGATGACAGGCCAGCCACTATGCTGCATGTACAAACCTTTTGGACAGGTTGTCTTTATTAATGAGAGTGCTATGAGAAATCTTAAATTAGAGTAATTCACAAAGAGCTGCAAGAGGCTCACTTCTTAGATTGACTTAAATTTCATAGGACCTTACCAAAGCAGCAGACCTTAATAAACCCTTTAGGCACACTTTGCAAGACTACCGCAAAGATAAGAGCCTTTCAATGATAAGAGCTTTGGCAAGCTGTGGAGTACAGAGACTGTCCTTAGCATGTAGAGCATATGTCAAAGCAATAGATTTGTGTAGATCTTTGTAGAATTGTATTTGTCAATTGAGAAAAATATTGATACAAAACATAATTTCAAATTACTTTAGTGGATTTTTTTGTACTTGATTTAAAAATAGTGGGTATTTACTTGCATTACATCACCAGCATTTGACTCTGCCAGAATCTCTTGTGCCTTCTTTGCAAACCCAGTGTGAACATTTCAAGATTTATACATGGCCACTGGCTACATGTTGGCACAAGAAGATGTAATTTTATTGTTGGTACATTCTCTATGGTTTTACATCCCTTTGACTTCATTTTACAATGTCAAACAACTTCAGCATAACTGGAAAAAAAAATCTTTCTGTTTTTTGTTAATCTTCTGTCAGTAAAACAAATTAAAAATTAAAGATGTTAAATAACTTAACACATTTTTAGAACATTTAAAAGGTTATCCACACCACTCTGAAAACAATGATAAAATATTGTATCTAAAAGAGTGTCCTAAGATTCTGGGAGAAACATTTTTCTTATTTCTGATTATTTTTTTTTAATGGTTAAGGGCTTCACTTTGCTCCAGTTTGTGATTGAAAAGAGGGAAAAAAATCAACTGTTGGAGTAAATTCTTTACAGCAGTGTTGATGAAACATAAAAGAAAACCTGCAAGAGAAGTGAAATCAAAGCAATCCTCTTGGCTGCACTTGAGAGGTCTTCTGAGTCTTAATTGGCCTACCTTCGCACACATTAGTTGATTTAGAGCACTGGAAACACAAGGTCTAAGCACAGTACCTGCTGTGGCAATGAAGATTTGTCTGCTCCAACCACATATATTAAAAGAAAGTTCTATTTCATTAGCTGTTAAAAATCACAGGAAATCCACTTGTAATTTAGGCCGCAACGATACATCCAGCTCTTGAGACAAGTCAACACAACGGTGCTGTCACGACAATGAAAAAAGTATATGCTTTTGACAAGTTTTGGGGAGCCCTGCGACAGACTGGTGACCTGTCCAGGGTGACCCCGCCTCTCGCCCGGAACGTTGGCTGGAGATAGACACCAGCACCTCCCGACCCCATTAAGGGACAAGGGTGTAAAGAAATGGATGGATGGATTGGATGTTTTGGGGAAAAAAAACTAATAACCACAATTTTTTCGAAGCTTTTAGTAATATAATAGAAGGTCTTATATCCCATTTGATTAAAACAATCTAATGGGAAATGCAAAACTTAGTTTACATTTGAGCTTCTATTGTTGTTATGCTAGTTTATTAAAATAAACATTTTGACATTTACTCACTATACTTCGTCTCACTCATCATATTATAATGTATAGCAAACCATGGAGTATGCTGTATTTACTGATTAGACTTAACAAAAGTTTTGAAAGTATATTTTTTAGCATGGTTTCCTAATGTTATTAAACTTTCTTTGACTCTGTGTGCAGACAACAGAACCTTCTAAATCATATGTAGTGTCGAATTAATAGTTTTTAATCAAATTGTGTTAAAACTTTTTTGCATTCTGGATTAAACCTCATGCATATGTTTGTATTTAGTCAAATTAATTTTGACTAAAGATAAGTCTATCCTTAGTCAAATGTGTTTTAGGATGACCTGTGTCTTCACTGGTTTTCTCACTGAAACTTGAACAATGGATCACATCACCCCAGGTCTAATGTCCTTACCCTGTAGCTCAGGACAGACTGTTTGTTAAAACACGAGATGGCTTTATGCTGCGCAGTGCAATATGTAGACTAGAGAACATGCATTTGATGATAAACTGTTTATTTCAGTAATTCAAAGACGCTAAGCTTGATTTGGACCACAACTTGATTTTGACCACAACTTGTGAACATCTAATATACAAGTGTATGTTGTAAGAAAATGGTTCCTATCACAGGATGAACAAAGTAAGGGTGTCCAGTAAAAGTCTGACATGATAGTCCTTACCTGCAAATAAGGTTTGTCTTATAAGACAGATAGGGATTGATTTAGTTCTATTCCATTCTTACTATTTAAATTTTGTTTCTTATATTAAAAATTCATTTAACCATTATTTGAGATTGAAGAGAAGTCATTAGACAATGACAGCGATGTGCTACTTCTGTGACAATACTTATTTTGATGGACTTACCAAAGGTATGTGGAAAACAATTCTAGCACTTGAAAAAAAAAAATGAATGAGTTTTTCCACGTTCATTCTTGTTAGCCTGTCTTATAATACAACTCTCAGTTCTCAAGCCCTATTTCTTGGTCACAATGAGTCTGTCAAAAAGCAAATCACATTCGCTTCCTAGTTATACTTGCACATATAATTAATAAAACATAAGACCCGAGGAAGCTTCACAATGAACAACAAGTGCAAAAAGAATAAGAAAAACAGCATGAGGAGAAGAGAAGTTTTTATGCAGACTCATCAAAATGCAAAGCTTACAGACAAAATGGCAAAGGCCAGAGCAGACTTCAGCTGAGCTCTAATGGAGCAGGGCATGAGATCAGGACAGGATCGACAGCGCTGCATAAGAGAAGAGAAACATGGTGGGAAATCCATCCTCGACTGCACGAACATTTCAACCTAATTTAGTTCTTGAAATTGGAATAAACTAAGCAAAAGTTGTGAGCAGGCTGCGGTAGAATTACAGCACGGCCAAAAAAGCATTTACCCTTCTAAGACTTCTTAAGCTACCATTAGTAAATGGTAGTTGTAATGATGTAGCCTGTGTTCCTCTTTATGCGGTACTATGAAGCAACACACATTCCAAAAGCGTTTTATTGTCTTCTCTCTTTAAATCAAATTAGCGACTTAGCTGAAGTCATTTGGAGCCCACGGGTTTGTTGTTCTTGCTGAATGTAATTTCTTCCTCTGCATGGTGAAATGAATGAAGCGACAGGCTGCACTAACAACGCATCATTAAAGGAAAGCAGACATTTTTACATCTTCACCGCTTGATAGATGAAATTTTCCTCTGAACTCAGCGGATGCCTGTCCCAACGAATCAGATACGCAGCTTCAGGGAGGGGTTCTACTTTATGTCTCGCATGAGGCACAGACACATCAAGGTGTAAGACTAACTGGCTGTGCTGATAAGAGGAGACAACCCCTGCTTACTTTAATCTTCCCAAGCCTTTGTCAAAATGCGAAGGGTTTGTTTAAAATATTCAGTTACTTTTTTGATTTTTTATTTTATTTTATGCTCATTTCCCTCCTCACAATACAGGAAATAATTCAGTCTAGGGTAATCAGAAAATCAGCTTTGACAAAAACTCAAGAAATGTCTTTATAAGTAAGCTGAGCAAAAACTCAAGATGGCTGATATTTGTGAGTTTGTGTAGCTGTGAGCACTGGGATATTAATGCTCAGTGCATTTAATAATAAATTGCATGAGCTGACATGCAGTTTAATAAAGAATAGTTATGTTTGTAAAAACCTCCTTCTAAGAAATGGGTTAATGATTTGTTACTGGAAATGTCAACAAGAGTTCTGTGTGAAACATTGTTATAACTAAACGTGTACCAGACACAGACACGTCTTTAATATATGTTAAAGTGAGACTCCTTGTTTGTTACATGAGCTTTGTTATCCTGAAATAATTTTGTATCTGCTAAGCCTGTTGAGACATTTGGAGATCAAGTGAACAGTAGATAGTGACAAAGGAAGTTCTCTATACATTTCCAATACACCAACCGTAAGGATTGGTTCAAAAAAAAAAAAGATAGGGAAAGATTTACTTTTGCCTAATTTTGCTAATTTTGTAATCATGTTGTATATTTGTAAATTGTAAAATATTTGTATTTTTAGTCTTTAAAAATTGTAGAATTTTCTATATTGATATACTGAATAGGCAATGCCTGTTTGCCTATTCAGTACTTGAGTAGCCTTTTTACCAAATACTCTTTTACCTTTTATTTGACAAAACTTGTTTTGGACTGCTACTTTTTATTTTCACATGAGTAAAAATATATGTGTGTAATGCTACTCTTACTTGGCTACTGCACTACATCTGTGGTTGGAGTGCAAACCAATTATTTATTTTTTTTTGCCTTTTGCTTTGCCACAGACAAATGTCTGTTTGTTTTAAACCTACAAACACTTGGCTCTACAGAAAAGTTCAGAAATTTCCATTGTGTTTATTTAGTAATTTTGGAACTTTCTGAAACGGTCATAAGTTTAAAGCCGGACCTGACTGGTGTACTGTTATATCATGATAGTGACTGAAAGGGTTTGGAAACTTTAAATATGCCTATAAAAGATAATGTTGTGAATCTAGTGTTTTTATGGTTGCAAAACAATGTCATTTTTTGCTACATCATCATGCAAAAACATTGCTGTAAAAAATATATAGCTACACGATTATATAGACCAACAATTCACCTTAAAATACCTTTTTATTCACCTTTTTAATTTATTCAATGTACAATTGTGCCAATTGTATCAAGTACAAATGCAATTCAGTAAATGTGCTTAAGTGTTTAAGACTTAATGTACACTTGGTGTCAGCGAGTTCTGCCCGACTCTGAAAAATATTTAAATTTATAAGTTCAACAACCTCAACAGCCCTTGAGTAAAGTACCCTCCTGTTACATAAAAGCTACTTTATGAAGCTGGATTAAAAGGAGGAAAATAAAATGGATGCTTTGCAGGAGTACGGTGCAGATCCTTCAGGACCTATTATTGTCACTTCACCCAGAATGTGTGTCGCATAAAAAACGCACACTGGGTTGGTCTGTACACATCATTTGCTTTATCTTTGTCTTTACCTCAGTGATTTATTTGGAAGAATTTAGGGAGTTTTTGCTCTCTGATGTTTCAAGAAATATATTAAGAGGATATGATAGCTAGTCTACCTGGAAGCATTTATTTCAAGAAATGTACATTGTATACATTTGTGATAGAAATATTGAAGTCTGCTGTGTCATAATGCTCAGCTGTTATTATAGGAAATATTCCAACTAAGCAGCCTATATAGGACACACACACACAGGACAGATTCATACAATTTATGCTAAACTGTCCCCCTGCCGTGACCGCTGCAACACAAACCTTTATCCAGCTGCCACAGGTCCTTGCTGCGCTGTGTTGATGACACCCCCTGCTATGGAGCTTTTCTCATTGATTTTGAGTTGACAGTGTGGAAAGCCGTAATGTTTTGCTGCTGCGGTCCATCCATTTTTGAAATTTGACTAGTTGTTTGATTTAAGACGCATGCTCCTCTTCACATCACAGTACTACAGAGCTGCTGTGTGCTGGGAATCTGTCATCTTGAACAAATCTTTTCGTTCTCTTGTCACCTCTCCTGGCAACAAGGTGTCTATTGTGCGTATGCTTTGGGTTATGACACCTGTCTGATTAAACTGGAGTCACCGTGGTGAGTAAATGTTCCCAAATAGTGTTTATGTTAGAATGAGCCTGTTTGGATTCAAACATAAGATCACATTTTAAGTTGTTTAAATCACTTTCTGCCTATCCTACCATTTAGTCAGATATTGAACCTCGCAATCCTATTTGCGTGCTTCACACTCATGCATGATTTATAGTGTGACTCGCTGTCTGGTTAAAATAGCTGTTTGTGTGCATATGTGAGAATACATGGTTAATAAAATGAACAGGCTGCTACAGATGCTTTCATTGAACATCTTAAATTCAGGCTCCAACCTTTTCTTAAATCTCAATCAAACATGTTTTTTCAATAAACTCATTATGTAGATCTGAAATGCCTTGGTGACTAATGAGATCTGAACACTCCTGACACCTGTCAGGGCTTGATTAGTCTGGTGAGACTTAGGCCGGTTTTAAATCATCACTTTTAATACCATCCTAAAAGTCAACAAACATGAGATCTTCTTAGCTGCTCTGAGAGCAGATGTCAAAAGGGGACGACATACAATCCATAAATGGAATGAAACCTAATGCTGTTTTGGTAGAAAAACTGACAAAATCAACAAGCATGAAATGAAAATCTTTCTGCTGGTTAATACTGACACAAGATAATTGGGGCATTATTATGAACCAAATAAATTATAATCTCGTCCTGGGGTTTCTCTGCTTGAGTTGGCATGTTCACCCTGTGCATGCATGGGCTCTGCAGGTACTCTGGCTTCTTCCTGCAGTCCAAAAACATGACATGTCCGGTTAATTGATCTCTCTAAATTCTCTTGAGGTGTGTGCATAATTGTTTGTCCTGTTTGTCTCTTTTGCCCTGTGATGGACTGGTGACCTCTCCAGGTCGTACCATGCCTCTTGCCTGTTGGCACCAGCACATGATAATGACTGGATGGATTTGTATAAATATATACATTTCTTGCATATTTTTTTACTTTCAAACTTTTTAGCAAAATATTCTGCAAAGAAGGTTGCAAAAACATTTAATGTGTTACAAATCCTTAAGAGTGCACTGCAACAGTCACTAATCATATTATACTTGGCAGCCATATTGGATATTATTTTTTTTCTTGTTTTTTGTCATAATTCACTAAAATTGTCACTCTTGTTTTCAAACCATTTATCACTGTTGCTGTGCCTGGAAAATGATATATGTATTGATGTGCAACTGCAGACCCTCATGCCTTCAGTGAGTGGCAGTCGGTTAAGAACTTTTGAGATCCACTGCCTTAGTGACACATGAAGTATACAGACGCATGATAAAGTTTGTTTTGATTACCTCACAAGAGAGTTCTGAAGGCTTTTTTTCACTCCCCTGCTTGACTTAAGTTGGTCACACCTGTCTGAAATGAAGACCAGCTGTGTTTGTATCTATGTCCTCATGTCAGGAGTGGGTCTCAAAACAGAAACACACCAGCTCACTTGCTGACGTTACTGAATGCTGACATCCAAACAAACAGGCAGAGGAAATAAGCCGTGGCATCGAATCAACAAACAGCTGTCAACCGTCTCTGCGTTACGTTGACGGGGCTCCGCAGTGGTGAGAACAACATAGCGTAAATGGGAAAGGACAGATGGACACGCTCCGTTTGGGTGACAGACTGCACAGCCCTGGGAAAGGTGTGGGGGACAGACAGCTTCTTATAAAGAAATATGTTTGACACAGCGAAGCCTAACAGCCAAAAACCACATCGGGTTTCTACACGAGGGTTGTGTGATGCAGGGGTTGGTGATAAAATATGGAAGCTTTACAGATAACAATCACAGGGACAATCTTGCAGTTTAGATTGTATTATCTAATTAGATTTAGTAATCATAACATTCGTCATTGCCTAAATATTCAGTTTCATCCATATAGATTCATTTCATCTTCAGGTTCGGAGACACAAATGGAATCTGAATTTTCTTTCTTTGAGTAGAAAGTAATCAAACTGAATTGCATTGCTGCAGAAGACGCTCACCAACAGTCCCCTGGTGATGTAGCTACAGTGATTGCATGTGATCTCAGTTTCAATGACAATGTTATTATATATCTCCATGCTTTCACCCTGTGCATTAGCATCACTTGCTGGTAATTCTGAAACGCCAATGAGACTGGGCAGCTGGAGTCAGCCTTTCTGATGTGTTTGTAAGGCACAGGTTGGACGGGAGCTTGATTGAGGTGAATTTGTTATAAGTGAAGATATTAGAAGACATTCTGTGCACGCCTGAACACAAAATGGTAGTACATTGTGTGTGTGATTTATGCAATTTTGGATTGTTGAACCACAACTGCATTCTTGCATGTAAGAAATCTCTTGCAGAACAAATACTGATAAATGCATGAGCAAATATCAAATTTATAACTTAAATAGGATAATATAATTTTGGCAGTCTTTTCATCTTTCAAAGATTGGCAAGAGGGATTTAGGAATTTGCCTCCATTAGGGTAAACTTAATATTTTATTTAAACTTAATACTTTGTACTTCCATCTCAATGAGCCCAGAAGCTACAAACAACCTAGAGAGGTTTTAGAAGCATAACAGCTAAAATAAGCACCACAACTCACAAAAAAAGCTCAATTATTGTGTGATCATGAGAAAAACTAGAGAAAAAGGACACACATTGTAAAGCTGTAACTTGAAAAATGCTTTGCAATTTTCAGACTATTTCATATGATCAACACATTATATGAAATAGCATATTTATTTTGACCCAGTGCGACTATTAGTGATTTTGTTGATCTACAATTAACATTGACTGTCAGAGTTCTCAGAACACAATAATCTTATGTCCAGTCTGATTGTTGAAAGGAATTGAAACCACTCATACATCGTTTCTGTGGTGTCTCACAGTGTCTGAGGTGCAGTACACTCACAGAACGGGTAAAGTTGTGGAAAAACTGTGGAAACATATTGTGCCTATACAATACACTGTACTTTGTTGTTGTCCCTGATGTCACTCTAGGAGATTAAAGGAATGGCTGTGGCAGCAATTGTTTCATTTTGCTTCGGTATGAAAGAAAAAAAAAAGCATCAGACAGTCTGAGGTCTGAGGACAGATATTATGCATAGAAATGTACACATTATACACTGGACCATGTCTGTTGTTTTCCTTTCTCTCTAAGTTTGAAGGAAATTCAATTTAGCATGCAAAACCAACAACATCATTGTGTATGCAGATTTTTGTGACTTTTGCAAACAATCTGACATGACCAATTTATTCATTGGAGATTTGTCATACATGTTAAAATAAAAGAAATGAAAAAAAAATACATTTATTGATTTTGTCACTGGAGGAAGCATATCTTCTATTATTGAAGTGAAGTGTGGAAAACTGAGAGTAAAACTAGTCACACATTATGAAACTTTAAATTATTTAAGATGTGGTCAGTCTTGTGATCCATAGTATCTATTTGAAAGAATGTTTTATTTTTTTATGTTAAAAGTGAACACTTTTCTGGCTCCAGCATAGTTTTGACCCAAGCCTGGTTTTAGCACAACATTTAATTTATTTCTGGCAGCAGAAGGAAAAAAACATTTGCTGACAAGATTGTCACAGAAACTGTCCATGGTTATGAATGCTGCACTTTAGCCATTCCACATCAAAATAGTAGTTGGCTTATCTATTCAAAGCCTGAGGAACATTTTCTTTGGAAAAAAAATAGATCTTTTGGAAAAAACATTTCTTAGTATTTAAGAATTTTGACTTCTCAAGCATGTCATATACCCAGCAAAGCCTGCAGTCATGAACAAATCTTTTATTACAAATATTTTTTGAGCTGTAAAATATATGTTTAAACCACAATGTATTATATAATTGCTATTTTGACAATGACAGCTGTTTGTAACTTACAAAGCTTGTCAAAGGAGATTTTATTGCCTGCTTTAAGTATGACTTAGTCAAACCTTTAGTTTTTTGTGATAAATGAATGTAGAACAAATCCCATTCAAGCCTCTGAAATCTGAAAAAAATACTTTTTAACTCACTTTTCATCTTGCTTATCTGCATTATGAAATTTCTAGCAGTGATGTATTGTTTTCATTGTAGAGTTTAATTTTATGGTTGTAGAATAAAATTGTACATTTTACAAATTTATAATTGTGAAATTAAAAACAAACATTATACAGTTATGTGTCAAGAGTGTAAACTTTATTTCATTGTTTTATTTTGATTTTTTATTTTTATGTGCCCTCACACTTATTTCCGATGACTGTCTGTAGAAGAATCCCCCGCAGATCTCACAAGTTGTTATTGTCGCTTATTTTATTAATATCACATTCATGGTGTTTGATGTGGATATTTTTGGTTTAGCAGTCATCCCCTAACAGATCAATCATGAATTGCCTCATGTCAGTGTGAATTAAAAAATAAATAAAAAATGAGAGTAAGCAACTGTTCTTTTGGTTGAGGCTTCGGTTCACACTGGTGGTTGCTTCAATAATTTAACCTGGATGGCAGAAACAGTCTATGGTTGGCAGCTGTGATGCATGGCCATAAATGCACAATGGTATCTTAATTTTTTAAATGGTGTTTATAAATAAATGCTCATCCAAAGCATCATGGTTGAGAAGTAGCACTGGCAATGTTGTCTTGTCCATGTTATTGGTTGGAATGTTGAATTTTGGCTGCGAACAGATTTCCTGCTGCAGATTGGAAGTTTTTTTTTTCTGATGTCTTTATGTGGCTTCACTGTGGCTGCTCCATTGCTCTCCCATTAAAAAATGTATCTTAGATATACTGCTAGTTATAAGTTGATATTTGGAGTGAGTGAGCGGACTGGTTTTATCTCCTCTGTTGGATGGATTAGCAGTTCCAGCGCCCGCTTAGTGAGCTGGGACCGGCTCCAGCCCTGATGAAAAAGACTGAATGAAAACTCATCCCACATTTAACTGGTACTTTCCTTCATGGAAAATCTATGTTTTATTTTGACTCAGAAATCCACTGTATATAAAAGTTTTAAAGTGGGCAAGAAAAATGAATGTGTTTCAGCAACATGTCATCGTCGGTCATCTCATTAAAACATTTATACAATTTTCGAATGCTGGTTATTTGGAATTTCTGTAGTTTTTCAGAACCAAGATGCCATTCAGTTCCATTGTAGTGTGCATTGTTTCATTCCTCTTATTATGAATCACTTCCCAGTGTCATATTGTTTACTTCCTCTGCTGTTTCCCTATATTTTATTTTGCTGGCACATGTTTAATTTATTAATTCATCTCTTGTTCGCTGAGTCTGCTATTCCTCTGTAAGTTGTCAAACTGTCCTACTGTAAAACATTTGTTAATAATTAGTGCTCAATAAAGGTCTACAGTGCTAAAAAAGATCATGATAAAGTGACCAGAACTTTGCTTCTCTTTTTTTCCTCTTTTTTCTCTTCCCTTTCTCCCTCTTTGTGTGAGTGTGTATGTGTGTGTTCCAGCTGTTTCTTTCAATAATAGTGTTAATTGCTTGTAGCACCACCTGCTAACATGATTGTTCAACTCAGATTATTATTTGCAGATTTGCAGATTGTATCTAGATTGTGAACTGAAATCCGTTCCATTTGTTCATTGAAAACGGCATAATTACCACGTCGCAATAGAATAAAAGATGTCATTCTTTGAAGATGAAACTTTGATTTTAAAAGTTACACTTATTAAATACCTATAAAATTTCCCTTAGTTTATTATTAAAATAGTAAAATCTTAATGTCATCATAAAGACGTTGTGGATTTAATCGTTTTATTAAACAATGACTTTCTTACCATTGATTTCATAATTAGGAAATTAAATCCTAATTTAATTACAATAAATAATCCTAATTGAAATTATTTATTGTAACTGATTAGAAATGCACTATGTAAATGTCTTCCATAGACCTGGATTATGACTGTAAACCTGGTTTGTACTGACTGCTTAAAAGTGCTCTTATTGGCAACTTAGAATTAAGTGCCTTGCATAGAAGTAGATTCAGACAAGAGGCAGCTGGAATTGAACCTGCAACTTTCTGATTGCAAGAGTACTTCTTTACCCACTGAGGCACATTTGCTCATAGATAAAATGATATCTATTTCATTCTTAAAAACTGAAAATAACAGTTTCATCACTTTATATTTATTAAGATAAATTATTAGGCTCAGCTTATACATTTTGAAAGCCCAGCTGTGGCAAAACCATCCCCTTCAAATACCCACATTAACAGGAGTTTAATGAGGGCCCGGACTGCCTAACACTATAACTGCCCTAATTATTCTCAAAGTGCTTGCTGTTTGAATATGATCTGATCTTCAGCAGAAACATTCACAGGTTCTAGAAGTGAATAAAATCTTAAAGGCGCTCAGCCTCTTCGGGGGATAGAGACTTAACGAGCTCAACAGCCTTTGAGTTGCCTGGAGACAGTGGCAGGGTTATAAAAGCATTAAGGACGGAAATCAAGACACATAAAAAAGAAAAGGCTGCAGGGATTCTGACTAAGCTGTGGGCGGCGGCGATAGACGGCATGGGGCTGTGAGGACAAATGGGGAAGACAAAAGAAGACTTGAGATCAAAACATAATTGACAATCAGTAAGGTAGTGACATTTAGATAACGCTGATTTAACGTTACATCCCAACTTAAATCTTTGAGCACTCCCTATAAGATACTCTCAAGCAGGTTGAAGGCTTAACAGTGACATTTCCAAGCACAGAGCTGCCATGCAGTCCATTTCCTTTTCTAATTACAGAGGGAATCTAGGCAGTGTTTAATATTATGCAGTGTCAAGTGTTGTCAAGAGGTACATTTCTATCACTAATCTAATTAACCTTTTCTCATCTTTTCTCTGTCTTCCGCTTTTCGTTTTCCTTAACATTATTTGCCTTGAGCTGTTATGCCATAATTTAACTTATAGTTTAGATTGAAACTATATATAAACTATATATATTAAAATATATAAAAAGGAATTAGGAAAAACAAAACCCGGCTAATGATGAGCCTAAAATATCTTTTTGCTCTCCATGTTAATTAATTTCAAATGCAACATCTTATGCTCAGAGATTCACTTTTCAACATTTTTTCTTATTCATGAAATCTATAAACTAGCTTCACAGAAATGTTCCATTTTAAATCGGTTTTTGGTGTGATTAGGAGAACATTTTTAACTTACATCTTAATGCTCTCATAGCTTTTGCCAACATGTGGGTTTGATCAAAATCGAAGATTCTTTAAACAGGCTGTATTAAATGTAATCCATGTGGCCTCTTAGAAAAAAAACCGAAGGGAAAAAAAAAAAGAAAACATGAATACTGCATTATGCATGGACATTCAGGGGCAAAATGAGCTATTCTATGCTTTTGGTTTCCAGGGTGACAAGTCCCACTTCAGGCAATGTACATGATACCTCCTTAGACTTTGCATTTGTTGGAATTATTCAAAAATATGTTTATTTGCTTCAGTTCTAGCATTTTATTTAATAACTACATAGTTAAGTAAGTTCAATACAGCCACCATTTACATTCAGCTCATACTTTGAACTGAATGTATCCCCCAAGTCCCTGGAGGTGTTCACTCTTATGTAGCTTTTATAGATAAAAGCACTGAAGGATGGGTGGACCTGTTAAAGTACAACAGAGTACTGTACAGAGGCTGTGAGGACAAATGGGGAAGACAAAAGGAGGCTCCAGATCAAAACATAATCGACAATCAGTAAGGCAGTGACTTTTAGATAAGGCTGATTTAATGCTACATTCCAACTTGGATCTTTAGGCAGCACTCCCTATAAGACACTCTTTTACACTCCATCTCTAAAATGTGTGGTTGTCTAACATTTAAACATCTCCCTGAAGGAAGTATTGACCTGTGAGTTTGCTCACAATGAATGACAATCATTTGTAGCATAAAGTTCACAGATTCCCTTTTTTTTTTAATTGTCAGTGTTCAGATAAAGTATTATGTCAATGTATATAGATGTATGATCAGAATATCATTATCGGATGAATCTTTTACTTTGTACAGATGTTTGTAAATGTAGCTAAATATTTGAAGTACAGTATGTGGTTGACCATGTCATTTAGTTATCTAAACCTTGTCTTCTTCTGGCTGTGGTTAGCTTTGTTTATCAAATTTGTTATGATGCTCCTGGAGCTCTTTCTTAGTCATTTTAAATACATCTAGAACCAGCAGTTTGGTAAAGCAACCGCAAAAAAAATTGACTGGAAATGAAAATATCAGGTTTTGAATCAGGATCTCTTGCTTGTACGCTGTGCAAATGTCAAGCTCCACCGCCGTCCCCTCCCACCTCAAGGTGTCCTTTGATTTGTCTTAAAGCTACTAACTGACCTTGCTTTGACACTGCGTACGTGGTGCTGGCATGTAATTTCAACACGTTAAGCGTCGCTAATGTGCAACAATTAGCTCAAAGTGTTGCTGTTTGCATGTACCCTGCAGCTTTGCAGACTGCAAGCATTCATTCCTCATCTGTTGAGTATTTATTTATTTTTGGCCCGACAGAAAAGACTAACTTCCCATGCAAATCCTGGAAGCTTTTCTCTCTTTTCTTTTTTTTGTTTTCATTATATTTCTGGAGGCAGTCTGTTTTCATGCTTTAGCTTTCCAGGAATTTCCTCATTATATATTTAAAACAGATAAATAAAGGTGAGCCTCTGTATTTGGATGTTAATATTTTATAGGTTCAGCTTTAAATGACAACATATTGTAGACATAAGATGAACCCCGTAAATCAGGACGAAGAAAACGACTTGAGATGATTACAGTCTTTAGGGAGAAAAACAAGGGAGAAACACAGACCTTGGCTAATTTGATTGGCATCTATTTTGATGACTGCTGAAGTGTCCAGGTGCCCTCTTATCTAATTCTCTGTTCAGCTGGGAGGCTGCAGTCTATAATAGCCTCGTTATGGAGGCTTGTTAAATTCATTACAAAAAGAAAGAAGCTGGGGCGTCAGTGGGGGCAAGAGCTCAGTTGTTCTGACATTCTTCAGGCACAGACTTAGCAGGGCCAAACGTGTGGCTCATTTTCATTAGAATTCATTAAAAAACATCTCTCTTTTCACAAGCAGTCAAATAGATGAAATGCTATTTTGTGCTTTGCAGTGCTCACTTCCCACACAGTGATACTTCCAAATCAGAAGGGAAAAAAAATACATGATGGAGACATAATATTTTGCATGATTTTTAAGAGGAAATTTTATTTATTATAACTTTCACCTATTTTTTTTTTTTTTTATATAAAACTGTATTTGCCAGTCAAACTAAATGCATTGGCATGGGACAGCCACCCACATGCAACCGTTGAATACCACTCCTCGCCTGCAGCTCCTTCTCAGATACTGCATACATAACTGATCGAATTAATAAAGCGATATAAGTGATTTTTGTTGGATATAGATGAAAATGTTAATTGGAGAAATAGATCCACATTTGCATTGTTTTGAACATGCTAAAATGAGGCTATTTAACATGATAATAAAGGTAAAATGTGTCCTGTACTATATGTACACACATGGTGTAATTGTGTATTTCACACTCCAAATCAAGACCTATTTGTAGTTGCTAAATCTTTGCAATCAATGTACTTCTAATGCGGAAACTGAACACAAAGACAGACCTGATCCAAACAGCTTCACCTAGAAAATAATATGTCTCTGCACTACAAAGTGTGCACCTAAAATACGCACTATGGATGCATCTAAGGTAACATTAATTATTATATGGGATATTTGTACAAATCACAGCTTTCTGTAACATTCACATTCCAAGTTAAAAAATAATCTACTGAAACTGGAAAATAGCATTCAGCCATGTTTCAGATACAGCCAAACACTAGTTTTCTAGTTATTTAGTAAAATTAACAGAAGTTATTCAAGCAAAAGTGTTTCTTTCCAATTTGAATTGTATCATATTACGACACTTTTAATACAAAGTTGACATTATTCAAAATGTCTTTATGACAACTTGACATTAACCAAGAAATCATTACTGTTTAAACTTTACCTTTAATAACATAATGTTGCCTAATTTTTAAAGTGCAATCAGAATTAATTTTATAACAAATGTATATCTGTAATGATACAAACATCAATACATCTATTTGTTAATACATTAGTGATGATGTATTAAGTGTCATAATTTACTGAATGATGCTTTATGACAACAGTCATAAATATTCATGAAGGCTTATTTATGTTCATGTCAGGTGTTATGTTATGTTTATGAAAGTGTCATGACAGTCTTATTCACCCCCTCTTCAAAAAAGTGTTACCATTGATTATTTTAATTTCCTGAAAAGATTCCACTTTGTTTTAGAATATGACTACCGTTGCAATCATTGCTCCTCCCTTTACATATTAGATGGTCTTGCAAGTTCAGGTCAGGACCTGGAGCTCTTTATTAAAGACCATCATGATAGAAATATAGCGTTAAAGAATTTTATCAATATATATGCTCAGTTTGGCACTTTCCCTGTTGATGCATAGAGAAAAAGCTTCCACAGCCTAATAAGAAATCACTTGAAGGTTTTGTACAACACTGACTCAAGTTAACCGAATGACTTTAGAGAGTTTATACCAAGTCCTGCTTGAAATTCTATAAAACCTGTTGGGTTAATGAAACAAAGTATTTTAAATTTCCTGACTTTTTATCTGGACAGTGGAATCTTGATTTTCAAATGAAATGCAAAATGTGCTTTCTCCTGACAAGACAACCCACAGTCAAGACACAGTCCACCCTCCTATCAATCTTACCTAGAATTTTGACTGTGCTCTGCTTCAAGATCTGACGTTAATATTCCTTTTTTGACTTAGCTAAACATGTACAGTAATTAGTGCGACTGATTCTCACTGACAATTCTTTTGTCAGTGTTCAACAGGCTTATTTGAAAATTTATTTTTTCCAAGGTTTGTGTGGTCTTTCTTTCTTTTCAATTCACCCTGGAAAAACACACACCTAAATATCAATCATTCATATTGTGGTACTCATTGTGTCTTTTCGACCCAATCCTACCAATCAGCTTATTGTTCTTCAGCTGAAACGTCATTGAATTTACAAGCACGCTAGCCGCTAGCGTCCTTTTAAAATAGGGAGGCTTTCTCTCACCTGCAGCACTTGCTACTACATGAGTGTAACATCTACCGTATCCAGGGCAAAAAAAAAAAAAAAGAAGCAACATCAATAGCCTTCAAAACAAATCCTGACAAACTATTAATGTCAAAAGTGTCACCATCGGAAACTCTAAAAACCAGCAGCACTGCTGAATGGTGCTTCCTCCCTGCCAGCCTTTTGTGTCCCCTGATGTCTTTTCTTTATTCCCATTTGGGGACTGTTTGTGGCACCCCCTGCCTATTGTTTATTGTGTTATTTCTAAAATCCAAAAGTCCAAAAGACACCAGAGCTGCTGTATAATGATACATTCTCCGTGCCAGGCTTTGTGCGCACTCTGATGTCTATTCTTTTTAATCTCATGTGAGAGTTGTTTGAGGTGCCCCCTGCATAATACCCATTATGCTATGTTTTTTTCCTGCTGCTTTGCTATGCTGCCTCAGCGGGCAGCATCCGAGAGAGCGCTGCCTTTCTGCCGAGTCAAAGTGTGTTTATATGTATGTTTGCAACATAGCGTGAAGGTTACTGACAAGTGAAATGATTGTAGTCACATTCCACCTGTCACGATTGTTGCCTTTTTGGAGAAGGAAAAAAAAAGAAACAGATAAGTTAGAAAATATTTCCCTGCGTATTTTTATTACTGATATTTTGCAAGTTGACTTGTAAATTGATGATGTTATTAATGCTAAGTAATTGTTTCTGAAATCATACACTGTTCACCTTAACCTCCGCATTGTGAGAGAATAGTATAAAAAAACTCTTTCATCATCTGACTTATAATTAGGGAAAGGGATTAACGTAAATTGAGATCTTAACATAGAACATACTCTTCCAATCATGGAGTGGTTTCCTTTGTTCTCTGCTCTTCAAATTGAACCTAAAGGTCATACAGTTGTAGAATAGAATAGAATAGAATAGAATAGAATAGAATAGAATAGAATAGAATAGAATTATTCTTCATTGTCCCACAGTAAGGGAATTCAGGTGTACTGGTAAATATTTCAAGATAAGGGGAAGCATGCATATTCAGATCAAATAATAAGAATAAGAGAATTTTATGCCAGTTTAGACATGGAGTTATTTTGTAATGTTTCCTTGATTTGATGTTACGTAGTGAAAGACGAAGTGTGCAACACATGACATTTTTCACTTGTTTATCAATAGCTAAGTTACTGCAATACATGATAATATATGCAACACTGATAAATACAGAAAACAATCATAAACCGTGGGCCTCATCTGATTTGATATCCTGCTGTGAATTAAAGGTGTTAACTGCATGCATACCGAAAGTGAGATCTGATTTCTTTGTTGCTCAGTGAAAATGGCTGAAACCAATCAGAAAATGACTACATACAGAAGTTGAGGTTTAATATTGAGTTCTGTTTATACTCTAAGTCAGAAAAATTAAGAAAACTAAATAAATAAATAAAAATCTCACCAGGACGTTCCTGGGCAATCTAATGCTCAAAGTCATTAAATCATAGTGAAAGTTCCAGGGATTAACTGTTAATTTGTGCTTCTGACAGTTTGTAGCTCATTATTTTTGTGGCACACATACTGCAGTCCAATTTTATTGTGAGTATGTTTCGTTATGCTTTTAATAGATACAGTTAAGACCAATATTATTCATACCCATGGCAGATTTGAATTAAGACTAGTGTGAATGATAGGGATAATAGATGCACTATTTGTATCTGTTTCAATCATCAGCCCAAAGCATTCCAGTTATAAGAATTTGTCTTAAATAAGTCAAAGTTTTGAATGTTTGTCTAATCACATTTTGGGTGATTGTGGAACAATAGGAAAAGTATTTGTCCTGCAGTTAGAAAAAGCTTTTGGTTCAAATCCAGTTACCTTGTCTGCCACATGTCAATGTGCTCATGGTATGATTAAAGCAGCACTATGTGAATTCAGTCAATTTACCTTCAAAAGGTATAAATATAAACATCTACATGGGATTTAAAATATATAACAAAGAAGTGCAGAAGGACTAACATAAGCTAGCACTCAAATCAGAGCCCATCTTAATATGAGTTTAAAGCACAGCTACGGTACATCAACTGGTTTTATTTTCATTTACTGGGAAACCAAACTAGTTAGATTTGGATAGTAAATTGTACTTTTTAAAAAAAAAAAAAAAGTACAATTAATTTGTAATTTACTGTATTTTAAACAGTCCTAACCACCAGAGGCACATTTTCTATGTTTATATCATAAATCTCAAAAGCCCTGTTCAAACCCCTCAGTATGTCATGTCTAATCAGTAATTTATGGCACAGAAAAGTCACGGGGCGGTGCTTCTTTAAGAAAGATGATGTCTCCTTTTATCTACTTATGTCTAATCCTGGCACACAAAACAGCCCTTCTATGCAATCCTGGTTTTCCAGATGTGTAAACAAAGCTATCCTAAGGCAATTGTTCCCTGCTGTAAAGTGGCTGACAATCTGTCCAACGTTGTGCTCCTCACAAACAGCAATTTCATGACAGGAATCATTTATAATGACAGCCATGTGGCTTAAATATCAAAGCTGCTATCAGGATGTAAGTTCACAATAACACTATTTATGCTCCCTTCACAGTATGAAACAAAACCTTTTCATGTTTCGTATACAGCTACTTAATGCTCTTCCATCATAGGAGGGGAAAGAAAAAAATAAATTGTGACAGTGCCTTTAGATTAAACTCCCGCCTTGTTAAAAGCTAAGCCTTAAGAAACATGCCAGTGGTCATGAGAGCAATAGCTATTTTTTTTTCTATAACAAACAAATTTCCCCTGAGGGGCAGCTCCCGGTGCCGTGATTGAGGCTTCACTTCACACTTCAGGAAAGTTTTATCTTCTCTGTTCATCTAGATGTTTTGTATTTTAAATATGCACCTAGCAATACAACACAGAATATTGTCCTTTTGTAAAAAAAAAAAAAAAAAATTAAAAATAAAAATATTTAAAAAAATGTTGATTGTATTTAACAATCGACATTGTTAAATACAATCAATTGTTAGTCTTCTAATTTGACAAAGCAAATTAGAAGGCTTTGCTTATTATCATTTATTTCTTTTTTTTATATTTTATTTTTGATGGGAATTTAGAACCCACATTTCATGCACCTTTGTCATTGTGTCCTCGGGGAAGACACTTCACACTCCTTTCCTGCTGGTGATAGTGAGAGGTATGGACAACAAAACACTTTTTCACAAGGTGGCTTTGGTCCCCTGCAGTTTTTACTATCCATTATACACTATATTACACTATATTAAATAGATAAATGTCCAGCACAATAAACAAGCAGAAAGTTGCCACTCAAGGTGAAAGTCGGCTCCCCTCATCAATTGTCTCTTGTGGACTTGCACAACAGTGTTTTGGGCCAGGAGTGTTTGCAGACGGCCTGCAAGTTGCTAATAGAAATTGAATCTCTGATCAATTTTTGGAGATGTACATATTTCTAAGAGCAAGCCATTTTATCCCTAATATAGGTTTATATTAATGAAGTGAACCCTGGTATGTTTGGGTGGGACTCAAAACAAGTTAATAATCTCATGCAATAGAGAGTAACAATGTTTCCATTATCAGAAAGTGCTGATATCGAATCTACAGTATTAAGATAGTGTGATTTCCAGCAAATACTTTACGTTCCTTACAAAAGTGTCATGTGCATCAATATAATTTAAGTAGTGTATGTCATATAGAAACAAAATCAAAGGATGTGTAAACAACTAGAAGAGAAAAAGGTACACTTGAGTTGCTTGGCAGAAACATAAATCCTCTTATGCACCATTAAATACCACAATTACGGCAATGGACTAACAATAAGTAAAGCTAACCTGTACACATTAACCAAAGAGAAACAAGCGAGAAGAAAGAACTGAAAAAATATGCTTAAGCTGTTAGTCACGAGATTTAATATTGTAACAAATGATAATCTGCAGAATATTTGTTTATCTACGTGACCTTGAAATCACATTTTTCAAAATTCATACAACATTTATTGGATTTTGTCAGGTGACTGAGTCAACTAGCCATGTGGAGATACTGTTAGAGAGACAGGAGACTCGGACGTGAAGAATTGGCTTGTAATATTGCAACATAAGACTAAATGTAGCTAAATATTTAGCGCAGTTTTATGTTCAATTTCATTTATGTACATTTTCATGAGAAATGGTCCAGGTAAATTAGGCAAAAAAAAAATAATCATCAGAGTCACTCAGTGTACAGACAAAGAGCAGGCTGAAGTTGTAGTCAGGAGACAGAAATCAGGCTGAAGTTGTAGTCAGGAGACAGAAAACTGGCCAGGCACACAATTGGAAACAATGACAAGGAGCAGCACCACGAGAAGGCGGTGACAGAAACGACAACAGACAGTCTTGCACTGAGTGAGTGATGAGCAGGTGTTTAAATAGGCAGAGGCATAGGAGCAATGAGCAATTAACAGGAATGGGATGGGCTATGAGCATGAGAGCCACGTAAGACATTACAGGAGACAGAAAACAGATGAGTCATGATAAAAGTGTGTTGAATATCATTTCAGAAAATATAATACATCTTATTCTGAAGCAGATGGGCTTGAACAGCAGATCATCACGCCAGACAGATTTGAAGAAAGTTTTTTTTGTTTGTTTTTTCTTTCCCAATGAGTCTTGGTTCAGCATGGAAATTCAGATTGAAAGGTCAATATTTGACTTAAAAAAAAAAAAAGAAAGCATGGATCTACCCCGCCTTAAAGGCTAAGGCACATGGTGGTAGTGTGATATGGAGTGGATTAGTTTTTGACTTATTTGTTGTACCTTTTTACCAACTAAGTATTGCTTAAAGAGATATTGAAATGTAAGTAAATAAGACCAATAAAAAAAAAAAACTAGTCTTCCCTTTTACTGTACAGTTGCTCAAAAGACATAAAACTGTTTCAAAGAATGTGGTCTTCATTTACTGTTGACACCTGTGTCAGTACCACTTGTTCCACAAGGTTTGTTGCTGAAGTAATAGTCTCATAATAGCAAAAAAAAAAATAAAAATTACAAGCCAAGAGAGATTGCACTTCATTAAATTATTATTATATTTTATTTTATTGGGGGATTTCTGAGAACCAAGAACCAGACAGGAACATTTTGTTTAAATGTAACCATTTCCAGAATCATCAACTGACAAAAATGCATAGAAATAACTTGTAAAATGTATCTGTGAGTGTACTTTATCTATTTTTGATGTCATGATGTTATGTTATGTCAAACAGTAATGCATACTGCCACAGTAAAGTTATCCACACAGAATAGTGAAAAATGCATCTATTAGTGAGGAAGAAAAGTATATGGCTTAGATATGTGAGTAAAAAACGTGACCATCCTTTCAATTCTTTTTCTGAAAAATGTCTTCTCAAAGTCAAGAACTATTCTAGTTCTGTATTGTAGAGATAATGTATTGTTCTGATGTGTAAATAGAAACTCAGCATGTTTCAACAAGTGGTCATTGAGCAGTCTGCAAGATTTCATGCCATAGGCAAATGAAGTTTGCATTGAAATGATGCAATAGAGAGTAACAATGTTTCCATTATCAGAAAGTGCTGATATTGAATCTACAGTATTAAGATAGTGTGATTTCCAGCAAATACTTTCCACACAAAAGAGCCTGATTAGTAATCAGGCCAAGTGTTCTGTGGTGATAAAATAGAAAATGATGCTTTGCAGAATATTGTAAGTTCTCTATTTTTCCCCCCAGCACTGGTTGATGCTGGGGCTCCCAACAAAGTGCTGCTATTTAAATCAATACATCCCTCATTACAGTACAATGAATATTTCATCAGCGAGACTATTACTTCAAATGAATAATTTAACTGTGTTATACCAGTCAGGGTTGGGGGTTTAGTGGTACCCCGGTCCCCAAGCTTTTTATACCCAATCACTCATCATGAAGCTCTTTAAAACACTTCATAACCCCATCAAAAAGGTTCTGGTTTCTGCAGAACTCTTTCTCTCTGAAAATGTCTTGGTTACAGTTCAAACGAATGACTGTAAAAACATCCTTAGCTTCAATTAACCACTATCCAGCATTGTACTCAACCTGTATCTCTGTATATTAATAGACTACTTGGATGGATCCTTCATATAAATGAATGGCCTTCATATTCATTATATCTACTCGGTCTCATAAGCTTACAAAAATGAATCAGTCTCTTGATCAAAAAACAAATATGTAGGATGAATTCTTAACTTTTTGATCAAGTGACCTCTGAAGGAAGCTTGAAAATATTTTTCAGGATTGATATTTATGCACAACCAATTCTAAACCAACACTTCAAATCACTTTTACAGAAAGAATCAGTAAAAATTAAGAACTAGAGAAATTAATCAAGAAATGCATTTTTTTATTTGCTATAATCTCTGGCTCATTTATTTAAAAAAAAACAAAAAACAACAACAAAAAAACAACATTAAAATACACACACAAAAATGTACTACAGTAAGTTTATTAAAAACAGTTGTTAAAGTGTGGTTTAAAGATGAGGGAATAAATGCAGAAAATGTTATCTACACTCATTAAAGATTTAAGAATTCATTAAGCAATTGTCTGTCTCTCAGGAGTTTATAGAAAGCAGCCTTGTTTTTTGAGAGGAGAAAGGAAAAAAGAGGAAGATATTCATTCATTCATTCATTCTTGACCACAACCTGTTGTAGAGTCAAAACGTCCAGCAAATGACCAAACACAACAGTGAATGTAACAGGTTTGGTCAAGAAGCCCAGCACAACCTTAGCATCATCTGACCTTGTCAATAATTCGACTTGAATTATTATTTGTTATCACTGAGACTAATAATATCTAGATGAAGATCTAAGTCTATACTGAGCCGCTCTTTCACTAGTTCAAATTTTATATCTTATCATTTACTTCATGTCTCCCAGCAAACTTTGCTATTTTACAGATGGATGAACTAAAAGCAATAACGGTGCATCATCTGCCGTGGATTTTACACAATAAAATCCACTTCAAACTCGACATGATTCATAATAAGATATCTCATAGTGATTCTCCTCTCTAGTTTTATTTAACTGGTTTGAAGAGGTATAGTCAGAGGCGTTAATAAATAATATATTTGTATTAACCACCTTCACGGCATTCCATACATCTGACAACTGTACAGGGTACTAAAGCCAGGCAAGATCAAAAAATCCAATTTTGTCAGTTGGAACTCCAAGTAAAGAGCTCTTTTTGTGTTTCAGATTTGGAAAATCCAACTTCAGAGCACAAAGAGAATGCAGCATAACGTTTGACTGTAGCTGTTAACAGCCTATTAACATTTTATTAAAAAGAAGACACCATTCACATTGTTCACATTGATAATATTTAAAGTCATTAATTATTCTATGTATTACTAAAGCTATAATTTAGTTAAATAGGATGTTTTAATGTAAAAGAAAATCAGACATTCTAATGAGGTCAAATGCATCTCATTTATTTTAAAATAGTTAGAATCTAAGGTTTGAAAAGACATTTTGAAGGAACTTGGGAAAAAGGGAGTTCTCGTAGGTGGAAGGTCAAATTGGAATTTGTGTGTTTTCCATAACGATTTCAATTATAAATCAGAATATGTTAAACGTAGTCGTGATAAACTTTGTTTTCTTCAAAGCGTGACTTTGATCAGCCACTTTCCTATTTCACTGCCTGCACAGCTTACACGATCAATATAATATATGACCATGTCATATTTAGAATGGCCCCACGATGATATGACTGCGGAAGAATATTTTTTGAGGCTCTGAAATACACTGGCGGTGAACTAAATTTGAGTCTTTTTAACATGGTAATACTACTAAAAAGGATATCTTTGTTATCACTGACATGAAATTTAGTATCATACATTAAATATCGAGTGAGCAGAATTTAACCTTCTGGATTTCCACGGGGAAAAGGGATAAATCCACTTCCCCGTCTGAAATTCATCAAAATGGAGATAAGACTTCTTTCAAGTGTTGAGCTGTGCTGCGTATTAAGTAACACAAGGTCAAACTGTGTGTTCATATGAGATTATGGAAATGTCAGTCTACTTGGCTTCATCTTAACGCCGTTGCCGAGAAGAACCTGGAGTGCGATGCTTAGAGTATCATGCACAGGCAGACATGTTGATTGTATGAGAGGCAACTATTACTGTCACCTGCCACCTCATTTATAGTCTTTCAATCAGACAGGTTGTAATTTCTGCATAATTGCTTCCATTAGCATGAAATGCTCTTCAGAAGCTTGAGTATGTAATAGCACACAAAATGTGAATGCAGATATGGGAAGCAGGGCTTTAAGTCAGACAGTTCTCCTAGCTCCGTGGAAAATAGGATATTCAGTGACTTGATGGCTGACGGGTGACAGAGTCCAGAGGGTTCTCTATTGACGTACAAAAGTAAGGAGTTGTTACTTTACATCAATGGTCTTGGCTCTGCTTTTATCATTAAAGCGTGAAACTTAACTTTTCATTGCATGCTACAGTCAGCATACACATTTTATTTTAAGAGTGCTGATCAGATCAATAAATGTTTGTAAAAAACATGTAAGCCAAGTGAAGATTTAAACAAATATGTTTAAAGGCTCAGATTATGTAAGAGGCACTAATCGTGCACTCATCTGGCTAAGACACTGACGTTCAAAGTGAGCATCAGAAAGAGGAAAACAGAACATTTAAGTGATTTAATATATCATGTTATTCAAATAATCAGAGTAGATCCCATATCTCAGCAAGATGTCAAACCTTGAAAGAAATTGGGCCAAGTAATAATAATAATAATAAAAAAAAAAAGATTCTTGACCAAATTATTTAATTTATGGTTCCAAACAGATTACAGGCTCCTAATCAATTTGCCTGAGTTAACTTTTACAACCCTTGATTGTTTTTTAAGATCTCTGCAGAGGGAGAAACAACACACCGGAGTGTATGGTAATTGGGAAAATCAGAATTTCTCAGTTACCTTAAGGAAGGACAGAATATATAGTGCTATGTGATCACCATATATCCTCCCCCACAAAGAAAGAAAGCAAAAAGAAACAAAGTATTATCAGCAGACTTTGAATCTAAGATATTGTGGGTCTGTGTGTCATGAAATTTTTGGCATACATTCTAACACAGAGTCCTTGTTGGGTCACTGGTAGAAGGCCCAACACTTCCTGCGGATGTTAGCAGGTCACTATCACATCATGTCAGGAAGATGCAGCATCCCAAACAGCTTGATGTTTGTTTAAAAACTTTTAAAAACTACAAATGCTTTAAAGTTCTCCTGATTTGTATTGGAATCACTAGTAGCTTACTGTTTATTGCCAAGCAAAGTAGCTTATTTTATGCATTAAAAATAAGACTAACAGTGCAGATGTCGCTAACAGTAAATCCATGCAGAGAGGACTTTTACATTGTCTCTCCAACTGGATGTCCTTTAAGACAACAGTGATAGCAACAGTAGAAGTAACCGATACAGACACATCTCTTCCTGGAATCTCTGGTATCTCTCCATCCTCTGTCCTGGAGATCTACTGAATGACAAACTATACTGTTCTCTGTGGATCAATGGCTCATAAGTATAAACCAATTTCCTTTACAAACTGCACTCTGGGAAATAACCCTGCTCACTGCCTTGGGAGCCTGACACTGTATGAGCTTCAGGAACCCATTATTCATACTAATGTTGTGGAACTTTGATAGATACCGCAAACTTTGGAGATAAGGCTAAACAGTCGGTCTTACCAAAGTGAAACACATCAGAGAGTGTTTTATTCAGGAGGCGCGAGGAGAAATAAGTGTTCAGGGGTTTCAGTGCTAACACCGCATGGCAATGAGACATATGCATTTTGTCTTACTGCCAGATATGTACTAAAATCCATTGATTTTAGTACAGTTTATTTAAAAACTTGAACAGTTTAAAATACATCACAATGCCTTGCTCTAGGCTGGCATGCCTCTGTCAATCATCTGGTTCTCTAACTCCATCCATCCATCCATCCATCCATCCATCCATCCATCATCCATCCATCATCCATCCATCCACCAATCCATAGTTTATAATTTAGCTGAAATAGACAGATTTTTCAGCAAAGTTGAAAAATTCTAAAAGAAATTCTGAAAATATTATGCTTTACATGGAAAACCTATTTGTTTCTGCTTTGACTGAAATCAGGCATTGTAAAAATATTTCTGCATTGTAATATGCATAAGTTGAAAAATAAAGTGTGGTATTATGCAAGTGTAATAAAATATGAGATTACTGTCAATAACTGTGGAAGATGGTGTAGATGTTGTTTTATAGAATTTAAAAGCAGTATTTTCAATCCATGTACAAGAAATCATTCAGAACTCTGTGTTCTGTCTTTATTGTTCCTCTTTCTGTCTCTGTCTGTGTCTTTCACCAACCAGAAACTGTAATATTAATCTGTAGCTTTTAGTTTCAAGGGTTTGACTGCTTGTACTTCATTTTCATTCAATTTTGGAACTATTCAGTACTGCAACTTATAATGTGAACTCTGTATCATTAAATACAAACGAGTGTCAAATAAAAGTCCTGTTTCTTATCAAGACTTAATTATCTCCATATTCAGTATGGATTTCTGGTAATTGCATTGTGGCTGAGTGACAGAAGATTTAGCACGCTGATTGAATTTTCTTTTTCACAATCATCAGGGCTATTTGTCCAAGTTCATAGAGTTGTAGCGAAATACCAAATTGATTTGAAATTGAATCTCTTTCACCAGATCATTTCAGACATTTCTGTTGAGTAATTTGGCTAGTTGAGTAATGATTAGATCCTTTTTTGTGACTGAACGGTCACATTATTCCGAAAAAGCCCCGTTCTTTCCATGCCTGGCTTCTAATTTCCAAAGAATTCCCTTGTCATTTAACTGCTTTAATGTGTTCACTCCTTCTGTCTGTGCTTGTTGCTAATGTGTTTTTGATTTCACATGCAGTATGCGCACGAAGAATCATGTGCAGAGATCTAGGTCTGAACTTTCTCTGCAGCTGTCCACTCAAACATGCACTTCACAGTGAGAGGTTCCCTGCATGAGACATGTTTTCGCAGCTTGAAACTTTCTCGGGGGAAAGATATAATGTAAAACTTGTGTTGTAGAACTCTCTGGGTTTTATTTAAAGCTAAATGAGAACAACAAACAAAGCTCTGCACGAGATATCTAGTTTTCTAAGAAAAAATAACCCCATTACTTTTATTCCTGACTGCTTCTGTTAAAGAAATACAAAGAAGTTAATCATAATGAGTGAGAGGGCGGATTAGATGGTTAGCAATACCATACATTAAACCAAATGCACAATAGTTTTTGGAAAATGCAGCTTTTTATTTTTTTATGTTTTCTCACTAAAATAATTATCTTTGAAGCACTTTGTTATTGTTTATATTTTCTATGGGTAAATTGTTGGACTCTCTCTATACTGCTTTATTTATTTTTGTTTGTTTCTATCTTGATTGAAGCACTTTGTCACCTTGATTTAAAATGTACTATAAACACACACTCATACACACACACACAAAAACCCATTGTATTCTTATCTACCTACTTCCACCATCTTTGGAAACATAACTCAAGGATGTAAAAAGTGGGTAGATTCAATTCTGGCTGAACAACAAAGTAGTGAATAATTGTGAAGTACAAAGAAAATGACTCGTGGTTTACATGTTTTTCTCCAAATGAAACGCAAAAATCGTGGCGTATTTTTGTATTCAGCTCTCCATGACTCAATGCTTTGTTCAACTATATTTTTCTGCAAATGTAGCTTCAGAAAGTTTTGTACAAATAGAGATAAACAATTTTTCTTTGTAAAATAACTCAAACCCAAGATTTTTTTCTGAAGAGCATCCAGCACTAGCAATTTTCAAGACTGTCCACACAGTATCAATTTGATTCAAGTCTGGACCCATTGAGCACACAAATTAAAGTTTTCTCTTACTTAAACCACTCCAATGTAGATCAGTGGGTAAGCTTATTGTCACTGTCCATCTTGAAAGTTAATATCTATCCCAGAATACAAGCTTTTGCAGTTTTATTCCAGAATTACCCTGTATTTAACCCCGTTCGTCTTCCCATTGGTGCTAGTTTCCTCTAAGAAAGGTATTCCCACAACATGATACTTCCAAAGCTTCTCCAGAGTGATAGTATGTGCAATGCTTGTCTTCTGCCATAGGTAACATTCCTCAAGCATATCAAAATCTATAATTTTATTCTCATCTCACCATGGCCCTTTATATCCCCATGTTTGCTATTTCCCCTGCATGACTTCAAGCAAACCACAAATCGGACTTTTCATGGCTTTCTTTGAACAGTACTTTCTTCACTCCATTCTTAAGAAAGGAATATTTGTGAAGTTCAGAACTAAAAGTTGCCCAATTAACAATTTCTACCACTTAAGCTGTGGATCTCTCCAGCCCCTCCAGAGTTACCCTCGGCCTCTTGGATGCTTCTCTGACTAACGCTCTCCTCTCCCAGCCTGTAGATTTAAATAGACTGCCATCTCCTGGTAGATTTGTAGTTACACTGCACCCTTCCAGTGCTCTTTTCACTCCATCCCAGATGATAGAGTGAAAACAGCTGCATGAGATGTCCAGAGTTTGGCTTTATAACTAGACTCTTAAAATTGTCAGCAGCTTTGCCCCTGGTCCATCTTTTCTGTCCTTTGATTATCAAAATGTGAATTGATGCTCTTCTTTAGGGGTAACAAAGTAAAGGAGGGTACGGTGGCCGTGAGGTGCAAAGCAATTACAAATTACAAAAACACTACAACATTAACGAAAACACTACAACATTAACGCAAAGCAATTACAAATTACAAAATCACTACAACATTAACGAAAACACTACAACATTAACGAAAACACTACAACATTAACGCAAAGCAATTACAAATTACAAAATCACTACAACATTAACGAAAACACTACAACATTAACGAAAACACTACAACATTTACAAAACGGAAAAGGTAGGTCCCAGTGGGGACCTAAGAAATCGCTGATTGGACTACAGCTCGTTAGAAAACGGAAAAGGTAGGTCCCAGTGGGGACCTAAGAAATCGCTGATTGGACTACAGCTCGTTAGAAAACGGAAAAGGTAGGTCCCAGTGGGGACCTAAGAAATCGCTGATTGGACTACAGCTCGGTTTACTTTTGGTTTACCGGAAGTTATTCTGGCACGCTCCGTTTGAGTGAGCATAGACATAATATAAGAGTAGACCCCGCATTGGCTGCTCCGGCGCAGGAAATACGGCGGCCATCTTAGAGCGATAGTCCCTCCTACTTTGCCAATCAAAACAACAGGGATATTATTGTTCAGATCGATGGATTATTGATGTCAGGCTCCACAAACAACATTTCACAACAAAGATAGACATATATATACCTGTAGGAGCTATTCTTCCCATTGTTTTGTTAAATCTTAGAATTTAAATTGTTTAGTTTATTCTTAGCATTTGTTTGATTTTCTAATTGATTTATCATTAGAATTTTTATTTTAATTTTTGTTTAGAATAAGTTTTTTGTTTAGTAATTCACTTAATTAGTTAATTAATTTCAGATTGGAATGTGGGTATTTCACGGTATAAGTAGGTGGGTCTTAAGTAGCTTATTATGCACGTGGTGGTCACAAGGTTTTTTACCAGCTAATCAGTCACATCGGTTTTCATTTTGACAGTCAGTGAACAGGTACAGGAGTGGGAGCAGAAACCTGTAACCTTTGGCCTGATCTGCAAATAAAACCAAAGAACCATATTTAGACTTTTGATTTCTTTTTGCTGCATAAACAAGAATCCATGTGCATCAGGTGACTATTTGAGTTTGATTCACCTTTTGTTTTGATCACCTTTGAGTTTTGAGTTTTTTGATTTTTGAATTTAAGTTTTTTGGACATATGGTCACTACATAATACATATTTATGTAACTATACAAACACAAATAAATAATGATTAATTAATAATGGCACAAATAAATAATGATTAATACTGAATAATATATATTAAATGCATGTTTATATGTATGTATATATACATATATTTTTTAATGAAATTTGTGCAAATTAATTTGTATGTAAGTGTAATTCTATAAAACAAATTAGATGTTAACTGACAGTTGTGGAGTGAAATATTTGTCTTGATCTTTGTTTACAATCTAAGATTTTTTTTAATATAGGCAATATATATATATATATATATATATATATATATATATATATATATATATATATATATATATATATATATATATATATATACATATTAACATGCATCCAATATATATTATTCAGTATTAATCATTATTTATTTGTGTTTGTATAGTTGTATAACTATGTATTATTATGATAAATTATACACACAGCCGTTCACCATAAATTATTCACGGCTGTGTGCTTTGTAATATGCTCATCATACATCGATATCAGAATATTTCTGATATCGATTCCTATTCTATTGTTATAGCTACTAATCATATTTAAAAATGCTGAACTATGTATTAAAAACATACATAAATAATACAATTATTTATAAATGTAGCTTTGATAGATGTCTGAATATAGTTTCCAGTGACAAAAAAGTGTGTTATGATCGATTAAATGCGCTGATATGTTATTTTGCCCGCTAAACACATAAGGCTAAGTGGAGTGGTCTACCGCTTCAAGATGGCCGCCCTAAATCTAGTCAGCGACAATAGGGGAGAGCGGTGCATGAGGCGTCTATCCTTATATTATGTCTATGTGTGGATCACCAAGTACATTCATGTTTTAAAAAAACAGTAAAGCCAGAATAACTTCCGGTTTAAAAGTAAACCGAGCTGTAGTCCAATCAGCGATTTCTTAGGTCTCCACTGGGACCTACCTTTTCCGTTTTCTAACGAGCTGTAGTCCAATCAGCGATTTCTTAGGTCCCCACTGGGACCTACCTTTTCCGTTTTCTAACGAGCTGTAGTCCAATCAGCGATTTCTTAGGTCTCCACTGGGACCTACCTTTTCCGTTTTCTAACGAGCTGTAGTCCAATCAGCGATTTCTTAGGTCTCCACTGAGACCTACCTTTTCCGTTTTGTAAATGTTGTAGTGTTTTCGTTAATGTTGTAGTGTTTTTGTTAATGTTGTAGTGTTTTCGTTAATGTTGTAGTGATTTTGTAATTTGTAATTGCTTTGCGTTAATGTTGTAGTGTTTTCGTTAATGTTGTAGTGTTTTTGTTAATGTTGTAGTGTTTTCGTTAATGTTGTAGTGATTTTGTAATTTGTAATTGCTTTGCGTTAATGTTGTAGTGTTTTCGTTAATGTTGTAGTGTTTTCGTTAATGTTGTAGTGATTTTGTAATTTGTAATTGCTTTGCGTTAATGTTGTAGTGTTTTCGTTAATGTTGTAGTGTTTTTGTAATTTGTAATTGCTTTGCACCTCACGCCACCGTAGGAGGGTGATGACTTACTGAAAACTCTCACAATGCACTGCATTGCTCAGTCAGACTTCCATTTTCAGATAACTTCATCTGTAAAACCTGACTAATGTCATTGTTGGTGTTTTAATGCAATTGCTTCAGAACAGGGAGAAAATACTGAAAAAAACATTTAAAAACCAAGTGAAAATTCAAACTGGGAGAATCTCCAGCCTCACCTGCATTATCCAGTTTCTACGTCTCTGCTGCAGCCAACCAGCACAAGGCCTTCTCTCCCCCTCAGCCAATCATTGCTCAAGTCATTTTCCTCCTTCCCGCCCATCCTTCGCCCTGCCTCCACCCCGTCTCCACTCTCGTCACCCCAGGCTTCTACAGGCTCTCCTTTCCGTTCTCCACTCCACCAGTGTCCGAGTCCCCGGGGGGAATAAGACCCTAATCCTCGCCCTAAGCTGTCCTTTCAAGCTGGTGGTGATTCTCAGCACACATGTCTTCTGCCAGGGTCTGAGCACCAAAGAACCTTCAGTCAATAAATTCTCTAATTGCTGTTTTCTCTCTGTGTAAGTCTCTCCAGATTGAAATGTCCTAAGGAAATGTGCTGTTTTGTCCTACATGACGATCAAATAAAGTCCCTGACCAACAGATTCATCTGGATTTTCTAAGACTGAGAAATATTGATTTGTTTGCTGTCATGCCTAAAACGGTGTTGTAAATTTGCCTGTGAAAGACATTCAAAGAGACATCTGAAGATATCTGTGATGACCCCCCTAAAATGCTCATGCACATGTTCTAGCATAAGTGCATATTGTTCAAACAGGCTTATTTCAGCATCGCTAAAAAATAATTGATGTAATTCTAAGAAGGTTGGCCAATACACAGTCAAGCTAAACAGTTGTTGTTGTCAGTGCTTCCACTGCTTCCCCCAGTTGTGCAGCTGTCTGCTTGTACAATATAGATTTCCTTCTCCAGCTGCCAACAAATTTACAGCAGCCTTTCAAGCCCATTTTCTCTGCCACCACTACTTCAGCGCCTCCACTCAGTTCTGAAAAGATTTTTGATTGCTTTACACTTACTTAAGTTTTTACTTGATGCCGTAGTTCCAAAACTAAATTATAAAAATAACAAAAATCGGCGTGTTGACAAAACAAGAGGCACTTCAGCCACACAGAGGACGGCTTGATGTTAAATCGCAAAACTGACACAGTGTATGATTCATCTGCAGCCGATATCGTTTTTGGGGTCGGTCGAGTTCAAAGTATTTTTGAGCATTTGAAACAAACACTGCAAACATTTCCACCGCCGTGACATCTGCCATTTCAACAACGCCATTTCCATAAATCAGAAAAGCTTTGTTCTCATTTACCAACCGCTGCTACAACTGAATGATAAGTGTCTCTCGAACCATTTTAAACCAAAAGCAAAAACAACCATATTGCACGTTTTATATGACAAAAGTGGTGTTTACTGATTTGCAGCAGTGATCACAAACTGGAACTTTCAAATGCAGCGTGTTCTGAATTATTAAATAAGGGACAAACTATATTTCTCTGTCAGGTTTAATCTCTGGAGTAAGTCATGAATCTGTTTTATAAGTCACATTATTTATAACACAATAAAATGATCTCTAGGTCATCATAAATCTTATTCTGCTGGTAGTTACCATAAAAACAGATATTTACATATAATCTATAAAAGGGCATATTTGCATCTCACTTTCTAACAAGACAGATTAAACTCAACACATATTTATTTAAACAAAAATGTTTACTGCAAAGTTAAGTATTCTTTCCCACATATTTTTCTTCTGCTCTTGCTGTCACTGGTTACTTTTAGCAATTTGAATCTCTGATGTTCTATTGTAATTGTATTTATCTTATCAGCCAGCAACGATTGGAGATTGTATTAAAATATATAAAGGATTATGATTTAAATAAATGTTATTAAAGCTGTTAATAATTTGACTTTCTTTTATTTATTTTTGTGAAACATTGAACTTTGCTCAGATTCCTTATTTTAATCAATAATGCTTATATTTGTAGTGAAGCTTCAGTCATACATTTTAATATTTGTGAGCGAAATTAGCATCTTTTGAGATGTGAACTTGCAAAGAGCTGCCCACATGTTAAATGTTTAGTTCATGAAGTGAATCTACAGCTGTGTTAATGTTTTTATAGCATCAAATGCCTTTTGAGAATTATTACCGAAGTCATGTCAACTGGGTTTTAAATGTTTTTGCCAAACTGTTTGTAGCTCTTTTTTTGCTTTGTTACATTGCATAGGAAATATCAATATCTTTGTTTGAGAGTTTTTAATTGAACAACACAAAATAGAATCAAATTTTAAAATTCGAGGATAACTTAGTGCTTTTTTGTCATGACTGCCATGTTTTCTGTTTCCTGCCATGATGCATGCTCCTCCTCTGCTCACAGCCCTTCCCTTAGCTCATTGCTGTCACCTGTGCCTCTGTTCCTCCTGCTCCTGCTGGCTGCATTAACTAGACAAAAAAATCTATGCATGTTCCTTGTGCATACGTGTGTCCTCTCTGGGTACCTAGTTTCCTTCCACAATTCAAAAACTTGACTATTTAGTTAACTGGTTTCTTCAAATTGTCCTTAAGTGTGTATGTGTATGATCGATTGTCCGTTGTGCTGCCTTATGATGAAATGGTGACCTGTCCAGAAGCCTGTGCAAACTGCACAGACTGCTGGAGATAAACAGCAAAGATAAACAGGCATAAACAATGGATAGATGGGAAATTTTTTAAAATATATTAATATTTTCACAAGGCACTGAAACTGTATTTTTTTCTAATGACCATTTTGTTGTAAACTTATTTCTTTCATAGCTTTCTGTTAAACCCAGCAGGCGGTTGCACTGGAGAAAAAAATGATAACCCTAATATTCTCATGAAAGCAAAACATTTCTGCACATGCATCTATCACGTGAAAACACTGCCAGAATGCAACAGCCACAGATTAGAAATACAAATCCAAGCGCGCCACTGAGAGATTTTTAATCGCTTGGAATAACCATTTTCTCAGAACCTCCTACTTAATGTTTTGTCACAGTTATACATGTAAATTCTCTGCACATTGCCGCAAAATTTAGAGAGCTATCCTCTGCGCATGAATCGTCAGAGTGGTCGGATTTAATTCTTTGGAGACGGTGATTAACACATGTATTCATTTCAGGTTATGCGCCTCTTTGATTCTGGCAATGGGGAGAGGAGGAGAAAGAGAAAGAGGAGGAGGAAAGATGTGTTGGGAGAGGGATGAGTGCAGGGGTGAGAGAAAGATGAAAGAAAGAAATACACAGACATAGACAGACAAAACCCACACCGGAATGGGAAAGACAATTCCCTCATAATCATCTATTACTTATGTGCCGTAATGTGTGGGGAAGAGTCATTAACATTGTTGTTACCAAAGCACAGCATCACGCCGGAGCACAAAGAGCACTTTTCTGCGGCAGTCATTATCAAGAAACATGGAGAAGGCTGGAATCAAAAGCAGCAAGCGTGCATTGTTCAATGAAAAAATGTTTCCTATTGCCTTCCAACATTGCCTTTCCTTGATGTCAAACAAAAGTCGTTTTTGTGAATTTCAGCACACAGTCGCTATCGAAATATGAATATAGATGAAGAAATTATGTACATAGAAACATTTGGAGCGGAGAACGTTATGAAAAGAAAGTTGGTGGGTGGGGGAGAGGAGAGGAGTGTGCAGCATGAGAAATGTGACGCTGTCTTTGTGTTATAATTGCAGGATTTACTCATTAAATGGGTTATTTAGATAGTCATTATCCCCCTCATAATGCCTTCAGCCAATCTCACACTGCATAGAGATATGTTCATCTTTTCTGCACTCCTAATATGCAAGCACCTTCCTTTGGGTAAATATCTCATTGTTTTTAAAGGTCATGTCCCAAATACTGATTCACAGCTCATGCAAAAGGGCAGATGTTCTTGAATGAGAGGTCATTTGTATGGGGTAATATCAATCCGAACACTGTTTCTTTTATCTGGATTTTCCCAGCCATCCATGAAGCTTATCTGATAAAACATTTTATTTTTTATTTATTTTATGGATCAGCCTCAAGCGCTGGGTTGTGGTCTGATTCCAGTAGCAGACACAAGGTGCATTTTTAGCTGTGACATGCAAAATATGTTGCTCATTCTTTGGTCTCCTCTGGTCAGATATGTAATGGTTGTATTTTTTTCTTTTTATGCATATCCTGGAGAAAAGCATTGTTGCTGATGTGAATTTGTAATTCAGAGATACGTATTCCGCCGCAGTGCTGCTTTAATGCAGGGAAATAAACCATTTTATAACATATACTGTCTACCTGCATTATACTCAACAAAAGACAATGAAGCCATGGTTTCGTCTTTAAAGATACACTTTGGTTGTGGAGTCATAATACAAAAAAAAATAAATTCTTTACCTTTCACGTTTAATATAAATGATTTGAAAATTTGATTATGGTCAGTGTCCCCACAGAAGAGAGTTAGTGAAAGAGATATTTACGGTACATACATCACTCTGCATGACTACTGGACTTTTGGTAAAAACGTTGAAGAAATGCTTTAAATAATGTTTTCTTCTGAAGACTGTGCCTTCACAAGACATTTCTCACGTTTGTGCAGTTCTCTCAAAATGTGAGAGTTCTCAAATGGCAAGTTTTGGAGATTTCATTCCCGTCTGCCTCGCCGTCATTCTCACACTGCACGGTTGCAAAATAAATTCAAAACTTTCTTCTAAACAAGGTTTCGAGTTTATCTCACAATCACCATATTTTGAGTTGTTGAAATATTTTAATTTGTACCTTGAGGCATGTTGTAGTACTTTCCAAAAGACTGGGAGAAATGAAGATCTGTTGCATGTCATGTTTATTCTCCAACCTTGGATGGTCGGATGGACAGATCAACACCAGACATTTAAAATTGCCTTGAGTAGGACTTAATAATAGATGAAGACACCCTACTTTTTCTACAATTTTAGGGGGTGTCTATAATTATGAAGAACAATGCACTTTAACCATAAAACTTAACATGGTCATTATATCTTAATCTATAGAGAGTTATTAGTGTTATTTACAGTTGATGAAAATGTGAACCCAATAAAATTTGAAGTGAGCTCAACTTTACAGTTGTTTTAACCTTTTTATATTCCTGTCATTGACTAATAGCCGGTTTAATAATTATTCAAGAAGGATAAAGAACCCAGACTTTACTGGTTCTACTATATGGTGCCTTTTCTATTTTATGGGTATACATTTATTTCTCCTTTTACTTCCATCCATTTTCCTTACACTCTTGTCCCTTAGTGGTGTCGGGAGGTGCTGTTCCCTATCTCCAGCTAACATTCTGGGTGAGAGGTGGGGTCACCCTGGACAGGTCGCCAGTCAACACAGAGACACACATACCTAGGGGCAATTTGGAGAGGTCAATTAACCTGACAATCATGTTTTTGGACTGTGGAAGGAAATCGGAGTACCTGGAGAAAACCCACACACAGGGAGAACATGCAAACTCTATGCAGAAAGACCAGGGCCGGGAATCGAACCCTTGCTGCAAGGCAGCACCTCTACCAACTGCGCCACTATGCAGCCTTCTCCTCTTACATGTGGATGTAAAAGTTCAGACTGTAAGTTAGCCTAATACTCAATAAAACAGCTTAAAAAATTGCCCCCCAGTCTTGTTTGGATTAAAGTTTTTGCAGTGCAGCTTTTCAGATGACTCACACTGAATAATTTACGGTTATGTTCTGTGGAGTCCTAAATTTTTCCGACTGGGGTTTTGACACTTGATCATATGAATATTAATTTGGTACAATTAACAAATGATGCTATGACAAATCTTTTGCTGGGGACAGAAAATTCAATATTAAAATGCCTATAGTGGTTTTTGGGCTCTTCAGACCTTCGGTTTGTTTAATGTGGTACATTTTCTGAAGTTCACAGAGGCACTACAAAAAGCATTCTGTACTCTGCTACTATTTAAAAAAAAAGGTTTAAATGTACGCAGAGAAAGAAAATAATTTGGAGCGCTAGTGGAACAGTACACTTTGAACCATAACAGGTCTTTATAAACTAAATTAGCCGGTGTCCTTGAATTGTGGCTTATTCAGAGAGTGTTGCATTGCAGTAAGTATATGCTAGTAAAATAAATGTTTTATTGTGTTAGTAAAGTGAAAATATGATTTTCTTTCATCAGATGCACACACATGTTGGAAGATGAGATCACTCTGATGGGTAAAAGTACATACTCACATAAATCATTTGTTACTGTTTTGTTACTGTTATTGCTTTTTTTATTTAGAGATTATTTATAGATGGTAAAGTAAATTTCAGCATTAGGAAAAGATGTCTTGAATACAAAAGAACGTTTTCAAATTATGATTTCATCTATCAAAACTTAAAGAAAACTAGACAAACCAACCAGGCCCTATTCAATAAACTAATTATTCTCAAAACCTCATTACTGGTTCTGCTCTTTTCAGCTTTAGCAATCACCATCCAGTGCTTGTGATAACTGGCAGTGAGTCTTTTAATGTGCTGTGAATGCGTTTTGGTCCATTCTAATTTTCAGAATTATTTTTAATTAAGTAACTTTATAAGATCATGTCATTGCATCATAAAACAATGTTACTCTGGACTTGACTAGGGCACCACAGAGGCTTCTTTTATCTTCAGTCATTCTGAAGACTCAACTGAGTTTTTCTTGTTGAATTAAGCCTTAATATCTGAAGTACTTTGGAACTTTTCAGGATGCTTTTGTGACAATCACTCATTGTCGCACTTTTTTTTTAGTTGGACAGCCACTCATGAGACAGTTCATCACTGTCCTATGTTTTCTCTATTTTCGTAAAATTGTGCTAACTGTGTTTTTGCTGCTTTCCAACAAGCCTTAAAATGTAAAACTTTCCAGGATGACAGATGTCAATGACTTGACTTGTTTCCATCTGTTCTAAATTTATTTTATTGTTTGCCTACTTTCTGTTATGAACAGGTCCTCTGCTTCTAATTCTATGCTACTTTTATATATATATAATATATATATATATATATATATAATATATAATATATATATAATATAATATATATCTTCTATCTTCTAATCAAAGTCACATTATAATAATATTTAATAATATACATGTGACTTTGATTAGAAGATTAACAAAAATCGGCCTTACATAGCAGGAGATCAGAGATGCTACGGAGCATCATAAGTAAACACTGGTGTGTCACTATATGTGTGGACAAACTGTATGCCAGTGATGGTGGGGTGGACAAAGGATGCAATTAGCTGAACAGAGCACTTGTAATGCACTCTCAGGGGCGCAGTAAGTCAGGGAACTCAATGCGGCCGCCAGGTTCACCAAGCAATTAAGCAAGCTAAGAGAGTCGGAGCGGCTTAGCCTGACGCTCTACAGCTTTGCTTTGCATCGATGTTAAGATGAGATCGGGGCTCACTTTCAAATCCTGTCAGTCCACCTGTGTCCTACCGTTCCCATCCACACTGGCTTGTGAATCTGAAAACAGAGCAAAATGGACAAGTGCGGACAAAGCATTACATGGGAGGCATTATCATTCTCTTTATTCCTCATAACTGTGTCTGACATATCCTCTGGCTTCTCTCCCAGATCCCCTGCATTAAATATATATTTTTCTTTACACCCTTTTATCCCCCCTCGCTTAATGAATTATTTATATAGGAGAGAGTGAAGGAGTAGAGAGCCCTTTCCATGGAGTAAACACACTAATAAAAAGAGTGATGACTGCAATAAAATGATATGGAAGCATCACTTGCCCCCTTTCTAAAATGTGTTTTCAAGTATTACAGGCTATGCACCATTTAAAATTTCATAATGTGCCAAACAATTTAGTAAATCTTTCACAGGAAGTGAAAGGACTGAAACATGGAGCCAGATTCATACTGCAGGTGGCTCTTTTTATTCTCATAAAAACTAATTAATTTGCAATGCACAATCACCGTAAACTGTAATAATCTGTTCTGCTGAATAAACTGAACTGATTAAATCCTCTTAAATATTTCATTTTCTGATGCTGTTTGACCTCCATGGAGAAAGAGCAAACAGTCATTAAACCTCTTCTCCACTTTTCTGGTCCCTGCCAATTTTAGGTGGACACCAAATATTACACAAGAACAACGATAAAATGTTTGCTGCACTGGAAGCATTTTCACTGTAAGCCTCCCTTGACAGTCCTCCAGTGTTTTTATTTTCTGTTTTCTTATTTTCACCAGTCCATGAGCAGAGCAGAAAGTGGAGATAGAGATTTTTTCTGGGGAATAACTGCGAATCTACCTGCAGTACATTCATGAGAACTCCATCTCTAGGGTGAACAAAGCAGAATCCGTTGACCATTTGCCAAAATAATTTGAAACATGGCTCACCGGGAAGGAAGAATTTGTTAATAACAATGTACTTAATTAATTTTTGAGGAGAAATCCTCAGCTTCAAGCAAGGATCATGGTCGAAAAATTAAAGCAACCTCCTTTAGATAGCTGCACAGATTTAAGTGGGTTATTTTTTCACCCCTGTATTTTTCTTTTTCTCCTTTTTATACATGTTTACCTGCACAGTTTTGGCCTTTCAGTTCTGCAAAGAGAGGCCTCTTGATACTCCAGGTCAAAGCAGAGAGCCTGGTAATTGAAGTTGTACATAATAAAAGAAGAGGTCGGTGGCGCAGGTGGGGGAGGTGTTCATTAATAATTGATCAAAGAGCCGTTAAATTGAAATGTGTTTGTATCAATTAATCATCTCCCCAGATGCCACTAATCAGCCTTTTCCATTGTAGCATCATAGCAGTCCTGCAGACTACAGTGGCTGTGCAGAAGTCATCTTTTACCAAGAACTTAAAACTGACCTCTGCATGCGTGACAAAGTGATTAAAATACTATTGAAGCAGAACACTGCAGGCCTTGCTTACAATCTCTTCAAAAAACATCTTGCTGACTGTATTACATACAGTACTAATTATGAACCATTTATCATATTTTTAGCTTCATAAGGCTTTTAAAAGAGCCTCTACCAATATTTTTTTCAGATGTCAAGCTGTCTTTACTGTTTATTGCATATTTTGCAGTTCAAAATATGCAATAAACAATGAGGGAGTATTATTTTCCTAAAGCATTATGCTTTCCCATGCCACTATAAGATAACATAGTATATAAAATAAGTGGAGAAAAACAATTAGATGAATCACATACACAAAGATAAGCTGTAGTGCTTTGTGGAATGCAAGACTTTAGGTGTTCATTTGAAAGACATCGACTTCAATTAATGGCTGACGATCATTAAACTGATTAAGAAGCATGTGATGTATATGAACCTGGGTTTGTACGAAGCATTTTAGTACTTTAGTTTGCCTTATTTATTATTTGTATGAACTCCAAACTGACCAACTATGTAACAGCCCTGTGATGGATTTTTAGATTTGTCTCACCTTGACGCCATTAAACATATTTCTTCACTGGTGCCAAATAGCTAACTCAGTAACACTTTATTTGAAGGGGTGTGATAAGGCTGTCATAAACATGAACAAGTCCTTATGAATGTCTATGACTGTTGTCATGAAGTGTTATTTGGTAAATAATGACCCTTTCAATGCAAAGTTGCTTTAAAAATTGCATTAAAAGTCCATTAAAAGTGCCAACTTTGCATGATTTTGTAGATAATGACAATTTAATGCAATGTTGGCACTTTTAATGGACTTTCAATGCAACTTTTAGAGCAACTTTGCATTAAAAGTGTCATTATTTACCAAATGACACTTCATGACAACAGTCATAGACGTTCATAAAAACTCGTTCATGCTCATTATAGGTGTTATGTATATGACAGTGTCATGTCAGTCTTATTCACACCCCGTCAAATAAAGTGTCAGCAGCTAACTCTTTTTCTTGTCATAACACAAAACCTACGATTATATGTGAGCAGCTGTAAAAGTCCATTTACTTTAAATCAGGGTCTTTTTGGTCATGACCTCTCTCACTCAGCTGATGCTAAACTGACTTTGCTGTGAACAGTGATACCGATGTTCTACATGTTTTTTTTAAAATTTCAGATAGGCTTGCGCCTTATTGGTTCCTGGGTTTTTCCTAATCATTCTAACCATTTTTTTTTCCTCAGACAGAAAAACTTAGGCTATTATGTTTGAAACTTCCCAGCCAGCATACCTAGGTGGGCCCCATATGGGGAAAAGAAGGGCACACAATATGGCTCTCATTTGACTATGTAGGGGCATGGCCTACATGGGCCCTACGTGGGCCCCACGTGGGCAAACCTGTGTGGGGCCACCATGGAAACCGCGGACAAACCCAAATGAGACCGATTTGTCTGCCCTCCTTTTCCCCATATGGGGCCCACCTAAGTATGCTGGCTTGGTTGGACTCCACCAACAGAGAAATGATTCCACACATCCCTGAAAATTGGTTTGAGAATGGAGGAAGCAGACTAACATTAAGCTTCTGGATTGGTTCCAACCTCAACCCTTCTATAAATTTATAGACTGTGGGATGACTGTGTTGTCCCAGGCACTGATGGCTATGAAAGGAAAAGTGTATGGTTTCTCTGCAACTTGCTTATGGAAATTAGTGGAATGGATGTTTAAATGTGAGCTTTTATATGTGGTATGGACTCTGTCTTCACAATAAATTTATACTTTTGCATTGAAATCAAGTTATTAAAAGTCACTGATTTATTTTTTTCATTGTTTTAAGTTCAAGCATTCAGCACACTAAAAACATGTGTGGTTCAAATGCATCTTTCAAAGTTCAGAATAAATAAATGATATATAATATAATGACTGCATGCAGATATTGAGTGTGCATAACCAACTTTTTTAATAATTACTGTTGCTTTCTTTCAGTAAGCTAAGTGACTCATCCCACTTCAATGACTTTAAGATCTCGTCAGAATTCTTGTGTTCCAAAGAATCACCTCAATTTGATCTGCACAAACATCTGACCTCCATCTTTAATTAAGATGAAAGCCAAAACCCTTTCTGTATTTATTACATCAGTGAGCATTCAGGTTAATCCAAAAGGGGATTATTTCTTCTCACGGAGAGTGCCCACATTGGTGTAATAAAATCACTAGGAAGCCCATTCAGTTTCTGCATGCCTCTGAACTCACAGCTTGGTGGCAAGTCATAGACGTTAAACCCACAGAGCCTGATCAAAAAAACTTCCCCATCATTTTTATATAAAGTTTAACTCTCTGTCTCGGGGCTGATGGTGCTGACATGAATATGATCAATGACAGTGGATCAGCCCCGTGGGAAGAGCAAGATACACATCACATGATTAATGGCTTTGCCAGCTGTCATGAACTATACTGGACCAATACACTGAAGGCTTCATAAATCATAAGTGTTCTGACACGTGAAGCTTTTTGCACCTTATGAAGGTCCACGTTTATTGAGACCTTAATTTTTTCCTGTTGCTTTTTTGTGCGGAGCATGGTATGTTTTTTTGTTTGTGTTGGTTTTGTGACAGAAAGAGCAATTAAGAGACAGAAAATTATAGTGTCCAAATAAAATATAACTTGAAAGTGATCTCTGAAGGACCGTAATGCACTAATAATGTCTCCTGAACCTGGAAAAGGAGTCCGAATCAGATTTTCAGCCACAAAGCCTTGAGATATCTGTCAGCTTATCAAGTGCTTAGAGCAAAAGTATTTGTTGACATTCGACTGTTTATAAAACCAACAAACACTTCTGCTACAACTACTTCCCGCTGGAGTGTTGTTTTTTCTTTCCACCTGTCAAATGTGAATCTGTTATTAAGTCACATTTCATCCATGCAGTCACTTGATTCATGACCCAGAGCGGGGAAAAAGGCATATATTGCACTGAAATGAATCTATTATAATGCAGATTTTGTGCTTATCTACGGTCTTTGTGACACTTTACATCTAATTCAGAGATTCTCTGAAATCAATATCTGTATTACAAACAGAAGACTAGACTACAGCACTTTCTAGATAAAGAGGTGTGGGAATAGCTGCTGGTATCTCCCAGTATCCAGTGGATATACGTCTGACACCCAAGTGAAAAAGACAGTTATGTGACCTTGAAAAAAAGAGACCCTGATAAGTAATTTCAAAACTTTCTCTACATCTAGCTTAATAATGCTTTAGTCTTGAAACAAGTACTCCTTGAAAAAAAATGGCAAGACACTTTATTGTTTAAACTAAACTGATTAATACATTAATACTTTCAATTCTGCAAAATAATTAAATACTTTTTCACTATGTTCCGTTTGAGAGATTTTCAATGCAACTAAATAATTAGTGTGTTTCAGGAGCAAATAAAGTCTTTTCCTTTAGTCTGTAAAAGCGACTGTCTAATGTTTAATTGTGTAACCCTAAAAAAGGATTTTCTGTGTAAATGTTTTATATTTTTTTATCTCTAAAGAAACAGTTCATCCAACATGTTTAAGAGATTAAGAGAAGAAGCGGTAAATGAAGATGACGGTTTACAATCAGTGTAAAGGAGAACTGTTTATTGGTAAAGATTTGTGAACAGTTTGAAACTGCAAAATGACTCATTTTCATAAGGAAGTGGATCCCATATGAAGATAATTACCGTAACTCCAAACTTTCAAATCAAGGTGCAAAACTCTCAAAAAGATTGAACTTCTAATTTTTTTCAATATACTATTGAATTTGGTGGTGTCGCAAAATACACAAAATTAACCTCAAAAATGATATGGCAAAAAAAGTAATCATAAAGTCCTGGAATAAATCAAACTGAGAGTCTGATTCTATATTAAAAACTTCACTGGGATTTTGTTTCAGAGCCAATATAGAGAAAATCAATATTCCTGCATAAATGAGCACAAGTGGGTGGAATTTTGTACACCATATAAAAGAGCACATTTAGCAGCCCACATCTTGGATGTCCTGCTCAGATCTGCTCTGGCTTACTTCAGCTTTTTATTGCAACCAGCAGCTTTTTAATGCAAATGTTTAAAAAATACATAAATAAATAAATCTGTCATGTAGCGTCACTGACACACTGCAGCTTACATTTTCTCGGCACCAAACGCATCGTAGCTTTACTGAAAGTTCTAAAAATAACAAAAGGGACATGTGTAAAATATAGAAAAGCTGGCATAGGTTAGGTTCATTTGAAATGGATATTTGGCACACATATTTTTTCTTCCTCTGATTCATGAGAAGATAATTCAAATCTATTATGGCAATGACAGACTTCACCAACAGCTCCACCCACAACAGACATGACTAAACAGAGATCTAATTACTCTCTGGAAATGCCCGTGATGCGTTTTTTTTTTTTTTTTTTTTGCTCAATATAACTCAACTATAAAGAACATTAAATGTGGGGATTGATTTCAGGTCTTTTACCTTTACAATTGTTAGCATTACAAGCCATTTGTTCAGCTCACAGGAGAAACATTATGTAACTGAGTGTAATCAAATTCTCACTTTATAGAGCTTTAAATTGGCCATAATGTCAGCTGGAAGTAATAACGTTTCCTCAATGCACAGTGCCAATTTGCATATTTTTACTGGTGTTGACAGCATCACTTCCAGTTTTCTTTATATTCTCTTTACATTGAAGAGAATTCAGTTTTTCATTCATATATTTTCACGTTTGAACTCTGTTTTGTTCCTTGTATGTGGTTGCAGTGACTCAGTTTTATAGCCTGTTTGTAAAACGGGTCACCGAGGAAACAACCACCCACCTACACATATGCATATCCAAACTCATCAGTCGAATGTGCGTGTGTGTACGCAATCCGCAGGCCCTAGAACCAAGGAGGGCAGCCACAGAAGGAGATGATGTAGAGCGAGGGAGTAAGAAAGACAGAAATACATAGGTCAGAATCATTAGAACTATGAACCCTTCATAACAAAGCACAATGGTGGGACTATTAGGATCATAATTATCCTCATTAGCCTAATACCTTCTTTTCCAATCCTGTACAAGATGATATGTAACTCTGTTGAGATCAATCAGATCCCTATACGGAGGGATGGAACATATGCTGCTTTTAATTATGTAGAAAATACTGAAATGGATTTAAAACTTAACTTAAAATTAAAAAAAAATGTAGCAAGATTGTGCTTGCCTTTGGGAATCCATCTGTTTCTTGAAAATATAAGGCCAAATTGTGTGCTCTATAATGTTGCAAATGCATGAGTTCCTGTGCAAGTGCAACCTGCTTATTTCACTTCAGCTTTGTCGACTCAACTGTCAGTAACATTTTAACATTTTTTAGAAACCTCTCCTGAATTAAGGAATATGATGGTTAATTCAAAATTCAAGACATTTATTGTTTTTATAATCCTCAAATCCCTCTATCATTTTACTTCTGGAAATTTGCCATCAATCCAATAAAGCTCCGCCTTCAGCCATTGCCTTCACCCACTTTTCAGTTTGTGAAGCCCTAATATGTGAAAACTGGACCCCAATGTGGAAACATCTAGGGTAACATCAAACATTTACTCTGAATTTGTAACTGGGGAATGATTTGAGATGCTCTACAAACTGTTTAACTGTTATCCTTTAATCACATGAATTATTTTGCTTTCTATTTGACCAAATTAGAAACCTCTTGAATCTAAAAAGAAATATCTATAATGTGTCTGTTGGCTGATTTTGAGAAGAGATAAGACAATATTTCAACAAAAATTGAAAGAGAGAAGTCCTAGAAATAAAACTAAATCACTCCATCAAAACATTTTTTCTTCTTTTTTTTCATGGCACCTCATATTTATCAGCAGTGACAAGCCCCTTATAAACTGATGCTTATCTCATATTGTCTTATAAAACAATATATCATCTGGATACAGAAACTGATGCACAGCTCATATTTAGGCGTAAAAAATCTACAGATTTTTATGCCCAGTTTTATTTGTAACCCTTTTCCACTGATACAAATAAATCAATTTCAATCAATTCTCTTCAGAAGTCACTTAATCAATACATGTAGTTCACCTGTGTGTGTGTGTGTGTGTGTGTGTGTGTGTGTGTGGTGTGTGTGTGTGTGTGTGTGGTGTGTGTGTGTGTAGGTGTGTGTGTGCGTGTGTGTGTGTCTTTAAGCCCAACCTAGATGCTAGATTGTTCCATGGAAATCTCAGAGGTTTGGTATAGTACATTGAGAATTTGATCTGACTTACCTATTTTGCAAAGAAGGTTCGAAAAATATTTATGGAAAGCTTGGACAGACATACCCCAAAAAAACCTGTAGCTGTAAATACAGCAACAATTGATTCTACAAAGTACAGGTGCTGGTCATAAAATTAGAATATCATGAAAAAGTAGATTTATTTCAGTAATTCCATTTAAAAAGTGAAACTTGTATATTATATTCATACAAACTCATATATTTCAAATGTTTATTTCATTTAATTTTGATGATTACAAATGACAACAAATGAAAATCTCAAATTCATCATATCAGAAAATTAGAATCTTGTGAAAAGGTTCAAAATTGATGGCACCTGGTACCACACTCTAATCAGCTAATTAACTCAAACCACCTGCAAAGGCATTTAAATTGTCTTTCAGTCTAGTTCTATAGGCTACACAATCATGGGGAAGACTGCTGACTTGACAGTTGTCCAAAAGACGACCATCGACACCTTGCACAAGGAGGGCAAGACACAAAAGGTCATCGCTAAAGAGGCTGGCTGTTCACAGAGCTCTGTGTCTAAGCACATTAATAGAGAGGCGAAGGGAAGGAAAAGATGTGGTCGAAAAAAGTGTACAAGCAAGAGAGATAACCGCACCCTGGAGAGGATTGTGAAACAAAACCCATTCAAAAATGTGGGGGAGATTCACAAAGAGTGGACTGCAGCTGGAGTGAGTGCTTCAAGAACCACCACACACAGACGTATGAAAGACATGGGTTTCTGCTGTCGCATTCCTTGTGTCAAGCCACTCTTGAACCACAGACAGCGTCAGAAGCGTCTTGCCTGGGCTAAAGAGAAACAGGACTGGACTGCTGGTGAGTGGTCCAAAGTCATGTTCTCTGATGAAAGTAAATTTTGCATTTCCTTTGGAAATCAAGGTCCCAGAGTCTGGAGGAAAAGAAGAGAGGCACTTCATCCACGTTGCTTGAAGTCCAGTGTAAAGTTTCTACAGTCAGTGATGGTTTGGGGTGCCATGTCATCTGCTGGTGTTGGTCCATTGTGTTTTCTGAGGTCCAGGGTCAACGCAGCCACATACCAGGAAGTTTTAGAGCACTTCATGCTTCCTGCTGCTGACCAACGTTTTGGAGATGCAGATTTCATTTTCCAACAGGACTTGGCACCTGCACACAGTGCCAAAGCTACCAGTACCTAGTTGAAGGACCATGATATCCCTGTTCTTAATTGGCCAGCAAACTCTCCTGACCTTAGAAAATCTATGGGGTATTGTGAAGAAGAAGATGCAATACACCAGACCCAACAATTCAGAAGAGCTAAAAGCCACTATTAGAGCAACCTGGGCTATCATAACACCTGAGCAGTGCCACAGACTGATCGACTCCATGCCACGCTGCATTGCTGCAGTAATGCAGGCCAAAGGAGCCCCAACTAAATACTGAGTGCTGTACATGCTCATACTTTTCATGTTCATACTTTTCAGTTGGCCAACATTTCTATAAATCCTTTGTTTTTATTGGTCTTCAGTAATATTCTAATTTTCTGATATGCTGAATTTGAGATTTTCATTTGTTGTCATTTGTAATCATCAAAATTAAACGAAATAAACATTTGAAATATATGAGTTTGTATGTAATGTATGAATATAATATACAAGTTTCACTTTTTAAATGGAATTACTGAAATAAATCTACTTTTTCATGATATTCTAATTTTATGACCAGCACCTGTATAGACTCAGGAGAGTGACATACAGATGTACTCCACTTCTTTCCTTCAGTTTAGAAAATGTTGAAAACTGTAGAATTTTCTGTCCACTTCACAACCATGCACTGCTATGGACTGGTCTATCACATTACAAAAAAAAAAGAAAAACACAGCACATTAAAGTGAAACTACAAAAAACACTTCAGAGGATCTGCACTGTATTCAAAGCAAACACATTCTGTTATTTATCACCTGGACTGCTGTGAAAAGTCTGTTTACCATGATTCCAACATTGTCCTCATGTCAAAAAGCCAATTGGTTGTTGTTTAGTAAAAATACATGTTCACATTTTCATCTAGATGTGTTTTGGGTTTTGTAAGAGACATTTTGCCTGAGGATACTCACCACACTGTCTCTTACCCAATACATAGCAGATCAGTGGAAATTCTTTTTGGGATTCTTACCAGATAGAGCTGGTGCAGACAATAAATGGATGGGTAGACGGTATGGAGTGTCCCTGCAGAGAGGATGTGAGCTATCTGTCATAGAAATGACAGGCAACATGTTTTTAGAAAGCACCTCTAATAAATAAAAGCTGCATGAAGGATGCTGGGGAAAGAGCCTGGCTTTAGATGAGCAGGAAGCAGAGAGCAATTTGATTAAAGCTGAAATTAGCAGCCAATGTATTGCCCAGGAACAAACCTGCAGTTTCTTTCCAAAGTAATGATCCAAGAATGAGGACGAACACAGAGAAAGAGTCAATCTAGTGATAAATTCCAGCCAAAAAAAAAAAAAAAACTATCTGGTAGCTGCATTTATCTCAAACTGACACATCACTGAGCAGAAAACTGTGTTCTGCTTGTGCTGTGACATCTTGAGGTTGAGAAGTCAACCGCAAACAAATGGAGTCAAGAGGTTTAAGCAATGCGAATACCAAGAAGGTGCAAACGCTGGTATTCTTTGACAAGGCACAAATATCTCTTCTGCAAATCAACAATAAAATGTCTTGCTTGAATTCTTGCTTGTGTGATTTTTAGATGGAAAACAAACGGCACAAGAAACATGTATCATGGCAAACGAGCAGAGCAGCTCTAAAATCTGCAGCCGGAGACGCTGTTACCCTGACACTACCCTAACCGCCTCTGCAGTGATAATGGAGACTTTGTTTTATTTTTTTAGCTAGCAGGAAACCAAGTGGGACCACAACAACCGAAGTGTGTGTCTGTCTGCACCAGCTAGCAGACATCACGACAGATAATTAACATAAAGTGAATCAATTGTTTTAAAAGTTCATTTAAAACCCCAAAACGTACAACTTTTGTAGTGGAAATATGTTTTCTTCCGTTCATGTCAATTCATGTTTTCGCATCCACCTAAAAAATGTGTAGTTGCGCCACTGGCTCAACATTAAATAAATTGGAAAGGTTGGCTTGACAAAATACCTTAAAAATAATCTCAAACTACAGTAAAAAAAGTCTGAGATTTTTTTTAATAAGATAAATCTGAGAATTAAAATAAAAATGATAGGTAAAAACAAAGTCAGCTGTTTAAGAATCTGTATCTCTAAGCAACAAACATTTACCTGATATTGAAAATTTCTGCAAAATACATTTTTTTACACTCTCACTTCCCATGATACTATCTAAAATTATTTTTATTATTATTATGGCATTTTTTGTTTTACTGACCTTGTCACCTTCAACTTGTCACTCTTCAGCAGTCCACCAGATGGACCCAGATTTAATTTTCACCAATAACTACCTGAGTGTCCACACCCTACCAAACACCTGACAGAATGTTATTGGCATCAACATTTAAAACTTCCTGACTGTTGAATGAGATTCACTTCACTGAATAGATGTATTGAGGTGTTTGCCTTTTTTGTTGGATCTTCTTGCTTATTTGTATACTTATTTTCCTCACTTCTTTTTTAAAATATTACTTTCCATAAATCTGTGTTAGATTTAATCCATTTTTAATTGTATGTTTTATATAACAAACTTTTATCGGTTGCACTGACTACTAAACCTTTTAAATGACTGAAAGTGACAAAAGTATATTTTAAATTTTTGAAGCAAATGTATTTTAAATAACAGAGAAACACAGAAAGACACATTCTCCTTAGAAAAACTGCAGAGGTTCTGCAAGATGCAGAAATTAAATCAGAACATTCAAATCATAATGCAGAATTTAATCCACAGGATTAAATGATTTATTCAGGATTTCTCCTCTAATTATTGTTATCATCTCTTGGCAGAAAGTGTAACACTTTTAGCTCTTTTTATATTATTATTTAGGACTGTAAATCTAGCTCAAAATACATCAAACTTTTAGAGTGCTGAACAAGTTTAGGTTACCTCTTTGAAAATCTGATGGAAAATGTGTATCACTCATTCAGATTAAATTTAGTACAAACGAAATAGCTATTTTCAATGTTTGTCACGCTGAAATGAAGGAAAGACAAAAAAAGAAGGGTGAAACTGACCTTTATTCCAAAAGGCTCTGAACAGGCAGAACAAAAGAAAACCTGTTTATTCTGAGATGTTTATTATGATAATGATTCTGGTTTATTTCCTACATGGGTAAGTCATCATGGCATCAGGCACCTAACTTGTTCAAGGGTTTTTTTTTCCTTCCTATAACAGATCAAGGTCAAAAATGCATCTGTTTTCCACCAATCAATGCTTTGAGAATACATATATATATATATATATATATATAAAAAAAAAAAACCCTCTACTCTCTACCATTTTGCCCCTTACTTTGACCAGATCATTTTGTGGGCGATACCTTATCAGAATTGAGCCTGTATGTCTGAAAACCAAGGCTGATTATACCTAATTTTCTTCCCTGTTAGTAGCTGAAAATCAGAAATTAACTTTAATTAAAGTGTTCTCTTTTCTCCACATAATCAGTCTGTTTCTTTCAGTGGGTAAAAATTGCACGACAGTAATGTATCTGCCAGAACATAATTCCAAGGACACCATATGTACCGAGACACAAACTCTGTCAGTTTGTCTCCAGCTAAGTTTTCTCACAATGTGTTGATTGGCTGTAAAATGTCACTTAAAGTTAATGTTTCCAATGTGGTTTATGGAATGACGTTTAAATGTTGTTACACAACTACACAGCCAAGCTGCAGGCAAGCATCTCTCTTTAATGTAGTTCACACACACACACACACACACACACACACACACACACACACCTACACACACACACACACACACACACACACACACACACACACAAACACACACACCTACACACACGCACACACACACAAACACACAAAATATTATATGTTCCTCGTTGTACCAACTTTTGATGACAAAACATACAGATGTTTTCAAGAACACACTACTGATTTGTTCTGAAGACAGAAAGGGTGCTTACTCAGAGAGTAAACTTTAACTTACTTCTGTTAGTTTATAAATAACTCAATGGCTTATTATCACATTATAGATCTGTTGTTGGTGTATCAATCCTCCAGATTACTCAGGTTTTCTGGTTCTATTCTGCTCTGCATCCACTAAATCTGGAGACGTATAATAAGTTGTTATGCTTTAGTGATCTGGAACAAACTTCCGGAAAAACTGCAAAACAGTCAAAACACTGGAAACCCACCTACTTATGGCTGTCTTTGATCCATAATAACTGGAAAATTTAATTGTATATTTTACATATTATTTGTTTGATAATTTTGATGACTGCATTTGATGAATGTAATGCTCAAGACTCTTTTTATAATGTGTTATTATACTATGTTTGGATGGTGAAAGCACCAAACATGTTGATGAAATGAGCTAGACAAATAAACTTGACTTGACTTTTTACTGGCAGGGAGAAAGAAGGTGAAAAATGCTGTGACAGAAATAATCTTTTTACCACCTAAACCAGTACTACTATACTACTATACTACCAGTAGTACTATGTTCCATACTTTGTGTGTTTACTAATTGTGGGGATTCCTGGAGTGTTTTTGATAGGTGAAAAGATACTTATATATTTCACCTCATCACTTCCACTAGCTTGATCTACAGCTACGTAGGCTACCAAAATGAAGAACAAGTCTCCTGCAGGACATTTTGAGTTATTTACAAATTATAAAAGTGTGGATTATCAGCTTTTTAATAATGACCATTTGAAAGTTGGCATTCTGCAAACAATATTTGTAAGTAAAAGGACCTCAAAGTTTATCCCCTTACCTGATCAGCTAACTGAGGGTGTTAACAAAGGCTATTAATTCACATTACTTTATAATAACCCTCAACAAATAAGTGAGCTTTTGTCTCACTTATCTAGTTAAAAATCTATATTTTTGGAAGTTTTCAGCTTTTATCCCATTTTCCAATAAGACTGTGATATTCTGTCTTGTGAAATGTTCCCTGTCAGATGCTCAGTGTCATCATTATTGGCCAAAACCAATAACAAAGCTGTGCGAATAGTCAGGCAAAGCCAGACAAGTCAATCAACTGGGAGTTTTCTCCAAATCCTGAAACATTTCAGATGTAAGCAATCTGAATTCAAGCCAAATCTCTCCAAAACATGTTTGCATACTTAGAACAATGGGTTAGAATTCAGTGCTCTGCTGTTCCATGACTGGGCATGTTATTTTTATTTACTTTTTATGTTTATCTTAAAACGCCAATGCTCTTGAAGTGCTCCTGAGTTTTCAAATAACTATTAACCTCAATTATCAGACAGCAAGTCAACCCATTATTTTCAATTCCAATTTCTTTCTTTCAGTCATGCCTGTCTCACCCCTAACATCCTACGGTGAGTAAAATGTCTGCAAAGCATAGTGTTACATTAAGTGATGTTATTATTGGGTCATTGCTGCAATATTTAAATCACAGCTGTGGTTTTCTGCAACAGTGTTGAACATAATGCGGTATGCATGGCCTCCGAAAGGTACTGTGGTTATGTAGCACATTGACGTGTCCAAAAAAAATCTGTGGCTGGTGGGTTTAGGTTGTGATCAAATTGTGTATGTTACAGTGTAGGCTGTGTGGGAAGGTGATGTGGGAATGTTATTTTCCCAAGGCGTAACATCTTCTAATCCCATTCAAACAAAATGTTGATATGCAGTGTAACAGGAGAGTTGAGGTTAGCTATGTCGGATCTCTCTGGACAGAGAACAATTGGAATTAAACAAAATCCAATGATCAACAACTTAAAACTAAAGCAATAAAATAAACAATTGATAAGGTTAATGAAAACCCAACACAAAACCATAAAGCAATATATCAGATGAAACACTTGACAGAAAACTAAAAAAAAACAGAAACGAGGAAAGAAAACAACAAAACACAAGACTATGATAAATGACTAGAGAACAAAAGGAAATTGCATTTCTATCCTTTCAACAGTGAAAAACATCTTTTTCAACCAAAAGGGCATTACTGACAGTGCTGCAACTGACATCAAGCCAAAGCACCCCAAAAAAAAAAAAAAGCCTGGAATCTAAAATAATCATGACGCAATTTAAGAGTAATGTAATCAGAATCGCGTTCTTCAACACGCACACCAATGTGACAATAAAATGTAATGATGAGGGTGTTTGTCTTTCATAAAAATAAAAAAAACTTGTTTGTGTGACTTGAGAAAGACGCTGCTGCAAATGTCTTGATATTGCCATACCAGAATATTCCCTGTAAATATATATCAATCTCTTTTTCTCTCCCTCCCTCTGTCTTTCAAGTGGTTTGTCTACCTGTTCCATCATTTGTCAAATAAAAAGAGAAAACATCAATGCTTCACGATCGTGTGACTATTTTGTCATCTGTCGTAACATGCGCCTTCAGTGATTTCTTTTTCATCCTTCCATCAGTTCTCAGATTTGATTTAAAATGAAGGTCATATATCTTGTCATCTGTGGCTTTTAATGACTTACGCTGCTCCACACGGGCACAGAAACAGAGACTGTGCAGTCTTCCCTTTGCATATCTACTGTGGTCACTGCCGTCTGCAGAAAGTAAGCCAGAGGAAATGAAATGGGATGGGTGGGGAGGGGCTCCTCTGCTTATTGCTGTGAAAAATTGTCTGCGTACAATCTTCTGAAAGCAGACAAACAAAATTAGATCAAGCTGTTTGAAAAGGTGTCAAGGCCATTGCTTCAGCTGGTTAACACGGCTGATTCTGGTGACCAGACTCTGGCCTCGGTCCACATGTGGTTTTTATTACACGAGGTCTTGCGGTTTTTGAAAAGCGGTGACCATAAGTGCTTAAAAGCTGTTTTAAATCAAGGGTGAGGAAATATGCTTCCCCAAAGTGTTTATTTTTCCTGTTCTGTGGTGCTTAGCTCTGAAAAGTCTTAATGTGGTCATCACGGTGCTCTGGAAACACACACAACATACACTGAACACACAAGAGCACAGCAGCAGCTGGTTTCATTAAGTTTCACGTTTTTGGGAGAGTTTGGTGAAAGAGTCGTTAAGGTAACCAATGCGGGATAAAACTTCAAATAAACTGGCAGGTGGCTCTGACATGATATATATGCTAATCTCTCCTCTACGGTGAAACATGAATGGATATGAAATATGAATATGGAGTAGTGTCATTGCTGCCTGCTGTTTCAGGACACCTGGATATTACACTGGCACATCACTGCTTCACATGAGAGTGTTTTTCAAGGTTGCTCTAAGCTGTAAATGCCCTTGCATGCTGCAGAGCTTTATTTTTCTTCATTTCTTAGATTATCCCATATATAATTGCACATCTAATCAGCTAAATAATAATCACAACTAATGGTTCATTTGATGCAACAGAATCATCAATAAGCACGAAACAGAAAGGCGGAATCAACATCAGCTTTCAAAAGACTTACGCCTATATCTCTTAAAGAGGCAGTAGCATGTTTTCCAGGCACATAAAGCCATTTTCTATCACCACCAAGTAACTGTGTTACATTCAGTTGTGATAAAAATACTTTATATATTATATATGGATGAAAAAAATTTAATGTCTTGGAATTGGGCTTCAGTATTGTCAAGCAACTTCTGGTGCCTGCTAATTGCTGCAGGCTAGTCTGAAGGAGCTGAGTGTGGAAGTGGTGGGGTGAGGTTTCTCCGTAATGCGGAAGCTTGGAATCTGCAACTCTGAGGAGCAACTTCACCTTCAAAGTCGGCACTCAGTTCCCCCCAAGTGTCTTGCACACAGCAGTAGTAGCCACGAGAGATTAAAGAATCTCTCAAACATGCATGAAAAGGTCAACACAACTCTCCAGGTAGGTTTTTGATGAAGGAATAGCATTATAATATGACATAAAGCTAAAGAATTTTGATTTAAGATAATATTGCCACTTCAATCTACTTTACATGTTTACATTGCAACAACAAAGTGTTTTATTGGAATTTTACATAATAGACCAACACAAAGTAGAGCACATTAGTAAGGTAGAGAAACAAGATTAAAAAATTATAATAATAATAAAATTGCAAACAAAAATCTGTGCAAATGTATTCACCCCCAGTTATTCAGATACCCCTATATAAATTCCTCTCACCTGATGAGTAAATACCAGAGTCCACCAAAATGTTAATCTACCTCAATATTTATTTAACTGTTAGGTTTATATCTTAGATATTTGGGAGAAAACATACTGAACTATCAGCATCATGAAGACAAAGTAACACAGCAGAACAGGCCGGGGCTGTAGTTGGAGAGAGGTTTAAAGCAAGGTTAGGTTATAAAATGATATTCCAACCTTTCAATATCTCACTGAAAATTGTTCAACCCGTGATCTGAAAATGGAAAAAGTGTGAAAAAACACTGCATATCAGAAAACGCAGGCCCCTTCAACTACATTGAGAGCTTTATTAGGAGAAGAAACGAAAAGCTCGGTGGTAACTTGGAAGTGGCTACTGGTTGTATAACCCACAAATCTGACCTGTAAACAATTTGTGAGAGGGGAAACTAAACCCTCACATCACCTGAAACACAACACCCTCATTATGAATTATGGTGGAGGTAGCAGTATCATGCTAAAGGAGGTTTTTTTTTTGTTTGTTTGCTTTTTTTAGCAGGGATAGGAAAGCTAGTCAGAGTTGATGGGGAAATTGGATGGAAAAAAAAAACAGTTTTAGAATCTAACAAAACACATTGAAATTTATGGTCGTGACACAATAAAAATGTTTTCTACATTGTGCTGCATCTACTTGGAGAGAGGCCACAGAGTGAAAAAGCCAAATAAATTACTGTACATTTACTTTGATGAAGACTTATCTCCAAAAAGGTTGGGCAGATTCTCTATGCACAATATTAAAAGGCAAGAAGTGAAAAATGAGAAAGTTAGATGCAGTCTTAAAACAATTATCATCATTTAGGTCCCAGCCAGGGGAACATAGACATTCCTCCACATTAGGAAAGGTTGTGCAGTGCTAATGTTTGTGAAGCTAATTTATTTCCCAGCCTCTTTGTACTAATCGCAAAGTAGAATATATATAATATATATATATATATATATATATATATAATATATATATATTATATATATATATATATATATATATATATATATATATATATATATAAAAGAAGGACCAGTTAATTTGATGATGCAAATGAATTATGGAACAGAAACGTGTTTTTGCTCAGGAGTTGGTCACACAGCATCCACGTATTCGCAGGCCACTCAGCAGGAAAAATAAAAGGCACAGATACACACAACTGCTCTCAAAGCAAATGCACACAAAGTGCGGATACTGGAAATAAGCACCATGAATGGATCCAAACACCCTCCGCTAATCCTGGTGGACCATTTTGTCATTACTGGCTCTTGTGTGAGCGACGATGCAGGAATGCAGCATCCAGTAAATGGTGCCCTGTAGCCGGCACAGAGAGCCCCCCTGCCAGCCTGATGTGTTCTGCTAGCAATCACAGCACACTGAGTCACAGGCCAGTGGAAAATGCCAGATAAACATCACACTGGGAATGAGCTTCCTCCCTTTTTCTCTCTTTTTCTCTCTGGCAGTTTAAGTGGTTTAAGAATAGCACTAGAGATGGAGCAGCTTATTTTAAGTGACACCATGAGAGTCAAAAGGTCAAATGAAACATACATGGTTAGGGATGGAGAATAAGGCACTCAGTAGATTAGATGACTGAGGTGCACGTTAGGTTATGTTGTCAGTTGCACTGCAATTCAAACGGCATCGTGTGTGTGATCCTGTTTCACCACTGCATGTGCTGCCTCTTCTATTGTGGGCTACAGAACACAGTGTAGGAAGAAGAAAAATAACTGAAACCTGAGTTCGATCTCAGTGCTCCGCTGACTTAGCCCGCTCTCAACCTCCTAAATAACACCTTCACAAAAAAAAAAAAAAATCATTCATGAAAAGCTTGTTGTAATTTCCTCTGAGACCTTAGGAACACAGCTGGGAGCAGGTCTGTTTCTGGCCCTTGTAAATCGTGGAAAGGCACCTCTGGTATTTCATTTCTGCAGAGCATCTCTCTCCTCATCGACTGGCCAGAGAGTAGTCTGGCAAACATCTCTTGCTCTTTGTGACATGTAACACAAACTATGTGCTGCAGCGTGTGACTTACTGATCGGACTGAGATATCGAGGAGTCTACTTGTTAAAGAACACAATATTAAATACAGTGTTAGGATAACATCAATATAACAAAAAGTCCAAGGAATAAAACTGTGAACATATTTAATACATGTCTAGGTTTTAAAATCATATTGCAATCTCAGCTGGAATACTGAAAATAATCAGTGATTCATGTCAGGAAAGAATATTGCAAAATTTTAGAAAAGGTAGTGAAAAGCAGGTCAGAATGAAACAGTCATGTGGTTCTCTGTTCAAACAAGAACAAAAAAGAGCTATTTAACTATTCAAGAAAACCTGTTAAAGGATACAAAATAGTTGATTACTAGCAAAACAACAAGCAAAAGATGCAACCAAAGCCACAGTGGAATTGTATTGATAAAATTGTGTGCATGTGTAAGAATAGTTCAGTCAAAGTCCAGATATAAATCTAACTTGGAATCTGTAGCAAGATTTGAAAAGTGAAGCTGAGTTCAAAGGTTATCCATCCTGAGCCTGAGGTATTTAGCAAAGAGGGCTGAGCAAAGAAATTAGTCTCTAGATGTGCATAGTTGGCAGAGAAATATGTGCAGCTGTAACTTCAGCAAAATGTGTTTTCTTTACTCGGGGGGAACTGAATGCAAATGCACACCTCACACTACCCAGACTGTTTTGTTTGCAAATAAAGATTAAAACCCATATCCTTCTTTGTACGTGCGTGTGTGTTTGCGTGTGTCTGCCACATACAGACACACTAATAAATTACATTAATATGTATGGCTATAATGTGAAGAACTGCCAAAAAAGTTCAAGATTTGAACACCGTGGCTTGGATATTTCTGGTTAACGTCAGAGGGAAGCATTGTGCTTTCAGTCCACTAGAATCCTACTTCTCAAATTGTCACCCATGCTGTGCTCACTACATCACAAATAATACAGTTTCCCATAATAAAGAACAATCTAATAAAGTGCTCTGAAAAGGTCCATTGCAAAAAAGTGATTTTTTTTTTTTACAGTAAAGCAGATTTTTCACAGTCCCACTATCTGCCCTTCAAATGGCTTCAATATTGAAAGCATTATCTCCTACCTTACCGTGGGACAAAACCACACACACTGCAAATGCAATTATAAGGTGTGACTGTGCCAAGCTTATCATTCTTTCTATGCATATTCTGACTCCGAACTGCCTGTTATATTCAATAATGTGTTAGTTGTTGTTTAATGAGTAAGAACACTGTTCTTACTCATTAAACACATTTAACACATTTAACAGCTTAGTGATTTTAGCATTTTTTATTTCAAAATAGAGAATTAACCTAAAAAGAGATCTGCCAATGATTATTGCAAAGCTTCTTTTAGATTGACTTCACTGTGGAATAGACTTGTTTCAGAAAAAAAAGAACTATGCAAATTACAAATGCAACCACTTAAATATTTTCTACATTGCATACTTTAAGAATGTTACAGTTTAGGAGAACTCAGCTCTGCATTGACAATGTCCAAGACTTATTCTAAACTTTCAAGTAGTATTCAGAAATAGTTTGGAATTCAAGAAGCAAAACTATGAATGGAGAGAGACAGGTTTGTTTAAAAACAGAAGGTCCGAAGGCCAAATTAAAAAAAAAAAAATCCTGCTTCAATTCGCCTATTCTGGAGATGAACTGAATAGTTGGACGAAAAAAAGCACATTCTGCAAATTTTGCATCTTACCACATAAGCCTATTTTGTACAGTAAATAAAATGAAATATGAATGCATAAGAAGGCAAATAAATAATTAATTTCCTCTAACTGCCTAACATGCAATAACATAGCATTCCTGTAATCCATGTGAAAAGATGCATTTGCAGCTAAAACTAATTCTCTTAGCATCAATATGTGTAAAGCTCTGCTCTTTCTGCTTGATTTAACATGAGTACAGCATAGGACTAATCTGGTGACAATGTTTTTTTTTTCTTTTTTTTTATTAATCAACTAATAATTTGAAAACAAAAGGTACCAAAGAGGATAGTACTTTTTCGAGAATTTGAACCACCATAAGTGCCACTTGAGGAGTTCTGTGCAAAGGATATTCCCAAACAAAGGTTGTTTGTTTTTTTTTTGTTTTTTTTTTTTTTTGTTTTTTTTATCATAAACGCAAAATGTATTTATTTTTATACAGCTTTAACTTCACTGGTCCTCCGGTGTTGTTCTTTCAGTAAATGCCATGTTTCAGACTCTGTACAATTCAGTTGATTCTATTATTCTATTACTAAATTACTTGATGATAATTTCCATAATCAGTTAGTCATGATTAAATGGATTAATTGTTTCAGCCATAAAAGATTCTCAAGATGATACTTCAGGAACACTTCAGAGATGAGAGTTTAAAGGCTTCCTGGCTCGAAGGAAACACGGTGAGGTTTGTGCCAGCAGATTGATCAATAAAGGACTCAGAACGTCTTACCTTACCAATAAGATGAGAACAGTTTGAAAATAGCTTAAAAGGTTTTCCTACATAAATATGTTATACTGTCTCTTGTACACTCTGGTGATTATGTGACAATAACACTGAACACATCAGGATAAAGTACTAGTTAAAGCAGGTTTAGTATAAATATTGTCCTAAAAAAGGACAGCTCAAGTTTTCTTTACCACAAATTTGATGTCTCCTCTCATGTATTATTGTCACAAGTCCAACAAAAAATGAGAAAAAAACAAAATAAAAAAATAGTGAGCAAATTTTAGGAAAAGGAAGAAAAAATCTTACAAAATAATTTCCAATAATAAAAAGCTGAAGAAAAAAAAATCATTGTATCCCAAACATTCTAACTGTGATGCATTGGTCATAGCTGCTGCAGAGAACATAGAAAAAACACTTTTAGTACCAGTGGGTTCCACTTCTTATTTCTTCCTGGCATTAGCTTCAGTGGCAGCCGGTGATCATGGCAACGGCTAGTCTTTGGCGGGCCTGCTCAGGTCTAGACTAGTCCAAGCTGGAATAGTAGACTATTGGCTGCGCTACTGAGGCCCTGTGTTTAATTAGGCCCATGCTGCTGAGCTGCTGCTGTTTATTTCCCCTGTGACACAATGCTGATCTCCGCAGACCGGACAAGGAGCGCTGGATATAGAGTCATTCTGCACACATTTTCCGTGCCTTCACCGGAGGTTCTATAGGCACAAAATCTGCTCATACATACACTTAATCTGTATGCTGCGCCAGCACTTCTGTCTGTGGCCATTCACATTTTGTTCACATGCCATCCTTTAGCAGAAAACAACAATTACACCTCAGCATGTTCAGTCAGTGTTCTCTTGGTCTCAGCGGCATTTTCCAAAGTATCACCTTGTTTCACTCTGCAGTCCTTTCACGTCTCTTCTGTAAAACTTCCAAACTGCTTGAACTCGAGACAACACAGTTTATTCATTATATATGATTGGGTTTTTTTTTTCTTCATTATTTTGACAAATGATCAATGATTAAATTAATTGACTGAGTGTCATGCTTCCTCTGAGGAAATAAAATCATAAATGAAAGGTTTGACATTCTGGAGGAGTTTTGCTTTTTAACTTTCGCTCTGCGATTTAGGTGACAACATCAAAACCACTGGGATATGCTTACACTTTGTGAAACTGTAGCCTGCAGCCACTTATCTTGGATTAGTGCAAAGACTTCAAGGGAAAACGTCAGCCTGAGGGGCGTACTACAAAGCGAGATTAATAGGTTTGTGAGGAAAGTTGAGCGTAAAGCCAGAGCTTTCGGTGTCACAAAGGTGGCTCTCTTTTAACCTGGCTTGAGAGCCACGGCCATGCTGGATGTATAAAGTCCTCTGTGCTCAGATTTTTGGATTTGAATCAGATTGAAAACACATCACTCTCTCAGTGGTTCTTTTTTTATTATTATTTCTAAGCAACATAGGTGCAAAGATTTATTTGTGACCTAATTTAAAACTTTTAGTTTTTCTTCATTGCCAATGACAAAATATTGGGCTTGAAATTAAAATAATAAATAAAATTATCGTTCAGATACTAATTATAATGTTGGTTACTGTTTTCCAAGTAGAAGTGGCAGAATATTTGAATATCTTATTTTCCTTAAAAAAATATTGGGTTTTGTTTGCATTGTGTAACTGGCTTATTTTCAGATGCTCCAGGCCAAGGTGTCAACGCGGTGTGAATGAACTGACAAGAATACCTAGCTTCATCGGGCTGTCACTATATCAGTACCAGCGAGAAAAGTTCTGACACTCTATAGCTGATGTGTGGTCTTACAGTGTCCATCAGTATTTCCCAGAAACTCTGAGCTGTCAGTCTTTTTGCATGGGTCTTACACAGACATACTATATCAACAGAAACTACTGCTGATACAAAATTATCTGAGTTCTTCAAAATCATTAAATAATTTAAAAAATATTACATGGAAGTGTCCATAGCGTTTTGTACAGAAAGCAAAGAAAACCTTGCAAACACTTTAAGGTTAAAGGAGGACCAAGATTTATGCATTTTTAAAGACCTCACTTACCATTTGCTGCATGCATTGAGTAGATTCAATCTCTGGCATTTTTATGAGGCTGTCTGTGGTCTGCTTCCATCTAACCTTATGATAGGACCCGACTTAACCATATAAAGCTACAGTTCGTTCTTTTTTTCTTTTTTTTTTTTTTTGCTTGTTCTTGGAGGGGTCACACTCCATCAACAATTAGATTCTATTGATGCTGCGATCACCAGGACATGGAAATGACTACTTAAATTCAAATCAATCAAAATCATAATAAATAACAAAACAAACAAAACAAAATGAAGTGGAAGCATATATTCTTGCCTGTAAACATGTGAGAGGAACATAACTACTACATTTAGCAATAAATCAAACTGATGCCTTATGACTTACATTTCTGAGCCCACTAAAAGTCTATGTATGCAGGTCTGCTTGTCCACAGAGGGATCTTCTTTTTTATTTTACTGAACCATTCACATTGAGAACATGGGTTCATGGGTGTTTGCCAATTGTAGATGGCAATATCTTTGCACAAGAAAACAATCTTACGATGAAAGATTTAGACCAAACAACAGAATATTTGTCATTTCAAATGCAACCTTGACGTAAGAGACAAAATATGAAATGTGCTCAAAAGTCCGTCTGCAAATATGATAATCAGATACTTGTATTGGTAGATAGAAATATAAGAAGATCTTAATAATATTTTTCATCAAACTTACTTCTGAAGTTTGAATTATGGAGGCGAGTCCTTTATTTATCTTTGAGACTCTAATTTTAAACGAACACAGGAGGTTGTTTTTTCATTGTTTTCTTGTTTTGTATGTCGGAAATGACAAATGGAATTGCTTGTTGGACTGACTGACACTAAAATAACAGACATCTTTTTCTCAAAACCACACAGTAAAGAAGCCTCAGTCAACTTTAAATTGTTTTTTTCTGGCATTATTTTGTATGCTCTGTAAAACAACAAAATAAACATTAACAAGGTGGTCAAGAAGAAATTGCCATATGCTTAGAGTTTTCTTATAGCATCAAACCATTATTCTATTTTTTAAATATAATTTAGATTGCACTTATATAAGCAATTAAACATTTTAACATTTAAACATTTAATTAAAATGTTACTCAGAGAGGAAAAGAAGTAGCTTTGCTCTGCCTGCATTTTTTATTATTAAAAGAGAGAAACAGTGACAGTGTGTAAGACAGGATTAAAAACAGCTTACAACCACTATGAGAATGCTGTAACTGATTTACGATTAGCCACTAATTACACTAAAGTTGTCATCTGCTTCAGAGCTTCCTATAAACATCACAAAGTTACATTACTGTTTGGAGGACTTTGCAATCTAGTTTATCTAAAATATTTAGATTGGTCAACCCTGAAGCTGAAGCTCTGCACTCGGTAGATTTTCTTTAAGATACAGTTGAAGATACAAAGCATTTACACATTAAAAAACACTAAAGGAGAATTTGGAAGGCAGAAAATCCCTTTCAGGCAAAGTTCTTCATCAGATGTATATGAACAACATTTGTGTTTGTTTATTCATAGTGCAAAGAACCATGAAAGCTGACCTTTGTAAAATACAATGGTATTTTTAGCTATATTAAGAAATGTACATACTGGTGTCCTGACATGTTGACATATAATATGTTGATGATGAAGTATTTAGTGATATGTAAGAGATGGAGTAAAATAAAATTGCTAATGATACATGTAATGGATGTGAAACAATCAAATTTATTTCAAGCTGAAACTGCCTATGTTTTGTGTCTTGTGAACAGTCAGGTTATTTGCAGCCACCCATTTGTGTTCAGCATGTGTGCATAGTTATGATAATAACACTAACTTGGAGCCAGTGGAGCACAAAGTGGGTATGCAGTGCATGCAACGCATAGGGGCGCAGAACCAGAGGGGGCACCAAAACCCCGTCTGGAGGGGGCGACGTACACTTCAGCGCGCCTTTCGCTCCTTCACCTCGCGCACATGGTAAATGTAGCGAGTTTTACCCTTCATGTATCGTCGCCTCGTGGGTGGGTGGGGGGGACGATTTATGTTTTCGCATCCACCTGAATAATGTGTAGTTGCGCCACTGCTTGGAGTTGCAATCCAGCAGAATCACGTTTACCATAAATCACATTCTTGTCTATAATTCCAAGGAGGTGCAGAGATGAGCTACATCTCGTACTGTTTGTGTGTTGAATATTGTATAGATTTCAAAATGTTTTAAGGGCATATATCATGGCATCAAAAATGCACACACAAACTGAAAATTGAGGGCATGACACCCGGGAGAAGAGTTCCCACATCTCCTCAGTAGCCTCTAAAAATCAATCCTGGAAAAAGGCAATAATGTTGACAAAAGTTACGTTGAGCCTCAAGATCGTTGCAGGGCATAACCTCTACTGAGTTCTTTTAAACAATATGTTTAATTTAGAAGTGGATTCAAAGAATTGTTTCTTATTTATTCCTCTCAGTGGAGCAGAACAGAACATCAGGTCAGCATAATACTACGGCCAAATGAGGACACACAGTAAGTTAGACTGTCGATATATGTCAAAAGCAAACATTCAGTTTAACAATTTTAGCCTAGCAAGTCTGAGTGAAACTTCGATGAAGGACAAAGTGCTTCTACTTTCTTTTTATGCCTTCAAAAGCTGTATTTTAAGAACAATCCAAGCCCATGGCATGACAGAAATCAGTTTGACTATTCTGGCACTAACGTAACAGTGAAAGTAGGCCTGGCAGACAGACCATATGGCATGCGCCAGATTTTGCTTTTTTCCACACTTGCAACTACACAAACAGATGCACAAACATTGAGGAGGAAATGTGATTCATTTCCTGCTTTTTGGACCTTCACTGCTGCGTGCCCTCAAGCTTTAATGTCAAGCAAATTGCTGGGTTCATATAGATTGAAAAACGATGTAGGTCCTTTCTCACAGTCCCAATATCATGGCATGATATCAATATCAAAGTCATTTAGGTCCTTTCTGTTTAGATGGGTAGCCCCTCAAATCCATATTTCAACACCAGACACATAATTGTTGGCATTTTAAATTACATTCCTGTTTTCTGCCCTCTTGTAGACATTTTTCCTTTCTCATAGAATGAGAGGGACTATTTTTCTTGGTAAATGCCACCGTGTGTCCTCTTTGGGCTGAATATATTCAAAAAATAATTCATGAGACACACTTTTACAGTGAGAATCCTCTTTGGCTTGTAATTCTTCTGCCATATGGATCCATTGTGTTCTGAATGATGAAGTGAGTGAGTGCAGCCAAAAGGACACCCAGAAACTCGTTTTGAAGTGCACAGCTGTGTGCATATCAGTAGTTTGTGAGGTAGGTAATGAGGGATCTTCTTGTCACAGCCACCAATAATAAACTCAGCTGCCTCCAAATCACAGGACTAATGGAGAGATTCTCCATTTGGATGCAAAAAGAAAATACTGTTGTTCGAGGTTACACTAGTGGCACGAGAGTAGCAAAATGGGATGCATAATGGAAGATTTAGTCGTGGTGTTAATGTATCTGAGAGGAGCTCATCTGTCACTGTGTGTTATGGGCTAAAGGAGATGGAGATAAGTTGCAGAGTCAATGTGACATTTCTGTCTTTTTTTTCTCCGTTTATGTTGGTATCTGATCTGTTCTTTTCTTTTTTCCACACAGTCTGCACAGGGTGACCATGAACTTTTACATTTAGCTATATCTGCATTGTGCCTCAATGCTGACATTCGGAGGAAAAATATTGAAGAATAAGGTGCTCAATTAAAAGCAGTTTTCTTCCCCTTAATGTTTACCTAAAATTTATTTTAAAAAAACTTTAGCAAATGCCAATACACCTTCAGCAACTGTCCACTTTATTAAATCCATCTATTAAATTGCTTACTAACAGAAACAACAAATCAGTCAGTCACATGCTAACAACTCATTGCATTGAGATATCTGGACTTGGAGATGGGACCTTGTTCATCGGATTGTGGAAGAAAGGGGATGGTCCTATATCGTTCTGCAGAAAATGCTAATCATGGATCTGCTGTTCACAGTAGTGTCCATCATGTCTTGCTGGGTAAGGTTAGTGTTACAGTAATGGTGTCAGGATTATTCTTCTTGTAACGCTTCTGGGCCCTTACTGTCAACTGAGTGTCATCTAAATAGTACAGTATTCTGGGGTTTTTAGTGATAATGCTCATTCCTTTATGAACTAAGTGTACCCTAATGGGTACTTCAAGAAGAATGACAAAACTCAAGTAATCACTTAATGGCTTATTAAACATGACAGTTTTGACTGTACCCTCCACAGTCACCAGATCTCAGTCCCTTAGAGCATCTTTGAGATGATGGAACATGAGATTCTCATCATAGATGCCAATTGATCTTCTTCCATTGAGTAATTATGAACCAATATCACTGATAAATACACTCAACGCCTTTGCAAATTTATGTCTCAGAGAGAAAAAGACATCTATTTATTTAGTTTGAAATAAAGGGCTTCTTGTGTTTCTTAGCGTTAGCGTGTGAGTCATAAATGTAAATGAAAAAAACTTCACAAAAGTTAATCTTAGAAGATTAACTTCTTTTGAATGTCATCATCAGAATCAACAATGATTCCAAAGAGTTAAAGTAACATGTTCTTAGTGTTAATTTGGTATATTTTGTGGTTTCATCCAATGTTGCTTCAAATTAGTTTAGTTGAACTTTGGACAGTTTTGGCAGTCTTTTTATTATCTCACTGTCCAGCAGACAGACACACTAATGATGATTGTCCTTTCTCAGATTTCTTCTTGGCAGCAAAATAGTCTAACACCCAAAGCAATAAAATGATAACCAGACGCCCAGCATATCAATGTTTACGTTATGATTTGGGAAGACTTGCGTTTTGGAGAACAGACTCTAGAATATGAAGCCAAAATAAATACATTACTCAAAGCTGTGGAGCCAAAAGTCAGTTAAACCACTCTCTAAGGAACATCTTATTAGCAGCTCCCACTTCATGGTTCCCCTCTTTAGCAAATACAGTCCATCGGCATTCCTTTTTGTCTGTTTAGTACAACACTGTACTATGATTGGAAGATGAAAAGAGAGCTGTGACAGACTTGGGCAAATACTCACAGCAATATCAAAGCTGCTGAGTGGAGGACAACACTGTGTATGATAAATGGGGAGGGGCCTAAGGAGGGTACTGTATGAAAGATTTCACTGACACTGCAGTTCATGGACTGGAATTGGGGGGAGGGCACAGTTACAACCCATTAATCATAGCAAGTAAAAAGCTTTGTGTTAGTATTAGTGTTTTTATTGGCTAATATAATACAGTTTTGAGATTTTTAACTGTTTTACAACAAAAAAAACCACTTCTCATCTCATAATACTATTATCTGAAGTCAGACAACAGGTTATCAGCGAAAAAAAAAGATTGTAAAATTGTATATTAATATTGGCAAAGTAATAAACTCTATTTTGTATCAAGCTCAAAACATCCCAATTTAAATATATTTGCCACATTTTTTTCCCTGTAGAGACTACAACAAGCAGGGTCTTGATCTCTGTGTGGGAATCTAAACATGTGATATCAACCACTGTAATAATATGCACACCAAGATCGGCATATAATGTATGGTGAAATAATTGTATGTAGTGTACCGACAAAGTATTGATAGTGATTGTTGAACACCACAAAGTTGGAACTGATTTCCACTTATTTTAATGCTGAAAACATTATTTGATCAAATCAGCTAGAATATATATTTTAAATGATCATTTTCTTATGTGTCTTGTTACCAAAAACTGTCTGTTCTGTAAACAACCATCCTCCTGCTGAATGAGGTGACTCTTAAAGTTAATTCAGTATTTAGAAGTGTGGCCAACATGGGCGGAACAACTTTGTTCGCTTCCTTCACTGTGATTGCTAAAACAACGGCAGACAACAATTCTAAAACAGCGTAGTAAATCAACGTCATCGTTCTCCTTCTGTTCACTGATTGGTCTGGTAGAAATTCTAGAGGAATACAAGTGATTGAGAAAAAAGCCCAAGCTGTGCTGTGCAGTGAGATTTGAATGCAGCAGAATAGTGCAAGAAGGCAGTGGTCGAGCTAGCTTAGCACCTTAATGTGCTCCCCAGTGTAGCGGTGTTGCCGAACAAAGTGGATAAAAAAAATGATGTGTTAGATGAACGATATAAGAAGAAAACAACAAAACTTGTTTTAAAGAAATACAGGTACTATTTCTGTTTTGTGAAACCTATTAAGCAGTGATTTTAATTTGGACGAGCACTTACTTAAATTACTTAAGCCTGTCTGGACATCTTCACACCTCCTGATCCTTGTTTACCCTTAGCGGTAATGGATAAAGTCAAGATGTACTGATTGGATCTTGTTTTTGTGAAATACCTCTCTGCTGTTTTCCCTGTGTGGATAAGTTAACTCTTTAGAACAAAAAGGATACAAGTTCTAATTTGATGTATAGTGAGAAACTTCTATTCTTTCTTTATATATATATATACAGTATATACAGTATACAGTATATATTATTCTCTTCTGAGTAAATTGCGTCTAACCCAGTTTATTACTGCTCCCTATTAGGCTGTAGAGAACACAGTAAGCTATATATTGTGTTTATTTGGATGACCTGTTAAAACTTGAGAGGATATTGGGAGTGACATTATTCAAAAGAGGTGTAGTTTAAACTGAAAAAGGAGCTACAGAGGATAAATACAGTCATCTTCTGACATGACATTATATACAAACAAGATGTTTTGTTTTGTTTTTTTTTTTTGCATTGCTGGCTGTTTGTGTAAAAAAATAAAAATAAAAAATTATAAATTGATACGTATTCCTGTAAAGTTTAACTGTGTGTAAAAGTTGTTATGTATGCATCCAAGCAAATGGTGGTGGACACTTCTGGGTCAATTGTAATTTGAATCTGTTCCCTCAATGTACAATTAAAGCACTACTGAGGAGCGGTGTGCTCCAATTATATTTTTCCCTAATGTTCAAGCATTTCAACAGTGTGTACTTCGCTCCCACTCAACATCTAGAGTTGGGTGACAGGCCTTCGGAATACTTCATCTGTAGAGCCTTTCAGAGTGCCCCAGATCTATCATCGCAGGGCCATTGAGGCTCATTGTGTGCATCCATTAACTGTATCTGTGGCAGACCTTTACAAAGGGCCAATCTGAAGGGGGTCACTGGTGCATGGGCCCCAGCCATCATAAATCTGGTGCAGACCAGAGATGAACCTCCCCTGTGTTCAACGGTGAGTGGTCTAATCAGTGCTACCACTTCTTGGGTGGGATGGTGGGGATTAAGTAGTTGATGGGAACTCGGGGCACAGACGGGGACAGGGTCCAGAAAGCATCACTCTTATTTTTTTTCAAAGTTCATAGAGTAATGACTGCAGACTAATCATTCAGCATGTGTGTACTGCTTGAAGGTCAATTAGATTTCAGTTCTGCTGGGCAGTCCCAGTACCCACACAGTCTTAATGTGCACATTAATACAAGAAAGGCTGTTGGGAACTTTTGCAAAATTTCCATTATCTTTGCTTTCCACATATTTTAATAGAGTGTCGCAATTTGATGTACCATAAAGTAGAACATGGTACAGAATGTTTTGCACATGACAAACAGAATCTTATTTGATGCATCCATATGCAGCCCCTTTTAATTTGATAACCCCAAATAAAATTAGATAACCCAATTCCCTTCATATGTCATCTGATAAGTAAACATATTCCCCCTGTGGATAATTTAATCTCAATACAATTTCAGCTGTTCTGTAAAGGCTTCAGAGGGAGAGAGCATCATCGAGAAAACCATCAGAAAGGTCATTGATAAAGTTGCAAAAAAGTTTAAAGCGGGGTAAGGTTAGAAAACAATATCCCGAGCTGGTTTTGTGCACTGTTCCATCAATCATCTGAAAATGGAAAAAGTACTGCACAACTGAAAACCTTCTAAAGTACGGTTCTCCACCAAAACTGACTGACTGGGTAAGGTGAGCATTAATCAGAGAGGCCAAGAGGCTCACTGTAACTCTGGAGCTTCACAGTTCAGGTGGGGAAATTGGTTGACAGGACAACTATTTGTCATGCACTCCGCAAATGTGGTCTTCAGGGAAGAGTGGTAAGAAGAAAAACACTTTGAAAGAAAACCAAATAAAGTACTTTATGTAATGTCTGACAGGTCATGTATTGGATATGAATAACATGTGGGGGAATGTGCTCTGATAACATTAGACCAAAATGTAACTTTTGGAAAAAAGCTATATGTGATAGAAAACTAACACTGCAAATGGCCCCGAATAAACCATCAGTGGCAAAACAAGGTAGTGAAAGGCTGAAGCTCATGGGGGGAGAAAAGCTGGTCAGAGTTGATAGGAAGAAGAAAGTGGAGTTAAAAAGAAAAATAAAGTAGTTTGCTTTATTGTATTACTATTCTGTTTTATTAAAGCTCTGTCAAATTAAAAAGACTTGTGCCAAAAATCACAACCACCATTTGTAAAATTGGCATACTTTGTTGCCTTGCTAGATTTGCTTTCCTGCTCTTGGAATGCTAAGCAGTATTCCAGAATGCTTTGGCATGCTTATAAAAGTGTCCCACTAATTTGCATACAAGGCCCTGGGAATAGCTAATTTCTACATGCAATAGATCATTGTTTGAGTTCAGTTGTTCTAAGGAAAATCAGCAGGATGAATTTTCCTGAACACTCGCTATCTAACAGTTTGAGGCCAATAATTTACATTTTATGGCTTTGCCTTTCTTTCTGCTCGCTACCTCCAGATTTGTAGGCATCTCAGTCAGCATATCTCCCACTGGAGTCTGTGGGTGTCCTCTTAAGCGGAATGAGTTCCTATTGGTCTTCCAACTGCCTTCTACCCACACACATCAAAACGCTCCCCTCTCATCTCCAATCGGTTCCTTGTAAATCCTGGCAGTCATTACAGTGTCTGATACACAAAAGAAACGTTTCTACCTTAATACTGTCCCCGGGTGCACAGAGATGAAGAGCGAGTATTGGCAAAAAGAGGAGAGTGCCTCTGCAGAAGCCCCTGTCCTCCTCTTTTTTCACATTGTGAATGATCAAGCCTCAGAGGAAGATTCAAGTCAAGTGTTTGGAAGTCAGTGGCTTCTTTTGCTTCCAAACACTGCGGGGTTATTGATGAAGCACCCAGTGAATTTCTCACATCAGTTACACAATTCATCATGTTTGGTGGTTGATGTCAAATAATGGTTTAAATAAAGCTCTAATGAGATTGGTAATAAACAAATGAACAAGATTGGGACTCTATAAGTATTGACGCTAAATTCAGGTTAACGGAATGTGGTCACCAAACCGAATCTCCTTCCCAAAATATGTGCTCCAACATGCATGTTTTATCGCTGTTTTAAATCAGTCTTCAATCTGAAATTTGTAGATGCAGAACAAGAAGCAGTTTACCAACAGATCTTTCTGGGTGACACTGTGTGTTGCATGCAATTTTATAAGAAATTAGCAAAATGGGATATTTCTTTCTTCTCTATAACCCAAGTCCTTCGATGAGTCAGAACATGTTGCAATTGCTGCTGTGCATTGCAATGGATGGATTATGAAACAGTAAGCCTCAAGCCACAAATATGTAAAAACAATCAAGACCAAGCCTCTTGTCTCTCAATACACTTGACCAATAGATGGAGGCAAACAATAACCTCCATGCATGCAGACTTTCTATGTGGTATTTTCTTATTTCCAGGAGTATCTTGCAGCTGTCTTCCAACATTATGCAGTCCTTTGTTGCCAATTTAGATCTTGGTGCTTTTGCATTTTAAACATTTCTTTGCCATTCATATATATTAATCTTGTATCTATGAAGTTCGTTTCCATTTCTTAATGTTTTTTAAATTATTTGTTTATTTTTAGGAACATTTTATCTAGCCAACCAAACTCTTTAAAATGTTTTTTAATGCTTGATTCATGTTATTGTACTGTCTCGTTTTTTTTCTGATTCTTCATTCTTATATCTTGATGGGGTTTTTTTTGTTGCTGGTATTTTTTACATTTTGAGTCATATTGTTTTGTGTTTTTTTTCCTAATTACTATTCTGAGATATTTTATGTAGTTTTTAATCCTGCCTAAAAAAATAGAGAAAAAAAGACACATGATAATATGTTTTGTTACATTTGAATTAAAAATCCACAGTCTGGAAACTGCAGGTATTTTTGGATGTTGTATAAAAATTCCACATTTAGACAAGAGCGCAAAGACACTTTTATCTGCTGTAGTTGTCATGGTACTGTGATTTTAACTTCTATCTCACAAGTTTCCAATAACCCATTTCAGTCTCCAATGAAGTTCTTGTAACTCATATGTGCTAGACTGAACAGATTAAGCAGGGCACACTTCAAACTGGTGCACTGAAGTAGTTTATTTGAATGCAAGTATATTCTAATTTTCAAAGCAGTCTACTGGTTACCACGGGGCTTTTATCCAGGGTCAAATTGTGAAATAGACTAATGAAGCTCCAAATTGTATTGTTATCACAATAAATGCCATTGTGATAATTCTGTATTGGCCATACCTAGCGCTACGTACTTAAACACTGCTGAAGAGCACATATGCTTTCATGGGAACTGCATTTTTTGATGACTGTCACATCTTTTAGCATGATAATCTGCCCTACGGCAAAGCTAAACTGATTTAGGAATTATTTGAGGAGCACAAGAACAAGTTTGAGGTCCCAGCTTGGCCTACAAATTACCTAGGAGTGAATATAATGGTGGATCTTCGGGACATGCAGGATAAAAAGACTGACACATGGATGCCCCACTTATCATGTTACAGGACCTAAACGATCTGCTGCTAACATCTTGGCGCCAGATACCACAGCAGTGTCCATGACCTAAAAACAGCAGTAATCAAACCACTGCTGAAAGACAAAACAATCTGGACTAATCACTACTGAAAATTGCAAGCCAGCCTGCAATATCCCATTCATTGGCCAGGTTAATGAAACAGATGGGGTGCAAAAAGTTAAATATCTTCTTAACAATGACCAACCACTTCCATGTTTTTCATCCTGGTTTTTCCAGACTGAAACATTTTGGTTCCATTCTGAACCCAAGATGTCAATCTTGTGTTCCAGTCTTGTCAAAGAGTTAATTGATATTTGCATAAGTACAAGCTGTTACTGTGTGATTTCAGTGCAACATTTGATGCTATTGATGGCATATTATTGAAGTGACTGGAGTGCTGGATTAAACTCTATGGTAAAGTATTTGACTGTTCAAGTTTTACCTGAAGAGAGATTTCTTTGTGTATGTGGAAAACATCACAATCAGAGTATCTCAAGGTTCCATCCAAGGGTCTCTCTTTTGTTAATTGTAATTGTAAAGAACATTTCTTTGCAAAAGAAAGGCAAAGCAGTCAGATGGTCTGGGGTTATTCATCCCAGTTCTGGTGATGCGGAGCATAAGTTGGACAAAATATGATCTGTCTGGTATAGACGACTATATTAAACAATCAATGTCTCAACAACATCTTGAGATACTCATATATTTATCTTTAGTTCAATTGATTAATGTAACACTGTCTTCACAGTTCTGCCTAAAATATTAATCAAACAGCTGCAGTTGATCCAGAAAAATGCTGTTTGTGTCATCACTAAAACTAGGAAATAGAGCAAATTACTCAAGTTGCAGAGTCTTCAGATTGTCTCTGTCACTCAGAAAATAGACCTTAAAATACCTTTTTTTAGTTAATTAATCACTACATGACTGAGCTCCAAAACACATTAAAAATCTGTTGTAATTACATCAACTTTCCACCAGTCTTGTGGCTCAGGTATTCTCTGCTTCAACTGAATCGGATCCAAACATGGAGAAGCAACGTATAGTATTTATGCTCCTCTAATCTGGAACAAAATTCCAGGAGACTATAAAATGCGGAAACACATCGTTAACTCAAGTCTAAAAACCCATTTGTTTAGAGTTACCTTGGTTTAATGTTAACTGGAACATGATGATGATTAATTGCAATCTGTATTTCCAACTTTTTCAATACTTTCCTTTATTTTCACACTAACATGTAATATTTCTTTCTTGTTTGATATCTTTTAATGTTCAGATCATTTAAAACACATTGCATTACCATGCTTCTGTAATGTGTGATACAAATAAACATACCTTCTCTTTCATCGCCTAACATCTACTCAACCTGTGAGGACTGTTTGGCAGTAGAGGGATACCAGCACACTGTCAGGCAGGTGATCATATTATGATTATTTGATCTAATGAAGCACCACTTTGATAAAAAAAAAAAAAGAAGAAGCAGTTACTTATGACAAGGTCATTATCAATGTGCAAATATGAATATTGTCCTTGGTGATGCTGTACTCAGTAGACTTCTTCAGTGATTCACTAGTGGGGTATTCTCAGCTGCTGATGGGGGACAACTGGGTCCAAAGCCCAAGATGGAGGGGGCCCAGAACTTGACCCTCAAATTATGGTCAACAATATTGTTTTAAGTCAGAAATATACTGTTTTAAAACCTCAGCTATGATAGGGAGATTTGTAACTAAATCTAAAGGGAAAAAAACAATGTATACAGTAGGTAGGAGAAAGATTAGGGAGGAAATTAATGTTTTTAAATGGTAAGTGTTGATGAATTTTCTCATATTTCCAGAATGCTGTGCGTGGTGGGTGTCAATCTGACTGCTTTGCCTGTCGTTCGCCCAGGCAAAGCAGTCAGCTGGCCTGGGGTTATTCATCCCAGTTCCACAGCATCCGGATTTTATCTTCTGTGGATGCGGAACATAAATTGGACAAAATATGATCTGTTTTGTATAGATGACTATAGTTTTCCCATTATTCATTTTTTTTGTGTATGTAACATTTAGGACTTAATAGGAAGAGGCACATGACATAACCTGGACAGAAATGAAGCAGACATTATGTTTGTGTAGAAATAATAAAAAAAGAAGCATATATAAAGACAAACCTAACATGGCTTCCTGTTTGTAATTGTTTGGTATAAAATTTAGCTTCACTCATGCATAACAATGTGTTTTATTAAATGGCAGTCATATCTGGTGTAGTTTAAAGAATTTCCCTGTATGCATTCAGTTGGCGATAAGATTATCCCTACTGGTGTACAATGGCTCATTTTACAGCTAGTAGAGATATTGTCAAAAGAGATTATACATGTAATCCCTTTTCAGGCTCTCTTCTGTAAGATCCACAGAATATACATTGTGTGCTGAAAAAAATTAGCAAACAGATTCAATTTTTTTTAGGCTTAGCAACTTAAATTTGAATTACACTGCTTGCTTACATGCTGTTGTCAGTGATATTTGGAATCTTCATAAACAAGCTGAAGTGATTCTCTCCCTCTCTCTCGTTCTTTGTGTATCTTCTTGTTTTTTTTGGGGGGGGGGTTTTCAAATAAAAATGCTGAGTGACATCTTTTCCCTCAGGCTTTTATTTAAAATGGACCCGCTATGATGCTACACTGGGCTTCAAAAGCTGTACAGTGACAGGTCTGGGTCTCCAAAATGACACCAGCTACAGCGAAGAAGCACTGTTTGCAAAAAAAATAAATAAAAACGTAGAGTGAAACAAAGCAACTGTAAGAGTTGCAGTGCATGTAGGAGAGCAGGAAGATAAACAGCAGAGACGTCTCAAAGAGGGAGAGCCAATCATCCAGTTTTGTTTTGTTTTATTTTTCTGTTGTTTTTTTTTTGTTCTCTGCTGTGCTGGTTCATAATGCCGTGCCATTTGCGATGTTGGAGCTCAGATCTAGAAATCCAGCAAAACAAGGTCATTCTGCAGCACTCCCACACGACTCTGCTCCATGACAAGTTGGGGACATACAGCTTCGAGAAGAAATATTGCCTTCTTTTTTTTTACTTTTCTGTCACACTTTTAAATTGTAGTCATCAAAATAATTGTAAGAGGATAACCTGTGCAATTACAAAAGGTTGTTTTTAAATGACTATTTTATTTATTTTTAAGAGAAAACACTTTAAAATAACCTGGTGTGAAAAAGTATTTGCCCCTCAGCTTACTGCTGTGTGCTGGGTTAAAAGGTATGTTTATATAAAACAATAGTTTGTTCAGGGATTTACAATTAGCTCCATCTTGGAAGGTCAGAGGTCACCGGATAGCAGGGTGGGTAGAGAGCGCTGCTAAGATAAACTGACAGCCACTTTCTTTAAATGACATTCTGGTTTCTAAATGTAGTTTTCTACATAATCTATGAATCTGTGCTCATGGGTAGACACATTTAATGATGAGCAGATTTAAAGCACCAATTAATTTGGTTCAAACCACTTCAACAACTCACTAAACAGAAATACAAACTTAAAAACGCAACAACATTAAGTAAGCAAATTATACATTAAGAAAACAAAGCACTAAATGAGCACAATTACAAATTAGGAAAACATAACATTTGCATCACCGGTAGCATTAATATTTTCAACAAACACGATAAAGCCTTACATTTTTTTCATGTTAGTGTAATTAATTTTTGGTTGTGCTAACGTGGTGTTTTTATTTAATTTGTAATTGTGCTTAGTTAATGTTATGTTTTCAAATATGTTTTTAAATTTGTTGCTGTGTTTAGTTAACTCTCGAAGTGGTTCGCACTTCAGGCCCACCGTAAAATAATCTGAAGAGATGCTTGTTTTTGTTGTACTGTGCACGAGTGAAAACCAGGCCTGAGTGCGAAAGTGCAAGGCGCTGTGACTGACATCATTGTCTGTAAATATTTTTGGTTTGCATTAACATGGAGATGATTGCAATCTAAAGGTTTTCACTTGAAACCCGAATCAAAACGCCATTGCCGTGTAAATGAGAGGACAAAACATAAAATGTTTTTTTTTCTTTCACCCTGAGTTAACAGGGTCTGAGCTGTGAAGATTGTTTTACCCTACTTCATGATGTCCAGATCGGGTTGGATACCTTTTTCCTTTGAGAGATTTGAGTCAGTTCTTGGCTTCCAATTTAATGGTAATGGAACTTTACTTAAAAAGGGACAATGTACAACTCAAACATAAATGTCACCATTTGACACACTTTACTAGATTACAGCTAAAGCTAATTCACATCTTCAGTCTTCTGACTAGTCATGAAAACCGATACTCAATACAATAAAAACAAGGCAGAACACACACCACTACAAATTCCTTTCCAATCACCAGACACACACGCAGTTTTTGCACTTTCCAATTTACGCTGTTATAAAGCAGACATGCATGTTTAACTGTCACCGTACACCAAGAAATTAATTGGCATTGCTCATCCAATTATTGATTAATGTGTCCTAATGATGTCTCACTGTTTTCTATTTAAGGCACTAATGGACAGCAACAGAACACAAACTTGGCATGTTGATTTTATCATTTCAATATCAGAGAAATTGCAGAAAAAAATAAATAAATATCACCCTTAAAAAGTAGCCTAAAAATGCAAAAACAGACAAGCATTTTCAAATAATTAGGACTAAAATTGTTACTGAAATAAATTAAATCAAAATGTTTTATTCAATGTTGAGCATCTCTTGGTGTTGAAAAGTGGAAAAAAAAAATAACTACAATTCTTGTGCACTCCATAGCTGGTTGCCATATTTTCCCCCTCATCAGAATATATATGTGTTGTTTAGTCTGTGTAATTGAACAAAAAAATTGTAGACATGAAGACATTCATGAGGCCGAGCAGCTTCTCATGACATTTGTAGCTTAGCCTTAAACTGATGACTGCCTGAATAAACGGCCACCTCTTTTCATTTAACGCTTTCGCTTCCCACTCAGGAGCTGACCCAGTTGGCACGTCTGCAGTCACTGCACTTCATCACTGTGCATGTTCACACTATAAAGACAACAGCACTGAAAATGATTGGGTACACTGCAGGCACGGTCTCTTCTTTGACGTGTTACATTGTTCTTGTTTGTGTCCATGACCGCTTCCTGTATGCAGAGAACACCAATATTAAAGTCACTTTGGATGTCTGAGCTCTGTGTTAGGGGCTTTGAAAGCAAGAAGATGAATTATTCTTGTTGGCAGGCCTGCATTTCTGCTTGCTTAAAAACTGAAGCATTTATAGGTTTCTTAGTTTCAGCCCCTCTATCCTCATCTGTCTTTTTTTGTTCTGCTTTTCTTTTCCCAGATGAAGTGATGCTTATGAGAAGGGAAACATCATAACATAACGCCAGGGTACTTAGGAGGACATTTTTGTATGCCCTTATCTTAGACTAGAGCAGGTGAAACCAGTTTTTCTGTCTGGTCCTAACCAAGCAACATTATAGAGAAAGACAAAAAGAATATGTGACTTTTAAGCAATGGAAAATATGCTTTCAGCTGCAAAATTGTGCACGGAAACACACTAGTGTGACACAGGAGTCGCAGACAGGTCTGCAAAACAGAGCTCTTGTGACATATTTTGCTGTCATGCCTCCTGCCTCTTATGGATGTTGTTAGTTGCTCACAAGACACCATTTGCTCACAAGACACCATTTGCTCTGGCATCAAATGTTGCTGTAGTCAGTGAATCACAGTTTTTGCACCGAAGGACACCTTGTACATACCTCAGAGACGGTACCAGCTGTGAGAGAACAGCAGTATTTATGCCCTTGGGAATGAGAACAAGTTGGCCTTTAAATGTCTTGAAAAATATGTGAAAACAACGCCGTGGCTTTAGAAGCTTCTGACAGGCTTATCAGCATCATTTGAGTCAACCTAACTTGGCCTACATAAGTCTGGTTCAACTTTGAAAACAGTTTACAAATGTCTCGGGGTACTATGTTTATCTTTGCAAGCAGCAGCGCGTACCACAGAACTGTCAATTTCAAACACATCTCGATGAAATATGTGAATAAATCACAAATACTAGGATAAAGGAGTATTTGAATGAATTGTATGTCTGCTCAAACCCCAAAGCAGCTAAACAATATGCCAGTGCTCCAAAACTGGAGCACTGCAGTTAAAAAAAAATAAATCTAAATTTGTATACATCGTTGCCAATGATTGATAAATGATCTAATTCACATGTGTCAAACTCAAGGTCAGTGGGCCAAATGTGGCCCAACATAGCTTTTAATGTTACTGTTTAGACTCTAAATTACATTAATAAGTCCCTTCAGTTTTTCAACAAATCTGCAAAACTCACTCAAAGTTCACACAAAATCTACAGATTCCTGCATTTTCTTTCTTATTTTTACTGCAATCTTTTTTCAAAATTGGCCAAGAACTTTGGGTTTATGTGACTGTTGCCTCAGTTTTCCTTGATGTCAAGTTATGGTTCATACAGCAATTAATAAAAAGTCACATTTAACATCATACATTAGCACAAATATAAAAATAGCACAACCGGCCCTTTAAAAATATTCAGATTTTTGATATGGCCCAAAAATAAAGATGAGTGTGACACCTTTGATCTAATTGTTTTTGGTATTTTATATTATATAGACATTTTCCTATTAAAAGATGAAACACTACATCAAATCAGTGGAATAAAATGCGTTTTGTCATTGTATTTATTCAAAAGGCTAAAACAGCGTTTTGAAGACTCTCACCCGAGAGGGTAATATGCATCTCAGACCTACCTGCAGAACCAATTTCTGCAGCAATTTACACAGAAAAAAAACTGTCTGTTTTCACTTCTTCTTTCTGTGAGCACAAAGGTCTTTTTTCCTAAGTCAAAATAGAAAATAGTCACACTTCAAAGGTCAATTATTGCAAGAATAATTATTAGTTATATATAGATGTATGTTTTTGAGACACCAGCCCACAAATTAGAACTCTTGAAAGTGGCTTTAATATACAGTATAATGAATGACTCCTTGCACACTGTCAAAATTGTTGCAACAAAAGCTGAAGATACCATGGTAAAGTTATTGAATGTGACATTTTAAAGCCCCGACTCCAATTCAAATTAAAATTTCTGGCTGCACTTTGAAAAAAAGGACCTGAGAGTGTAGATGTCCTGCATCCATTCTGGTTGAAAGAATTGACCCAGCAAAGATGCTGTTGGAATACTGACCCAAATGTCTCATCCACATTTGGGTTAGCAAAAAATGTGTTTTTCATTCTTGTACTTTATTTTTTTCCGTTCTAGATATCAAGATACATAGGAACTTAATTCAGTATTTGTATTATGTTGTCATGTCACTGTTTTTATTAAATTAATAGAATTTTAATGTTCATACACCAACTTTCATAATCTAAACCTATATGCAGCAAGTCTGCTTGTTTTAATTTTACAACTAAATAGATTAAGTGGAGTATTAATACATTTAGATGTATCTACTAGTTTGGACTTCTTTGAAATTGTTAAGACAATTGTGGTTGCTAATTCTCAAATGAATAGTAAACACAATAAAGTTCTGTTACATTAACTGTATAATTTTCTCATTTTTAGTGTATTTGTGTATGGGGGAGAAAGCTATAGAAACTAAAATATTTCAGATGACCAGTAGGAAAACATTATGGTCAGGCAAAGGTAGCCATAGTAAAACAAAAAGTTTTCATGACATGGTTTCATTTATTGATAATAAAAGGGATCCAGAACAACCTGATTTTGTCTAAAAATACAATTCTTGTTTAACCATGAATTGACTCATCACTGGAAAGCTTAGTTCAATTATACACTGCCAACCATGATTACTGATAGATATGCAGAATCAAGAAAGATGACAACCCTGACATCTCCCAATCGGGAAAATTTCACAACGCTGTTTCTATGGGTTTGGAACTGCAGTGAACCACAGTGAAAGGTTTTATCCACAAATAGAGAAAACATGTGAACCCTCCCAGGAGAAGTTGTAAAAGATCCCAGAAAAACACCCAAAGCACTGCAAGCTTCACTTGCCTCAGTTAAGGTCAGTGTTCATGGTTGAACAAAGTAAAATAAACTTTTCAAAAGTGGCATTCATCTCAGAGTTCCAAGATGAAAACCACTGCTGACCAAAGAGAACAAAGATTTGTGTCATATTTGATGAAAAAAAAAAGACATCTAGATGATCCTAGATGACTGTCTGTTTTTAGGTTTGGTACTAATACTATTCAATGCTGAGCAGCAGTCCTGTCTCCCAGCTTTGTGAAATGGCAGCTATTTCAAATTTATTTGTGTTGTCGATGAGCAAGCATCGTCATTCCTAGAGTTCCTTCAAGGGGTGGTATGTTGACAGTTTAAACAGCAGCTTAGCTGCAATTTGGACCTGCTGGAACTTTATTTAAATTACCTGCTCTCTGAGCTTATGCTTCTTTAACTAATTCTGCTTTAATTGTAGAATTCTTTAATTCATAATGTTCCTGAAATAAACCTAAGGTAAACTTCTCCTGTTTCATTTTTATTCCATTTACAGCTACAGAAACTCTCTGGTTCCGCTAACCTTCACGGTACAATGGAGATTAATTGGAAAATAATAAGCCAACATGTTTTTCAAGTTTTACCTTTCTTTCTTTTTATTGAAAGCCGAAGTTATTCTGTTTTCTGTTGTGGAGTACTTCAGAACTGTTATTGATTTTTTTTTTTTTATGTAACGTTTTATCTTCCAGCAAATGTATATTGGACGTATATTTCTCAAAAACCTTAAAGTCATCCAGAAACCCAAAAGTTTTGTTAACTTCAATTGGTAAATCATTATTTACTGCTTTGTAACATGTCCAATAAATTAAGCAGAATTTTTTTTGGACTAACTACAAGCTTGATTTGTTTAAGAAACCAAATTGCTGCAATTAATAGAAAGGACCCAACTGTAAAATGTGTCCTGCAATTTCCATTGTCTGTCTATATTGTTTTTTTTTTTTTCCTATGAATAAATTTCTTTAACGTCATGCATTTTGGGGGGTTTGCATAAATTCAGCTGCAGCAACATGCAACAAACCTACATCAGGCCTGTCGTACGGAGCACCAGCTGGTCTCTGTGTCTCCCTGTGAGTATTTGTTTGCCCATAATAACATTTTTCCATGGAATAAACAAGTTGAGCAGAGACTCCTCTCACTGCCACTTTTACTCTTTGTTCTTTGGGCTAAAAATACTCACTTGGACAAAAACGGGGAAAAAAAAAAAATCAGGAATTAAATTTATTCTGGTAAAAGAGATGAATGTTGTATGGGAAAGTTATTGAAGATTTATTATAGCTTTGAAAAAACTAAAAGTGTGTTTGACTTTTAACTTTAAAAGTTCTTTAAAGTATGATAATAATAATAAGCTTCCTGTAACATTTCTTACAAGAAAAAAGCTAGAAATTAGTACTGTATAAATACCTTATAGTGGAACAACTGTACTTGAAATAATATCGGTCCTTAATAGAAATTTAGTCAGGCAGCAGTCAGGGGCTACTGTGGACCTCCATATGCTTGTGTGCTTTGATGAAGGAGCTCAAAAGGACACTAAACCAGGAGTAAAACTAGCCCCGCTGTAAGCCGCCCTGCTTTTGAAGCTTGCCTCTACTCAGCACCGAGGGCAAAGAGTGAAATCAAAAAGAAACAGGCATTTGTAAAAAATGTTGATCTGAGGAGGAATTAGCCGGTACTGGGTAAAAACTAATTTAACATCATCCAGTCACGGTACAAATCTGCTTTACACCTTCTGAGAGCAGAGGGAAAAGAAGAAAAAAAAAGAGTTAAAGCTATTTATTAAATTAAGGGAATTTGTCAAAATAAATTTTAAAGTCAAGCAGACAAAAGGAATCTTTTAATTACCAGTTTATGACTGCTTACTGTTACCAGCTGACATTTGTCAGAGCTGACTTATGATTAGTAGTTGTGTGTTACAGCAAAGAGCTGTTATTCACTCAATGACAGACATTTTACAGATGTCAAACTAATAATAGGGTGATTAATGCCCAGTAAAATTGATGTATACCCTGCAGTATTTTGACAATCTGCGAGTGAAAACTGATGTTCTTTGAACTGACTAAGCTCTGGAGTTTTGTTCCACATTTGGCTGATGGCTCGTCACTCCGGCTCTGAGCCATCCGTATAAATGGCTGACTACAATGGAGTCAGCAGACGGGAAAGTCAGGACAACCTAGTGCCCTCTTTTCTCCTCCGTACAGACAGTTATGTCGCCAACACCCTGTGTAATCAGCTGCACATTGATCTCAGAACCATCTCCCCATCGGCGCATTTATAAATCACCGATCACGGAAGTCCTGCACTGCAGTCGGCACAAGACACCGTCGCCAATTTGTTACCGGTGGCGAAAAATGATTCGGCTATTGTGAGAATTTGGCCAGGAGGGACTCAAAACCATAACGACAGCAGGGTGATGGGATGTCAAGTGTTTAAAAGCATGAATAAATCTCGAGGCTCTCACTTGTTTCCCCACTATGGCCTCCCTGCTTTGACTGGCTTTTTTTTTTTTTTTTTTTTTTTGCATATTCAATTTCACAGGAGAATAGAAATATCAAAAGTATTTCTTAGGAGCGAGCGGCTGCTAAGTGCGAATGCTTTTGCTTAGCCGTTTTCAGTTGTGATAAAGAAAAGTTAGTGAGTTTGTGTGCGAGTAAAATTAAATGAGGAAAATAGATGGTCTGGGTGTCTTTTAATGCGTTTCCATGGTTTATGATTACACATCCCTTTGTGGAGCAGCTCAGCCATTCATGCAAGAGAAACCACAGCGAGATGAGAAATGCCTCGTGAGCACTCACAGGCGGCAGGAAATGACATTGAACATTGGCGTACAAGCTGAAAATCCCCCGCTTCGCTGATATGCATCTTTTGAGAGAAAAGGCGATCATTTTTTCTTTTTTTTTGTCTCAGAGTTTCTCGCACCATCAACCTGTTCCCTCTCTGCTAGGGCTGTATAATAATATCAATATCATGATATATATTGATATTTTCTTTCCTAGAAAAAAAATCGATATTCATCTGCAAGTATCGGAACATCCAACTGTCACCGTGCTCACTCATTGCTTGCTTCACACCAGGTCATCTGGCTTAGAGTGATTCCTTCAAATGTTAAGTGTTGAGGTTAAAAAGGTATCAAACTATTCAGAGCAGGTACTTGGTGCATTTTATTTACTTTACAAATGCATGTAAGCTAAAGTTTGTACTGTTTCAATTAAAAGAAACATGTTTTCTCTCCACTTCTTTGATTCATTTTGTCCAGCTGTCAACCTTAAATCTGTGTCCATGTTCAACCAGAGCCAGGTATTGTGTAGTTGGTGCTTTTAATCAGTTTTCAGTTAAATTAATTCAATCCAACTTTATAACAGTCACAAAATATCACCAAAATCACTCTGTCCCTCTAAAATCTTTCAGAAAATCGCAAAAGTGTATTGAATTGTATTGTTTGCTGAATATCTCAATATATATTGTATCGTGGGCAGAATATCGTGTATTGTATCGCAAGATTATTGTATCACTCTAGCCCTACTCTCTGCTAGCTGTGTGACCACACCGAATGCACGGAAAATAATAGCGGGAATGGGTGGGAGCCCTGATAAACAAGAGCTGATGAATCAGAGAGAGAACAATATCAGCTGGAACGAAGTGTGAGCTGCTGGGGAGATATACGACTGAAATCTACAACAAAACAAAGCAACGGGAGGCAGCACAATGCCCTGAAAAAAGCATTTGTCCTCCAAGGATTTATGTTTTTTTTTTTCCTTTTTTAGTTACTCTTAAATGTTCCAGATGAAACAAACAAAGATAATAGGATTAAATCCACAATGTAGTTTTCAATGATGATTTCATTTATGCAGTAATTAAAGCTGACCAAGCCTTCTTGGTCCGCATGAAAAGGTATTTGCCATAAATTTACTGGATGCGTTCCGGTGGAATTTTTATGCAGAGATCAGAATTCATGGTTTCATCAATTATGACATTTTGCCCAGGTCCTGATATAGAAATGCAGCTTCAAAGCATCACACCACCACACCAACATCATCTTGTGATCTATCTTATCTACCTTAGTTTTGCGGCAGATGTAAAAATATGTATTTCTTCCAAAAATGTTCAGCTATGTTTCGACAGTCTGTGGATACCACTGACTTCCTGGATGAGTTTCTGATATACAGTTGTTTGTAGACGATCCTTTCCGTATTTTCTACATTTGTGGATAATGTCTCACGCTGTAGTTCTCTGTACATGCAAAAAAAAAAAAATTCAAATCCAGAGGATCCCAAAGTCATCTGGACTCATCAATCCCTTATCAAAGGCATACCTGAATTGTGGCTTTGATTCTTTCATGCATGTTTGAAGAATTCTTGAGTCTCCCATGTCAGACATTCAAAAGTGCCTAAGCATTTGCTCATACAAAGCACCTTTTTTCTACAAAGCTCCTCCTTGGAGCTGCATCCTCCAGTTGAGCTTCCACTCCACGTGACACCCGTCCCCCGATCAGCACTCAGATCCACCAGTGGCAGCAATTAAGAAACACCTGGTGGAACTGTGTTTGCTGAGCTCAGCATACAAACTACTTCTCAGTCCAATGCTCCTAAAAACAGTTTAATGAGAAGCACTGTTGTGACGACACGCTGAAGGTGGAGTGTCTCAAAGAGTTGGCACTTCTTAAAGTGATACAGGCCCAATATCACGGCATCAAAGTTCAAGGTCAAAATTCTTTTAAGTCCCTTCTGATATAATTTTATAACAACTGAAGTTTAACATAGTTAAATCTATCTGCATGAAAAATTTATAATAATATGGCCCCTTTAAAAATGGCCTGCTAGACTGATAATCTCAGTGACTTTGTCATCGGTTCTTGAATTTTTAGATACATTTAAGACTTCAAAAGTGGTTTCACCTACAGACAAGCTGCTTTGCCTTGTTTTTTTCCTCAATAAGTAATATCCACATTTGAACTCTGACAGTTTTTGTGTAGTATTAAAACTGAAACATTTTAGTGTGACAAAAAATATATATATATATATCTTTAAGGACTAAAATGCTTATTGACAGCACAGTCGATGAAGGCTGGATGGAAGAAAAGCTTGATTGAAGAATAGGCCTCCTTTCACTCCTTGTGCAGAGGAAATGCAAACACTCTGATCTAATATTACACTTGGAGGACAGCTGTGTAGAAATCAAATTGATTGATTTTACACAAGTGACTGGGTTCATGCACAAATGCATTAAAGAGTGCATGTGCCCTGGTAAGCACTCGCTGTCATCCAGACTACTTACTTATTCATTCAAAGGTAGCATGCAGGGGCTGAGAATTCATATGAAATATGTTCTCACTGCTCAGGGCCAGAAATTTCTATCGATGGCCTGGGCGGCATCCATCTTTTCAAAGTCCACCAAAGGTCACAGGCAGCATAACTCAGAAGCTGGTTTGCATTGGACTCTGGTTTGTATTCTGCATGTTTACCGACACCCCCACCCTCACCCACCGAGGCTGGGTGGCTCTTTCTGTTGTACTTGCTCAGCCTTCCACGCACTCACACTTCCTCACAGACACACAGGCCGGGGAGCCGAGGATGGCTGTCTTGTAAATCTGCTGCGGTGAGGAGTCGCCGGTGGAAGCATTGTTTCACAGTCAATAAAAGCAGCCCTGGGGTGCTTGTAAGAACAGGCAATCTGCAGCCATTTTCCCTGGAGAACATCCCCGGAGTGCTCCGAGCGTTACGAGCCGACTTTTTCCTCGCATTTGAAGTTAACATTTTGAATAAAACCTGGAAAAATAATAAAAAAGAAATATCTACCAGCACATATTGCAGCATCTAATGAAAAGATAGAGGAGTGAGCACCACAGCCAGGTTTCACTCTAGGAGAGACAACAAAGCACAGAGAGAGAGAGAGAGAGAGAGAGAGAGAGAGAGAGAGAGAGCCAGCAGCTGATAACACATTTATTATTTATTCATCGTTTTGTATTACTGAGGTGTTCGCTTTCTTCTTCTTTTTTTTTTCCTTTTTTTTATTATTGTGCACTTTGTATGTAGAAGGTATTCACAGATATTGGCAGAGCAAAATGGTGTCATTCCTACCCGACTTAATTAGCTTGGCAAATAATTTTCTGCCTATTTAAACATGCTTGCCGTTTACTATTTTTATCCATTCTTCAGCAAGCTGAAATGTGTAAATGAGACACCGTTTTGTGCAATTATATCACCCGACCTCACAGCACCATCTTGCAAATACACAACGAAAACATGCCTCTCACACAATGGTCATTAATTACGGTTCAGGCTGTCAATTTCAATGATTATTATCCTCAAAACATTCCACATTGTTCCTTAATTTCCTATGTAATGCGTACAAGCAGCACTCCTGACTGAAGCAGTTTCCACTCTTGCATTATTACAGACTCTCCCAGCACATATCTGTAAAAGGTAGAGAGCTGTATGTTTTCAGTGCGGATATCGGGGGAGGTGTGCAGTATTCGCCTTTATGTCCTGGACTCTCTTAGATTGCCAGCGTACCTTCGGGGATAATCCATGTTGTGAAATTGAAGTGGGGTGCAGGAATATCAATTCTTTTTTTCTCCACCCTCAGCAGGTGGAGAAAAAAGAAGACGAAAGAAACAAGACCTGACTGCCTGGTGGATTTGAACCAGTTGGGGCAATCTCAACATCATGATGACAATACAGCAGGGCGGGAAATCTCAGAGGCGTGTAACAGCAGATGGAGTTTGCTGTAAAATGTTTAGCGTTTAACACTGACATCAACAAAAAAAAAAATTCTCACATGCAATTTTTTTTTTTTCATAAGACCATCTCATTAGTCAGCGTTTATTTCCTTTTTTTATGTGGAATCTCTTTTTTTTAGCCCATGCAACACCTTTTGTGAGATTATCTTTTCAGTTATCATGCTCTGAGTTGCAACACATTTCACATTGAACCTATTTGGTATGGGATAATAATCACAAATCACTCTGTAACCCGAAGAAAGTGATAGCGATAGGAACAGTCACAAAGCGGACGTTGCACAAGCTCGATGCAATTTTAAAATGAGCAGCAATTTGACAAATGTTTTCTTTAGAAACCGAAGCCTACGTAGCAAATCCTTTTCAACACAGGCCTGAACTTTTTCTTGTCCTGCTCAAATTTAGGCAGGATGGATCTCCTCCTCCTCCAAGGCGGCATGAGGAGCTGAATGTAGCTCCCACTGTAAGCCAACAGGGAATTTAGAGGCGAGGAGTTTGGTGCCACATTATAGCCATAGACAGCAGTGTTGAGGTCATTTGTGTAAACATTTACATTTGGGGCATGTGGGTGATGCAAGTAATTGGCTTGTAAAAGAGGGGCATATCTTTACCGCCATTCTGTTGTAGAAAGTCGCTGAAAAATGTTCTCTGCAGGAAAAATAACCCAGGGGATGGGCTTTGTGACCAGGTGCATTATCCTTCTGCAGGTAACCATCAGAAAACGAATACATTGACGCCATAACGGTATGAAACTGGGAAGCCTCAATAGGCTGTGCATTTATAGCTGTTAGATCAGTACTGGGACCCAATATGTGGCAAGAAAATATCCCTACTGCACTGAAACCCCAGCTACAACCTAATCCATCCTGTCTGATACAAGGCAGGATGGATCAATACTGATGGATCATTACATTTACATCAAATTCTAACTATGCAATCTGAAAGTCACAGTGAGTGTTCGAGTCAGGCAATGCCTTTGTACTTAAATATATTGCAGTTATAGAAGGCCTGTGTGAATCAAAGGCCCAGTTTCCAACTCTTAGCTGCTGTTCAATGTTCTGTTGCTGTTGCTTATCTTCTGTTCATGAATATTGCAGAAGATCAACAATTTCTGAAATACTCAGGAAAGCCTGTCTGGCAGCAGCATCCACTTATTGTTAAAAGTCATTGTGCCCCATGTCTGAGAGTTGCTTTAAACGTCAGCAAGTTTTCCTTTCCAGACCTGGATTCAGAAGTGCATTAGGTTGCTGCATTGGATAGGCTGATCTGCTGTTTGGGTTATCTAGCAATTAAACAGGAGGCAGGTGTCTACAGTGGGGAGAACAAGTATTTGATACACTGTTAATTTTTCAGGTTTTCCCACTTGCAAAGCTTGTAGAAGACTGTAATTTTTATCATATGTACTCTTCAACTGTGAGTGATGGAATCTAAAAGAAAAATCCAGAAAAATACAATGTATGATTTTTAATTAATTAATTTCCATTTTATTGTGTGAAATACAGTAGTATTTGATCATCTATCAACCAGTAAGAATTTTGGCTCTCACAGACATGTTAGTTCTTCTTTAAGAAGCCCTCCTGTTCCCCACTCATTACCTGTATTAACTGCACCTGTTTGAACTCCTTACCTGTATAAAAGACACCTGTCCACACTACTCAATCAATCAGACTCAAGCATCTCCACAATGCCAAGACCAGAGAGCTGTGTAAGGACATCAGGGATAAAATTGTAGACCTGCACAAGGCTGGGATGGGCTACTGGACAATAGGCAAGCAGCTTGGTAAGAAGGCAACAACAGTTGGTGCAATATTAGAAAATGGAAGAAATCCAAAATAACGGAAAATCTCCCTCGGTCTGGGGCGCCATGCAAGATCTCACCTCGTGGAGCATCATTGATCTTGAGGAAGGTGAGGAATGAGCCCAGAACTACACAGCAGGACCTGGTCAATGACCTGAATAGAGCTGGGACCACAGTCTCAAAGAAAACAATCAGTAACACTCTCCGCCGTCGAGGATTAAAATCCTGCAGTGCACGCAAGGTGCCCTTCCTCAAGCCAACGCATTTCAAAGCCCGTCTGATGTTTGCAAATGACCATCTGAATGATCCAGAGGAGGAATGGGAGAAGGTCATGTGGTCTGATGAGACAAAAATAGAACTTTTTGGTTTAAACTCCACTCGTCATGTTTGGAGGAAGAAGAATGATGAGTACAACCCCAAGAACACCATCCCATCCGTGAAGCATGGCGGTGGAAACATCATTCTTTGGGGATGCTTTTCTGCAAAGGGGACAGGACGACTGCACCATATTGTGGGAAGGATGGATGGGGCCATGTATCGTGAGATTTTGGCCAACAACCTCCTTCCCTCAGTAAGAGCACTGAAGATGGGTCGTGGCTGGGTCTTCCAGCATGATTACGACCCAAAACACACAGCCAGGGCAACTAAAGAGTGGCTCTGTAGGAAACATCTTAAGGTCCTGGAATGGCCTAGCCAGTCTCCAGACCTGAATCCACTAGAAAATCTTTGGAGGGAGCTTAAAGTCCATGTGGCCCAGCGACAGCCCTGAAGCCTGAAGGCTCTGGAGGAGATCTGTATGGAGTGGTGGGCCAAAATCCCTGCTGCAGTGTGTGCAAACCTGGTCAAGAACTACAGGAAACGTCTGATCTCTGTAATTGCAAACAAAGATTTCTGTACCAAATATTAAGTTTCTTTTTTCTGGTGTATCAAATACTTATTGGACATTTTTCTTTTAGATTCCATCACTCACAGTTGAAGAGTACCTATGATAAAAATTACAGTCATCTACAAGCTTTGCAAGTGGGAAAACCTGAAAAATCAACAGTGTATCAAATACTTGTTCTCCCCACTGTATATGTTAAAATATAATGGCATGCCTCTTCTCTGGAGGATATTAAGTATATATTGGGGGATCAAACTACAGGTATTGACACTTCTCAATTACATCACTTAATCACTCGAGGAATCATGACTGACATTGAAGTGAGTATTGAACAGAATAATTGAGATTGTTTTCCCCAAGTTGTTAGTAGCCATGGTGGCTACTTGTTGAAGTCAAGCTAATTTGTGAACGTAACACACCTAGCTAGGGCCCATAGATGGTGGAATTTACAAAAGTTTGAAATTGCTAGTTTAGAAACGGACTCATACCTCCTCCCTCCTGATATGTTCATCAAATTGCCGACTTTGTCTGAATTCACACCATGATTTATGTCACTATGTCATAAACAGTGCTAAGATGACACGCTAACCAGTTTTTTGTTTTGTACATGAAGGGCATTTTCTCTATGGTTACTAATGGTTAGGCATGCACCTTCTCCCTAATGCAGTATTTGATATCTTTGTACACTTAGAAAGTAGGCGAACATTAATCTTCATACACTGTAAAGTGTTCACTGCAAACCCTCGATTAGACTGAGAGCTGTCAGCCATTTTGATTGAGTACTGTTATCTATCACCCCCATATCTGTCCTCATTTAAAGTTATACAACAAAATGACGAGTTTGGGTTGGATCCGTATCTATTTGAGGAGCCAATGGCACAACAAACTATGACCATTTTAAAAAGGGAAATAAACTAAATAAAAGCAACATTAGGCTACCAGATGTCTGTCTTTTGACAGGCTTTACAGGAGTGCATATGTTGTTTTGACGTATGTCATGGCGAAGTGGGCAGAGTTCTGAAGAGTGAGGCGTCGCGTGCAAAGGGTCAGAGAGTAGAAGTACCTGCCACTGCCTTTATGCCCAAGGAGTAAGGGGTCTCGGATTAGCTATGAAATTGACTCCTTGGTCAGCATTGTCTCTATCAATCTTAGTGGAAGTAGACAGCTATACTAGCTAGTTCATGGCAATAGGTCCTACCACACCCATTTTCTCCTTTACATGTTGGCTGTATGGGGATGTAAGGAAGGATGGCAATTGCTAATACTGCTAGTATTAGTATTTTCTGCATTCAGAAAAAGCTGAAGTGAACTCAGTCAAAAATAAACAATGTCTATCTTGAGATACTATGTGTCAGATGTGTAAGAAATCAATTTTATTAACCAAGGGACTAACATTAGCATTGAAAACAACTGTCTACATCCAGTGTCCTCCTGAAGTCAGCTGAGCATTATCTCAGAAGTGTCTTCTTGATATCATCCTGTATCATTTTCCACATATTAGTAAAGGTCCGCCTAACATCCGCTTCAAGATAGAATAAAACCCCTTTAAAATGCAATATATGCAACATTTTATTTCCGGAGCAAAAGAGGCAGCTGTGAACAAGAATGTACCATGAGAAGATACTGGTAAACTAATAACTCCAGGTTAAATAATTTTAGCTATAACTTCAGGGTGTTAGAAATGTGATCCACATTTATTTTCTTTCCATTTCCACTTTTTGTGTGTTCTCCAGCTGCTGCCTATTGTTCTACAATGGACAGATGTGTGTAATTTAATAGCCCCCATACACTCATCTAGGCCTCACAAAGCAAACAAGCAGATGTCTTAAAATGTCAAACTACTTCTTTAATGGTGCACAATCTACTCAAAGTATGTGCTGCTTCAGTGCACACGTTGGAAACTTCATTAAAATGTTGAATCACTAAACACATGTCTGCTGGCTCAAGATCAAAGCCAGCAAAAGGGGTTAGTCAAAAGTTAACCCCTTCCATTAAGTGAGTGGAGACAAAAGGAAAGACGCAGGGAATTGCTTCTGTTTGAAAACCTCAAGGTAAAATGGAAGTGGCTCGATTGAGCAAATGTGAATCAGCTGCAGTTGAAACAGAACCTGCAGGTCAGACAGTTTGTTTTTTCAACGTTAAATCTCGCTCTGCAGTGTAACATTTTGTGTCAACTATAGGAAATGGAGTGCAGAGCTGTGCACACTCGGAGATAAGCTCTGCACACCACAAGGTCACTTGAAAACAAGGGTTCAGTGGCTCTCGAAGGAGTCGGATGAGTATGTTTAACAAAAAACAGCAGAATTTGCTCAGTCTCATTTTACTTAGCCTTTCACAATTGAACATGACTAAATGTAAGAGAACCTAAAGCCACAAAAAGGAAAGAGGAAGCAGGGGATTTTCATCATTCAACTGAAACAATTTCCCCAAGGGATTCTTGTTTTCTACTGAAAGAAAATACAAATGGAAGTCTTAAGAGGTGGCGTTGGGATTATCAGACAATCTTCATCTCGAGGTCAAGTTTAATCTGACAGTGCCTAACAGAACAAATCCCATATAGCAGATAGGTTCGGGGTGAGTTCGTTTTCCTCAAGTTTCTGCCCTTGACAGGGGGACACGCTGTTACAGCTTGAATTTACCGCTTAGTTTATAGCCCCAAAGCAACAAAACTTCCATGCAAAGGTTTATTTATTTATTTTTCAGTTTTGTCTAATTTCTGCAAACAAGAAAAAAAAGGTATAAATGATTTATCGACGCCTTTGGCAAAATGTCTTGCAGAGAGCCATTTTTATGGAAAGGCTATTGTTCTCAGACTGAGCAATTCAAAAAGTAATTGAGCCTCTGAACGCTGTGTACAAGAAATAAAGAAACAGGGGCTTTTAGCTCCAAAATCAGCATTTTATTTGGATGATTGGGGGTCAGAGATGTATAATTTGTGTTCCAGTACACATCACTATCCACAAGGCTCAAGTCCAAAACCTTTTCCAGTCTTAAAGCTGAATCATTAGTCAGTGCCCATTAGCATGTTACCCAGCCCACTCTCCCTTTTTTGGTACAAATTCAAATGTGCTGACAAGATCACTACTTTGATTTTTTTTTTTTGTCATTTTATTTTTTTTTATTTCTTTTTTTATACAAAAAAAAGATACAACAAAAAAATGTTAACTTCTACACATGTAATGTCACCCAGAATTGCATTTTTTTCCACTTTTAAATAAATTTGGGAAACATTTTTATTTTCTCAAATTTGTGTTGTCATGAAAAGATAAAAACATGCAAAAAACTTGAATTTGTTATCAAATTATACATTTACAAGTTTGGAACTTTTGCACTGCTTCATAATACTACATCCAAAGGGAGAAAAAAAAGAAAGAGAGAAAGTAAAACAAAACATTATGTACACACACAACTTTTTACAGTGAAGTAAATGTTGAAAATATCAGATCATGACTAAGGCAAATTAAGTGTACATAGGTCAGACCAAAACAGTTTTTGTTGCATTTGTAAAGTACTACATCACCTCAAAAAGAATTTAAAAAAAAAAACTTGAAAAGGAAAAAAAAATGCTACAGAAAGTGTGATTTATAACTCCCTTTATTTGCAACCAACTGCATGATTTAAATTTTTTAGTGAGAAACTCTAAAGGTCTAGCATACTGTACAGTGCTGCTCTTAATCATTTTCCTTCCAACTGAGATTTATTTAAATATTCTTCAAAACAGGAGCATTGGATAATCAAAAAAGAAAAAAAGCACGTAGAAGCATACCAGAGTGTAACATACTTTGTTTGAAATCACTCCAAAAGTCAGTACCATTAAAGCCTTGAACATAAAACTAATCATTTAGATCCAAAAAAATGTACAAAAAGGCACATTATATCCCAGTGCTTCTGTACTGTGAAATTCAAGTTTAACTGAGCGCATTCAATACCGACAATCCGAGTGGCGACAGTCCACCGAGCGTTATCTCCTCACATCCTTCACACTTGGAGCACAGGCTATGCCTAAGCTTTCGACAAGCATATGTATGCGTAGACTACAACAATAAGCCTAGGTTGGTTGGTTTTTTTGTGTGTGTGTTTTCGTTTTTAGAAAAAAATTCTGAATCAATGTTTATTATTTGTATCTTTTCAGTCACAGTTCTCTATCACTCTCATAGGAATATCAGAAGCTGTTTGTGTCCTTCAATGGGAAATCTTTCCTTCTCTTCGTTTAAAAAAAAAAAATCTTAACTTTTTATCCGTCAAGGTGAGCCTGCGTCTCCTAATCGTCGCTTCCGCCGTACATGTCTGCCAGTTTTCTGAAGCGAGGGCCCCAGTCGTTCAGATAATCGTAGTCCTGGTCGCCCCCGCTGCTGGAGGAGTTGAGCGAGCTCAGGGAGCCGGCCGTGGAGCCGCTGCCCTCATAATCAAACACTAGGAGGGAATCGTAGGGAGGAGCAGTGGGGTCATTGTCAGCTGCCTTCAGTCCCTTTGCGGAAAAAAAAAAACAAACAAAAAAATCCCATCAAGATTTATATTCAGCATACAATGTATGAAAATACTTTATCGCTGCCTGATATCGCAATTAAATAATTCCTGTTAACAGCCAAAATTATTTTTATTTGCCAAATGTCAAGACAAAATCGTTGAGGTATTTTATTCCAGTACTCTCACAAGCTTATGTACATTTCCGTAATATTTGATACGTCTGCTTTAAAACTGTTTGACTTGGGCTAAATTGTTTGGTTATGTCTCCAAAAGCAATTTCAAATGTTTCTTAAATATTTCCACACAACCTTTTCTCTTGATACCATTTATTATCACAGCACTAGTCCATCCAGCACAAACAAACAAACACACACAGCACACACACTACATAATGTAAACACATCAACAGATCAATTATTATGCTGTTCTCAGGCTTCAACCTTGTCAATTTTTTTTCCAAATGTCATGAAAATCATTACAATTCAACACTTCCAATTTCCTTTCATCATACCACGAGACATGTCTCATTTACTTCAATTAATGGATTCTTCCTCTTAGAGTGGCCTTGAAGCTCATATTGGTGTAGAAATCATTGTTCTTGCTGCACAGCTTTTGATGTGTGCAACACTAAACCATTCATCCCAGCACTATAATTGCTGGAGAATTCTCCCCTGGATTTTTATTTTTGCATAAAACTGTGCCATCTTTAGGCATCTGGAAATCAGGCATGTGTTAAATTCTGATTAGTAGGGTATTTTAACTCCTAACTTACAGTAATATGGTTTTAGAGGCAGACTAGATAGCTTGGATTTCATTTTCAAAAATGCTTATTTTAGTCACATGAGCCTTAGGTTGGCCTTGTGGACATCTCCAGCTGCTGGATGTGAAGATAAGGCCACAGAACCACCTGCACCAAGGATTGAGGTCACGTAAACATTGCTCTCTCTCTCAAGTACTACTTCTCACAAACAAGCCAATTTACCGTAAAACCTTTCAGCGGGTCTCCCTCCACTTGTTTAGGAAATGAGGTTCTTGCCAAGATTCATCAGACTCGCCTGCTCCTTTGAGAGCCCTCTGCTTTTACTCAGATCATTCTGATGGTTCTAGGATGTAGAAAAATCTGCTTCTTGATCAAAAGCATGACTGGCAGCTTCAGATGCCTGGTAGAATTTCTCTCTCTCTCTCTCAATAACCCCTGTGACTGAGCCCCTTGCCCTCCTCTGCCATGTCAGTACAGCTCTGACAGGATGTCATCTGCCGTCTAGCTCAAAACATCTTTAATATTTTATAGATACTCAGCTCTGTAAACCATAGACCCAAGCAGAGACCAGGGCAAGTGGGTTGTTTGCACACGCATGCGCATATCCAGTGTCATTTCGAGGCTCGCGGTGTTAGTTGGGAGTGGTCTCTGTTTTGAAGATTGTACTTGACATTCCCAGAAATCCTCATAGCAGCACCAGAGGTCCTTATGGATTGTTATTGATTTCCAGCCTCATTCACTAACAGGACTCTGGAGACTTGATGGATTGCTAATCTAGGAGTTGAGATGTGCTTTGGCCATGAATCACTTTTGGATGCAAGCCTGGTTGCTCCCTCTTACCACTGGAACTGAGGACACTTGACAAATAATATGTGAATTAAAAGAAGTACATGCACATAACAGAGAAACGAGGCCTCAGCTCATTGGGCCTCGTCAAAGATTTATGGTTTCCGCTATACAGCCACTATAGTGCTGAAATGCCCTCAAATAAAAAGATGGAGTGTATTAAAGTGCCTGGGCACTTAGCCATTATTTTCCACTTGTTAGCTTTGGTTAAGTATTTGCTCAGGGCTGTGATGCTTATCATTTTGTGAAAAAATATGACAGATGGATAGTTCATTTCAATTACAACCATAATAGCTCTGCGGGATATAGCCCTCTCCATCTAAAAGTGGCAGTTTCATAAAGTTAGTCAATAACTGAACTCGGCATTCTAATAAAAGATTTCATTATAACAGAGTTATTCCCTGTTGTAGAAACAATCACAGCCCGTAAGTGTGAAATCATGAACTGCCCTCACATTTTGGAGCAGTTTCCCGTCCTGCAGATAAAGAGAAGTGCAATCAAACCCACTTCTGCCACAGAAAACCTTGTGAGGGCTGAAATGAGCCACTGTGTAAAAAAAAAAAAAAGAACAAAAACTGAGTGCAATCACTTCAACTTCTCCGCCTGTGTACACCTGTGAACTACAGAGATGTGAGCAAGTTTGCGCTTAATGTTTTTAATTTTGCTCTCCTCTGAGACCAGACCAAAAGTTGACTAATGGAGTACTGTTTGTCCAGCTAAGGAGTTAATGTCCTTATGGTAAACATATGCTTGATTTTTTTTTCCTGTCCTTCTAATTTAATTAAGAGGCCTGAGCTCTGAGGGAATGTGCACGATTCAGGATTGAGATGAGACGCTCTCCCCCTCCCTCCCTTCCCGACTCCTCTTCTTCTCCCCTCTCTCTTGGCAGGCGGCCCTATCAGTTAGGTCATTCCAGCTCAATGAGTGTGCCGCAGCTACCATGACTTAGCTTTAGGAGCTGTCAATTTTGAGACTCTAAATCGACCAATGTGGCTGGTTCAAGTGAACGCTTCTTACACCTGAATATGCTGTGATCTAAACCGGCTCATTATTGCTCTGGCTGTGTGCTTCAGGCTGCTGTCCACCCATGAGATAAACATTTCCTAGTCTCAGGCCTTTCCAGCATTTAGTGCCATCAATCATCTTACATCACCTCCAATCACCTTCCTTTTCCCTGCTAAAGAACTACAACTCCACAGTACGATGCTGCCACTACCATACGCTACGGTGGGCACTGCAATTTGGCATCAACAGTTTTCATAAAGGGTCACAAATAATACTTGACCTGTAAAGAGATCATAGTTACAGGAGATCTTTGCAGCTCCTCCAGAGTCAACATGTTCTGATCAGACTTGTAGTTTTGCAGCTGTGCCATACACTTTCTATTTTCAGGTGATGAATAAAACGGTGCACTGTGAGATACTCAAAGTGTAGGATGTTGTTTTATAACCTAAGCATGGTTTAAAGTTATCTAAGGGTGGACTCTACAGTTTTTACTAATTGGGTGAATATAAAAAAAATGTAATTCTGGATTTAGAGGAAATAGGGTGCAGAATGTATAAGCTTTCTGCACTTCCGATTTTTATTTGTAAAAAAATAAAACCAACATTTACCTCTCCCTTCACAATGATTCATTACTTTGTGTTGACCCATCACATTATACAATACCGAAAAGTTTCCTGTTGATAAATTAAGCCAAGTAAAAATTGCTTTTCTCTTTATATGAGCTGTTAGGACAAGTTTATAGCTTGTTTTCATGACTCACAACCGGACTGGGGGGGGGGGGCGAATGGTGCCCAGTTAAAGGGAACCGAGAGATAAATGGTAAGGCAGCAGAGCCGAAAAGAACGAGCTCTAATCTAAAAACATGGGCGCCATCCAAAAAATAGGAGCGAACTTCATTTGTAATGCAGTGAAACTCTTGTCTGTTGGAGCTTGTGAAAAATATATGACTCCTCTTTTCATTTTACATTCTCCCTTCATGCCGGAGTCAATGATGGCCTCAGGCAAACGAGGGCACTCTGAGCTGTGCACGCCGATAGAAAGCCGATGCACTGCTGCTCTCATCTTCTATTACTATGCTGACACATCTCTATCTCCACTTTTCAGAAGGAGGAAAACAATTATATCCAAGTGTGTTAGTATCATATACATTTTGGGGTTTATATGCGGCACAGCGGTGACAAAATTAGAAAGGTTTCTTGGTCTCTGCTGGGAAAACAAACAAAAAACAGCTCTAATAACTGAATTCAAAATATCTGCTTTCCAGCTAAAAGGCAGCGTTTCATGCTCACTCATTAAAAAAACTCTGTTTACCTATGAAGAAATGTTCATAGGAAACTCATTCAACTCGAAAATGAAATTCAAGCTTTTCGACTGCATTCCCATCTTTGGTCTCATCCTCGGATTTAATTCCAACTCAGAGAGACCAGGGCGTCAGTTGTTAGTAACTGTATTCAGCTAATGTGTTTTTACCTCATTGATGAAGTCTCCGATGTCTCCTGGATGGGGTGCTGCTGACCTCATTGGATACTGCGGCTCGGGGTGGAGGGGTCTCTCGTCTAGACGGCGGATTCCCACCGGCTTGATGGCATCGGGCTCTAACGTGTCTGGCTGCTGGAGCTGACTCAGGTCATAATCCTGGGGAACACGCAAACAGATGGAGCTTAGCTGAGCTGCGCGACAAGACCCTGAACTGAGTGAGATTATTTAAACAGATAAACACATCCTGTGCTGCAAAGAGCGTGAAGAAGTTCAACTCGGGGGAGGAAAGATTTTAAAGTTAAATTGCAGCACGGAGAGTTGAGAGAACATGAGGGGGGACTTTAATCTTCTTTTCTGTAAAGGAACACGCCAAGGAACGACTTGACACATAAGAGCAGCCAGCACTGAAGGGGTTCAAGCTGAGGAGCACATCATACGCCGCAAACTCTCTGCACTCGGTGCAGCAGGAAGGATGTGCAGGCAAGTATTTCGCTCTAATCAATGCCCAGACACGGGATGGTGGATATGCATAAGCCACTGCTAATCCTATTAACATTACCAAGGCAACCTGAATGGCTCGCAGTTTGTGCAAAGTCATGGGCAGCAAGACAGGATGAGAACAGAGGGAGGGGGGCGGGGGGTGAGTTGGAGAAAGAATCTGTGAAGGAGAGCAGAGCGGTTGAGCTGAATGACGGCTGGATGGTATGAGGGTGACAGCAGATATGATAAAGATAATACCATTTGAGAGGCAGTGTGTGCCTAATAGGCGTGCATGATGGATTGTCCCTCTTTAAGAGATTTTCAGTAATCCATCCATCTCTAATATCCCACTTCAAAATTATCTTTGCTCAGTTGCAGATGTACATTCTCACAGTCACTCCCAACGGAAACAGGAATGTTAAAATAAACATGAGTGCCAATAAACGTTATGGAGAGGAAACTTAAACATTGCAAAGTAAGTAGGGACCTTAACAGTTATATTCATACACGAGGTTCACTAAATTATTGGACGAAAAGCTATTCCCTTTATAAAAAAAGAGAAAAAAAGTTATTGTTAATACTGTTTGGTTTGTCTCTTGGATGCGTTACCAGCTTGACAGATTTGTGAATTACTTAACTTATAGCCAAAGGTTAGCATATACTCAGCCAAAATAAAACTGGGATTTATGCCTGAAGCATTTTAATAGGTGTCTGTTTATTCAGAACTATCAGTTTGGTAGATAAACAGGGACAGCATCCTTCAAACCCTCTTAATAAGAACCAAAAGCTTATAAACGATTCTCTTTTGAGAAATTGAGATAGAACCTGTAGCGACATAGCCTCATGAGTATGATGGTAAACAAGTCAGGAATGGTACAGTTTAAGCACTTCTGCACATTTCTGCTCGGATATATTTTAATGTTTGGTGAGTTGTCTTATTGGATGATGTAATAGTTCTGTTAAGATGGGGTCTTGCATGTCAACAAACCCTGCTCTTTTAACCTGGAACATGAAATGGACACTTCTTGTGAACGAACACTAGACCTCAGAGATTGAAATATCATGATCTTTCTTTCAAAAAGACCATTGTACCCCATAGGTTAAACGCCAACAAATAAATAGCACATGATCTCAGGTGCAACATGACATACCCTCTCCACCATCTTGTAATACATTCCTTTGTTTCAGCTGCAGCTGCCATGTTGTGAGAAAACTAGGGTGGTCACATGGATATGAGACACATTTGGAAAAATCTTGTTTCACACACACCCTTATGCCCCCACGGGTTCTCACTGAGCTGATCATTTGTGTACATCTTTTTTTAAAAAAAAAAGTAGTTAGTCTTTGTTGCTCTACATTCTCTTTTGCTTTTTAAAGAAGTAGCCATAACATGTATATCCCTGCTGTGTTGTCTATTTTTTAAAAAGTCCTTGAGTTCAAACCTCAATTAATCTACCTACAGATGTCGGGTCTGTTCAGAATGTCACACACGGGCCAACAGACAAGCATTACTTTCTAATAGTTAGACTTGATCCTTTTGCTGCACAGCATTAATGCTGCTCTATAAGAAGCATACATATGTTAAATCTGAAGTACCATAGCTTCAGCATTTTATTCACTCATAAAAAACTGAGTTAATGTAATTTTATTCACTCATAAAAAACTGAATTAATGTAATTGTTCTGTGACATTTAATATAGGGCAGTTGTCAAATGTGTTCAAATTATAATTCCCTGCTTGCAAAAACAACCTCATTACTGATATATTGATGAGTGGTGAGTAATGCCCCGCAGACAGAAATTAGGCAGTTACTATGGGTGTGACGAGATCTTTTGGCACAAGATCTCACAATATGACATGGGTTTAACTGCAAAGCTCTATTTACTTGGTGTCAGCATGCAACTTCCTCTGGTGAATTAAGTAAGTGATTATCATGAGCTCAAGTTATTTCAAAGTAAGAGAGAGTAGTTACAGCTTTGCCCCCATTGTGTGGATAGATCAATGTCACACAGTCGAAGCTGACTGCAAGGAAACAGTGATTGACCGACCATTAGCTGCTAACAATGCTAAATTTGGAATGTGGTTCAGAAATCATCATCTGAACTGAAGTGTTGATTCCTTCTTTTTAAATAAGAAAACTGCTTACTGCTCTGGTTTGTAATAAAAAAATACACCTTCAATAAGTCTACAAGGAAAAGAAATTCCAAAAATTGGACACGACTAAACTAAATCGTATTTCTTACATCAATTATAAACATTTGTCTTTGTAATGATGATAGAAAACTGAGTAGACATACCAACTTCAAGGAACCTACTTGTTTTAGTACAACAGTGACTGTTCAGTCATAATGTAATTTCATTTCAATCATGTTTTTAATAGTTGCATTCCAGTTTTCAATGCCCTTATGATATTACTATGAAACGTAACATTATTTGAACCAACCAATTTGAATTACTGCCATTTTCTACATCTTTCTGATGCCATTTTACAGCAACTGAAGTAAACATCAAACTGTACATTTGAAGGTGTTAATTTCTAATATCCAAGTTCCATAAAGATCTGCATCCATTACAAAATAATTCCAAATGTTATCAAAATCAATAACACGAGGGATTTAGTTTTCATTGGAAAGGAAAATCCTTCCCAACTTATCTGATATCCAGATAAGTTGGGAAATCCATTTGTCTAAGCCGCAGTAAAAAGCTGGTTGTCAGCGGTGCTCAATCCACCAAACCAAAAATGACATAATGACATAGTAACTCTCTGTGGGGAAGTGGCGTCTCAAACATTCGTTCTGCCGAAATGGTTGCCCATGGCACTCATAAACTACACTGAAACATAAGCATCTAAACATAAACATTCCATAAACATCATTTGTGGCGAGACGTATTTAAAAATGGGATCAAGTTAAGTGTTATGGGCTGTTTTAGCAGCATGAGGTTAATTTCAATAGAAGTTTACTGAAATGCAATTAAAGCAAGCTGCAAAAAGAAGTTAGCATTTGTTAGTTTAATTTCAATGTGTGCCCAAAAATACAACATTTATGAGCAATTAGCCATATTGATTGCCGTCATCTTAGATTAAGAGCATACAAAAGGCTTAGTGATCATTATGAGAGGAAAATAACTTCTATGCCGACAGAGGAGGCCAAACTGCACTTTCAGATCCAACATAAACCTTACAAAATAATTTTGGATGTATCCAATTTTGGATGCTATTTGTAGTGGTAATATTATAACACAATTTGAGGAGAAGCAAAGCAGTTGCTGGTCATGTATTTCTTAAGAACTACCAGTAGAATTTGATACATTAATGCACCATAACCTTTTATTCATTCATTAAACATGCACTGTTAACTCAGCTATGGTATCAAAACCTCAACCATTTATACAGTTTTAAGGACCTCTAAAAAAGGCCAAAGAAAGAACTGGTGCGACATATTACTCTTGCAATATTCTTACCAAGAGTAAGAATAATTATTCTTTGTTTAGAAATGAAATTAATTAGAACATTAATAAGTTATTCCAGTGCTGGGTAGTGATATCCAAAAACAACAATATCACTACATGTAAAAATAGTGATAGTATTGTTGTAAATATCATCATTAAAATTCATTTACTGATATTTAAGGGAGTAAATAAATACATTTCACAAATGTTTTGAACATTTGTCTTTTACAGGTTTATCAAAATTACTGGAGCTATATGTTGTCGTTTGCCTGGTAATAGAAAGAAGCCTGAGAGGAAACAGCTGTGAGCGTGTAGGACAATGGAGAGGCTAAAAGGACACCATTATCGGTACAACAACAAACTGCAAGGACTATCTTTCAGCAGGCAACTGTGGACTCGCATCCTGTTTAATCTGCCAGCCAAGTAATTTCATCACTTTACCAATGTCGCAAATACACATGAATGCTGCTTATGCCCTCAAAAGCTGAAGAAAACCAAAAAATAAAGAAAATCATACCAGCCTCTGCCAACTATCTACATAAACCATTTCATTATGATACCATTCAGAGTATTTGCATGTCCAGGTAAAATAGATTTTGGTGTTATACACTATTTGAGCATCCAGCAAGGCACACTTCTTACATCGAATGACAAATGGAAACATATGTGCCGATCACCAGATAGTGTGTCTTTTGGCAAACTGCCCCCCTACTCATTCTGGCGTTAAGTAGCTTAAATACACAGTACCACCTTTCTTGTTTAAGTTTCAGTAATAACATTTGGATGTGGACGAGGTAATTACTTCCTTTGGTTCCGTCCTTTTAGAATTAAGTCACGACGACTGCAAAAAGCTAATCTTGTGTTAAAGCAAAGTAAGCACGATTTCTTTTAAAATATTACAAATGCAATGACATGGCCTTCTTTTCTTTGAAGGGAGAAAACACTTTCAGAGAAGATTTTGATTTGATTCACTTGTTGCAACAGAAAAGGGGGAGGGTGAAAACACTGCCTTTTTTCACAGCATGTCTTCCAGAACCCTATCAAAGGTAAATATGAATCAAATCAATCTGAGGTCATTTTAAGGAGATGAATCACCCGTTTTTTTTTTCTTCTTTCTCTAAAGGACAGCTGTGCACAACCACTTCTCATTTTGCTATTATTTCAGTTTTTTTATTTATTTATTCTGTTTTTACCATTTCCCGGGAGCGAAAGCTGATCACCTGTCTACCTTTGATGAAATGAGGTCCATACAAAGCCGTACAAACCGGGACGATGACAGCGGCAACTAAAATCACATTCTGTGAGAGCACCCAATGGTCTGACACTTCAATTTCCTCCCCCAGTGGGAGATAGGGAGAACAGAGGTGGGCATTATAAAGACTACATCGCTGGGAAAGTCGGACCCATTTTTTACCCAACACTGAATCCGCTCCCATTCCACAGACAAGACCATTTTCTCCTGACGCCCTGGCCCCTCTCTGCCAAACGGGAAGCTTGTTTTCCCTCAATAAATTGCTGCACCCACTCATTTGCCTTTGAGGGGTGTTATGTGCCACAGTTCCCCTTTTCAACATGTTCTGGTCCACAGGTTTGTGCATTTTATGAGTGAGACTGAGAATGTTAATAGACAAATGGGTGTTCTCCCTCCTGCCTAATCACCGGCAGATGTGTAATGGCTTTCCAGTCATATTGTTACCTTAGACGGGGCTTCATTATTGCACCCCAGCAGATGTCTGTCTCTAAATGACATCAGCTCACCAATTACACGTCTCTGAGGCTAATTTGGCACTGTGATGGGTCAGGCTGGGGTCTCCCGCACATTTCTGTTATACCTAAGCCACCAAAGCACTTCAGTCAGCAGTAGGAAAATAGCCCATTTGGTAAAATCCTGCCTTTTTTTATGAAATGATTCCGTTCTGCTAACAAGGGGTTATTAGGACAATTGAATTCTGTGCGTGTCCGATCGGCGCAGGAGGATACAGAGATGGGACATTATTGATGCCTGTGGCACTGCATTTCTATTGTTTGTGTGTGCATTAGGGCTGTGAAGCGGGAAGCTGTTCCAGTTGACAAAACATTTCCAATACTTCCAGAACCAATTGGATCAAAATGTATTTGCCTTATTGATTCCAGCCTTTGATTCCCAGCTTCCTTTGAGAGGGGAGAAAAAAAAAAAGTCTTCCATTTTCAATAAAGAAGTACTGTACAATAGAAAAATGTTCTTCAATGCGAGTGATTCAGAAGTGTATCTTGGAGCAAGAAAAAAGCAGAAATATTACAAGAAAGAAACAGTAAATGTAAATGTGCTTGCAGAAAGTTTCTAAGAGATGCTTTTTGTTCCCGTGCTGATTCAGCCTGACTGTATGTGTGTGTCAGAGATGGAACTTGAATCATTCTCCTCAACAACAAGAGAACATTTGCCTTGTATTATCTTTTCAATGGCGGTTTGAATCTTTGCTCGGAATGGTATGTTCCAAGAAAATATTGAACTAAGATTGCTAAAATAACCTTAAAAGCTTTCTTATGACAATTTCAGATTAAAATCAATCTAGGGCTAGGACTATCATGGATACATGTTAATCTTGAGTCTTGTTTAGGAGCGACTCCAGAAAAGCTTAGTTGTACTAAAACTTTAAGTGGAAGAGTGTGCTTTTCTCACATAAGACATTTTAGTAACAAGTGATGATGTCAAATGTGCATGACATCATAAATTAAATTACCATGATATTTTAAATGACCTGCTGGATTCTGCCACTGAATTGAAAACCAGTCATCAATAGGTAGGAAGATAGCTATGCAAAGTCTTTAGCCACATCAACACTGATCATCATTCTTCCATGGCCATCTTAGTCCCCAGACCTTCATCTTAAAGAGGCATTGCTGTAAAATGGCACAATACAAACAACTGTGTTGCCTTCAGTTGTTACAAAAATGACATATTTACCAAAAATGACTTAACCAAGCCAATTTCAAGGTGGTAAATTTCTTTTAAGCTCCTGCTTTGACATTCCGCCTTCAGAATGTTATCCTTTGATAACATTTTTACCCAATGATTTCACCAGAAACTGGCAGCAAACTTCGAAGTCAAAGTACATGTATTTTCTCTTAATTTTTTGACTGATACAATATGTAGAGATGTGTAGACTGGAAAATACAATATTTTTATCACAATGCATTTAGTCTAAACTCCTTTAAAATCTTTAACAGTGTTGCCAATAAATTTTATCACCTCTATTTTTTGCAATATAAGTTATATACAATATGTGTTGGTGCCTTTCTGTAATTTTCAAGTGAAATATGTAGATAAATGCATATGGAAAAGGTCCTTAGAAACAAATCGCAAACTTATCAATAACTGCAGCATGTCTGGCCATATATTTTATGGAGAAAAAAAAGAATAAATCAGACAATTTAATAAAACTTTCATCATAAGCAGACTCGACTTTTATTCAGTTCTTGCTACGTTTTTTTGTTTTTGTTTTTATAACTTACCGATTGAAGACCATGCAGCAAATGTTTCTGTATCAATAATGAATTTTTACTTCTTGTTTACTACGGAGTTGAATAAAACCGATCTAAGAATCAACCACCAAGAGACTAAGAATAAAATAGAATAGTAGTCCTTACTTGATCCTCTTCTCCACCACCTTCTTCGTCATACTTGAGAATATTGTCCCTCACGTCGTCTTCGGGGTCGATGAGCAGCTGTTTGGCCTGACGCTCTTTGTCACGGCGCTTCATCCACACCACAAACAGTAGCACGAGAACTGAATGATACAGAAACAGAGAGAGGTCTCATGTTACAGGAAGGAAATAAACAATTTGCAAATTATTGTCAAAATTTAAAATCAGATCCAATATTTTAGGACCTTGGACATGGGCCTGATCAAGGTAATCTATTTGGTAATCCAACAGTAATCTAGAGATACTGTTGATATCTTCCCTCATAATCCCTGTGTTTGCTGATGTGATGTGCAGTTTGGGAGGAAGATGTAGGGATACTCACTGAGAAGGATGATGATGCAGAGGAGGATGGCTATAATGGCTCCCGTGCCCAGACCAGCGGCCATGATGTGCTGCTGGTCAGTGCAGTCTCCGTTCATGTCGCACTGACACACTTTAATCCGCAGGTAGGAGGTATTAGACATGGGCAGGTTGCCCGAGTCTGTGATAATGATGGGGACCTCATAGATCCCACTTTCCAGGAAGCCAATCTTAAGGCTCATCTGAGCATAGTCACCTAAAAAAGGAGGAACAGAGAAAAAAAAAAGACTATTATATGATTCTAAATGTATCCTTAAAGGAAAAACATTTGGAAAGGTGACATCCAAGATTAAGGCGCTCAGTGCGTTTTAATATAAACTAATATATTTGTTTCGGAGATCAGGTTTTTCACAGGGGATTTACTCCTAAACTCAGAAGTTGTTTGTCTAGATGCTGTTCACACCATGATTACACTCCTTTTATCATAAATATGCAGCATAAATTCCTACCTGGAAGTTGCATCAGCATATCTAATCCAAAACATGGTCAGGATTTGGATTTGAAGCTTATAAATCTTCTGAATACCTTTTGATAATGCTGCTTAGGGCTAAATTCCCAGCTGCGATAATCCAAATGCCATTATCCTATTAAGATTTATTCACTGCGTTTCATCTCCCACTATCTAATAGCTGAACACATAACAAATGAGTTTGCATGCTCATGGTTTTGTTTTAAATTAGCATAAATAATTAAAGCCTATTTGGTAAGATTAATAAATTACTAAATAGGTCTGACACCTCCTAGGTATGCTTTTACAAACGGTTAAACATGTTTCCCAAGTTTCGCTCAGGCTAATTGAAGATTAAAATCTTAAAGCTTTAATGACTGAAACTGCTGAGCGATCAACCTTGTTTTTTTTTTTTGTTTTCAACTTTTATGACACGCATGCCACTTATTGGGGAAAAAAAAGAAAAAAACACCACAATCTTTTCTACTTTATTGTAACGACTTCAAAGAGCAACTGAAAAAAAAGATGACTCATCATGTCTGACATTCTGGGAATTGTAATTTGAAGATTAATTTAATCTCATTATCCCAGGGGGGTTTAAACTAGCACAAATGGCTCCTATATGAATCTGGCCAGGATTTGAGATTGTTCCGTATCTCACCATTTAGTCTCGTTAGGGTCCAGTTCCTCTTGACGTCCTGGGGCCTGTGGGGCAACTCGAAGGCGAAAGGGCCCGCGTTGGGGTTCAGGTCTCCATCCAGCGCAGTGATGTTGATGGCGTTTGGCTCGGGTTTTTCACATATTTCTGCTTCATGGGGGTACACCTTTGGCGCATTGTCGTTGATATCCACCAAGTAGATCTGAAGGGTCCCTGTGCCGCTTGCTGGGGTTTTGCCTGGATGGACAAACATATTTAATCAAATACAAGAAGGATTTCTGAAAAAAATACCTAAAACTTTGCCCATTTTCAGATATATAAGTAAACAAACTGGCATCTCTCGCTTCGTCATCAGCAATGGAAACTAAAGTATAGAGTTTCTTCGTTGGCACATTAAATCACGGCTTACTCCCATAGCCCCATACAAACTGCGACCTGATCTCGGCATTTAATCTCAAGTGAGGAGGTGCAGAGACAGAGGTGGATATCAGAACGTTTGCTGTCTGCGTTTGTGTTCCTGAAGAACGCCTTCCTGACGAAGGACTCGGATAGGAATACTAAAGCATTCAAACAGAGCCCACTGTCGCTTCTCTCAAGCTCCTCTATGTATTCACCCAGCTAAGAGGCTTTTTTGCCATTCAGGCCACGCTCAAAGGAGCTAGTCATCCAATCCTGACCCATTAATGCTGAGAAACCTCTTTATTGGTAGAGTTTTTAAGCCTATTGGCCTAAGCTATGCCCCATAGAACAGGGCAAACCTGAACAGAGGTAAATCCTGCCAGTGCAAATAGAAGGTGAAAACATCCACATGGTGGATGATTCTGGGGATTGCTAACATATTAACCTCCAGCTAAAGCGGTCAGTGCTGCTGATACGCCAAGTGCCACGTTCATGATAGTGCTTCAAGCTTGGAGAACAACTTTGGGGCTTGTAAACAAGGCAGCTGCTCCAGGTGAAAAGCATTACAAAAAGCAGTCAAAGGAATGCTGGGTGGAAGACTGACCCTTGAGAGCTGGGCTACATTAGACATCCACTAGGCTTCTGTCTGAAAAAAAGGATGCATTAGCTTTCCTTGAACACACTGGCAGTAATGGCCTTAAAATAAAAAAGGTGCTTGTGTAACAGTCTAAATAAACTATCCAGACCATAAAACCTGTGCATCACATAAGCTCAACAAGGTATTTTTGGCAAACGCAGAAGCACTTGAATGCTTACATACCGTTGTCTGTGGCCAGGAATGTTGCATTGTATAAACTGTTCTTCACATAGGGCGACTCTCTGTCCAAAATGGCAATTGTTGAAATCCGACCAGTGTTGGGGTCAATCCTCAGCCAGTTGGCCAGATCTGAGAGCTTGGAATATCTGAAGCAAGAACAGGAAAATATACGCAGATGTTTTTTTATATATATATATATATATATATATATATTATTTTTTTTTTTTTTTTTTTTTTTACAAAAAACATGACCAACATTAAAAATTTGCAAGCAAAGAGTAACACGATATCTGGTGCCAAGAACACAAATTTACATTTTTTTTTTCTTTTCCAAAATACAACTTATGAAACATATAGATCTAGTACTATTTTAAACCATGCAGTGATCTTCAAAGCAAGGAACAATATTTTTCCCAAACGATGTTCAAAATTATTTAAAAATAGAAACGGTAGGTATGAAGTGAGAGGGAAATGCAATTTAAAGCAACCATGTTAGCAGCACACTTAAAAACATCTGCAAATAAATTTGCGGAATGACTTTGTGGAATGGCTTAGACAAAGAAACTAAGCAAAGTAAACATATTGCACAAATCACAAACGTACATTAGAAGTAAATAAATGTTAGGCAGAAAATCAGATGACATGAAATGCATTTCATGTACACTACAATAGCTAAAAATGTATTTCCTGTTTTTGTTTATTTAAAAAAAATGAAAAATGTCAATTTATCTTAATCATGTACATTAACTTTGCGTCAGAAGACCATATGAAGGTACACATATGGTCTGCTTCATAACATACAGATTTTTTTACAAAGCATTATTCTTTGCCATCACAAAAATAAAGTGGTCTTAACATTTCATCTCAGTTTAAAATTGGGACAAAAATCATAAAATACATGTTATAACAACGTGCAGATTTCAACCAATTTCACTGTGACGACATTAGAAAATGATGTCAGCTCAATGTCAAGCTTGCTCAGAGCTGACACATTACACAGTGACACATGAAGCCATATTTCTAAGGGAGGAATTATTAAATCATTTTAGTACATCCAACCATGCTTTTTTTTAAAAAAAAAGAAGTTTGAATAATTGAATAACAGTTTTAACTAAGAGAATTGTAATCGATCTAAAAAAATATGCAATATGTAATAAGCTTGTTTTCCACCAATGAACTTCCAATTCTACTTCAATTAAAGGCTGAGACTTTAATTTAACTCAACTGCTTAGCTTTAAAAAAAGCTTAGAAAAAGACAGAACTTTAATTGCACAGCAGAGTTTATAAGAAAAAAATAGGATTCCAACATAAGCCAGAAAAAGCCAATATTAATTCCATTTTAATTGCATAACTGATTAATGCTTAGTACAGAACAAAAGAGTGATTGTATTTTTAAGGTTGAATTAGGAGAAAGAACTAGATTTACTTTCCAAAGCCTCCTTTTCTCAGAAGAAAATATTAATTTATCATAAATGGTGAAAAGTTGGTTAAAGCAGAAACAGCATTTAAGTCAATTTAGCTCCTGAATTATACAGAAGCCCAAACAAGAACCTTTGAGAAGCCCTGTTAATATAAAAAGTGGTCTTAAGCATTTAAAGCCGATTATTTTTTTGGAATTCAACGTCTGAGGAGGCTTTATTTTATCTGCATACTGCCTACCTAATGGTTTGCTGCATGTATCGATCTGGATCTTGTGCAGTGAACATGGTCAGCGTCGACTCGGGCAACATCCCCTCTTCCAGCCTGATCAGCTTGGGGTTGGGATCAAAGTAAGGACTCTCATTGACATCCGTTACTCTGATGGAGACGGTGGCAGTGGACTGCTTGGGAGGGTGAATGCCTCTGGCCAGGGAAACCTCATTTCTTGCTTCCACTGTCAGCACATACGTTCTGCTGATTTCATAGTCAATGGGCTGGAAAACAGTTAGGAGGAGAATAAAGAATTGGACTGAAGAGAAAAGTCATCACATTAGAGTTGCGTTTGTGTGATATGAAGTGCAGAGCAACCTACAAAAGAACATTTTCATCAAGCCTGAAAAATATTAGGACAGCTAAGAAATGTGAAAAGAGATGTCATTCCTGTTATAATCAGTTCAAAGAAACAAAGCTGATATGAGTTAAAACCCTGACCTGACCTTCAATGTGCTTTACATGATGCATGTTTAAGGCTTTAAAACTCTAATGTTTTAATTCTTTCTTTGCCTTGAAACTGGCAATTAGAGCTGACTGAAAAATTAAAACAAAGAACGAGGATAAACCATTAAGAGTCGGATTTTATGTACTTACAGGCAAGTCCAAAACTATTTATACCCTTATAGAGGTCAGATTTTTTTATCTTTTAATTATACCAGCATGTTTCTTCTAACTGGACACAAGGTTTTGGAGGGACCTAGCCAAAGTTTTGACTTGAATCTTATGGAGAATCTGTAGGGGGAGCTATACATTAGGGTATTGGCAAGGAGATCTTTCGACAACAAAGACACAGAACCTATTTCTAAACAGAAATCCTCAAAATACCAGTGGGAACATGCAAAGAGGTGATTAGCAGTATAAGAAGGACTGGTTCCTGTAATGTCATAGACTTCTCCACTGATTATAAATAATTTGACATGACATGCATAAAATACATTTTTTTCCTCAATTTATATTCATATTTTTACTATTCAAGCATGACTTAATGTAAAACCATAAGACATAACTTCTGGGTTCAATTAAATTAATTTTAAATTAAAGTCTGTCAGGGGTAGGGACACTTTTAGCATTAACTGCAAATCCCTCCACATAAGTAAAACACACACATGAAAAGATGCTTCACTGCAATTATTTAACCATCAACATTCTTGCAGCAAAATATTCAGTGCATCGATAGGCTGAAAGGGTAGATATATGAAGATGTCGCTCACCTTAACAACTGTTACCAGACCCTCATTAGTAGTTGGATCGGTGGGCACCGAGAACCTGCCGGTGGGGTCGCCCCCGGTGATTTTATACACCGCATTCCAGGCAGGTGTGTTGGGCTGGTCCTTGTCAGTCACCGTCAGGTTGGCTACTATAACATTCACGGCATTCTCAGGCACCTCCCCAAAAAACTGCATGAATAAACCATAAATGTAAGGAAGAGAGAGCTGTTAGCAATACTATGCTGTGCCCTGGCTCACGAAGCACAGCAGGACCAATCAAGGGTAAACAGACATCTAAGGTAACTTATCATCCGGTCACGGTGTTCTCATTCCCTGTGCTTCCCTGATAGCATAACAGCAGCATTACAAATTTCTGTGATTTGCGAGCCCGGTAAGTGCCTCTTTCACTGAGGCAGACATCCCCGCAGTTGTACGTGTCAACATTTGGAGTAGGATATAACACTTTACACATGGCTGGCGACTTGCGTATGTGTATGGTTGCAGAAGTGCAAGGCAAGCAAAACCAGGTAAGTGAGCAGAACTGACGGCTGAGTGCATTCACCCAACGCTCGGATGAAACGGGGGACCTTAAGTCTATTCTAGTGGAATCTCAGATAAGAGCTTGTTTCTTACCGTCTCAGCAGTAAACTCTGGCGGATTGTCATTGACGTCAGTGACTCTGATGACAGCAGTGGCTGTGTTGGACAGGCCATACATGGGGTTACCTTCCATGTCAGTTGCCTGGATGATCAAAGTATACTGAGGCACTTTCTAGAAAAGAAGAAAAAGGAGAAATAAGGAGATAATTGGGCAGTTGGCAAAAAACGATTTAAAATTAAACTGTATTTATAACTTTACAAAGACATAATTTCCATATTACTTCACTACATTATATTCTACTTCACAACTATCCCTAATAAGATAGTACTAGCAATGTACATTCGCACTGTGTTAAATTATTTCTACAAAGATGAAGCAAATGTCACTAGTCCAACATCTTAATTATGATGATAAATGACAAGTTTTTCGCACAAATTTGATTTCATCCTCTGGGGCTAATGAGCGTTGGTGTGCTTGCGCGTGAGACGCACAATGAACAGTACCGTAAAGGGAACAAATGACTCTCTTCGCATTAAAAACCACTCAGGTGATGGACCAGTTGCTAGGTAATGAGAGCCAGGCAAATTACTTTCATGGTGGCGACTTGCGGACATAAAACGGTGGCCCCAGGGTGGGAGTGATTGAGCAGCCACCTCAGCCAGATTGCCCTCATAAGGCTGCGGCTACCAAACTCCAGCTGTATACATCATTTTATTTATTTTCCTCAAACAGGCGTGCAATTCCAATTTATAGAGAGAGCAGTAACCTTTGCAACAGGAGTAATGGAGAGAATAAAATGCAAAAATAAAATGTTTTTTTGGGAAGAGAAAAAGATAGATACAAGTAAAACAAGATAGGTAGATAGAAACGGTTAGTTGCTTAGTGATGCATAGTGCCTCCTTGTAAGAGTAATAAGTGTGAAACAGCCAAGCCAACTTGTACTTTTCATTTCGGTGGTAATAAGCAAAATTTGCTGTGGCTCATTAGTTCCTAGGCAGTTTGAATATTAACAGCTAAACTCTAACTGCCTGCTTAAAAATGCAGCCCATTCATGTAGACATATGCACACATTTCAGTGATAAAGAGCGAGATGGAATTGGAGAAAATGCTATCCATGATCACTGTCGGCAATATAAAAGATATGGATTTTATCATTAAATTATTTAGCAACGAGAAAAAGTGTTAAATACCTCTCTGTCCAGGCCTGCGGCCACTGTAATGATGCCTCCAGTTTTGTTGTTGATGGTGAACATATTTGAAGACGGACTCTCTGGATTCTGAGACAAGATCTTGTACCGAAGCATGCCATTCGCTGTTTTGGGGTCGTCTTTATCGATAGATGTCACAGTCATAACAAATGTTCCTTTGAGACAGAAAAAAATAAATTAAAAAAATAAATAAATAAATAATATATATATATATACATATATATTCCATGTCACCTTCTAATGTATTAATTGTTAATGAAAGCCCAGTGTTAATCTTTCAAACTTTAAAGTACCAAAAGAATAATAGCAGTTCTGATAATACTACAGCAACAATAGAGCTGGAGGCACATGCATGGAAAAAAGAAATTTGCAAAAGCCTTACCTGGTTTGGAGCCCTCTGGAACAGTTCCGTTCCAGATTTGGTGTGTGAACTCTGGTCGGTTGTCATTCTGGTCAATTACGTTGATCACAATATCTATGGGGTTTTCCACCTGGTTGCCATTCAGGTCTACCGCATGAGCTCTCAGCTGAAGGAGAATTAAAAAAAAAAAAAAAAAAAAAAAAACATATGGATTGTAGAATGGTTTAAACAAGCATTTCCAGGTGTAAATCTACTGATTGGGGGGAAAAACCCCATTATATGTTGCTAAACAAAAACAATACAAGTATCTGAATCTTAACCCGCAAATCTGGTTGCGTTGTACTCTCTTATTTTGATGTCACTTGCTGTGTTCGTCACAGTCAACCTTTTTAAAACCTATACAATTTTACTGTGCACAGCTTGCAAAGTTGTAATTCAGGACGTGCAGATTATTTTAATATTGTTGATAAAACAGGTTTTCCCAAACAATTCCTTTCAGAAAAATTTACAGTAAAAGAGACTGAAATAGGTGCTGCAGCTCCCATTCTGTCATGTGACCCATTTTGTGTGCAGCATTCATATATCCTGGTTTCCACTGGGAGAGCCGTGGAAACACTAACATCTTACAGCAATCAACAGCATTGCGTCTTACTTAAGCTCAAAATATTTTAAACCTTTAAATTTTAGATCTACATGAATTACAAAATCTAATCTAAATACAACTGCTTGAGCTGTGTAAGCCACTTGGATTTTTACCTTGCCATATGACTTAAGCCATAAATGTAGTTGTCATTTTAAGTTGCTACTTTTAGATTTTGGCAATTAAATACAGTTATTACACCTACATTTATCCATCTTTAATGTCTTAAAGGTAATCTGTAACAGGTTTTGGCTGACCATAAAAATCCCTAGTATAAAGCCAAACCTCACTAAATTACACACTTTCTCATAAGCTAGTAGTGAATAATGTAATGAAAACCATGAAAATTCAATACACCAGTTTACTGCAAGATGGATGAACATGCCAGCAACAACAGATTCAGTCAAATCAAAACCAAGAATTATATCCACCACTTTGTCCTGAAGGGCAATTTTTGAACATTCTGACAACATGGAAAAAAAAATCCCCCCCCAAAAAAGCAGTTTGAGAATTACAGGTCATGTTCAAGTATCTGACTAACGTTTTTTTCCCTTCAAAATCCTTCAAATTCTCAGACGGATAAGAAAGATTTTCCTGAGAGAATCTGGTTTTTATTGAGTCTGAGTAGATTGTTTAGGCTACACATGACCCTTGAGCACATGCCGACTGGCTGGAATGTACAGCATGCTAAGGAGAAAGAGCAAGACAAAGAAAGAGAGCTCACATTTCTCTTGATAAAGCAGTCTGCAAAAAAACATTGGTAAATCATATGGAACTTCTCTAAGTTTTATTTTATTTTTTTAATGACTTAATGATGATCTGACTTACATGAAAGTTAGGGATGTGTTCTCGATCAAGTGGCTTGTTGACAGATAGCGCTCCAGAAATGGGATCGATGGTAAAGATTCCAGTTGGGGGCTGGTCAGCACCTGGACCTGTCACACTGTATCTTAGGGGCCGGTTTTTATCATGATCTGAGCGAATCTGTTGGCACAAGGACACAGCTTGAGATTCATTCAACATACATTCAAATTATTCAACATATTGTTCTGACATTTTAAATTTCTAAATTCCAAACTTTTCCAAACTCAGTTTCTTTAATTAGGTTCTTGATGTTTCATAGCTGCTTAACTTTCAACTGACACGTTTAACATATTTTTGTTCTTAAAAGCAAACAAAAAAAATTATTAAAACCAACTGGCTTTATAAAACAGAGTATCTCGCACCAAATACTTTTAAAGCATAGTTTAGGAACTTTTTCACTAGACCACCTGAAACCAGTTCAGTCCCGGTCTGCCCAAGTAAGGTTCATTTTCAATTCGCAAATCCTGCCTGGCTGTTCTTGGATTTTCAGCATCGAAACAATATGACTGACAGCTGACCACATTTATTGATTGGTTCATAATTTACGTCACTGAAAACTGCAAACTACATTTAAGAGTTTAACTTTGAACTGGGGCCAAGCCGTCTGCCAACAGAGAGCTGCTCAGTACGGAGGAGTAATTATGAGTTTAATAAGAAGCAGGAACACATGCGCTAAGTTTTGCAGCAGAATGACCATAATGTAGCAGCACTGCTAATAGCACTTTGCTTTGAAGAACGGACAGCAATGAAAAAGAGAGAAACAGTGCAGCAGTGGGCAGCTTTCCCGTCAACAACGTGAAAGACCGGAACTACATAATATTAGCTTGTGATGTTAATTTTATTTTTTATTTAGATTTAAAAAATAAATAAATAAACAGTTCAGGCGTGGCTACTGGTTTGCATCTTTTGACTGCATTGTGTAGATCCAAAATGTAGCATTAAAAAAAACATCAAAGAAGAACAAGAATGTGATTGTATTTATATGTGAAGCAAAATAATCTGTTGATTTGAGTGTTTATCATTATGTTTGAGCAAGCGATAAATTTCTCTAAGACAAAATGAAGTATCTGGTTTTATTCAAGTGCATCAGAACCACAACCTCGAGGTTCTCAATTGCTAATGCTGCTACTGCTCATGTCCCACCCACAATAATGAGGAACAGACATTATAGTGGAAAAGCTCACTACCTGGGGTGAAACTAAAAAGCACACCAACTGGTTAGTTTCAGTGAAAAAGCACCTTTTGCCAACAACCTTTAGGGTAACAACTGTTTAAGTGATTTGTTTGTTTGAACCAGACCCAGTTTAAAATCCTAGGCTCGTCCTTATTCACCCCCAGCTGAATAGCATAAAGCACCATAAAAACCTTGAAAAACAGTCCTCAGTTTTTTTTTGTGTGTGTGACTGAATTTTTCCAGCAAATGAAAAAAAAACATTAAAATGGGGCAAATAGTTGTGATGTAGCAAATCAAGATGAACCATGGTATTTCAATATAAATCAAAATCAGCTGTTGTGTCAAGTTTTAAAACAAGAAGAAAAAAAATAACTAAAGCTGAGATATGTTTCTACACTTTTTTCTCCTCCCCTACTTTCTCAGACCTGGAAACTGATAATTACAGAATTATCTGGGTTGCATTAGTACTCTTGTTAACATTGCATTAAATCCCAAATAAAATCCCTTTTAGAGAAATAGTTTCCATACTAGGTCAGATTAAAGCTAATTGCTGTTTGAGAACAAACATGCATGAACTGGAGAGTTCCTCCAATAACGGACTGCTGATTCCTAAGAGGACAAGAGAGTGTTACTGGAGAGCCTTGTTCCCAGCAGCTGTTGGACTAACAAAAATAGTTCACCCCCCAAAAAATAAAAACTACAAAATCCCTTCTGGTATTTGCACATTTTTATTTTTCAATGCATACTGTAAGTAGTCTGTTTTTAATGCACAAATTTAAAAAAAAAAATTATATATTTTTTTTATTATTATTTTTTACAATTATTCTACACAGCTGTCATTTTGCTGTTCTTGCATCAGACTGTCCCCACTTTGGGACAAAGGAAATTCATATTTTATGTCTCTGTAAAGAGCTCCTACATAGTATTGAAGTTCGGTCATAATTGGACTTTCTACCCTGTTTTCCATGTAAGCTGAGACCTTGTGTGCCCACCCTCTTGAGCCAAGCTGAGCAAACCCTTTCCTCCTCCTGTTATCAGCAACTCCAGCCCAGAAACCTCCTTCACATACAGCCGGATTAAAAATAAAAACTTACATATGGCAATCTCAGGATTTTTGCACTGTGTACAAAGTACACTGCTAGAAAAAGGACTCCGCTCCTAAGCTGCCAGAGTTGTTTGTGCAGCAGCTAGCACAGAGGACTGAATGGGTGATAAGAAATTGGGCTGAACCTGTCCTTGAGATGTGGAAAAGAGGACTTCAGGATCACAACAGTCAGCCAACAACAATTATCATTTTGAGCTCTTCAGATTATAAATGCTTCTAAATAATGCAATACTTCACCAGTGCAGACTGCTCTGTGGACCAAAAGATGATACAATCAAAAAGATGACAAACTTCAGAAATGTTCTGTAAGCAAGAGTCTATGCAACCTGCAAAGTTGACATTAGGGCTGTGTAATATCGATTTTGCGATATACATCGATATTTTCTTTACTAGAAAAAAATCAAAATTCATCAGCAAGTATCGTAACATCCAACTGTCACCTTGCTCACTCACTGCTTGCTTTGCCGGGAGAGTGATTCGGTCATCAGGCTTAGAGGGATTCCTTCAGATGTTAAGTGTTAAGGTTAAAAAGGTATCAAACTATTCACAGCAGGGTAATTGGTGCACTTTAATTACTTTACAAATGTAAGCTACAGTTTGTACTGTTTCAACTAAAAGAAACATGTTTTTTCACCACTTCTTTGATTAATTTTGTCCAGCTGTCGACTACAAGTCTGTGTCCATGTCCAACCAGAACCAGGTGTTGTGTAGCTGGTGCTTTTAATCAGTTTTCAGTTAAATTAAATCAATCCAACTCTATAACAGTCATAAAATGTCACCAAAAACACTCTGTCCCTCTAAAATCATTCAGAAAATCGCAAAAGTGTATTGAATTGTAGCGTTTGCTGAATATTGCAATATATCGTCTGTGCGCATGCATCTGGTCGAGTCAAATTCATTACCATGACAAGGTCCTGCGGGAATGGGCCTCTGGAGTTCTCAGGAACATTGATTGGAGGGATGACCCAGTCTCTCTTTATGCGTTTCAGAGTGCTGTCCGCATTTTGTGGTGGAAAAACTATTTCCTTGAAATTTTTGGACATGACTGGAGGGACGGCGAGTTCCTGGACCTGTCAAAAGGAAATGATTTAGTGATCATACATATGCAGTGGAGTGTGAGTACAGACATTTTAAACAGCCAGGAGGAAAAGCTATGAGCCTGGCAGTGCCGATCTGTGGGTTGTGGCAACAGACAAAAATAGTTCAACAACATTTTCACAGTTGACCGAGAAATTCCTAAAGACTTTGGTAATCCAGTGACTAATGCCACTTCTAATACCAATATGACAGTTGTGGTCTGATAAAACATTACAAGATATACACATACATGTTCCAACCACAGCAACAATAATTTTTATGCTTTAGATTTGAGAAAAGCCGGCAAAAGAAAATTTAGGCAACAAGGAATCAGTTGGAAAACAGAATATATTTTCAGCTTAACTTTCCACATACAAACTCAAACATCCTGTATTCTTTTAGAAGAGCAGTGAACACACCTTTCAGTGTTATTGGGGAAAGTCAACCACTTTCACAATCAGTGAGGCGTTTAAAGTTAGAAGCAGAACAAAAGTTAAGAAGCTGATTAAGGACATTACTTTGTAGAGGACGTGCTGTCTGCTCATCTGGATTGCCACTTCTAAACAGGGAGTGAGACAGCAGATACTAGAAAGAACCATCTGTATTGCCTTTTTGGGGTGTAGAACATGTTGGATCTGGAATAGTTGCACATCTTTTGAAAGCTTAGGAGTGATTTAAGGTAGTCATTCTCAAACTAGAATTGCAATGCAATTTAAGTTCCATGTACCACCAGACTAGCAGACATTTTAAAACTGTAGCACAACACCATAACCTTTTCACGGTGAGGTGATAGTTGTAAAAATACAAAAATAAAAACAAGGAAAAAAAGGATAGAAAACGTTCTTATTCACAAGCCCTGGATGAGTGGTTGGAAGATTATGAACCTCATTTTATTTGAAAGCTGAGTTTTTACTTAAATAATGATGGTAAAATTCATAGAACTGTCCCCTGAAGTTGGAATCACCAACCCTTACCTTAAAACCACAGTAAAACCAGAACATTAGCAGTTTTGATGATTGTGATCTTTTTAAATCTTTCACGTGCGCAATCATTTTGAATGTTGTGTTTGAACATAAAACACACAAAAAATCATTAGCTTATATATTCTAATAGTAGTTGGCTTAACTATTATTGGCAAACTTGTAAGCAAATCACACTTCCTTTCAAACTTGGAAAAGGATTAAGTAGGCTACAAAGCCATTCCTCAATTTGACCTTAGAGGTAAATGGATTAGATAGCCACTATCTTGGCAGCTGGTTAGCTCTAGTCCACGTTTGTTTTCACAGGGAATTTCCTGTCCTTCTCCGTTTTGAGACTTTGCAGATGAAGCTAAGCTCAGTGCGCCTTAAGTCCTGACTCTAGATATTTACTAGCTCCAAATCCTTCCAAATAAGATCACCTTGAAAAAAACCTGCACCACAATGTTTTTTGGGTACTCTTACATGTAGCCCAATGTACCTTAAGTGCAAATACAGTTATAAATATAAGATGCACAACAGTTTCAAATGCATCTCTCCATACTTAACTGCTTTCTTCCACACATGGTGTTTTGGCAGCCTCTTCTCTTGACCACAAAACCCTGATTAATACAGCTAATAATGCTATTTTAACATTTATTGTCTAGTTTTTTTTTTTTTTGAGTTTTAGGTTGATAGAAAAACTTAAATGCCAACTCCATATAGGTAAAAACAACAAAAAACATTACAGAGCAAAATGTCAACATGGCAGTTGAAGATTAAAACTACAAATTAAACTTTTTCTGAAAAAAAAAAAAACATCTGACCTCATAAAAATATTGACCCGTTCTGGAAAAGTTAATAACTAAAGTAAACATCTTAGCAACAAACAGGCTTGTTTTAAGAGTTATTTGGTAGTTATTATTAATCCTCATTTAATCAAACAAGACCATCTGTTCTGGTTTTCTTTGAAGTCTTAAATTCAAAACGGCACATATGTGAGGGTATGCATTGAAATTGCTTCTGTAGCCTCACGCCGGATTGTTTTAAATGGCAGATCTCTTCTTATGTGCTGATAAAACACACCCACACAGATATACCAGCTTCCATAATGGATCTGCCATCCTCCCTCAGCAGTAATGAAAAAGATTTGAAACAAAGGAGGGTGGTACCTGAAAGCCAGACACTATGCACGCACATAGCTCAAATTGCCTATGCTGCTCCAGGGACTAAGACTGCCACAACAACAACAACAACAACAAAGTTCTAATGCCCTTGAATTGAATAAGACTGGACAGAAAACAAAAACAACAAAGTCAATGTATAAAGTCTGAAAAAGAAATCATCTATTAACATTAAAAAACAAAGTCAATACATAAAGTCTAAAAAACAACATCATCTATTAACATTGACAAACTGTCGCTCCCTTTGAGCAACCTTCCTCTGCATCGTCTTAATATCTGAACACTGACAGCTTGTTAGGTAGTCAAGTATTCCAAACTCCAACGAAGCGCCTTGTGCAAACATGGAAATTAATTACCACTTTTTCACCTTATAACATGAGTCACGTCCCACACTCCCCCTCCTCTAACATCTGGGGAGATGTCACAGAGCTTCCACTAATCATGTTTGAAATCCGATTATGCTGCTTTCACACACTGAAAATGCAGAGAAGGCAAGCGGACAGATAGCAAAGGAACATGCCTCTGAAATATCTATTACCCTATTAAAATGGCTGCAAGTGAGACCAGTAATTATTTGGAACTTGCATCTGGAATGATGAACGGCATGGAGGATGTGTTCGGCCCAACGCACAACAAATCCATCTCCGGCGCACTGGAGGTCTGCACCCATCCACACTTAGCCCGCATTCTCCATCTTCAGATTAAAAGTCTACTTCAGACTCCCAGGGAGTGTTGGGCTGAGTGATGACCTGAATGTTTGTGAGTGTGTAGGAAGGATTATGTGTGTGTGTATGTGTATTTGCCCTTTAAGAAAATGGAGGAAAAAAAAATCTGTCTTCCATTTCCTAACCCAGCCTGTTTTCTCAGAGTGTGGTAGAACTAAAGTTTAAATAGCGATGAGATAGAGGGCAAGGAGGTATGCACTCATATTAATGAGGATATTGTTTGGTTGCCATTGATTAAAATGTTTCCCAAGGCTGGCACATTAATTGCGTTATTAAAAAAAATGCAATTGCCGATATGATTAAAAGATGTGATGATTTATGACAATAAGAGTTTGGAGGTGTGTGGGGTGGTTATTGAGGAGAATAACTGCTAATGACCTCAAAAATGGAAGAGAGGGAAAGTTAGACCCCCAATTTAATTATTAATCAGGGTATATTCAAAGATACAGACTACCACAAAGTCAGTTACCACATGCAACAACAGTAATATTTTAAATTGTAGGCAAAATTCAGAACTTGTCTCTAGTATAAAACAGTCAATAAATGTAGAGACGGGACTAGATGCAAATCATGAATGGTCAAATTTCCCTTAATTGGTCCCAGTTGGAGTCTGGTGGGTGAAATAATGAAACATCAGAATTTCCTTTTCATTTAATGTATTAAAAACTACAAACTTTGAAAAATTCACCAGCTAAAAGCTCATACCACCATGCCTTTTATGAGTTAAATGAATTCAGATAAGAACATTTGAAATTATCTGTAATTTCAAGTTCACTCAAAGCTACATAAAACCTTTATTAAAAGAAGATGGAACACATTTTCTTTTTCACAGTCATTAGAAAAAAAAAGTGTATATACAAATCAAAACTGTCTGAAATCGGCATCAGGAGATTCGGACTTCAAAGGAAACGAGACATTTGCATCAGCTTGACTGAGGCAGAAATTCACATTTCACTAACATGACACTTACCAATAGGAATGCATAAAGTAAATCCTTTTCATAACTAATAGGATAAAATCCCAAACTGAACCAGTTTAATTTTTTCATCCAGCAGACTTGTGTCTATAACACTAAAACAAACTATCAGTGTTGCTTTTATTTTTACATCAATGTAAATTTGGCACACATTTTTGGAGATTATTATATTACAGTTCAAACATACACATTTCTATAAGTGGTTTAGCTTATAGAAATGTGTATAAGTTGTTCTTTTAAGCACAACTTTTGATGTGCTTTAAAGAAAAGCACATCAGACGTTTTAAAATCAAGCAAGATTGTTAAGACACCACATGGCCAAAAATTTAGAACCTAATTAGAGGTGCACTGATTTATTGTCCAGATGATTCATTGGGACAGATTTTCTTAATTTTGTAAGATCAGTGATCAACTGATACTTGCATGTGAAGCAGATATTAACTCCGGATCTTATCTACTTCAATAAAGGTTTAAAAATCAGCCACTGTCCTCTTCTGCTCTCCCCTTAGAGGTTTGACTGGCAGACCTACCTGCTAGGTCGTGTCTGCAATTAACAATAATAACTCCACTGTTACCAACTCAGCGACTTTCTATATTTAGCAACCAAAAGAAATTGGCATCAGCCAAAATCTGAATCGGCAGGTCAGGTTTTTTAAAAGATTGGTAATCGGCAGTTGGCCAGAAAACTGTAAGCGGTGCAGTCCGAAATCTTACAGCTATAATTACTTACTTATGCAACTTAATGGTAACTCTTAGGAGTACAAATACAGTAACACACAAATGAAAACATTATAGCTATACTTCTATGTCTATCATTGCTTCTATAAGCAGCAGAGATTGTTAAATGGGCATATTCAGATATCCACCATCTTTAAGAGAGGTTAAATGTCTGGAACGGAGCCGGCCTTCAGCTGCAACTTTTCTTCCAAGCTTCAGCGCAGACAGACATGACATGTCCTGGGCTTTTTTTCTTTTTCTTGTCAAATTCCACTCATCCTCTGCCAAATACAATGCTGACATGCGGAACACATGGTCACAGAAACTAACAGATGAGCAGCTTTCTCCAGCTCACACAGATGCATCCCATATTGCGCTGCTTAAAAAAAAGGCGTGCCCTCCTCTGGAATACAAAGCTGTGACCTCAGAGTTAAACTTTACTTAAAGCTATTCTGCATCTGATCTTACCCTTCACTGACCAAGATGATATAACATTTGTGCTTCTGGTAAATTGACACATTCAGTTCTAATTAAGCAAGCATCCATCCTGTCTCATGGAACACCTGCTGCAATTCAGGGAAGCAGTCATCTGTGAATGTACAGGAGGCGTAAAATGCATTATTTATTTGCTGTAAGAGTAGAAATGATCGTTTTGCATTTCCAGAGCATTAATATCAGGCACAGAAAACAAGTGACGGAGCATTACAGAGAAGCTAAAATTATTCACCTGTGTGGGAGGCATCATTTTGACTTGTGTCACCCATTGTTGCTGAGTGGTGGTGTCTACAGCCTTGATCAGCAAGAGCGAAGCAGGGGCTGGAGTTCGCTGAAGAGTCCTTGCAGCGTAAACTACTCCGTTGTCCTCTATCCGAAAGTCAGATGGATTGCTGCATTCAAACCGCACCAGACCACCTCTGCCACAGCTGACAAACTTCACTGCAAGAGAAAGCAGCACAAGGATTTTGGTTTAAAATTAGACAAACAGAGGGAGAAGCTGGGGATATAGACAAAAGGACTGAAAGAGAGTCAGTGAGACAGAAAGCCCACAAAGGTTTTCTGATTCTTCTCCTTGCTTATACATTATTCACTTCAAGCTGTTGCCCAAAGGTACAGATCCAAACAGGTGAAGTGGAGGAAAAACAGGAGAACAAAGTTAAGGAAAAACAGGGAATGTGCTGTTTAAGGTCTATTAAATGTATACAACCCCCCAACCCCCCATCAAAACAGTATATTTAAAACAAAATGTGGACAACGCTGAATGTCTTACAGTCTTAAGCTTTGTAAAAAAATAAAAATAAAGTTTGAATATTTTAACATATGAAATGCTGGAAAGGTTTCAGTTTTTTTTTTTTTTTTGGCTTCAGCAAAGGCCATCGCATGCTAGTTTTGTCCCCTGTGACATACAGGGATGACTACGATCCTCGACTCTTCGAGATACAAGATTGGAGTTTGATGTTTATTTCATAAAGAGCACACAAGAATCCAAAGCTTGGGGAGCACACATCCAGTCACCGAAGACAGGTGGCTCATGGGGGGCTTGTGTCCCACAGGTGCCACGGCAACAAGGGTACAACGTTGTTTCATGTTACGACTGAGTGAAAGTGCAAACACGCCATGTACATACACACACAAACGCGTCAGAAGCAAAGAGCTTCGTTTACATGCACAGAAATGTTTTGTTGTGTTGCTTAGAAAGATTATAACATGACCATATATCATTTATATCAAGAATACACTGAAGCCGTCATAAATTATTAAACAGATGTGAAACTACTAACAGCGGTGAATGTGGGCGCATCATCTTCTTGGGGCCAATACCTTCGGGACCCTGTGATGTCTACAGAGCATCATCTGCGCTTTGAGAGCATAAAGTTTCTCTGAGCTCCAGGAAAAGATGCAGCTGACCAGTTTGGGTTCAGAAGAAAACCACAAGTACACCACATCCTGGAAGTATTACATTTTTCAATGATGTGGGTAACCTTAAAGTATTTGCTAAATAACAACCTGGAGGTTACACAAAACGGCCATTCAGCCAAAATGTTTCCTTACTGCATATAGAATAAATTTAATAAAGCTAAACTTTCGACAATGGAAATGCAGGGTGGCAGCGTTTATATTTTAGACTATAATACCAGGCGTCTCCTTACTGCCTATTTCAGTTCAATTACCCTTGACCAATTAGCTTTTTTTCCTCCCCCCTTTGAACTAGGCAATGCTGACATCAGATAAATGACTCTCTCTTTCTGATGGTTTGGTTTTTAAACCAGGTGCCTGGAAGCTCAAAGCCCTGAGGCAATCACCAGCCATCTCAAGTCAGCAGCAGATACTCAGACGGAGGTAGAATACAGAGTAAGGGACTGTCAGAATAACTCAAAATGCAGCAGAAGGCTGTCAGAAAATTTAGGAAACTTCACAATTCTCAAAGTGGGCGAGTCTTAGTCAATTTTGACTGAGTCCTTAAGAAAAGAGTTTACTGCAAAAAAAAAAAAAAAAAGTGAGGCTGGCAATTATATAAAATTAACATCTCCAAAAAATAATGAAACACAATGAAATCAAATAGTTGCAAATGCCACTAATACTGACTTTTTTGGTAAAAAAAAAAAAAAAAGAAAGCAAAAAAAAGAAAAACATTGAACTGCCTGCTTGGATTTTAATTGATTTATTTTTAATACAAGAAAATACCAAACAGAATATAACTTGTTTGTTCTAGCCTACTTGCTTTGACTGGTAATTAATTTTTTATAAGAGGAGCAAAGAAAAAAAAAATACTGTGTGACGGCAGTTTTTTTCTTTAAAACAAAACAAGACAAACAGAAAGAAATCTGCATAGATAGCCTTCTGAAAACGGTATTCATCCATCTTCCAATGGAAATATAAATAATTAAACTCAAATATTTCCAACACTCCATGTTCCTTCACCACCACCTTCCTCTGAGGAGTCTTGCCGTTACTGCAAACAGCACTAGTTTAAGTACTGGCTGATTTAATTAATTTAAATTTTCTGTTGCCATGGTGATCAAAAGCTAAATATTTAAACAACAACATATGTCCATCGGTCTTAAATAGGTCAACCAAAAAAAATGGCCTCATTCTGTTCTTGTAGTTTTAACTAGATTTTGACAGTGTTCAGTTTACTTGCTTTTAAGAGACTGTTCTATAGCCAACGTCAACAGCAAAAGCTACAATGATAATGTATAGAAATGTCCCGCATGCAATTATTCATCCCTTGGGCTCCGGTGGCTTAAAAAGCCACACAAATGTCAAATGAATTACTCAGCTGCAGGTTATCCATCTCCAGATGAATAGGCTCACTAAGGTAAAATGTAAGAAGAGATCTTGGTTGCCACACCCTGTTACACATGTCACCATGGGCAGGACGATAAAGGCTCGATTTGGGCAGAAATGCCGATGCAGCACAGAGAAGAGCTGGGGGTTGGGTGTAGAAAAAAAAAAAAAGGGAGCAAGAGGGGGAAACGGGCACGTCAGCAGAAAGGACTGTCCAACTAATGCCCTGAACCAGAGCCCGAAATTACCTCCAACTCAATGATCCCATTCACAGCTTGGACGCACCCCCCTCCAAAACCCTCCCTTGCTGGACAACACAAAAACCCCCTGTAACCTCTCCATGGTCCAAGAGTGCCTCTCTATTGTCCGCACATCACGTGATAACTCTAACTCAGACAGACACAAATAGTTTGCAGAGAAAAGGAGAGGGCAAGACATTTAATTTGGGGCACAGAATGTGAACTCTTCGGCTCCACAGAGGCAAAGAAAATGTTCCAGAATCTCATCTTTAATTCCTGCCTGCCAACTGCACTCGCTGGAACCAGTATACTGAACTTCCACTAATGTGCTGTTAATGCGACAAGACTGAAACCTCTCATGTGAGATCATCCCAGTATGCCATCATTTCATCTGAGAAGTGAGGTCACTGACAGTTGAGAAATACCCAGCCTAGGTGTTTCATCAGCAGCTGCAGATATACGTGTACCAGTGCAAATACTCCGGTGTCAATCTCCTGACCTAACCCTAGCAAATTGCTCTACACTCCTGGACCGAATGCATAATTCACAAATGAATTTGACCAGGGTTAGTAGAGCCAGTCTGAACCTGGCGGTGATACAACGAAATATGAAGCAAAGACTCACAGTGAATGACATCCAAAGAAAGCACCGCTGTTTATTCAATCCTGTTGAGCCCCAATGGAGCTTGCTCTGTGCTATCTCAATTCATACTGCTGTGATATGAAATTCTAAGCTGGTCCTAAACTGGGGAGAACACAGCAAATTAAGGTCAGCATTCTCTAGCTATGCACAGACTTTTAGTGCAAACCACAAAAATATCCCCAACAGCATATTCTGTAATCGGCCAATTATTGCTTGAACTGCTAAAAGCACAATGTGCTAATGGAACACAAAGCAAGATTGCTGCTTGCTATGCGTAATTGCTCATGCATATGTTCTTTTTGTAGCGTGTTTTTTTTTTTTTTTTTTTTTTTTAAGGCTATCATTATGAAAGCATATTTTACAGTTTTAGGGCTGGTAAATAAAACCACTGTGTAACATTATTTTTCCTATTCCTCTTAATTAGAGATGTTTTTCTAAAAGCGCTTCAAGTATGCTTTTTTTGTAAGATCATTCCATCAGAAAAATACTGGAGTGACTTATGACTGAATATGCCTCTCTTATGAAAGACTGGTATAAAAAGCTATGATGAAGGTATGGTCGCGTTTTCCATAAATAACATTCTTCAGAGCCAGTAAACAGTTTGTAGTCCAAGCTTTACTATGAGAATGATTATAGTTAATTTTGCCAGTCTGAACACTTGAAGGCCTTCAAGTGCATGCATTCATAGAATGACATTCAATATGCAGGGGGATTTGCATGGAAAAAAAAATCTGTTCTTTGTGCAATGCTGCTACCAATTAAGATAGCTGAAGAAGAATAGCAGTGCTTAAAATAAATGTAACACGCAGTAGCTCGTTTTCCTAGCTTGATTGTAGTGACCAATCCTCAAGCACGTTGTTTCCCTCCTAATGCTGAAAGATCAATTGGTGGAAATGCTTTCAGAAACATATTGGTACTACACTGCTTTATCACGAAACACATACGATTATCCAAACCAGGGAGAATAATGCCATAAATAAGAAATGTATGTTTTATACCAAGTACAGATTATTATGCTTTAAAGGATACAACAAACTGACTTTAAGGATAAACAAACATTCCTAATTTGCTTGACTGAAACTTTTTTCAAATGACATCTAAAAATATACACAGTTCCCTGGGCTAAAATCGTCTAATTTTAATAAATGTCTTTTTTTCTCAAATCATTCCTTAGATTTGCTACATCTTTACTAGGCCATCCTAAATGCTAGAAAAAGCTATCCTTTTAAATTTGACCACTATAATCTTCCCATACAAGTAGTTTCCAAGTACATTTCATTCCTGTTGTAAAACAGGGCTCGCTTAACAGAAACCGTTTTTTTTTTTTTCTTTTAATAAGCAGCATTTGTCATTTGAAAATTAGCAGCCTTTTTGGGTTTATAGTGTATATAAACACTAGGAGAAACAATCATTTAAGGGCTTTGTTGAGTAAACAAAATGATTCTGTTTTCCATCACGCTGACAGTAGGGCATTGTGTGGATTAACATGCCACTGGAGCCAAGAACTGATAAGGCTAAGCTACATCCTTCTGCAGTTATCAGTGCATAGCTACCAGGAATTTGTTCTGCGGGTTATTGAGACCAGCGACTTGATAGAGAGGCTTTAGAGAATCATAATGATCACAATGCCAAGATGTCAACCGCTTAGCAACTATGATAGTCATTTTTACTTTTTTAAGTGATGTATGGATATGTGCGTACATATTTATACTGTTGTCTAACTGCACTAATTAGGTAAAAATCTATTATATAGCATACACGTTTAGAATAGCCTTATAATACTGTACTACACAGCATAATCAAAATTCATATGGTTCTATTTTATCTCCACAATCTTATGCTTTTTAACATTTCAACCTTCTTTATTCCTTCAACCAAAAATACTTCTAGTTTTTAAATTTGAAATTGTCAACGTAAAATGGATTGTATAAACAAGACTTGTATGGGAGGTCAACTGCCAGAGATGATTTAGGATTAAAAACCAGAACTTTGTGTGCTGTGGTGGCGCAGGGGTTAAGCACAACCCACATATGGAGGCCTTAGTCCTCGACGCAGCTGTCGCAGGTTCGATTCCAGACCTTGGCGGCCTTTGCTGAATGCCAGTTGCCTAGTGCCTGTTAAAGTCTCCTATACTTCGAGACCTATGAAATATTTTATTCCGCCCCACAATTCCCTCTCTCCATTTTTATTTTTCTGAATTTCACTTTTTCCCCCATTCTAACCACATTTATTGGCATGAATTAAAACAGTTTAACAAATCAATAGGCAGAGGTCTATGTTTTCCATTATTCAAGTTGCACAAGTGTAACAATTTGCTATGAATCAGGAGAAACTTTAAATGGTTTTACAAGTTGTTCACAATCATTTGACTGTCACCATTCTAAAGAACTGAAAAATCATGAGCAAATTTTAAACAGTTTTAAACAGTTGAACTCAAAACACAAATATATGTCATACAAAAATAATCATGCAAACTGTAAACTGTGCACTTCCATATTAATCAAGACCTTTGTTCATTTATACTTCTTACATCATTTGCGGACATCTCCACTGAAGTAATCACTGTCAGTCTTTCAGTGTAAAGCTCATCTTCTTTTTCTTTTGCCATGGCTGACCATTTTTTCTCTCTGTGTGGAGAGGAGAGCCAAGTAGACCCAAACATCCCCTAATTAAGTAACGACCGATAGCTGCTGTAAAGTATTTCCTGTTCTGAAATATCAGAAAATTCTGTGAAATTCCACGCTTTATTGTGGACTCCATCGTGCATTTTGTTTAAATCGCACCATCCCATCTGCGTTGTCTGCATCATGGAAATCATAGTGTCCTATAAACAGTCTTTAGTATGTTAAATGGGTCATTCATGCAACTAGCATCACAAACAGTTTCAGGATGTATGTTATCTGCTGGCTGGGATAAGACTAAGAACTAAAGCAAAAATTCTTGACCTGGATTTGAACCCGGGCTCAGATCAGCAGTGGTGCAAAATGGCCGTTAGTCTCCAACTAGTAAGTCACAACTCTAGGCCAATAAAACTAAAAATGTAGTTGCCCACCAATGTGTGGCTACATTTCTATTTTTCCAAGACATTTAAAACGTACGAACAGTCTTGACTGAGTAAAAACACGTTTACTGTTAGTTTAGGTGCTTTAAACAATTTCCCTTCACTCATCTAAATTACATTATTTCAATCAGCACTGAAGATTAAATCTTTATCCAAGATGTATACAAATTTTCTTATTCAGACAAAAATACAAAAAACCAACACAAATGTTAATGTTAACTATTCCAGGTCAGCATTATGTGACATTTAATCTCAGGAATAAATGACAATTGACTCCACAGCAGTTTATATAGAATAAGTAAAACATTTTAAGGCCCGTAAAACCTCTAGGCTCTGGCCAAAGTCCAACAGAGGTGATGATGCTAATTTTAGAAAATGCTCCTGTGCTCTGTACATCCATCACTGCAGTGCCATGGGGTTGTCACTGTGCCATCTCAGGCATTTTCAGCAGGACAAAAAAGTTAAACCTCATTCCTGAAGTCCTGAGGGGAGGAATATGTAACCATAAATCATTCACTTTCCTATAACAAAAACTTAGAACCGTTTAAATAAGAGGAAAAGCCTTTACTTTCAAATTATTCAGAATCTTAAAATAATCTGCAAGAGCACAGGCTGTTCCATTTTGATAGGGTGAAGTGTGGAAGACATTAAAATAAATGCTTTGCCTAAATTAGATGACAAAGTAGGTGTTGAATTACTTGATCTTTTATTTGGAGGTTAATACTAAAAGGGCTAAAGACAAGTCTTCAAGGAAAGCAGCCAGCAGGTTTATTAGCTTGTCACCATGAGCCTCCATGCCTGTGGTTTCAAGCTGAGCTGATGTTTTCAGAGGAGGCTGATCATGAGGGCCAGGCTCTAAAAGTGCCTCAATGCAACCTGTAATGTCACATTATTGGGCTCTTTTGATCTCCAAAGCATAGACTCAAAGCTATTTAGTGCCTTCCCTTGATCATTTGTGTCAAAATACCATCACGAAAATCAAAGAGGCAGAAAAACATTCGCTGACCAGGGATGAGATAACCTCTACTGGCATTTTCACCATGTCTTGCAAGACTTTTTAATGGCAGTAGAAGATGTTTTTCAGACGCGAGTTGTTATGGAGTGGAAATGTAGGGATGGGCTGCATGTTTGTGTTTAGAATTGTACCAATTATTGTTTCTCAGGAAGCAAAACACAATAAAAGTGGATGATGTTGCATTTATTATAATATATATATATATATATATATATATATATATATATATACACACATATACATATACACCCACACACACACACATTTTAAAAACACAAAAAAAGTAAGCGTGTGGTCAGAATGTGGTGGGTTGCAAGACAGATGTGTGTGCAAAAGCATTACGGGGTTTAGCTGAAGCTTGGAACATATTGTATCAATCAAATCCTGACCACTAACATATTGGCTGTGCATGCAGCAAAGAATTAACAAATGGCCTCATTTTGGGATTAGGCAGCATGAACAGCTGATGATAAATTGTTCTACAGGAGTGGCTTAAGAATAACAGGAAAATCTCATACCACTATTATATGTGAAGAAGAAGAAGCTTACCAAGCTGTTGTAACTGTGGCTGCAAAATTTCCCAAACCAAAAGTAAAGCTATTAACATGTTTGAGAGTCGGGAGTCAATTCCATGACTTCAAAGTAAATCAGTCTGAACCATTTGTCCATAAGAGAGAGCGCGAAAGAGAAAAATTGCCTAAATAAGACTTTGACATTGAATAAAGTCAGGCTGTGTTGCATCTCTGTATATGCACATATTAAATAAAATACGCCGCACACGTTCCAAGACAATTAACAGACAGACAAGACCTTTACTGGGAGACAACAAGCCACACACTTAATTAAAACTTTGATTTGCACTGGACAAAGGTTTCCACAAATGAATGTTCAAGAAGACAAAGCTATTTCCCAGGAGATTGACCACAGAGCAACCCATTTGTACGTTATCAGTTTTGATAAGATTAGCACAGTTGTTTATTAGAATGTGATTAAATTCTGACAAATTGCCTAACCTCTTGTGTCAGCACTTGACAAGGAGTTCATTTAATGCTGAAAGGAAGCGGATTCAACCAATGCGAGTAATGACCACAGGGCATGATGGGTGCCGGTGGCCTCTCTTCGAATGAGACACACCCTCCCGTACCATGTCACTCTGCCCCCCCACCTTTACGCATTCATTACAACAACAAGAGTAACCAGCCAGAATAAACATGATGGTAGAGATAGGCAAAAGTCAATGCGGTGCAACAGGACAAGAATAATATTCAGTTTTATATGCACCACTTCCTGCAGCCTCTTTAATGAGTTGTGTCTACACATTCACACGTGAGTAGAAGTTAAGATGGCTTGCATAAATAGGCACAAAAAAAAATAAATGAATCCAGCCAACATACAAAAACTAGAACTAGGCATGAGAGGAAGTTGAATATTGTTTATATAGAGAGCACAGAAGACTTTCTATTCCAAAGTCTCGTTTTCATTTGACCATTTGAAATGTTAACTTTAATGGAGAGATTTACGCTAGAATACCTCAAGACAACAGGACACACTGGGAAGCAGTTGTTAGTCACGTTACAAACCACTTTCTAATGTACCCACAATGGCTTAAGAGCGAGTCACACAAAACTCTAGCCCCTTACAGATATCCTGAAACAAGAAAGTAGCCACAAAATGGGTGGTTGCTGTTAAGTTTGAATTTTAATATGACACAATCTCCATTTTAAGATTCCATACTGTTCCACATGCAGGTTGCTGAAAAAGAAGGGATTTTCTTGTTTGCCTCATTAAAGAAAAGCAGCCACGCTTTGCTTATTATTTTAGGCTTCACTCACAGGAAACAAAAAGGAAGGGGTGAAAAAAAATCATATACTCAGTAATAGCAGGATTTGGGTCACACACTGAAAAAACACTATTTTGCCAAGTTTAAATAAATTAATAATAAAAAAAACAGATGCATCAAAATTTGCTGTTGATTAAATTCCACAAGGAAGATGTGGTTCTATTTACTGTAAAATTAAAGCATTGTGATTAAAATACAAATCCTTGGTGGGCTGCTAATCATTTTTTCTGTAATAATTTAGCAATTTCAGAAAAGTCTCCATATGCATCAAACACCTGAGCTGTTGACCATATTTGTATAATTCCTAATCTCCAGTTGACATAAAAATCTGTCCAGGGGCAGCTTATGGCCCCCAGCCAGCACTTAATAATAAAAAAACTGTACCTAAATGTACATTTCATCATGTGAACATGTTCATAAAAATATTTTCTAGAAACCTTAAGTCTTAGGAGCTCAAAGCTAATTTTTCTGTGTAGACTTGAAAAGTGTTAAAAATCAAATTCAATACCTTTTCAACACTGCATACAAACTTCATACAGAGATCTAGTTTGCTTGATTCTCTTTTGATTCACTCCCAATAAGAATGAGCAAGTTATAATGTACATCTCTATACTGCCAAATGTCAGGCTGGTTGTGGGGGTCATCATTGCCATTTAATTGTTTGTCTCAATTTTTTTGAAGTTCTCTCAAAGTTTCTTTAGTTCTTAAGACGAAAGTTGCCCCACAACATAACTGAGAAATGGTGCCCATCCATGCAACCAATTAAAAGTGTTTGACTACAACTCGCCTGACAAAACATGTATTTGCTTACCTTGTCATAGTATTATGCATCATTTGTGTTATTTTCTGAGTTAACCTCAAAAACCATAGGACTATTTTTCAGTTGTCATTTTGGGTCTTGAAAGAAGAAGAATGATCTACTTGGTAGACAACCTACCATTTTAGATATATTGATTGTTCATCTTCACCTGCTTACATTACATGTTTGTTCAATCATTTTGTACTCCAAATTAGTCAATTTGTAAAATAGTTAGCTATTTTATAGTAATTATGGAGATAAACCTTTGTATAACATTTATTGATGGAGTTCTCTTCCACCCAATTTCCATAGATTTGTATTCTAATTTCTAAAATGATAAAATGGCATACATATGTAACTTTTTGAAGACATTCTGGTCTTTAATGAGCTGTTTGATGATGCCAATATCATTTTTAGACCATCTTGAATGGCATTCAGAAAATGTATTAAGACACATTTAAAAGATCACTCTTTTAACAGCTGAGATCTGCTACATACAAAAACTTCTGCACTTTACCATATGCATCCCGGATGAATATGATTAACATGTCTTTAGGCAAAATAAATTGCAACCATATTCCAGTCAATGATGACTCAATACTAAAGTACATGCAAGCGACTGCTGATGAAAAAGACCTGATGTATGCTCTCTGACTTAATAGGAAAGAGAAGTCTGCCTGTTTTGCATAGCTCTGTCAATCAAGCACAAATGCAAATTATGAGCTCAGGTAAAAACTGACACAGTTCACTGCATCCAATCACAAACGTAACCACACACACACACACAAACATCTTACCATCTTTAATTTCTACTTTTTTCTTGAAAACAAATATGGATTTGAAAATATATTTGTAATTCATTCATGCAGCCAGCTAACATACTGCATTACTGCATTTAGTATGGATAGCCCATGAAATCCCTTCTCTGCCTTCTCCTTTCAAGAAGTCAGGGTATGGAAAGAAAACAAAGGGGAGGAATGTGAATCCTGCTTGGCCAGGAAACAAAAGCGGCAGACAAAGGAAGATGAGGCTGGCAGTCTCTGGAGAAGACTATAATGCAAGATCTATGCTGCTTTTGTGTTTCTCAAGCTAAAGAAAAATGATTTGAGTTGCACACAACAAAGAAAACATACTGAATTCTGCTTTTTTTTTTCTTACTTTACACCGAACTGAATTGTTCAGATGTATAACCATTTGGAAACTGGTTTACCTTCTAAATTTAAAAGACAAAACATTAATACATCTAGGTGCATTTTTTGGAGGTGTGAACCAAACAGTGTGGCAAATGCTTACCTGTATTTTTCTTTTACTCGCATGCCCTACACCACTCATCACAAAACACAATCTGTCAGAAGCACCTTCATAAAAGCAAACCATCTGCTTTTTTTTACTCTTTTTTTTTTTTGAATTGAAAGGAGTGGTGGAAAAAAAAAGTCAAGAAAAATCCATAATCAGAAGATTGATATACAGAAGGGTTAGGCTGCCAATATACAGAGAATCTACATCTCTAATTCCACTTTTGAATCAGTATGTGCCAGATTCAGTTTGGCTTGCATTTATCCAATTCTTAAAGACAAAAATGAAATAAATAAATAAATATATAACAGAAGGAAGGCTAAGGCTGGGTCCAACACTTCAAGCAGAAGATTTCACATCAGCACCCGCATGGGTTTTCAAATATGTGACAGCTTATTACTAAAGCAAGTAAGCAAACAGAGGAGTGAGTATTCAATTGTTCGTATATTGATACAACTATTGTCTTAATATGTTAAGCAAGCTGATTCTTTCTCCTATCTTTGTACTTAGTTGATTTCTGAAAAGATAATCAGTATTTGATGCTTCTGACCGCCAACTCACTTTGACCTGAGTGACCCTCCCCCCACATGTAGTTTGTGCTTAAATAGATAAGCTAAGTAGACTTAAAACATGATTTAATCTTTACCTGACTGCAAGAGTTATATTGATCTTTGGCAAAGCAAATAAGCTGTGTTCCAAGGCTGAACATGAAACCACAAAAACGGGAAAAAAACAAAACAAAAAAATGCTTTTAAAATGAGATCTGTCAATACTTGGGCATGGGGTTGACTCTGTACAACATTCAGAGCTTGGTCCACAGCCCTAAATGATCAAGAATAATCATCTTCCAAACAATCTTTAAAGGTACAGTCCTTTTATAAAAGAACACCCCAGCTGCTCTACCACTGAACGGAAACGCATGGGAGTTATCAGTAAGTGGCTCATATTTAAACAGACAAAATTGTTCTGTCTCACCCAGGGGGATTTAATACTACCCTTCTGTAGAATCTGAAACTTACTTGACCTTTTGAAATTCCTCAAAACAGAAGGATAGCTTCAGATGCTTCAGCAAGTTTGCAGAGCACTGCCTGACTTTTCGGCTCTCTCTCTGTAGGATAGCTTGCCTAAGGATCTGTGGGTGTGCGCTGGTACTTTTCTATACATCTGGCTCAGTCAAAATATCTCCAAACCATGTTTTTGTTTTTCATCTAGAGGGTTATCTCCAGGTGCACAATAGTTTTAAACATGCAGCACCCGCTGATGTTTAACCACTTTTCTGATCAGCTTTCACTGTTCAACTAAGCAGAGAGAAGGACTGGAAACACTGCAGTGCAAAGTTGTGTGCCAATTCAGGAAGGTGAAAACAGATAACTTGAAGAGTTTTGGCATAAATTACTTTACAATAGATTTTTTAAGAATTGATTAAATTGAAATAGATTCTGCCTCTGTGCTGCAGTAGCACTTTCATTTGTTAAAGAACATGAAGGATTTTTGAAAATCTGTAAACAACTGATATTTGCAGTTTTTGCATCATGAAGCTTCTCAGACTAAAAACATCAGATGGCAGCGATTAATCTTGGAATCAGTCCAGCACGAGAATAGTCTGTCTCGCATGCATGTTGTGTTGCATGAGCATTACCATGTGTGGAGTGAAGCTGTGCGAGTGGACTATGTGAGCTGAGAGGCCTCTTACTTCAATGTAATCAGCTGAACTGAATGGCTTTAGAGAGGGGATCTGTGCAGCTGTGCTTTATTCTAGACACAATGACTCCCAGATTAAGGAAACTGGAAGGAGAGAGGAAGAGAATAAATGATCACAGGGATGGAAGGAGTTGGTGGTGGTGAGGGGAGGGGAATCCAAGCACATCTGTCCTCAGTTTGTATGCAGCTATAACAAAACCACAAGTAGGCCCATGTACAAATCTGTCTCTGCTTGGAAAGGCCGCCTGCAGAAATGTTTCCAGACTGTGGCTTTTTAACATGAGGGCTCGTGGGAATACTCTGTCGCCTCTCAGTGATAGCACTGTTAGTCAGGGTCACACTAACATTGACAGTGGTGGCACAGAGAAGCAGGTGGCGCAACATGTGAATCAAGGGAGGCAGCTTCCCATGATACCATGAATCAGGTTCAGTGTTGTAAGATGCAACAGAAATATGTGATGCCATCCAGTTTTAATGGCTTAGAATGTCAAAACAACGCCGTGATTCATTACAGAGCAAGAATATTCTTGTACAAATATGAAGCTCTCTTTCAAATCTTCCCTTTTGTATGCGTTTCAGGCTGTGAATTAGGTTTTCGAACTTTCAGTGTGCAAGCGATCATGTTGCCTCCACTTGTCATCCTTACCAACCAATTCAAAGATAATAGGAGACTATCTGGAGGGAAGGGAGGTGTTAGGTTTGCTTTGTGGCGTCCCATCATTCTGCTTCAGTGAAACCTTTCAGACTAACAAACAACATGCAGGTTCACAGAGTGTTATGCAAACAGAGCAGAGATTCACCAGGAAAACATTCCACTAATGCTGGGAGTCATTCAAAGGACTTTGTATTCCCCACAGAAAGTAAGTGATTAAACAGTGAACCACACTCAATCACCCAAATCCACCGACCAGTTCTTTGGGCAGCCTTATTTTCTCAAAAAGAATGTTCATTTCTATGCATTCAATAATTGGTTGAGAATCCCTCAATGTATCAATGCGACATGGCGGCAATCAGCATGTGGTTCTGCTGAGGTATAATGGAAGCCTAGGCTGCTTTGATACTTGCCTTTAGGTCATCTTTATTGTTGGGTCTGGTGTTTCATCTTTGTCTCGACAATACCCTACAGATTCTCTGTAGTTTCAAGTGTTCCCACCTTTTTTGAATAAATCTGAAAAATGTGGGATGCCCATTTTTTTTCAGCCCAGCCAAGACAATTTCATGCAAAAGTTTATTTTGCTGCAATTATCGTTACAAGAACTTTGGCAAATTGTTTCTACAAATCTGGAGATTTAAAAGTTTTCATCTACTTGCTTTGTAAAATAGATCAAACCCAATCCAACTAGAAGGAGCGCATTTATGATCATCAAATTTAAAGTCTTCAAGAAGATTCAACTCTGGACTTTGATTCCCTAACAGAAGGTTTTACATTTAGGGTCATTTATCTGCTGGAAGATTATCCTTTGTCATAGTTTCAGGTGTTCAACAGGAATCCACATTTAGTTGAACATCTTGGCCTACATGTGTCAACATAAAACTTGTTTGTGATGCATACAAAATTGTACATCATATTTTCCACCTTTTATTTATTTATTTTTATTTCCTTTAACCAGGTAAACCCCATTGAGATCTAGATCTCATTTTCAAGGGGGACCTGGGCAGAAATCTGCAGTGAACAGCAACCTGGTTAAAAATGGTCACCACCAACAGTGGTGACCATTTTTTTTCTCATGTGCAAGGTTACAGTGGACCAACACTTTTAAGTGGTAGTTGACGAGAGCATTCCATAAAATATCTGTATTGCAACCACTGAAGAAGATTCCTTCGGTGGTTTTAGTGTGCAGGAGGATGATGCAATCATTAACTTTCTTGGAGGGCTATTGTATTATTTTTAAAGCACCCATGTTACAGGTGTGCATTTCAAAGTTTAAAAAAATATATAGATATATATATAAAATAAAACAAAATCTGCAAATATGTTACAGCACTGACATCTGCAGCTTATAGACCAGCATAGCCTGCATGGTTTTTTTTTGTTCTTTTTTCCCCCCCAAGATTAGTGAGTGTGGCTTATATTCAGGTGTGTTCAATGGTCTGGAAACTGGCAGTTGTGCCATGGACTATTGTTGAAGGCATTTGGTTGCACTGGATTTCAGTTAGGGGCATCAGGGTAAAACAGAGTCAATACAAATATACAAAACTATTCTGATTTGTTTTATTTGTTTTTAAAACCCCAGTTTTTTCCCCTTCTTTTACCCATTTCATAAGCTACATTGTGTTGATCTTTCACACCAAATCCTAATAGAATAGAGTAAGGTTCATGGTTGGAATGTGTCAGGAAGTGAAAATATTCAAGGATGTATGAATATTTTTTGCAAGGCACTCAACAAAACAGGAACAATATTTTACTAGTTATTTCCAGTTCTTTGTTGGAAATAATTAAATTTTTCCAGGCGAGTTCCTGCATTCTGTAAAACTACATCGCTCGGCCTGCAGATACAAGTATAGCAATTGTAAAGACTTGAAATTGATCCTATTTTTTTCCAAGAGCACGAACAGCACTAGAGGAGTGATGGTGCCCGCATCTCCTGGTCTGCAGTTTTTTTTATTTTTTATTGTTATTATGTGCATTGCTTCTTATGCAAGGCTGTTCTCTTCACTTATCCGCCTTCCTTTGACTCAGTGAAGTCAGTGCATGAATTAAGTTATCTTACCAGTCCATTCCCCATGAACTTAATCTCATTATTTTCATCGGCTGAGAAAACTCTGTACAGACAGGAAGGTTGTCATCTATTGTCTTCCAAGGATGTGTATGTGCACACCAGATGTGTGAGCTTGCTCAGATGAATCTAGCAAATTAGAAAAGCTGACCGGGGGTGATAATATAAACATTCGTTTATTCCTCCGTTTCATATCTTCAATGGTGAGGACACAGGTGCCCATGAACAGATATCATCCTAGCTTCAACTTCATTTTCTCTTGGACCAAAGAGGACTTATGTGCCAATATAAACAGACAATCAAGATGTGTAACCTAATATCTCAGGTTATACGAATAAAATAGCATGTGTCTATTGGGCTGCTTTGCTGCAGATGAGGGGAGTAAAACAAACTTTAATATCCCAGTGTGTTAAAACTGTTAAGGATGAGAATGGAGAGCATTTAAGGTCGTAACTCACTGTGTCTACCTCTCTGTGGTTGTGCGCTGTAATTCTCATGCTAACTTCACATGAGGGTCTAAAAAAGCCTGACACAGCAACAATAAATAACATTCAGTTGACACTTTTACAGCTATGCTCTTTGCCACAATGCCAGCACAGAATTTTCAAATCTCAAATCCTTCCCACAAATACATTTTTTTTAAGCAAAGCATAACTGTAACCAATTTTGAAGGTTATTCATCAGCAATAATAATTGTTAGAAGAGTTGAGGTTTTGACAAGGGTGATGAAAACAGCAAAATATGACAAATATGTCATGCTATGAGATCACAGGCTGCAGGCTGCTGGCCAGCTGTGTCTGTTGATGTGGGGGGTGAACTGCTCAAGTCCATTCAGCACATGGTTTGAATCAAGCAAATCTGAGACTTTGAGTTTAGAAAACAAAAGTATTTGCAAATGCCCTGTTCATTAAAACAGTGAAAAATCCATCTTGAAATCTATTTTGACGTGGAAAAATAGCTGATTTACTTGTGCAACCACATAGTTTTAGTTAGTGGAATAAAGAAAAGATGTCATAAAACCAAGCAACTGTTTTGACCTAAAAAAAAAACCAATATTACAATGAGTGCCACGAGCTGTATAGTCCTATGAATATTGAGTTGTTTACTTGATTTTACAACTTATGCGTCATTCTTGTGGCTTAGATTGCTTCCACAAGACGCCAGAGAAGTACAGCAGCAGCTTTAGAATATCCATCCATCTATAATATCTGAAATGAGTGCCAGAAGAGCAATGCATCCAGTTACCTTTAGATTAGTCATCAACCCCAGTTTTTATGTGGCAAGACACCTTTAACCATATCTAGAGTACATATATTAATTGGTACAAGAACAACACTTCAAAACTCCTCACAGACACTCAAAGTTAACAAGGTGCTTATACAAGAGTGAAACATTTCTCTATATATGCACACAATATTTAAACGAGAGCCACAGATTAGCATAAAAAATTACTCGGTATATAAATTTACAACATCAGCCAACAAGCTAAAACATTTACCCGGCAGCTGCCAATCATGAAGAGGTAAAAGCTTCACTTATTGAGCATGAAGGCCATTCTTACTTTAAAGAGCATTATTCTGTTAATGCTTTGCACAGAGCAAAAAGCAACATGTGTGCAGGAAAGAGAGGTGTTGAACTACTCAAAAGGTGAAAGCCATTATGTTCAGCTGTCCAATCTCCATTACTGAAGTGTCGCAGAGGGTTCTGTTGTGTTCATTAACACTACACGTAAAAAGACAAGAGGTCAGCTGATTAAAGCAAATAAATCTCATTCTTCAACGTCTTTTTGTTGGTCTTTTAGAGGAAGGAATCCTGGTTTCCCTTACACATGTGCAAATATGTTTACTCTAAATCCTTAATATAGGCCATGTTGGAGTCAGTGTTGAACTACTTTAACCTTTAAAATACACAAAAAAATATAAACTCCATATATAGTAGGCAACTTATTACCATTTTTCTCCAGAGATGCCAGCAGTCAAGGTAATGCAGCTAGCGGGTTATTATACAAATAATGCTAACCATTCCCCATCTAAAATGATGAATGGGAATGCAGTTAACTAAACTACTATGTAAAGTAGTGTTCATACCATTTATAACGACAGAGTAGTTGTCTGAATGTGACCATATACATTAAAATGCTAGTGGAAAATATAAAGTATATAAAACCAGAAAATGTTAACTTATACAGTTTGATAAAATACGGGAATGGGTGTTGTCCATGAACCTCAGTGTGTTGATTCATCTTACAACACACATCCCCCATCCTTTGTGCACAGGGACAATAACATCATCTGGGGGCTTTGGGTGGGGGGGAAGGGGGGGGGGGGGTTGCATGCCTGAATGGATGGCTCTGGTTACCTTCTCAACCTCTGCTGTAGCAACTTATAGTTGCATGCAAACAGGTTTATTTTCTTGATGTCTCAGTTACATAAATATTTCAATGTACTGCCAGCTTAGATGCAAATAGAAAGACATACAATAAAGTCAAAGTATAAAATTCCACTTTATCATATCTGGAATAAAAATAAATAAATAAATAATATTTTTAACAGAAACCAAAAAGCAAAAATCTGCAGTCTTGGTATGAAACAAAAAATTAAATCATGTCTGTTTTTTTGTGCACTAATTTACATGATGTGGGCGTAAAAAGGTCAAAGATCATCCACATCACAAATCCCTTTGAGTTCAAGCTCACAATGGGCAAGAGCTGGGTGCTTTTAGCCTAGCGGCAAAGGGGAGAGTGGCATTACTCCATCCCAATTCCCTGCACCTCCACAACATCCTGTTATTCACAGTGGTTACCACTTGAAAAGAATCACAGTGTGCACTGTAACCTGAAGCGGTCTGCTGCGTATCAGGTTTTCACCGCATAAGGAGAGATGGAGAAATCGAAAGAGAAGGAGGGGGGGAAAAAAACGTTCTGAAACAAAGACAAAGGGATAAAAGCTGAGCTCGGCTTGTAGTCACTATATTGTGTTCTGGTCTATGGTGGAAACTGTGGGGCTCTTTTCAGGTGTCACACTGAAAAAGCTCCTCCATTAAAAAAAAAAAAAAAGAAACCATGTCCTGTTCTTGCAAAGAAGGAACATTTTGCTTTGACTTGTTTAAAGAGTATTGGCCAACACAAGCATTTGGGTTAATTGTTAGCTAAGGGGGTGTTGTGTGCAAAGCATGGAAGTCAGAGGCCAGAAACTCCAGCTGTCCCTCAAATGTTCAATATGCTGGTTTGTAGTTTTTTTTTAAAATGGAATAGATATGCATGGCTTATGCAGATGGAAAACCAGCAGGATGATCTAATGGTGACGCTTCTACTTTGTGTTATGTGCAGGAAGGGGATAAAATGTCAGCTGTTGAAACCATGGATACCGAGAACACCTGTGGGCAGTGTCGAGTACGGAGCAAACATAGAAAAATATATATTTTTTTCCTTCTTCAGTTTTTCTTTTGAAAATTTTTCATTATATCCAATGTGAAACATGTAACAAATGTGTTATCTTCATTGTAACTCAAAAAAAAAGGAAAAACTTCAAAATTCTAATTTTACCAACATTTGAATTTATTCAGCGCAACTAATTCAGTGGGTTACAGTCTGCTTGGAATCTCAGTCACACAGCCATGGGGGGGGAGGGAAACAATAAGGAACCAAACATAAATTGGGTGTTATAAAACTTATAAATGTGTGGCATTTCTCATGCTGGTCACAAATCAAGCTGGACAGAAGAGAAAACTTTTCACAATATCCCACTGGTCAGGTGGAAACTGCAAAAATATTCATCCATTCATAATAAAAGGTCCCTGCAGGCCGCTCAAACCTCATCAGCTGGAAGCAGTGATGGCGGCATTTGTGTGGAAAATGCGACATTTCTTATTAACCGTGAACTACATCAACTGCATCTCAGAGACCTTTAAGCTCAAACAAAGGTTTAATAATAACTAAATATGACAAAGGGAGGAAAAGGAACCTCACCTGGGATTAATGAATGAAGCTCAATAGGAAAAACAAAACTTAAAAATTATATTTATTTTGATCTAAAATAAGAAAATGTTTCATAAATCAGACAAGTGGTTCTAATGCAGAAAAAGATTTCAGTTTATTATTAGAAAATCAATATCCATTTAATAGTTTATGTACTTTTTCTTTCTTAAAATATCTGCTAGTGAAAAGTTATCCACTTTATTTTTGACCAATCTATACATTTTGTATACATTTTAATCCAGATTCATTAGAACAACTGAAATCCTTCTTTTTTATGATGGGAAGATGTAGATGCCAACTTTAGTATTAGTGAGCAGAGGAAATCCAAGTGCTTAAAATGCAAGTTCATCTAGATTTTGCGTAAATCCACCATCCTTCCTTTTACAAACCATAAAACGATAGATTGAAAACACCACTCAAACATAGTGGGTTGGTTTTTTGTAATAAGTCGACACACCAACCCACCTTTCCTAAACATGAGTTTTGGGAACAAAAAGTTGCAAGAATGTTGTGCCCACATTCATCAGTCTGGATGAAAAATACAGTGAAGACCAACACAAAATAATGACTTCGCTTCACCAGTTGAATCATTACTTCATGTCAGCTGCTGGAACGTTTTGCTGTCATTGCTTATGTCAAATCCAATTATGCTCATTTTCCTGTTAAAGTGGCCCAGTGAGAGTTGAATATTTTACATTTACGTAACATATGGAAAACACCAAAATGAGAAATGGCGGCGCCCAAGGTCTGGATTTAAAACAAGGACACACAGCTGGCCTCTTGAGGTGTGACAGCAGCAAACTTGTATGGAACTCAATTCCCTTTTTATGGCAGCAGAATTGTGGAAAAAATTGTCCAGCTTCTCTGGTAAGAACATTAAAGTATTTTTTTATGGCTCCGCAGGCAGAGAGCAGGTCAGTTTAATGAGAGGCAATGTCCAGCCCTTCCTCCTCCTCATCTTTTACTGCATGCTGACTTAGAGCACACATTGGACCCTCAGCCACATTAGGCACATCTGGCCCCTCCATCAACAAACATGGCTCTTAATAGGCAATTACAAAGTCCAGAGGCAAGGAATATGCTTGGATTTATAGTTCCAATGTATCAGAACCAGGAATCCCCTGTCTATCAAAGGCACATTAGGTTATATGAGACAGAGGAGGCCACTCAGACCTAATAAGCCTTTTCCTTTGTAGAAAATGGCCATTCCACTTCCTCCTTCCATGGAAGCCTAGCCATCAGCTCCCAGTCAGGAAAATTAAACAAATGACTGTCATCTTCAGTATTACAATTAAAGCTTAGAATAACATGAATACTCAAGCTCGTTAAAGCTAAACTCCCTCGGCAATGGAAAAATGAATTATAAATGATTTATAAGGCAGACATCTAATGCATCTGTTTTGTTTCACCCCTTCAAAACGAAAGCCATAAGTACAGTCTGGCGGTATGAAGGAGCTTTCTTTGTTTGACAGGGCTATTTGAGTTGCCCCAGACAACCTAAAGCTTTCGTCAAGTTGAACCCATTTTATTTAAGTTCATTTCACTCTTCCCTCTCTTTTGTTTGCAGTTGGGGGTCCTGAATTTTATTCTTTTATGTACTCCCCTCCCCCCTTGAGTTTCAAACACAACCATGTTATCTATGTCAAATCCATTGGCGACAGCCCGAGGGAGTCAATATGGAGCCATTAGATCCTCCACTTATTCTGCAGAGTTCACAGGAGGAAATGGCTTGAACAATCAAAGAATGAAGAGGAAATAAAAGAGAAAAGGCAAAAAAGAGCTGTTCATACAAATAAAATCAAATGTTTTCAGCCTGTATTAAAACCTAGTAAAAAATGTGTTTCAATGGTTCAATGTGAGATTTTTGGATTCTGAGTCGATCTGAATATAAAAAATGTTTGTTGGTACTTATGTTTTCGGATCTAGCACACTTTTACTGAAGAGTCTTGGTGTTGGAAGAAATAAGAAAAAATATATTACATAAATATTATACGACAACCCTACCCCTACCTTCAGTTATATTCCTGTTTGTAAATTTTGATAATTACATGATAACCTTCAGAATGGCTCTTTTATGCCAATACTAACATTATGCTACAAAGCTGCTAAATCTGTATACAGAAACCTGAAGGGAGGTGGGTCAATAGTTTTTAAACAGTATCTTAAAAAGGTTCTGGAGGGGTGGGGGGTAACATTAACATAACAATTACAAGATTGAATATATTCTAATCGCAAGTTGAAACCTTCCAACAGGATTTAAACAGTTACTTAAATATTAATGCCTCATGACAGAAAAAGGATGATAGATGTTAGGATTACATTATGCTGTATCGATTAGGTTACATTTTCCTTCCTGCTCTTTTTGTGCTTTAGAACTTGGTTATTTTCATCAGGTTGAAAAAAAGCTAAAGTGTGTCCAACTGGCAAAGCCCTTGAAATATTTTAACCAACTAAATGCTGCATCCAAGCTGTCCATTCCAACTGGAATATCACACAAAGTGAACTTGCAAATGACTTGACTGTGCAGCTCTAGTTGCATAAAAACCTAAATGAATAAACTTTTATATTCCAGTTAGCTCGCCTGCCGAAGCCGCTTATTGCTCCTGTGTATTCTCCCGAGTTACTACTTTAAAAGGTTGATACAAGTGCTCCAAGTCTGCATAAAGCACAAATATTTATTTTGCGTTTACTCATTTTCAACTTTCAGATATCTCCGAAGATGGTGATGCAGAACGGCAAAGTGCTCACTCTATAGCAGCCGACTTCACTGAGAGCAGGCTTCTGCAACAGCCTCGACACATTGTTTAAAACTTCCAAGTAATCGACTAAATCCACAGAGAAACAAATACATATATATGTTTTTTTGATTTATGATTTAGGAGATCATATAAATATATTAGTATGCAAAGATTTTGGGCCGACATAAAAAATCCCATATCAAATTATACATGACCTACAGCTGTCTGTACTAGTGGCATAAACATGATATGCATATACTAGATCAGACCACTCTTTTTTTTTTTTTTTTACAAATTTATTCACTTCTGAACTAAAGGAGAAAATTTTAGGGAGATAGAAAAAGATGCTGCCAAGTACACACACACCTACCTCATCTTCTCTCGCTTTTCCAGTCTTTTTTTATGATGGCAATTAACACTTGCCAACAGCCTCTCACTCCCCTGTTCTGAGCTGCAGGTGTGAAGAGACCAACGTGTGACCTGATGAAAGACACACTGCCATTGCGCTGCCTAACAGTCATTTCCCCACACTGATAGGCCTTTCTTTATTTAGCATAGCCTAAGGAGGTATGCACAACTACTGTGCAAACCAACACACACACACACACAGAGACACCCCAAAAATAAACCAGACCACCAGCACAGTCCATTGGTCACACATTAACCACAGAAAACCAGACTTTCCCCCACCTGACTTGATGGCAAGTCTCCGAACTGAACGCAAGAAGGAAACCGGAGAAGGCAGCGCATAGCATCACAGGTAAAAAAATATGAATCACCACCTGAACAGCACTATTTCTCCCACTCTTCTGCTTTTGCGCCCAGCGGCCTAGACTCCAGAAGTGACAGTGAATACTAACAATACGAGCTTGTGTCTCCTGGGCTCTGGATCTGCCGGCGCAGTGTGGAATCATAAATGAGCGACCCCGACAGAAAACACACAGGCTTATGGGGAAGGGGGGAGGGGAGGGGGGGGGGAGGATTGTGGGGGGGGGGGCTGGGGGGGGGGGGGGGGTGACGGATGAGCGGCAGAGGAGGCAATGAATTTAGAGGTTGGGGATTTTTGATATGACAGGGGGTAGTTATTTGCTGGCAGCAGCAAGTCCTTTACCAACAAAGGGCCTTTCATATTTCCTGTGAACAGACACAGAGACTCCCATTAATCCCAGAGGGAGGCCTCATCCCAGGCTTCTCCCCCACACATAAATTACACTTCTTATGCCCTTCCTACCATTACTGCACAGTGTTTACAGCATAAAGAGAGAAGGAAAAAAAATAGGAATTAGGCAAACAACCTTAATGTGTTAGGGCAGCCATAAAACAGTTATGTGAACACTAACTCATAACACATGTGCCAACATTTGCTTTGTGCCATGCCAGTTGGTGGCTTCCACTGTCTCGTTGTTACTCCTCTGACTGTTTCGCTATGTCTCATTTGGATGCGTCATCCTCATATAGGAGGAGTGGAAAAAGTGTTGCCCAGCTGTCACCTTTTTTTAAACAGATGAAACGGGCACAGGACATGCCAATCCCCACTTATCCTGCACTGAGCGGAGTTATACAGTGGCACACAGCTGCCTGTGTACACATGCTTATACCCCCTTGGTGGTTTGGTGGAAGGCATAATAAGCAACTGAGAAATCATCACTGTGGCTAAGAGGCATGTTGAAAATGGGATTGCGAGAAGTGGATGGGAGAGAGAATGAGAGGTCAAAAGTAAAAAAAAAAAAAAACACACACAAGCAGTGTTTATTCATGCCCCGAGTCTGAACCTCCTTATTTCAAACAGACATGAATCAATGGTGGTGAAATTGCATTTTCCGAGCACTCTGTGGACAGAACAATAAATAAAAGTCAGAGATCACAGGATAAGCTGAGGAGAGGATACGCACTGCAGTGTTCATGGAAAGTTCTTTTTTTTTTGTATAAAATGTGTTCCCAACTGTTACAGCTGAACACCTGCTAATGTACAGGTATGTAGACACACATGTTTAGAGATGCATAAAGAAACAGGCTGTTGACCAAAATAGGTGATCAGAAACTTTAAAATTTGATACACCAACAGGAACAAATCAAACTCAAGAGCTACCAGGTTGCTCAAACTGCAACACATCCTGGTGTTGAGGTTTGAAGAGTATCCCGAGTTCTGCATTTTCCGTATCATTTATACATTTAAAATCTCTTAAAAACTCTTGGTTAGTTTAATTCAATGAAATATCCCTCTCTGACACACATTTTCTCACACTACTTGTAACAGGAGGCAAATACTTTTGAACCTAAAATGTGCAATGCCTTAAAGATTTGTATAAAAAAAATTGGTATTTCAAGATACTGGAAACAATTATAATTCGTACATATGCAGGGCCTCATTTCTTCAATCTTTTAACAATAAAAACGTAGAACATCAACAATATAAATTGTGAGACAGAACTTCTTAAAGTTGTAAGAGGCACAAAATGTTGATGGATAATCCTCATAACACACTTACTTGACTTGAGGACATGGTTGACTCAGGAAATTAATTGACATAATTGTACTTCATGGCTGCATAAGTCAATGCTATAAATAATTGGTCCAAACAGCAAAACTGTGACGGTGTCAAATGCGTGTTTGGACTGTATGCATAATCAGAACAGATCCTAAAAGAAACAAAAGTAGTTTTTATTGTTCTTCTACTTATATCATTAAATATCCACCACTAAGAAGCCATAAATCTCTAGTGTGGATCTGCTCCACTTAAGATTGTGTTTATGACTGTAAAAAAAAAAAAAAAAAAAAAAAAAAAAAAAAAAAAAAACTTCCAGATGCAGAACTGCAATATATTCTAATTACGAGGATGTGCGCAAGTGTCTTGGCAGTCAAAATTAAATAAAGCTAATACACAGCATGACAGCTCATGAATAAATGTTCTCCCTCAATCAAATCGCCAATCTCTCAACAGATGTGGAGCAGAACAATGGGTGCCACTGTTGCCCCATTACAGTCACTGTGCACAAAATAAAGCCTGGTATAGGACGAACAAAACAGCATTTGTGTCTTTTGACCTCAGATTTCCTTGACAACGCATTCCTCGTAGGACAGAAGGGAAACATTCAAACAGACTAACCAGTTTATTTTCTTCTCTTTCCACCCATTTATCAAACATCTACTTTAAAAAACATGATGCATCCGTATGTGGAGGGATGGTTTGAACAAATACTAAAACTTATATCATCAGGCTTTTGGTATACAATCATTTTAAATGTTATGCAAGCGTCCTTCTTTTTAAAAAGGAATACATTAATTTCTTGAGTTAGAAAGATGAATTTTGCATAAAGAGACCAAAATCTCTTCACTTTCCTGAAATCCTAATGACTAATGGATTAAGGTGGCCGGCCAGAGTGCTCACTGCACATTGCTGATTGACAGTTCTATCAGCCACTGACAGACATTTTAAATTACATACTACATCAAGCAGAGCATTTGGAGAGTGAACAGGTTAATGGAACTAATGTCTCAATCCATTACCAACACCCATAACCACCACACTGTTGGCTAGGAAGAAAACAAACAAAAAAAAAAGCCTGAAGCTGTGTTTTATATAAAATATTTTTTCCAAACAACCGAAATGTGAGATTCTCCAAGTGATTTCCTGTCCTTTTTCACTTCTGACAAATGTTGGACCTTCAAGGGAAGTGCTGCCGCATGAAGTGCAGCATTTGATTTCAGATCACAAAATGACCCAGCTGTAAAGAGCACAAGAGCAAAGTTGGTACCTGGATAGAAAATGTAGGACTTATTTTCACTGCTGCCTTTTTGACCATAGGGCAAAAAAAAAAAAAAAATACACAGCTCTGTTTGAGACCCTCATGGTATGATAACCGGGTAAAAATACATCATTTTCTTGGTGTCACAGAATTTAAGCTACAGACAAAAGCTAAAAATTATAAGTCAACATAATTGTAATAATTCAGGAATTATTGCAATGATGGCTAATGTATTGATACTTAGTTAAAATTAGTATTTCTTTGCCAACATGTTTGTTGTATTTAGACAAACTGAAAAATTAGACATTAGTTTAAGTTTAAACTTTTTACTGACCTTCATTACAGACACCTACCCCTGTCCAACACCATGTTGCTCTGTTCCATACAGCTGTAAAAGTCCAACTCCTGAACTTCTCTGGCATTAAAATCAAATTAAATTGTCTAAACGGTATGATGGAAAACCTTAAAACTTCAGTTTTAGTTGAAGACAGGGAACTAAATAGAGTGGAGTGAATTAAAATATTGTTTACAGAAATGTATTAAATTTTCTAGTTGAAATTCAGACTTGACCTATAACTCAAGGTACTGGTAGTTTGTTTCAATGGCTGTATAAGCTTCTTCAAAATGGGGGGTTTTAGTATGCACCCCTACTCGTATCCTGCCTTATTACAACAACCTCACACGTATAAATATATATTTTTTAATTTTGGTACAGACTTTACATTTTAATAAGAAACCCATTTCAGGGCACAAGTAAACTAAACCTGACAAATAAATGAACTCCAATAACAAATAACCCAGCCAAGAATACAATTTTAGGAAATTATCCCTCCTTACATCTTCTAGTTTTTGCCACAAATGAACACTTCAAAAATTTTTTCTAAAAGTTCTTTTGAAATGTTACTAAAGAGCGGCTGAAGGAGTTAGTAATTGTTTTTCTGCTTTCCAAAGTATTAAAAATAACTACTTCCAATAAGAGGTACATGTATTAAAAGAAAGAAAAGGAGGCAATACACATGCTTACCTTAGAACCAAAATGGAAAAGGGGCATTACTAATTATAACACATTTCTTTTGGAAGTCTTTAGTTCTCATCTATTGCTTATTCCCATTGAGAGGGGGCAGTGATACTGTTTACAAATGTAGAACCACTTTTTTTGTTCCCACTACATGAGCTAGAGATAACCTTCTCCAGAGTCAATAAAAATGGTTTTAGTTGCAACCCATAAGGGACTGGGTATGATTATAAAAAACAAGACAGCAGGAAAAATATCATCATAGTATGTTGATCCAATATAAATGCATGCCTCCCACCAGGATTTACAGGCTTGGAGCTCTGGGGGAGGACAGAGCTGAAATAACATGGTGCTCAATCTTCTCTGTCTATGGCTCTGTTTCTCCGCAGTCCTCACCACATTCTTTACGTGCTTTGTTTAATTCAAATGCACCCTTGCCCATTAATTTTCCTAGCTTCCAAGTAGAAGTACAAATACACCTCAAAAACCAACATTTACCCAACTACATGTGATTAAAACAAATGTTATTTCAAGAATTTTAATTGATAATTCTAAAAAAGTCAGATTACAGGAGATTATATATATACACATGTACATACTAAATATAAAAACATAAACTGAAATTGAGCGACTTCTGAAACTAGTCTAAAGAAACCTTGCCTATCATCCCGAGATATGAAGAACCACTAAAGAGCCATCTGTGCCTCAGGTTACAGACCCCTTCTATGCAATAAGAACACAAATTCTGGTAATCTTCTTAAAGAAAATGTTTTAAAGAGGTTTATTGGATTTATGAAAACCAGAAGGCTAAAAGGTGTCCAATGAGAACTACATCCATTTTGTCAACATTTCAAAAACCCAATAGAAACTTTACATTACTATAAAAGCTAATAGACAGTTGCTGTAAATACTTAAATATTCATCAGAAATCACAGCAGTCACAAACTGCAGCAATGAATCGGTTTGTTGATATGTTGAGTGTAATCACAACAAGAGGAATTGAAAATATTTTTTACGGAGTGCTTCAGAGAAAATAAAGAGTCAACACCTTATAACATCTATACAATATTTACACCACGGGAGCTAAGAAAAGAGCACATCTTGGCCAACGACGACAACTGATAATTACCTCCAACTTCCATCAGCTGTAGTTCTGTAGGTGAGGAAATGCACAGCAGGCAGTGCCAAGCAATATCTTTTAAATTTACGTAGACACACACTGTTGATTTTCTGACATTTCTTATTCCTTTGAGCTGAAACAACAGTTGTTGATTAGTGGAAACCAACTTGTTTGCTTTGCAGAGGACTGATGGAAACTAAAGTTTTAAATGTCCAAAGGATGTTGTCAGTGAAACATTAGTTAATGTCTAAAGCGGAGGTGAGCAATTCGGCTCTCAGGGACTAGAGTTCTTTTTTTTTGCCTACATGTCAAGACATTTCAGAGGTTCATTCAGGCTGGGAAGACCAAGTGAAAACAAGATATAAAGCGGGTAACAGGAAGGCTTTAGAAAAAAAAAAAAAGTTTTCAATTTTATTGTTTGAGTGTTGAGCTGGAAACACTGAGTTTTAGTTCCAACACAACAGCTAAAAAAAGACCTTAAACCACAGTCCATGTATTGCAAAAAAAAAAGGATCTACCCCAACTGATCTGCAGTTTGTATATTAGACAAGACCTTTCATTTCCTCTCTCTTTCCTCTTTGGTGTTGACTAGTTAAACATTTTCTCATTCTTTATTGTCAATCCATTTTTGGGCATTTTGTTTTCTTTGTACCAGATAATATTAAAAGATGTTTGAACAATAAAATGTCCAGACAGTTTTAGGTACAGTGCTTTTGAAGCTGGTACTACAGCTGAATGTTAATGAATATATGCCATCTGGATCAATAACATTAAAGTATTGAATAACTTCTTCAGTGCAGTTTCTCTATTCATTGTGTCAAAGGACAAAAATGTATTTCTGTAGTATTCAATCATATTCCACTTCAAAGAATTTGCCCCAAAAAAAAAAAAAAAAAAAACAGGATGTTTTCAATTGACCACAACACTTGCACTCGCTTCTTAAATTAATCTCTTCCGTCACCACTTCATTGCATCCCACAAATTTTTTGCTCTGCTGTTAAGCTGACCATACAAATTGAGTGTCCATTTGCATTTTAACTTGGCTTATTCCTTGAAGCATTTTGAATGAAACCTCATCTTAACATCTACATTCCTCCTTCAGGCATTATGCAATTTGTACTACAATTTCTCCCAAAACCCTTTATGACTGAATGCAACTCTATCTTAAGAGTCTGTCTCTCAGAAAGCTGGTCAAACACTGCTAAAAAGTAATTGCTTAAATATAGAAGAGATGCCAGGAGTAAAGTTGCCCCCTGGGTTTGATTCAAAAAGTCCAGTTCCTTAATAAGCACAATTCATTTTCCTCCAGGGTCTGGCTCTCTCCATCACTAGTGGCAGGCGTGAAAGGTCAATAACCTTTCCTCATAGCCCTCATATGGTTAGCAATGCCATGAATTACTGGTTCAGGCAGTTATTCCAAAGACTTCAAGTCAGCTGAAGGAATCTCTTCGTCTCCAAAGGTCACAGTGCTTAGATCACTTAGTCTAAAAGTGAAGAGCTGACATAGGACATCTACAAGATTGAGAGAATTATTATTGTGAGTGATCAAACACAATGTGTTTAGGGGAGGATGGAGCTGCTGGTAAGCAGCTACAAATTGTGGGTATAAAGCTGTGAATGGTCTAATCAAAGGAAATACAAAGATCAACTGACAGTATACTGACAGTATTGAAATTCAATGACATAAACATGTAATTTTTACATAAACATGTAATGACATAAATATGCATTATATTGGAGTCAAAGCAAATAAACCTAAAATATAGATAGGATAACCACTGAATTTGTTCTTGTTAAAACAGTAAAAGTGAACCAGAAAACATAATGCAAAGTAGGGCTGGGTAATCTGACTTTAAAATGTATCACAACATAAGGGTCTCATCGGTCAATAAATTACTGCTTTTTTGTTTTAAATATCTGAAATGATAGATTTTTCCTATACTAAATTTTAAAAAAAGAAGTACAGCAAGTATTAAGTTAGACCTACATAAAATATAAGGATTATCAACATTGCTTCCTTATCACAGTCAATGTGTTCCAATTAATTAAAAACGTTTTGACTTAAGTTTCAAGGAGAAATTATTGTATTTAAAGTACAACACAACAAATCACTTTTTATTAGTCCTTCATTTCTTAAAATATCAAAAAAGTCACTATAGAGATATTCGATTTATGAAAATCTTAATATCATAAGGAATTGAGTATTAATTTAAGCTCTTACTCACTCATCGGGAAGTGGAACAATTTGACTGTAGTCACAAGAGAAACTCCAGTGGAACAAACATTATGCTACCTACCCCTATGTATTTTTTTCCACCTTACTCGTGGATGTTTTGTTGTATAAAATAAAGATGTTTTGGAAATCAGTAGATCAACAGTCTGCAGCAGGCAGATCCTTCAGTTGAAATGTCTCCCCTCCAGTCACTCTCCTGCTTAGGTAGCTTTGCTCTCGGAAATAAATTGCCGATTTGTTGCACGGCCTTTAATGTTCCACTAAATATCGACAGAAGAAGAGATAATATAAATGCAGACAACGCTGAACACAAAGCGGTATGTAGCTCCCTCCCATAAAGCGTAGAGGAAAATGGAGAATTGAAACTGCTTCAGGTCAACCATAATATCTAGTGATGGCATACAACAGCGTCAGCACAGCCCGGTAGTTGTACATCACTTGAGACAAGTAATGAGGAAGGCTACATAAGCTTATTTGAAGAGCTATCAGATTGAAAGAAACAAGAAATCATTGTTACCAGCAACCAATCTGCATCAAGACTGAACCTAGATTAGTTTGAAGTAAATTGAAATCAATGAAATTCTCCTTACTTGGCGTCTTAGAGCTTTCAATAATTATTAAACAAAAAAAGCCATTTAATTTTCTAGTTTTAAAAAGGACTACTTTGTGCTCTCTGGCAATTATAAATTTGTGAAAAAAATACCATCTAATGTCGAATTTCACAAAACTCAATTGACTTTTATTCAATATCTGTACAACTATCCCTCTGATTATGAAGCATTACAATAATACACACCCATAATATAGCTTTATATATTTGTGCAATATATAATCCATTGCTGTCATATTGTATACACAATATCAATAATTGTTGCAAAAATGGTAAGTTCCTTTCCCCGAAAGAATGTAACGGTGATCAAACAGCTGTGGTACGACAAAAAGTCACACTAAGTCCACCTAATGTCATTCACAGAAAAACTGGCTACATTATTACAATGATGTCTTTGCCCTCTCAACCCCCTCAAATAATAATACAGAAATAAGACAACCATTTTCTCTAATAAAAATAAAAATCAGTGATTGGGAAATGTAAGTCCCAAAGATCAGAGACATTGTCACTACGAGTTCCCAGGACTTGAACTATGAAAGAGGGGGCAGTATTTGTTTTAGTGATCAGGAATAGAGTAGACTCCCATAAAATAGACAGTTGCAAACTCTGGGCTCCTTTAAATCAGGACTGAAAATATATATATTTATCACAATCTACCAATGAAGGATAAATATTTTATCAATTTTCTCATGCCTTAAATATTAACTTTGAATAAATGAGCATTTCACTGTTGCTCCCTTTATGTGCAATTCTTACATTTTTTGTTCTTTACCTTTGTTCTTTTCCAATAAAATACATTGGATTACGCTACTTTACAAATAAACTTGCTTTGCCAAGGGCCATCAAAATCCACGAGTTCTTCAAAGCCAGCCATGCATCAGAAAAATTATCCACACAAGTAAAATTTAACATTACATGCATGACTGAAGTCATGAAGCAACCAAGGTCACTACAGGAAAAAAATTCAGTTGTGGGAGAAAAGGAAAAAAATGCTACAGTATTGTCCTTGAATTACCCAATTACAGCACATCAATCTTTGTATAGCGCCAAGGGGGAGCACCCCCCAACCCCCAACCCCTATCTGCAAGCCCACATGAAAAAAAGAGAGAGAAAAGGGACAACAAGGAAATAAGTGGAGGAGGTGATAGAGGAGTGAATCAAAGACAGGGTGGATTGAGAATGGCTAAAGATTAGTGGCATCAGAGGCTACTGTCCAGAGAAAGAGGAGAGGAAAAATGCTGTAGCACTGAAATTGAAGCCTGTGCTGGAACACAATAGTTGGTGCGGCCCGCAGGAGGCAGACGTCGTTTCCCAGGCAGGATATTGGCCTTTGTGAACATGGCTACAGTATCTGGGTCAATTAACATGTCCCTGCATCAAATTTCTCTTTTATAGTCAGCAGAATAATGTCGTTCAAATTTATGCAGACTTTGAACACAGAATAGCGTTTAGAAAATCGCGACTGTGTTTGTCACTTGCATACAGAAAAAGGTTAAACACACAAGGCCAGTGCTGTCTCCATTTTCTCCATTGGCACAGAAACCCTCATTAATATGTTCATTGGAGTATTAGCTTGTCTGACACAGAACACAAAGACACTGTTGTCTGCCTGCTAACTGTCGTTCACAGCTATGAAACAGGTACTGCTGTTCAATCCACAACTGACGGGTTAAAATAAATGCCTGCTTGTCTGTTTAGATGTTAAATGCACTGCCATATGAACAAAACATGTAAATGAAAGAGAAAATCAGTGGGGCCGAGGGGATGGGAGTGGCTGACTTTTTAAAGTGGCTGCCAATTTAACACTTGAGGATACCGCTCTCTTCACACCCATGGCTTAAAATAATGAGCAAAACAAGTACCACTAAGAGAGAAAACCGTGGGCAAAAATCAGTGTTACTGCACCAAACAGTAAAAGACATAGGCAAAGCTTACTTGGTAGGGACAAAAATCTGTGAGAGAAAAGAGGAACCATTCACTTTGCAAGCTAAAAAAAGGACTGCCCACACAAAAACAAGCCACAGATCAGAAATTAAAAAAGTAAATTATTTACTCCCTAGTGCTGATTTATTGTCTTTTAGGTCCAAATTGTTTATTTTCCTTTCAACATCGGTTCTAGCACTGCACTTGAGTGAAACACCATTTCTAGATGCATGAAGGAACATACAGAAAGTTAGGTCAACAAAGTTATTTATAAATGACCTCATTATATAGTGGGGTCATGTTATGCACTCTATGTCCCTCAAATTGAAAAGAAAAAAGAAAAAGAAAAATCAGTCACCAAGTATTACATTGAAAGCTTATTTAAACACATGGGAGAACCAGTTAGTTTTGAAGTGTTTCCAGACAAGTGTCATAATTCAAGTGGGACAATGATGTAGTTAACATATAGCATAAACTCCTTTGAACAATAAAATATATGTTATTTTCAGAATTATATTCAGACTATGGGTAGGGCCCCTGACACGACAACCCACAAGTCAAAAGTCAAGTTATATTTATACACCAAACCTGAAACAAGAGTCTAAGGCTTGAGCAATATTTTTTGCAAGGAAGAGTATACATTTGCCTTCAAAGTCAATTTTTAACTAAAGATTTTATGAATTTTACAATACTTAAAAAAATTTAAATAAATTTAAATACAGATCCACTAAATTTCATATTTTAGATTTTGAACAACATCCTGCTTAGACCTTCACTTTAGGAAGTAGCACTAATATTAGCATTGTTAGATATTAAAAGGTTACCCCAGTAACAGTTATCTTTCAGTTAGGATTTTTTTTCTACTAAATGTCACAGCATAAACAGTTTTGGAGATTTTTTCAGTACTGATGCAACAGGGCCTTAATTTCTTGCCATTATTTCTCCATAATGGTGGAAGTGCAACTGGTTGTATAGATTTGTTTCACAACCAAGTTGAACTATGTTTACAACGTGGAAATCTAGACATTTACAACAAACATAGCTTAAATTTCCCAATGGATGGTCATCCCCCAACCAATAATTATAGACATTGAGGGAAGTGAAAATCTATCCAACTGGCCAAAACGGTCATACAGAATCTGCATTTATACATTTAGGTCACTTCCTTGAATTTGTCAAACTATATAAAACATTAGAGCAGAGCAAAAGGGGACAGAAGCAGATTTTCAGATCTTTGTGATGGTAGAAAAGGTTGGTAAATAAAAAAAAATGGTCTTTCTTGCAAGTATCAGCTAACCGCTGATCTCTCAACATTAGGACCAATTATTCAGTCCACAACTATAAAATGTGAAATCTACAGTCTGCATGTTGGACCAGTTGACACAGTGAGCCAATATCATTTGAATTACACTGAAGCATAGTTGAATGCTGGAAACAGACACAAGTCCCCCTCGTAACAACGCAAGAATAAGCATGTTATATAATGGATGCAGAACAGTTCAAACTAATTCTTTACAGAAAGAGCTTTAGCCATGTTTTGTCAAAGGTTATAATAAGTGCCATTTCCAATTCTTGCATAAAAGGGCAATAATTAAAAACCACAAAAATAGTTTATCATCTGAAAGCAGACACTGGAAATCTGAATATGTATTTTACTGACAACACATTGATTTTCTTTTAGTATTATTACAATGGAACAAAGAACATGACTGATCAACTGCTGTGCTCTGCTGCACCGTCATCAAGCCAGAAAAGGAGCTTTCTAATCTTTATGTGATCAACAACTGCATCCTTCCGTTTTTCAAGACACTTTTATGTCCATCTATCATTTCATCAGCCAAAGTCACATCCACTTAGCAACTGTCAAGAATATACAAGAGTGATATCATGTTGACCAGACACATTCAGTAAATTTAATTCATGAGACCTCTAAACACGAAAAAATAAATATATATTTTTTTAGTTAAACATAGACTTAACAGAGGTAAACAGCTGCAGAAAATCTGTTACCAAAATATTTGTCTGTAGCATCTCTTGAGCTTTCTGAACAGAGCTAATTATATATCAAGGACAAATGCACAACACACAAGAGAGGAACACCTCAACTACTGTGCAATGTCAGTGGCATATGGTCAGGCACCAATGCCAAAGGCCACGGCCTGGAGGTAATAAGAGTGATATGAGCAGAAGTGATGACAAGCTGAAATGTTAATATCTGCCCACCACAAAATACTTTATTATTGACACTTTGGCATTCAACCAACACTTTCCTACCTCCAAATATGACGCGATAATTGCTAGACCAAGGAACAGGCTGCCAAATGTCAGATAATTACAGTACACAGGTTAAGCTCCTGAATGGGTTTACAAAGGATACACACTATAGCCAAAGATCAATCCATTTATTATGCAAACATGCTTGCATTATGGGAAAGCAATGGTAACAACCAAAAACATAAAAAAAGGTTTTTTTTTTGTTTGAAGCATCTCTGCTTCCTTGGGATACTGTAGGCGACGCACACAAGGTTACTTTCTGAGTTTGAACAGTGCCAAGATTCAATTTGTCATCACAATATGTGCCATTTATCCAGACGACTGTGTTCCAAAGGAAAGCAAAAAGGCTGAGTGACTGTGAGATAAAAATCTAATTTATGTAATCTGGTTACAGTAAAACATAAAACAAATTTTACCCCACCATGCAGTGATGCCTTAGCTGGGAATTGGTTCACAGCCTTCATTACAACATATTGATCTGAGCAAACAAAGACCCTGGATTCATTGATCCCCTTTCAAGGAAAAAAAAGGGGGAGGAAAAAAGAAGGATGAGGGTGCTGGGCTGCTCTTCGAAACAAACTTTTGCTCAATGTGCTGCCTAGAAAAACAATAAGAGCATTAGTATGAAGTAAAATAAAACAAAAAAAGTAAGAATGACCACAGGGGTTGCTCAAAATGTCCCATGGTGACAAAAGAAATATGTGAGACATGCAGCAGCTGCGCAAGTCTCACGGTGACTCACATCCCACGTAAATCTTTTTCATGTGTAGCACCAGTGATCCAAGGATATTCTCTAAAGAGAATGTGAACATTACAAAGGTCAGTTTGAATTTAAATGATTTAACTCTGGTGCACCAGTGCAATTCCAAAACAAGGTATTGAAAGCAAGACATGTTTTTCCTCAAATCTGCTACAACCCCCCCCACCCCAAAAATCCTAAGGTCCAAATTAGAATTAACTTGCTACGCCACATCTAAAGCCTTCTCTGCTCTCCCTTTATTTTTGGCCTCCCCTTTTTTCTGTAGGTGATATATGGTCGAGCCTGTAGGTCACAATAACTTTAGGTGACATAAGGTCATGCTTATGTGGCCTGTCTGTTCATATGTCAGAACCTCCATTACTGGCCTCTCGTTCATCCATACTTCACCAGAACTTGTCTCAGTTTACAAGATTGGGTCAAACCAGGTCATGTTTCACCAAATACTAGGGCCTCTTAAAAAACTGAATAAATAAAACATGTGAGGAGGGCCCAAGTTTTGGACAGGATCAGTGAAATCTTGACAGAACAGGAAAAAAAAAAAAACTGGAAAAAGTGAAAAATATTAATTCACTTAAACATGTTTATGAATCACCAATGCTTGTCTTGTAAAAGCAGAGAAATTTAGATTATTGGAATTTTTTGCACAACAAAAAATATATTCCAAATGAGGACAAATTTTTGGATACATTTACCTGTACAGATCTCTCCATTATTGAACTGGTCAACAGTACATTCCCCTCTCCCAGCACCGCCCCAAACAACATTAATTTTAGGAGCTACATACCTGGACTCTCTTGCCACTGTCATTTTAAAAACACTTGAATCAAGGCCAAAGCTGACTACAAGCATACTTCCGCCATGGTAAGAGCTTGTGTAATTGTCAGTGATGCAAGTAAAAGCCAGGTTATGAAGGTGGAGGGAGGGAAAAATGAAATCAGAATAGAAGATTGGGGGTAGAGATGGCAGAACGGCGGAATAAGAGGGCATATTAGGCTCAATTAAGCTTTTGGGCTTTTCATTAACCTAGATTTAGGGAGGGGGAAACCCCCGCTGAATAATGTGCCGACTCTGACTTGCTCTGCTTTGTGAGCTTCATCAAGACTGAGAAAAAAAAAAAAGAAAAAAGAAAGAGGCACATTGTGTGTCAGCTCTCTAAAGCCACCAAGAATTTCATTAGACACCCAGGGGCAAACCACCCGCAGCTACAGCATACTTTAAATTAAATGAAATCTAGTAAAACAAGTCACTTTCATCAAACAGCTAAACTCAATAAAAGAAAATGTGCTGATGTGTGAACAGTTTAACTTCTTTTAATGCAACTACAAAATACTGATGTTTGGTTAGATCTCGTCACTCATTAGGAGAGTGGTCAAATAAAAAAAGTGTGTATTCTTGTTTTAATAAAAGGAAAAATAAAGGTGATTCTTCTTACTATGGATGGGCAAAGTAAATATTAATTCAGTATTCAGTGGTAGAAATTGTTTTTAAGGCAAAATTGTTGCAGTATTTGGGTTTTTCTTGGTCTAAAAACTTTCAAACTACTAAATAAAACCAGGAAGACCACCGTGTACCCAGCCAAAAGTAAAAACTTAGTTTCCAACCACCATAATTTGATTACCTCCACTAACTGGCTGCCCACAATTACCATTATCTAATCTACAGGATGTCTTCAATTTAGCACATACAATGTCTTCTGTTTACATGCTAACTGCAACAATTTCCAGGCCTCGCAGGCCACAGGATGTGTATTCCCTTAATCAGCTAGGGAAAGAATGGCTACAATTAGATGTAGGGAAGATTTCTAACATTTTTACCACTACCACATCCACCATATACTTGGGATGAAATGCAATATAATAATATGAGCCAGGAATCATGTTTCTGACATCTTACACAACCTTGTGATAGTATTACACAGCTGCGCGGGCGGATCCTATTTCAAAAGAAGCCAACTGAACCCAGCAGGCAATTGATGACTTCTCATCAATAACTCAAGAAGACATGTATGCATGCTGAATTTAGCTGGGAGTGTTATTTATAGCATGATAAAATTCAATGTTTTACTCAGATATATTTAGACTTGAAGACGTCATTTATTTTGTAGTTGACTCATCATTTACTATTTAAGAAATGGCAAAGCTAATGGAAAAACTGACCATATGAGGCTGTGTGTTGCTAAAGAAGCTGTGTTTTTCTTTTCTTAATAAATTAATTTAAAAAGAAGCCTCCAGCAACTCGTCAAAAACAATACCAGAAAACAGCGTGGTGGAATCAAAGTGGGGAAACTTTAAGAATACTCCGCACACTGTGGGGGCTTTTGTCTTTCAAAACATGCTACAGGAGATCCTCATTAGAGAATAGAGTTTCATTAACATCAGCCCACGCTGCTTTGCCCTGCTGCATTACAAAGATACAGGAGTGCCCCTCACTGTCAAGGAAATCTCCTCACAGCAACAACTCGCTGGGGGAAGGGCAGGGAGAGAAAACGAGCGAAGGGGTGGCAAACAAAAGAGAACCTGATTACCTCTGGTCACGGCTCATCCACGAGCCAACACAGGGAAATCCATCACCTGAAGGATCAAACACAAACTTAGGCACTAGGTAGAGCTCAGTGAAAGCAGTATCCACCCATTCAAACCACAATCTATCCTCTCTCTCCTTTATTCTCTAGTCTGTGTCACATCCACCCCCCACCTCTCTGACTCACAATGACGGCAGCGTGCAAGTTTTAGGCTCACACTGTGAAATCCAACGCAAGCGGGAATGCTTTCTGGTCCAAATGACCTCAAGGCCCCAACCACTCTAATAGCACACGGGTGATATATTCTAGTTTTTATTGCCGTCCAGAGACCTGCATGCCATTTTACCCAGCTGCATCCCTATATGGCAAATATTGGACCAAGAAGAATAAGAAGGTCATATCTGCTTTGTTGCATTTCACTTATCCAAATGCTTATAACAGCAGGAAAAAAAAAGATCATTTTGCTGTTTAGCCAACAGTTTTATTGCAACATACACCCTGAGCACAATTTTACTATTAGGCTTAGCAGTGTAAAATGCAACTGGGCACTAAATGATTCAAACAGACCCTTAAGGCAAAACAGTGTCAAGATTTGGGGAAAAAAAAGGTACAGAAAATGATGATTGATATTTAAAATCTGCAAAAAAAGACTATGTTTAATTAAGACAAGAAAATTGCTAAGCAATTGTATAAGTTGATAAAAGTAAATCAATGTCCCAGCACAAGCTATGAAAATCTCAACTAGAGTATTTGCTTAACTAAAATCACAGAAATTGTTTATTTTCATCCTTTGGAAATACATAAATCTCCCCAAAGCAATCAGGAAAATTTTCTCCTTTTAATCAAAGCCAGAGGTTAATCCCACAATGATGGAAATAAAAAAAAGAGCAACCATAAAGTTTAGCCAAGCACTTAACAGTCTGCATATATTTCACCCCACTGTGAAGCAAAGGGAAGCGAGCAAAAAGGGCCAGCGTGTTGTGAAGTTGGGCACCAATCGAGCTGCTTTACAAGGCAAACAACATGACTTGCACTACCACACAACTACACTGAGGCTAATTGTTTAAATATGTCAGCCTTGTTCGGATCCTCCCCCTGAAGTGTAACACATAGAGGCAGGCACTGTTGACGCGTATGCCAAGACAAATACACGCTCAAGCGCAGACGTAACAGGCATCCAGCGTGAAACAAAACTAGGAATATTTCACCACTCACCGTTGAAAAGAGGCCATCCTTTCTCTGTGATATCTGGCACCGCAACCGTGTACAGATCTTCAGAGAAGCCCGGACTGCATGGTGGGGCACCCCTGGCCTCTGCTGCAATCTGCAATGTGGGAAAAGACAGAAGGGTAAAGTGGGTGCTAAAATGAGTCATAAATCAACCTTTACGAACAACAACAAAAAAAGCACTCTCTCTGAAAAAAAACAAAAAAACTTCTAGTCACATTCTGAACTTCTCATGCTTGTACAAAAGCATCTGTTGTTTTTATAGCGGGGGCCGCAATTAGGATAATGAGGCCAAAAGGGTTAAGCATTAGCCAAAGAGCATGACTAGGTAAGAACAAGCCCCATTTGTCCCATAATGCAGGGGCCCAGGAACAGGGTAGTGGTCCGTCACCCCCTGTGATCAACACACTACCTCTGGACAAACACTCTTTGCTTTGAAGTACAGGAACGGAGGAATAAAAGCAAACAGCAGCAATACACAGAGTGGGGGGAATAAACATCTATGTGCGAATGTCTGAGCAAGCACAAGAAAATCACAGTATTTTTCATTTCAAAGAAACTACCAGATAATGACTGATCAATATACTCCTTTGTGTTTTACTTTTTTTCTTTTACTTTGTCTTCACATCGTTTTTTCAAAAATATTTACAACTGCAGCTGGAAATTAAAGCACAGAAATAGTCAAAGTACATATTTTGTGAAGCAAAAATTCAGCACAAGCTAACAGAGCATGACTGAGGAACATGCTTTGATGTTTACGTAACTTCAACATTAGAGAAGGGATGATCAGGGGGGTTTTTTTGGCTGTTACCCTTTCATGGTTTTATTTTTAAATCAAATTGTGGATCCTTATATTTTGTTTTCCCCAGCAAATAGGACATGTGAAAAATGGTAAAAGTGGTTGCAGGTTTTTAATCAGAGTTAGCAGTATCAAATCCAACAGAAAATGAAGGACACATTTATGCATAAAAGCAAATACCACAAACCTTATGACTGTTAGAAAACTTCAAAACGTAATGAATAGAAGTTGTTTTGATATGTTGACTAGCCAAAATACTGGAAGTTCTTAATTTTGATTCATGTAACACATAGAGGGCAGTGGGAAAGAAAGTCAAAATTGTTCAGAATTTGATTAGCCAAAAAGTGACAACAAAAGGAAAATTTGGTCTACTCTCACCAATTGGAAAGCACATTTGCTGTGTAAAATTAATACATTGGAAAACCAGTGTAGATGTTCTTCTAATACTCAAAGTAAAATTTCACCAAAACTGTAACGCAAAGACTTCAACAACAAAAAATAGATTCAGACAAATTAAATACACTAGAGAGCAATGGGCTTTATGTTGTTACTCATTTGATTCATTAGCGTCATCAGGGGAAAATTAGCCAATTCCGATCTCTGGCCTTAAGATCAGTGCAACCATAGTCAGCATTAATTCCAGGTCGTTGACACACAGGTCTTGCCATTTTCTTCTCGTTTTGAAATGTAATTTCAAAAGAATGTGAAATGAAAAGAGCTTTAAAAGATTTTTTTTTTTTTAAAGGGGGCATTGTGCCACTTGCCATTTTTAATCAGAGGAAAAAAGCCTAAAGAAAGGGAGGGGGAGCAGAGCCTGGCTCTCTATCCAACAGCTATGGCAGCAGGTTGCATATTTCTGGATCTAAACGTTAATACAATAGTCAGACCTTTGAGAGAAGCCAATTTAGGTTACAAGGATGGCAGAAATTAACTGAGCTGTTCTCGTTTTATTCAAGGTACATAAATGCTTAACCCAATAGGAGTCAAAAATCTGTCATTTTCACAAACCATACTGTGGGGTCATTAAGTTGCCAGGTTGTACATCCGCTGAATTGTTCAGTTTTACATTGTTAATGATAAGGACTTCCACAGCAGAGGGAGAGCGTGCTCACAATGTAGCAAACTAAGCAGAAATAAAATCTAAACCAAATATAATCGGAACAGTATCTAGTTTATCGTGGGTCCGTGTCATCAACTTCCAAGACAAGATTCAACCAGAGAAACTCCGAAATTAGGCTGTAAATTTTAAGTCGTTTAGCAGAAATAATTAATTCAAACGTACTCCTCGTTTCGGCTTCTTGCAAGCAATCAATAAAAGCCGGAGCCGCTAGCGCGTAATTGCCGCCCAAGCTAGACTCCGGCGACTTTATTGTCAATTTCGGTATCCGACCCCGCGGTGCTTTCTAACTACACGCAATATAAAGTGGCTTCCGAGGAGCTACAAACCCGTCCCGGTTCGTATAACTCAAGAAGAAGCAGCAATGGAAAGGTGCAGAGGGGGAAATAAAAAAGCGACTAAAACTGTCCGGTGTATAACTCCGCTCGAAAACCTCTCTCTGCAATTACATTACCTGCAGTCCTGCTAAGAGCAAGAGCAGAAGCAGCCCGCTACCCTCGTGTAACGAGAACATTTGTACCGCCCGTCACTCCTTTTATTTCCCCGCTTCGGAATCCGTGGGAAATATTGGGGGGGCGAGAAAAAAAAAAAAAAGATGTGGATAAATAAATAAAAAAAATAAAAGAATATCCTTTTGGTTCAAGAGTGGCCTCGCAAACGCTCCCTGTGAAAGAAAGGCAGCAGGAGGAGAAGCGGTGTCGGCAGCATGTAGGGAGCCTCCTCCTCTATCTGTCTACCCGGTCCGTACTGAGGCAGAGCGCTGCCTGGTACTGAGGCTGCTGCTGATCCCCCTCCCTTCCTCCCATCCAGTTCGACCGACACAAAAACAAAACGAGTCCCGGCCGCTAGGCTTTTAAGACGTCCATCTCACTGTCTCTCCCTGCTGGTGACACAGCCTATTTCTATGGAGAGGCGAATTGTATGGGATAGATTGAGAGGGGAGTCTTCTCAACAATTTCTTTTTTTGTTTTGTTTTGTTTCTGTTGTTTTATTTACTTTTTTTTCTGAGCTTTGTGCATTCTTTGGTAAATAAGTCAAAATAGAGGGTAAATAAGAGCAAACCTGCCTATTCCATCTATTGAAATCAAATATACTATCTGAGGTAGAAATTAATTGTCTGCAGCTGCTGACTCGCACAGAACAACATGCCGTCTTTATTTTAGTGTCAGTCTTGAGGGCTGGCTTCTTTTTGCATATTTTATTTAGCTTCCCTAACATGCATTATTTTTTAATAAGAGTGCCAGACTCATGTAGAGATACAAAGAGAAGAGTACAACAAACACAAAAAAGCCCAAATCTCTTTACAACGCTTATATGTGATTCGTCTCTCTCTCTCTCTCTCTCTCTCTCTCTCTCTCTCTCTCTCTCTCTCTCTCTCTCTCTCTCTCTCTCTCTCTCTCCTGTATTTGGATATATCCACATTTTAAACACACCATTTTGAAATCATTGCTTCCAATTGTGCTACATTTTAGCCTATATTGTTTTTCATTAAGATTCCATCCATCAGCTCTGGGCTCCTCTGAGGAAAAATGTGTTTTGAATGTCACAAGCATCAGTAATTCAGGATTCAGTCAGTTGTCTGCCAGCCCGCATAAAGAGCAGCCCAGACCCTATTGATCATCAAGAATATGATTCTGATCACAACCTCCCTTAGGTAATTGCTGTTTACCGCATGTTTGATCTCAAGGATTATTAATTATCAATGATTTGGAGCTTAATCTTTTGTATGCTAACCCTCCTTTTTTGTCTGTGTCCTACTACAGGCACAGTGTTCTGTCTGGCAAGCTGTCTGTTTAAGAAACAAATCAATCACTGGAGTTTTAAAATTTGCATTGTATTAATTTCTGTTTACTGAAGCTCAGAATTTGTAAGTAAGCCTCATTTGTCATGTTTAGCTAAAATATCTAATTAATAGTTTCCTAATATTGTCTTTTAATGTGATACAGCTTAATGAAGGTTAAATTACCAGGCCTGTACTTCTGACACCTACCCATTGTGAGATGACTCTATGGGATAAATTGCATCTGTGACACAAAAAAAAAAAATTCTGTTACGCAAATAAGACAAACACACAACCGAAAGCTCATGTTCGCCTCGCCTCCTGGGTAAATCCATTGTTTTCAGTTTTTGGCATTTTGAGGTGCAAGCAAGTGTGATGAGAGCAGTGCTGCCCCACTCCTGCAACAAATCAAACTTTCCGCCCCTGAAGCCCTCTTACAACCCCAAGCATACTGTAAGGCAGCCCTCTTAAATTTGCAGTAACCATCCACATGTATACTCACTGAGCCAGCCCAAGATTTTATGGGACCCCTAAGCAGAAATTCATTTGGTGGGCCCCACTTCCAGTTAATTCTGCCAGGCACCACAGTGCTACTGACCCCTTTTATATTTTCCATGCAAGACCTTGTATTTATTAGCATTTCTGTATTTTACACTTTGCACTTAACAGCCTAAGTAGAGTTATGGAAGGGGAACCAAGTTTAATTTTGAATTCACAAGCAACCATGGGAAACAGCTATTACTCTGATCTCTTAACAATGCAAGCTGCACTTACCTTTAAATGTGTTTTAGGTTATCACTCTGGTAACATAACTTCCAGACTGTGATGGTCTTTCTTGGTATATCTACTGCAAGGTGAACATTTTTCATTGAAAATGTAAGCATAAAAGAAACAGGCTTAATGTGCTGAGCTCAAACTCAGAATCTGACTTACCACAACCTTGTTGGGTGATCAGATGAGCTACACGGCTGTATGAATGCAAATAATGTACAAGTCCAGGACAAGTTATGCATTCTTGCTAAGGTTTTAGTGTCTTTGCAAAATAATTGCTGACTTTTTTTAACAGTAAATTAAACTCAGATTCATGCTAAGCAGTTACTTACTTAAATGAAAACAAACAGAGCAAGGTGTCCAGAAAGCATCAAAAATCTAAATATGTCTTTTTATTTGCCAGTATTCTCTTATGTTTCGGATGTATATTTAATATAAATCCAGAATTTCAACAAAAACGTTGAAATTTGATGATTTATTTTGAATCAAATTAAGTTGTCTTTAAATTTAAGATTTCTGTGCATCATTTACAGATTTTTTTTGTCTTCTTTATGGAATTAATTGTTAAATTGATATTGATCTAATTTATAATGATTAAACTCCTGTGTCTACTTGTGGTCTAAAATCAAGTGACTTCTATAGGTCTGAGATTGACTAATCTCTAAACTGGGTCTGCATGAGTTGAAATTATGTCTACTACCCAGGGTAGTGCCTCTAAATACAAAGTTTGCTTAAGGCTCAGGCTGCCACTGCATGCATGCAAAGGAGTGACTAATTTCCCATTCGAGTAGAAACTTTCCCTCATTTTATATTTTAGTGTAACTAAATTTTTATATGGAAATGAATGCAAATGAAAAAAAGAAAGAAAAAAAAAAACAAATTGCTTAAATCAAGACATAGTTCTCAGGCTAATGTTATTTCCATTGCATATTGAAACTTGACAACATCCTGTTGTTTTTTTTTCTTTTTTCTCTATCCTAAGGCAGTCATATTCAGTGTACACCTCTTTTGTTTGCTGACACAGATTTGGGCAAGAGATCAAGATGACTGACCTGATGATAATTGATATAGCATTTTGTACAAATTGTTAAATTAATATAATCTAATCTAATTGAGAGTGGGATCAAAATGCTCCATCTCTTTGATTAATGCAGAGGCGGTTATCTTTCATCAGTACTTGTCTAGGCGGGGTGGGGTGGAGGCGTTTGTGGGAATCCAATTTGGACTGGGTGCATTCAGTCAAACAATATCATGCTGCATGATTCATAATACCAATCAGAGACCCCTGTACAACCTTGCATGCAGCATGTACCTTAATTTGGCATTGTGCAATCAGAGGGGAATTTACCATCAAGGTCGCTATGCAGACTGATGATAATATATTCTCTGGGCTGTCTGTGCACAGACAGATAATGTTGTTCTGCAGGCATGTGTGAGGCCACCGCATGATGCATGCCGGTTGGCATGCTGACACTGCACTTGACTCTCATAAGCACAGGTGTCCGAAAGCTTGTGGCCTGCACGGGAGCCCTCGATTGCAAACCTTTTAGTCTGCACAATTGGATGTGGTGTGAAGCGCTGCGGCACGGTGGCCTTGATGGTACTGGAAGAAAAATGGACGAGGTCAGCAGCACTTTCACATCTGCTGACTTCGTGTTGATACAGGAATATGACACAGAACACCCTTGGCTCCCACACACTTCTCCAAAGTAGTGCTCAGTCATTTCTTTTCAAAGCTAGACAATACGCAGTGAAATTCCTGCATGAGCCTTCTTTTTTTTTGAGTCTATTGAGACCTAGATGCTGTGTTTTGAAATGGCTCTCAAAAATAGGAAGAATATGTTTTTCTTTTTATTTAACTGCAAAAATTTTGACCCTCTTTGAAAGCCGGCTAATTACCTTGTCATAGACAATTCCGTCCAAGTCAAAGGTCGTTTTGGAACAAATTAGTGAGTGGAAAGGAGCAACCCAGTCTTCAAAGCCTTTATCAATTTCAATCAAGCTTCATTGTTATGCATTCAATAAAAGATCTCAGAGGACCAATGTGTTGCTCTGATTATTCTCCTCTCAAGCCAAATCGGCTCATTCGCCTTCTGCGCAATCTAAACAAGGAGGCCAAATAGAGTTGTGATGTGTATGAGGGAGCAGGTATGGGTAAATCCATGCTTTGTTTCTTTATTATCTTTCATCTTTCATAAGAATTTAAAAGGTTACCTCATGCCATCTTACACACAATGAACACAGTTCATGCCATGTTGGGGGGGGTTGAGTTGATATTCTTGCTAGAAAACTCTTGGAATTTGTGATTGTATTGTTCTAAAAATGAAGTGACAAACAATGTTGGTGAACGCAAAAAAAAAAAAGTAAAAAAAAATACTGAAAAGAGAAAACATTTCTGCTGAGTGTTTCTCTGTAATTTCTTGTGAAAAGACATGTCAGTAAACCAGCTTGGTGCCGCCCCTTTGTCGACAAATGAAGGCAAAATGCTGCTTCGCAAGCAGCTTTGGCAACATCTACTAAGTCACGGGGCTTTAACATGTGTGTGTCTGCCCCAATTTGTAGACTGTAGCTTTTGCTGGGGGCCACATCTGCCTGCTGTGCACTGGTGTGACTCTCAGATCTAATAGTGATTGATTGCCTGATTAAAGGAAATTGTGTTGAACTCCCAAGCAACTCAAGAAGAGAAGAAAATATATTTAATTATTGCCCCAATAAAAGTGTGGTTATTGATTTGTAGAGATGCTTGTGTGAAAACGGACAGTTGTCTCCGCTGTTGTATCTATTCTAACCCCTTGTTGGTAGCTCTCACTGAAAATTCTTTCCGAGAAGCTTTCTCTTTTATGGCTACTTATTTTTCCTTTGGTAATCTTAACTGACCTAAAACCGTACATGTTCAGTCTGAATCAATTTGTCAGAAAGCTAAAAGGAAAAAAAAAAGACACAATGCTTTTCAGAAAAAAGGTAGATGTTGAGTTAAATGTTTTAGCTCTAATTAATATTTAAATAGAGACCATGGTAATGGCCTGGACAATCAGAAAGCTGCACAGAGCCATGTCATTTTGCCCACCAGGAAGTATTTCCAATTTAGATTTCTACCGGGAACCTTTCTCTGCCTGGAAATACTTTGCATGTGAATTAGCAGATGGAAATGTACTAAGTCCCATGATCTTCATTGCAATGATTAATGGTGACTTCTTGAAGGGAAAATCTTGTTAATAAGATCCAGCTGTGATAATTCTGGTGAGAACATCAAGTGTCCTTCTACCATGCACTCTCCACCAGCTCATTCAAGGATTAAACCTCTTTACACCACCAAATATGAAACCAATCTAAATCCAAATAATTATTTTTGTGTTCAAATTGTATAACAAACTGAATAATTGTTGCTCTGTCAATAAAATGTAAACCACACATTATTTGTTTGGATGCAGATTTGAGAACAAATTTTAGCACTGTGAGGATGAAGAAACGGTCTTCATCCTTACAGTCCACATGCGTCCTGTGACTGGAGAATGCTTTCTCCATCTGGCACAAGTTCTTCATGAGCAGACTAGGCTAAAAGGTTGGAAAGCACCACAGTCAGAGGCTTATAAAATCATACTTGGCCAGAGATGCTCAGAGTGCCCAGAGGCTCTCTGCACTCTTGGATTGTGCACTCTAGCAGAGAGATGCGCTCAGCTGTGTCTTAACTTTGCCAGAAAGCTGCTAAAGTCCAGTTTCAGTGTCTGGTTAACTCTCTCTCGGGGGAGTTCACAGGTCGTCAGACAAGAAACTCAAAACTAACTGGCTATGCAAAGTTGCTGACATAAGAAATAGAAGAGATCACAACCCCTGCTACCTATGGTAGATTTGCAAATGCAGGATAATGTTAATTTTATATTTTCACAATAACTTCCAAAGCACATACATTCTGTAAAATTTCCTGTAAAATTATGCTTACCATAGAATCAGTTTGCCACCTATAGAATATGACTTGTACAATATGTATAGTGTGTTTCTCTTGTGCTGTTCAATGTATCCATTTATATTTTCTGGGTGGTTTCTTGTCATATTTTGTCATGTTTTTACGATGCACATTTTTAGCCATCTGAGGCTACTATGTAGAGGGCTTAGTTTTAAAGGAATCCACAATTTCTTGAAAATGTTGGCCTAAATATGTTGTGATTTTCCTGCTAACTAAAAAAAATTGTGACATGTGAAAACCCATCATTTCTTCAAAAAATCTATATCTTTTGTTACATTTTTCATCAATGAAAGTTGCCAGTTTTTCACCTGCACAATAGATGCTGGGTTGATGATGCAGTTGGGTCTCTTCTTCACTGGATTATGCAGAGTAAATGCAGGGAGATTAACTTTACTTGAGTTGTCTATATTGCATTTGACTGGTTTAAATTTAGACAATGCCACACTGCAATATTGTTTGCTGTAATAACAAAAAGTGAGGTGAGTCTGGCTCATTTTCCACATGAAAATAAAGAAGAGAGCAGGAGAGAGTCAAACACAATTTCCAAAGGACAGACATTTGTGCTGTCAACATTTCTCTCCAGAAGACTTTGAGTCATTTGTCTGAGCTGATAAAGGTTCTAAAAGGTGATCGTTACCTTCAAAAGCTAAAACCAAATTCAGCAGACAGTTTTTATCTACAAATCGCCTAAGACCCACCACCAGCGGCTAGTGAGTGAAAGATGCTGGGAGGGACATTAGACAGGCAGTGCTGGAAGCTCTTTTAAATGATAACGGAGCTATTGCTGCTGCTGTCATTATGGAATATGAAGTGTGACTCAACACCGGACTGAAGATCAGACTCTGAACAGGTGTAACTGGACTGGACATTGAGCTACTTAAGTAACTACTTACTGGATCACACGTCCAACCAGAGATAAGTACTATTCATTGTTTTATTTATGAAGCTGAAGGTAGCAGCAGCAGCAGCACAAAGATCAGTTTCTTCAGCCAACTCTTTCATTTTCCTCTGTTTGGTCCTCAGCTTCATTACCTCTTGTGATTCCTACATTCCCATCAATTTCAACTCCCTGTGGTTCAAATAGAAAAAGGCTTAACATAACTCATCACTGTTTTGTCTGGACAGATTTTGAGCAATCGGACCAAGCATATGTCATTTTCCCAGAATGCATTGCAGCATAAATAACATGGAGACGTCAATATTTTATTAAAAATATTGTCAATACTAAGTGTATTATTACTGTATTGTTTTTACATCTAAAATAAATATTTCTCAAATAAAGTCCCTTTAAAAAGATGGTGTTATTCTGTACAGATTAGTCTTTTAAGTAAATTTAAAACATTACAGACTGTGCAGCCTTGACGTGAAAATGTATTGTTTAATTATTCAGAATGACAATTTTGCCATCAGTGATGTGTTTTGTGTAAGCATTCGCTTGTATCAAACATAACAGTATGCAAGTACATGCATATGAGTGTGCATAGCAAAACATCACCTTAGTGACAACCTCATGGTGAGTGATCATTATTTTCAAAGTGATACATCATACTGTTATTCCTGCTGGGAAAATATTTTACATCACAGATCACTCTAAACACCCCAGATTTCAGTGTGAAGCATCCCTACAGTACAGTATTCGAGGCTCTTTGAAATTTGAGCATTTCTATTGGAGTCATCAACATTTTCACCTTATCATTCAGTAATTTACAGGAAAAAAAGAGAAGAACTATTATGTTTGATAGAACAGTTTGTCAGATTTTAGGGTTGAAAGACTAAACAGCTCCCTGTAGCTGAGAGTTTGGAAGGGTCTCTATGTGGGCTGATTTTGCTGCTGGTAAAACTTAAGGTCATTTTTTAAATAACATCAGTCATTCGTATAAAAGGTTTAATTTTGCAAGCAGTCAGGGAATGCAGCATAGTTTATAAAGACAAGAGCTAGGAGATTGGAGGTTACCTTAACATATTAGTTTTTTTTTCTCATGATCTTATGGTTTTTAGTTGAAGAAATTTAGTTTTCACATTTGCCACATTGTTTTAATGCCATTGGTGAAGTAGCCTGATTATGAGGATGTGTCAGTAATTGCTGTGGGCTTAAGAGGGTGGCAAAAGGCTCACCGGGTCTCCAAGTATGCCAGACTGCTTAAAGAGGTACAGTCTGTTCATAAAAATGATTAAGCTCGTGATGAAAAGCATGGTAAGAAAACCATAATTATTGTACAATGATCCAGGAGCAAATGACACATGGAAGATTAGGATCCTTTATAATGTGAATGAAAGCACATGCAAGAAATTTAAATAATTTTGATGGTAAGAATGCAGATTTTAGCTGTGACATAAGCTAAATGAGGGTCATTATGAATTTTACAATTGATAGTGTTAGAGATTAGACATGCAATACAACCTTTTAATGAGGCGTAAAATAGTCAATTGTAAATTCTGGAAATTAATATTTTTTCCCACACTCCTATCAGTACAGTATGACTTCTATATTTCTTCCTAGTGTGAAAGAGATTATTATCTGGTATGTTAAGCTATATACACAAAACATTATATATTTTTTTCTTTTATTAACTTAGAAAAAAAATACTAATTTTATATGAGTCTAACAAAGGATGAAAAATGTAAACTCATGAATACCAACTACACAGACACCTTACATTGCCCTTGCTCCTGTCTGCCAGTGCCATGGCCTCTGCTGTTGCTTTTACGTGTGATAAACTAAGATCATACCTTTTGAGTACAAATGAATGAAATGATTAAAAAAATGATTATTTGAAAGTAACATTCATTGCTCTTTAGTTTTCATGGACTGAAAGGCAAGAGTTCAAAGCAACAAGAAAATGGTGATGTATAAAAAGTGGCATTTGTGGCCAAAGCAGCAAATGTTAGTGGCAGGTTGCTCAGAGCAAAGAGAGCTTTATTTGGCTCACTTAGGAGGTGATCATGAGACATATCGCCTTTATTCCTGCCCTCAATACAGACATGTGACTGCTCTCCTCACCAACATAGGAAATGGACATGGGTGAGTTCGATGCTGAGACCTTCACAGACAGTGGAAACTTCATGAAAAATGTACTGCCAAAACGGTTTTCTCAGTCAGAGCAGAGGAATGATTGATTAGTGTGACTCAGTTAAAGATTTTTTTCTATGCTTCTTTTTTTAAGCTAAATATGTTATATATTAAACATACAGCATGACACTCATATTCAATAAATCAACATAAGCAAAGATACACGGCGCACCCTTAAAAAGCAATTTAAGTCATATCTTAGAGCCTTACGATCAATTTATATTTAATTACATTTAGCAGATAAGTAATATAACAAGTCATGAGCAGCTTGGATAATGACATGACACAATGGATTCACAAAGATAATGGACAATTAACAGAAGAGATATTTTTTTCCGTAAAAAAAAATAAATCTTTTTTGTGGGAGTACACTGAATGTTGCCACTTGTGAACAAAAAAAAAAGAACATCCAGACTAACAATGGAACTGCAATCATTGTTTGTGAGCAAAAAGCATATCAGGTGAACTTTATACGTCTTATGTCTATAGAAATACTTTGCTTTTGTCTGGAGATTTTATTTATTTATTTTGAGCAGCACAAAAGACTAAGTCCTCAAAATAACATTGTGACAGTGACATAAGCACACTTGAATAAAACACGGACTGCTTACATGGAAAAGATGGAGACTTGCATAATCACTGAATGGCTGACTACAATATAATAGACAATGTGGTTCAAACAGTTGATGGGATTTCTCCTCACTGGATAAACAACCTTAAATCCTCACGTCATGAACTTATACTTGATTTGAGTCTTTGTCATAGCTATTTTTTTGTTTTCAGTTTTTGGCTTTCTCAATTTTTTTTTATTTTACACTTTGCTTGTACATATTTTCATTTTATTCATGGAAGCAATTAGAACTATTGTGAGCTACAAACCTGCACACCAAAGAAAATGAAAAGCAATTAATGTTATCATGCATGCCCTTTAAGTATTTACATCAAAAACATTAAAATAATAATATTTTGTATAATGTGTATTATTTTTCAGCAACACAGTTCCTCTCCCACATTCCATGGTGTCTAATTGGGCTTCATTGATTTATTTCCCAATGTTGCTAACTTGGCCATGTCTCTGCTGATCCTGCAGAAAAATATCAGCCAGGCTGACTAACAGGCACTGTTCCGGCTATACACACACACGCACTCGCACACGCACACGCACACACACGCATGCCCACGCGCACGCACACACAAGTACAAGCAATGAATGATTATGTCAGTGAGCTGGGAGTCAGTCAATCTGCTGCTGCTGTGGCCCTCACAGCAGAACTGTAGATTAGTGCCACACTGAAACAACATACAGGCTGTGAAGGAGGTACAAGAGAGTGTTTATACCCATTACACAGGGTTTCAAGTGAGATCATAAAGATAATAAAAAAAAAAAAGATCCACTTCCAGTTGACACAGGTCCAGGGATGCAGCAGATCTTCTGAGCCCGAGTAGCCATGTGTCACCTTGGGCACTCTAGCGGAGGTGTCCGGACGCAAACCTGCTGGGCCAGACGGAGTGTGAAAAAGGAGACAGGCTGAAGGGTTTAGAGGCAGAAACTCAGCATTCAGTTTTCTGCATGCGACATCTGGGTTTGAAAAAGCAAAGCAGTAATAAAGAGAGTTTAAATAGAGAGGAAAAATTAAATAGAAAGAATTTGCCTTCCCAGTTTTGCATGCGGCAATGGAAGGCTTAGGAAGAAAAGGACATAATACAGACAGAGATTTGAAACCAACTATGTCCTCATTTCCTTCCTTGAAGGCCTGTCCTCCTTTTGCCATGCATTGTAAACGGTTGATTATGACCATGACAGCTCCTCAGGTGTGCAGTATGCTAGATTTGTTATTCAGCTCACAGGCATTCCTGTCCCCCTCTCTCTTACCACCTGCACAGACACACAAACACACACAAACACCCAAGAACGACGTATTGCTCACAGCTGCTGTGTCAGCGGGATTCTGGAACCAGAGATAGGGGATATTACATGAATCAGTCGTACACAACTTGCATCCACGATGCTTTGATCCAAACTCACAATTTAAACCGAGCTTGTATTATTTACTTGTTTTCTAAAAATCTCATAGCCTTGGTTTGAGCTTGGACTGGTTTCATTTTGGAAGTGTTACTTGGAGACCGCCTACTACACATTATCTGGGCATTTGCTGATGATATTTATAGATGGGCTTAAGTCCAACACTGCACAGACAGAAAACTAAGGAACTGAAGCCCTAAAATCCTCATCTTGTGCAGTGATAGACACATTTGCATTCTCATACTCAGCCCTTTTATATGTAGCCTAGATATGTTTGGGGAGACAACTGTGAATGAACAAAGGATACAAATGAAAGGTTTTCTTATACATTGCTGGGGCCGAAGCTGAATCACACATTGTGAACTGGTTTGTTGGGTGGGCATCTGCAATGAGAGCAGTCAGGTCTAGAATGTCCTAACCATTTTCTTTTAGTTTTGTAGAGTTCATATTTGTGTCGTATTTTGTGGTAGCCGTAACATTTCTGTTCAAAACACTGTGTTCAAAACACAGCACACTCATTTCCACCGATAAACTCTAGTACTGTAGTGGTCTATGGGAAACCCACAACAATAAGCAAAGTAATACAAATTGGGTTGCTTTTAGCAACAATAATTGGAATTATGCTAGAGGGAACCATATATATATATTTTTTTTGGAGATGTGCAGAGGGAGACAGGGTGTCGGGGTGGTGGTTGAGGCATATTACTTTTTTCAATTGAATAAAGAACTTTTTTTCCACATAGCCCAACCTTCCCTGGGCTCAGATTGTGCAATGCTTTTCTAGGTCTGTTGCCTGGTGATGTATTATTGCTACAAAATGGCCCAGCTATAAACTATGTGAAGTGAAGTCACCTTGAGATTTTTTTTTTCAGATCTGCCAGTGGTGGAAATCTACAGCTGAAGAACCCCTTCACTGAAAACATCAAAGACTTAACAGTTATAAACACTTTTAAATCTTCAAGCGAGGACGTCTTCTTTTAAAGCCTAACTGCTTTGATGACCAAGTTATAATTGGCTGGCTGGTCATTTGACTGAAATTAACAAGATACTGTAAACAGTTTTATTTTGATTTAGTTTGTTTATATTTTTGGAAGTGATACATATGAAACTGCGGAATGCTCCTTTAAGTCAAATGTGACAATAATGACCATCAGCTGCTCTATTAAGATATAATTATAATGGTTTGGCTCTTTTCCTCAGCTTTGTTTTTTTTTAAATGCAATTGTGTACAAATGAATGAATCAAAGGAGAAGCCATCTGAGAGACACTGAATGAAATAAGCAAGCAAAGAAATTTTAATAAACGTGTAGAAAAACTGTCATTCCTGAAGCGTTCATTTTCCACATGGTATTTTTTATAGAGTGCTTATTATTTCAGTATAGCTCATGGCTGAGCTCACTAATTTGCTCCAGCTTTGGTGTCACTCTTGCATGTAACTGCAAACAAGTTGCTGACAAAGTATTTATTTTGACAGAGCTGCTTTCTGACTGTTATATATATATACACATATATATATATATAAATATATATATATATATATGTGTATATATATATAACAAAAAATAAAATAAGTTGAGAAACTTTCTAAAAATAAAAGTATTGTATCTTGTCTTGCAGTGAAAAGTGGTAACTTACACAGGGGAATGTTTTTGTGCTTCACCTTTTGACTAATATTGATTTCAATGAGTTGGTGTCCCCTTACTTGTACCATATATAATTACCCTAATCCAAGTTGACAAGGTTAATTTAGCAAGGCCCAAAGTACACTCATACAGACTGCTGGCCTTTCAACATGCAGAGTCCCAGTCAACTTTAAATTAAGGTTCATGTTCGTTTCATTACTTTGCCTCTAAGTGCACCTAGATTGCAAACAGTAGATACAGCAGTATTAAATGTGATGCAATCTGAGTAGGTTAACTTAGCATTACACCCCCATAGATTAAGACTGATTACCAAGTCTTGCACATGAAAAGGTTACATCAACCTTCAGCTTAAACTCTCTCAATTTTTCTTTATTAATTATACAATGAACAAGTTGTTTAAATGTTTGCACCAAATCTACAAGGTCAAAATCTGACCTTGTATTCAATTTGCAACCTCTTCTTAAGGGTCAGAAATTATCTCCCAGATACACATCATTATGCCTGTTTTTCACATTTGCCTTTAGGGACAAATAGAACCAGGCATCTCATTAAGTGGTGGTTTCTGTTTAAAATTTTAGTTGTATAGTTCAGTTATAAATTACATCAATAATTCATTTTTATTTTGCTTACGATTATACTTTTCATTTTAGTAGTGAAAACAAAAATTGCAGTACAATGTAGACATTATGTAAATAAGCTCAAAGACAGAGCAATACAGAGTTTTGGCTTACATTGACAATGAACCTTAGGGATACTATTTAAGCATCTGTTAGTGAGAATGCCAGGGCTCAGACCCCTTAAAGTAAGACTGAAATTGATACTGACAGAGAGGCTCTCATGAATGTCATGGGCCCCTGAATGTGATGACAAATTGTATTGTGGGTAGAGTTTAGGATTCTGGTGACAAAGTGTCATCTTGCATTAGTTTGCTGAAGATTGGCGGATCAGGCTAAACAAGGTGGCAGTGAGGTGGAGAGAGGCAGTCAGCAGATGAGTCGCTTCACTCCTGACAAGCTTACGCTGCTCACGCTCTGGAAGAGCCTGTGGAGCCGAGATTTTTTTTTTTTTTTCTTAAGTTTTTGCCTGTTTCGCTTCTGACTCTGAACTACAAGATTCAACAGTGCCATTTTTAGTTGTTCGATCTCTTTTAGTTGTGGAGACGAAAACACAGAGAAAGGTATATGGTTTTGAAAAAAAGAAAAAAAGAAGAGAAATGTGAAATATGTCATGGAATGACAGTGAGATGAAATTTAAAAGTTCTTGTATTTATCAAACCTCCTATTCGAAAGTCAAAAAGTTCGAACAAGTATAACATCTCTTCTGTGCGTTGTCATATTTGAATATTAAAGTATGTTGCAAGAGTGAAGAAGGTTTCCAGCTGAGATTTACATTTTTCTGTCACATTCGCTTTACTGTTGGCAATTCTAGATGTGGCTTTTATGTCATTTGCCACACTGCAGCTTTATAATCTAACCTACATAGAGTTCCTTTGAGGTTTGAACTTCTCCACCTTCAGTCAAGTACTAAAATCATTCAATCAGTCATCATTTGGAATTTTTAGTGATTCACCAAAACAAAACAGTACACAACTGACATGATTTTTCAAAATGTTAAAATTGTTTTTCTGAATAAAAGGGTGATGTGCATTTGCACTCATATTTAATCACATATAGAACCACATTTTGTGCAAACAGCACATACACTTCTGCCAACTTGGCTCATCCATATACTAAAATGATAGCCAATTACTTTTTTGAACATTTCCAGAGCAATCAGACTGGATGGGAAGCATCTGTGGACACTGCCGTGCCGCAATTATTAGACTTATGTCATGGCCATTCAAACATGTACATATGTTTCAATTTAAACACTTACATTTTTACTTGCAATGGTAGCTTTAAAGCCAAGTTTCTGATGGAAGTGAAACTCAAGTCCAATCTCAAATATTTTGGTGTACCTCGGCCATTTCCCCATCAACTTAGGAAAAGCATAGTCACTGCATGTATTGAGTGTTAACTTGTCTTCACACATAGTCCTACATTGTAAATGGCTAATTTGGGCCTCTAACCAGATCACTTTGTTTCACATGTTTTCCATCTCCTCTACATTACTAGTAAAATGCAAACAGGACTTTGTGTGGATTTCTTTCAACAAGAGTTTCCCCCACATAGATCTATTGCTCTCCTTGTTCAGTTTAGTAGTTAATCAGTTTAGTAGATGGGAATGTTGTTGTAGGTTTCCAGTGGTATCATACAGTATAATTTCCAAAATATTATTGCTGTCCTGTTCATAGCATTACTTGGTCATCAATAGGCTATTGCTTTTTGTTCAAGATTTTCTAACGAGCCTTGGGGGTCTTCACAAAACAGATGTATTTGTACTAAGATTAAATTAAACATGAATGCTCTTTGTTTACTAAATAGAAGCTTCTAAACACACTGGATTTTGTTTAGAGGTATCCAAGTTAAGGGAACTACACACTTTTGATTAAACAGTTTCCAGGTAATAAATAGTTGAAAACTATGTACCTTTCAGTACAATGCAGAGATGTACATTGCTTTGGCTTGGTCTGTCACAAAAGCTATTAATATCTTTGCAAAGCAAATATCAAAAGTCTTAAAACTAATGACATTTCTCTATCAAGGTGCCTTTAGCTTCCATAATCATAACAGAATTGAAACATTTTTGATCTCATGCAATTCTCCTACAATCAATTAGATTTTGTCAGTGGCACATTTTCAGTAGCCTATAATCAGAAAGTCACCTTTTTGCAATCACTAAGTACTAATAGGATTAGAATGATTGATCTTTGGAATGTGTTATTTCTAAAGTTTAATCAGAGATTACAAATTCCGAGAGCTCTATTTGGTTATTACTCAGATAATGATGGCAGTTTGTCAGACCACCACAGAAACACACCTCTCATTTCTTTTTATCTGGCTTCTTTTGAAAACCACGTATTAAAACCCCAAATACCTTATTACAGTGTTTCCTGCAAAGGGAGGTGGGGGGGGGGACAAAACAGTAACTTCAGATTTGCTAAATCTGTTGTAAAAACTATCTCTGTGCCAAGTCACGCCTCGGCATCTCTATTTCCTGTATCGCAGACACAAAAGACGACTGAGATCTGCTCATCCTTGCTGCTGATGCTGCTGGTAACGAATGCTATGAATGGAATGCTGAAAATTGCCCTTGCAATATTATCATGATAATTTAATTTGTATTCACAATTTACAGTTTGAAAGGACAATGAGGCGTCTCCTTGAATGCCAAGTAGGGAAAAAAATGTGTTATCTTATATGAGCTAATTAGATTTCTTATGCGAACACTGACATCTCAAACAGGCTTCCTCTACCAGTGTCCTTCATGGGACAAACTAATGTTTATGATTACCATTAATCCTGCTAGCAGAGTGGAAACAACGTGTTGTCTGTGTATTATAATAGACCAACCGTCACAGAAAAATGATTTGCTGTGTTAATCTTTTGACGCTGCCTTCACTTTGAGCAAGGAAAAAAACTCTTGCTTAAGCCTCCTAAACATTATAAAAGAACATATTTTGTGTCAAACGTCAGAGACTCACTAACAAGAATTTTTGAAATCAATTGTATTTTACTGTATTAAAATGGAATATCACTTTGTTAGAGAAGTTTTTTAAAAGAACAAATAAAGTTTTTTAAAAAACTTTGTTTGCTGTCCTACAGTCTACTCTGTAAGCTGTAGCACACTACTTTTCTTTACCAGTAATTAGACAACTTTCTTCATTATGGAAAACAAAAACTGAAATAAATACTGTATTATTGTTGTAAAGTAACAAGCATGTCACCAACACAATAAACCCACAACTTTGGCAGTGGCACATTGGCCACAGGATGATAGGAAATGCTTGATGAGAAGTTGAAAAATTATCTGTCAGCAGTATTGATTTGTCAACAACTTTGAAGTCATCGACCCATGCCCAACTCTGGAATGCATTTCCTTTTAATTTACAACTGGAATGCTCTGAAGCAAGATACAGCTAGAATAACTGAGCTTCCACACTCTTATAAATAAATCAATGTGTCCTTGTTAGCTGAAATCTAGCTGGAATGCTATTAATGACTTCATCAATTTGACCATTTGGTGGTTTGCAGGGGCGGATCTAGAAAAATATTTATGGGGTGGCAAGAGGGTGGCAGGGACTTTTTCAGGGGTGGCAGTATATATATATATATATATATATATATATATTATATATATATATATATATATATATATATATATATATATATATATATATATACTACAGTATGTTCTATAAGTTAATATTGTTTAATATTGTTTTTAACTTGCTTTGTTTCACAATCAGCTTCATGTAGCACCAAGGCTTAAATACAATTTCTTGATGTAGTATAGTTAATTATTTTCACGTCTTTCATGCTCCTGCTAATTGATATGCATTACTGATACGCATATCAATTGACATGCATTGTGTCCAGAAAACCATTTTATCCCAATACAGGACAAGGAGAAATCTGTCACAAAAATATTAGTAGCGCCATAATTTATTATTAGATATATCTATTAAATACGACTTAAAATAAAGATTAGAAAACTGATGTTTGATAAATTCTCCATGACACAAATCTATAAACAGTTTAGTTTCTGTTAGTTCTGTCAAGATACAAGAAAGGGCGAATATCTACTTATATTGGTCAATCGTTTTATTTATGCTGTAGGAGCCGCAGTTTGACGACTGTTATAAATATCACCATGTTTTGAGAACACAGGGGATTAGCTCAGTTTTTGTTACTTGTTTTTAGGCATTGCAGCGGCTGCAGTGAGACACAATAAAGGTACAATAAAGCTGATAAACAGGTGAAGAACCAAACTAGACAGAACCACTTCTGATTGTTTGCCAAGTCAAATATCCAATTAAAGTTCCACCAAGCCACTACTAAGGTACTGGGGTCAAGTATCTCGACACGGGCAAAACATGGTTCAATGTCCAAACTTATTAATTGATCTTGGTGATTTATTTTCCTCTTTCACCAAACAATTACAGAGATAAAAACTTTCATTTGTTCTCATGCTACTCTTGCTCTGGTAAAAACCATTGGCTAAAACCCAAATGCCTGCTGGTCCTTCAGGCCCCTGAACTAAATTTAGAAAATAAACAAGAAAATAATTTTAAAAAATAAATAAATAAAATCAACAATTATCAACCTACAAATAAACTCTGTCAATAATACAAAAAATAGAAATTTAAGAATAAAGTAACAAAATTCAAATGGATAAAGAAATCAAGAAAAAACAGCTCCAACCACTTTTATTCCGTCTTCTCTAGATCTGTGTAGCGGCTTTACGCGGACCCGTTGCCATGGCAACCGACAAACAAGAGCTCAAGGAGCAGAGAGAACAGATATTACCGATCAGGGAAATCAACACCAAAAAAACAAACATTTCCCACACAAAAAAGTATCAAAAACACTAAAACAGAACATTCAGTCTGTTACGCTTAATGTCTATATTGTGATTAGTTTAAGTGATAAGTTTCTCCTGAGCACAGCGGCGGTTGATTAGCTGATTTAACCAGCTGCTCTACTGATGACTTGGTGGCGGGTTGACCTGTTTTAGTGCTAACGGAACCAAAACACACCGAACTGCGCAGCTCATGTTAAGGTTATCAAAGTCAATAGCAGGCTAACAGTTAGGCTAGAATAACTGACCTTGTTCAATGTTTTCTTTAAATTAAAACGTTTTGTTGAATCTGAAGCCCTTATTACCATTATCTATGGTTGAATTAACTGCTAAACATTGGTCCGTTGTTCTGATTCTCTGCTGATTGTAGTATTTTCCTGACCACCGATATTAATGACTCAATGGACAGAAATGTTGCATGTGTGACTTATGATAAATCACATAAAGTCCAGTCCAGTAACATATACATCCATAAATGCTGCTGCGTCGCGCTCTGTCCTTCTCTCACACTTCCCTCTACTTAGCAGTGGGTGTCAGGTTACATTGTGTTGCATTCAATGTTGTCGGGGGAAAAAAGAGTTTAATGCGCTTAATGTCCGATTTGCCATAACTATTTATTGGATTAATTGTTGCTAGCTGGGGTGGCAACAGGGATGGCAAGGCTCTCGTTTGGGGTGGCAGCTGCCACCCCTGCCACCCCACTAGATCCGCCCCTGGTGGTTTGTAATTTATTTGAGTGATTTTTTGTATGCATGCTTTTTTATGTCTGTGGGCCTTGAAGGGGACATTTCATGCAAAGTCAACATTTTTAGTCATTGAATATATATTTTTGGTGTACTTTGAGCATCTAGGAGTGGAAAAAACATGTTCTCTTCTGGTGCTTTAAATCAGTTTTGGGTTAGAATTTTCAGTCTGTTAATTTTTCTCTTTTTTCTAAATGCATCTGCTGTGGAACCGCTGAACAAGGTCCTTGATTTCTGACTAATAAGTTTTGTGAATCCTCCATCTTCTTTTTTTGCAGTGATTTTGTAGTCCAAGTTCTGTTTTGCCGAAGTTTCAAGCAGACAAGTCAAAATGTTCAGTGCTAGAGTGTATAAAACCACAGGGTTCCTTTCATCGTTCCTCCTGCATCAGAGCCTCCGAAGTGTGGTTAAATTTAATTTTTCTCAGAAATGTTCCCACATCAGTGTGGAAAGTCCGTTTGCGGAGCACTTGTGGATGAGTGCTTCAGCAACATCCGCCAGTATCAAGGGATTTTCCAAAATACTTTGTATGATTAAGGAGTCAGTTCTTTGTCTCTAATGGAAACGAGAGACAAAGTGGTAAGTTCCATATACCCCTAAAATGACAACAAAGCTTATTTTCCTCATTCATTTTGTTTGTTGTTAATGAAGTCCTGGCCATTGGTTTGGTCAGCTCCTTCCCACTGTACTCTTTTCTTTTCTTTTCTTTTCTTTTCTTTTCTTTTTTCATGTGTCAACATGATAAACAACAACTTGGATAAAGTTAGCCTTCCTGTGTTTACTCTGTAGATTCCAGTACAGAATGGACCTTACCGTATCATCAACAGAATTCATTGACTAGGTGAAAAAATGGTGAGCTCCATGGGTGAAAACTATAATGAAAAATATAAGATTTTTGAAGTAATTATGAGTTTTTACATATCACAAATAGCAATTTTTAGTTAATAGTAAAACTGCAACATATTTAATTTGCTCAACATGTCCAACTAATCACAAGCTCAACTAATCATGGATCCCTTTAAAGGGGGGCATGCACCTTTTCACACCTCTGTATATATGCTGTGACAATTTTGTAGCTTTAAGTTATCAGAAGATTAGCTACAATGCATCTTTCTATAGTTCTTCAAATGTGTTTGATCTCAGTTGGGGGGAAACTGGGCATTCTGAGTAGTTTCTGGAAACTCTCAGTAGAATATATCTGAAAGAGAAAGAAAAAGGCTAATACTGGTCTTGTTTTAGCCCATATGACTGCCCCAAGATAAAGCACTGCTATTAACTGCACAGCTACCCTCCAGGTTATTATTTCAGAGCTTTAGAATAATAACTGCTAGAGTCAGACTACAGGCCGATTAAATCAAAGACTTCAACACTGAATCAATAGAGTGTGTTTCTGCATTCACTATTACTTTTCTTAATGGAAAACATCAACGATTATTGGCACTGCAAAAGAGTAGAAGTAGGGGAATTTAGAAACAGAAACTGTAAGCACATTTACTTGTATCATAAAATGCACTGAAAAAGTATTTGCCACCTTATATATTTCTTCTATTCTTTATTACTTCTTTATACACTTAAATGTTTTAGGTCTTCAAATAAATGTTAAGAACTGACCAAAATAATTAGAATCAATAGAAAAAGTGATTTTCAAACGATTCATTATCAAATTAATGAAAAAAATCAACCAACTTTCAGCATAGCTTCCAAAAAAGCTTCCAGTCCACAGAATATTGTTCCAAATACTTTGTAATCATTAAAATGCTATTTGGGGGGAAATACAAGACAGGTCTCTATGTTTCTTTTTCTTTTAAGACAGATATCATTTCAGTCATAGGACTCTCCAATGGATGCTATTTGTGTCCAATTTATCTCCTGTAGTAAAATTAACACTGATCTTAAATGGTTCAAGTGAATACTGTAGAGCTTTAGATGCAATGCTTACTTCAAATTATCAGACAGGTTAAATTAATTTCTTAATTCTACAGGTTTACCAATATAATTAATCTGGGCTAGGTGTGCCAAGTGAAATTCAACCTAGAAATCGGGTTAAACACAATGTGTTCAGGATTTGACCAGGGGAGCAAGTACATTTTCCACACAGGTTTCACAGAGCCAAGTTGGTTTGCATGGTAAATCTTCTAGTTTCGACAACTAATGAGCTGAAATGTAGTTTTAGTTATGTTTTTCCTAAAAGCATTGCACTTTTCAGACACAGGTAGTGCAATCAACAACGAATGTATAAATCCTTCAGTTTCAGGCATGAGTATCTCTTACAGGCCTTCACTGAAATCTTCTTCAAGAAGCTCCTTCTCTGTCTTACATTCTGTTATCGCAACAACATTTCTCAGTCCAATGTTCTTTGGAGCAATGGACTGAGAAATATTTAAATTAATAAGCTCCACAGATGTGCAGTTTCACCAGGTGTTTGCTAATTGCTGCTGCCATTTATCAGGAATAGCTGAGTGGAAGGCTGCGTTTAGGCAACCTGAATGGCTGCCGAATGGTTGTCCAAGAGGAATGCAGCATTTATTTTGAGCTTGAATGTATTAGTTTGACCCTATATAAATTCTGATTTTCAAAATCATTAAAATGGTAGCTTGGATCATCGTCATTTCACCCTTAAGCGAAATATCAAATAAGCCATTAAAAGCCCAAGTTTGTATGACATTCATGCATATGAATATTTGAATATTGCATTTTAAATCTAGAATTGTAAGTATTATAAACTGTCAATAAAACAATTGTAAAACATTACTATCATGAAAAAAAGACTTAACATATAAAAATACCTTAAGCTATAAGGTCTACATTCATGTATGCCTTATATAGGTCAAAAATCTGGCAAACATTAGTCACTCAAAGTGCAAAACAAATCCTCCAAAGTAATTGAGACTTTTGGTTAATATTTGATGTCATGTTGAGGCTTTAATTTTAGCTGAAAATGGCAGTTATTCTGGAATGATGCAGGCCTGCCAGTGCTCCACACGCCTCCACCTTGTTAACGAACACCGTCTTTGTTGTGCTGTTTGTGAAGTTTCTGTGACACACTGTTGTTTCTTGGAGAGAGGTGATTCTTCGTTTCTTCTGACAATAACAGAAACAAAAGAAACAAAGAAAACTAACTGTGCAAATTGCTGCCCGCTCCAGGTCTTTTCATGCAGGAGAACTGTACAAAAAGATACAGCACTGCAATGCTGTCACTTTGCAGACCTAATTTGAACACGTATACATCTGGACATAACTGACAATAAGAGCTACAGAGAAGAAAAAGCTCACACACACACACACGCTCGCACGTACACACAACATGCTGCCAGTTACAGCTTTCTTTTCAGGAAACATAGAGATGCACATTTTCTTAAGTTAAAACTCAGCTCCAGAATATCAGGTTTATGGGACACTGCTGTTGAAATGTATTTAGTGAGATGTGTATTTACATAAAACAAGACTTTTGCAATGAGAATTTTACAAAACTAAATCAACAAGACTTCATTTTATTTCGATCATGTAGCATAATATTAACAAAGATTTGCACTATCCATATTTGTAATGGAGACGGAGCTACTGCAAGATGAATGTTCTTTTTGCATTGGTTTAGGTCACATTTGGATGTGCATATTTTCTGCATAATACCTGTTATATGTAAACTACTCCTTTGCTAGAACAAGACATTTGATTTTAAGATTTTATTATATGTACATGTGTATTAATGACTCAGCCATTGTCTATATCTATTCCTTCCTGTTCAGGGTTCAGTCATGACCACTCCAGTAATAATCCTCTGGCTACTCCACTGTGCATTTTTGACAGTCTTCAATGTTCACATTCTTCACTGACATTTATTTCCATTGGTGGACAAAGTGTTCGTTTGTTTGCTACCAAATGTCTTAATTTAAGAAAGAGCTTGATAAAATGTATTATTTATTTTTATTTAATGACTGCTTCACCACGATTTTAGCAACTACACTAGCAGATTATAACTAATGCCTCATCCACACATTGCTAGGTCTTTTTATTCATTTCAATAAAATAATGCTATCCTCACCTGATTACACGTCCAGCTGAGCTGACATTTTAAACATGTCAAGCCTATACAGGCTAGTGGAGGGCAAAGATAAAGCCTATGTCAGCCAAACACAATCCGTCAAAGCAACTACCACTTCCTGTTAGGAATTAAACATGGGACCAGTAGATTCAATTATGTGGACAGAGAGGTTGGACTACTTTTACATACTGTGCATGCAACTCAACAAAGCAGTAAAAAGTATATGAACAAATGCAAACATCAATACATCTTTCTGATAGCAGTCATCTTTCCTCGGCTGCAAAGCCAAACAATAACAATGGTCACATATGTGACATAGGTGCCGCACTATTTGTTGCAGACTGTCATGTGTTTCTGATGTCTACACGCAAACGCAAAAAAGGAGAATTTTTACATCTTCACTTTGGCTGGAGTTTTCATTTTCAGTTGGTTTTGGTGCTGCTAAACTGAGGTTACATGTGACTGAAAGGCCAAATCACATAAAAATCTAATTGGTTCATCAGACAGACAGCTACAGGTCTAAGGTTCCTGTTCATATGACTTTTATAATTTTACATTTCTAGATACTATTTCCATGCTGAGGAGTAGTGAAATCATGGTCTAAATATTTAATTCCTCTCAGTGTATATTTCTTATGGGAATGTGTCAAATAGTACACATTCCCATGCATACAATGATGTTTTTGTAATGTACCTAAAAGGTCTGACCTGACTTTAGATGAGTAACTGCAAGTCTAACTAACAGCAATGATGTGGAGGTGTTTTTACCCGCTGCACAAAGTATTCTGAAACAGCTGCATACTTGTTTGTTGCTGCTGCGACAGCGTGGTGGGTCATGGCCCTCAGAGATTTAATGAACACTGGGAGGTGACTCTGATAGCTGTCATTCAAAAAGTAAACATTTGAATTCGTGGGCCACAGGGTGCCTATGTAAAAAAGAGCGGATTTCTTGCCACACATCATTACTGACATTAATTTCTTGGTGTAAATAACTGCTCATGATTACAGGATTTAACTTATTGAACTGTGCTGACGTTTTACTAAAGTGAAGAATATACTTGAATATATCATTTATTTATATTGGAAACAATTTTTATTTCAATGTCTGCATGCACTTTACAGGTGGAGTATATATATATATATATATATATATATATATATATATATATATATATATATATATATATATATATATATATATATATATATATATATATATATATATATATAAATATATATATATATATATATATATATATATATATATATATATATATATATATATATATATATATATATATTTTTTTTTTTTTTTTTTTTTACATTTGTTGAAACTATCACTATTCTGTGACAGGATGGTATGACAGGTTATCTGTAAAAAGAAGAAAAAGGGAAATTAGCTCCCCTTCCTTCCCCCAGTACTAAATAGAAACAACCAATCAGAGCCAGGAGGAGGATATTTAGCACCGCCAATCATGCTCCATTCATCACCCCTTTTTCCTTGTTCTCTGTGTCGCTACAGCTTCTTACTGATAGCAGAATATGCCAGGTTAGCATTGCCACTGAGAACAATCAGTTTTCCTGCTAAGTTGTGTTTCAGCCATTAGGACATTGAGCAGTCCACATTCAAGTATGATTGATGGTACAAAAATCTTGACTCTGATTGGTTGTTTTTGACTGGGAGCAGTGCATTTCTTCAGGCAGAGAAGGTGGAGGAGCTCACAGTTATAGTTCTCATAGTATATTGTCAGAACACATTGACAGCTTTAACAAATATGTAAATAAATAAATAAATAAAAAGTTAAATGCTGCAGCTTTAAGTAATCTGTAACACCGCCTCCATATTGAGTTCTTAGAGAAACTATTTTCTCCCACTGTAATATTCATTAGTATTCTTTCATAAATGTGCTTAAAATGAGACAAAACTAGGAGGTAGCAGTTCTAGGCAGGTACTTGATATGCTTATGAAAGTAACTTTTCTAATTGTCAAGCAAGCTGCCCTTTAGTATAACCTCAATGACACAGCAAATTTGTCATGGCCAGACTTACTAGCTTGTAATGCATTCAGAGTCTTCCCATCATCAGGAGCTTTAACTTAAACATATAATGTGCCAGGAGATCATCATGTTACTCTGAGGCAAACCTGTTAACTTTGCTATTTGTGCACTATCAAAATGTGTTATATTGTGCATGGGAACAGCTTAGACAATACTTGAACAGCTTTGGTTGTGTATGTCATCCTAATAGGGCTAAACATCACATCATTAAACCTCCACATCTCATAAAAGGCTCTTACTCACTGTCATGTGAGAGAAAATGCAGTCTACTCTGTTCTACTCTATAGACTATAATGCTGAGTATTTTCAGTGCTGTCACAATGAATTGCAGTAGTGCCACTTCACTCTTAGTTAGTGAAGCATTCAGTCTCAGTAAATAATGTTACAAGTTTTAGGGGGAAAAGATGTAAGTCAAAGACGATGTATTTTTCTTTTGTGCATATTTTCAGGTTTTGTTTTACTATTATGTCACCTGATGGGTTTAGAAAAATAAAAAGCAAGCCAAAATTAGATCAACTGTTCAACTCTTGACTATTTACTGTAAGGGTTTTAAAACCTAACTTGTTTAGTCAACTTCCCAATAGTATAACCTAAAATAATTGGCCTCCTCATGCCAGTTTAAGACCACAAGTCAACATTAAACAAACAGCCAGAGGATAGAAAGTCTTTGCAGAATATTTGCAAGGTCTTTTGAAATCCATTTAGAACAGGCTCTGTTGTCAGACGATGTACTCCAAAGGTTCTAGCATTGTTTTAATGATAGTGGTTTATAATCATGGTGGTGGACCATTTGTGTCCTGGTGTCACATTGAGGAGCTTGGTAACAGTAACACACACCATCATGTTATGCACCAGTAAGGAATGGTCATACTAAGGTTGCTCACACTAAAGGCTTGACTTACTTCATGTGAAGTCCCTCAATAAGTTCTGATTCATGCCTGGACAAAAATGATGACACCTCTAGAAAAGACTGAAAATAATTTGACCATAACAACATGTTAAACTGGTTACTCATCTGATCTTCACTGTGAATTCTTATGTTGTGGTGGATATTGAGATTTATAATTTCTCAGAGTAAAGATTAGGTTTAATATTTCTTACTAAAAACAACTCTCTCAATTCAACAGGACCACAGCACACAGTTATATGCACAATGAACAGCTTAGCATTCACTGTGTGTATAAACGATGTGAAACAGTCTTTGTTTTGTGCAGTATACTGTATGTGGTCCTTTTCAAAGGCATGGTAAACCATTCTGAAGCCTAAATTTAGAGCTAGATTATCATCAAAGCTGTTCTAGTAATGGAAACAAAAACAACAGGCCGACTGTAGAAAATTACTTTTTGATAGGAGAAACAAAGCTTCTTTTGGTGTCAAACTGTCACCGAACAACAGTGATTAAGTTCTAAGGAAATATTTCTAAATTAAAATGCAGATGCTGACACACAACTGACAGTGTGATTCAGATGAAAGTAACAATATAAAACAATACTGTTTCTCACCTCACATGGAAAATGTACTTACCAGTTTTTCCAAGGTCCATGCAATCAAATGGCGCATATTCTGAAAATAAAAGTCCCACACCTCTACAAGAGAATAGACAGTTGAGCAGAGTTACAGCATGTAAAAAAGGTTGCATTTTTAAGATACTTAACATTTAGACAGATAAATTAGCATTACTCTGCACATAAAATGAAATCATACTAAAATAATGACAGATATATTTTTTTTTTTATGGAACAGAAAAAAATTATTGACTGGTGCTGATTGACTTGATCTATTCAAGCTAAACTATAAGATTATCATCTCACTTGGCTTTTGGTTTTTAGCAAAACTCATAGCTATACAAAGCATTCCTCTTGGAATGGAAAGCTAAATCGAAATCGTGTTCCACCTACTGAACCTGTGTTAGGAGCTGTGAAACCAGATGGCCCAGCTTTGAAGAAAATCAGAGTCTTGTTCAGATCGATGTACATACAGAACTAGAGTAGTAATTACAGTTCAAGCCCTTGAACTCATTCAAAATGCAGGAAACAAGATTAACTGAATTCTAAACATATAAGAGAAGGTGAACTATACACCTTGCATGATAATATCTAAATGTCAGTAGATTACTCTCAGATCTGATTTTGTAATTTTTTTCCACTACAGCTTTATTAGCACAGACATCTTTCTCAAGCTGAAGTTCAAAGCACAGCTTTGACAGTCAACATGTTCATTGATAGAAAGAAAGTGCTCAGAACTGAGTAGAACATCACAGCATTCAAAATGCAGACGGTGTTGGGTTTAGCGCTAGCTGCTTGATTACGCTGTTCATGGTAAATTTGCTGTGAAAACACTAAAATCAACTGTAATCAGAAAGCAGGTCAGCATGAACCAGGAGCTGTCTGCACAAAAGATTATTGGTATCCTGCAACAATACCACATTCCTCTCAAACAGTTGAAAGAGCATTTGTACAAACTGTACCACAGAGTGCTTACCTTTTGTCACCTGGTAGGGTAATAGATTTGCAAACTCTATGAATTCAGTTTGTATTTTCTTCTTAATCTTTTCCCATTTCATTCACCAAGGACAGACTGTATTAAGTGCATGTTCTTTGATTTTAATTGCTGTACATCTGGATACAACGCACACTCAATGACGTGCTTGGAATATTCAATTATTAGAATATTTTTTTCATGAATGTGCAACCTTGAGCATGTCACCAATTTGACAAAAAAAAAGACATGAGGAACTGATCAATTAACCATGAAACACATCACAGCCAGCATGCTTTGGTAAAATTTCTTTAGAAAATAAACATACTGCTAAACAGTTGTAAGGTTTGCTTTGGCAAGTCTTTATAATTTAAAACTTGTCAGAAAAAACCCACAATGGTTGAACAATGAACAATGAATAGAATAGAGTAGAATAGAATAAAATAGAATAGAATAGAATAGAATCATTTGCTTGTTTCACAAATGAGTAATTCATGTGGGTCAGCAGCAAATTGTGAGGTCATACAAGGTAAAATGTTTGCTGACTGGGCATAGTTGTGTGTTTCTACATTGACCTGGTGAGAAACTGGCTTGACCCCATCTCTTGCAGCCTGACAACTATGATAATATTCAGCCTTTGTGTGACCCTGACAGACCCTGACAAGTCAGATATAGAAAACACATTGATCGGCATATAAAACCATAAATAAGAAAAAAGTAAACATTCAACGTGTCTTTAAATGCACACTTCAATGCATATTAGTATATGTTTTTTACAACGGATTTCTTAACATAAAAAAGCAATGAGTTTGTGTACATTATGCAGCTTAGGATGGCGTTTAAAGTCAGAGTTTATAGTGTAATTATCTAATTTGCTTGGCCTGATGTGGGTAACCCCATGTGGCAACACTTTGTTTTATTATATCAGTTCTCTTTCTTTCAAACACATTCAAAAATAGACAAGTCTAAAGCGATAGCATGGCATAGAGGGCACTCTGAATTACATGTTTTTAAAATGGCTGCTTAAGCAAACAATATTCTACGGGAGACTAATGCAGTGTTACCACAGTAGCAGGCTGCTAACATAGTAGCAAATTCTATGATGCGAAATGTTTTGCTGTTCAGAATAAAAAAAAAAGTGCATATATTTTTCACAGTTGTCCTGTGGCTGTTTTCTCATCTTGTGGTGTCTGATTCATCTGTACTTTTCCTGACTTTTTTGCTGTTAAACTCTGCAGTTAGAGTGCAAAGAGCTGAACCAAACAGAGCAATCACATTTATAAAAGTTTGTGACCCATTTACAGTCAAGTTGAGTTCTCAACACTGCAGAGCATCTGCTCAACCTGACTCCTCGCTCTGTCAGTCAAGTCCAAAGCCTTGTGGCTAAATTCACTAACAGCCAACAACAGAACTGAGAGTATTGAAGCAGTGAATTGAAAAAGGAGACATGGCACCGAGCCATATGTTTCTATCACTGTCTCTGTTGGCATTTGATACTAAAGTAATCCTGACACAAGTTTGGAGAAAGTTCTCAGCCCTCAATTTTCCAGTTATGGTTTTCAGTCTATGTTAAACGGATGTGGACTCTCATAGACCATATTTACCAAATGTCAATTACGGCAGTATCTCAGATGTGTTACCACAGGGATATACATTTTACTGACAAACAAATTTAGCAGACAGGAAAGCTGCGATGGTTGGAAAACGTACGTGTCAGTTTTGTTGCATGGGGCAGGTTCAACACATTAGTAAAAGTGCTTACAAAGCAAGAAAATACACATATAACATTAGCAAGCTGCAAGGTGAAAATTAGCTTACAGAGCTTTGACTTTTTCTCTTTGGAAGATTTATACAAAACAAAATATGGCCGCTCAGCATTTTTGTCTTTATGGAATGTGAAAAGAAGGTTCGAAGGTACTCTGAAAAATGAGGATAAGGTACCTCGCAAAAATAATTATTATTTCTTGAACTTTTCAAATTTTGTCACATAACAACCTCGACTTTTGCAGTACTTTATCAAGACTTCATGTGATAGATCAACACGAAACTGTGAAGCAAAAGACAAAAGAGTGCATGCTTTTCAACATGTTTCACAAATATCAGAAAAGTGTGGCATGCATATGTATGTATTCAGCACTGCTGGTTTGTAAGACTATCTTAAGCTTTGATTATGGGCGCCTTGAAATTTATCGTCACATGTGCAAGATCCCACCCTCATCTCCCCCCCTGGACAACACAAAGCTGCTCACCGGCAATTACAAATATTGGTTTCAGCTACTACATTATCAATATAATGTGCTAAATCTTAAATGTATGCCTGATATATAAAAGAAAAAAGGGATACAGTGGTTTGCTACTAATTGTCAACACTATGACAACTAGATAACAAGGTCAGGAAAAGCTTTTAATTAAGAGAAAAAAATAGCAAGGGAGAGCAAAGCATTTCAGTTATTCCTGCTTGACTTTGACAAACTTAAGATGCAGATGTGATGTGGAATTCATCTACATGTGTACTGCCTTGTTCCTCCCTGACCTGTAGATCAAAGAAACGGCGCAGCAGAAAGTGTTCCCCAAACTTTCTGTTGCTGGGGTTTTGATTAGAATATGTGACATCACCATTGTAGCTATTTGTTCATATTTTATTCACTTATAGCCTGAAATCAGATCTGTGCTCAGCAGTGGATGCTGAAATGTTTACTGTACAATCAAAGCCTGCTATGAAATTTTTATGCTGCGAGGAGAGCACTGCTTTAACGTCAATGTTTTCAAGGACCGGCGTTAAATGTTTGAAGCTTGCCATGCCATCAGCAGATAGCTTGCAGAAATTCAAATGTGGTGAAATGCAGTTATCTTTTCATGAGGATATAAATAGGGCTTTTTAGAGTTAGGGCTTTCCATTCATTTGTTTTTATTTATTTATTTATTTTTTGGCACCACCAAGCTGCTCAGCTGTATTATTGAAGTGATGCTCTGTGACAGTACTAAGCTATCTTTATCTCCTTTCCCCAATGCATTGAGAGATTACAGCTGATGAACTGTTGGGGAAAAGCCATGGATTTCAACCTAAAACTGGAGTGAACTAGAGGTTACTCATAATAGCATCTCGGTATTGAGTTTTGTTCCTCCCTGACCCGTAGATCAAAGTAATGGAGTAGTGGAGGCTCTGCACGCTGAACCAAAAATGACTGAGCTCCTTAGAAGTTTAATGGTTTTTGGCAGGTTCTTAATTATGGCATAGTTTCCACTGAGCACTCTAGGGCAATGGCATATTTTCATCTGATCAATACAATGTGGATGTTTAATAAAAGCTACACGAAGAGCCCGAGTCGAATCAATTAGGAGATAATAACATATGGTTGCAGATATTCTCTCCAGAGTTTTGCGGATTTGCATAATTCACCTCGATTGTCAATGTTATTGTCATCACTTTTTCGATACAACTGCCTTCTAATTCAATGACTTGCATGACGACTGCTGCTGCTGATGAGGAAAGCTTTATGTCCTTCACTGGGTTCAAACACTGCGCCTGGAACAAGCTGCCCTTGTTCACTGTGCTGTTGTAGAAGTCTTGCACGGATGCACTGATAATGGCCTGATGACTTTTGTTCCAACAAGTTCAGCAGGTCAGAAGTGCCATCCATTTTACTTTGGTCAGAGCCTGTATTGATCTTTCCTAAGTGTTGCTTCTTTTTCTCTCTTAGTCGGGCTTTCTGTGATAGTGTGAGAAAATACTCCTCTCTTTATTATCCACCACACTCTCATCACACCGCTGTAAATCCAGAAAAGCCACAAATGTACTGCTGTAGTGCTGCAGAATGACAAAATGTCAATGATCTGCAGGTAAATGAAGTCACAGTGAAATGACATCAACATTTGCAAATAAATTGTGATAACGTTTTACTTTGAAATTGTAAAAACATATTAGAAAGTACCAGTTATCACAAAATAGGTCATTGTTTAAAATGCAGACTGTAATTTAACCACTGCTGATGCAATTGGAATCCAAATGGAAAACAATGTTCTTTTTATTGGTGCCAAAAGAGACAAAATATACATTGTAGAATGCCTCATTAGAAAAATGTACAGTTTTGCTTGAAAAATCACAGAAAGAACAGAAATGGAATATGTGTAATTTGCACATTGTCAAACTAAGACAGCCAGAAAGAAATGCATAGAACGACCTTTACCATTTCCACACTTGAAACTACAGTTGCATTTATCAGGTTAAAATTACAATATGGACGTCAAGCAATGTCAATGAAGTGTCACATATATGGAGATAAAATAGTCTCATAATTCACAATTGAATGATTAGGGTTCACAAATGCACAAGAGATTTTAGTGAAGAAATTAGACCATGATAAACAATTTCAACATTTTTCCATATATTATGTACCATTCAAATGAAAAACAAGCATGTGCTTTGATTGTTGAGATTTGTCCTTCACTTGACCTAATGTCAGTCTTCACCTGGACACCTTATTTTGAAGATGTTTTTTTCCTGGTTAAATAAAGCTTAAAAAAACTATAGAACAAAAAGATCACCTGTTCTGGTACCCCTTGTACCCGAAGACCTTATGCATCTTCCGGTACAATGGGTACCAGATGCACAAGGAGAATGATAAAATGCTTGATCATAAAGTAGTACTGTGTGTAAGCCCAACTTAGTTTTGACTATTTAGACTTGAGAAGTTATTTCCAGTCCATCGTTCTCCCGGTGAGATGCAGCTGAAATTTCCTGACCAATTGCTGGCCCTGTTTAGATAGAACAGAAACTTCAAGTTTGCACACTGCCAAAGTTTCAAGTTGGTGGAGTTGTACTGAAATGATATATTGAAAACCTGCAGAACATTGAATGCGTAGGGAGAATACTAACCTGAGGGCATAAAAACAACATCTCCGCAGCAGTGATGAGGATCTGGACACACATTCATACTGTGTGCAAATAAGTGCCAAGAGTTTACTGTATGTTAGGATTGCCTGTTCAGCGTGAGCTGCTCACATTTTACCCAGTATGGAATATTTTTTTAAAAAAGTGAAAACATTAGATCTATTTAGCATTCTTTTTTTGTTTTTGTGTTATTATATTTAAAATTACGGTGGCCGTGAGGTGCAAAGCAATTACAAATTACAAAATCACTACAACATTAACGAAAACACTACAACATTAACGAAAACACTACAACATTAACGCAAAGCAATTACAAATTACAAAATCACTACAACATTAACGAAAACACTACAACATTAACGAAAACACTACAACATTAACGCAAAGCAATTACAAATTACAAAATCACTACAACATTAACGAAAACACTACAACATTAACGAATCACTACAACATTAACGAAAACACTACAACATTAACGAAAACACTACAACATTAACGAAAACACAACAACATTTACAAAACGGAAAAGGTAGGTCTCAGTGGAGACCTAAGAAATCGCTGATTGGACTACAGCTCGTTAGAAAACGGAGAAGGTAGGTCCCAGTGGGGACCTAAGAAATCGCTGATTGGACTACAGCTCGGTTTACTTTTGAACCGGAAGTTATTCTGGCTTTACGTGTTTTTTTAAAACATGAATGTACTTGGTGATCCACACATAGACATAATATAATGATAGACGCCTCATGCTCCGCTCTCCCCTATTGTCGCTGACGAGATTTAGGGCGGCCATCTTGGAGCGGTAGACCACTCCACTCTGCCTTATGTGTTTAGCGGGCAAAATGACATATCAGCGCATTTAATCGATCATAACACACTTTTTTGTCACTGGAAACTATATTCAGACATCTATCAAAGCTACATTTATAAATAATTGTGTTATTTAATTATGTTTTTAATACATAGTTCAGCATTTTTAAATATGATTAGTAGCTATAACAATAGAATAGGAATGGAATATTCTGATATCGATGTATGATGAGCATATTACAAAGCACACAGCCGTGAATAATTTATGGTGAATGGCTGTGTGTATAATTTATTATAATAATATATAGTTATACAACTATACAATCACAAATAAATAATGATTAATACTGAATAATACTGTATATATTGGATGCATGTTAATATGTATGTATGTATATATATATATATATATATATAGCCTATATAAAAAAATCTTAGATTGTAAACAAAGATCAAGACAAATATTTCACTCCACAACTGTCAGTTAACATCTAATTTGTTTTATAGAATTACACTTAAATACAAATTAATTTCCACAAATTTCATTAAAAAATATATGTATATATACTGTACATACATATAAACATGCATCCAATATATATTATTCAGTATTAATCATTATTTATTTGTGCCATTATTAATTAATCATTATTTATTTGTGTTTGTATAGTTACATAAATATGTATTATGTAGTGACCATTTGTCCAAAAAACTTAAATTCAAAAATCAAAAAACTCAAAACTCAAAGGTGATCAAAACAAAAGGTGAATCAAACTCAAATAGTCACCTGATGCACATGGATTCTTGTTTATGCAGCAAAAAGAAATCAAAAGTCAAAATATGGTTCTTTGGTTTTATTTGCAGATCAGGCAAAAGGTTACAGGCTTCTGCTCCCACTCCTGTACCTGTTCACTGACTGTCAAAATGAAAACCGATGTGACTGATTAGCTGGTAAAAAACCTTGTGACCACCACGTGCATAATAAGCTACTTAAGACCCACCTACTTATACCGTGAAATACCCACATTCCAATCTGAAATTAATTAACTAATTAAGTGAATTACTAAACAAAAAACTTATTCTAAACAAAAATTAAAATAAAAATTCTAATGATAAATCAATTAGAAAAACAAACAAATGCTAAGAATAAACTAAACAATTTAAATTCTAAGATTTAACAAAACAATGGGAAGAATAGCTCCTACAGGTATATATATGTCTATCTTTGTTGTGAAATGTTGTTTGTGGAGCCTGACATCAATAATCCATCGATCTGAACAACAATATCCCTGTTGTTTTGATTGGCAAAGTAGGAGGGACTATCGCTCTAAGATGGCCGCCCCGCATTGGCAGGAGCAGCCAATGCGGGGTCTACTCTTATATTATGTCTATGCTCACTCAAACTGAGCGTGCCAGAATAACTTCCGGTAAACCAAAAGTAAACCGAGCTGTAGTCCAATCAGCGATTTCTTAGGTCCCCACTGGGACCTACCTTTTCCGTTTTCTAACGAGCTGTAGTCCAATCAGCGATTTCTTAGGTCTCCACTGAGACCTACCTTTTCCGTTTTGTAAATGTTGTTGTGTTTTCGTTAATGTTGTAGTGTTTTCGTTAATGTTGTAGTGTTTTCGTTAATGTTGTAGTGATTCGTTAATGTTGTAGTGTTTTCGTTAATGTTGTAGTGATTTTGTAATTTGTAATTGCTTTGCGTTAATGTTGTAGTGTTTTCGTTAATGTTGTAGTGTTTTCGTTAATGTTGTAGTGATTTTGTAATTTGTAATTGCTTTGCGTTAATGTTGTAGTGTTTTCGTTAATGTTGTAGTGTTTTCGTTAATGTTGTAGTGATTTTGTAATTTGTAATTGCTTTGCGTTAATGTTGTAGTGTTTTCGTTAATGTTGTAGTGATTTTGTAATTTGTAATTGCTTTGCGTTAATGTTGTAGTGTTTTCGTTAATGTTGTAGTGATTTTGTAATTTGTAATTGCTTTGCGTTAATGTTGTAGTGTTTTCGTTAATTTTGTAGTGATTTTGTAATTTGTAATTGCTTTGCACCTCACGGCCACCGTATAAAATACAAAGACATAACTAAACATTAACATTTACACATTAACAAATTGGAAAGACAAACCTTTTCTTGTTGATAAAACACTTAAATCGATGATTTAGATTTTTTTTAAATGGGCCTTAACGGGATGGGGAGGTAAAGGTTAACCTACTGCCTCTGGGACAACTGCGCACACACCCACACACACCCAGACACTAACACTTCTGCTAAGTCTAGCTGCTTCTCTGCTCAAAGGCGTGATGTTATTATGATTGCTGATGATATATGTAACCAGCTGGCCTAGTCAAAAGATCACAGATAGAGTTTGCATGTGGTATCAATAAAAGGTTTCATGCAAACCTTTTATAATAAGATCCTTTGGTTTTCTTGTTCTGAGTAGTGTTAGAGATAATTTGCAGTCTTGCTGTCTGAAGCTCAGCTGTTTAACTTTCTGATAGGTCTTTATTTGATGGACTTATACACAGTCCAGTCACATTAATGTGACCATCTGTCAAAAGCCAGAATAACCACCTTCGCAGAGCGAACTGCTACGAGACGTGCAGGAAGAGAGTCACTTAGGTCCCTGAAGGTCTTCTCTGGATGTTTGAGCCATGCCGACTCTAATGCCGTGGCCAGCTGCGCTAGATTACGCGGTTGAGGATCCATGGCGCGAACAACTCGATCGAGATGTCCCACAGATGCTCGATTGGGTTTAAGTCAGGTGAGTTTGCTGGCCAGGGGAGGACGGTAAACTCATCCTGGTGCTCTTCGAACCACGCACGTACACTGGCAGCTGTATGGCACCTCGCATTGTCCTGCTGGAAGATGCCATCATCCTGAGGAAAAACAATGCGCATGTAGGGTGGACATGGTCCGCAAGGACAGATGCGTAACTTGTATTGATCCATCGTGCCTTCCACAATAATCAGTGAACCCAGAGAATGCCAGGAAAACATTCCCCAGACCATAATGCTCCGCCTCCAGCTTGGACCGTTCCTGCAATGTGCAGGTGGTTCCTTTCAGAGGTTTCACGCCTTATACGCCAACGTCCATCTGTCCGATGGAGCATAAAACGCGATTCATCTGAAAACGCTACCTGTCGCCACTCAGTGGACGTCCAGCTGCTGTACTGGCGTGCAAATTCTAGCCTTCGTCGTCGATGAACACCAGTCAGCATAGGTGCACGAACCAGGCGTCTGCTTCGGAGGCACAGACGCAGCAATGTTCGCTGAATAGTGGTTTGGAGACACTTGTGTAGCCCCTTGGTTCATTTTAGTGGTCAGTTGCTCAACGGTAGCCCGTCTATCTGCCCGAACGCATCTCCGCAACCGTCGTTCGCCTCTGTCATCTATGGCCCGTGGTGCACCACATTTGCCACGTCGTTGATTTTGGACAGTCCCATTTTGCCATGCACGGTACACTTTTACCACGGCGGCACGCGAACAGTTCACAAACTCAGCCGTTTCGGAAATGCTTCCACCCTTGGCCCGAAAGCCAATGATCATGCCCTTTTGGACGTCGGATAAATTGCTTCGTTTCTGCATTACGCCAACGATTGAAATGTTTTCCGAAGCCCACACACACCCTTTATATACGCTCAACTGCACTGTGCTGCCACCTGCCTTCTGTGATTGGTTATTTAACTCTGAAGTGGAAAGTACGTGGTGGTCACATTAATGTGACTGGACTGTGTATTATCTTCACTACGTCAGTGTTCTTATAGAATTTTTGACAATCTTCATCTATTTTGTCCTGTTTTTAGTGCTGTTCTTCAACATAGTGTTGCTCTTCAACATTCTTGTGCACTGCTCACTGCTGAATATAAGGTAAAGTCCCTCCAAAACAAATCATGTTTTAGTGTAGAGGCATCCAAGACCTTTGCCGTAACCTTTTGTGACCCATGAAACACAATAAGTCATCAACTGACTGTTTCTAAGTCTCCTTTACCTCAAATCTTTCCTTTCATGGGTGGACTGAAAATTCTGAATCCAGGCCAGTTTCACAGCTGTTTAAGATTCCTCCTAATCTGTGTCCTAATCACATCGCCTTAAAGTCTTCCAATCAAGTGTGCACAAAATTCCCTAAAACCATAATTTTGCTAATTTCACAAAATACTGGCTGTAGGGACACTGGTGAATTTGAAATCTGGTTAACTACAAAGGTCAATTTACAGCCCCTGTGAAAAAGTGGAACGCCTTTTAATATTTTAAATTTTCGTTGAGCATCTGGCACATAGCTCTAAGTATTAATGTGTCAGCATTAATCCCACAAACATGTTCATTTTAGCTAATAACATTGGAAATCAAATCTTTGTCCAGCAGATTCTCTGCATGCAGCAAGCCATTGTGCTGGTGCCATGTGAGTTTGGGTAAAATTTACTGACAGTTAAAACCCCTGAATAAATCCATGTTTTTCAAGTTTAAGTATACAAAGAAATGTCACAAGTATTTATGTCTATATAGGAGACAGTGCACAATTATTCGCCCGGCTCATTGTGTAGATGTGCCAGATTTTATTTATTTGCACTTTTGGCAAATAAATTAATAAAATGGCAGTATTTTTGGGTTTTTTTTTTTAACCAACTCATCTTAAATCATTGCAAGTTGTAAGTGGAGAGCAATTTCTCCTTCCATTAAATGCTCTTTAAAGCTCATGTAGACCATGTCTTCCCCTCAAAACAAAAAACTAAATCAAAGAGTGAGCCTTTCTGGTATTCGAGTTGAGTGCTTTAATGATTGCTTTTCTTGAAAAGTAATAATTAACAGTGAATTAAAATAACAGGTCAGTGGCCCTTAATAGGCAAGCTGCATATCTGTAGCCCTGAATTGTAATTTTGTCTCCATGTCCATGCCACAGCGTGGTATTCTATATGTTATGTTTCCACAATAATGGGAAGATCACCAGATGCCCATATGTTACCATATGTTACCAACATAGACTTTGACCTCCATGTTGATGCCATGAGTGAGATCAGGCTAAAACAGTGTCACTCAGACTACTGCAACGCAAATGGCATTTTTTTACAGTTTTTTTTTTTTTTATTTTTTTGGAGCTGGTTTACTAATACTAATGTATGAATTTGCACCAAAATGAAAGGTGGACAATGAAAATCAACATTTCATGGATTCACTGAACAATTTGCATACATTGTTCCTCTGGACATCACAAGATTGATGTGCTTACTTTGCTAAGAGACTACAGATATGAAAGGTTTCCAATTTGAAACATCTTTATGAGAGCAAGCATCGGCATGGTGCTATGGCATTTCACAAATATTTTAAGATAAAAACACCAAAACTAAATATGCTGTAATCATTTTATCAAACTGCAAGCAGGATTTTTGTTACATCTATGACACAACAAAACACAATAGAATGCTCACTCAGCATGACATGAAATGTAACATATATTTATATTGCCCTTTCAATACTTTGATCTTGATATCTACATATATTCAACATATACTTGTTTGGAAAGGGTGATTCTTTATGTTGAACTGAAAGTCACATAAAAAGTCACATATTTTAGAACATGTGCTGTTTTTTCTTCATTTCTGAGATAAGTACTTGACTTTATAGTTGCATTACGGCATTTGGTTAAACCGACAATTGACCTTTAACTTAAAAAAAAATTAAAAGTGGCCCTTTTGTATTTGAGTTGTTATACAAATACAAATAATAAATCTTGATAGGCGGCCTGGCAGTGGCAGGTTTATTTTGAAATAATGTTCTTTTCCCTTGTTTATTTCTTTAGAAGTTTAGAAATGGATTTGTAACCAATGTCATGAGTAGGCTTTGTTACAATAAGATTTCAAAGGTCTATTGGATGCGTCTTAGGCAGTAACTGGTTGCTTGTGTAATAATTTGATGATGACTTTCTTAGAAGTTACCAATTAGGAAAAAAAAAACAAGGAACATTAAATTGTACTGAAAGCAGGGTAGGGTTGCCTTCTGTTTCCTTTTTACCATTTCTTTTCTTCATGTGATCAGTGCTCATTCCCTGTGGCTTTCTGTATTTTCATATGTAAGTCAGTAAATTGACTTTTTAGTCTTGGCTTATTTGCACGTCTCAATTAGCAATTTTTTTCACAAGCCTCTGTTGTAAATTTTATGTCAAGGTCCTCGTTAGAAATAAATTTACTGAGAAAAATTGTGACATGTTAAATACATACTTTTCCCATTCCTCATGAAATATCTTCTTCTTGTTAAGTCGAGCAGAAACCTGAAACGTGTTCAGCACCAGGCAGAGAAAAGGTTTGCTTCTGTCCCCATGCACAGGCAGTTGAGACAGCCAGCAGCCCATGTGACTTTGAGAGGTTTTACAAGACCTCATCCGGTCACACTCTTCAAGGCAGACAGAGATAGCATCCATCAGCCACTTCACCTGTGTCTAATGGCTCACTGCAGACAAGTCATGTTTGCCTGTGTGTTTGATGTGCACATACCACATGCCCACCTACTCTTTTTTATGTCAGAATATCAGCAAGCAGCACAGTGTCAGGGCTCGCAAATGGATTTTCTAATCCAGTTGTTTGCTGGAACTTCTTTCAAGCCTGGTTTTTGAAGCCCAAGCCAAAAATGTACTTAAACACAAGCATTCCCTTAGACTCCCGTCATCTCCCTTTCCCCCCACACCAGAGCTACCCCCAACGCCAGAGCTGTCACTGCTTCTTTTGAGTGGCTAAAACACTTCCGTGACTGAGAGACAGCCATAGGAGGAGAGATGAGAACAGAAGGCAAGGACATCACGAAAACTCAAATAATGAGATGTCAAACGGGGCAGACTGTAATTGTTAATTGCATTTATTCTGCCGCTTTTGGAATGCAGCCACGATGCTTTCAAAAATATAAAGTGGTGTCCTCAACATGTTCCAGGTTGAGCCTTTTAAATGAGCCTGAGAGATAACTCCTGAGATTCAATAAGCAGTACCCCCGACAGGCTCCACATGGCTGTGTAAAAAAAAAAAAAAAGAAGAAGAAGAAGACAGATGGATAAAGTCTGAATAGCAGAGTTGTATGCAACACAAGCTTTTAAAAAGTGGTTTTGAGTGTTCTGTTAGTCTGACATACACTGACATCTCTCTCCATTAAAGAGGGGCCGCAGGCACCTCCAGGACGGGGCCGAGCTGTTTGACACACTGTACTTAAAATATGAGACTGTTTTATGTCAGCTCTAAAACACTCCCAGGATGTTTGTTATGCAGCTCAGCCTGATTACGTTCTCTTTAAACAACCGATAAGATGACCTTTTTGAACTCTTTGCCCCCTCCTGAACCCTCATTGCTGGCAGTTTTGGAGCATCTTAAATGATTATAAATGTTCCCTGACAATCTGAAGTTTGTGGTGGGGGGAAGTCCCGTCAGCTCCGTGCCTCTCTTATCAAAAATAATAGGACTAAGCTTTCTTATCTGAAGCTACTGCACATCACTTTTTAATTCAGTCCAATAAAAAACTGTCATTCATTTCCTTTTTTATTTCTCTCCAAACTAATTCCTGCTCTGATAAAGTCGCTGGACCAGGATATTGACAAATAAGGCTCGGCTCGGAATCGACTTTTCTTTATGGAAAACATTTTTATCTTCTGATGAGAAAATACCTTCCCACCCTCAAACTATCTTCTGTCAGACACTGATAATTAGTTTTATGGCTGTAATGATTACCCTCTTATTGTTTTACAATCAGTTGTTAAAATTTCCGTTGCTTCCTGGCACACCCTAATTGGACATTTTTGCACTGTACAAATTTAAAACACACTGCCCCCTTTTGACCTTGAAAATGTTTTATTCTGCAGAGCCAACTTGAAAGATAAGATAGATGGAGTGAGTGACTAGAGCAAACATGATGTGTGACGTGACTGAGTTTCAGCAGTGAAGCAGATTTTACCCCCTGAGCTACAATATAATTCATGCGAGCCTTTGTTTCCATAAGCTGCAATAAGTAGAAACCTTCCTCTTTACTGGAACTTTTCTCAGAAATAATAAAAAAAATCACATTTTTTTCTCCTCAAAAGTCTAGTCCAAAGATAGAAAAAAATACCCTTCCTTCACTGCTTAGGCTTCTTTGACATTTCTTTATTTCCTCCAGCTCTGCCTTCTCCTGGGTAAAGCACCAGTCAATATTCCACCTGCGTCTCTCGCCGTGCTGTTTGTTTTAATGGGTTTAGTTGACAGGTGGTCAGAGCTGGCATTCTCATGTTTTAAACAAGTCGTCCTACAGGTCTTTGGAGCTGAGCTTTGGTCATCATCTGAGGTAAAGCTGCTCAAATAGACCTCTGTAAGCCCTCACATTCAACAACAGACATTAACCTGAAGTAGAAGCCCTTTAGATTAGAAGGCTTAGCTGAGAAAGGAGAAAACTGACTCCATGAGGTATTGACAAACACAAATCCATCTTGATCCTCTGAAAACACTTTTTTTTTACTGAGTATACTGACTCAAATATATAAATATTTAATTTTTCGTATTGGCATTTGATGTTAAAGAACAGAGACCACTTAACAGCGTTTAGGTTTTGACTTTAATTAAGGTGCATAAATTATTGTAAATACATACAATTCTGTAAATTCAAATTATAGAGGTCATGTTGTCTTCAATTACAAATTTCAGTGACAGATCTCTTCTGATGTAGCCTTTTTTTGTCACATTTTAATATCAGACAGCCTGAGTGAATACAAACATTTTCAAATAAAAATATTTATATATTAAAGGAAGATAGCAATAAAAACCAAACTGTTCCTATGTGAAAAAGTAACTGTCCCTATAAATCAGAATAATTGGTTGTAGTACCCATGCCAGCAACAACTGGCATTGGCGCATATGAATTTTGGCCAACTCTACTTTATAGAATTGTTTTATTTTGGCCTCTCTGGAGGTTTTGGACCATAAACAGCCTGTTTTATGATCATACCAAAATATCTAAAAACAACAAACTTGGCAGTGGTCAGTTGAAAAAGTGTAGAAGAGAAATATATTTTAGTATTGCATAAAAAATGTTTTAATTATTCGAAGTTGGAGAAAATCTGCTAACAGCGGAAGGGTGTAACTACTTTCTCCCATCAACAAAGGAACAATTATCCATCATAACCTTACACAACCTCACTCCAAAAACATTTGCTGATAATTGAACATTTGCAGAAGATCATTTGTCTTCTTTTTTTGTTTTGTTTTGTTTTTGAAGTAATATCATAAACTCCACACACAACCACACACAGATAGCTATTTTATTGATCCAGATGGAAATTTTGTGATGGCCATTACTCCCATTCATGCAAACAAACAATTGGTGAGCTACTTAGTCATAACTGAACATTGACTAGTTAGCACTGTGTATAATGTTACATGGAATACATTTGTAGAAATGAGACCAAAATCTACATACTACGAAATGGATAACAGGATAACAAGACAGAGGCCTGGCATGATCCAAAGTAAAGGGAATAGAGAAAGTTAAACATATCTGTCATATGACAGTTCTGAGAGCAGAGTAGATATTGTCTGATCACAGTTTTTCTCTCTCTGAATGTACTAGAGCTTATAGTGTGTCATATGTAGAATAGGTAAATTCCATACAGCTTTTAATCTGTTTCTGATGTACAGTATGAGAGTGACTCTCCTTTGACTCTGCAAACAAAATTAATGCACACAAAGAAATATAACAATCTACAAAAAACAACAACAACACAAAGTTAATCTTCTACGGTGAATTATACTTACCTTAACATAAAACATACTGCATTACTGATCCCGCTGTGGCATTGCCAGCAGTTGAGTGAACTCTGTATAATTGGTTGATAAATAAACAACCTTGCTTTTAGCATTTCTTCTTGAAGTGCTGAATGACATTTTCAAAATTGCCTTAACATAGTAAAAGACATGCATTAGTAAGTCTGAATATCTGATTGCTCGGTTCTTAACCCATTCCAGTATTAATTGCACTTTAAACATGGTCATAGCAACAGCGTCCTTAAGTGTGTTTGCAGCCACTGAACTTTTCATTAATTTACATGCAACAGCCACAAATCTCAATGTGCTTTGCTGGGTTTTTATGTAATGTGGTTAAGAAGATCGCTGAGAAATGATGGGTCTAAGCCTTTTAAAATGTTTTAAAGTAAGTCAGAAAATCTTGAAATCAATCCTAAAACAACTAAGAAGAAAATCTAAAAATGGAGATGTGTGTTCATGTTTCTCAGCACAGAATCCATCAAAAGGTTACTGCATTTTAGATGGTTTGCAGGGGACGTAGAGATTATCTATCTAAGTAATTCATTTTATCTAAATGAATGACTTTTTCAAGGTTTTCAAAGTTTGTTTTTTTATAACTTTGTAGCATTGGTAACGCCCGGAACGTTATCTCCAGCTAACGTTCCGGGTGAGGGGCGGGGTACGCTCACCAGTCTGTCGCAGGGCAACACAGAGACACACAGGACAAACAACCATGCACACCTAGGACAATTAACCTAACAGTCATGTTTTTGGACTGTGGGAGGAAACCGGAGAACCTGGAGAAAACCCGCACATGCACAGGGAGAACATGCAAACTCCATGCAGAGAGGCTGGGGCCGGGAATTGAACCCAGAACCTTCTTGCTGCAAGGCAACAGCTCTACCAACTGCGCCACTGTGCAGCCTCTTGTTGCATACCTCTTGAGGTAACCCCACAGATCTACTGTCAGATTATTCTCTAGGCACAATTAATAACTTTATCGCTCCTAACATGAACATTTTTTGACTGAATGCTTGCACCCTTTTTCATGGTGACTATGGAATTCTTTTGGTCAGGTAAAGTATTGTTTTTTGTGCCAAGTATATCTTATGGAACTCTTTCCCAAAACTTTAAGTTTAGTTTAATCAGAATGCTCTTATAGTTTCCTCGCCTCTGCCATTGCTGCTCCAATGCTCTGCTCCTCTGTACCAACTCAGTGTGAGATTATCTGTCATCATCCTGGTCACAGTCTTTGAGGGGTCCTCTAATAGGTCCTTGTTTATGATCATGTCTCTGACCTCCATTCTGCCTCCTGACCTTTTTCTCTGCCTGGTCCTCATCTGGACTCTGATTATTGCCCTAAACTTTGCTTTATCTACTTGGACTTTGATTATTGCCACACAGATTCTGAATCTTCTCCGCCTCCTCTGCCTGACCTGACCTGGACAGTTTCTCTAACCATTGAGCCTTGGACAGCGGATGACTTTTCCAAGGTTTGTATGCGTACTCTGAGAAGTGGGTCAGAGTATGTATGCCCCAGTTTTTGACAAATACATAATTTTATTAATTTTAATGCCTTAGCAAACTCTAACTTTAGAGATGCAAATAAATACGAAAATCTTAGAAAAATGTTAGATCAATAGATCAGTAGGACTTAAGTTTAGGGTTATCAGATATAAATGAATGAATACTAATAACAAATCTTAAAACTACTTCTCTGAATTAACAAAGCAATAGTTTAAGAGTGTGAACATTTATGCCACCAGGTTATTGTGTCTTTTCATTTAAGGAAAAGAGTTTTCACTTGGATGGTACAGGATAAGCACCAAATTATGTTTGGAAAAAGTTTTAAAGATTTTCATTAAAATCTCTCTTATTTCATTATAAAACAGGGTGTGTGCGCTTTTGTACATAAGCATGAGCAAGCTCCACAGTAATCTAACAGGAACCGCACACAGACATCCCTTTTCAAATGAACCATCAGCTTTAATGATTAAATTATACAGAAAGATGTGAGAAATAACAAAAAGTCGTCACAAATGACCACAGCTCCATTATGGCGAGAAATTACACACCACAGATTCTATTTGACAGTATGTGAATCTGATTACACAAAGGGGCTCCTTAGCACAATTTTGTTTCTGTTAAAGGTCACTTCTAAATTAGGTTTGGTTCCTTTCTGCCTATTGAACAGGAAGTAACAAGTTTCTTTGATCTTGTTCTTCAATGTTTTTAGCATTTCCGATTTTCCTAATTAGCTAAATCTAAGTTCGCTTGTACACTTTGTCCTCCTCCCCCACCCTCAATGTCAGGGCATTACATATTTACACTGACTAATGACCTGGGCTGACAAGAGACAGATATACACGGAGAGTAATGATTCGCACTCAGAGGGTGCTCCGGTGAGGGCCGGACATCTCAGTCTGTGTCCTTTAATAGGCCCTGTCTCCAGTGATTAGGGATTGTTGACAGTGGATGTGTTAGTGCCAAGCGCCAGATGGAGCGCTCTGTTTCTTCCCCTCACCCCCCCCCCCCCCCCCATTTATTACCACCACCCCAATCTGCACTTAACTGTAACCCCACCACACACAAGTACAAATGAGCACTTTACACACATACACACATGTGTTCGCGGACATATTTTTTTGCTCATTATGTCAAATATCAGAAAGTGAAAGAAACACTGTCACGTCATGGGGGAGAACTTAGCTGTCTCTCCTCCCACGCCTTCTGCAAACTTCTGGGTCTCAGGGGCACACTGGCAATCACACTCCAGCTCTCTCATCATTACACCCTGGTTCACTGCACAGCATCAGTACATTCTCTCCCAGAACCAGGCTGCATTCAAACTAATTACGCTGTCATCTCCATTTTCTCATCTTTGAGCTCGCTGGCTTTTCAGAGAATAGTTTTTTTTCATGTCACTTTTACAATGGTGTATAGACCCGAAACCTTCTCTCTCCCTCCCTCTCTCTCTCCCCTCTCTCTCTCTCTCTCTCTCTCTCTCTCTCTCTCTCTCTCTCTCTCTCTCTCTCTCTCTCTCTCTCTCTCTCTCTCCCTTTATTAATTAATCAACAGTGCCTCCTTTTCTGTCTTTTTTTGAAAAGGAAGAGAAAAAAGATGTGACTTTAAGCTGATTCTAAAAGAAGAAGGACTCTGTTTCTGTCTCTCTTCCCTCCAAATAGAAATAAAGTCTGAATTCTTTTGTTTGGATCATGACCCCAAACAGTTTCTACCTTTCTCTGCCTTCCTCGTGTCTCCTAAGATCAAACCTTACTACCTCGAGGGCTTCTGAAATTCAACAGCTGCAGTCTTTAATTGACCTGCACCTACACAAACCTCACATTTATAATCCAGAAGGAAATGCATGCTGAATAACCAAATCTTCTTCTAGGCACTGAAGGCTAAATTATTTCTATCAAATTCAAGGATAACTAATGGACAGCATGGAGAGAACACAATAAGGACCTTTCTGGTCCTCAGTAATTTAAACACACAAGGCCTATTTTATAATATATTTCTACAAAATATGTACTGGTTCCCATATATACAAAGAGGAGGGAACGTAATAGAAGCCTAATTCACAGTGTTAGCCATTATGTAAGAGCCATTATGTAAGTCTCCATGAAAACCAATCAAAGCATGGCCTTCAAAATTTCAGAGTCCTTTTTTTTCAGAACAATGTGTCCTCTTGAAATCTGCAATTAACTGTGTGGAGTTAATTGCAGAGTGAACTGCACATGGCCTCTGATGAGTCGCTCACGCCCCGAGAAAGAGCATTGCTGTTATGCCACACAGGGCGTTCTCAGAGGATTGAATAAAACCAAAGCTGGTATGAGATCCTTGAAGATAATGCCAGACCAAAACAATTTTTAAATATTTAAAAAAAAAAGAAAAAAATTTGCATACTTCAAAGATGGATCTATTGGAGTTATTTCAACACCACTATGCCTTGTTGCTCAAAAGATTTCTGAGATCTATAAGTTTGGCTTAGCTTTGCTGCCATCCATCACTTGTGGTTATTAACCTGTGACACACGGCAGCGATGTAGTACTTGTCTTCGGTCATCAATCACGCTGTCTTGTTAAACAATCCTCCAAACCTCACAGAGAAATGCCACACTGGATCAAAAACGAGGAGGAAGCATGCAAAATCAAAGCGGCCAAAGAGGACGGCCAGCTGCTGCTCTGCGCATCAGCTGAACCGCTGCAACTCCAAGTGTACAAGTCTTTTGTGGTTGATACAAGCTGGCACATGTTCCCACACGCGCTGGCCTTAATCGGCTATGATTATAACTAATGGCTGTATTGATGTACATTTTTCCCCCAGCAGGACAGTGCAGTTAGGATCAAGGGAATTCAGTTTCTCCTCAGGCAGTCCACAAACTCTCCTTCTCTGGCTGCGCTTTAGGCAAGCAGATTTTTTACTTCAGTCACAGGCCAGATTGTGCTACATTTAAATAGTGTCTGACAATTTTTCGAGAACTAAAACATATAAATCTGACTGTGTATTTAGGGGTTAGGACTTTGATCTTGGGCTGAGTATGAGGATAAGGATTAGGTATTTTAGGTAATTTAAGATGGATGTAAGAGGGCGCTGGGGTGTCTTATTGGTAGTAAAAGAAAGAGCTTACTTCATTGCAAAACATTCAATGCCAGCCAAGTGTATTCATTCCCCTTAAATACACATCTGAATGACTTTATTTGGGATCTTATGTGTTACACCGACACACAGTGGATAATTTTACAGTGGTAGGAAAATGAATCATCATTTTGAAATAAGAAAAAAATAAAAAAGCAAAAAACAATAACTTGAAGTGTAGGATATATTTGTACTTAGACCCTTTACTCTAATGTCTCCAAAATAAAATATGGTGAACCTAATCTTGCTATGTAAAATTAAAAAAAAAAAAAAAAGATCTTTGTATAATGTGGTTAGATCAGAACATCAGCATTCTGTATTACCCTGAAGGGTAATACAGAATGGGTAATCCAAAAGGTGAACCATGTTAGTGGCAGCATCATGCAGTGGGGATGCTTTTTGTAGCTGGGAAAAAGATGAGATTTGATGGGAAACTAGATGGAGCTAAACAAAGAGGAAATACAGACTAGCAAGTATGCTACTAGCATACTACTAGCATACTAGCTAGTATGCCAATAGGTCTTGCAGTTGAAAATCAAAAAAGAACAAGAATGACCAAAAATAAATGTGCAAACTTGGTAGAGAAATATGACATACAACAGATTTGTAGCTAATTTCAGCATGGAATCAACACAGGAGGCTAAATATAAATGTCACATTTCAGATTTTTGATTCTAAAGAAAATTTCAAGACCCATCCCCTTTTTGTTATCTACTTAGTGTTAGTCAAGCATAAGAAAACATATTGACATTTGTGGTTGGCAAAATTTGGAAATGTTAACTAGTTTTGCACTTTCCTATATATATAGACAGGATTATTTACATCTTAAATGTAAACATTTTTAATTAGCATGTGAGAAAAGTAACTCTTCTTAATCCTAAGACTGATTCATAAAATACTAAAAGCTTTGTGCTCAAAGCAAAACCAAAATGGTTTCTTCCACTGCATCGTAGCAGAGAGGCAATCATTCAAAATGTTTGGATCATTCATGATTTACAACTGCTTTAGTGTTGCATAACATTTTTAAATGTAGTTCTTTAGTTTTTCACTGAAGAAAAGCTAATTTAAACTGTGAGACCTCTGATGACGAGCTAATCACACTGAAACACTCAAGTTTGCCTCAACATGCAACAATATTGCCTCATCTCTCTCTCTCCTCTCACTCTGCAGGGCATTCTGTGTTGAACTGATACGTTTTTGATGTTTTGTTTTCCTATGTCTGGAAAATATCCGTAAACATTTTTGCACTCTGAAAGCCTGTGCATATTTATTCTGTGCATGGGAAATATATATGCAGATGTGTGTGCCGTAAAGATTTCTGTTTTTTTTTTTTTTATTATTATTATTATTATACTTGGTTGCATTATTCATCAGTCAAGACATGCCTATGGCAAAATCCTGCACCCTCCAGTTCTCCAAAACATTTTTGTTTGTACAACAGGAAAAGATCTCTATTCTTTATAACCTCTCCTTTTAAGCATCGAGCTAGTCCAGTTACATAGTGCGACTTGGTCTAAGCATAGTTCCAATCAAGTATAACACTTTTTTGTAAACAGTTACATTTTCACCCCAATGAAAGGTTTAAGGGTTTGCATTCAACTGTAACTCAATTCTCCAGACTTGCACTACATTCACGAAACCCATCCTCTCATGTACACACTTGCATATACACATTGTGCTTACCAAGTCGAGTCACGTCTCCATGGAAACTGGAATAGAATAAAGAGACTGCCTTAATCACTTGATAAGTCGTACAAACTGCTCTCATCTGGCCAAAGACATTCACTTTCTAAAATGATTTCAAAATCAGCCCATGTGAAGTATTTTCATTCTATTACCCGGAGTTAATCATGGTGACATCTGAGAGAGCTCTCCAGTAGGGTTAATTAAAAAAAAATTGTGGGCAAAGTCTGTATTTCTAATGCAGCTGAGGAAAGCTCATTATTCATTCATGATGATTTTATATTAAACCACAGGTGGCAAATACTATGTATACTGAGCAATTACCCCTGAATCTGTACTAGGGAGGTCTTAGCTTTTACTTTGTACGTGCATAGCAACATAATCGAGTAAAACAAGTCAAAAGAAAAAAAAAAAAAAAAAAAACAACAAAGAATAAAAAAAGCCAACCAAATATTTTCTTGCATTGATTCTATTTCTTTGATTTAGTCTTATCCACATGTTCCTTTTAAAACAGACTTTTATTTATTTAGTATTGCTACAACTGAACTGACCTAAATAAATCTGAGTCTAAGAATGAAAAATAATGACAATGATTAAAGTTGGAATTTTAAAACAGTGTAAATGTTTTTGGAATTCATCCCTCCATCCATTTTCTTTACACCCTTGTCCCTTGGTGGGGTGCTGGTGTCTATCTCCAGCTGGTATTCCAGGTGAGAGGTAGGGTTCTCCCTGGACAGGTTGCCAGTCTGTCACAGGGTAACACAGAGACACACAGGACAAACAATCATGCACACACACACTCACACCTTGGGGCAATTTGTAGAGGCCAATTAACCTGACAGTTATGTTTTTGGACTCTCGGAAGAAACTGGAGTACCTGGAGAAAACCCACACATGCACAGGGAGAACATGCAAACTCCATGCAGAAAGACTGGGACTTGAACCCAGAACCATCTTGCTGCAAGGCAACAGCTCTACCAACTGTGCCACTGTGCAGCCCGTTTTTAGGAATTTAGTTTATTTATTTATTTTTTTCTTATCACTCACAGTTCAAAAACATGCAGTCTGGAACCTTAAGCTGCTGTCTGTGCTGCACCCTCTCTTTAGCATTGTGTTCCAGTATTAAAATCAAAGTTGTAAATGTAATCTTAGCCCACAGACTAAGTTACTTTTGCTTGGAATTCACTGTCTCTTCTTTGTGTTTCCATTCTTTAATCGTCACCCAGCCATTTGTTACAGCTGGAACTCATCACAGCTATTCTTATACACTACTCCATACAATTCTACCACTGTGCTATGATACTCAGTCTAGGCCTAGCTGTCAACATGACCCAACTATTTTGTGCTAAAGTGACTCTTTCAGGGACAGTCTTGCACATTATGCATCGTAGGACCTGCCTAATTTACTGACAGTGTGTTGCCACGACTAGTGCCACTGTGTTTTTAATTATGTTAATTTTATAAGACATCCTAAAATCAGTAACTTTCTCAGTCACACAATGGTGTATGATATGCAGTGGCTTGTTAAAGCATATACAGTTGGCCAAAGTTCACTTCTTATATAAAGAATACATTTTCATTTCCAGTTAATGGTAAAGGTTACTTTATTATCATCTGAAGTTCATGGCATCTATTTTACCTTTGGTTCTCTTTAGAAAATTGGCTACAAAGGGTTCATCAAGGACTGAAATGCCCACAGACAAATGAAAAACCGACGACTTAAAAAAAAAAATGAACAAATTATTTTCATCTTGGCTTTAGAATATAGATATCTTAACTTAAAAATAGCAATCCTAGATATAGGGCAGAATTTTTTTTTTAGATGAAAAAAAACAAGTGTTTGTTGACCTCTTACATTTTCTGCTTTTACTTAAGAAGTGATAGCAGCTCTAATTATTTTTAAATTAGCCTGGTTTGTCTTTATCACACCATTTAACCACAAAATGACATTTATTCATTGGCTCTGTTGTGTGCTGCTAAATCTGTGGTGATTGTACTGAGAAGTCTTTATATATCTGAGCGATATTACAGTTATTCATCTCCATATTGAAGGAATTTTATCATTTGTATGCTGTTACGTTTTTTTTTTTTTTTTTTTTACCAATCCTGTTATGTGACAAATGTGATTTACTGCTTTATAGTGGCACACTCAAAAAGAAAGAAAGAAGGGAAAAAAACGAGTGGAAAAAAGTCATGATTGATGTGCCAGTTTCAGATTCTCTCTAGCCATCGCTAAAAGAACTACACAGGCTCTATCTGTATTACCCATCCATGTCCCTCGAGGCAGTGCTCTGATGTGGATGAAGTGAAGAATTATCACTGTGGGAAAGGATGGGCACTAGCCTTCACTACCTGATTTTCATTGTGTCTTCTAGTGCTGTTAGATTTGCAGTAAAAGGAGCAAAATAGGAAAACGAGCAAACAAAAAAAGGGGATTGAAGTCCCTGTTTTCTTCCCTAGCTAAAGCCAGTGTTGCCTGTTTACCAAAGCCACAATTTCATTCATTTTCCAGACCGATTCTGTCCTGGTCAGAGTCACGAGGTAGCTGCCACCCCACGTATAATCGGGGTTAATTTTTAATAATCTCTTCATCACAGGGTTGCTGCAGACATAAACACCACAACCTGCTAAAACTAAATCATTCCTACAATCAAATCATTTCCATTTCACAAATCATGCACCTTGTTGAAGTCAGTGTACTCACACAGGAAGAGTGTGCAAACTCCAGGCAAAGAAGCCTCCAGAACCACCTTCTTGTCCCAGTTAAATCTGCAAATGGTTTCATTTTTTTTATAAACTCAACATATTCATAATTAGTACAAAAATCTGAATAATGCAGAGTTTCACTTTGTGTTTTTGTAAACAATGGTGAATTATGAATTGCACTGCACTTTTTTTCATAAATATGACTCTCCTTTAATTTTTATTTTGCTTTATTATTTTAATCCAGTTTGTTAGAGATTAAACTAGAACTGTGGATAGGTGAGCTAGTATGCTGGTATCAATTATTTAAGGAAAAAATAGTTGCTACGTCTTTTACACACTGTAAAAAAAAACGGCCTCATTTTACGGTAAAAAACTGGCAGCTGTGTGCCAATTTACTTCTTACGTAAAACTGAGTTTTACGTGTTTTCAGAATATGTAATACGGACCAATGCAGTTTTTTACAATCTAGAAATACGTATGGCAACCAAAACTGCCAGTTTTTACTTTTCCGAAAATATACTCTTTTACGTATCTAAAATACAGTAAAATTCTGGCAACCAAAACTGCCAGTTTTTTACCGTGTTTTGGAAATGCAGTATTTTACCGTATTTTTAAAATACGGTAAAATTCTGGCAACCAAAACTGCCAGTTCTTTACCGTAATTTGGAAATCAGTATTTTACCGTATTTTTAAAATACTGGTAAAATTCTGGCAACCAAAACTGCCAGTATATTACCGTATTTCCCAAATACAGTAAAATACCGTATTTCCTAAAATATGTTAAATAAAAAATTAAAATGTGGTTTTGCCGTAGTAAATACGGTTATACTGAATGAGGCATAATATCTACATAAGTGAAAAACACGGCCAGACTGTATGATATATTGGCATTTTATTGTAAAAAAATCCCCAAAAACCTGGGGATTTTCTTACTGGTCACTGTTCTTACCAAAATTTCACCATAAAAATTATAGTACAACACAAGGAAGTGTAACTTGTCAGCATTTCTATACAGAAACTAAGAAAATAAATTCAAATTAAACAAAATACAGATTACGAGTAATGCACTTAAAGAATTATTTAAAAATTCAGTTAAAAAAATGAACCGATTCTATTTTCTGTCCAGTTTCCTCACGGTATTACTGACATCTGGAAAACAAAACACACAAAAACAGCATGTGTCCACATAAGAACACTTCTACCTATTGTTTAAGAAAAACAGGTGATAAAAGGATTCTTGTTCTGGGTTGAGAGTAACAAGTCACTGAGTTCAGACTTTGCTCAGGATGGTGGTTGTCTTCCAAGTCACAGGTTGAAGTTGAGACTCACATGTTGTCAATCAGGTGTTTCCTCTTTGCTGGAAAACAAAAAAGCAAAAGTTAGAAAGATGCAATACATGAACATCATATAAATGCACCATTCACTTAAATGTTTGTTTCACCTTTGTTTATTTGCATATGGAGTCTGGTACTTCAACTAGGTGGTGTGATAATTTCTGACTGAAAATTCTGTAGTTCTTAAACCTTTGCTTTGTTGTCGACAGGTGTGATCCTCTCTGCAACCAGACAAAATACACAAACAAAAAACATAAATAAAACAAATATAACTGTTTTAGGCAATTTATGAAATAGATACTCACCATTTATCCGAGTCTCATGAAGGCCAATGAGTTCTCTTCAATCATTTATGCAAGTTTCAATTTCTGCAAACTAGCAGAAATAAAGCTGTAAATGTGAACACTTTTCATGCAGGCAAAGAAATAGATACACCTGAGACGATTTATGCTATGTTAGTTTTTCTCTATCACTTTTGGTGCATTTCTCAAGTCATTGTTGGCTTTTACAAAACAGTTAGCGCACTTCTCAAAACAATTTGTAAAAAATAGCATTTGTTTGCTTGAAAAATCCTTACTTCAGCTCAAAATTCTGTCAGTTAACATATCAGTGACTCAAAATAATAAGTTATAGATTCTCTATGTACAGATAAGACAGTCAAATTGATTAGTCATGGGAAGAGACTACAAAATGATCATTTGCGCCAATGTTTCTCAACCCTGGTCCTCAACGCCCCCCCCTGCTCTGCATGTTTTAGATGTGCCTCTATTCCAGAACAGCTGATTCAAATGATTGCATGACCATCAAGTACTGCAGAAGCCTGTTAATCATCCTGAGATACAATTCAGGTGTGTGGCAGAAGGGAAATACCTAAAACATGCAGGACAGGGGGGGGAGGGGGGGGAGGACCAGAGTTGAGAAACACTGATTTACGCTTTTTGTTGTAATTTATTGATGGACCATGCCATGGCTTATTCAGATAGAAAAATACAGAAATGCAGAGAACAAAAAAAAGTAGAAAAGGAACCATAGGACAATCTCCTCATGGTAAACTGTACAGTGCTGTAGAAATTACATTACATTTTAATTTCCATCATCATGCTGACAAAGGTTCCTGAGTGAGGTTAAGGAATGAACATCAGGGTGGGAGGACATCCATCAGCATCATGTTGTGGGTCGCAGCCATATCCTGATGTTGGACTGATGGAAACTGGCAGATTTCCTCAGCCTCTTCGGACTCTTCTTCTGCTTCCCTCCCCAACTATTTCCTCTTCAGCCTTGCTCCTCTTCTTCACTCTGGCTGTTCACTCTGTCCAGATCAACAGTTCTCAGAAACTGAGAAAAACTGTAAAATATTAATATTTAAATTTCCTTATCTTAAAACCCTTCAACTGTCATGGACCCAGTGACTTTAGTGCAAGTATTTTGGGGGTGAGCGTCAAGAGGTCAAAGGAAAATATTAAATATTAGCTCTGATACCAAGCTTTATAAAGCTTGGTATCTCCTGATACCAAGCTTTATAAAGCTTGGTATCAGAAGTATATATACTTCTGATACCAAGCTTTATAAAGCTTGGTATCTTCTGATACCAAGCTTTATAAAGCTTGGTATCAGAAGTATATATACTTCCAACTATTACCAAAGTATTGAAACCAAAGCTAACATGTTCTTCACAGATTTAACTTGCATGCATGAAGATTTCACACTCAAAGTAATTAAAAATAATTACTGAACCAAACTTGAAAAAGTTGCTTCTACCATTAACAATAACTTTACGCACATGCAGTCTAAAGTGGACCAGAAATATAATATATGCAGTCGTTTCTACAGAAACATTAATGGAAGTGTTGCATCTGGGAAAATTAAATGTTCTATGTAGTAAAAATATCTAGCTGCAGTGCATGTACATAAACAGCATGGCTCAGAAAGTACACATTTCTTTATCAGTTGGTTAAAGTTAGCTAACTTCAGTTAAAATCATGAAAGGGGCTCACCTGTGATGCAGAGATGTGTTTCCTTCTCCTTCTCCTCCTGAACGCGCAAAAATAGCAGAAACTTGATTTCAAAGACAGCAGCTGCATCCTGACAAGGACCAGGAGTCCTGCTGAGAGTCCAGGCCTACTGGACTCTTAGCACCCTGAGCTAGCACCTGCTAGTTAGCAGCCTTAGCTAGCACCTGCTAGTTAGCAGCCTTAGCTAGCGCACTGTGACTTTACTGTGTTGAGTTCAGGACACCACAGTAACCTGAGCCACGTTCAACTACAGGAACAGTTAAAAGAATCTTGCTGCTGATGCTGAAGGATCAAGCAGCAATACAAACCAGATAATGATTTGTTCACATGACAAATAACAGTCTCCATTTACTGTAACCCACACTTGGTTTTAAATATTCTGATATGGGTTGAGAATAATCTAGTCCAGATTTGAAGAGTCTAGGTGTTGTAGTTTTTTAGCTAGAGTAAATTAAAGATGCTGATGGTAGTGAAAAATTAGGTGGAATTGCCCTTTAGCTATTTTCCAAATTGGAAGCAGCAATTGGAAACCAACTTCAGCTTCATCCAAGCAAGAGGGGCTAACATACAGTTCTGTTAATGTATAAGAAATTTATGGTTGGCATAAAATTAATCTCAAATGCATCATTTAATCCAATATTCTTCTAAATAATGGTGGCGTTGGCTGTAGGAGTTTGCTTTGCAATCGGTGGGTCGCTAGATGGATGCCTGGTCTACTGTTGAGATTTCAGTTTGGTGTATTAAAGGCATTATTGAAAAAGAAACCAAAATATCACACCAGCATTCTGTTCTTTGTAAAAAATACTTTTGCAATCTTGTTTACAGTTTTACATTGTAGATATAAATATCAGCAAAATTTGTAATTTTGGCTGATTAGTACTGTTAAGTTTAGGGTAATTAACTGCTGGCTATATTACAATATTTTTATATGAACTTTACAATTACTTATATTTTTACAATATATTTCTGTATTTTCTACATTCATGACTGTCAAAATTACTTAGGATATATGTTTATTGAGTTATGATAATTCCACGTATTTTCTATGGCAGTATAATGCTTTGGATATTACAGTCAGTAACTGTTGGTATTTTACCATGTTTTACCATAGATTTACGGATTTTTTCTGCAGTGTCGACTTACTGTAATTCCATGTATTTTTTAAGGTAACAAAATGTTTTGGATATTACCGTCAGTAACCTTTAGTATTTCACAATTTTCTTACCGTAAATTTACTGAGTTTTTTTGCAGTGTTGACTTACGGTAATTCCATGTATTTTTTACAGTAACAAAATGTTTTGGATATTATGGTCAGTAACTGTTGGTATTTCACAATTTTCTACCGTAAATTTACTGACTTTTTTTGCAGTTTCGACTTACGGTAGTTCCATGTAATTTCTTCGGTAATTAAATGTTTTTGAATATGACGGTCAAAAACTGTTTGTCTTTTACCGTTTTTTACCGTGAATTTACTGACTTTTTTACAGTGCAGCTGAAGATAAATTCTGTGTTTTTCTTTTCATAAACAATGTTGAACAATTTATCTTTGACTCTAGTAGAAGACCTCACATCAGTTTACCACTTCAAATTTAAAAAGAAAACATCAGGATGAAAAATAAGTAAATACCTGTCCAGGGAGAACCCTACCTCTCACCTGGAACATTAGCTGGAGATAGACACCAGCACCCTCCATACCCCACCAAGGGACAAGGGTGTAAAGAAAATGGATGGAGGGATGAATTCCAAAAACATTTACACTGTTTTAAAATTCCAACTTTAATCATTTCATTATTTTTCATTCTTAGACTCAGATTTATTTAGGTCAGCACTGGTGTCTCTCACGCAAACACCAGTGCTGCCTCATTTACAATATCTCCACTCAAATGTTGCAGAAATGACAAAATGATGATATTACTATTGCTTTTTATGATTGCTTTGCACATTGAGATTTTGAAAATGAATAAAAAATAAAAAAGCATTACATCTATTATTATCGCTTCATAATTCCATGCAACACAATGGAAATTATTAATCTTGCTTCATAAAGATCCACGCACCCTGGCATGACAGATGCTTAAAGATGAAACAAAACTGACCTACTTTCAACTCAATTCAGCAAAAGATGATCTGACCTCATGGGTCACTCATAGAGATTAGAAATTTAATTTCTGGGTTTACAGATGATCCTTAAAGAGATGCTCATATCACAGCAAAAGTAATGCAGCCTTCCCTGATGCTGTTGGACTCTGATTTCCACAGACTTAATCAAAACACTCATGCACTATTCAGACCAGGGGTACTTTAAAAGCAGCACCAGCAGCAAGAGGTGACAGGACAAAACAAAAGACTTTATTTTCTTATGTTTAGAATTTGACAACAGACCAACAAAAACGCAGAAGATAGCAAAGAGAATGATATCGGTTTTACATCCCCAATAAATAATTTCCAAACTTTAATGACCCAATAATATCAAAATGTCAAAAATCTTTACAAAGCCAAACACAGAATGTCAGAAACTGGTCTAAACAATGGTCACATAAAAATACGAGGAAACAGTGATTTGATTGAGCCTAACAGTCTTTGTTGCTGGGCATATTGTGACAATAGCTGCAGCAGTTGCAGTTTCTATAGCAGAATCCACTTGGCTACATTAACATTTTGATGAAATATTGTCTCACAGCATTTTTGATACAGTCATAAAATAGGCTGCAGTGGTCTGAGAGACAGGACTGCCTCTCAGATAACTTACATAAATCAGATGTTTTGCACTTAACCTCTGCTAGATGCAACAAAAATATTTTCAGTATGTTTAATACTGACACATTCACACACTGCTTGCAATACAGGTACTATAGAGGAGTTAATCTGCCATTAGTAATTTCATTAAACCACTATCTTCTTAATAATAATTAAAAACATAAATAATAAATCTATCTGTCTTACAAACCTCAACTTGGAATTCTACTATTGAACTTAGTTCTTTTTTTGTGTGTTTGTTTTATGTTATGGTGCATTATTCTAATACTTATCACTTTAGAATAAAATAATATGTACAGAGGAGAATTATTTTACCACATCCAAAAGTACAAAAGATAATTAATAAAGCATACTAATTGCATCTTTGAGCTTGTTTATTTAAAAACAATAATAATGAATATTCAAAGTTTCTTTCTCTTGTAACATAGGATTAACAGACATTCAGACATTGTCGGAAACGTACATGCGGTGTCTAAACAAGTCAGATGTAGTCTCAAACTGACACGCATTAACCACTGTGTGTGGAGCACATCATCAATCTCCATGTCCATATGGCAACAGTTCCCCACAGTATCAGATCAGGGCGTAGGTGGTAGAACATTTACATCATGTGCAGAACCTGCAGTCATCAATGCAGTTGCCCTGGGTTCGATTTACTGCATGTCTTACCCTTTTCTCTTTGTCTATTTTCTGTTTGTACTGTTCAATAGAGGCCACTCGAGCCAAAAAAATCTTAGAGTAAATAGTTGCAGAAAACAGACATAAGACTAAAAAATAAAGTATCTGTTGGTTGATAAATGACTAATGAAGTATTAGAGAAATTGTAGGTAAAAGGACAACTATAATCTGTCATTGTAAAGTGACACACAACATGGACAGACATTTCAAATCATGGTCCAGAGCTACAAACAGTGGAGCATCCATCCATTTTCTAGCACCCTTGTCCCTTGGTGGGGTCAGGAGGGTTGCTGGTGCCTATCTCCAGCTAATGTTCCAGGCGAGAGGCGGGGTCACCCTGGACAGGTCACCAGTCTGTCGCAGGGCAACACAGAGACACACAGGACAAACAACCATACACACCTAGGGACAATTTGGAGAGGTCAATTAACCTGACAGTCATGTTTTTGGACTGTGGGAGGAAGCCGGAGTACCTGGAGAAAACCCATGCATGCACAGGGAGAACATGCAAACTCCATGCAGAAAGACTGGGGCTGGGAATCGAACCTAGAACCTTCTTGCTGCAAGGCAACAGCTCTATCAACTGCACCACTGTTCAGCCCAACAGTGAAACATTTAGGCAAATATATTAATTGTATGATAAACATCCAGATTGTACATACATTCATTTTTAAATATTTTCTTTTTTACGTCTGAAGAGATACCATCTTTTCGCAAATTCCTAGCAGAGCTAGCGACTAACTCAAAGCATAACTTGATTTTATTTTATCAAAGTTAATACTCCCTCTTAATAGTTGGGCATTTAAGTTGCTATACAAGTGATACAACAATGACAAATTAGCTAGACATGGAAACAACTGTTTAGACAAGGTTGTTGTTTTGCTTTTTCTTGGTGTTCTATGCAAAGCAGCTCTGGTATCCTCATCATCTAAGCAGGCTCAAAGGAGGTGTCACAAATTGACACAAAAAATATATTAACAAAAACCTAAGAAATGTATTATACAAATAAATTGCCTTCCACTCTAATTAGCATGTTTGTTGTCAGAGATTATTATTGTTTTGTTGCTGAGCCCAAAATAAAAAAAACAAAAACAAAATATAATAATAATAATAATAATAATAATAATAATAATAATAATAATAATAATAATAATTTGTCTTCTTTATTTCAACAATCATCAATAAAACTGAAGATTCACAAAAGTCGTGAGGAGACAATGACTTGTGCTGGCCTTTAAACCAAGAAAATTATTACTTTTTTTCTTTCTGTTATGCAGCACCTTCTGTCATATCTCGACGCTCCCCAAGAGACAAATCTTATTTCACACAACTAAATATAATCCCCCTTCAGGGGCCTCAAGTGGTCTGGAGGGCCTTCTGAGAATATTTGGAACATTTTGCCTATTTTTATCCGTCTTAAAATACCTGCAAATTCAACCAAATGACTGATGATTTCATTGACAAACAAGCAAACAGCCATAGTGGGTCAAAAAGCACAACTTACACAGCTTTTACTCTTGTATATTTTAGACCTAATGAATTATTTATTCTGACAATCAAGTGTATTTGAAGTGTTTTAAAATCTGTACACTTTTCTTCTCAGTCGAACCCCTGGGAGTTCCTTACGGATAACAACAATGTGATATTCACTGTCAGACACAGGTAAGATGGCTGCCTGTAACACATTAACTATTGATAACATACCAAACGATATGCTGGGCTTTTTTAATCGGCAAGTGAGAAAGCATCTATAAAAATCTTTTAACTTTATAAATCTAAAAACTTTATTTTGCATTTGAATGAGTTGTTTTAGTGAAGCTAACTCATCAGTTTACCATCAACTTCAGTTTTAATGTTTATTCTATCATTTTAAGCTGTAAGTGTTCTGTTATGTAATCAGTTTGTTGCTGTCAATTTCTGTATTTGCCATTCTATTATTTTTAATCCAAGATAAACATTTGTTTTGAAATATACAAAAAATACAGCTTTCTTTAGCACACTTCCAGCAGTTGCCAGGAAAAAAATAAAAAATAAAAAATCTTAACTATGAAGATCCACACCAGCTAAACATGTTGACAGAATATGCATAAGTGTACTACTACTACATTTCATCCCTGTACTCTCTCTGCAGATAGTACATTTTATCCTGGTGTTCTGTGTTTATTCTCACCTGGACTGAGCCATTAAAGGAGTAAGTGCTGCTAACTTATATGTAATATTTTTCTCCAGCATATTTTGCTACTGCACATCTGTTTCTGACCACTAAAGAAGTCAGTAAGAAAGAATCTGTAAACATTAAAGCTATTTTTTTTTTCTAAAAGTGGAAGTGCCTTTGGACCAGTACATGCTGTGCTTGTGGTTCCTTCTTGCTAAGGAGTTGTTCCACTGCACCTTCACTGTATGTTTACTCTGAATGAGGCATAGCTGCAAAGATGCCAACTTGCTAACAATCGATTGTTGTAGAGATGATACAAAATTTATAGGTTTTGTAAACTGTTCTGCTCCTATTCAACCCCCCACCCCCAAAACGCAAAAACAAACAAATAAAAAACAATTCACTTCCATAAATGTGATCGGCATCCAAACACAACAGATTAATGGGTGCGGAACGTCACTATTTTACACAAGCACTTCCATTCCAGAAATCAGTTTAAGTAGAGTTTGCAATGTGTCACAAAGTTGATTAAAAAATGCACTCTGCCCAGTTATAGCTCTTCAGTGATTTTACAGTTATCATTCATGGTCTTACTTCAATTATTATTATGAAATCGTTGGTTATACTTAGAAAAGTCTAAGAATTTAAATATTTCCTAAGGAAAGCAAAAATGATTGGAATTTTCTAAGATGTAACACCATTTTAAAATGGGAAAGATGTATATTATAGCCCATTGCAGTCATTTGGCAAAATAAGAATTTGACTATATTATTTTATAACTGGATTCCCCTTTCAAGTTATATAATTTATTGTATCTATGAATTGTTTTGAGGTGAATTTTGCTGTGAAATAGCATCATGTAAACAAGCTGAATTAAACGGAATTGAATTTTCAGGCAGAAACTTCTGTCACATGTTTTACTTTGAGAACTGTTTATGCCTATTTTATCTGTTGTAGAAGACATGCAAATTCAAACAGATACTTTCTCTCACAAAACTAGCAAAACAACCTCAATGTATTGGTTACCAAGCATACATTTTATTGTGTGTTGTATATTCATATTCAATGAATTATTCATTATGCCAATCAAGTGTTTTCAAAGTATTTTAAAATCTGTACACCTCTGACAAATCCCCCATAGTCTGTTATATGGATAACAACACTGTGACATCCACAATCTGCCACAGATAAAATGGAATACAGAACAGCAGCATAAATATAGCTGCAGGTGAAATTATGTCTCCATATGGTCCAACGATAAATCCATCACATGTGTCATTAACCAGAGTGCGTGATAGGGACAACATATTGTTTCTAGTCTGTTGCCAGTGTGTTGTTGAAGCAAAGTGCTTGGAAAACTTAATTACTAAGATGTATTCAAAAATGGAAATTATGCAAGCCTTAAGGCGACTAGATAGGCTTTTAAATCTCACTGGCTTTACTCATTGATGTTCCTCTAACTCCAATGCCAAGATATTGTCAAAAACTACACAAGTATTACAGAATTATTTTTTTGCATAACATCAATGTGCATATTGGTGTGATATTGACATTTGATTCTTACAATTAATGCAGTCCCTTTCTGAGGTTCCCCTGATGGTTTGTCGTTTCCCAGTTTCAGCAAATGCATGCCATTCAGCATTTTCAAATCCATCAGTGCCCTGAACAAGTCAAAGCAAAATGTATGTAGATAATCAACAGAAAGATACGCTACAAAGATTAAGCGCTGGAAAAATATTCTATTAACTTCTCTGACAAATGGGATGTTCTACTAGAATGTACGACTAACTACGACTAACCTGCACTTGCTGGCAACTGCTTTGAAAAGCTTTATAGAGACGTAATTCTGCCACATTGAGTTTTCTAGCAGTCTGTCTCTGAGAAAAAAAGACATTTATTCAACAATTGGTTGCTTTGACTGGTATTAGGCCAATCTCACCATTAGACTGAAAGATAAAAAAGATAATCATAAATCATAATCTCTCTTTGACAAGGTTGTAAGTTGCCGAAAGTCCCATTGATTCTTTAAATTCGCTCTACATGCAGACGCCTCGGCACGATGTATACCCTACTGGGTTGTGCAAGCACTTACCACAGGGCTTTAAGAGCTCTAGCTTTGATGTGTAGTTAGATCCACAGACATAAAGGGAGGGAGTAATACAGAGAGGGAAAGAACAAGTATTAGGTTCAAGGCCAAGTTAGTTTGATTTTACACTTTCAAGCTGGATAACAACCGTTCAAAGTGAAGAACAACCCAGAAGAAAAGTCACTGGAGATCTTACTATAATTAAGATAGACTAATCACAGTAAAGGTTACTTTCAATAGATGTTCAGCAACAAGAACCAACAAAGAAAATTAAACACAGACGTTGTTCTCTGCTTTATACCTAGTTTACATAATATATTGCTTGACTGTCAGTGTTACCGTGTTAATTCATGCACTTCATCTGACAATTTTAATGCATTAAAATTACATAACGCAGATTAATCTAACTACTGCTTTGATCTAAAAGCCTCTCTCCTGTGCAGGGTTACCCAGTTCACAGCAGCGCGTTATGGACTCGACACCCTGGGAGCAGGGGCGCAACTACATATTATTCAGGTGGATGTGAAAACATAAATCGGCTCCCTCCCTCCCCCCCTCACACACACACACACAAAGAAGGTACATCAGGGTGAAGGAGCGTAGAAAACATACGCTTGCTCTACAGCCACCCCCCAGACGAAGACACGTAAAAGGTAAAACTCACTACATTTACCTCGTTATGTGCACGAGGTGAAGGAGCGTAAGAGCGAGCTGAAGTGTACGCAAAGACATCATCGGCGGCCGCCCCCTCCAGACGGGATTTTGACGCCGCTCTGGTGCAGCGCCCCTATGCGTTGCATGCGCTGCATACCCACTTTTTACGCCACTGCCTGGGAGCAACAAACAACAGTGAGAGATCAACGTTTTCTATGACAGCAGACAGCAACAAAAGTTAAACATTTTCAGCTTCCTTGCAGATGTACGTGTACAGCTCAAAATTTCCCACGCATGGATTTAAAGGGCTATGGGGACAGTTACCCAGAGTTTTTTTTTTTTCTTTTTAATTCACATACATTTGAGTCAGATATGTTGAACCAGGAACACATCTAAAACTTACTGGACACTCAAGGAGTGGATTTGAAGACCCCTCCCAGAGACACTGTGTCCAAGCCTTGTCCAACTCAAATATTTTAAATCTAATTAGAGGCCCAAGTGTGATTTAAATCCAACATATTATTTTAAATTGCAGCAAATTTTAAAATATTTACAGATCTCCGACTTTGCATTCTGTTGGCTTAATAGTTTAACTTCTCCTGTTTTTAGCTTTTGTTTAATATCTTATGGCTCCATTTGGTCACTGTAACCCATAGGGTGAGTCGAGTGCAAATCTCTAGGGATGTGTGATTGATAGGACTGGAGTGTTAATTATAGCAGTGCTGTGTTGTATTTTTATTACCAAAAATGTTCAGTTGGTTTCTTCATTTTTGTTGCTTTAACTTTAACTTTGATAACAAAACCTTTTGTGCTTCGCAAAGTAGGACACATGTTTCACTCACTCAAATTTGTAGCAGTGTGTCAGGGTGAGTAGGACAGGTCTTGCCAAGCTTCTCAGACAGGAAATATGGGAAGACTGGTTTTATTTAACAGCTCATTTAGCATTCATGTATAGTACCTTTAGCCCAGGTTCTTAATGGCCTGTATCCCGCGGGACTTGTCAGAAGATGTATGAAAATGCAAATACATCAGCAAGATGTGCACTCAGCCTCTTGGAGTAATGAGATATTAAATAGAATTACACTTAAAGCTTGGACTTATCTGCAAAATTTTAGGTGGTCTTAGAATTGAAGCGTTAACATGAGTCATTTGAGCATTGTGTAAAAGGGGATTTGTTTTTTAGAACAAGTTGTAGTTCTTGAGATTTTCTACCAGGTCAGTCAAGAAACAGAAGGAAACTAGCATGTGATCATCTGTCTCTGCGGTGTAAAACTGAGATTGAGTCCAATTTCTCTTAGCCACTCTTTATTATGAGAAATACAGGAGAACATGGCATTCAGGTAAGGCAGATGTTTGCTAATCTTCATATCTCCAAGAAAAAGGAACTTTCCAAAATTTGCCTATATCTACAATGAGCTAGAATGGATATCTCCCTCCTACGCAAATCTCCCTTCACTGCTCTGTCTGGACTTTCTCCCATCGATAAGGATTTCTCCAGTAGACTTTCTGCCAGGCCAGTCAAGAAACAGAAGGAGAAGTTGTGAATGATGACGTCAATTTTCTGCACTATTTTGAAATTGTAGTCTGCCTGTAGCTTTCGCAATGGTAGTGGATAAGTGAATGGCTTCATTCAGTCTGTTTTCCACACTTCCACATATTAATATTAATAACTGTCTCATTTGGATCTTTACAGTGAAGACTGACTGCTTTATGTGTCATTGCATGGACTTGGCAGATTACATACACATCACAGGAAAATGTTAGTGATTGGGTAACATTTAAAACGTCAACCGAGTCCAAACCTCTAGAAGGCAATAGTAAGCCTATAGGTTCCAGACCAGAGGAAGACGTCAAGTTTAGAACAAGGGATTGTTTTTACCAGGCTAAAAATCAGTGTACCGGAATATAAGGCGCACCTTCAATGAATGGCCTATTTTAAAACTTTTTTTCATATATAAGGTGCACCGCATTATAAGGCGCATAGAATAGATGCCACAGTTATGTTGCCACCCATCCGGTATTGAACGGGACATGATTTGTTCCGTTCACTACAAATATGGATGTCTAATAATAAAAAATTGGTCCCGAGTACTACTGTATATATAGCATCTGCACTAGTCATTGTTTCACTCATGGTTTTGGTGTTGCGAAATTGTGCCCAACTGCTTTCTGGTTAGCACCGAACAACCAACACGCTGCCGCCGCAGACTCTGTCTCTCTTCCACCGACCCCCACAGCTTTAAATGTATAGGTGCTGGTCCCTTGGTAACTCTAGCCGAAGCTCCCCGGATAAATGTCTAAAGCTACTTTGTTGACATAAAGAATGTCAACAAAACAGTCCGATTCCGGTCAGCGAGGAGAGCCTTACGCAACTGGAATGGGGCATGGCCGGACGATGGTCACCCTTCTCCGTTCGCGCACAGCATGTTGGTAGAAAACGTGACGCTAGATGACCTGCAGACAACCTGATTATTAGGTGGGTAGGTAGATACATAGACATGTCTATGGGTAGATAGGTCAGTCCAACTTTATTAACAAACCAGTTTTTTGACAACTATCCCAGCATGCACTGTGCGCTTCTTCTACCGGGGAAAATGAAGTCGGCAGCTGCTTACCGTAGTTGCTAGACCTGTTGTGGCTCAATATTGGTCCATATATTAGGCGCACCGGGTTATAAGGTGCACTGTCGGCTTTTGTGGAAATTTAAGGTTTTTAGGTGTGCCTTATAGTGCGGAAAATACGGTAATTGTTAAAATATTTAAAACAGTTGGATTCTGATAAACAAAGTGATGAGAATGGCAAGAGTGCATAAACATCTCAGAGAATTCAGCCATTTTTTTTAATCTGAGGTTATGCCACTGCAACAATATTTGAGTCTATCTTAACGTTTTATCTGTACCATGCATGTGAACTATTGTGGAGAGTGCTGTATCTGTCTTATTTATCATACTTTTACTATCTGTTATGCCTATTCTTTGTTAACTAATATACATGAGTGATAAATGTGTTTTGAAAAGGAGGAGATAAGCGCTGCTTCATCCAAAAATATCTGTGGCCTCCCAGCACCTTCTCTGTAATCGTCAGGTTAGGAGGAGAATTGTGAAAAAAACAAACTTTTGTTTGTAAATTAAAAGAGTGGTTTGCTTTTCAATTTCAAGGGAAAAACTAACTTCTTGAGGAAAGAATGTAATCACAGGATCTATTATTGCTGCCAGGGACTGTAATTCCCTCCTTTTACACATAAACACACAATAGCGCAACATAGAGTCATGTGTCAGATGCCTAGTATGTCCTTATGGTTGTTGCTAAAACTAAGACACGGATATTCTTTAATTTCCTGGAAAATTACTGTTATAACAACCCTAATTTTAGCAGCTAGATAAATCTGTGGTGCATGAAGAAAAAAAATAATATTTCCAACATTGCAGCAATAGAATCAACTGAAGAACAAATCCATGACTAATGTTTATCAAAAGCAATTTTTCATCTGAAGCAAGTCATACATTATACTGAAGTGTTTTCCTGCCTTTCTAAAATCGTGCAGGTACACTTACTATGTGATATACTTTGGTACATCCATCCACACACAAATTGAACCAAATGCATAATCAATATTCAGCTTGTGTTGATACTGTACTTTCTGAAGCAACTCTATTTCTCTTCATAATATCCCCTTGTAAGCTTTTGCTGTGTCTGAAAGATCTAAAGTTCATGACTAGCCTTTGGCTGCAGAGCTTTTACAGCACACATGGACACACACACCACATGTCTTTCCTTTGGACAGCTTAGGTTGTGAGGGGAGGGCTGGACTGTGGGGCTTTTATCAGGTGCTGTAAGGTGTCATCAGTGAGTGTTGCTGTGTTAATGTGTGGAAGTCCACTGTCAGCTCCAGTCTCCTTGTCAGCAGATGTCCGCTGGATCACTGCCAAGCAGACCTCCGCAAGTGATTTCTGTTTTTTTTTTTTTTTTTTTTTTGCAACTTCTGTCATGCACAGCAGGAGTGGAGATGCTACTCATTTTATAAAAGAAAAAAAAATCCTTCTCTGGCAGCCTGACCGGTTTCAAACATTGTGAATTATTTCAGTTTCTTATTGTTTATTTCTCATTAGTACAAATATCCCCACTCCACTATAGGGTCTTCTGATACAAACAACCTCCCAGGCGATGGTCTCTGCAAGCTCCATCCGATTTATATGTAAAATTATCATGACCTTTTCACAACACATTAATGTCTTGGTGACATTTAATGTGCAGAAATTAAACTTTAACAAATTATAGCTTGAAAAGTGGTCTAAAATATTAATTACAAGAGGATTGGGGGCAAAGATGAGTCGTTGCATCTCTGCAGATTCTGAGATATAGAAGGATAGAGACCTAAGATGGAATTTGTGTGATGAAAATAGCCTTAAGGATGAATATCACACGGCATATGCATTTTCCAACTCAAGATAATGTCAAAGATTTACCAAAAGTTTCATTTATTTTACAGTCATATGTAAGTAATGATCGTGGCGGGTTCCTCTTGTAAACAGTGAGTTGAGAGTTTGAGCCCAGACTCTGTGCGCCTCTGTTATTGTGTCTTTTAACAAGACACTTCACTTGGTTTGCCTGCTGGTGACGGTCAGAGGACTCGGTGGTGCAGCTGCATGGCTGGAGTGGAGATGCTAATTGTTTATAAAGGAAACAAAAAATCTTCTGACATCTTGACCAGTTTCAAATCTTTCTGAATTATTTCAGTTTTTCATTGTTCATTGTGTATTTCTCAATACACAATGAATGAGATGAGTTGCTTTTGTCCAGCCACACCAGGGCAGTTGTGGCTACAATCCAGTAGCTTTTTAGAATGTATGTCTGAATGGTTGAGTGACTGAATGCAGTATTCTGAAGTAAAGCGCTATACAAGTACCATTTATTATTTACGTGCCTTCTTCTATTGCAGTCTAACAATAAAAAGACAACTGGTCAATATAGAGTATCCTTAGCATTAACACTAGTGATGTACAAATCAGGCTTTTCAAGGGGTAATATCGATTTATGTTCTATTTGAGCGATTCTGATTTCTTTGCTCATTGAACAATAACACATTAAAAGGCCAGGAATGGGCGGGGAATAGCTGAATGTTTCTTTGTAAGCAGCTTTGCACAGAAAATAATGAATTACAGCATACTTATAAGCATTTCTTTTGAAACTTTTGTATGCATTTGTTTTTATTGCACTAAAATAAATTGCATCAACGCTCATGCTGTTGGTTGATGTTTTGTAAACTTCAAATTGTGGGAGTTATTATATTTAATGGATTTAACTTAAAAAGAGGGGAAAAAATCTGATTATTTTTATGTTCTTGACCAATTTATGTGGTCAAGAGTGAAATACAACAAACTAAAGATATAAAAAAAAAACAACTTGCTAATGCTACCCACTGAGATACCATGAACATCCATTAAAAAAAGGCTAAATCCCGGCCAGTGTTGGAATCGTCTTCTTGGCTAGAAAAATCGCTGGCAGAAAAAATTCGTCTATGGTCCTCATGTGTAATTTGATCACATTACCTGACTCCACAAGGTCAAAGATTTTTAAGAAACCATTTCCTATGCTATTGTGCAAGATTTGCTAGCTGCCAGAAATGCCACCATATTGACAATTACCAACTGACACAGCCAAAAAGCTATATGTAGTTCATGTCAGAGAGTTCATTTAAGCTACATTAACGCAGTAAGACCAGAGAGACCCTGGCAACAGCTCAATATTTTCCTGAATAGAAGAGGTTCCCACGGTTCTCAACAGCTGTCTAATAAATGAGAGCACACTGTGGGAGGTATATTAATCACTAAAGCTCAACACCAAGACACAAAATCCTCACTCAGCCCACCTGGTTAGTTTTTATAGAACCAAGGGTCAATCTTTTGTAACACAAGGCCGAGTATTTTTATTTGCTGTGCTGAGGGGATGAGCGTAGGCAAGCATGTGTCTCTGTGTGTGTGTGGAAAGTTCAAGACTTGGGAGTTTAAACCTGTTCCTTCTTGTGCCAAAACTGGCAAATTCTCATGTAAGATAAACACCTTCTTTTCCTGACAGATACCACACTTTTGTATCACACCCGCAGTTCCTAAGGCGAGAAGAGAGATGAGCTGTGTGATAATGTTTTACAGCTCATTTAGTATTCATATAAAGGACAGTTTACTTTTAGGCTTAGCTGGTTCAGAGGGGACAAAATGTCACCTACCACTACAGGACATTTACTTTTACATTAAACATAGTTCAGTTGGAGGTGGCACTATGTTACAATGATCTTAACACAATACAGGAAGACACCTGTGAGCATTTTAATGTAACTTAATCGTTTGGTTCACAGTTTTTTGCCGATATATTTACACCACACTTATTTTATTTTATTTTATTTTTTTATGTGACTGACCAGCATGAAGTAGTGCATGATTGTGAGGGGACATGATTTTCAGCATTTGATACAAATGAAATATTCAGAAGTAGGGATGTGCCGATCAGGTTTTTTTCTCCCGATGCCGATACCGATCACCCATGAGGGCCGATCGCCGATTCCGATCCCCAATACCGATCACATATTTTTTTTTTTTTATCATAAACACTACCATTACATTATGTGAAAAAATGAACCATGAATTCACCTTAATTTAGACAAAAACTTGTTTTTAATAACTTTTCCAAGAAGAAAACTAAACAAAACAGGCATTGTGCAAATTGAACTGCTATCAATAATACTATCTTTAACAGACTGATAACATATGAGGCTCCTAAGAAGCTAAATAATGCAAAGAGCCAAAATAAAACCTCTCAACATTGCCTAAAAATTCAAGTATAAAACTTAACATTCAAAGGCAAAACAAGGATCCATTACAATAAACAATCCAGAGTTACTGAATGAAAACTTCCTGTTAGCATAGCGGCTAGCTGGTTACTGCTAGTTCTGATTGGCTGTTTCTGACTGAGCGGAGTAATTATGCAGAGCAGGGAGGAGATCGATTATTTTTTTTAGAGATTATCTGTCTCATGTTAAGGACAGAGAAAGTTTTAATACGTATGTAAAATGTATTTTTTAGGTTAGATGCTGCAGCTTTAAACAGGTTCGGTGTGAGAGTCGCTACCGGGTGGAGCAGAAGCGGCTCCGTGTCAAATATTACTAAATATTAAATATTACTAAATATTAAATATTACTACCTGTAGCAGAGCAGCGGTTCAACAGCAGAACCAGCGTCTTACATCGCAGCTCCAAGACTTAAATAATTTAGCGGGTTATTAGTTTATCTTTCTGACCGTCATGCTAATCCGGGTGAGTGTTTGTAGCTGCGCTGTTTTACCTGCTGTCTGATCCTCCATGTCTTTTTACTGCACTGAGCCTCGATGTAGCCAAACTCCATCATTGTTTTTATGTCTATTAGCTTCGTTGTATTGATGCATTTTGACCTGCTTCTATTTTCCGCCGCAACACGCAAACGTCCTCATTCACTCAGTGCGTTATAGTTACACATCGCTTCGGATTTGTTGCTGCGCGTTTGCGCAGTGAAGGAAAGAGGAGACCAGCTGGACAGACAGGCTGGGAAATGAGATGCAGGTGATCGGTATCGGTTCAAGAGCCAATGATCGGCCGATCCCGATCATCACCGATTTCACGGAAATCGGCCGATTATGATCGGTGACCGATCGATCGGCACACCTCTATTCAGAAGTGTATCATGCATCTGCATTCATCTCCCTGACTAAACCCTTAAGTAGTCTTTTGCTGCAATTATATGACTGTTGTTTTTTTGGAATGTGACTCTACTTGCTTTGGCATGTATGTAGTACAATGTTTATCCATTCTTTATTCTTTTAATAAAGAATGCTTATTTTTTGTGCTCAACATTCCCACTGAGAATCTTCTCTCCCTGTGCACTGGTTCCATACCTGAGTCAGATGCAAAACGACCACCAGGATCTTAATAAAAATTATGTTTGATATGTAATAAAATGTTGTCATTTTCTAAAAGATATATATTTTTAAAATCTGATAACTGAGCCTGTGCATATTCTAATGTATCTCAAATATTGTAGTTGCAATGTAGTTAAATGTAAAAATGTTCAGTCATGAACACTTTTTCAAGTCACTGAGGTACTCACAAGTTGTTTTTTTATGCTTTACAATATGCATTGCAACTGTGATTATTTTAAAATCTTTTCCTTTTCCAGTCATGAAATTGGGAAAAACATTTGCTCTTTCTTTATGTCGGCGCATGGCTAAGTTAGACCTCCTGAAGAACATTTCTTTTTTTTTTCTTCAGTCTGCCAATTTTCTTGACAATTGAAGCCAAGTGCTGGCTGAAAGAAAGAAAACGAGGTTTCAGGCTGATGCAAAAGCATGACAGCCCATCTCTGGCCTTTATGACTGCCAAAGCTCACCCTTTAAATAGCATCTCTCACTCCTGTACCAACCCCCACCCCCTCTGGCCTTACCAGAACAGTTTTTATCATCTGTGATAAAGTACCCGTGGCCTGGGAAGAATCAGTCCAGGATGTTTTCTGCATTAGGTCAGCGTGCACTAATGGAGAAACTCCTACAGACCTTGTCATTGCCACAGGGCAACAGGGTAGCAGACATTAAACCATATTACCTTTTCTCCCCCTCACTCTGCTCAGGCACACTGGAGTCACAGTCAATTAGAAATGTAATTAGAGTGCTCTGCATATGCAATTTATTTCAATCTAAATCATTTGACAATAAATAAGCAGTTATACATTTTGTCTCCTGCTCACAAATACTTCTCTGTTGGATTCCATTTATTCTGCGGCATTTAAAAAAAAAAAAAAACATCAAACAAAATTGCTTAATATGATTTTTTTTTTCAGAGCAGCATGTTTGGAGGCATCTGCATATTTGCTAAGAACTTCCACACCGACACTCTGATGATGATTCCACTCTGACTTGTGTTGTTCAGGTGTTGGGTGGAAATCAGCTGCCAACTCACCTGAGGCCACAATTAGCACTGAGCAGCTGCTGAGCTTTCTGTGCCATAACGGTTCACACTCTGTGGACACACACTGTCAGCTCTGCGAGATCAGCCGCAAACGGCAGCGAGCCCGTCCTTCCAGTTTCGGCTCCTCCATCCTGGATTTATGAGCACATTCAAGGCGGCTTCTGCCTCGTTTCATGCTGAATACTAAGTACCAGTTTTCCTCCTGCAGCAAAGAGGACATTAAAGTGACTTTCATTCATTTTCATCAGTGCATCTTTAGATGGAAGTGGTCCTTCAGCTTCAACTGCCTGTTGATCCCCTGCAGAGAGGAGACAGGCATTGGCCCATAGGTAACACAGGACAGCGCAACATCAATAGTGGTGGTGGCGCCATTAGTGGGAGACAGTAGTGGTGTGTGATGTGAATCATAGAGAGGGCTGGAGGGTTCCTGCTGTGCACGGCGCACAGCGTTTTAATGAATATTAGGAAAGTCTGGGAAGGCCTGGACAGATGGTTCCTCTTGAGGCATTTTCTGTTAGGAGCACCTGTCACATGTGAAACAAGTTACCCTGAATTATCTCCCCTGCTGTATATGCAGAAAAAAAGAAAAACATCATTAGAACAGATAGATCATGGTAAACATTTGCACTTTTGGGTTTGAAAGTGTTCCATCTGTGCAAAAATTGCAAAAAGAAACATGATTTTAAAGACGCTTCTCCATTTCTGTTGTCTTTTATGCGTATCTGCAGATGTTAAAGGGAAACTGAACTCAAACCTCAAAATGTTGAATATCATTTAGTGATAGATTTCCACAAAACATTTCAGTGATCCGTTTCTCTGAAATAACACGTTTCTAGTGTTTTTGTCAATAAATGCCGAAGCATTTTTTTTTTTTTTTTTTTTTACAAGAGGCATATTTTATGATTGTCTTTCACCTGATGTTAGCTTAAAACACTTTCAAGCTTTTCTTTCAGCCATTTCTGGATACTTTCATTTACCAGTAAATATACCACCTCCTACAGGGTCTAATTTTAAATACAAAAATATAAAACATGCAAACTTGCAGCCTGTCCTTCTATACTTACCTTAAAGTGTAACTAACCAAACCTGCACAAAACCCTGGTAACTCTGGACAGCGCAAATTTTGAAAAATTCCTGCTAAGTTGGTGGAGCCAAGTGTGGGGTGAAATAATTGGGACTGTAGTCACGCTGAGCATCTGGCACAGCAGCACTGTTGTTAACTTACAAACTTTGTTACTATATTTGCAAATTTCCACATCCCTCTAGTAACTTTATCTATATAAAAAAATTAACAAGTGTAGCAACTATTTTTTGTTATTAGAGACTTTTATGGTAACATCACTGCTGCTCAGCTGCAGCCCTGCTCTGTCCTGACGAAGCAGCGAGCCCCTCCTGCTTCCTGACCTGCAGTGGCCAATAGAGCAGAGGAGACCCAATCCACTTCGTGTCCACATTGTAAATAAATCACACACTTGTAAATCTGAGTAATAGTATCGATCAATGCTCACCACAGCCACACTCGCTTTTCCAACTCCTGACTCGCAACTGAGCAGCAAGATTTTTTCACAGATGACCTGTTTCATGTTCTACTGTCAGGATATGGTGACAGGTTTAACAATTATGTAAAAAACAAACAAACAAAAAACAACATTATTTTTAAGTTACCAAAGTTAAATGAAATATATACTGTATATATACAATTGACAGCATCAATTAACAATTAAGAGCTATACTTTTATGTTCTTGCCATGACTTGCTGCAATAATGCCACTTATGTGAATTATTTAAGATACTTTTAAGCTATTTACCTTTGAAACAGATTGCAAATCATATCTTCCTGTTTAAATCTAGAAGCAATAATTTACTTGGGCAAATTTTGCTCAAACAAATTTTTGTGCATTAAATGTCGAATTTAAATACACAGTAGACTTTCACATACACTGAGAGCAAAGGCCTGTAAGCTAAATATGACTTAAATTACTTGATGCTCCTTTGGTGTAGCATAGAGGATAATGGATTCAAATTCTAAATGAACAATATGTGTGAACTACTACATTGCGAAACAATCACAAGTATGAGTTTTCACCTTTATGCATTTACAGCAAAGTTATTTAACTTTAAATGTTTGTGCAAATATATATGCACAAACCTTGATATGCACTGGCTCGCATCCTTGCTGTGGCATCTAACACGGTGGAATTACCGGAGCTCACTAAACATAAGCCGCAGCAGAATTTCGTTCTTGTGCTGCCAGATGTCAGTGTAGAAAGCAATGTTTACATAAAATGAAGGTGTGAAAAAAGCCTTCAGAGCGGCGCAGATAAAGGAAAACCAAATATGCAGCGTGCTGGATCTGCAAGAGAAAAATCCTTCCTGGAAGCTGAATATGTTCCTCCCTCAAAACCTTTCTTCTCCTCGCTCCATGAAAAGGTTGTTTTCCTTTCGAAGGAGTGAAGGTGCGTAACAGCTCAAAGAGGGAAACAAGTTGCTACTGTACCAAAACAAACAGGATAAATTTCACCAGCAGAGGCAGTGGTGCAGAGACAAGGCTGACAACTGCCGCAGGACGCAGCGAATACAGCTTTCTGCCTAATCAAGCAGTCTTTTGAAAACACCGTCACTGTTATCCCAGCTTGATGTCAGCATAAGGTTTCAGGTGCCATCAAATCCAGAACAAAGACGAAAGGACTAAAGGGATGTTTAGCTTTATTTTACTGCGAGCAGCCACACTTTGAATGTTACTGCGTTAGACTATGCCATAGGAAGAAAGCTGAAAAGAGACCTAAAGCTATGAGGTGGAGGCTTTCTTTGCAGGATAATTGACTTGTCTCGTTGCTGTGAGCCTCCACAAAGGAGTGAAGGATTCAAGGTGAACACTGTCTTAGTCTCCTTCATTATTTTTTTCTGAATGTAGATATGTATGGAAAGCTATCACGAGTGTCTGCCTGACCAAGGTTAGGAAAATTTTATTGCATCTTTTAGCTGCTACTTCGAGTCCTGAACCTGCCATAAAACATTTAAAAGCAAGTTCTGTATAAAAAAATTCTAAACCTGGGTAGTCATGTGCCCTGAAAAACCTTTTGTGTCTTGTTTCTTTGTACTCTCCAAACAATAGCCTCAAAGTTTATCCTAAGATCAAAGCCAAACTCCCAGACATTCCAGTCCATGAAATAATCTCTCTGCTAATGTGAGAAACTCTGGGTTCTCACTAACTAAGATCACTAAATTATTAAATGATTTTCCTTTTTAGCTTAGTCTTGCATGTTGACAACAGCATTTTGACAACTGAACAAACAAGAGTTGCTTGAAACAGTGAGTGTGAAATCTGTGTCCTCTGTCTAGTATTAGTTTTAGTCTCAGTCCACTCCTTGTGAAGCACACCCAAATTCTGCAATGGATTTTGCTTGACAATCTTCTCGGAGCTATGGGTCTCTACTTTTCTTACCGCACCTCTTCCTCCCTCTCAATTATCTATTAATATGCTAGGATATAAAACACCTTAAACAGCCGTAAACAGTCTTCTTCAGCAATGGACTTTTGTGATTTTCCCTCCTTGTGAAGGGTATTTATAGTTGTCGTCTGGACATCGGTCAAGTCAGCAGTTTCCCCATGATTGTTTAGCACACTGAGTCACTATGACTCAAAGTGAAAAACTGTTTAAAGGCTCAGGAAACCTTTACATATGGTTTGGGTTAATAATCTGATTACACCAATATTATTTTTTTCATAGTATTCTACATTTCCGAGACACTGAATTTTGGGCCTTCAGTAAACCACAATCATAAGAATGAGATGAATATTAACAGCAAAAGCATCTTCTCAAAAAGTCCTGTAGTTGAAAAGAATAATAACATTAATGGTTACAGGTGCATTTCCAAGCTTCTGAATGTTCCTGTGAGTGTAAGGGGAGCTACAAGCCAAAGGTAGAAAGAACACACAAAACCAAGGAAGACCTGATGCTCCCCATAAGACTTCTGACAGAGAAAGATGATGAATAATTATAAGAGCCACAGAGCATTCAAAGAGAGCTTCAAAAAGACCTGGAAACAGCAGACACAAGTCCTCCCATGAAAAAATAATGCATTCAACTGCAGTGGCCTCTACATATACTTTCTGCACAAGACACCTTTGCTGAAGAATAAGCCTGTGGAAACTTCTTTGATGTTTTCTGTGAAAGATTTGGACAGACTAATGAAATAACTTAGAAGAATAAAATCTGGTCAGTTGAGGTCAAAGCTGAACATGTTGGATATAATTGTACAAATTATGTTTGAAGGAAGAATGGTTTTCACATCAATCCCCCCAAAAACACATCAAAATGAAGTTTGCAGGTGGCCCAACATAGGGCTTCCAGCATATGATACTGGCAGCCCTTATATAATTGAAGGATGGATGGGGGGATGAATGGACCATTCAATAACCAGACTTGTATCCAGTTGAAAATCAATGGAAAGAATCAATAATCAGACTGCATAGAAGGCATAAGACGGGTGTTGACACTTCGGGGGAAGAATAGAACGGTTTATAATCATAGCAGGACTACATTCTTATACAGATACAGGAGATGCCTGACAGTATGAGAGAAAGGTTTTTCCACAAGGTATTTAATAAAATTTGTGTGTGTGTTTATATATATATAATATATATATATATATATATATATATATATCTATATTTTATATATATAATATTATTATATATTATTTTATATTATTATATTAATAATATATATAATATAGTATAAAATTCCTCATGTTTCTTTCACGATCTAGTCAAGGACTTGTAATTACTAGCTCTTACAGCCACAGCATAGCAGTGGTGCTTATTCAAGTCAAAATAACTCAACGTTTAAGGTTAATCATTCATTCTAGATAATGAATTTGAACCTGTAGGAAGTGCTTGCTGATTAAAAGGGAGGGAATTTCCAGTAACATTAGAAACCTTTTTACCCTTGGAAGATTGACGCTTTGAATAACACAGACAATGCCGTATAATACATTAAATTGCATTTTTAAGTTGTGGTTGTCTTAACAATGGTGTTGATTCAATAATTTTGCTTCGGCCTTAATTTGTTCTAATCCACATGACCAAAACAAAATCTCCATGTGTTATTGTTTGAGTTCATGCTGAGTTAAAGTACTTAAGTTAGATAACAAGAATAAAAAGGACAATCTTGTTACTGAAATTTTATTTGCTTTTGCTGGTTTCAGCTTTCTGCACCATTTTACCAATTCTTACTTGAGACCCATACTGCGGTTTTTCCTCTGAACCTCCTCCCATGAACAAAACATTTTAGCCCCATGTACTTAATCATCTTATATCAGTTCATTTCTTCTGTTAATTAACTAATCCAGTGAGTAATGGTGTTGTGCAATAATAGAGTGGTTTGGCTATGAATAACTATTAATAAGTGTCATGGCATGCCTTTTTCAGAAACCAATGTGTCATGAGAATGAGGCCAAATAAGTATTAAAACTAATCGGTTTGTGTTCAGACATCCATTTAATTTTTTTTTAATGAAACAGAGTTTCAAAAAGCCTTTGCTTAATCAGAAGTCGGAAATGGCAAAAGAAGCAAGATGACCATCACTTGTCTTATATATATTGACTTATTCATTACTTCATTGAAGACTATTTTAACAAGCCAATTTTCATTAATTAGCCCTTCACCGCCAAGATTCTCAATAATCAGTCCAAACATCAATTTTACTTTTAGGAGAAACATGACGGTGGCACAAAAGAAAATTTTTAACATAAATCTCACAGGAACATGAATAAATTTGAGGTTAACCATGTCTGGATCTTGGAAATTTCATAAACCTAACCACATTATGGTAAATGTTGTAATTTCCCTTTTTTTATTTTTTAAATCACTTACAACTGGGTGGCTTTTTTTTTACTTTTTGCCATTGCCTTTGAATCTTCACAAAGACAAAAACAAAGACATTAGACATAATTTTTCCTGCTTAGTTGGGCCAATGTTTATGTCTAATAAAAAGGAAACAGTCTTCACATGTACCTTACCTGAAAACAGATGTTCTTTCAATTTAAAAGCAATCCAAAAAAACTGAATTACATTAACTTCCCACTTCCATCTTTAGAATGTAGACCAACAAAATTACAACAGCTGTAAAATTTTAAACATTTAAAAGTCTGAAAATAATAAGATTTTATATTTTGTCACTTATTTTTTCATGTTGTGTGTCCTTGTGTTCAGTGAAAGGAGAGCTACTTTACACAGCTATTAGCCTTCATCAGGAATAATCAAGAAAGTAATGCAAAGGAAACACTTCGGTTAGAATAACACAAAGTCTGACATGTGTAGGCAAGTTTGCTTGAGCTGAGGACTTAATAGAGGCCATGTTTACAGGTCTCAGCCTCTCTTCTCTGTGGTATCAATGTCTTCATCAGGCGAGGCAGGGAGGTTGGAAATCCTTTCCACAGAAAATCCTTAAATCTCAGCAGGCTTTGTAAAGGCAAATTAAACAATGTTCAAATTTAGCCTCTTCTCCCTCCAGCAGGAGAAAGTTGACTTTTCTTCTTTTCCCATCCATGCATAATGTAGAGTAACAAACTTGCTATTGGAAGGAAAATAAGGCTTGCACGATGAGATGAAAGAACAACTTTCAAACATCTGGCGAACAGATGAAGTCAGGTTAAGGTAAACAGAGTGTCCTTTTATGGCAGTACTCTGAGTCTCTTCAGAATCAGAGGTATGATGTGGAACACCTTCAAAGGAGCAAGGGGCCTGCACATCTTGTTTCAATTTAGCTTCTCACTGGCAGAACATACTCTTTGGTCATAATATACTCCCACAAAGATGATACTCAGGCCATGCTCAGACAGTCATGGGTTGATTTTCACCTTTGTCAGGGAATTGGTACTGTCAGACATAAAAATATATATACTAGTACAAGATTCAGTCTCTTTCACGCAGTCGTTTACTTAGATATTCACAAGCATACATATTTTCACAGTGACCTTCCGTGAAATCAGGGCGGGAGCAGATTAATTAGTTCACGGCCAGCCCTGAATACCTCATGCCAGACCTGCATGTAAGCCTGTACAACATCTGGCAGCTGGCATCTGGTGCCATACATCAAACTCAGACCTCCACCGTCCACGCCCCGCAACTCTGTGTTGGCCTGATCAAACTAACTTCTAAAACTAACATTTGCTTTACAGGGGTGGAAATGTGAAGTCTGCAAGGTTCCAGAGGCAGAACAAGTTTTTGTAGCTGCTTTCAAAAGGTCACTGCCAGTCCACGAAGCACGACTATATACTTATTTTCGGCTAGAGAGGAAATGTTAAATACGAGGGAATGGATGCATTTGCAGAAATGTTTGTTCAGCCATCTTTCTTTTTTTTTGTCTTTTTTTTTTCTGAGTGTACGTGGAAGTGTATGTAGCCTATTTCAACCTTAGGCTTTATACCCCCTGCAGCTGCTCCACGCACCCCCCTCTTGCCAAATCCTTTGATGTGACTAGCTGAAATGTCACGAACCTACAAGAGCTCCAACTGCTTAGAAAGCTCTAATGAACAGAATAGAAAACACAAGCCCTAAATCAGTGAGCAGGCAGCAGCAAGCCTGTAGCTGTCACGCTGATATCAGAGCAGGTCTGCGCTCCACGGTGAAGCTTCAGGGATAAAAAAAAAGGGAAAAAAAATCTCTGATAATAGGTAGCAGGCTTTAGGCTGTTAAAATGGGTCACTTAGTACTGCATGTATCAGTGAAGCACTCCTCACCTTTGTCTCCGTTTACTTAATTCTGATTTCTCACTCTAGACCTTTTGTAAATGTGCTGCCCTTCCACCAGCAGTATGTCACTCTCTATGACACTAAGTATATTTTGGACCTGTGATACCAATGCAAAGACTCAAATCCAACCCCAATGCTAGATTTATGGAGAGCCCATCCAATGGCTTCCAATGCAGTTTTTATTTATTCTCATCTCCCTTCAGTGATTTGTCTGGGTTTTCTCCCATTCAGTTCAATTTCCTCAACTGAATCATCAAACAGAAGAAGATGTTGTGAATGATGACATCAATTCTGAATTTTAGACTGCCTACGGTTGTAGTTTGGCAACATGGCAGCGGAAGAAGTGAAAAAAGCCATTCATTTAGTCTGTTGTTTTCTGAAGTTGGATGACTTTTTTTTTTAGCTCCATATGGTGTTAATATTATATTCTCTCATCAAAAGCACACCTGGAGAGTTGCTTAGATTCTTTCACACACTACCAAAGAGACAGGTTCATATGTCACCTACTGTTGGGTTAGTAAAATAAGTCGAAGTGGGCTGTTTTAGCGTCAGTAGTTTTTAGACTTGACAGCTTGTGGTTAAACATCACATTGTCAACCTGTCATCTTTTCACAGTTACTAACCAGCTATTGAAAGGAGTATCTGTTTGCTAGCATGTAGTATTTTATTATCATGTTTTGATGAGCTCTGATTTTTTTTTGTGCTATGACAGGAAGAAAAAATTGTTACCTCTTCTATATCTCCCTCTGTGCATGTTTCCATACTAGCTGGTGGGGGATAATTGAATGATTTTGTGCTGGGATCAATGAGATTAAGGATTGTGTTTATTCCTCTGTCGCTCTGGATTAGTGGTGCTTTTATATCTGCTATGAGAAATAGCATGTACAGTGCGCACACAGTTTACATGAACACTGTCAGAGGCGTTCTGAGGCCAACGTGCCTGCAGACAGGATAGCAAGATGGGGCATTAAAGCCTTAAATGTGCTTAACAAATTGCAAGTAAACATTACATTTCATGAGAATTATCATAAGTGAAAAGAATAGGAATTATAATAGAAATAGGTCCACACTTTTGTGGCAACACAATCACTGTGTTTGCTTTGTTTGAACCTTTGCACACATGTTAGGTTTAAAGCAGCTTCAGAGAAGGTTGTTCTGGGATTTTTTTTCTCCCCAAGATTTCATGTTCAAAAGTTAGAGGGAAGGCTCAGACGTTGGTAATGTAGGAAAAAGCCTGCAGGCGTGTCTATCTGCTGTTATGTGGGTAAGAGGAGTTTTTGCTATTATTAACCTTCCTATGACTCCCGTTCTTCCACCAATCCACCCGTAATCCTAATAATCCACCAAGCTTGTGCTCCCATCCCTCTGTAATAAATGCCAGATGCTGATAGCTCAGATAAACAACAAACCTGTGTTTTTATCCAGAGAAGAAAAAATAAAGCCGAGAGAGCTGCTGGAAACTTCGTGCTGTGAGAATGGAATAGAAAAACAACGATAAATATATGCAGAGAAAAGATCTCGTCGACAAACCATCTTACACGAATGGATTACTTTTTAAGTAGCAGATGATGACTTGGAAAATATCAAGCCTTCAGTTGATGTCTTTAACTGAGACTGTAACTTGTAAAAGTATCTGCCCTTACAAAGCCCCTTGAATGTTTTCACATTTTTCCCCCAAATTATATCCACAAACTTCAATGTATTTTTTTGAGTTTTTATGTGAGACCAACACAAAAAAATCCAAGGACAGGACACACACAAACAAAAATCTGAAATCTGTGGAATACCCCTGTGTTTACTAATAGAGCCATGCATTTCTTAATTCATTTTCTCTAAAACATTTTTACCAGAACATTGTCTACTAATACAGTATCAGAATAAAATAATGTGCTTTTTTCACAAGTTAGCACTACGTTGTTTTACTGTTTTACATTTTTGGGGGAAAATAATGACGATATAGAAATGTGACAAGAATTCCACAGTTTAACATATTATCTTCCAATATCTGTTAATAATCTTACAACAACTTGTGAATGGTGATTCAGATGTTACCTAAAACTCTAAAGAGACACATTCACCAGTGTAGATTTGGTGTACATACTGACAGTTCAAAAGAACTGCTGAGGGGCTATTGCAAAACGAAAAAAATACTGCCTGTCTGCACCCAAAGCTCTCTGGCTCTCAGTGAGAGCGAAGGCCAGCAAGGCATTGTTCCGATTCATCTCCCCGGGTCTTTCCGACCTCTGCAGATTGCCTTCAACATTCCTTGCAGGCAAGCTGGTGGTGATGTTGGCCCAGGGAAAGTATCATCATGTGCAAGAGAAATGCAGCAAAATATATAAGGGATTTGTCTGTCTGTTCGTAGAGTGTAAACCACCAAGGCTTAGTCAAACATGGTACAGAACACTTTGGTGTAGAACTGAGGGGATCTAGAGTTTGAATAGAAACACAGTGCTTTTCCTTTTTCTTTTAGATGGCAGAAAAAAAGAGGTAACAGCAGGAAAAATTGAGGGTAATCTTTTTCTAAAGAGACCTACAAGCAGGTAATACCATTCAAGTCGATGAGGTGACGGAAATAATTTTCAAAATTTCCACCTAGATTGTGCCTCTCAGTAGCTTGTATTATATTGTTTCTTTTTGTCACTCCTGGCAGTGATTTATACTCAATGACAGGAATAGTCTGACTGACCTAGTTCCAGGAATGCTTTGTTTCCCTGCTCCTTTCAGCTGAAGAATGCTCTGGCCTTGACTAATACTAAATCACACTATTTTGCCTGTAAGGTTTTCACAGGTTGACTTTATGGGGACTATAGATGCATTCTTATCCATGATACACACCAAATATATGTTGCATCTTTTATAATGACGGATATTAAGATACAGTGAAAAAAGTATTTTTCCTCTATTGGGAACATGAGCTAATACAAAATTTTGCTTCCAAATGATAACGTCTTTTGTGAAGGAAATAATTTGTCCAAAATAATCTGGTCCTTTATAAGTGTCCCCTAGTTAAGTTATAAAGTAAGTCTGATTAACAATTTTTTTTGGAAAGGTCAGTTTTACTAACCACATGTGTAAAACTATATCTTAAATTGTACCTGTATAAAAAAGCAAGTAGGTAAAAATAATCTCTCCCGAAAGAATACATTATTTGTGAAAATAAGTAAATAAACCTCAAAATCTCAGGAAAGATCACAAAAAGGAAAGCTAACAGCTCTCAATTTGCAAGCTATTGTTAAAATTTTTGACCTTCACAAATGGAGAAAACATGTTTTCTACACAAATAGAGAAAACATGGACCTGTGAAGGAGTGACCTAGGAATGGCCAGCCCGCAAAATTACTCATAGAGAGCATCAACAGTCCATTCAGAAGGTCAAAAATGTACTCTGACAAACATATAAAATTCAATAAAGTGGGCATAAACCCTTCAACCCGGTTCTAATTGCACTATGGCCCTGGTTGTTTTGCATTGCGCGGAGTATGACTTTGAAGGTGGGTGAGAACTGTCATGTAATCAAAGTCCTGCTAAAGCTGCAGAGTCAGTCTCCACAGAGTCAGAGAAACAGTCTCATTCTTGGTTGTCCTTTCCAGTTTTATGTGTCTGTAGATGCTTGTCTGTGAGGAACTGAGGGAAACATCTACCTCAACTTTACATTTAACTAAATAAACAAGCACAAACTGCATTATTGAGAGAGTTCTAAGGCCAAACTGCTGACCAAAGTGACCACAAAGGTTGAGCTCACATTAAAACTCATAAAAAACATACATACTCATGATTCCCAAGGCTAATAATGTGGACTGAAGATATGCACAACCTTTTTTTAAAAATCAAATTCACATATGAGAAACACACCTTCAGTGTGATGATCTGTGATTGTTTTTTTCATCAAGTCATAGATGTCATAATTGTTCAAAACAAAATAATATTTGGTCATCAGTTCATGACCATGAGCTTAAAAACTCTGGAGTTTGGAGCTGAACAGTTAGCCTATAACAGTTGTATATACAGTATATAATATATATATATATATATATATAAAAAAAAAAAAAATTCCCTTCTCACCCTCTGCGGGTGGTCTCTTTTCATCCTCTGAACTCGGGTCCTCTACCAGAGGCCTGGGAGCTTGAGGGTTCTGCGCAGTATCTTGGCTGTGCCTAGTACTGCACATTTCTGGACTGAGATGTCTGATGTTGTTCCTGGGATCTGTTTTAGCCACTGCTCCAGTTTGGGGGTGACTGCCCCGAGGGCCCCGATGACCACAGGCACCACTGTGGTCTTCACCTTCCAGTTCTTTTCCAGTTCCTCCCTGAGGCCCTGGTATTTCTCCAGTTTCTCATGCTCCTTTTTCCTGATGTTGTAGTCACTTGGTATAGCTACATCCACCACAACGGCTATCCTCTGTTCTTTATCCACCACCACAATGTCCGGTTGGTTCGCCATTACCATCTTGTCTGTCTGGATCTGGAAGTCCCACAGGATCTTAGCTCGGTCATTCTCCACCACCTTTGGGGGTGTTTCCCACTTCGATCTCGGGGCTTCCAGTCCATATTCTGCACAGATGTTCCTGTACACTATGCCCGCCACCTGGTTATGTCGTTCCATGTACGCTTTCCCTGCCAGCATCTTGCACCCTGCTGTTATGTGCTGGACTGTCTCCTCCTTGCACAACCTACACCTTGGGTCTTGTCTGGTGTGGTAGATCTGAGCCTCTATTGCTCTGGTGTTTAGGGCCTGTTCCTGTGCAGCCAGGATGAGAGCCTCTGTGCTGTCCTTGAGTCCAGCTTTGTCCAGCCATTGGTAGGATTTCCTGATATCAGCCACTTCAGTTATTTGTCGGTGGTACATCCCATGTAGGGGCTTGTTCTCCCATGATGGAACCTCTAGCCCCTCATCCTCTGTTCCCCATTGCCTGAGACATTCGCTGAGCATATCATCCGTTGAGGCTTTGTCCTTGATGTATTTATGGATCTTGGATGTTTCATCCTGGACAGTGGCTCTCACACTCACTAGTCCTCTGCCTCCTTCCTTACGGTTTGTGTACAGTCTCAGGGTGCTGGATTTGGGGTGGAACCCTCCATGCATGGTTAGTAACTTCCGAGTCTTAACATCCGTGGCCTTTATCTCTTCCATTGGCCAGCTGATTATTCCGGCAGGGTATCTGATTACTGGTAATGCATAGCTGTTTATTGCACGGATCTTGTTCTTGCCATTGAGCTGGCTTCTCAGGACTTGCCTTATTCGTTGGAGGTATTTGGCTGTGGCTCCCTTCCTTGTGACCTCATCCAGGTTGCCATTTGTTTGTGGTATTCCCAGGTACTTGTAACTGTGCTCTATGTCTGCTATTGTTCCTTCTGGGAGTGAGACCCCTTCTGTGCGGACGACCTTCCCTCTCTTTGTAACCATCCGACCACACTTTTCTAGTCCGAATGACATCCCAATGTCAGTGCTGTATATCCTGGTGGTGTGGATCAGTGAGTCGATGTCTCGCTCACTCTTAGCGTACAGCTTGATGTCATCCATGTAGAGGAGGTGACTGATTGTGGCCCCATTCTTCAGTCGGTATCCGTAGCCAGTCTTGTTGATGATTTGGCTGAGGGGGTTCAGGCCTATGCAGAACAGCAGTGGGGACAGAGCATCTCCTTGGTATATGCCACATTTGATGGACACTTGTGCAAGTGGTTTGCAGTTGGCTTCAAGGGTGGTTTTCCACAGCCCCATCGAGTTTGCAATGAAGGCTCTTAGAGTCCTATTGATGTTGTACATCTCTAAGCATTCAATGATCCAAGTATGTGGCATTGAGTCATAGGCTTTCTTGTAGTCTATCCAAGCGGTGCACAGGTTGGTGTGTCGGGTTTTGCAGTCTCGGGCGACTGTGTGGTCTACAAGGAGTTGGTGTTTGGCTCCTCTGCTATTTAAGCCGATGCCCTTCTGTGCCGTACTCATGTATTTATTCATGTGACCACTTATCTTAGCCGCTATGATGCCTGATATGAGCTTCCATGTTGTAGAGAGACAGGTTATTGGCCGATAGTTGGATGGGATTGAACCCTTTGAGGGATCCTTCTGTATCAGGATTGTGCGACCTTCAGTTAACCATTCAGGGTGAGTCCCATTTTGTAGCAGCTGGTTCATTTGAGCTGCCAGTCGCTCATGGAGGGCAGTGAGTTTCTTTAGCCAGTAGGCATGGATCATGTCAGGTCCTGGTGCTGTCCAGTTTTTCATACCCGAGACTCTTTCTTGGACATCTGCCACAGTGATGGTTACTGGGGCTTGTTCAGGGAGGTTGCTGTGTTCCTCTCGTAGAGAGGTCAGCCACTTTGCATTGCTGTTGTGGGTCGCCTCCCTTTCCCATATGCCTTTCCAGTATTGTTCAGTCTCCAGCCTTGGTGGGTCTGCTCTGTTGTTAGTACCCTGCCATTGAGAGTACACTTTAGCTGGTTGGGTGTGGAAGAGCCGGTTAATCCTCCTGGCTTCATTCTCTCTTGTGTATCTCTTCAGGCGGCTGGCCAAGGCTTGGAGCCTTTGTTTGGCAGTTTCGAGTGCTTCAGGTATGGACATCTGGCTGTACTTCTTGTGTACTGATCTTTTCATTGCACCCCTTTGGAGCTCTGACAGTTGGCTCACTTCCCTCCTTGTTATCTTGATCTTAGCCTCTAACCGTCTTTTCCATGGTGGGTATTGGGTCTCATGATTGCTCTTATAGCCAAGCATCTCAAGGATCACTGATGCTGAGTTGTATATGAGCTCATTGGTTTCTGTTATGGTGTTGGTAGGGATCGTTCTCAATGCCGCATTCACATCTTCAATTAGACTTTCTGGTGGTGCTTCACTCAGCCGTTGTAATTGGCGTCGGGTTGTCTGGTGTTCATTACGGCCACGATTCTCTCTCTCAGGTCAGTTGCTGCCTCGTTCAGCTCTGATGGTTCGTTCATTACTGGGGCTACATACCCAGTCTCTGGGTGGGTGGTTAACTCCCGCTGACCTGGCGTTCTGGCTCCTCCCCTTTGCCATAGCATTTGTGTTGTACCTCGTCAATCTCAAGTTGTGAGAGCAGTTGCCGTTTGCGGATGTTGGAACACTGAGCCACTAGTTGCTTAGCAGTTAGTGTTGACTGGGGATGTCGAAGTAACCATTCCTCCCACAGTCTTCGCATGTAGCCCCTCTGACTAGGGTTACTTGAGTAGTAGCATTCCAACAGATCCATGTTTTCACCTCTCGCCCATTTCCGTCTTGTTCCAGTAGCCCATTTTTCATCTAGGTGCTCTGGTTCCCCAGCACCTGACGCAGACCTTGTTTGGCCGGGCGACGTCTGAGCCGGCATGTCGTGCTTATCAGTGTCTCTCATGGTATGAGGTAGGCTATATAGCTCCAAGGGTTTTGCCTAAGGACCCACACTGACAGCTCAATTGACTGTTGTAACTTCAGCCCCAGCCTGGATTCGAACCCTGGTCTCCCGGGTGGTAGACTGGTGACTTACCCATTGAGCTATTCAGTCAGCTACATACCCCGCTGTAGCTGACTGTATATATATATATATATATATATTATATATATACATATATATATTACAGCTATGTATTATATATATATATATTATATATATATATATATATATATATATATATATATATATATATATATATATATATATATATATATATATATATATATATATATATATATATATATATATATATATATATATATATATATATATATATATATATATATATATATATCCGTTACATAGCACAGGGGTATTTAATGTCACTGTGATTCCAAGTCATTCTGAATTATAAATGTGAGGAGTTCTATGTTGAAGGCAGCATGGGAAGTCTTCAATGACAGTATTTCAAACTGTGCTCAAGACAACATTGAATGTAATGATAAATAGGGTAATTATTGTACTCATGACAGCACTGATGCCAATAAAGATTAAACGCAGATGCTATAATGATCCCACTGTTGTCCTTATGGCAATGCACACTTTGCACAATAGAGTGCCAAACTCTCAGATGGCAATGTTTAAGAAACAACTGCGTCTTTGTTTACCACCTGCCAGCCTATCAGCACCCTTCCTCAGGAGACAGGAAAACAAGAGAACTGATACCAAGGACAAATCGATCATCGTAATGGTTTTTCCCGGCGGAGAGTGAAGCTGGGGCAGGTGACATATCCACCCCTATCATACGGCAGCACAGCACTCCATCACCCCTGTCAGCCTCCACCGTAGACTTCTTATACTATTCAATCTAGTGGTTCTTACCTTATCTCTGCAACCAATCCGCTCACTCTTGATCCATCCCCTCAGCCAATTTAAATTCTGGAGCCCGACTTTAACCAGTCAGCGTCCTCTGCCCCTTTTATCGTAGCAGCTGGTCAAATTAATTGCAGCTACCTTTTCTTGTAACATCAGAGGATCTGCGTGGCGAGAGGGACAAAGACACACTCCCTGCTGTTTGGCTTTGATTTTCTTCTGAAAACTCCTCAGATCACTTAAGTTTTTGATATTTGAAGTGTCAAAACTAAAAAAAAAAAAATAAATAAAAAAAAGACACATTTATCATGCTGGTACATACATACGGATGTTTTTTGCTGTCAGTTAAGATGGTTTTCTGCTCACAGCTCATAAAGCAACACAACATTTAAGATTAGAAGAACATTTCATCGCATCTTACAAACATTTCTAATTCAAAAGTGTCTACTTGATGAAACTTCTTTAAAAGCTAACCTTTTCAAAATCCACTTTTAATTTGAAAAATGAGTCTCATTCTAATTTTTCATTTTATATAGATGTATAACTATAGATATATATTTGAACTGAATAAAACAGAGTACAAATCATTCATGAATTTGTTCACTTTTAACCAGTTAAAGTTCTCAAAAACAAACTGTGTTAAAAACGTAATTATCAAGGTGTCAAAATCCAATCTTTGACGGCCGGTGTCCTACTGCTTTGAGATGTTTCTCTGCTTCGTCCGCGTAGCTGAATCAAATTATTAGGTTATTAGCAGGACTGTGAAGAACTTGACTGCATGGCAATTAAGCCATTCCATTCAGGTGTGTTGGACCAGGGACACATTTAAAAGTTGTAGGACTCTGGCACTCGAGGACTGAAGTGTGACACTCAAGTGAGTTCATGCAAAGGCATTTCAATAGGATTTTAGACCAGTGTTTGACCAGGTGCTTATAAATTTGTGTTTCTTTTGTCAGACATTCAGACGTGGGCTTGCTGGTGCTCCTCCGATTATTCCCCTTCTTCATTTTTAGAAAACGGATTAGCTGAGTCAGAGAAGCATAGGAAATGTCATTGCAGCGTTTGTCAGTCTCTCAATGTTAATGAGGTTGTTTTTCCATCTGTTCCAGAAACATATGATGTGGTTTCTTTTAGCTTACCGTACTGATTCTGATAGAGATTTTCCGTTTCTACAGGTTTGGCAGTAGTCAGTTCAGGGATGCTGGAGAAACAACAACAACAAAAAACATTAGGTTGGTTAATGACACAATTCATGACAAGGGAAGTCAAGGAGCCAGACGTGGCAAAAAAAAAGAAAGAAAAAAGCTATTTTCCATCACTTAAAGAAATGATCATCATTTCAAAACAATTTTTTTAATTTACTATAATTACCTATGAATAGAAAAAAAACCCTGTTTGATTAACAAAAAAAAGGATGAAATCAGTACACTTTTCGCAGCATTCTACCTAATATGTAAATATAAAAATAACAAATATAAATATATATTAAATAAGCATTTAAAATAAAAATCAGTTTCATATTTAAATCAAAGAGCCCTTTGTTTAAATTTCTGCAGTATAACAAATTTTCTCAGGTTGTCTGATGAATCTGACAAAACACCGTCTCCTTTGCTCAGTGAATGACTACCGGCGTGACTTGCTCAGCACACAGAAAAGCATTCTTCATGTCTCACACTTCATTCCATTCCGGTTGATGGTGACCTCCTATTAGGCAGGAATGCGTAATCGTATGAGTCACATGCACAAACTGCAGGCTTAATTTTATCTTTCTTTGTCAGAATGTGCATCACTCTACTGATTACAGGAAATACCAATCTGCCTGCAAAGAACCAAATTTATTTTTTGCTCCCCTTCTTCGTCTGTGAATGTGTGTGTAGGTGTGTTTGTGTGCGTCTGCGCGTGTGTGTAATTGTGTGCATATGCATCCATTTCATGCCCATTTCTTATTTATTGATTTCTGTGTCTCATTATTTGTCTGTTTGTCTTCAGTCCATTACCGCATTATTGCCATGATTGCACTCTTGGAATAAATCATGCAGAAATCTTTTAGGCAGCCAAATCACACACTGTATGGCGAGGCATGTATCCATCCGTTACATATTGACTAAATTGTGATGGTTTAATACCACAATGAGGATAATTGTTATCAGTAATTGACCGCAAAGATGCAGCTAAATAGGCTCAAATAGCCTTGCAGATCAGAGACTTGTTTTTGTGAGCAGCAGATTTAGACTTTTTCAACGGAAACTCAAATGAGCTCATTTGTACTTTAAAGCCTCTTTCCAATAACAGAAATCACTGGAGTAAAAATAGCATTTTATGCAGTTATGCCTTACAGAGATACAGAAGAGTTGTACAAACATTTTTTTTAAACCACATACACATTTACACAAGCTATTTTAAGTTTAATTACCCATTTTATAAAATATTCATGCCTTTAGAAATAGTGAGTATAAATAGAATGACCATTTTGCATAGGAGTATAAAGCAACATTATGCTTTGGAAGCATGGACCATTCCTTCACAGATGACTTTTTGTTGTACTTTATTGCATACTCCTAACTGTTAGTGTTTTCTTAAGGAAATGAAAGCACTCTCTATGATACCAGAATCTTGCAAAGTACAGTACCTTGCAAAGGTTTTCATACATCTGTGAACTTTTTCAAATTGTTAGCTTACACAAACCTTTACATATTTGCTCCGGGGTTTTTTAAGCAATAGACCAGCGATAACTAGCCCCAAAAACAGAGGTGGAAGAAGTATATAAGGCTCACTGCTGTGGCTTTCAAATTCTTTAACAGCATTTTATGTTTTTTTTTAATTTGTCACAGATTCTTTGTTGGCTTTAGGCTGGACCATTCTATCATATGAATGTGCTTTGATCTAAAACTAAGCTGTATGCTTAGAACCTTAGTCCTGATGGAAGGAAGAGCTCCACCCAGTCTTCTGCAGCCACTGACATGTTTTCTTCCAGCCCATCAATTCAGCAGTTTCCCTGTCCCTTATAGAGAAAACATCCCCCGTGTTAGTTTTCTTCCTTCTTTTGTCATACTGCCTACCATTTGGATTCACTAAATTTCATTTTGGTGGTCAGAGTAAAAGTGGAGGGAGGGTTAATAAAACGTTTTTTCTTTATTTAAGAAATGCAAAGATGTATCATCTTAATAAATTGTACATTAAAACTTGGGGCTTTACCATAGCAAAATGTGAACTGGCAAATGTTTTTGAGGGGCACTGCATATGATGTGCAAACCAAAACAAAAGCCTTTTCCCATCCTCAGTGTGAGCAAAAGACACTAGAATTGGTCTTCAGAAGATATTTGATCAAAACAACATTAGCATGTTAACTTTTATGGGTGCCTGTTGTCAGCAGAATTTCAAGTGATTTGAAGTGGAGGCCATTTAAATAAGTGACACCACTCTTTAACGGTGAATGCTGACATTTTCAGCTTTTGCCCCCTGCCCCACAATAAATCACACTGGTGTGTTTCTGCCGAACTTTTGCGTTCACACCGAACAGTCTGAATGCTACGATTAATCATTACCTTCCACCAGTCATCTACCACAGAGAAGACAGGTTTAAAAGAAGTCCAGTGGAATAGGGAAATGACAGTCCCTCAGCAGAAATAAGGATTTCTAAAAAAGCCTTTGGTCTGTTGCTGAATATAAATTATTAATGCCACTCTGTTTCTTATATTTCATTGTTTCTGCTCTCTTTTTGGGGGCATAATTAATATCTCAGGAGCCCTTTCTATCACTGTGCTGGGAATAAATCTCCCTTGGCACATCTCCATCTGCAGGCGGCATCAGCAGCCATCCCTCTCTCTGCATTAGCCCCCCAGCTGTGCAGTACATCGGTCCAAACCAGGCCTGTGGCACGCTTAGCGGGGGCTCACTGGGGAAAGAAGTAAAATGGAAGGAGAAAACAATGGGGAAACTGCACAAAGGAGATTCTGAAGTCTAGGATGAGAAATAAATCTTAATATTTCACATCAGTTTTGTTTAGCAGCACTGGTTTGAGTTTCATTTTCTGTCAAATGGCTTTCCACACTGATATCTGATTGATACTAATAGCTTGTTTTGTTTTTTTTGTTTTGGTTTTATTGGTGTAGACAGTTATTAGCAAAGCACCACCAAGACGGTAAATTTGGCTCTTTCATAAAATGTTACTCTAGAGGGTTGTTAGGCTGAGAGCTTTTGATAAGCCACTGCACTCCATCTACACATCCCCTCTGGATGTCCAAAACTAATGAGATCTTCAATTTCTTAAATTGCAGAAACAGGCATAAAATGTGGCTAATTTTTGTCTGTATGGCGAGCTTTATTAGTTGGTGTTCTGTGTTTGCAGCAGCAAAGGAAATGCTTAAACTGTTGTGGTGCGATTTAATGTTGTCATTTATTTCTCGCAAATGATGTTGTGTTGCAAATTTTAGGGCCTTTTAGTATTGATGGGGAGCAAACAGAAGGGAATTAGAAGCGTGGTATGGCCACAGTTCACTGAGGAGACCTGTGGGTCTATAACTCTCTCAGGCATTGAATCGAAAACTGTCTTGCCAACTAAAGAGCCAAGTATTTGGCTGCATCATATTCCAGGCGATTTAACAGGCCCAGGGCTTCTTACACGCGAGATATGGTTGATCCAATTTAGGCCATGCTCAATCAACTTAATTCTACAGGGGGACTAGGAGGCTCTGTTACTGCAGTGTGTGCAAGAATGAATTGCTCAACAAAGCAGCTTTTAAAGGTCATGTTTTGGTTGCAGCCATTCCTGCAAGATCCTAATGGAGGGCACTGTTTGCGAACTGAGTATGCAAATCCATCACAAACTTCCAACTGAACAGTGATGCATGATGGTAGGCTACAGTAAGAGGTCTTGGTGTTCAGTTGGAGAGTGCACAATGTGAGAATTGCATGTCCAAGGCCCTGTTTGTGCCGTCTGTGCTATGACAAGCATCTACGCCAACATCATAAGTATGTCAGTTTCTTTTTTTTTTCCCTAATAAAATTACGGAATTCTCCAGAATGGCATTTTCACTGCATAAACATGCTTTATTTTTCTTGTACACACAAAGTAATTATTTGCTAGCTTGTCACGAAAGCATTCATAAGTGTGCAGCGATGATTTCCCACTCCTTTCTCAATATGCTCGTCTCCTCACGGGACACACGGTGTCATGCTTTCGCTTCTGCCATACAAGGAGCCAATTATATTATCAGCGTGGGACCTCGGCTTGACATCGCATGTCCTCGTGGTGTAATGAAATAAAAGAGGTTTCACACACATTTCTCCCACTGTGTCCTTGACGGTTGGAAATGTCTACTTTGCAGTTTCTGAAATTTGGATGGGAGTTGGATTTCCAAACATGCCACAGGGCTGAACGTTCTCCACGGGGGATTTGGAAGCCCCCATCCTCCATTTCAAGGGGCAACTACATCCAGGAAGGAAGGCTCTTTTGGCACGTTTGGCAAAATTGGCCTAAAATCCTTAAATCTCCAGATGGTGGTTCTCTCTGGGCACTAGTGTTAATTTATTAGTGCTCTATTTTATTGGAAAGACATAAATAATGACTTTCATTATATGAAGTCTTGCACTGCTGTTCCCTGAAATAATGAAAGCATTACTACAGGTTCTTTACAAGCAAAGGTTTTTGCTCATTACCTCTGTTGTTAATCTTATCTATGAAACCCCCTGGTGATATTATGTCATCTGGAAACGCTCTACATAAAAGATGTTTGACCCACAACAATGAGAGAAGATGATTGCCTAGAAGAAACTAATGTCAGCCATGGCTCTTTTGAAAACAATGGAAGACCATTGTAGTCCCGCACTGTAAATATCCACCATCATTCTGAAACCAGCTTCCTGGTTGAGCTCTGACCACCCACGCTGTTTATATGTACATGCAGTGAGCATACAGGGATTCTTTTTTACAATATGCCACACATGTTTAAGCCAGAACATTTTATTTTAAGTGTTGTTTCAGAATTTCCCCGCAACTGTGAACAATGTTGGCATGTGCCGTTAAGTAAAAACGTGTAATAAACCATAATTAATACCAGCCATTTGTGACTTTTTTTGTGAACCTTGCGGTTTTTAAAGTTAGCATGTCTGCCTTACATCTGCAAACCGGTTACTGTACAGGGTATGTGTCAATCTGAAATTCAGAAATCACTTCACAGAAGCTTGAAAAATGCTACAACAGTAATCCACTTTAATAAAACATCTACAGATAAAGTGAAATATACAGTGAAAATATACAGAAATAGCCATGAATAGAAAAACTTTCATAATAACTAACACCCTTAATTAGTAAAAAAAACAAAAACATCACAAACCTTTTTTTTTTTTAGTGTTAGATAATTCTTTGAGTCAAGGTTTAAAACTAAATGCTTCTTTATTTGTTTAGGAGGTCTTTAATTGTGTGTGATTTAAATATCTGCATGAATACAACTGTTCTGTTCTATCATAAAGATCAGGAATAAATTAAACATGTCAAGGATATGTTTAGCTCGAGTCTTGCCCTCCATCTCTAACGAGGGATGGCCGAGAGAGCTGGCCAGACAAACAGACTGAGGAAGAGAAACATGCCAGAGGAGCAAGAAGGACTATCAAAATAATTAACATGGACTAGAAGAAGTTGTTCAAAATGAAACAGAAACAGTATTGTTTCTGTTTCGTTTTGAACAACTTGTTCTAAATTATTCTAGCCAAGTTATTCTCGATAGCAGATGGTTCACATGTTACTCATTCAAAATTATTGTTAATATCTTCTTTAGTTATTATAACAAAGATAATAACTAGGGCGTAAGACAGAAAAAGAACAAAAAAAAACTACAAATCCATTGGAAAGAAATTCCAAGCGTGCCACAGGTCTGTCACACAAAAATCCCAGCAAAGCACATTGGAATTTGTCATTCTAATGTGATCATTTGAATAAAAGTCCAAGTCATTTTATAAGTCAGTGCATTTAAGTCAAGCAGACGCAGATGAAGGGGGTGATTATGAAGCATCAGTTAGAGATCTTGAACAGGTTAGACATGTTTTTTTTTATATATATATATATATATATATATATTTGCTGAAAATAAAGAAAAAATAATAAAAAATCAGACAGACTTACTGTAATCTCAGTGGTGTTTTGGTGAGCACTTTCATCTCACATCAAAGAATGTGCTTTTCTTTATTGAGTTTGGATAACTTAAATTTGAAAGCACTGGTTTTCTCCAAGCACTCAAGCTTTTCCCCACTTATCTGAAAGATATATTAGTTAGATAAATTAGTGATTTTAAACTGGCCAAGATATTGAGGATGACCATGCATGATCTTCAGTTTCAATGCATTGATTCTATGGTGAACTGGCATCGGCCATTGTTAACTCGATAGCAGATGGTTCACACGTTACCCATTCAAGATTTTTTTTTTTTTTTTTTATCTTATTGCGCACCAGTATTGTGAAACTTAAAACATAAAATAAAGGTGGAATCAGTTGACTTAGCAGTAATGAGAAACAGTTGAAAGTCATCAGGTCTAACATGCAAACTTTCACAGCAGTCAAGAATGTTTGTTGATAATGCTCTACACACTGTGGTAAGATGTGCCAAGTGGCTCTTGAAGCCGTGCTTTAAAACAGGCGCGCTATAATGAGATCTCCCACAACCAAACAGATGTGGTGGGCCACGATTCTGTGAAGCTAACATCTGTAGGTAATTGGATGGTGTAGCTATTGTAGAAAAGCATGTTGTGGGCCCTGTTCATCAGCAAGAAGCTATTATCAGTGTTTAGATTAATAGCTTTTCCAAAGCAAAACTGAATGTGTGTCTTGAACCAAAAGATGCTGCATTTGCTGCTTTCAATTTTATGGTCATGGGTGCAGAGCTACTTGGATTTTCAGAACTCTGGAATAGCAAATTAATCTTTACCCTCCTAGCGTTTTGCGTTGTGATGGCTTTTAAAAACCCCTGCAAAAGGTTTTTAAATCCAATAAATCTTTTTTTTTGAAACGCTGCTTTTGAACTATTTTTTTAAAATATACATATTTATTTATTTGATAACACACTCTCTTTTTTGACTCCTGTAAAATATCCTATTAAATAATTTGAAATGACTAACAATGCATCACACCACCTTTCTCATCACTCACTGCTTCCCAAAAAAGGTTTGTACCTGATTGCAGTTTGATCACATTTCGCTATTGCATTCAGCATCAATGCAAATTTAGAATATCATTTATCCAGTTTAGAAAATAAGCATATCCAAGGACAAGACGTGAAATGCTATTCATCATGATGTCAGATTGAAAATTTGCCTGTCTGTGTGTGAGAGGGTAATTTGATGACTCGAGCAATGAAAATGTCTCGAAATGACTCTGCCATTTGTCCACTCAGGTATTTTTCAATGTAGCTCTGGTATAAAGCAGGCAACAACTTGTAGACCTCCTTAACGTTCATCTAATTGTCGCAATAATAGCTTTCCAGCTGGTTTTGCGTCTTACTGTGAACTACTATTTCCAGTAACATGCGTGGATTTTTTTTTTAATCTAGCATCAATTGCATTTACGGGATATAAAGCTCAGAGGGCTTTTAACATGTGGGTGACACTCACTAAATCTTAATAACTTGCCAGAATGCCTTTTGTGCAAATGCAAATTGCGTACCAGTGCTGTTTGCTGACTTGTAACTCAACATATGCCATCTATGTAAAAACATTAATTTAATTTCTTATTTACATTTTGTGTGTTCCACATGAACACAAAGCATTTTTGAATCATACAGAAATATAGAGATGGAGGCTGTGATTCAGGGATCTGCACTCAAAATTATTATTATTTTTTTTAGGTGGATGTAATCACTTCTATTTCCTTTTCTTTTGATCCCTGTTTCTTGTTCTTTCTAAATATGTTTGTGCAGCAAAAAAACAGATGTTGAACCCTGAGTAATCACAACATAATGTAAAAATACATCTTAGGTCCCAAAAATGAGAAATAATGGACCTCAAATGGAATGGTGTTATTCGGGAGTATGCTTTCGCAATTATCATGGAGGCAGATCAGTCATGTTACTTTCATTATTCCTAATTTATGACTTCATTTTCATGTTTTCTTCATCAGTGTTTGGTTTCAAAAAGCATCAGTTCTTTCACCCATTTTTTTCCCATTACTTTAAAAAACCTTGTCCTCAGGATCTTTTTGGTAACCCAAGGAGCACTTATCCTGAAAATGAGCCAAAATCATTTGCAGACTTTTCCACAAAAAGAAAAAAAAAACATTGTACTGTAAGTAGTCTGCTCATTAGGCCATCTCCTTTGTATAAAATGGGTTGCATCCTCTAGTGGCCGAGCTCAAATTACCTCAAATTTCACAAGGTATGCATGCGGTGTGCTTTCTGGTCCTCAGAGAGGTCAGCCGATGCTAATAGATCCAATAATAATTCCATTTGCAGACTTCAAATGGGTGTTTTGGTTTTTTTCTGTGAAATACACATACCTAATTGTGCTATATGTTAAAAATGTATATTTCAAAAATAACATAAACTGAAATTGTCTTCACCCTTCTGCAGACATCCTCCTCCATGAACAATGACATTACAAATTCCATCCAGGAGTTTTTAAGCTATCTGACAGTATATATATATATATATATATATATATATATATAGTGAAAAAAAACATATAAATCTGCATTAAACTTGGTCAGCTTTGTATCAAGTGATGTTCTGTTTGGAAATAACTAATCATGCTGAAGAACCAACTGAATTTTTTCTCTGGTGATATTGATAAAACACTCCGTACACATAGAATGTTTAACTGCACTGTGGATTAATGTTTGTTGTTTTCATCATTTATCTAAACATGCCTACGGGACGGTCAGTGGTCATCGAACGAGATGCAGGGTATTGACAGTGCGTCATATTGAATTCTTCCATTCCTCAATGGTAATTACCATTTCAGCTAAATGTCACCCTATGACCAGCATTGATATTTAATGAATAATCTACAAATGAAATCAAGTGAAGGACCATGATTCTTCTGTACATCTAGGATGTCAAAAAACATGTCCGCTTCCTGTCAGTAAAATTTGACAAGACATCAAAAATGTATTGCTTGTGTCAATATTGATTAAGTGATCATGTCACTATCAAGTCGAGATTGTGAGTGTTGCCCACTTAAAGCGAATGTTCTAAGCCACAGTCACATCTTTGCCTTCTGAGTAAGGTGGTATTGAGTAGGCTTGGCAGGTTCAGTCACACTACGAGATAACAAATTGATCATGAATTAATAAGGTCGCATTGCTAATGAAATCGCCCAATCCTTGTGTCGGACTGTGTTAGAGGCATTTAGACGACATTTGTTTAGAATCAGAGGAGTTAGTAAAGGCTGTTGAGTCGGAAGATTGACCACTTGAGAAACAATAGGTCAAAGGGTCGCAGCTTGAAAAGGAAAAAGCCCAGACATGTTTTTTTATTCTTTTTTCCTTTATTCTTGGTTCAATTCTACTTGAAACATAGGACCAAAGTGTCAGCAGTAATTACTTGTGTACATGTTGAGATATTTATAGATGAGTTGAGCCAAAGTTCAGCTGTTAATCTACTGGCAGTACTCAAGTATATCTGCGAAACTGGGAAGCACTGCAAATGTTCCCTTAAAAAAACTTGTCACAGTTTGGGCAGTTTTCACATTTTCTTCCTAAAACACCACTTTAAATGTTTAATTATCTCTCAAGTTGATTTCCTTTTAACTCAAGCATATATTCTTTTTTCCTCAAAGTAAGAGGCCTTTTCCCGCAGCATCAAATGAGAACCTACGTGAGATCTGTTCAAGTATCTGGCAGCTCTTCCACATCCTTTGTCGTCAAAGCTTAGGCATATGACTGTCCCTAGACTATACAGTCTAACATTACTGAGATGATACAATGCATAAGTCTGGTGCTAAATTATGGAAAGCAAAGTAATAGACATTAATGACTCAATTTAAAAAAAAAAATAAGAGAATGAATGTTGGAAAAAGATTTTGAATGAAAAAATTGCTGGAACCATTATTGTCAATGTTTTGGTTTAAAGCTAGAAAATGTCTCACACTTTCAACTATGTCAGAGTGCAGACTACATCTATAAATATGCATGTTTTCTGTGCTGACTGTGATATGAACGTTGCCAATTTACTTGCATTAATTATGAGAAAAAATAAATAAACTCCTATGAACACTGGAAGGCACTTAAGCTGTTTAAAAAGAAATATTTCAACACAAATTCGTAAGCCCGAGGAAAGAAAAAGAAAATCAATTCATTCTCTGCTACTTATAGTTTGATTCTGATCCAGAAGTTTTTACAGAGGCGAGTACCATGAACCACAAAGATGTTTTAAATTTTCTTTGGATCACAAAATTGGACTTCCAACTTAGAGGTACACATTTGTCTAACAAAATAAAAGTAAGTAATCATACCAAATTATAGCTAGTTAGTGTGTTTTGTTCAAAAACCTTCAAAACCAAAAGTATATAAAAAAACACATTAGTTCGTGTGACTGCTTTATTTCCCATGTCTGAAAAATAATTATGCCTCTTTCTGTGCAGAAAAGAACAAAGCTGTCATTAGTTTTAAACAGGGAAACTGATCATCCCTTTAATCCTAACTGATGCTAACTGAAGTAGCTTAAGAAGTTTGTTGTGCAGAGAATCAAGTGCTGTGGCATGCAATTATCTCTGACTGTCTTACTGTTTTATGCTGATAAGGGAAAAAAATGCAATGTCTTAAAAATGTTTATCTGGGTATTAGACGAGATAGGAGATGCATGCAGAATGAAAATTAGTTTTCAAGCACTTTCCATTGTGATAAATAGCTGCTTTGGCTACAATAAGTTTTCTTAAGGCTTTCTCCCGGCTTTTCTAACAAAACAGTGGGGTGGAATTTGCACTGAAACTACAAAGTGTTAAAACTTTCCAACTGCTTCCAGGAAGCACAAACCTTTTCATATGTACAAGCAGTGCCATCAATACAGTATCTGGAAAAATGTGCTTCTATTTGTAAACGCTTTTTAGGCACTTCTTAACAGCTGATTGTTATGGGCAAATGGAAATGGAATAACAGAAGTTTTTTTTCTTTTTTTATAAAACTGTATTGTCATAGTAACCAGTTGTTCCTGTTAACTTTAAATTCACCCTAATGATTCGTATAAGCATGTACTGGTGGTTGTGTCAAGTCTGCATTCAGTAGGAGGTTTTGATATTTTTAATATGGTGCTTTGCCGAAGGTGCCATGTGTGCGTTAAAAAAATTTTAAAATAAATAATTTTGTGGGGAACAATCACCATTCAGGTGTCTTAAAGATGTGTTCCTGTGGTTTCGCTGATTCTCAGTTATTTCAGAACCAGCAATCAGGTAAACCAACGATTCACTGATTAGAGTGATACCACAGAAGAGGTCCAGCTAATATCACAACACATTTAGCAACAGTATCTTGTAAAAGTGTAAATGTTAAAAATGTAAATATAGTGTTACATCATCGCATGGATGGGAACATTTTCAGTTTGTTTTAATTTGCCCAATAAAATATTAAAATGATATCAATATCGAGTTGACATCCGTCTGCTGCTCAGAGGATATATTTATTTTTCTACAAACTCATTGACTTTATATTTTATTTCAGATAGTCTCAAATGGTAGGATTTTTTTTTTGTCTTCAATCGTTTATACTTTTCATTTTGCTTGCTTTTTATCAAAATTTTTCTCTGATAAATAAAGGAACTACTAGTGTCTTCCAAATGATGAAAATACAATATAACAGGAGAATTAAACTCACAAAAATTATTTCATGCTGACCAGCATTTTGCATGTTTCCATTAGTATTTTGAAGCTTCCATCCATCCATTTTCTTGACACCCTTGTCTCTTGGTGGGGTCGGGAGGGTTGCTGGTGACTATCTCCAGCTGGCGTTCCGGGCGAGAGGCGGGGTTCACTCTGGACAGGTTGCCAGTCTGTCGCAGGGCAACACAGAGACACACAGGACAAACAACCATGCACACACACACCTAGGGACAATTTGGAGAGACCAATTAACCTGACAGTCATGTTTTTGGACTATGGGAGGAAACCGGAGTACCCGGAGAGAACCCGCACATGCACAGGGAGAACATGCAGGCTCCATGCGGGGAGGCCGGGCCGGGAATCAAGCCCAGAGCCTTCTTGCTGCAAGGCAACAGCTCTACCAACTGCGCCACTGTGCAGCCTGTATTTTGAAGCTTCAAGATCGAAAGGTCTCCCTGCTATCATCCTAATCTTTAGCTCCCTTTAACACATTTTACTCAAATCCACCAAAAGAATGATCACCTAATTTAAAGGTTTTGCCTTAATAGTTATGTTACGCCCCAAGGTCTAGGGGTCCAGGGGCGATAACATAAAATGTGTCCAGAGGAACAAATGGAGAGTAAAATGATTTATTACAAAAGAAAGTGTCACAAAACAATACAATTTAGCCCAATTAATGCAAAACAAAAGAACAAACAAACTCAAGAATATCAGCTGCAAAATAAAGAAACAAAAGGGTTCAAACAAGTCCATTCAAAATAAACTCAGAAATAACCCAAAAAGGGGAAAACAAAAGAACACACAAAGGATATGCTAAGGGGAGCGCCAAGCCTCCCAAACACGAGCTTCTAACTGGTAGTTAACTAGAGCAAAGTCAAAATTGCTGAACTGAACAAGCAGGAACAAACAAGACCAACTTAGTTTAAAACCTGCCTAAAGACATTGCAAATGCCAAACAAAGGGGGACAGCTTCACAAAACCTCTTCCAACTAGCTGCCCCACTAGAGAAATGGATTCAGGAGCCTTTTATAGGGTGCAGGTGGACCTCATCAACGGCTGATTGGCTTGACAGTCCTCTGCTGGTCCAATGGTGTAGATGCTCTCCAGCAGCCTTCAGACAGCCAATCAGGAAGGTGTGGTCCCACAGCTGATCCTGCAAAACAAAAAGGAGCCTGCACAGCCTCAAGAGGCCAGGGGCCGTAACAAGTTATTTTGGAGCAACTAATTTGAGTCTCTAAAACTGTTGTTTTGGCACTAATCTCATATTTGAATCTGATCTGAGTATGCAGAATTTATTCCTTACACCTTAAGGTAAGTTGTTTCTTGTTTAATGTTCAATCAAAGTTTGTTTGACTTGTCAGATTCTTTATTATTTGAGCATTCCTTTACAAGACTAGTGAACTGTCACTAAAATACTAGAAATGTTAGATTTTCCATTCCATTTACCCCTAGATGTCCTCAGTTAACTTAATATAGACTCCAAACTCTCACATTATCACATGTTCTCTGTTTCTTATTCTCTCACTCAGTTGCCCCTCCCAGTGCATACACACATACATACTTGGGGTTTCTTTGTACTCAGCCAGATCCTCAGTTGAAATCCAGTTGTAACTTTCTTCATGTTGGTTAGACGTGTTTTTCCAGCTGTGGCCAATAGAGTCTGTTTGCTTTCCCTGCTAGAGATTTTGTTTACAAGTTCCTTCCTTTAATTTGAACTGAACTTCCTCTCCCCTATTATAATTAATTAAATATGAGATATTTTATATCCTACCTGTCTTAACAATTATATATTTGTTGCTCTGTCTTTGTTTGTTTATCAACTTTGTGAAGCACCTAGATCCCCATTTGAAATTGACAGGAGCCTTCCTGTGTGTGTCCCCAGGCTTGGAAACAGTGATTTATTTCTGTACACTTGCACTGCTGATTTTAGAGGTGATTGTCCTATTGAGCAGGAGAACAAACCGTGCTTCGATGGTGTCAGACTCACCGGCAGGAGCTAGGACCAAAATACCACCAGCCCAAAGGGGAGAGAGAAAAAGAAAATCCATGGCAGCCGATGAAGAATCTCAGGCTGCTTCACAAATGGTAGGGATGCAGGGGGATTGGTGAATGATGAATTATATACTGATGACTTTTTAAAATACTGTAGCTTTGCTGATGCGTAGTCAGTCTATACGATCTCCCCCACTCGTGTCGGTCTTCCTCTTTTCCTTGTTTTTTTTCTCCATCTTTTTCTTATTTGACTTAATGCTGATAAATGAGCTGATTCTCATCCATTTCTCATCCTGATCAGCTCAGTTAGATTTAAACCACTGCATCTTTTTGCCCTTCTTTAGTTATAGAATTAGTTACAAGGACATCAAAAGACACATGGTTTTTGTATAATTCTCTTCAAGGGCATTCACCAAATTATATGATTTTTTTCAGGAGTGGGTCATTTTTGTTTGCGTACTTGAAGTTGGAGCTATTAGTTCCTCAAATAGAGTGATAAGAAACATTTTGTAATCTTTTTGTTTTTTACTCATGTGTGGTGTGGCTCCACCACACATTGTGTGGGGGGGGTTGCTGTGTGGGGGATCATTGAAAAAAAAAAAAAAAAAAAATCTATGGAAATTAAAAAAAAAAAAAAAACACTGGAGATGTTTTTCCATTTAAATCTATTACTGCACTCAAAGCTGCTAATTTTTACCTTTGAGACATATAAGTCTTTAAATCATTGCCAAAGATGTGAAAGAATACAATTTTCCTTCCCATAATTATTTTAGTAAAAAAAATAATTAACAGTGGTTGCATCAAGCCTACTTTGCTGTTAAACATTGCCCTCCAAACACATTTTATATTATATGGAACAGAATTTTGCTGTAATTAGAGAGCTGCAAATCTTTGATGTATATTCTCCAGACGCTAACATTTTTGCCAATTTGTTTTTGCACAATAGCCCAACCTCCTGTCAGATCAGAGAGAGATCGTCTGTGAGCAGCAATTTCCATGTCCTACCTCAGATTATTTATTGGATTTAGGTCTGCGCTTTGACTGGACCATTCCAACATGTGAATATATCTGAACCATTCCTTTCTAGCTTCAGGTGACCTTAATGTAAATTATACTATTGAAACTATGTCTCATGGTAAGGATGATATTAAAGAAAATGCTTAAAAAGAGAAATTTGGTATGAACTTACCAACTTTTTTTGTCCATTTGATTGCAGTGAACGGTGTTAGTCTCTGCAGCTCCTCCAGAGTTACCGTTGGCCTCTGGACTGCTATTTCGATGGCCACCGTTGGCTTTGAACAACCATGCCTAAATGTTTTGTTTGTTTTTTTTCTCAATAACCCAATCCTGCTCCACAGCTTCATCCCTAATTATCTGCTGTGTTTCTTGGTCTTTACGATGCTGCTTGTTCTCTAATCTTCTCTTGCAAATGTCTGAGGTCTTTGCAGAACAGCCATATTTACACCTAGAATAAAACTTACATGGTTGGACTGAATTTACGAGTAGCGTGGCTTCTGAAGATAGTACATTGGATTTTTATGTAAGAGGATCACAATAAAGGGGATTGAATTGTAGCAAAAACAATGTTTTTATTTAAAACAAACATAGCAAACATTTAACTTGGAACAATGTGAAGTCGCTGCAAAATTAATACTTTTGCATGCTACTTTATGCATTCATATGTTCTTCCACATTTCTCCCCAAAGACTCTTGCTAAACTTTTCCACATTTTTAACCTATCTTTGTCTAAAACAATAAGTGGCAGGAGAGAGACGCAAGACAAGAGGCCGTGTGCGAGTGTGAGAGAGATGTCAGGCTTCACTGGTGTTCCTGGTTGCTGCGAGTGACATCGGGGCTGCCATATTTGGGTCACGCTTTTACAGCGCGGTTGGGGCATCATGTGCAGCCCCACATGAGAGCTCTTTTTTTTTAACAGGAGGAGATGCTAAGAAGGAGATAGATTTTAGAGGCATCACGTTCTGCAGGTGTGGTATAGCAGATAAAACATTTCCTGGCGAGACAGCCAAGCGGAGATTCAGCGGCGGCCCTGTGGGCTGAAGCCGTTCACAGTCCAGCTGGTGTGTTCTCACAGCTACTGATGGCACAGAATTGCCCTTGAAATATCACCGCTTCTCCTTACCTGCGACTGCATTTTTTCTTCCTGTCTCCAACCCGTGGTGAAAAGTGATGGTAAGAGGCGGCAGAGTGCTCTGCTGACCCACTCTGCCAAGGCCTGCCCCTTTCGTTAGCCAGGACCTCTGGGGTACGGCCTATTTGACGTACATGCTTTAATCAAACTGGCAGGATGGCCTGTGCTGACGGGGTGCGTTATTTGAGCACATCACACTCTGCAGCTGCTGCCCCACACTCCCCCCTGCCCCCCACCAACCTCCCTATTCCCTATAAAATGTGGATCAGCGATCAGAGCTACAGTGTCAGACCACATTGCTTGTTTTGCTGTGCATCAGCAACTCCCACGCTCACATAATCGAGAGCACTCTCCAAAGGCGCTGTTGATTTTGAATTAATTGATTATCTGTTCATTACTTGATGATTTGTCCTTGTTCATCGTGTTTTTTTTTTTTGTTTTTTTTTTTTCAAAATGCCAGACATGCAGTTGATCATGTGCAGGAAAAATGCAAAAACTCTAAGTCGTTAGCGGCATTTTGTCTTGCGGCACTAAGTGGAAATATTTCTGTGGCCAAGAACTTTAATTTAGAATGACACGATTCCTGTTGGCAGCGCCCATGGCGACCTGAGCATTCAGACAGAAACATTTGACCATATTTACAAGTGGATGTCCTTGTTGTGCTGCAGCGAGGACCAGAGCTGCGGGACACAGCGATAACCTCTTATGCGTTACAACCTTCTGGTAAAGCTTACTGCTGGCAGGTGAAAGAAAGCTGTTGGCAAAAGTCTGTCACCAGCGCAGAGTTTGTTTGCTGCTCTGCTTCTGTATGACATCAGTAGTAAAACCTAATGTGTGTTATTTTATTATTTGCTGTTAATATTCACCAGCAGCATCACAATGAAGTCACCACCCTCCTGTGTCATGTTTTTTTTTTTGTTTTTTTTTAGGAATTCCTTACCTACTAGAAAAAGAAACGGCACTTTGATCAGCGAGCAGTATGAATGTGCAAAACTAAATATTTCCAAATTAGAGTTTTCTACTTGACTATAATTTGTCTTCAGAGTTTGGAAGCTGACATTTGTGAGTTAATAAACTATATCCAACACTGACAGCCATGAACTTGATCAGGTTCAACCTTTCTTAACTTAGAGCAGGGGTCTGCAGTTTTTATATTCCAAAGAGCCACTTTACCCTCAGTCGACCTGCTTAAAGCTTGTTTGATGCCTCAAATGTTATGTGATCTTTGAAAATCTCATCTTATATCTTTTTGATAAATATCTGCTATAAGAAGTTTGAAACTTTAAAAGATTGTTTTTATTTGTTTTTTCTAGTATTGCTTTCTAAAAACACAAAATAATAAAACACATTACAGAGAGCAGTCAGCAGCAGAGAATTGTTTTATCATTTACATTTCTAAAATCCACAAAATATATATAATCCAAGCCTTTACTTGACAACTGAAACCAATTTCCTTCCCACTATCGCTCCTCTCTCCATGTTCAGACCTATCTGCCTGGCCTGTCTCAACCTGAGCTGTCTTTCTAATGTGCATATTTCTAATTCTATTTTGGTCATACATAAAGAAAATCTGAATTAAACTTCAGCTCTGTCTGCTCCAGCTCAACTTCTTGTCTCTACACTTAGGCCTCTAAAGTATATAATGCAATAGCAAACCAAGGTTGTGTGATCAAGGCCTTTTGTCCAGGACCGCTCATTTGAGACTCCTAAAAAAAAAAAAAAATAATTAAATTAAAGTGAAAAGAGAGTGAAAAGAAAGTTCCAAGAGATCAAAATAGTTTTACATTTTATGGTAATTTTTTTGACTGTAAATCAAACCATTCCACTCTGAAACTATTTGGTCCGATGCAAACTGAACCTCTTGAAAGCTGAGTAGGTAAAATAGCCCTTTGCACCAATCTGATGGTTAGATAACTTGGGTACCTATCCTCACAGATATTTAATATCTTTACCACTGTTTTAGTTTTCCTTCTTTAGAACACTAAAAGAAGCCTTTGAGGTGTTGCATCAATCCACTTCTCTGTAATCAGTTGAAATCCTGAGGTAATCTTTGAGTTACACAGCAAAGGGTTTGAATACTTTTTTATCAATTATGCTTGAATGTTTACATTCTTTCATAAAATGTACAAAAATATCTGAAAATGGCTGTTCTGTGTAGATTCTTTTTTAGAATGTGGAAAAAGTGAAGAAATGTAAAACACATTGTAATGGCACTGTACATGCTTAAGCAAATCTGTTTCAAAAGATTGCAAATACCTATCAGCGCTTCTATAAATCGTACAATTTTACCATGAAAACAGTGAGTGCCTGTGCAGGGTATCCAAGGTTTTTTGGAAAATTGCAAATAGCGACGTTTCAAACCAATTATTTGTTTGTCATGAAATGAAGTGTTCACAGCTGAGGCACATATTTCCATGCTTGAAACACCTACAGTCTTCAAGGCCTTTTTTTTTAGTTGCACTAGCATTTTCAGGATTCTAATGAGCTTTCCCCTAAATTTATGTTTTAAGAGTTCTCCTTCTTTCTCTGAAGATGTCTTTGGCCAAACCACCAGTTTTCCTATGAGCTTTAAGCTTGTTTTTTTCATCCTATCAAGATGGTGAGTCAGAAGACCTCATGAATGAACCCTCACGCGGAGTCCAGCACAATTGTTCCAATCAGAGTCAAGGCTTGTAGGCTGAGTACAAAGGAGAAAGTGGGTTTGCAACCACCTACCATGCTCAGCCTGCCTGAATAGCCTCTGGATACTTGCAAATGGCTGTGAGTTTGGTCATCCACACAGTGAGTCAGTTTAATAAGCTTCATAAGTGCAAAGGTAGCAGTAGGGTTATCTTATCAGGGCTCGACATATATTTATATATATTTGCTGTAGAGTCTGAAGATATTTCATCTTCGCCTCCGGAATGCAGCCCCTTTATCCATGTGTCTTGATGGGAATACAGATTGTAAGGCGTCAGATGAAGACTTTGTTACTGTCACCTATGAAAGATTATAATGCCAATCAATGAAAGCAGTCTGGAGGTGCAGAGGCGTTTGTCTGGGGAAAACCGTTAAGGCAATCATCAGGAGATTTTTTATTTATTTTTTCTTGACTACAGTTTTGAAAAGGTCGTGCTCTGACTCAACAGGTCAAAACCGAGTCATTGAATGACAACAACCTTCTTTCCACAATCTCACCTGCTCATTTCCTTCACTCTCTCTGTCTCTCTCCCTCTCTCTGTCCTTTTTGCTCCCTATAGTTATAAAAATGCCTACGTCCATACTTGCACATCTTCTCAAGGACTAATTACTTTTTGCGAAAAAAAAAAAACTAAATAAATAAATAGAGAGCTTTCCTTTAGGGCACTAATTTCACCCGGTGTCTGATGAGCAGAAATTACATGTCTAATGGAATGGAATAGTTGTGTAGATTAAAAAAAAATGAAACACACTTTTCTTTTTTTTTTTTATCTTGGTGCCACCTTAAATTAGATTTTCATTTGGACCACACTCACACCTAATGGGATGCCGTAAGCTTTCCTTGGCACCGCTCCTAATTGCCTGTGGCTTCCTTATTTCGGAAGTTTTACTCTCTTACAGATTATCAACTCCAATGATTTCTATTTTAAGTGAGCCTCCTTGTGAGTCAGGTTCAGGAAGCTTTCTTTTTTTAACAAATGGAACAATGGTTGGAGACAAAAAAAAAATTACACTACGCAAAGAAAAAGAAAAATCTGCTGACCAAGTGTAGTTTCTGTGCAAGAAAGAAATATTTCTCAGTCAACTTGCCAGCCAAGCAGAACCCCTCCAGCATGGTAGAAATATGCCCCTGCCCGCTCTATAGTGCAATGCCAGCTGAAGTAATATCATCTCAGCTCTGACTACACCATCAGGCAACCCTTTCTCACATTTCTGCCCTCTCGCCTCAATATATTGTTTCTCCACTGCAAGTGCAGCATTCCTGCTTTGTATGTTTAAGCTTTCGCAAGACCTGCATCATGTCCAGTTATTTACAAAAATTTTGCCTGCAAAGAAGTGTAAAAAATGATGGTCACTTGGATGCAGGCAGTCTGCTTTACTTTTGTGTTTGCAGTTTGATCATAATGTAGTAGACAGACATCCTAAGGCTGTAGGTGTTACTGTAAGTGAGAATGTTGACACGCTTAATAATGCATTATCTGTTTTGCACAAAGCCATACTTTGTGTGCTTTGCTCTATGCTGGTTACAAGCAGAAGGCAATGACCCATACAAATCATTAGTAGTCTGATGATTCACTTGTAAATGCCTGTAGCATTACTAAAAGCGCCACACAAACATAAGGCTGGTGATTTTTTTTTTCTTTCATTTTAGGGGAGGAGATGGATGAGCGAGTGAGAAAAATGAGCAAGAAGAGGAGTGTTTGCTTTGCCTCCTACATCTAAGCCCCTTCTGAAAACATGTCTGAGTCCAAAAGAAAGTGAAGGAAAAGACAAGATTCATCTGTCAGAGTTAAAAATAAACAGAAACGGCACTTACAGGAAAAGGAGCTGGCAAGAGCTTAGAGGCAGCTCCAAGAGGCTGGCCTCTCAGGCCAAAGGTCGCCCTGTGTGTTTGAGCATGTGTGCATGCAGAGGACATGCGTGGGAGAACCAGCTTAGACAGTCTTTGTGAGTTCTGCTAGGCATGAGCAAACTTTTCACAAGAAAGTTAGGCTACATGAAATCATTTTGATGATCCTATGTAAATTAGCCTCAATGTCAATCTAAAGCTTCTTTTCAAGGAGTTACCTTTAAGGGGTTGTGTTATGTAAAGTTGACTTTTTTTTTAAGCTTTGAATCTTGTTATAAAATTATGCATGCATCAAAAACATACCTGGAGCGTTGCCTTGATTCTTTCATGCATGTTTGAGAACTCCTTTAATCTCCTGTGGCGGCCATTCGGCTGTGCAAAACTCCTGGGTGGGCCGAGTGCTGCCTTCTAGGCGCAGATCCTCCTCAGAGCTGAAATTTCCAAGCTTTCACCTCACAGAGCAGCCCTCCCTCATGACCCTTTAGACTAGTCAGCAGCAATTAGCAAACACCAGGAGGAACTGCATTTTAGCTGAGCTTATTATAAGCACTTCTAAGCGAAACAATAGCAAAACGTTGTCAAAGAGGCGCGACGCTGTGATGACTCCCTTCGAAAAGAACAGGACTTTTTTTTAAAAGACAAGAGGCTCAATTTCAAGGCCTTCAATTAAAGTCTAATTTCTATTAAGTGATACTTGGTATATAGAGCAGTTTTTCTAACAATTGAAGGTAGCATAGTTACTTGATCGTTAAATGAAATGGCACTATGTGCAAAATACATATTACAGCATATTTAAAAGAATGATGAGATGTATTCTTTACTATTTTAATTATATTTAAAATGAAAATTAGCAGTTCAATAAAAAAATATATGTAAATGTTGACAAGAGCCAGAGTAACCCGAAGTAAAATCAAAGACAAAATGCAAAACAATTCTAAATAACTATCAATAAATCCTTATTTTATCAAATACGTAATTAATGACCAGTTAATAGTCAAACCACAGCTATTAAAACTGAAGAATCATCAGGAGTTTATTGAGGTTTTTTAAACAAAGCAAGAAAAAGAAGATAACTTTCATCACACTGTGTGCTCTTTCTTTAATTGACATATGAAAACTTGATGCCATAGAAAAAATGATGCTCCTCTCTTATCTGACAACGCATTTGACTCAGAAGTATACACAATAATGTGATTACCTGGTAAGCAGCCCTGAAAACCCTTTTGGAGTGATTTGCAATATACATATTGAAGTTCATCAGCAAGGTTTGTGCTTTGTTACTAATAAATGTACATTTTTATAAAGTCTCCACAGTTAAAACCACAAAACACTAAAGCTTGTTAGTTTAACTCTTTTAACTTTTACACAATCCCATTGCTTCACTGATTCCAGAAAACACTATCAATAAAGTGATTCATTTATTTGTTAATTTTATCTGCAGCTTCATGTAAAGGAGACCGGTTTCGGCATAAAAAAAAAAAATTCAACCTCAACGATAAACGAAAAATGTCTTTATCTCATCTCATTAGGATTCTGTTTCAGCCATCCATGTGTTGATATGAAAACTGAAATGAAGTAAAATAAAATTTTCATATCATTCATGAGGGAGTTCTGGCAGCTGTCAAGCCACTCCCTGGGTAACGTAAGCCAGGCAAGCAGGGAAAGATATGTTGAAAGACTTGCTCTAACAATTTCAACTTATCGAGAGCACCAGATCCCTGGTCTTTGTCTGCAGAAAGTCTCCGTTTTTATTATGCTTTCCACTTTACAACTTTCACTTTTTGAAACTGCATCTACAGTCAGGCTGTACTATGAACTGTTCTGCTTGTCAATTTAAACATTGTTTTTAAAGGGTTGAGTCTTAAACTTTTAACTTCATTCCAACCACTCACAAGACATTCTGCTTTTTTACATTTTATTTGTCAGACATAATCAAAATGGGTCCATGCACCCATTTTGATTATTTTTGTTGGTTCTCTGTATTTTCAGAGTAACTCACCAATCACACTAATAAACTATTGAGTATCTGCTTTTTCTTGGAGCAGTGTTGAAAGATAGTCTGCCTCTGGTAAATACTGCTCCACCAATGCAATGTGTTAGTAATGCATCTGTTACTGTAGAATTCACAATTTGTTCTCCAGCCAAACAAGGTTGCTACAGAGTTTTTAGAGATGTCAACAAAATTCCATAGCTGATGGCCACAACACTGAGATTTTATATGTCTAACTTTCTGTGTGGAACTCTGGAGGGAATACAATAGCGAGCGATAACCAATCATCTGGAATTACACCACAAAGAGTTTTTTTTTTTAATGGTCTTTTTGAAACAAAGAAATGGGATGAAGCATTTTATCATTTAATAGTCATGAAGTTAGGATGAGCAAATGGAAGAATTACAGGAACCCAGACAATTTGGTTCTCATAAAATAGCACAGGATGGTTTACGTGAATCGACTCTACATTAGGTCTGCGGCTGCTCGTATAATTATATGACAGGTTAGTCTCTGTTAATGTCAGATTTCCTAAAGGAAGAGTGGTGTTACAACCAGTGTCATAAAGTTAAATATAAATAATGAGTGTGAAGGGGCCCGTCCCTGATTGGTTCAAAGAAGACAACGGAGATGTCCTATTGGCTGCTTTCTGGAGGTGATGGACATAAAAGCTGTGTTCCATCCTCGACTCATCTCCACCGGCCACATCCCTTTCCTTTGTTAATCTGTGTTAGAGTTCTGGAGTAGGAGTGAGCTGCCGTTTATGTTTCCTCAGTTTTCTCATGTTTTTTTGTAGTTAGGAGGTAAGTTTTTGTCCTTTGGTTTATTTACTTTTGATTAGGTAAGTTTCTGTTACTATTTAGGTAGTTTCTTTTGTTTGTTGTTTTCGGCTATAGCTCACTCTGAAGCCAAAATACTCCAATTGTAACATCTTTATCCAAAAATACATCTTTTTTAAAATAAATAATAATTGTCATCATTATCTGTTCAACTTTGTGTGTGTCGGTTGTTGAGATCAGAGGAGGATGGATCCTTCATGTTGCAACCTGGCCACCCCTGGACTGGTCGTAACAGTGGTTCTTGAACTTTACTAAGCTAGTGCTTGTATTAGATCTAGGTGCAAGTCTACAATACTTTTACAGACCTGAACATCTATTTTCAAAACAGCTTAATTTATATTTGTTTAAACAATACAAGTTTCCAATATAAGGAAACTTACATTCAAAATGTTAGTGTAACTCAAAAGCAGTGGCAAGTTGCTTTCATGTAGATCACAACACTGGCTGGACCAATATTGTGGAGAAGAACCCGTAGCTTTTCAGGTTTCTATCAATAATTGATGACAGGGTGGAGCAAAATCTGACAACGTAAAGAAAAGTGTACCCAACCTCACTGATATATCTAAAAGCTGCAACTATTGCTACCTATTAGAAACATATATAAGCTTGTGTTCATACTTTGGACTTGCACTTATAATACCGAAAAGATTTCGTACAAAGGCTCACTACACCAAGTAAAAACAGAAGAGAGTACTTCAACATTGCATTAGGCTTCTAGTTCCCCTTGCTTTATTGCACTGTGTTTGCTTAATAACATGTCACCCCTCAACAGATTACTTGTGCAACGTGATATTCAAAGCTTATTCCTCAAAACAATTTTCTGCTCACTCTGTTTGTTAGGATGTTAAAGTATAGCTATGCAGTTTATAAAGACGTTAACTGCAATAACACATTCCTGAACAGAAGAAATAGCAGGTTGCCAAGTAAACACTGATGGATTTCATTCCTTCTCACTGTCAGTGTTGAGGTGGGTAAAAATAACTACATAGGTGTTATTTATTTTATAAGTACCACCTTTTAATAGAGTTTGGACAGTGGGGAGTAAAATAACAAAAATATATGTGTTGAAATGGAATTCCAGCTTTGCTTTAACGTGAGAGTCTTATTTGTTGATTTTGCAATGTTGTGTATTTAAACAGTTGATCCACACCTGACTGATCCGCACAATCGTCCTAGCAAACTCAAAACTGCTGGAATATTCCCAGACATAATGCTTGCGGAGAGTAAGCAGATCTTCCTCTAAACTATTTTGTCAAAGGGGAAAAAAAGGATAATAAATGTATTGCATTAGGCGATATAGAGTAGAGTGTGCAAGGAGAATTACCAGCAATAAATGAAAGCACAGTCGGGAGGGGATGAGATAAAGAGAGCAGGTAAAAATAGAGAAATGTGCTCACCATTTGCAGATTTGTTGTGTGAAATAGCTAGCCATTATCTGGGCAGTACAGAGAGATTTAGCACAGTGTGAAGAATGCAAAGGTGTGTCCTGGCGTGTAATTAACAGATAAACCTGTTGGTTCATTAAATGCATATGCAGTGTCATGCATTTGGTGTGTTGGTATTGATTGTCGGACATCTCTGTGCACCTCCCTGCTCACCAGACTCCTGACACAGTGCATCCATCACCCCCACCTACCTCTACCATATTTATAGAATTTTAATTAGCTTTGAGCTCAAGCCAACATCATTAGCGTTTCTCTCTTCTTTTTTTACGCAGCAAACAGCCATGCATGGCAATAATGGAGACAGAAACGGCGAGTACAAGGGCACAGTGTCGGAGAGCACAGGACAAAAGGTCGACGGTTTAAAATGACAATGAATAATGAAAACGGTAAGGAAAAAAAACTGCAAAACATGTGGACTGTGGACATGAATGTCACCTTGGAATAATTTCAGCATGATTTAATGAGTAACTTAAACAATTTTTCAGTGATGACAGTGTCTGTATACAGCAGTGATGTGTGGTGAATTTTCTGACCGGGGAGGCACTGACCGCTCTGGAGGTCTGTACATACAAACAAATCCAAAACTTTCTTAGAGGCTTTTAGTTGTGCTTTTCCAAATCTATATATTTGTCACATGTTGTAAAGATTATTTGCCTTCATTTTGAAAAGTTTGTCCTTTTTAGCCAGGAAAAAAAGGGTACACAGCAATGTGCACCTCTTACCCATTGTACCTATGGAGCTCAGCACTGCCCCCTATCAGTGGTGGAATGGTATTTTTCTGCCTAACCTGTGTATTTTCACTGTACATTTATGGTATTAGAAAGACAAAATATGTCACACACATTGAATAAAATGACTAAAATTACACAGAACCGTATCACATAAGGGACACAGGATTAAAATGTCGTTGCTCAGCATTTTGGAGATGTTTTGTGCAGTTTATATTCTCAATTGTATGTTAAAGTGAGACTAAACACCATGGTACAGAGCACCAGAGAGAACAGAGAACATGTTTGATCTGCACCTAATATAGCATTTCAAGAGGAAAAAACTAAAACTAAACTAACTGCTGTGGAGCATGGATGGATAAATGTGGTGGTTTGGAGATTCTTTGCAGAGCCTGAATCGTCCACAGCTGACGGTTATGTGTTACTGTCACAAAGCCTCTGAATTGTTTTCAGAGGCTACTTGAAAACTATTTGATACCACCTGTAAAAAAAAAACAAACACGTTGAGCGGAAGTGAACCCAGGAAATTGGCAGTGACCCAAAACATATTAGCAAATCCACCAAGGACCATCTGAAGACTGAGAAATGGAAAGCCATGGACTTTATCAAAGCCCAGATCTTGATCTCATTGATATGCTGGGGGGTGACTTGAAATGGGCTGTCGAAGCAAGAAACCGCCTCAAACATCTTGCAGCTGAAAGTGAGGAGTGTAGGAAACTATGATTAGACTGATGTCAGAGGCTGATAGATGGCCATCCTGTCCTCTTGACCATCGATTGAGAGGACACTGCTTAGAAGAGTAAGGAATGCTGGGGTAAGTGAAAAGTCAAGAAGTAAAGGGAAAATAATCAGAAAATTAGGCAGCAACAAACCCTGGAATGGAGCAGATCAAAAACCACACTCTCCATAAAACACACTCTCCGTGGCTGACCATTTTTGTCATGATCCGTGTTTCTGAGTATTTATTTTTAGGGTTTTCTGTGTTCAGTTTTCTTTCCTGTAAGTCTGTCTCTGCGTCTTCCCCGTTGATTGTGTCTTATTCCTTGATTACCCTCCCTGTGTATTTAAGTCCACCGGTTGTCTTTGTCTCTTGTCGGATCCTCGTCGCATGTCATTTGTCATATGTCTTGCGTCTAGCTCTCCAGATGCACTGCTTAAAGTCCTGGTTAGCCTTACCTCCCATATTCAGTCTACCTACTGTACTGAAACTAACACTGTTAGCTATCGTTATATCTTGGTTCGATACTGACATTGGGTGTTTCAGTTGCCAACCCCAGGTGGCTCGTAGTAGTCGGCAAGGATGCTGCCATCTTCCATTTGCTTGTGCTTAATTTTACGTGATTCCTACTCAGGTTATTAGCTGTGTGCTATTGTTCCTGCCGTGCTGCCTGACTGCACTGTTTTTGAGCTACACTCATCGTTAAATTCATCATCATCGTCTTCATCTGGGTCTCCTGCGTTCATGCTCACCACCTCTCAACCACCACACAGTTTTGACAGTTTTGTGTTTGAGTGATATGAAAACTCCACCCAGCACTGTGAAGAAGTCAATGTTTTGGTGAATTCATGCATTTCTAAAAACATTTCCGAATTCTGAAAGCTCAACTGCATTAAATAAAATGTAACATTGACAACAATACCTTTTTCTGCATGTTTTACTGTTTATATGTCTGCATTACATGTTTTTTTTATTCGTTTATTTTACAACTGTCTTGCTCACACATAACTCCCATCTTTTGTAATAAGAAGAAAATTGTCAACTACTGCCAAGTAGTCTGTTGCTAAGCACTTGGTGTAATTACCAGTCTTTATGTTGGTCACATGCTGGTTTAAAAGAAGGTGCAGCTTGTGTTTTAGCACACATTTGATTGCCAACAAGTACTTTTTTGTCATGACAACACACTAATTGCATGCAATAATACAAACATATTGTTCCAAATTGGCTGTCAGATGATCTGTCAGAAGAGGCAATATACTGTAGATTTATTTGGCTCTTTAGATTCTTGATCTTGACCGTCTGCTCTGTGAGGGGAGAGAATTCAAACAAACAACTTAAACATGCACATTATCACACAGTACTCACTTACAGTAAGGGCTGACCTAATTAGGCCTGAGGGTGGGTGTAATTACAAGCAACCTTCATTTGCCCCGCTCTCTCTTGTTACGACTACTTTCAGCCTATAAAGCAACTCACCTCATGTTGCCACTGCTGTACGCCTGAGACTTCAGAGAAACTGAATTATCATTTATATTCATTTAAAATTACTCTGTGGCCAAAATTAATTTTGATACTTTGTAGATTTTTATTTTTAAAAAAATCACTGACTTTACAAAAGGTGCTATTATAAGATAAGAAATTATTAAGTAGCGGATTCATAATTTTTAATTGGCATGTATTAACAGATGAGTCCCTTATCTAGCTGAATACATTTCCACTTAGTTTTTTTATATGACCCTCACTTCAAAGAAATGCTGATTAATTGGAAATCCAAATACAAGCACTGTGATACCTAAAACGTTTGTGTTCAGTTGTGAAAAAAAGAAGAAGCCAGTTGTGAGGAAACAATTCCCTTTCGTGTCCAAAGCATATTTTTCTTTTCATTTGCGTGCGGATAAGAATTTATGCCATGGTTTTCATTCACACACTGCTCCATAATATTAAAACCATGTGTTAAACAAAGTACGGTTTGATAAATGGATGTGTGATTTCTCAAAGCGTGGTTGCCATGGAGGTGTTTTGCTTTGTCTTAGTTCTCCACTCCACAGCATTGATTTTGGAGGGTGGCATGTACATTTCAGAGGAAATTTAATATGTTAAATATCAGTTGGGGTATTCACAACATACTGTCATCTGTTTCAATATTGCAGTCTGAGAATTTGAGTTTGTGTATAAAAAAATGTTCTTGCTCTGACTGATTATTTAGAGTCGCCTCTGCTATTTTATCTCAGTGAAGAAATGTTCAGCTTTTAAATAATGTAAATGGCTGAATTCTATTTCATAATTGGAAGGCATTTTATGTAATTACTCTGTTTAGGTAACATTAATGAAATTGTATACTGATACTGTACTGAGCCAGTTAGTGATTATTAAGAGATGGATGTTCTGTGTGTACAGAAGAGTTACTCAAATTGTATAAGGGTATAGTATACGGGATAGTGGGTAAGAGTTGTGTTTCCTTTAATGAATCTCAATATTTTTATGGTAATGAGTTCAGAAACAGACAAATCTAAATGTTTTAGTTTTTTTCTTCATTTTCTTGAAGACACATTCTTATTTTTCATTTCATGTTATCCAGCATTTTGAAAATGATCCTGAAAGTCTTTAATAGTCAAAATATGACCAATTTTTCTAAGACAAAAATGGAAAATGGACTGAACTCATGCGGCTGTTTTCCAGTCATTTTAACCACTCAAAGCTCACACACACACTTATACCTAAGAAAAATGTTGACATACCACTTAACACAACAGTGATGTTTTTAGACAGTGGGAGCAAGTCGGAGTACCCAGAGAGAACCCACACATGCACAGAGAGAACATACAGACTCCATACAGGATGACCCCAGGGCAGAATTTGAACTCAGGACCTTCTTGCTGCACGGCAACAGTGCTACCAACTACACCACAGTGCAGCCCTAATAATAAAAAAATAATAATAATAATAATGAAAAGTGAAAACTAGAACTGGAATTTTCCTAACAAATAAGAGAAAAAACATACAAAAATGAAGTTCCAAGATAACATAAAATGCTTTGTTTGGTAATGGAGGAGGAGGGCATAAAGTTCAGGGGAAACTATTTCACTACCTGCGTCATTTTTAGAAGCAATTTGCTGTTGGCCATGTTAGTAATTAATCAAAGGCACCTGGTTATTGCATTTAATCCATAAAAGAGACATTAATCATACTGGACAGTGACCCTTCTAAGGTCAGTCTCTTCAGGTAGCCTGTATTCGCAAGATGCATGGTGAGTATCCACAGCCAGCACCAATTAGTTGCAGTGTACATAATAGAAAAAGTCCCTGCGTGGACAGAATTGTAAGGTCTTTTAAAAATGTTTACCTTATTTCTAAAGAATATCCCCAAAATGTTCACATTAACAGGCTAGTTTTGTAAAAAATGATTGATTTTACTGTTTGTTATTGTGCTCTACTGCATATGACTCAGCTGTTTTAATAAAAAAAAGACATTTTGTGTTAAGCAATAAATGCTTTGTCCAAATATAGTTTTCTGGTACTAAGAAAGAAACAAAGGTCTTGCATATTTAACTACCACATTTTACATTATTCATTTGAATTAATGCAATTAATTGCTGATGGCTTTGATTTGACTTCTTGGTAGAAAGGAGGAAAGGTTAAAGGAAAGGACTGACTGCCAAGTGTACGCGCATCGATTTTTCCTCCTTTATTATTCCTCTAGCTGCCACTAACATTTGACAGGTTGTTTTTTGGGATGTTGGCCTGACATTCAACGAGAGACGGAGATAAGGTTTTTTTTTTTTTTCAGTGTGTGGGAGAAATTAAAATGGGCATTAAAACAAAAAGCTAGGACTGCATTTGAAAGACCAGTATATTCCCAAATGTTTGTGTCTGTAGTACTTTCATTTACTGTACGCACACTTTAGGCAGAACAAGAATAGCTACTATCACCCTTATTACCACATGCCCAACTGAACCATCTGTGCAGTTTCTCATGAAATGTTTTAGAAGCAAGCAGGTACAAACCATCTGGTTGACCTGTTGGTCTTAACAGATCAAACTAAAATGATTTCTGGAAATATTACATTCTTACTAAACAACAAAAGAAAACTGAAAACATAATCATTTTATAAAAATCTTAAAATGAAGACTGATGTGAAAAAAATTGGCACAAATTAGACAAAAACCTGGAAATTTTAAGAAAGATCATTAGATTGACCTTTACTTTGAATTATAGTGCTAGCACTCCTAAAAGGTAACTTTGTAACAGTTATTTCTAGTTATTTCTTAGTCCAAATCTTTGCTATAAACGACAGTTCTTTACAATAAGCACATAATCCTATTTTTTTGGGTCAATTCACATATATTTTATATTTTGGGAGTGAATGTCTTGTCGTCGATTGCCGAGTAAAAAAACCCATCTTTGAAAAAACTGTGGATGCAAAATGGCTGCCTGGGCCAGAGTTAATGAAGAGCACTTTAATAAACACGCACACAATATTTGTGTCAAAGGTACATGTGTGATAATACAACACCTCATCAGGCAGGTATTCAAAAAACAATAGGTGAGAGAGGAGGAGTGCTGTTTGACTATTATTTCCTAACAAACTGATGGTGATCCTGTAAATAAGTGCTGTGGTATTGATAGCAATATGTAGCCAAACCAAACTTATTATTGCAAACAAACAGAACTGGAAAGGGAATAAAATCATACTTGTTTACTTTCTTTATTTACTATTTTTTTCAACAGATATAGCAAAATCTGAGGTTTGAGTGTAAATGTATACAGGCACCCTGAGTCAGTAATTAGCAAAACTGCCTCTTGCTGCAGTTAAAGCAGAAACTCTTCTGAGGCTTGTCTCTTTTACACATTTTTTGGGGGGAATTTGCCTGTTCTTTGCAAAATAGCTTAAGCTGAGTCAGATTTGTGCTCCTCCTTCACATTTCTTCCAGCTTCCAAAATGATTTCTTTTGGGATTGCCATGTATTTACTCCATCCATCTTGCAGCTTGGTTTGTACAGCTTCTCTGTCCCTGCTAAAGAAAGTATCCCCACAGTCTTATGCTGCCACCATCGTGGTTTTGTTATGGTAATGTCATCATATGTAAGAAGCTATTCTAAAACTTATTTTAGAATAGCTTCATTGAGGGCCATGGCTTGGATTTTCTCTTCCAAAATCCAGCCATGTGAGTGGAAAATATTCAATAGGTGTTTTCCACACTTTTTTGAGTCAGAGCAACCTAACCACCTTCACAGAATGCAAGAAGCTTTAAACAAAACCATTATTGTCCCAAGGTGAGCACAGTAAATCCTAATGACTTTGCTTTAAAAGCTGTCTTTCATTTGTTCATGCAACAAACACACTTTTAAATCTTTACTTTGGGTTTCAAATGCAGTTTTTACAGTGGTCATAAAAGCTCCACTTAACTAATACTTTAGAATGTGAGAGAAGACTGAGCTGTGTGAAATATGTGATCCATATTGTGTTTTCAAGCTTAAATACTAAAACTTTGCATATCGACTGATTACCAATTCCTTAAAACCGGAACAGAGCACAGGTAGGAAAGTGTTGCTCAGTGCTGTGATTTCTTATTTTTTTCTGTTGATTATCTGATTAACAAACTCAGTTGCGTCAGATCTTTGCATATTCTGGTCACTTGGCTGCCAATTGAAAGAAGATGTGTGCCAAGTGAACTCAACGGAGCAGAGCAGATTTGTCAGATTCCACTTAAACTGAGCCAGCTGCATGAAATATGTGGTCACCCCATGTGGTTTTCACAACACACAGCAATATTTGCTGGGGGTTTTGGGCTCTGCTTGATGTCAGATGACTGTTTTGGTACGCACAGAGGCATTTGATTGGATGCAGTTGATCCAAGCCTGACAGCAAATCAATAAATTATACACCCTTAGCGTCAGTGTTACCCAATATAAAAGAAATCTTTTGAACTCAGCTTCAGAACATGAAAAGGAATTGCCATGTATGGGGTCTTGGTTTAGTTTTCATCTCCAGGCTTTTGTGTAGAAGCACAAGAAAGTGGTCACAGAGCTTAGCAGACTTTTTTTCATTTTTTTTTTTCAGGGCAGTATTGAATTTTCTGACAGTAGTGGGGAGACATTTACTCAACAACAATAAAGTTCTATCCCTATATGTCCTCTTTTACCGTGCAGCGTTTGCAGTTCTGTGTTGTATTTTTTATTTTATTTTACTTTTTTTAAATTTTTACTGGAACTTATAAATGGTAATCGTGTGAGTTTCAGAAAATTGAAGACTTTTACATCTTGCCCAGTCCTCCTCTTACTCCTGTTTGAAATTCCAATAGTTTCTCAAGGCTTAAAAACTTTTTAAGCACCCGTATCAACATGTAAATTTTCTTGTTATGGCCATTGAGCTCAGAGGTTTAAGGGGGCTGAGATTTGGCTGCGCAGTGTATATCTCAAGCTTCAACCTTTAGCTGGTGTTGTTTTGACACTGTAGGTGTCAAAACATTCCCAGAAGTAAAATGTGCTGTGGGCCAATTAAATTCCACACTACGACTGTGTGGTTATCAGGGCATAACCCCTGAGTGAGAATATGTTTTGTAGTCAGCTGAAGTCTCCTTCTGCAACCAGCCAAGAAACGGGCAATGAGGCGAAGGCAGCCGCTCACACAGACGGTGGTCTGATCAGTCTTATAGATCTTCACCACAGGGGGTTACACACTAAGAGTTGGCTTTGCCTCCATCTGCGCGCTGGCTTAATGCTTAACAGGCCCCCAAAATCAACTTCCAAACACCTACGTCTGAATGGCATCACATCTTTTTGTGTTCATGTCAGGCACTCTGCCTCTCTTCTTTATACTCCTAATCTATCTGTTTATCCTCACCTGCTCAGTCTGCCTAACCATTTCTATCTTACTTTTCAACTAAAGCAACTGACATTCAGCTGATCTCTGCATGTTCACTTGCTAAATCCCCGCAGTTGTGCTGTTAAATTCTAGGAGTTAGTAAAACATGACAGTGAGGCTTTGCAGAGGGCTCACTTTGATTATAATAACATTGGGGAGAAAACATCTCTCCATGTTCCCCATTTTCAGTTTTTTTTTTTTTTTTTATCAAATACTGTAAATATATTCAGGCAAATGAGCTGGTGATGGGGAACAACATCTCAATTCTCTTTCTGCTTAGAGTTTATTTTTTTCACTAGTGGTGAAATTGTTGCTATTTTCCACAAAACTTGATTTTTTTTTCTAGTATGCTTTTTTATTTAAGAAAGAGGATTCTGAACTGTGCGACTCATACCCAGCAACTTGCAAAAATATGAATTGCATTTAAGCTTTTTCATATTATGCCACATTCAGAAAAACAAACTATACAATGTGTTTTATTTGGATTTTATGTGAAAGACATACATAAATTACTTCCATTACTGCAAATTGAAAAGAAAATGACACATTGTTTTCAAAAAAAGGTGTAATTATAAGTATTCATCCACCACTACTCGCACACCCCGAAGTGAAATCCATTGTCATTGACATCAGTGTCTTCTTCAGAGGTTATTGTGTTGTTTCTGTCAGTGCTTTCTCTTGACGTGCCATCACAGGCGAGAGGGTAAGGAAGTTTTTCAAAAGGTTTGTTTTATTTGACATAGCGCAATGTGACAGCTGAAAATATATAGCTAATGTAGCCAATTGTTACAAGAGGAGTAGCATCAGATTTTAGTGGATGTTTGATTTTGCTTTGTCATTGGAAAAAGACAGAATCTGCAAATAGCTCAAGACGCCTAAGAGTTGTTCTTAGTTTTATTGTGGCTATTCACGTATCTTAACCCCCACATGTGTAAATCAAGTAAAAACTTCCCCGAAAAGACTGCTGGCTACTGCTGCAGCCATAGAACTGAAAACAAATGTGTGCCACACTTTTCAGATTTTTACTTTTAAAAATCTTTTGAAACCATGCATCGTTTTCTCCAGTCTCACAATTCAATCAATCAATCAAGTTTATGTGTATAGCGTATTTATTGGAATACCTTTACTTGCCTGCAGCATGAAAAGATTTGAAATACGTTGCAAGCCGCCGCACCCGAAAACATCAAGAAACTAGAAAATGTAAAGATTTTTCTCCTGGCACTCACAGACAAACTGCTGAACTTATAGTGAGGAATGTAAGCCCCAGCTGGATGAACAGGAACTGCAAATTCATATATATATTTTTCTATGTCTTGCTGTTGCTCTCTGACCTCCAGTTTATTGCACTTCACTACCTCTGTTCAATAAAGACAAACACAAACGGATATCTCTACCACACACCTTAACAGGCTTTTGATGTAGGTCAGAGGTGGAACTGCGCAGCTGAATGGCATCAGGAGCAGGAACCTTCAGCCATTCATTTGACACAGTAATGAGTGTAAGCGCTTTGTCCTTCACCTGACTGTTACTGTGGTGAACACTTGATGAGGAGGCACTAGTGTGATAAATCCATCCGTTTGGTCCTTTAATAATGGTATATGTTTGACTTCAAGAATAAGAAGAAAGCCATATATATTGTAATTTCTGATGCAGTCTTTATATGTTTTGCTTTTTGTCTTACATTAATACATCACTTGACCGTGATTCCTTATTGAATATGAACACACACACACACACACAGACACACTTAAATCAATTATAAGCATTAGCTTAGGAAAAAAAAGAAAAAAACTTTTCACAGGATTGGCAGTTATTACAGCTTCAGTTTCATGGTACGTCTCTGCAGGCTTTCCACACCTGATATTTATTACAATTCATCCAATTCTTTCTGGCAGGTCCTGTCAAGTCTCATCAGATTATAAATGAAGCATCTATGAAATGCCATCCTCAGGTCGCTCCTCTGATGCTATGTGGGATTTTAAATCTGAGCTTTTGGATAAGGCAGTGAGAATATTTGTGACTCTTTCCCAAACCAAAATGTGCATGCTCTGGTTTACAAATATTATGGTACAAAGACCTCTCCATGTATTTGACTCCTACAGTTCAATTATGGCCTCTGCAGAGTATTAATGTTACTTACCATGATGTATCCTCACCTCTCTAAGAAAGGTACTAGTTTGATGAAAGCTGGTGACTTTTTATGTATTAGCTGTATGTGAACCTAAAACTTCCAAAAATATTTGGTGAGCATTTTGCTTGAAAAAGCTTCTAAAAACCTACAGTCCTAGTGTGTGATTGTGCTGGTTTGAAGATCACTTCTTCGAGGAATAGAAAAGTTGTTAGTAGACTCTGCTTAACATGTTTGTTTGAAAAATCCCAAAACAGAAATTTGTGGACCAAAGAATATAGCTCATAGAATAGAATAGAATATGGTTCAAGCGCCATAATATGCATATTTATTAAAACAGCTCTTATCTCAAAGATTTCATGTCATTAACGGCAAATACATTTTACAAATCTTTACAAATCTTTACGCCTTTTCATCAGATGGACGACTGCACGGTTATATTTCAATGTTTATTATCTAATTAGGCCTTTAAGTTTAAATATATCTATTAATTTCCTTTGATTGTAAAAAAAACAGTGCTTATGTCTCATGCAAAATGTGAAAATCAATACAAAAATCATATTTAGCTCATGAGTAGGCATTCTGCAGTTAGCAAATATTGATTTAACCAGAAACATGAATTAATTAAATACATTGTATGCCGTTTAGATGTTGATTCCTTTTGAGTTAGTATGTACACAAATGCTTGAGGGTTTGTGCCTAACAGACTTTTCTAATTAAAATGCAAGTATGCACTCTTCTATTGAGTGTGAATAATAATCAGCAAAGTAACAGGTAAGTTCTTGAATTGCTAATTTGAGAAAAGTTTGAGGGAGCAAAGCATACTGCCAAATGATTCCTCAGGAGAAACTATCAGAAAGCGAATTGCTAATATGTAAGATGTTTTATTTTTAATTAAATCTACCATTTCTCTTTACTTACAGTCTTTTACTTATATAATACTGTAGTTGTGAATAGAATAATGGCTCTTTAAGTCAGACATGAACAACAGTAGACAGTGCTTTATATACACAAAAAAAATAATGAAGTTGTCAAATTTGAGTAAGAAATTGTTAAAACAGGTTGAGATAAATGTGAGAAAGAAATAATTGATTCAAGGAGACGTATACTCTGAAAGTAATGCACAAAAACTAATGCACAAAATTAGCCACCAGAGATGTAATGCAAAAAATAGTTTCACCAGAAATACTCATACCATGTTGAAGATAATGTCATTAAATTGCTTTTTTTCATTTAAAAGGATATGAAATGTGTCCATAAACCAAATTAACACCTTGGTTATTAAACTTGATATTGGTGCTTGGGCAGCCAAGTCAGGTGCCGAGTCCTGCTAAAAACTACGGTGGCCGTGAGGTGCAAAGCAATTACAAATTACAAAAACACTACAACATTAACGAAAACACTACAACATTAACGCAAAGCAATTACAAATTACAAAATCACTACAACATTAACGAAAACACTACAACATTAACGAAAACACTACAACATTAACGCAAAGCAATTACAAATTACAAAATCACTACAACATTAACGAAAACACTACAACATTAACGAAAACACTACAACATTAACGCAAAGCAATTACAAATTACAAAATCACTACAACATTAACGAAAACACTACAACATTAACAAAAACACTACAACATTAACGAAAACACTACAACATTAACGCAAAGCAATTACAAATTACAAAATCACTACAACATTAACGAAAACACTACAACATTAACAAAAACACTACAACATTAACGAAAACACTACAACATTTACAAAACGGAAAAGGTAGGTCTCAGTGGAGACCTAAGAAATCGCTGATTGGACTACAGCTCGTTAGAAAACGGAAAAGGTAGGTCCCAGTGGAGACCTAAGAAATCGCTGATTGGACTACAGCTCGTTAGAAAACGGAAAAGGTAGGTCCCAGTGGGGACCTAAGAAATCGCTGATTGGACTACAGCTCGTTAGAAAACGGAAAAGGTAGGTCCCAGTGGAGACCTAAGAAATCGCTGATTGGACTACAGCTCGGTTTACTTTTAAACCGGAAGTTATTCTGGCTTTACGTGTTTTTTTAAAACATGAATGTACTTGGTGATCCACACATAGACATAATATAAGGATAGACGCCTCATGCACCGCTCTCCCCTATTGTCGCTGACTAGATTTAGGGCGGCCATCTTGAAGCGGTAGACCACTCCACTTAGCCTTATGTGTTTAGCGGGCAAAATAACATATCAGCGCATTTAATCGATCATAACACACTTTTTTGTCACTGGAAACTATATTCAGACATCTATCAAAGCTACATTTATAAATAATTGTATTATTTATGTATGTTTTTAATACATAGTTCAGCATTTTTAAATATGATTAGTAGCTATAACAATAGAATAGGAATCGATATCAGAAATATTCTGATATCGATGTATGATGAGCATATTACAAAGCACACAGCCGTGAATAATTTATGGTGAACGGCTGTGTGTATAATTTATCATAATAATACATAGTTATACAACTATACAAACACAAATAAATAATGATTAATACTGAATAATATATATTGGATGCATGTTAATATGTATATATATATATATATATATATATATATATATATTGCCTATATTAAAAAAAATCTTAGATTGTAAACAAAGATCAAGACAAATATTTCACTCCACAACTGTCAGTTAACATCTAATTTGTTTTATAGAATTACACTTACATACAAATTAATTTGCACAAATTTCATTAAAAAATATATGTATATATACATACATATAAACATGCATTTAATATATATTATTCAGTATTAATCATTATTTATTTGTGCCATTATTAATTAATCATTATTTATTTGTGTTTGTATAGTTACATAAATATGTATTATGTAGTGACCATATGTCCAAAAAACTTAAATTCAAAAATCAAAAAACTCAAAACTCAAAGGTGATCAAAACAAAAGGTGAATCAAACTCAAATAGTCACCTGATGCACATGGATTCTTGTTTATGCAGCAAAAAGAAATCAAAAGTCTAAATATGGTTCTTTGGTTTTATTTGCAGATCAGGCCAAAGGTTACAGGTTTCTGCTCCCACTCCTGTACCTGTTCACTGACTGTCAAAATGAAAACCGATGTGACTGATTAGCTGGTAAAAAACCTTGTGACCACCACGTGCATAATAAGCTACTTAAGACCCACCTACTTATACCGTGAAATACCCACATTCCAATCTGAAATTAATTAACTAATTAAGTGAATTACTAAACAAAAAACTTATTCTAAACAAAAATTAAAATAAAAATTCTAATGATAAATCAATTAGAAAATCAAACAAATGCTAAGAATAAACTAAACAATTTAAATTCTAAGATTTAACAAAACAATGGGAAGAATAGCTCCTACAGGTATATATATGTCTATCTTTGTTGTGAAATGTTGTTTGTGGAGCCTGACATCAATAATCCATCGATCTGAACAATAATATCCCTGTTGTTTTGATTGGCAAAGTAGGAGGGACTATCGCTCTAAGATGGCCGCCGTATTTCCTGCGCCGGAGCAGCCAATGCGGGGTCTACTCTTATATTATGTCTATGCTCACTCAAACGGAGCGTGCCAGAATAACTTCCGGTAAACCAAAAGTAAACCGAGCTGTAGTCCAATCAGCGATTTCTTAGGTCCCCACTGGGACCTACCTTTTCCGTTTTCTAACGAGCTGTAGTCCAATCAGCGATTTCTTAGGTCCCCACTGGGACCTACCTTTTCCGTTTTGTAAATGTTGTAGTGTTTTCGTTAATGTTGTAGTGTTTTCGTTAATGTTGTAGTGATTTTGTAATTTGTAATTGCTTTGCGTTAATGTTGTAGTGTTTTCGTTAATGTTGTAGTGTTTTCGTTAATGTTGTAGTGATTTTGTAATTTGTAATTGCTTTGCGTTAATGTTGTAGTGTTTTCGTTAATGTTGTAGTGTTTTTGTAATTTGTAATTGCTTTGCACCTCACGGCCACCGTAAAAAACAATCTCCCATCTCCATAAAGCTCAGCACCAGAAGGACGGTTTAAATGACAGTGGGTTTTTTGTAGTTCTCTCTGCACACACTATTATCAATCAATCAATCAATCAAATTTCATTTGTATAGCACATTTCAGCAGCAAGGCATTTCAAAGTGCTTTACACCATTTAAAATGGAAATGAAAACAGAAATAGACAGATTTTGAAAAAGATTAGAAGATAGAAACATTATTAAAAGTAAAAATTAAAAGTGAAAACATTTTAAAACATCTCAAACCTCGACATTATACAAGGATTCTCAAACCTCAGAGTTTTAGCAGAGCAAACCTCAGAGTTTTAGCAGAGCGACATCATACAAGGATTCTCAAACCTCAGAGTTTTAGCAGAGCGACATCATACAAGGATTCTCAAACCTCAGAGTTTTAGCAGAGCGACATCATACAAGGATTCTCAAACCTCAGAGTTTTAGCAGAGTGACATCATACAAGGATTCTCAAACCTCAGAGTTTTAGCAGAGCGACATCATACAAGGATTCTCAAACCTCAGAGTTTTAGCAGAGCGACATCATACAAGGATTCTCAAACCTCAGAGTTTTAGCAGAGCGACATCATACAAGGATTCTCAAACCTCAGAGTTTTAGCAGAGCGACATCATACAAGGATTCTCAAACCTCAGAGTTTTAGCAGAGCGACATCATACAAGGATTCTCAAACCTCAGAGTTTTAGCAGAGCGACATCATACAAGGATTCTCAAACCTCAGAGTTTTTGTATCTTACAAGGATTCAAGGCATTTCAAAGGGCTTTTCACAATTTGAAATAAAAATAAAAACAAAACAAGACAGAGTTTGAAAAAGATTTAAAGAGTTAAAATCATTATTAAAAGTAAAAACATTCAGTCTATCCATAAGCAACTCTTCTTACAATGGTTCAAGGCATTTCAAAGTGCTTTTCAATTTGAAATAAAAATAAAAACAGAAAAAGACAGAGCTTGAAAAAGATTTAAAGAGTTAAAATCATTATTAAAAGTAAAAACATTCAGTCAATCCATAAGCAACTCTAAACAGGTGGGTTTTAATTTGAGATTTAAAGACACTCAGTGTTTCAGCTGTTTTACAGTGCTCTGGAAGTTTGTTCCAAATCTGTGGTGCGTAGAAGCTGAATGCTGCTTCTCCTCGTCTCGTTCTGGTTCTGGGGATGCAGAGCAGACCAGATTAGTTTCATCAATAGAAGGAAGATTTAGGCCATCAAAATACTGACTGGGTTTTTAAAAACACACTGGATCAACAACAGCAGTTGACAAATCATGTCTGACTATCACGTCACAGTGGACCTCAAGTTGCCACACTTACTCCAGACAACGTCTTATTGACTTTCAAATAAAATGCTATGTTTATTTTTAATGAAAAAAAAGAACTTTGAACACTTCTGCAATAAGTCTACTCTTTTCCCACTTAGCCTAGTAAAACAGTTCAGGAGTCCCTTTACATAATGAAGCCAGCAGTTGTATTGGTGCCTCCTTAAAGTTGCACTTGGTCTATGTAACTTTCACTACACAAATATGTCAGATAGCCTTGGTTTGTAACTGCTTAAAGCTGCAGTTAAATACTGTAGCTTTAAACAATGACCACAGCTATAATCCACATATTGTGAATCTGTATCACAGGCTTTTAACTTTTAGCAGACTTTCTTTCACACTCGCCTCAAAGTTGGAATTATCCTTGTTGCTTGTAATTGTATTTCTTACCTTTTCCTTCCACTCAGTTTTGCTTTATTGTTTATACAACATTCTACAAAAGGCCTCATTTTGTGGATTATACTCCCTTTTAACAGTCTTCCCCATGGTTTTATAGGTAATTTATATTTTCCATCCATCCATCCATTTTCTTTACACCCTTGTCCCTTAATGGGGTCGGGAGGTGCTGGTGCCTATCTCCAGCTAACGTCCCGGGCGAGAGGCGGGGTACGCCCTGGACAGGTCGCCAGTCTGTCGCAGGGCAACACAGAGACGCACAGGACAAACAACCATGCACACACACACTCACACCTAGGGGCAATTTGGAGAGGCCAATCAATCTGACAGTCATGTTTTTGGACTGTGGGAGGAAGCCGGAGTACCCAGAGAAAACCCACGCATGCACAGGGAGAACATGCAAACTCTATGCAGAAAGACCGTGGCTGGGAATCGAACCCATAACCTACCAACTGTGCCACTGTGCAGCCCTTTAATTATATTTTGTATATACTATTTCTGTATGCATTTTTTATTGATCAATATATATTGAATTATTTCCACCTCCACTACAGCCATGATGAAATCTCATGTGAAGCACATACAGTGGTAAGCTTGAGCCAGTTACACAACAAAACATTACTAAATGGAACTTTTAGCATATGATAATCAGCTTACATGTGCAACTTTAAAGTATGCTGATGCGTCTTGTCACATCGTCTCCCTTTAGATGTGCTGTTGTGATTTTCACACTTTAACTGAAGCTGTTTCAGGTGTTTGATTACACATGCGACAGACAGAAAAAACATATTCACTGAAGCCAGCTACCTTCTAAAAATATTGTTCACAGCCAATGGCATACATAACACTCAGGTGAGAGGGTAAGAGTGCCACCTAGTGCCTATTGCAGAAATTACGGCATTTCAGTTTTGTTTGAGAAAAGTGCAGATAAATCATACATGTAGGACGTTCAAACCGTTCTAGTCCTTTTTCAGGAACTCTGTGCAGTAATTTGAATAAGTTGCCTTGTAATCAGACTCACATTACGTGATTTAATTATTCACACTCTAGTCTAAATTCCATATGTACATGACCTGGTTTAGTCTCCCCATTGGCACACTTTGAAAAAAAAAGACTGTCACAAGCGCTGTTAGGGACTAAAATATCCCCATACACACGCCACTTAAAATGATGAATCTTGAAGTCAGAGTCATCAGGGGTTGTTGAGAAGTTTCTCTGCTCCATCAAGTTTTTGTTGTTGTTGTCAGCTAAAAGCAGTGCCTCATATTGAACTCCCATGGAGCTGAGTGTCTTCAGACTCTCTGGTGAAGACTGAACACACCCTATGCGGAGAGATTGTTTTCACAGTATGAAGAAAACTAATTACAAGCAATAAATTAATTTCACGCTCCTGCCTTGGAATTAATTGCATCTTTACAGAAGCAAGGCAAAGTGATGGCTCAAGCAGTCCCGATTAGAATGGACATGCAAAAGTGGTATATTGAATTATGTGGCTTATCAGTGTTATTGCTTTACTGTGTATAAAGTGGAAATGGATTTTGATAACCCATGAATAAACCATAGTTCAGGTATGTTTTCATTTTAATTACTAAGAACTTTTGAAAGCCTTACAGTGTTTATGCTCAGTTTTTTTCTTCTTTTGTGTGTAAAAATACAAGACAAAAGAAGAGAGCCTTGATGGTGAAAACTGCCGCCGTTGTGCGAAAGTCTTTCCTCCCTCGTTCTCAGTTTAAACGAAAGTGAAAAATTTCGCAATCTGTCAGGAAAAAGATGTAAATAAATTGCGCCAAATGAATTCTTCGTTCTCATGTCTCAACACTGTCATTCCCGTCATCCCCGTGAGTCAAGGGGTCATCAGAGGTGAACGCCACTAACAGCTTAACATTTCTGATTCTTGCACGAAGGTTAAATGTCAGGGTGTGAATCATTGCAGCTAACAAAATGAGTAATAGTTTAAACTCCCGGATTTATCAGTGAAACAGAAATAATATTATGTGCATCTGAATCAAAAGGGCTTTGTCAGATATTTGGGTCAGCTGCTCCGTTTTAACATTTTCTAGTTAAGTGAGTTTCCAAGATTTTCCTAATTAGCCCCTGTGGGATGGTTAACAAAAAACTCTTGATGATTACATCTCATTTACACCCTTACATAATTGAGAAATAGTTATATTTTTATGTGAGTGTGTTTCTGCATTTAAACAAGGTTTTTGTGTTTAATCAACTCAAGAGGTTTTATTTCGTGATTAATGAATGCCCCCACTTTTTCTTCTAGTTTCTTGTCAGCTTTGTCCATCTTTACACCATCTTTATAAATTACATTCTCAGCTTCACTTTGTGATTCATTACATGGACATATCTTGCACAACATCAAGCATGAAGCTGTCAGTAACCTGCAATCTTCCTCAATTAGATTTCAACACTAGGTTGACTGCGCTTGCTGCTCCTCGTACACCCTTAGAAATGGTTCTACTGTGCTATTACACACCCTTAGACCAGCTGTCTCTGAAGTACTTGAAGGGGCTCATCAGGCATAAACAACCTTGTCGCATTGGAGACATTTACATTGCTTCCTTTTTCAAGCTTGATGCCTCGTTTGAGCTTCAGCTGGTTGTTTTTCATGTCCAGATGCCCAAATGCATTGATAAAGTCACCAGTGATGCCCCGATTATCTTTTTTTGGGTTTGTAAACGAAGGATTTAAAAATCAATAAGAATTACATATCTATTCCAGAACTGTGAAGTAATTATTAACTAGCAGCAGTATTTTACCATGTCTTCTTTAAAGTGAAGCACCTGCTACTGATGATAGAAGCAACAATAGACATTACTGTCGCTAATATTGTTCCGGTTTGTGACGCTGTAGTGAGGAACCTAGTGGCAAAAGTACATGCAGAAGTTTTAATAATTAGAATGCACAAACTTGATTTGCAAGAAACTATGTAAACATTGGCTTGTTGTCATGGATCTGGCTGTGTTGGAACATTGCCTTGCTCACAGAGCCACACCCTGTGAATCATTTACCAAAGCACACAAAACCTGAGCAAAGTGAGCACCAGTTTCAGCACAGAGATTCTGTTCCACAACAGACTCTGGCAGAATAAGAATTACAAGTTCGAACATGGGGCTATTGAGTGCTTTTTTTTTTTTCCCCCACTGAACTTTACAGAAACCACAATGATTATCTCTGCTTCAGATCTTACTTGAATTTATTCTTTTCAGCTCATTTAAAACTAAACCAGATAACTAAAAAAAAAAAAGCTCAACAATAAATATTTGATCCTCTTCAAGCAAGCAGCTTTATGGTTATCTTACTGAAGGTTCTGACCTTGCATGTGTCTGAACAGTGGGATTCAGTTGACGGCAGTGTCGCACCCCACCCCTCCTGTTCACACCCTTGCGTTGATTTTCGCAAACTCTGTTGTCTCAGAATGTTGCAATAATCCCACTGACACTCAGCAGAAACTACACCCAGTCAACTGTAAACACATTCCTTCACAGATGGAATGTGCCCGCATATATAATTAGTGCGTGAAACCAAAAAAAATGAACAAGCTTGCAGTGGAAAATCACCAAAAGACAACAGAATCCCAAAGTCTGCACATGTTTAAAAAAAAACAAAAAAAACGGTTTTATACATAGAACACTGTATGAAATGTCAGCCAAAATTAGAATAAAATACCTCAGAAACTATACAAACAAAACTGACGATAAAAATGCATTTTTTTCTCTGTGAACACATTAATAAAAGCTAAACAATCAAGTCATTATAAACAGATTTTAAGCTTTAAATTATCTTCATATACATCTTAATTTGAACATGACCGAGGCTAAAGGAAGAAATTACCACAAAAGAAAAGCATCACATGACTTGTGTGAAACTGACAACTGCTTTGTTTCAGTGCAAAAGGCTTCTACCAAAAAAAAATCCAAATGTCATAATGAAACACTAACATGATAAACATTCAGCACCAGACCAAGCATTCATAACCCAGGCATCTAAAACTTGTACAATGAAAAGTAAACCTAAACCACTTCATTATCTTTCGTTTCATCTCTTTGTACAGACTTCTCCAAGAGTTTTGAACTTTGGCCCAAGTGTGTTCAAAAAGTCAAGATTTTCTTTGTCGCCGTGCTCACTGCAGCATCCCACGGAGCCGTGGACAGACTCATTCCCCTCGTAGTCATAGGAGTGCATGATATCACCTGCGTAGCGTTCATCCCTTTCTCCACCCATCCGGGCCAGTTTCTGTAAGATCAAAGTAGTAGGGAGAGAGATGTAGTGTGTTGTGTGTGGAATAAACCTGGATGATAAGAGGTACCATATTACACAAAGTGATAAAACAAGACAGCCCTCAGGATATGACTGGCAGTCTGATATTACAACCAACAAGCTGCAGAAACATTTTTTTTCAGAGAAAAAAAAAATATTAAAGTTCACAGAGGACACCACCACAGCTTACAGAACAAGATTATATTACAAATGGGAGTTTCTTTAGCTCCTGCAGCTAACGCTAGATTTATTATATTTTACAGATTAAAAGCTGTCTGTTCACCTTTCAGTTTAACTCTTGAAAAAAAATGAGCTAATTTACACTCCTACATAAATTTAAAAAAAAAAAAGTTTTTGCATGGTATATTTCCCCCCACCCCCAAGTCTTACCTGTCTCAGATAAATGTCATGTGTCTTCCAAGTACGAGCTAGATTATTATCCATAATGTATTGATCATATTCCATGCCATTCATGTTGAGACGTTGACTTCCCATGGTGTCAAAATGCTGACCATAACTGTCAAACCTCCTAGAGGACATTTTATTCATTGTATTAAGGCCAATGGACTGTTGGAATCCATTTTCATGCACGCTATGGCCTCCAATTGTGCTTGTGCTTTTGTTTCCCAGCCATCCAGTGTTCACTATAGAGCCCTTCATTGAATCTTTTACTCCCTGCTCTAATGTAGTGCTGGGAAAATTCATGGAATCCTGAAAAGCAAAGCATAGCAAACCATGAGTTAATAAATCATGCAAAGCTAAATGAGTAAATTAAGGTAGCAGTGGGTTTTCTAATTCCCAACATGGTGGCAAAAGGCTTACCACTTCATCGCCGGGGGCCTCTGTGTTCGATGGAATGAGGATTCCTCTACTGTATCCTTCGTCGTCAAGTGGAACCTTCTCTGGCTTTGTAGTGCAAGTGGAGAGCAACAGTAAACCTGTAATGTCACAGAACAGAGAAGAAATATTTAGAATGCTGGAATGCTTAGCACTTGCCAGACACGTCAACTTTAGCTCTTTTAAGCTTAAGCATTCGATTTGAAATGGTTCAAGTTATCTGAAGTGCTGAAATTACACCTGGAACAGATCCTTTCTATTGTTATTTTATGCTTTTGCACTCAATCTGTTTTTAAAAAGGCAGGTCCTGGAAACTGTGGCATGCCGTTGGACATCTCAGACACAGTAGAAATGTTTACAAATTAGAACTAGAGAGGCTACGGCTACAATTAGCTAACAGTGCTGCTAATACAAGTTATTAAAATGTCCCCATGCTTTGTTTTTAACATTGTTTCATCATGTAGACCTTTTCTATATTAAGCTGTTGAAGAGGACTTTAATTTGTCAAAAACACACATTTTATAGGCTCTGCTCATTATTTATGAATCACCAAAACATGCTAAATTAAATAGATAGAGTGATTTTGTTGTACATCTCTAACCATTTTCAAATATTTACAGGATTGACAATGGCAGCGCTTTTGAAACTACCGGTACGTTCTGAAGTCCATTTTGCCACTCCTTGTCTCAACAAGGAGTGGCAAAATGGAGTTAGCAGCTCAGCATGTTGATATCAGCATAAAAAAGTTGATTTATCAGAAGGTTTGTGCACTATTATTAATCATAGAAATATAAGTATGATGAAAGATATGTGCACAAAAGCTATATACAGTAGTAGCTTTGGCTTTTATCAAACAGTGGCTGAGTGGTTTATTCACATTCACTTCTATGGTAACAGGAAAAACTATTCTAGATAAGAAAATATCTGATCTGCAAACATTTAAACGTGCTCTTTTCTCAGCCAAACATTCATGGAACCATGCTGAAAGTACATTAGTTAACACTAGGGGTGTTTGACATAAAATAAATAAATAAAATAATACATTGCAATATATACTTTAGTATTTCCTATATGTCATGGCAACAGCAATTAGTTTGCGACCTCATGTTAAACTAACATCACTAACAGAAGGCAAAGTAGGTTTAATGTTGTATAGGTGATTTATAATAGACTACACATCCACTTATATCTTTCTGTTATTTTTAGGAAAGTGTTATTGTAAAGTGAGGGAAGTACTCCATAATACAAGTTCCAAACTTAAAAGAATTGTAATAATACAAAAAAAAAAAAACATAACTCACACAGCATTAGCTGGAGCTGAAACAATTCAACTTTAACTATGACTTGACAGTTTGTTTTAAAACCACAGAGAAAGAACACTTATTTTGTATCTGTTGACAGCTTGCAATTTGTGAAATGGCATCAGAGAAAGTTAGTTCATGTGCTTTTCCAGATCTTGTAAATCTTTAAAATTTATCCTAATGGACTCATGGCTCAACTAATCAGGCAGACTGAGAGACAGAAGGCTGCAAAACATATTGCGAACGTATCACATATTTCTCTATGTTGTAAAGGTCGCAGAGTGTAAATGAGAAAAAAGAAGGGAAAAAATATGCATATATCGCAGCTGATATTGTTGCAATATTATTACTATTGAAAGATTTTCAAATATTATGCACTTTGAGACAGCCAGTAACTAAAATCTTTTATAGGTGCCTCAACAAGAGAGTAAGCAAAGATGCTGTTCCCCCATTTTTTTTTTTTACTTTAATGGGATCTCTTCAACAGCACAGTTTACTGAAGACTTTCAAACAAATATGTTTAACATACTTATATCAAGTTAAACCACTAGCTGCTAGTTAAACTGACTAGCTGCTAACCTCCCACAGATCTGTACTTTGCAATATCAGATAATTGATCTCTTACAGATGTTAACTTTACGGAATCCCACGCTAAATTTTAATGAGCCATTCAACTACATCATTCTATGGATTTTTTTATCATCACCACAGATGATCTACTAGTAACATAATGGTAAAGGACTCACAGAGCAGCAGAAGGAGGAACAGGGGCAGCAACAAGGTCAGGATTCCCAGTGGCCCCAATTCGATAGAGCGACCTCTTTTTATGCATGCTCCGTTCATGCACTGGCAGATCCTCACTGTCGTAGTCTGAGTATCACCAAATCCCTGCATATCTTTGACGATGAAGGAGACCTTGTGAAGCCCTAGAGGAAGGTCTTGCGTTTGCTTCAGCAAAGCCGCCGAATCTTGAGAGGAAACAAAATTAAAAACAGAAACTTTTATAGAAGCTTTTATATTGCCATAAATGTAAAAAACAACCCCTCGTACCCCCTCATGCATGACCCATAACCCATGGGTTATGAACATAACCCATGGGTTATGGGTTATGTTCACATGGGTTATGAATTTAACCCATGTGAAGCAATGTACAAACCATCTCTAGCTTAAACATCTGACTTGGGAGTAGTATAGTAATAGTTTTTGAATGTTTTTAGAGCTAAAATGTCACATGCTCTCTGCCTTTTTATATGTTTCTGGTGTATTTCAGAAGCTACATCGCACATATTTTGAGTTATTCTTATGGATAAAGACATTTCATACAGGTCTCTTGTTAATTAGAAACTTTTAAGCATAGGGAGTAAGAAAAAAAACACGGTTTCCATGTGGACAAGGCTTAAAAACATTCAAAGTGTAACCATGTTTTTAGTTCATGAAATAATTACCCAGGAATAACTTGCTTAAAAATCCTGCCCTAATTAATTAGCAGACTTCCTTAAAATTAGGTTTTTAACCTGATGAAAGTTTGTCTACTACAGCATGAAGAATTATGGAACCTTAGCTATTGTCCATATCAGCGCTATGTTGATGAGCACGTATACAGCCCAAACATCTGCTGTTCTGACTCTATTGAAACACACAGCATTAGTACCAACCATTGTATGAAGACACCTCCCAATTTCCATCATTTTTTTCTGGCAAGGAAAAGGTAAAGGGGCTGGAAAATGGACTGCCGTCATTGTCTTCAGCCACAACCACCAGGGAATTCAGGTTGCCATCCGGTTTTTTACACATCGTCAGTTCCTTTGGGATTGTTGGCTTGTTGTCATTTTCATCCTCTATCAAAAGGATTACGGTTCCTATTCCAGATTTGGAGGCTGAAATTCCAAAGTATTTCATTAGTTATCAGACGGAAAAAAAAAACATGAACATGTCTGCACAAAAACCCTTACGTCATACACAAGATTTCTTTCCCCCCCACACCCCTCTGTATTTATGATCCCAATTAAGCCGATGAAAACTTTCACCGGTAAAGAAGTACCAGTCAGATCAGGCAAGATCATCTGAGTCATTCACCAGGAATAGAGAACCTTCATATTCAACAGATGTTTTCAGGTGAAACAAAGACGGTATGTTCAGACAAGTAGAGAGGTGTGGCTTTAATCCTAAGCAGTATTTGTCTGATGAGGATCAATCATCAAAACGGAGTCAGAAGGAAGAAGGAAGAACAACCTGTACAATGTGAGTATAACAAGCTATCTGCCACTTATTTGGACTAGAGTCCAAATAAGTGGCATACAATCAAACAGCTTTTGCATTGTCTCTGTATACCATTCATGAAAGGATTAAAAAACACTGAAGGCTTTGATTGTCTTCTTAGTTAAATGCTGGTGTTTTGGCATAGTTAAAAACAAACAAACAAAACAATAACATAAAAAGATATTTTTTCCCCAACACTGCTTTCTACATGGTGAACAACAACTTACTGGCATCAATAGCCTTGACGGTGATGTTGTACATCCCATCCTGGACAAGAGGGGACTCTCTGTCAATGGTGTTCGTAACTGTCAGCTCCCCAGTATTGGTGTTCACACCAACCCATGATCCTGGATCAGACACCTTGTAATACCTGGAAAATAATATAGAGCCATGCATCACTGGTCCACATCACCTGTTGAGGTCTGAACTCTGTTGTTCAAGAGACCAACATTTTAGGGAACCCTTATAAATTTGCTGTAACCATGCCAATCCACTTAAACCTTATTTAAAATAATTGATAAAAATGATTACAATATGCCAGCGCTGCTGTTGGTCTCTGGATCAAAAGCTTTGTACGTCCCAAACACTGTGCCATTTGGTAAGTTCTCTTTGACATTGAAGCGAGCAGTAGGAGGACGGAATTCGGGGCCTTCGTCAACGTTGGTGACAGTAACCTCCACAGGGACGGACATCCAGCTGGAACTGGCTCCAACAAGCTTTTCTTGATTCTGGGCCGAAATCTCAAGCATTACTTTCTTGGTCGTCTCATAATCTAAAGGCTGGAAAATGGAGAGAGGCATAAGAAGAAAATAAAAAGCTAGAAATAAAAATTGATTTCCTGTGAAAAACATGAATAAATTGTGTTAGTACTAAGACATTCATGAGTTTGACATTAAACCCACCTTTGCAACATAAAGAAGCCCCTCATTTGTTTTGGGATCGGTTTCAATTCTGAAATTTCCTTTTTCATTTCCTTTTGTGATGACAAATTTGGCAATCCAGTTGGGTGTGTTTATTAAATCTTTGTCATCCACGGGAATTCTCAGGATTAGCTTGTCACTCTCGTTCTCTGGAACTGTAGCTTTATACTGCAGAAAGTAAAAAACAACATATGTTGTATTAGAATTAGAGTTGAGTTGGCTACTGGTAGTCAGGTAAAGCAAGGTTTTCAAAAAATACACAAGGCTACCAAAACAACTATTTTCTGTCATGCAAACTGCGTGGGAGGGGCCAATAGTAAGGCCTGGATACTTTGTCCTTGCATACAAAACTGATAAATACGGCTGTTCAGCAGGGGTTCATCCAATATATTTGGTCAGAATTTATATATCAAAGCATCAAACATAATTGCAATTTGTTTATATTTTAGTGGTAGTAATCATTTTTTTGTTTCAAATACAATCCAGCAGCAGATGTTTGTCTTAAAGGTTTTATTTTGTTGTTGTTGTTTTTGTGCAACATTAAATTGTGATGTTTTCACTCTATTTTGAAAATAATAGAAGTCTATTGCTGGACTGAATCTTTCATCCATTTAGTCATTCAATGATTTATCTATTGCTATTATTATGTTTATTTAGGTTCTAAGCACTTACTGAACTTTGGGTGAAAGTTGGTGGGTTGTCGTTGATGTCTTTCAAGGTGATTGTTGCGGTAGCAGTGCTGGAAAGACCCGCTGGTGCACCCTTCAAATCTCTGATCTCTATAGTAACCATATGCTTTTCTTTTGTCTTAAAATAAAACACAAAAGAAACGGTCAAGTGGTGAAATGGGAGATGAATTTAAAATAGCATGTTGAATTTAAAGAAACAAAATCAAACAACTTCAATGAGACGGCAGGACTCACCTCTCGGTCCAGCTTCTTAGAGATTGTGGAGATGACACCGGTCTCTGAGTTGATGGCAAATAAATCCAACCCATCACGGAGCTTGTATCTGATCCTCACATGGTCTGTTTCGGGATCATCTTTGTCTGTGGCATTCACTTTCCCCACCACCTCAGCTATGGTGGATAAGATGTTTAGTCAGAGGATGTTTACAGAGCAGGTTTCATATGCCATGACCATTGGGTGTTTGCTTCTCCTTACCTAAGCTTTGCTCAAGCACAGTAAACTCAAGCTTGCCTTGGAACTCTGGCGCATTATCATTTACATCGTCCACTTTTACTACAATGTCCAAAGGTAAATCTCTTGGCACATGGGATATTTTGTCCAAAGCATTAATCGTTAGCTGTAAACATACAGATATTTCAGCATGATCAAATTTTAACATGCCAAAAAGAACTGATAGTTGAACTAATATTTGCCATCAGAATAGTAAACAAAAATGCCTTAAGCAAAACAAGGTTCTGTTGTCACAAAAAATAATAAAGGCTGAGATTTAAGATACTGCATTTGTACTGTACATCTGTTTATGGTTTAATAGAGATTATGTTTTCTCATATAATATTATAAATATATAAGACTACTCCAATTTGAGACTTTTAAGTGTCTATGAAATTTCTAAGTGCATTTTCTTGCATTTAAAAGTTTCACTCAGGTGTAACAGTAACATTATAATTTTTCAGAAATCAGAACAAGCTAATTTGATTTTTGTATGTTGCATTGTAAAAATGTATTTAGAATAGAATAGAATAGAATTCAACTTTATTGTCATTGCACCGTCACAAGTACAAGCATTTTAAAATAAACTAATAATCATTGAAATAATAAAAAAATGGAACTACTAGTTTTAGTAAAAAAGAATGCATTTCAGAGATAGAATATAAAATGAAGTAAATAAGGCAGATTGAGATCAAATGATAAAGATGAGAAGTGGATTATCTCTAACACCTACCGTATACTGTGCAATTGTTTCTCGATCCACTGTCTTGTGCACGTACAGAGACCCATCATTACTGTTAAGACTAAAAATGCCAGCTGGGTCCAGGTTCACACCACGTCCTTCAATGGTGTAGTACACATTGTGTTTGGCTTCTGAATCTGAAACAATCTATAACAGAGAAAAGAAATTAAATATCTTAAAATAACAACAACAACCACTTTACAAGTATGTTTATTATATCTAACTTGCCTGTGTTCACACAGCTAGCATTACAATTGATTGTAAAAATAGGATTGCATGCAACAAGAACTGCACAATATTAGGAACATATGAGATTGTTCCATTTTATAATGATTGATCCACATTTTCCGGCTCCATCTTTCTGTATAGCATATCCTTAGAAAAATAATAGAATTATAGAATGCAGTGACATTAAGATTGTGTTTGGGGGGGTGGAAGAGGGTTACTGGTTTTTGCAGTTGATTCGATGGCAATGTCAATAAATTCTGAACCTGTTTCAAAATCTGACTGAATGTGATCATTGTGTACTGTTTAGCAGCAAAGCTACATTTCTGAATGCAAGCTGAAGCTTGTTTCCTAATAGCTGCATTTTATATTTAAAATATTATTTGTTGTTTGTTGGACTGTTTGCTGTTACAAATTTACGTCCAAAAATCTTGTGCAAAAACAAACAAAACGTTACACAAGTCCATATGGAGGAAAACAGTCCAAATTTGTTTCACAGTGGGATACTTTTTACCCCCTTGAATTATGTTGTGTGGTCATTGAAAAGCAGAAAAAAATAATAGCCATTTTTCTAAGGTGTTGTATGGTTTTTTTATATATTTCGTCCTCTCTTTACTCATCTCCCTCTGTCCCTCCCTGTAAACTTTGTATGTACCCTCACCTATCTTCTTAGGTGAGGGTAAGATTATGCAACAGATTATATAGGGGAAAACATAAATGGGATGTTTTCTCATTTATCATGAGTAGTAATAATGAAAATATATATATTGAACATACCGTTTCCAAGAATTTCGGGAAAGGCCCTGGGTAATTCTCCAGTATGTTGATAGGGGGAGGACTCCAGCGTCTTTTTGTGCGCTTCAAAATTACTTGACCATTTTCCTGTAATGTAAATAAATTATTATTATTATTAGCAGTAGTAAGTATAGTAATTAGATTTTTTTTATTAGATTTTTTTAAAGCATTTGCTACTTTCTTACATTTGTTTCCTGCTTTGTACTGCAGACAAGGTGAACTTCCATCTCACTTCCCGGCCCACTATTGTCCTGAGCCCTCACAGAAAATGTCCGCCCTCTGGTTGCCACAGAGACAGGACTTAGTGCTACTATTACCCCGTTGCTTTGTATCGTAAAGCTGGGGTCCTCCACAGTTAAACGAAGCGTCTCGGGGTCACAGCCAACAGCTTCAACTAAAAAAATAAATAAATAAATAAATAAGATGTCGAAAGAGAAGAAAGTCTCTCTCTCTCACTCTCTCTTTTTCTTTTCAAAAAGTATAATGCTGCCTATAATATTACAGACAGACTGCATAGAGGTACCTTTCGTGATCTGGTATCCAACTGGAATGGCTTGTGGCGAAACGACGTGGAGAGAGTCTGGAATAGAACATGACTCCACAAAGGAAAGGATCTGAGGAGGAAAGCAAGTGGACCTTTTAAGTTACAGCGGTCGCCTTAAACTAAGACGGGTTACCCGCACTTATCCACGCGTCGCTTTTTCAGAAAACAATGTTGACAAGCACTTAAAGTAAGTAACGGTACGAATAAAATACTCTTAAAAAAAGACTTACCAGCAGCGACGACAAGGCAGAGTAAATGAGAATCTTTGTCATGTTAGAGTAAAGGCAGTCGGACTTCGTCCCGGAGCGACTCTAGAAAAATTCACCTGGGGTTGCTCTCGTGCTCAAATAATGACAGACGTTGTAAGATCTCGCTATTAGTTGATCTGTCACCCGTCCCTTTCTCCGATTTGTTCCAGTGTGCGTGGGCGGACTGTTATGTTCTGCTCCCTTCCAGACACTAATGGCACACACTCAACCAGACACACCTAGCGGGACACGCCCTGAACGGAACGCTATCTCAGAGAGGATCACCTTAAAGGTGGTGTATTGTTGAGTCCAGGGTAGGGCACGGCTCCTTTTTTTTTTTTTTGCAACTAACTTATGTCCTGGCATTTCTTGCATTTATTTCTTGCCAGCAGGGGGAAACATTGTCCAAGTTTTGAATGGACTGAAGCCCCCCACCCCCCTTTCTGCAACTAAAACTCTCAATGTAATAATGAAGTCCAGCAGGTGATTGTTGAAGTCAGATAGCAACACTAAAGGATTTTGCTATTTGATTCGTTCATTTTCAACGGAGGGTATATGAAGAGTGTGAAGAGCTGTGTTCCACTCACAAACCACAGAGAATGCAAGGCTATTCAACTTTAGAAGACCTCTCCCTGGTATGTACACAGCTTGACCCCTAGTGACTCCTCCTCCTCTGCAGCCTCACTCAAACTTTCTGGCAAGAGGGATCAGTGCTGGGCTCCTTATTTAACACCACAGGAATGTGAGGTTGAATGGAGTCTGTCATGAGGGAGGATGTTTTCCCACCACGAAACGCTCACTATCTCTGTAAACTACTGATAAAACTAAGGGGCCAGAGGCAATTATATGAAGAGAAAATCCCAGGGAATTCAGCATATGGGGTAGTGCTTGTTTAGAAATGCTTGGGCAGTTGAGAAGGTGGGGGGGGGGAGGGCTAGGACAGGAAAGGTGAGAAAAATGTCAGGAAGACAGCCTTCTGTGCGTCATGGGTGTGGACATAATGAAAGGAGACGTAGCGGCGAGTCTGGTAAAAACGCAAAAAAACACTGAGTAAATGATCCTTTCTGTAGTTTGCCGCAGGCTAAAGTGAAACTTTTTACTATTCTCAGTTTTCTTCTTGTTTAGAAAGTGAGCACTGTTCTGTTTATGTGTCTTTCAGTTCTTTTTCTTGCAGCTGAACCACTCATGGAGGAATAAAAAAAAAACAAACACCAACACAAGAAAAGTTAAAGCATGTTTATTTTAAATCGTTTAAGTATCCCAACTTTTGTTGACTTTGAAGAAAGTGAACAGTGAGTCAGTCAGTTGTCTGGACAGACTCGGAATCACACAGCATGACTAAATGGTAACACACCTGGCCAGGAATTGTTCTTGCTGTTTCGGTGTGTGTGTGTGTGTGTCAGCGCTTGCATCACACTATTTTCAATCACACGTTGATATGACAGCAGACAGTGTGACACGAAAAGCTTGAAGGCAGACTGTTCTCAACTCCCTCTGTTATGAACAATAATTAATACGATGACAACGTCTCTGACGATGACATCTGACATGTACTTTTTTTCCTGGACATACGCCCAGAGAAGAACACCACCCTATACACCTTGTTCTGAGTTATTTGCTGTGAGGCTTTTGTGTCACGTGACCTGAGGTTTGCCAGAGAATATTAGGGAGTAAGCAAGATTGTGTAGACCAACAGAGTAGACAGGTCTGGGTTGAAGGTGTGTCGATGTTTACGGTTTTATGGGGCTATAAACAGTATTCCAAACATTGAAAATGGAAAGAGTACTGTTTATTCCTTTATCTGAAAATTAAAAGAGTGTTGCTCAACTGCAAATGTGCAAAGATATGGCTATCCATTACAAATCTATCTTTTACAGAAAAGTGTCAAGAAAAAAAAAACATCTTGTCAGATGAGACAAAAGCAGAACTTGTTGGGATACATGCTGATATGATAGCAGAGAAGGGAAAGTCAACTCTGTGCATAGCCCTGAACATACTACTGTCACTATGATGGCAGAATTATGATGTGGTTGTAATTAATGTGAAAATGGATAGAGTCAAATACAATACTGGCAGAAAATATTTCAGCGACTGCAAAAGTGAAAGAGGTTTCCTTTTCAGCAGGATAATAACTCTGAGCACATCGGTGCCAATTGTAATCATTTTTCATCAAAGTATATTCATGGTAAGAAAGGGCTAGTCAACATTTAGACCCATATCCAGCTGAGAAAGTATGGCTATTCAAGAAAGACTATCTCTACAGATGCCACCTTCGATGTGAATCAGTTGGAGCCATTTTGTAAAGAGGGAAAGCCATGAAGTTCAGTTTACAAATCTGTAGAGACAAACTAGAAACCAGATAAATTAAGTTGAATCAACTGTCTTCATTGTCAATGTAAAGTGAAACCCAATGGAATTTAGATCCAAGATTTGTATACACACTGTGTACAATGTGAAGTACAATAAGTGACTAAATACACAAAGGCATTGTGTACATGTCTGCACAAACAGGCAAGAACAAAAGCAAATAGTGGAAATGTTGTCTTACAGTAGGAAATGCTCTGTAAGTTTTATTAAACATTTCCCTCTTTCTAATACACGTTTTGCTGCTGCAATTGGATTGAAAGGTGACCTGCAAATACACACACCACACTTTCCAGATTTCATTTGCAAAAAAAAAAAGGAAAAAAAACAGGGATCTTTCTTCTGTCACTTCACAATTATGAGTTGCTCTATAAACTTTCAAAAACATGTATTAAAGTTTGTGGTCGTGACATGGCGAAATAATAAAAATTTCCATTAAGTATGAATACTTCTTGAAGGAGCTACGGCATTCAAATCTTCATCAGCTGTTTATGTACTACTTAATGAATGTTTTGCAGCAATCATAATGACATTCGTCAACTTTTGCAATCTGTTATTGCTCAGTACATGGAGCACATGCCATGCCAGCACATGCCATACCTAAATTTGCGCTGCGTGTTGTACAGTTGCCCCATCTTGTTTTCATGTCAGTTAACTGGAGCTAAGGCCTCTGTAAAATCTGCATCCACAAACCAAAGTGGAGAATGATGGATCAGTCACCATCACAAAATAAAGTGGGCTTTTAAGGCAAACTAGTAACAGTTACTGACTGTGCCTTCGGAATGCATTCAGCTTTGTTCGAAGCTTTTAGCATTGCAAAAAAAAGTGGTTTGGTTCCTTCCTTTAACTTGAATGATTTGAAACACACCTATTGCACTTAATAGACTTGCTCAGCTGGATTATCATAGCAATGTTAAATACCGTCTAATTAACCTGTTCTAAAAGATACACCTCATTACTATCGAATACGTTTTGTTTCACACTTTTTTTGTAACTTGGTCACACACTATGGCTCCACCAAAATCCCCATTCAACTAGAGATTAACTTGATTAAGAAGTACAATGAAAAACAACATTTTCTTAGTGACTAAAATGATGAATGTCTGAGGATTACACTGAAGCTACATGCTCAATTAAGCAAGATGAAACCGATATTGTGGTTCCCATAGCATACCTTTTATCATGGGTGTGTTTTTAAGTACTATGACCATGCTTAGTGAGTAGTGTCCCTCTTCTTTTTATAAATCTCATGTTTTATACTAAAATCAAGAACAGTACAGCTGCACAAGCTAAAACGTGCATATAGTTTGGTCCAGCGCTGCCAAAGTTCATGACTCAAGAATCTGTGAATCTCAGATTTAGAATTTCATGAACTCTGGTGACATTTAACAGACTAGTGAGAAAATGTTGGTCAAACAAACTCTGTTCTCTTTTCTTTTTCTTTTTCTTTTTAGTCTAACCATGATCTCATATTAAGTAAAAACTGAAAGGATGCAATTGTACTTTCATTATCACTAAATGAAATCTTACACCATTTGAGTAATGAGACCAATTTGAATCATGTACTTTAAAATGGTTTTCTAGAGAAGTTATGAATCCCTTCAGATTCTAGAGGACAATATTAGAAACCATGCTCCATTGTCAAAGCAGAGCAAGTTAAATATTTGACAATACAAAAAAGTTCTGTAATGCATTATATCAACAAAGGACTCCAGGAACGACCTAAAGTAACCCAAGGCCCTCTGCTGGCAAGTTTGTGAAATGAATTCGTTACACAGATGTTAAGAAAACCTTCACTATTCGAAAGATATGTTGATAGAGCTACAATATAAAAATAATTTATTCTACCACTTCTCAAATTTACCGAAATCTGTACCTACTTTAAGAAAGGTTAAATCAAGTTGTGTAAGTGGAAAAGATCAGGCGTGGACAATTTCTTAAAGTTCCTTTTGGCTTAACCAGATGTCACTGGCACAACTAAAGGGTGGACAACCGGGGGCAACAGTCACCCCTATAAAGTTGCTTCCCCTCTTTCGCCAGGCATTATTACATAGATATTTTTCTGAAGGCATTTCAGAGGAAAAAAATAAAGTGACGTTTTTTGAAGGGGTGCAAATTTTACTTTGTATTCCTTTTTTATCCTGTCCCTTATAGTGCATACACTATACCGTTTGCCCCGCTGTTCTCATTTCCGGTCTAGGTCTCCAGGAGCAAATATTTTTGTCAAAAATGAGAAGACTGAAGGTATTCATAAATGATTGGACAATCAGCTCTATGGATAGTGTTTGGTATCAAGGGTTTTGAAAATGTGAATTTACGGAACAAGAAATGAGTAATATAGACTACCGCATAACAGTTTGTCACCAAAAAAATGCTCTGTTCTTCCGAGAAAACACATTTTTGCGAGTTGCAAAATGAGAAGAAAATATTGGCAAGATTACAAGGTGACTAGGTTAAAAAAATATGATTTGTACTTGAAATAATAATTTTGTCTTTCGAACTTTGCTTTCATGAAAGAATCCTTCATTTGCAGCCGTAACAGCCTTGGAGACCTTTAGAATTCAAGCTGTCAGTTTGGTGAAATAATTTGAGGTAATTTCAACCCCATACTTCCTGAAACACCTCGCACAAGTTAGTGGCTCAAATGTGCTTATCCTATTGCTCAGTTGTGTACTAGGACCTATCACTTCTCACACTCTGGTAAGAGCCTGTTTCTGATGTTCTTTAAAGGGAGGAATATGCACTGTTGAGAACTGTATGAGAACTTTAGTATTTCTCTCATGTAATAGCCTTCATTCCTCAGGACAAGAATAGACTGATGGGTTTCAGTAGAACATTCTTTTTTAACAGCTATTTTTAGGCTATAATTAAACATGTAAATAATAAAGACAATTTTATTTAGGCATTTTCAAAAATGATGGCGATAAATGGTCATAAAAATGATCAAATCTCACATCATTTCATTCATACCCAGTGCTAAAATACATAAATAAACAATGTTTTACATTTTTGGAAAAAGCTTACAAAATATGACTGGACTAAATCTAAATTACTCTAAGTGGCTCCTGTCTAATAGATAAGACTAGCTAGTGTTAAATATAGTTTCTAGGCAGTAATCCATAAGAATCCAGGAAATTATTTTAAATTATCGAACTGACTGTAAAACATGGATGCAAATTCATGCCTGGGTAGCAATACTCTACACTCAGAAAATGTAAATATAAAACAATCAAAAGGTATGCAAAGACAAAAGGTCAAAATGACCAGGAATTACAAAAAAATGAAATATGCCATATTAAAAACACTCATCCATTCATCAGTCCATCTATGCATTGTCCATGCCGCTTATCCTTGCAAGGTTGCAGTTGTCAGAAGCAAAAAGCAAAAAGAAAAACAAACAAAAAATATATGGTTGAGTGTTCTAAATGTCAAAGTAGAAATTACATTTTTTTTAATACAACTATTACATTTTGACCCAGTGACTAAATCTACTACATTTTTTTGACCTGGTGTTAAACAAGGGTGGTCATTTAACTTTGGGTTTTAGGTTTTATTTTACAACATTTTATTTTGAAGTCACTTATTTTGTAACATGAATTTTGTTATGTGTAGTAAACTTTAAGTCTTACTGACTTCAAACCCTTTAAAGCTATGAGTAAAGTCTACTTACATTGAGCTAAATAAATGCTGACAAACTGAGAACAGCCAAGACATTTTAAAGCGATTGAAAACCACAGAAACGGACATTTTATTTAGGGCTGTCAATTTTTACGGTGTTTAATACGTACTTATGTAGCAACATGTACCAACATAACGAGATACGTATCGGGAGTTCGAAAGCAGCTTTCTGTAGCGTTTTACCGAATCAAGTACCAAAGCAAATACGCGGATGTTTCAAACATTAACTCTGTAGATCCATACAGATGGGTCGGACAAGTCTTGACTCATTTTTTGCCTCGCCTAAAATGGTTTCCTCCCTCTTTCCCCACCTTGATTTTTCCATTACTGTAGAAAAGAAAAGTGCTATCAAGCTTTACACAACATTCTGGTATCACTTCTTATCCAGAGTGTTCTAAAGAAGGAGAGGACACGCCCAGCGCTGTTATACAGCTCTTTCCTCTTCCACCGGGTCAAAGTCTAGAGCAGCTAACAAAAGACTGACTACACCGAATCTCAACTCCAGCGAACTCACTTCGAAACGAGGACCAAAAAAATACATACTTTTTATTTTGCTAACAAATGGATTCCCTGCTCAGATGCAGCCTTTTCTTTCTGCTAATATACTTCCTCACTGTAAGTAACGGCATTTGCTGTGTTTTCTTTTCCTTCCCCAAATAGGTTTTAATACAGTAATGGGGATTCGGGCTTTCAACAGGTGTGGCTCTTCTGGGTAATGACAGCGGATACGCTTCGGTAAAATCATTATAACGCGAAGTGTCTGTGTTTACAAAGATTTTCACTTTCCCTTCTCTACCTTTTTGGAAGGGGAACTAGTTTTTTTATTGTTTTTTTTTTTTTTTTTCGTTTCTTTCGTTCCAGCCATAGCTCATACATATTGAATGTTGAAAACCTAGAGCTGCGCAAAGTTTCATTAGGTTCTGGTGTCATATTTCAGCAATAACATCAATAAGTAAATAAGCAAATAAGTAAACAAGTAAATTAAAAAAATAAAGAGAGAAGGGAAGGTAGATGAAGAAGTTCCTTTCTTTCTTAAGAAAGAGAAAAAAAATGGATGAGTGGGGATTTTATCAAGCTACCGCTGTTTTCTTATAGAGAGGTACATTTAAATTTGGAGCTTAAATGTAATACAGTTACACATTGTTATAGGAAGCTTTGGCTAAATAAACAGAAACAAACAAAAGACGGTTCCATATCTTGAAAAAGGTCCATTGTGTTTCTTGTCATTGTGCTATTTCTCTGCACTGTTTCAAAGGACGCAAAAATTAACAGTTTTGTTTCACTGTACGAAATACTGAAAACAAATTAAAATGTAATGCCTATTTTATTTTGAGAACGTATTTGTGCAAAATGACAAGGGATTAAAATAACGTGAAAGTAGTGTTTTCACAGCTCCTCTATGCTAAAATAATTTGTATGGCTTATATCTGGTGGAAGAGCCCATATTTGTTTCCACCATGTCTTTCACAATGCTGCTGGGTTACAGCAATCAGTAACTCGTAACGCAGAATAATGTGTGCTTGAGCTGGAATTTGATAGACGCTGAAATGGAATGTAATTGCAGTATTTTGGAGTACTAATTTTTTCCAGAGGTGTATGTTTACAAATGGATGTAAAACAGCAGCAGTGGGGTTTTCTATGACTTAGTAATTATTACATCTGGATCTCTTTTTTTTTTGCTGATTTTGTTTTTTTTTTTGCTCTTTGTTCTTCTGAAGCTTGTTCCTGTGACGGTGGAAGGACATGGTGAAGTACTGAGGAGGCAGAAAAGAGAATGGATCCTAGCTCCAAGAAACCTTACCGAGGGATTTGACTACACCACTTACAACTTTGTTGCTAAGGTGTGCACCTATTTGTCCTCCTATTTGTCAAGTCTTGTTCAAAATGCTATCCCGTAAGCCACACTTCGAAATCAACACAGAACACACAAATGCATATCTGATACACTGAAAATCTTCAGATGTGTTCGGTTGGAGACAGTAAAAGATTCAAATTTTTTGGGAAAAATCGCATTGTTTGATATAGGCTATATGGGCAATTGACCAGGGCGGCATAAGAAATGGGTGGGGCAGCCAGTTTGATACCCACATAATGGCAAACTGAATACGTTTTCTACTACTTGTATACATGTAGTTTCCCTATTTGTTGTTGAGTGCTGGGAAATTACATTACCTATACACAAAACAAAACAGATACTTGTATTTTAATTGGTTGGAATGTGGGAGAAGGAGGGACTTGCCCACAGTACCATACCTACTAGAAACACATTTGCGTGCATATTTATATTTCAAACTGACAAAGTTAGGCGTAGAGTGTAGAGTGTAATCTGAAGTTTTTGATCTATTGATAGACCTATTATAAATACACAAGTTGAATTTGGCCTGTAGATCTTAAACTGCATCTAAAATTCACAATTTTTTCAATTGTAACTTTGAGAGGCTCAATAAAGATAGTTTAATACTTTATGGTTCTTAAGCCCAGAAGCGACAACAAATTTAACAACAGCATCATGTGAAAGGGTGGGGGTTTAATAGGCGTGTATTTCATTTATATGAACATTTTTTTAATATAAGATTGTTTAAATAAATAAACTAGGCTAAAATAGGAGGTCTGTCCAAGTACCTCTTTGTTCTTTACTGTAAACTCACAACAACATGATATCTATAAACTAAAGGTGAGTAAACTGTTATTAATAACTTCATTGATTGATTAAAAAAATCCAAGCTATCACTTTAATTGTTTTAAAGGATTGCAAGATAATTTACCCCTCCCCCCCCAAAAAAAATTCTAAATTAGAAATTGAGGTACCATGCCTTTTCAATTATATTAAAAGTATTTTATAATAATGTTGAAAAATAAAGGTGAAGGGCATTCCAGTTATGAATGCTTAAAATGAGACATGGTGATTCCTGCTGTTCGAATGTTTCCATGTGGTTTTCATCTTTGTCTGCATCTGTGTTCCAGATTCGCTCAGACAAGGAGACATCTCGGGAGATAATATACTCTTTAACTGGTCCTGGTGTAAATGAATACCCACAGGGCAGATTTTCCGTTGACCGGAAGACTGGCTTTGTTAAGGTCCACTCCATTCTGGACCGAGAGGAAATTGCACAGTATCGTGTAAGAGCAACTAAAAATCGTTTTGTTGTTTTTTTGTTGTTTTGTAAATACAGTGAAAATTAATGAAATGTCAAAATACGTTCTGCTTTTCTTTTTTAGCTTCTTGGTGTGGCAAAATACCACGATGGGACTCGTGCTGAGAATGACATTACCCTCGTTATTAATGTTCTGGACATTAATGACTGCACTCCTGTCATAAGGATGGATCAAGTTGCACAAGTCAGGGAACACAGCAAACTCGGTATTAAAGATCTGCAAAACATCTTTGATCTAGGTTACAAAAAATGCATTAGCTGCAGTGTCATAACTATGTTATTTTTATTTTGCTAGGTACTGTTATCATGAAAGTGATAGCAACAGATGGTGATGATCCGACCACTAGCCATGCCAGGATCTCCTACAGAATAGATGAGAGCACTAATGCTGATGGGATGTTCTTCATCAACTCCCAAACAGGAGAGGTCCTGGTTGCAAAGTCCTCTCTAGATAGAGAGGTGAGTCACCGTGCAGTTCTCATTTGAGCCTTACAAGTAAGCACAGATTCACGATTGAGTTAAAACTCAAGTTTCATTATGTTCAATATATTTTTTTCTTTCAGACCAAAAGCGTATATAAGTTGACCATTCTGGCTTCTGACATGGGGGGCAACGCAGGAGGACACACAGCGACTGGTGAAATTGAGATCAGACTCACAGACATAAATGACAATATACCAACACTGGCACAAGAAACGGTATATTTTGATGCAACAAGCATGCAATTATTTTATTAAACACTGTATTGATGATGTCCCAATCTGAATGTTCTCTTTTTTTCTCTTTTGTTTTTTAGTATGAAGGACGAGTGAAGGAGAACACAATTGGTGTTGAAGTTCTAAGGGTACAAGCAGTTGACCTGGATGTGATCCAAACAGACAGCTGGTTTGCTGTGTATGAAATTGTTTCCGGAAATGAGGGAGGTTACTTTGAAATCACAACTGACAGAGAGACCAACGAGGGAGTCGTCAGAATTATTAAGGTCTGTTTAAATGGAAAAAAAAAATCAATGGACATCATATTAGGCTTGTGGCACAAATGTTACAGTTTTTAGGATTAGTCTGATTCTGAGATAGACATAGTAAGTTATGAATCAGGTGCCAATGTTAGCACTATTAGTGGCTAACTCTTAGTCACTTGTAGTATTCTTTGCTAATACATTATTCAAAATTGACCTGGTACACACAAACATTTTTGAAAATGCTGCCACATTAACAATTTAGAAGTTGTGGAAGCCTATCTAAACATTTTTTATGAGTGTCTTAGCCCAAACTGAGGAGAATTCTTATTTGTTGACACCATCAACACAAGGCTGCAAGTTAAGAGTCTCTTCAGGTCTTGCAAATATCCAAAATCTGACAGCATCTGGATAGCACCCTGGAATCTTTCAGCACAACATTTTGTTGCTAAATATTGAAAGCCTGTATCTCTTGCTAATCATTTCCTTATTTTCAATAGGCTGTGGACTACGAGGAAATAAAAACGTTAAATCTCGGAATCAGGGTAAAAAATGTAGCGGCATACGACTTCGGCAGCAGCACGGTGATTTCAGGCGCATCATCATTATCCAAGCCGTATTCCGTCAAAATCAATGTTGATAATGAGAAAGAGGGGCTCGATTCCTGCCCACTGTAAAAGTGGTGACCGTCTCTGAGGAAATAACTTCCACGTCCCTGACAAAAGTAATAGCAACATATGCTGCTATTGACAGTGACACGCTGAAGACTGCCACAAACGTGAGGTAATGTCTCTCACGTAGCAGATGTTCCTGTTTTACTGTCTTTGCTTTTTAAACCAACCTGCTTGTTCACGCAATAGCAACATTGAAAAGGTTCATTATTTTTCAAACTACTTGCACAAAGATCTGACTTTGAAGTCCTGTATTTTTTTTTTCATTTGATTGAGTCTTCCTCAGTTCACATATGCTTGATTAAACTGCAGACATTCATTTATTCATTCTTTTATTCTAAGAAAATCCTAAACAGTCACTTGCTCTCCTGCCTTCTACTAATATTTCAGTGTTGTGAACAAATCTTGACATAGAGAATTATTTAAAGTATTATATCACATTCCCATTCTTTTTTTGAATATATTTGAGTGAAAACACATAGAACTGGCTAGATCCCCATGTTCCTCATTTAAAATGCTGGGCATACAACATTTTTAAGACAACGATAAACTCTAGCATTTACCGTTTATGTGACAAAGGAGGTTATAAAATGTAGAACCTTTTATGAAATAGGTTTTTAAGTTACTTCCTCTCAAGTAACATTATAAGATCAATTGAATTTGACAGTATTGTATTAATATTATAAGATAATATCATAGTTATTGACTGTTGAGGTATTGGATCTGAATCCAAAAGCACATAATATGGATATTATGTATTGGATTGATATAAATTTAATTCAGACCTGTTTTGATTTTATTTAGCTGAATATTGGTCTTGTAAAGTTTCTTCAAATTAATCGGAGCTACATAAATAACCCAAAGTAATCTAAACTGAATTGTTTGCACTTTTACTTGCAGGTATGCAAAGTTGTTTGATAAAGACAACTGGTTTTCAATTGATGAAAAAACTGCAGAAATCAGGTTGAACAAATATCCCGACCGAGAGTCAAAATATTTGATCAATGGAACATACTATGCCCAAATTATTTGCATATCTGACGGTAAGTTGTTGAAGATGTGGCATTGGTTAAATTCTTGCCTGAAATCAATGTGTTGCACAGAAAAGCATGACTTATTTCTCCTTTAACTGTTTCCTAGACATCCCTGCAAAAACTGCAACAGGAACCATTGCCATTCAGGTGGAGGACCACAACGACCATTGTCCACAACTGACCTCAACGGCTCAAACCATGTGCTTTAGTGAAAATGTCATTTATGTCACGGCAAAGGACGGAGATGTATACCCCAACGCACAACCATTTACATTTGATTTGATTCAAGCGGACAGCAAAAACAAATGGAGTTTAGAGCCCTATAATGGTATTTTTTTTCCCTTGTCTGTTTTTGTTGAATGGTCTCCTTAGTTTTTACAGTATAACACAATTCCTTTTCAGGTTTGATTATCTCATAGTAGTTAGTAATTTAGATTAAATAAAACTCAAACTCAGTTTTCTTACAGCTAATGTCACCCACTGTATTTTTGTAAGATTACTAGTGAAATGTTGCAGTAAGAGGAATAAAACAGAAAAAAAGTAGTTATCTTTCAAATAAATGCACTTTGGTGCTGAAATAAAAACAGACTTTTCGGTTTGGTTTTATTAAACTAAGGCAGCAGAAAACAAGCTTCCCCATCGGGTTACAAATCTGACAATCAGGTGTCATCTTTCTTTAGAGACCACGGTCATTCTTCGAAGCCAGGGAAAGCTGTGGCATGGCAACTACAAAGTGACCCTGAATGTCAAGGACCAGCAAGGAAAGTCATGCGAGGATCTCCAGAAACTCGACATAACTGTGTGCACATGTGATGGAAACACCAAGGCCTGCAATTTACGCAGAACAAACAATGTAAAATTCGGAGTTGGCGGTATCTTGCTCTTGCTGCTGGGACTCTTGCTCCTCCTGTGTGAGTAAAGACTTTGGGATTTTTACCCTTTTGGGAAATTCTGATAAGAATCTTTAAGTCACAACACAACTATCAGAACAAGTTGTTGCATGAATAGAAAGATTAAAACAAAAAAAAGGGGGTGGGTCTTTGGTGGCTTATGAAGAAATGTGTGATTTATGCCTACATTGCACAACTATGACTCAATAAGTTGCTGTGTTTTGATTAGTTAAACCTGTTCATTGAAGAAAGGAAGTGTCTTAATCAAAATTGTTTACTAAATATGGTCACTGTTTTAACATTGTTGTCAATTTATCTTGTAGTGATTCCCCTTCTGCTGCTCTTCTGCCTGTGTGGAGGTGCCGCAAGAGATTTTAAAGCTATTCCCTTCGAGGCGAACGAACATCTCATCTCGTATCACACTGAGGGACAGGGGGAAGACCAGGTGAAAGGAGATTTCACCACCCAAAGTCAATGCGAGGATTTTTTGAATTGTGGAATGCGTTGTCACTTACAGAAGGTTATTTTGTTTTCTAATTCACAGGCAGTTCCTCTTATCCAAATTCCGGTGCAGGTTGATGGCAGCACCATAAATACAAAGAACATCAACATGTCTGGGGGACCTGCATACCTTGATAATTTAGCTGGTGCTGGAATGGGTGGAGGTGGAACTTTGACAGGAGAGGAGATGTGGATGGACAACAAATACAACTACTACCATGCAAACCGAGATCAGATGGGTTTCATGGGCGCAGGGACTATGACGGGCCAAGAGATGGGTTTCATGGGCACAGGGACTATGACGGCCAAGAGATGAGCTTCTCCAAGCAAAGATTGTCAGCCTTCGATGGAATGGCCCTGCCAGAGCATTATCTGGAGCAATACTATTCAGGCGTAAGTTTGCCATGTAGGGATTGGGACACAACCCCGTGATCTAGACCCAAGTCAAACTTAACTTGCATAAACATAGATTTACGACTTGACTTACCCTCAGACTTGACTTGAGCACGAGCTCTAGAGCTCAAGTTTCATGAACAATGTTTATTTAATGTAAAGCATAAGTAAATTAAAAGTAAGGTTTTAAGTGTATTCAATAATTGAAAAAATTTGCCAGTAAAAAAAAAAAGAATAAAAGTAGCTTCCAGGTTTGTCTTCTTTTAAATAATTGCTAGCATTTAACTAGAATTTACAATAAGTAAAGACCTGGTGTAGAATGAAAAAATAATAATATCCAAGCACTACTAAGGTAAACATTGATCAGTCAGGTTTATAAATATCCTGTGCTGAATATGAGAGCTTACAAAATCAGACACTCTTGAACAGGTCAGCGTAAAGCTCAGTCATAGGGCAGACTACTTCAGCTTTATAGGAAAGGTAAATAAAACCATAAATGCTTTGCAGCTGCAGAAGCACTGAAGCTTATTACTCTAGAAAAAAGCCTTCAGTGTGCTGGCTCAGACAATTTCATCGTGTAAAGTTTTATAAACACTGGAATAATGACATAACATGAGTCAAAAGCTGTTAGTGTCTGCTAAAATGTTCCTGAGATGGATGTAAATATTATTAAATTATTATCTAGAGAGGTTTTAAAAGTTGACTAATATTGTAATAATGGTTCATATCCATCTATTATTTTTTGGTGTGGCAACATCCTGTCTCCTACAGAAATCCCTCTTTGGAAATTTCTAAAAAAAAAAAAAAAGACTGAACTATCTTATTTTTATTTAGCATCAATAAAAAACACACGTTAGGTTAAGGAACGCAAACATATTTAAAGTAGTTTCCAATAATCTAGCTAAATCTCCAATTTAAAGTAAAGAAAAATATACATCCTAATAATGTTCTTTGAAGATACAACTGCAATTTAATTGAGGTAAACATTAAGCATATTCATTAAACCATTTATAAATATTATAACTATGACTGTGGTTGTTCCAATTAATGTTTTTTTTTATTAATTGTCCATGAATTTAAGCTTAAGGAGAATCATTGCACCTTAAATAACTGACCTTTGACCTAGAGTTGCACCTCAAAAACTTGAAACTTCACTTGAATTTGTGAGGCTGAGACTTGCCTTGGCTTTGTACATCAGATTTGTACACCAGACTGGATTTCAGCCTGATCCCTAAAGTCTAGATACATGATTACATGTCAATCATATTTTTTCATCGCAAATTTTTCTCAGAGAGCATTGTGAAACTGCATTTCACTCAGCTGTGTAATCGATCTAATTTACTCTCATTTGTTTGCAGAAATCAAGACAAGCTCCACAGCAATATGTGGAGAAGGACAAGGAAGTGATCTATCAATACGAGGACGAAGACTCGCAGGGAGCTTCTGTGGGATGCTGCAGCCTCCTTGAAAATGAAAATGATCTTGCCTTCCTTAATGACCTGGGGCCAAAATTCAAAACCCTGGCTGAAATCTGCAACGGAAAGTCCTTGGAGAGCACTTCGGTGGATGTGGGACTTTCTAATCTCGCGAAGGAAACCACGTTCACTGCTAGGCCATCCACCTCGACCCACACGCAGGTCCATACCCACACGGAGACCATTAGAGACAGAGAGCCTGTCAATGTCAACACCCTCAATACCTTCAGCAATGCATCTGGGTCTTCTACCCTCATCCAAGAGGAGCGAATTACTGAGCGCGCCAAGGCTTCGGCAACTCTTCCTAAAGTCAAAGAGACAGTCGTCATCCCTAACCAAACACTTCTCATACAGCAGCCTGCTATGTACTACGCAGCAGCTGCCCCCATGTATGTAGTTGAGTCAAACCCCCAGATGGTGCTTGTGTCAGGTGGAACTCAGCAGGTGGTTGGTCAGGTGAGTCAACCTGGGCTCAGTCAAGGATTAATACAAGTTGGAGGCTTCCAAAGTTCTCAGGGTGTGGTGCTGGTTGAAGGCCAAGTGGGAGTGAATGGAGTGTCTGGGCAGGTGGCTCAGGGTTCCTCACAGGGAGCCATCTCAACTACAAACACCCAGGTGTTTGTAGTTGAGAATGGATCTTCCGGTGGAAAGCACAGCACACAATACTTGCAGAGCTCTGCTCATGTACCACAGAGGCCTTCACAGGCAGGATTTGAGGTGGGAGGAAAAGGAGTTCAGGTGAAGTCATTTTCTGCGGGCTCACGTGGTTCTGCAGGATCAAAGGAAGAATTTACACTTGCAACCACACCCAGGCTCCAAGGAGGCCAGAGGGTTGTTGTTCAGCATAAAAAGGTCTCTGTGACTGAGAGAAATATCGAGTCAAACACATAAATTACTGCCTTGTTTTGTTTATCCACTGAGGTCACACATGTATATTCTTGTTAGGAAATGCACTACAGCAGAGAGAGATTTGGGTAAGACTTTAAACTGCTTGGCCTTTGGCTTTATTCAAATACTGACTACTTTTACACATGAAAACGCATAGGTGTTAAGAGTTCCATGAATGCATTAACTGACTTCTTTATTGCATAATTTTCTTCACCCCCCACTGAGTGAAAGTATGATAATATACACCCCATACAATAGTACTGAGATGTATATGTTTATTTTAGGCAAAGAAAAAAATTTTTTTAAAAGGTTTACATTTGTGACTTAATGTCTGTTATAACAGGCAGAGTTGCATCACTTGCTATTTTGTCTGAAGTTGTAATTTTCCTGGAAAAAAAATAAAATATATATATATACATATTTTCTATATTATTAAAATGGAATAAATGCAGCTTACCAAAAACATATATATTTTTATTAATTATCACTGCTTTATTGTCACTACTTTGTATCACATGTCGGTATTTTTGCAATTATTTGTACATGGAAACTGATAAGTGCCAAACTGTTCATCGTGTCGTCCTGTTTTTTCCAAGGTGTTGTGCTTTTTAATTAAGTGTTTTGCATTTTGTTAGGTTTTTTTTTTAAGTAACCAAGTAATTTGGATTTTCTAGAATAATCTACAATTACATTGCAAAATAGTAACTTTTGCAAGGGTGATACGGTTTCTTGTTGCTGTTGCTGCTTGTATTTTTGTCTTTTTTGTCATATACTGATGGAATGTAGCCTTGGAGCTAAACTGGCCTGAAAATGAAGATTTGTTTGTTATTTGCACCTGATGTCAGTATAAAATCAAACAAAACAATACTTGTTTAATCTACAACTACATTTTTACTTTGTCTTAGATACAAATACACGTTTGTGTATAATTAGCTTATCCTTCATCAGTTATTTTAATTCTAAAGGTGTGAGTTCATTTGGGAATTTACTAGATCCGTGGGTATGGATCACGTATGACAGAATGTTATACTTTTAAAAATCTTGTTTTTAAATAAAGTCATTGTCAATAAGGTTTTCTGTGTCTTTTTTTATAAATTTGATTTTGATGCACAAAGTGCAACATTTAGAGGAGTTATGCAGTTTGAGAAAAATGCTTGTAATCTCTCTTACAGAATATTTTCCTAAACCTTTATTGAACATCTTCCAGAATTTTTTTTTTCAATTAAATTTTTCAATTAAATTGAAAATAGGAGCTTTAAAACATGTGCAACTCTTCCCAGTTTTGGAAATACTTTTTTGCTATGTGTGCTCAACGAATGTAATTACAATGTTTTTTGTGTGACAAATACAGACTCTAGGGAGGAGCTGGCTAATCCTCCTCCATTAAGCAGAGCTCACATTTCACATTCAGCCAAGCAGACAGTAGCATTCTTGTGTGGAACAACAGGTTGCCTTGTGAGACAGCTCATACAAAAAGGTTCTCAGAGTAGATTTCACAAAAGACAAGAGAGTGCCAGATGATCTAGGTAAAGCTTGAAAGAAAACTTGTTTCCCTCTTAAAAGCTTTGCATGTCCAGCATGTGTATGTATTTATTAATCAGTTGATTCTAAATTAAAATCCAGTCAAACAACAGCTTTCTGGAGTCACACAGTTCTTAACAAACCTGTCCTGTCTGCATGTAATTGAATCTTACTTGTCTACAGATATTCTGTTAAGGCCTCAGGTTTGTTAGAGAATATTAGTGAATAGACACTATACTGAAAATCAAACACCAGTGCAGACAGGGCACAGCTAAAAGTGTGGAAAATAAACACTAGATAAGGTTGCAAAATGATATCCAAAGCTTATTTGACTATTTAATTCATAATCTGGAAATGGTGCACGTTTGAGGTATTTTGCAAATAGGAGCCGGTGAACTACCTTCGTGTCTGAATATGCAGTTAGTGAGAAGAGGAAAGTTAGTAGAAACTAACGATGAAATGAATTGCAGGTGCAAAGTACTGACTTCTTATTTATCTGTAAAATTCTTTAACACAATTTTTTTCTTTCTTCCTCTTTTAAATTATGCACTTTTTTGTGTTGGTCCAGCATAATAAAATCCAATAAAATACAATGAAGTTTGTAGCTTATTATGTCACAAAATGTCAAAAAAGAAGAAAACAAGCATAAGGATATGCATACATTTGAAAGAGTGAATGCAAGGGAAATTTATGACAACTTATTTTTATGTTGAACAGTACTTCATTAGAGAAAATAAAAAGCCATTTTGTTTTAAGATGAAAAAAATGTTGTCTCAAATTCAAATGCAAACTAAACAAGAACCTCCCAAGAAGTTGTTGTCTCTTTCTCAGAATTAGGCTTTACAGAACCATATAATCAGAAAACTGGATTCAGTTTCAATTGGTAGATGTACATACTTTCTGGTAGGCTGTATTTAATTAACAGTCCACTAGCTGTTAAATAAATGCGGCTGGTATTTATTTAACAGCTGTAATTTCTTTTTGGTTTTCACAGGGAAACACCAAAACGAAAAGTTGTTTTACATTTGGTATCCGGACCTATTGTAAGTAAGCACTGCCTCACATCTATGTTTTCACCTTCCCATAAGTTATTTCCTCAGGCCATCATTCACCTTGAAGCACTTGGTTTCCGTCTGCAGTGAAATGAAAGAACATTCTTAGTTTTCCCACATACTATGGGTGTGACCTGACGCACGAAAAGAGTTCTAGAGCCTGTTTTTCTGTTTCTCTATGTGTGCTCTTGTTACTATGTTCCTGTCCTAGGACAGACTGATCAGATCAGTTGTATCTATAATCACATTTAGTTTTGCATGGATTATTTCACTTTCTCCACACTGTTACTCTCTAAATATGCTCAGTAAACACAGTTAGGGATGTTTGTGTTCTTTCCTGGTTGCTCAAATGAGTCAGTTTGATACCTTATTGCAAAGTAATGCAACACAACAGGATGTCACAAAAGGTCTCTTTGTTTGAGCTACCGACTTCTGGAGCGTTCCAACGACAGATGAATGTTTCAAGTGTTTCTCAGAAAGGTTGTAATAAGTTACCTAGAGACGACAAGCTTGTACACAACCTAAAAGGTGTGTATAGGTGTGACAGGAAAAAAATTATGGTTCATCATTTCTCATGAAATCAAAGAATGGCCCTGGTTTTGGCAAGCATTGCTTGTATTTTGTACAGACAAAAGAAAAAAGTACAAATTTTACGTCAACTTCTTGCTATTTTTTAGAATCTTACTTTCTACCATTGCATGTTGTTTAGGGCATGCTTAAATGGGTGGCAATGTTCACATGGATGACAGGAAAACAAGTTTCTAATGATAACACAAATCATTACAATGCCTCTGTCTGTTTGACTTGTTTCCATTATTTATGCCAATAATGTATCCTAGTTGCAGTTTTTCTCAGTAGCGTTGGTGCATTTCTCAAAACAATGTGCGCAAACAGCAAAACACTATGGACAAACAAAATCCAGTTTCTTTCTCAAAATCCTTAGTTTAGGCTTCATGCTGCCAATTGTCAGCTATAACAGTAACGGAATATGGGAAAAAATACTTTAAAAATATGCTTTGATTTATATGTTCAAACCTTTGCACACACATTTTATTTATAAAGAAAAAGAAAACATAACATGAAGTTTAATTTGAATCGTTTATTGTACACTGTAGACCATAGATGCTTGATGAAGTGTTTGTTACAAAACTGTGTTAAGCAAATGTCTGTGCTTGTTCGTACATTGGCAAAGCATTATTATGGAAACAAAATACATCATCCCTTAGTTTTGTCAAGTCTTAACACCACTAATTAGCTTTGGCAATAGCAATGTTTTCCAGCAGCATTATTTAGAATAAGCATTTAGTTTTAATCTGCACTCTGCAACATTAAATTAAACATCTGTATCTCAAGCACACTACACGTGTTCTACAACAAGTTCAATGCCAGTGTCTCATCAGTGCCGCACATCTTCCTCATCTTCTATTTCGTCTTCCTCATATTCGCCCATTTCATCAGCGGTGGCATCCTGGTACTGCTGATACTCTGACACTAAGTCGTTCATGTTGCTCTCAGCCTCAGTGAACTCCATCTCATCCATTCCCTCTCCAGTGTACCAGTGAAGGAAGGCCTTGCGACGGAACATGGCAGTGAACTGCTCCGAGATTCTCCTGAAGAGCTCTTGGATGGCCGTGCTGTTCCCGATAAAGGTGGCGGACATCTTGAGGCCACGAGGGGGAATGTCGCAAACGGCCGTCTTGACATTGTTGGGGATCCATTCCACAAAGTAGCTGCTGTTCTTGTTCTGGACACTCAGCATCTGCTCATCCACTTCCTTCATAGACATCCGCCCGCGAAATATGGCTGCCACGGTAAGGTAGCGCCCGTGGCGGGGGTCGCACGCTGCCATCATGTTCTTGGCATCAAACATTTGCTGAGTGAGCTCTGGCACAGAAAGGGCGCGGTACTGCTGGCTGCCACGGCTCGTGAGGGGTGCGAAGCCTGGCATGAAGAAATGCAAGCGAGGAAAGGGCACCATGTTGACTGCCAGCTTGCGGAGGTCGGCATTGAGTTGGCCGGGGAAGCGGAGGCAGGTGGTCACCCCACTCATGGTGGCGGACACCAGGTGGTTTAGGTCTCCATAGGTTGGTGTGGTCAGCTTCAAGGTGCGGAAGCAAATGTCATATAGGGCCTCGTTGTCAATGCTGAACGTTTCGTCTGTGTTTTCCACAAGCTGGTGGACAGAGAGGGTGGCGTTGTAAGGTTCCACCACGGTGTCAGACACTTTAGGGGAAGGCATGACGCTGAAGGTGTTCATAATCCGGTCAGGGTACTCCTCACGGATTTTGCTGATGAGCAGTGTGCCCATCCCTGAACCTGTGCCTCCACCCAAGGAGTGTGTAAGCTGAAAGCCCTGAAGGCAGTCACAGTTTTCAGACTCCTTTCTCACCACATCCAGAACCGAGTCCACCAGCTCAGCTCCCTCCGTGTAGTGACCTTTTGCCCAGTTATTTCCAGCTCCACTTTGACCTGCATGGTAGAAAAAGTTAAAGAGAGTTCTTGTTGAAACAAAATTTAACAAACCTGTCTGAGTCGGGAAAATACCTGTGGCTCAGGGGGAGGTTCACTTTCCAGTAGAACAATATTACTAAACTTACAGCTAATGCTACAATGGAATGTAGATTGACCCAGTCAAAAGCCAGATCTTAAATCCAACTGACAATCTGCAGCAAGGTTTGAAAATTGCTGTCCACAAAAGCTGTAGAGTCAATCTCACTGAATGAAAAAAAAAATAATTCTCTGGATGATCAAATTACCAATACAAAATGAAACAATTTTCAATCCATTTACACTGTGGGTTATAGAGACACAGAATTAAACGCAAACTGCAAATGTCAACCTTAGAATCCTAACACAGCTGATAAACACATTGCATAGAAAGGAAAATTAAGTTTGGATTTCACTGTAAAATGTACAGCACAAAGTGTTTTGGCTCTGTTCTTTTGCAGCTCATTCATAGAATCCTTCCTGCAATGTTGTACTACTGGTTGCAGCAGAACTGCAGCTGTGTTCGAGACACAATGGCTGCATTAGTTTCACTTTGTAGTAGCACATTTGTACACTTTAAAACAAGATAAAGATCATGAACATACCACAAAATCTGCAATGGCTTACTTATCATTAAGCATCTGATTTTTGCAATTTAAAGTTGCAAAAATCAAATTTCTATGTATCTTCTCTAAAGATAAGATACATTAAAAATTACAGTATCTTAGTTTATAAAAGCTTATATTTAGATTTACAAATTTTGCTTTAACTTTATTTAATTGATTTAAACTGTGGCAGCTGTGGAAGCAATACTCTCTTGCAACAAGAAGGTTCAAGGCTTGAATCTAGAGTTTTCCACATAGAGTTTGTATGTTCTCCACTTGTGCATGTGTGGGTTTTCTCCAGCTACTCCGGTTTCAAAAACATGACTGTTTGGATAATTGGTCTCTCTTAATTGGCCTCAGTAGTGTGTATATGTGCAGGATTATTTTTCTGTGTATCTCTGTGTCACCCTTTGATGGATGTGTGACCTGACCAAGTGTGCCCTGCCCCTAACCCTAAGAAGGCTGGAGAGATATAGCATCAATTGATAGATGGAAGTTTTAAACCTATGAAAGGTGATTATACTGAAGAAGTTGTCTCTTTGTTTTTGGTTTATGGTTACTGCAAAAAACATATTTTTGTGTTTTGTTTCTTTGACATATTTATCAGAGAGGATGAGATGGTACTCTTCTTAGTTTGCTTTTTCTCCCTGGGATGTGTCCTCTTTATTAGGTACACATGTTCAATTGCATGTCAATAGGAATAGTAAATAAGCTAGTCCCATGGCGGCAAATGCATTTAGACATCTAGATTTGGTGAACATCCCTTGCTGAAGTTCAGCCAAGGTATGGGAAATATCATCTCTCAATACATTTGTCATACTTGAAGCAGATTGGCTACAGCAAGCGAGGACCACACCAACTTCCACTCCTATCAGCAAAGAGCATGAAACTGAGTCTACATTTCACACAGGCTTACCATGCCTGTGTGAGACAGTAACAGATTGAAAAAAAAGACATTGCTTGGTCTAATAGGTCTTCAATCAGCTGTGACATTCAGATTGTAGGATCAGAATTTAGCATAAGCAACATAAAAAGGATATAAAAACAAATCCTCTCTTGCTATAGCGGTTCAGGCTGGTGGGGGTGATGAAATGGTGTGGGAATTTGTTTCCTCTGGACACGATGGACCATTGTCTAAATGCTACAGCCTACCCGTACATTGTTTCTGAACATGTCTGTCTCTGTACTGCAATTTACACATCTTCTCATGGTTACTTCTAGCACGATAATGCATCATGTCACAAAGTTTATACAATCAAAACTGATTTCCTGACAGAGAGTTCACAATACTACGACGGCCCTCACAGTCTCCGGATCCCAATAAGTTGGAACACATTATGGGAATGTGGTGAAGCAAATCATGGCTGGGAAGCTGACACATCTAGAGAAACTACTATAATGTTAAATTGAAGAAAAATTGTGCAACTTTTTGAATCTACAATTGATACCCATTGAATCTACTGCTTGCAGTGTGTGTCTAATAAAGTGGCCAGTGAGCGTCAAAAAGTATCATTCTGATCATTTTTGGTAACTCGGGCATATTCCTGATCAGAGCGATTTAACTGTCCCCTAAACACACCAATCCCAGCAGCGTATTAATATTGTGACTAATAAAGTACTTAGTACATAAGCAGTTCTCCATCCATCCTTTTGTGACTGTTAGTAATGAATGTTTAGTTTCAAGGAAGGGGAAATGAAAAGCCCATCTGTGATGCATTGTTTCAGCTCCTGTAGCCTCATTTGTAACCAACAAATATTCTGCTAAATCACCAGAAGAGATGTTTGACTCTGACAATGACCAATATTTTCCGCACCACAGTGAGAGGCTGCGGACATATTGTGCTCGTGATGCGGTGACAATAACACACCTGTGCAGTGTTCTCTCGTGAAACTCAGCGCAGATTTTTCAGAATAAGGAAGCGGTTTTTGACGTGTTGTATTTCCAGTTTGCCCAGATTAAGATTTGAATTGAACATTCACTCACCAAAGACAAAGTTGTCAGGTCTGAAGAGCTGTCCAAACGGACCGGAGCGAACAGAATCCATGGTTCCAGGTTCCAGGTCCACCAAGATGGCACGTGGCACAAATTTGCTGCCTTTGAACACATGGTAGGTGAGAGAAGAAAGAGAAAAAAAGGCTTTAATAAGATTTTGCATGTTGGCAAAGTTTAAAATAACACAGGGTGATTTACCCCCCTTAAAGATGTTTTGTCTTTTTTTTTTTTGTCACACTGTTATTTCAGATCAGCAAACGTTGATATCAGACAAAGATGTCTGAGCAAGAACAATAGCCTTATTTAGAAGTTATCTAAAGAAATGTTGTAATAATAGATAAAACTGTTGTAACCACAAGTATGCTGCAACCAGCAATACTGCAGAAAAGATTGGATCTAGCAGTGCAAGAGAACAGAGAACAGTGCTCTGTTCTCTTGCGTGTATACCTTTTAGTGAACTGGGTGTTTTGGGTGTGACACCACAGCAAACACACAAGCAATCTTTAAGGGTGCAAATACACTTTTCATAAAACAGTGCACATTTAATTAAAATATATTAAACTGCTGAAGTGTCATTTGGTAAAGCCACAATTATATCAGAACTATTTTTGAAGTGCTTTTTTTTTTTTTTTTTTTTTGTCCAGCCCCCTCTTTGTCTGGGGCCGTTCTAGAGAGCAAAATACCGCAGCATGCTGCACTGCTTACCAACTGAATTTCTGCAGAGTCCACTCAGGGAAAAAAAAATAAAAAATAAAAAAATAAGCATTACCCTATGCATTTTTTTTCTGCTTTTTATGCTCAATACTCAAGTTCTAATGTTGTTTGACTAATCAAAAAGCCATGAGAATACTGTTATGCAGATGCTCAAAGGCAGTAGTCAGTGAGGCTACCGACAGCAGGCTGCACTGGAACAAAAGGATCGATAATGTCACACAAATAGAAAACGGAAAAGCAGAGTTGCTCAAGCTTCTTTCAGCCGTAGCAGATGAGACCACAGTTTGATCTTAATACACCTGGAAAAGACATGCTGACTAATGAAATCCCAAGCGCTGATGTTGTTCTGCTAAACAGACAGAAGCGTGCAACAAGCAGCAGATAGAGTGTGACTGGGTTGAAGTTCAACATGCCACAACAGATACTTGAGAAAATCTGAAACAAGCCAGAGTGTTGAGGTCAGCTATACAGACACTGCAGGCACCTGTTTTCCCTGCAGTGAGAAAAAGGAAAGGATGGGTGGGGGGAGAGGGAGGAACACAGAGAGACATTTTAGCAAGATCACTGTCCTATTTTTTTTTTTCTTCCCTGCATCCATGGTGCAACCTATTTTCCCCCTGCAGCTAAACTTGTCATGTGGACATAATGTGTTGTGGCATTCAGATGAGATCTGTGCAGCGTCAGGTCATGCAGTGATGATGATGATGATGATGATGATGATGATGATGATGATGATGATGATGATGATGATGATGATGATGATGATGAGAAACAGACTGCTGTCGCGGCAAAGTATTCAGAAGCATTTCACTAGCAACAAACGTTCCTCTGTTACCTGAGGCCTCATTGTAGTAGACATTTATCCTCTCCAGCTGCAGGTCACTGTCACCTTGGTAACTGCCGGTGGCGTCGATGCCGTGCTCATCGCTAATCACCTCCCAAAACTAATGAAGACAAATACTTTTTTCCGTTAGGGATTTGGAGAGTAAACATACCGCGAAATGGACTTTAAAGCGCGTGCGTCAGGCCTTCTTTTAAGCGCTGCGCATCTGCAGGGTGACATATTGACACTCAGCTGGTGGAGGTACTTGGCTGCAGCCACCGAACCCCACCCCACAGGTCCAAATGTCATTAATAGTTGTCAATTTTAGGTATCATTCTTTAAAAAAAAAAAAATTCAATAGAAATTCTGTTTTAATTACTTGGCTACAAAACAAATGCGTCTATTTTGATAAGGCGAGACGTTCTTGAACTTTTTTTTTTTTTTTTTTTTTTAAAGTCCTAACAGTTGAAAAAATGTAATACCTTCGCCCCAATCTGATTTCCACACTGTCCAGCCTGGATGTGAACGATTTCCCTCATGGTGAGCTGCGGATGCGGGTGGGGAGCAGAGCTTTCTCGACTCAGGCTTCGTCCACTGTCCTGTCTGTCGTCTTTCTCAAAATCACCCTTATTTCTATACTGTGCGTCGATCCGGCGAGATAGACGGACACGTTGCTGCTCGGATGACGTTAGGCGCGGCGCAGCATCTCTCTCAGCCAATAGGAGTGCCCCGGCTTGATGCAGTGCACTTGGGGATGCTGCTGCATCATCCCTCCCTGACATCACCCAGTCCCGTGCATGGAAAAATTTTTGCTTCTTATTGCTGGATTTAGGCTGTTCTGTGCAAGCTCAGTTGGTTGCTAGTTCTGTCAGGCAGTGTGGGTGTGGAGGTGTGTTATCTAGCTGTTATCAGTGCATGTGATGCTGGTAAAAAAAAAAAAAAAAGTTAAGCTTGTTAAAAAAGGGAACAGCAATACCAAGACAAAGGATTTTCCATTAAATGTCCACCAGGGATGTTAAATGGTGGACATTTAAGATTCACATGGCAAAGTAAATATTGTAAAATAAAAAGGTTTCAGTTTAAAGATGTGGCTGAGGAGTCAGTGTCGTACACACCACTTCGCTGTGTGTATGGCGCATCTTTACTGCAAAACTCCAGCTTCACAGCTGCTTCAGTGTTGGCTGAAATAATTGATTTGTAATCTTCTAACATAAATGTACAAGAAGAAATTAGTTTAAAATCTATTTTTTTGATGAAGAAATTAGATTTCATCTTAAATGACATGTTCAGGAAAGCTGCAGTTGTTGCATGTGAATACGCCGCTTCTTTAGAATGTCACCTCCAACTTTTTACTGCAATTAATTCCAGATAATGGCGTCATGTACAGTTGTGGAAATAATTGAGAGACCACTGCAAAATGATCAGTTTCTCTGATTTGACTCTTTATAGGCATATATGCTTGAACAAAATGAACATTGTTCTTTTATTCTATAAACTACAAATAATTAGTTCATAGAGTAAATTAATTAGTTTGGGAAAATAGTATCTTATGTTAAGGGTATTACACACTTGCGTGACTAGGTTATCATCACCTCCACCCCGCTTCCTCTTCCAAATGTTTTTTTTTTTTTGTATGTCAGTAATTGTGCACAATAAATGTCACTCTATGAAAACGATTTGGCGAGAACTTGGTTTCATGACATGATTTAATTATGGAGATCAACACATTTCTGCTTTACTTGAATGTTTTTGTGTCTTGTCCATTTTGATGAGTGGTTGAGAAAAATAGGTCATGTAATATTTCTGGCTCAGTGAAAAGAAGACATGGATTACTTAAAAACTAAATAATCTAGTGTGCTTATCTTAAAAAAAGAAAAGAAAAAACATGAAACAAATGCTCAGATTTCATCAATAAATAGTGGTTTAATTCAACATGTATGGCTTATGTACAAGTGCATTATGTCTGTTAAAATAAAATGAAATCAGACAAGTGATACTTAGAAATGTACAATCCAAGGTTGTGTTTTTTTTTTTTTTTTTTACATTCATTTGAATCTCCCAACAAAGAGATTTTGAGTCGCTCAACTGAGAGAAGCAAAACCTGAAATGTGTGCATTGGGTACTTCAGCCCCTGGAGACTAATCAGCTGGATTCAACATTAATTTACCACTCCTTTGATTTGTGATCCTTTGTCTTATTTTTCCAACAATAAATGTCAGCCCTGTAGCCTCAGTCGCTGGTGCTGTCATTGCTCTACATTGCCTTCATTTCACTTGAAGTTACACATAAACCCAAAACCTAATAATATTAAAAAGTTAGATTGGATGCAAAAAAAAAAAAAGCAACATAATCTCTCCTCTTTGCACTGAAATAGGTGCATGGAAGAAAGTGTAGTAACAGATGTCAGAGGAGACAGTACCAGTGTTGTGCTGAAGATTAATGTAGTTTTTTGTTTTTTTTTTACTCCAGATTTGCATTTAGATTTCAAGTATTCAAACTTTAATTTGGCTGCACACCCAGATAAATACTAACACACACATTGAAGACTCAGCCAACTGAGGCATCCACCCACTCACAAACACAGAAATGTAATGAAAAAGTTAATGTGTGACTACTAGTCCCTACAATGCGTTCAAATCCAAATTCCCTTTCACTCTTATGTACACCAGTCTATTTTAAATGGTTGCAGTTCCTTGTGCTTTGACATGTAGTAGCATTGAACGTGGCATACACTATTTGCATCCTAAATGAGAAAACCACATGAACATTTTAGTTACACCAATAATGAAACAATCAAAGACCACCCCTAATCAATCAGCTTTTTTTTTCCTCGTGTCAAACATACATCTTAGAAAGATTTAAGAGTTTGATCGATCATTCAAACAATCAAAGATATGTAGCATTTTCAACAATTAGCAAAGTGTAAGGCTTTTCACAGGTCTTTCACATGATAACAGAGAATTTTATAGGTCTAGTGATGGATTGAATCCTGACAACACCTTAACAGATCACCTTAACATCCCTGGATAAATGATCTACAGAGTTTTATCACATTTCAGATCACAAGACATTGTCTGTCTTTCAAGGTATACAGTACAGCACTATTATTGTTATTATTACTAATGGTCATTGTGAGGCTTGTTGTAAACAGTAGCACATCCACAGTCACACATCCTCCTGTACACAAGTATTACAACTTCAAACTCAAGAAGTACGAAAGTACTACAACTGTTACACAAGTGTCTAAGTCAAGTAGGCTGCAGTCCGGAGGCAGACTTTTGGAAGCAAAAGTACTTCCATGAGACAGAGCGTTTCATTTTGTCAAAATCAATATGTCAATTCGGAACATGTCATTTTGTATAGTGTATTGCATTTTTTAAGAGTAAGTTGTGCATGTGTGAATATGTATGTAAGGAAATAATGACATACTATGTTAATGTCAAAACATGATTTAGAAAACACACATACACACACGCACACTATAGGTTATCAATGCAGCAACGATTGGCAATCGCATCAAACATTTTGGACAACTCATTTTTTTTGTTTGCTTTTTTTTGTTTGTTTTTTTTCCTCAAAGATTTAACAGTTTTGTTTACACTTTCACAATAGATTTCATGCTTTATCCCCACTGCACAAAAATAAAGTGCCACCATATTAAAGTGCCACAAATACTGTAATAAGGATGATTAGCTCTGTACATTAAGGGCACACCAGGGAGAATTCTGAAAAATAATACCTTGGAGATAAAAACAAAAAAAAACAAAAACAAAACTGAATAAAGCTCAAGATTTAATCAACATACTTGGACATATCTAGAAAAAAAAGAGGATTTGCATACAATTAGTTTCACTGGCTGAAATAACTCTCAAACAAAAGTTGCTCCTTATCCACAAAAATCACCATGTGCTAAAAATAAAATAGCTGTTTACCTATTTCTTGCTCACTTTAACAAAAAAAGCAATACATATAGTGGTATTCATTATTTAGTCTGAGAAGAGTTTGGAAACAAAGACTGATGTTACACCACATTTGGATTTGCATATAGAGATGGGAGTGCCATCTATTTTTAACTGTGCCTTTCTCTGATTGCTTTATCTAAGAGGCTGGTTGTCGTGTGTTGGCAGAGAAGGGGAGAGCGGTTATTTTTTCCCTCAAAGAAAAATACATTTCATAGCCAAAAAAAAAAAAAGTAAAAAATGACCATCAAACACAATAGCAATCGATAAAATGATATGAACTCCAATAAATCTGCATTCTGCGAATCTCATAAGGGATGCCTCAAGAAAGAAGCCAGTGTCCCACTGAATTCCTGTTGCCTCTAAGACCCAATTCTCTTGAACATCTTATTAAAGAAATCAAATCAACTGGGATTATTTCAAGTGAATATAGTTGTCTGTTGATTTCATGGTGCAGCATATGGTTAAAAACAAGGTCATTTTTAGACAGCAGTGGACAGGCATATTTGTCCTTTTCTATGCTGAGATTAAATGTGCTGAGACATAATATTAGGGTCAAGAACCTCATTAGAAATCTAAAATTATGAAGTTAGAGAAAAATGTGTTGGGTTCCCAAATGGAAAACAGCCTTAGAGATGAGAACTCTAGAGAAATTGGCACATTAACAAACCCAGTCATCCAAAATTCAACATGGTACAAGATCAACTTCACATTCTCTTTATAAGTCTCCCAAAAATTTCCCCAGACAGGAAAAACACTGTACTGCTATTTATGTTTTGGCACTACATCAATGTTCATTTTGGTTAGGGCAGTATTTGGTATTTGTATTTGGTGAAAAAATAAAAAATAAATAAAACAAGGTGTCCAATTTAAATCATTTACATTTACAACAGCAAAAGTACTTTGTAACATTCCAATTTACTTTGTCCATATGTAAGGCCTTTTTCGTAGACGCAAATTAAAAACATTTTATTTAAGCAAAAGCATTGGTGGCATCCATCGTTATCGTTGGCTTTTCATTCTTCATCAGAGCTGATGACATCTCTGGCATTCAAAATGACAGTGGTTTTCCCCTCTTTCTCTCACCCGAAGATGTTTAATTAATTAATTAATGTATTTATTTTAAAAAAAAAAAAGAAAGAGTACTTTATACGCTGGTGATTTCCAGTCATGTTCCTGAAGAGCAGATGTTGACATTACATTGTTACAAATCAGCCAGTGCTGCAGTCTCTCACTTGTGTGGTCTTCAGTTATTGGCGAAATAACTGAAGAACTGAATGACACAAGGAAGGTTGGAGAAGCACTGAAGAACATAAAGCAGCTTGTGTATGACAAGTCTACTCAGATCCAGTTTGGAACAGTCTTCATGAAGTACCTGAAGTCCGGGCTTGGCAGTTCTTGTTCCCCCCCCCCAAGCTCCATGCTGTTTTATGGATGTAGGTGGCTGCCTCTTGGTGCGACACATAAAGCTTCACATTTATTTATTTTTTGGCTGCAACACATAATCATGTCGACGCTGTGCTGTTGACAGTGTTGTTTTCTGTGCTGGAAGTCTCCCTTTCCATGGTAGCTATGACACCAGAGTCTATGGGGGAGGACACAGTGCTGTCCATTAGAGAGATGGGAGCTGCCTCAGCAGGAACTGCATCCACATTGGAATTTGACTCTACAGAATCTAAATCTAGAGAAATGACAGAATCTTGTACAATGTCTGTGGATGATTCTAGATGCAAGGTATTCACAATGTCTGTGACAGGGAGGACAGTTGGACTTCTTGCTGTGGTGCTGACGGAGGAAATGTCAGCAAAGGGTGTGGAATCTGAGTCAGTAGGTGGAGCACACGTGTGTCTTGGTGACACAGCTACTAAACTTGGTGGAGTAGAGGAATGAGAAGAGACATCTTTACCATTGGAGGACGCCAGATCTAAATGAGGTGGCTGTGAGTTTCTAATATAAGGAGTACATGCAGAATCAAATATTTTTTCTACCTCAAGGGGAATATCAACTGTGAGGCAATGGGGGGTGAAGGTTGGGCGGTTCGGTCCAGGTCTGATGTTTGAGGGAGGTCTTCTAAAATACCAGGAGCATCCTCAAATACCGGCAGCTTGGATGTTGTAATGATCTCATCGTTGTCATTTTCCAGTGGGCTCGGGGACTCTAGTGTGGAACTGGGACGGGGCTCAATGACAGGGGTTGTGCAAATCAACAAGGAGGCCGGCAATGTTTGGGGGACAATGGGAGGTGAAGAGCCATGCAAAGCAGCAGTCCCAGTGTCATTCTTACTTTTAGGAGCAGGAGCCGTGTCATTTACCTCAAGATGGATATTCTCTTTTAGTAGGTCTGCAGGTTCCTGAACTACCAAAAGTTCTTCTGCATCTGCTAAAAGTGGGTCTGTGGCGCATGGGGCTTTGTGTAAAGGACTGGAAGACAGCAGGCAATCTTTGTTAGCTTGTATGATAATGTCTTTACCTCGGGTCACTGCAGAGGCTGATAGTGGAAATGGAGTGGAGTGTCCGCTTGGGTCCTGTGGCTCAAGCAGGTCTTGTTCTTCCTTCAAATTATTGATAACAGACAAATCTCCAGTTGCCAAAGCAGTCAAATCAATTGCCGAAGAGGCAGTGGAGGCCATGGTTGACAATGCAACGTTGGCCGTCTCATGCAGTGGTGTGTCTTGCACTCTGGAGTAGTCCCTGTTGGGCTCTAGTTGATGGAGCAAGAGGTGCTGTTCTCCTGGTTTCCTCGGTAGAAGAAGTGGCTGACGAGTGTAGTTCTCACCATCGTCGATGGTCTCAGGGAGCGACTGACTACGGGTCTCAGGCAAGAGAAGAATGCAAATGATGCAAATGAGAGTGCAGCAGGCAAAAATGATGTGGTGAAGGAAGTAGCCTTTTTGATTGTGGAGGTCCATGATTGGTGCAGTAAGCATCCCAAAGCCGGCACTGGCCAGTACCAGGCCCACACCACCACCCCTGCAAAGAAAGATATTAACAATGTTATTTAAAGAATGCTCAGTATACATATCTTAAAACAAGATACAAATATTGACACCTACCAGAAATAAAAGCAAGCCCTACCCTGGGTATACCTCCAAATCATTGCTGTTAAATAAATTCTGACATTATTTGATGTATGTATTCTTATGATCTGTTATATTTTCAAACAGCAGCACCTGACTCTCAACTCTAAGTAGTCTTTTGCCTCTTATGGCATTACTCAAACGCAACACCAGATGGTGCTCTTGAGGCATTTTCATTGGAGTTCATTTTAAATGACCATACTTAACCAGATATCTGCAGAAGAACCCATTTTCTTTTTTTTTTCCTGAAAGCAGTTCAATCTTGTAATTCATAGATTCACCAGCAGGTAGAGCCAGTAACATAGCTTTAGAAACAGTAAACATCAAGTCAACAAAGTGTTTAGAATGCAAATAAAAAAAATAAAAAAAAAACAACTTAAAAGTTAAATACAAAACAAAATTACATAAAATGGGAACAAAACAATCCTCTCTACTTTTACACATTCTCCAAAACTTTGATGGATGTTGACAATGGTGCTGATTACCTGATTACAGTGGGAGTGATTTCAGCACAGAAGAAGATGCTTAGGTTGCTGACTGCGTGGGAGGAGAACATGCCGATGACGGAGAAGGCAATGGAGAAATTCCTATTCAGCGTAGATTTTTTCTGTTCTGAAGAAATAGCAGACACACGAAGCAATTTAACTCAGCACCTTACATCATTAGTAAATGCATTATTTCACTTTGTGCAACGTTTCAATGCATTTTTAGAAATATAATTTTGTTTTCATTTGTTAGAAGTGTAATTCTGTCAAGAAACAAATTACAGTCGTTACAGTCTACATACAGAGAGGCACACAAATAGAGGCTGATAAGTAAAAGTATAAGCTTTTATGTGAGGGATACAAGACATGATCTGAAGTTATACAAAACATTATTTCTTATACATTTTTAAGCACTATATTGTGTTGTAGAATGTGTGGCAGTGACGTATTTTACTGGTTAAATATTCAACATTTAACCAGTTGAATATAAAAAAGAGCTAAGCAAAAAGAAGATTATGATATGAACAAAGACTGCAGTTACTTAACACAACTTATCTTCCTCACCGCAACCATGATAACAGCAAGGACATAACCAGATGGATCAGGCTGTTTAACATAGTTGTAATGTGGACAGCTTAAATCCAATAAATGTCTTATTACATAAGGACAGGAGAATCTGAAGTTTCAGAGACTGAAATTGAAGGCCATAATTCAGTATTTTATGATGTTTTATGTTGCACAAAGTGGTAAAAATCACATAAACTTTTAAATCGTTAGGGTAAACATTAAACTGACTGCACAACAATCTATCTACATAACTACACACTGCAGTGATATAACTGGGAAATTTGAGATCTTCTAGTTTCCCACTGAGGTTCAAAAATGAAACCAAAGCAAATAAGCCGTAAAATGGCCATAATTGCATCCAAATCTTTATTATGACCTCCTTTCGGCAGCTAAGAAAATGCCACACAAGTAATTTTCAAAACCTTGTTGAGAAAATGCATTAACCCGTGTGATATGTTTTAATGTGATGATGTCAAAACGGTTCAATATGATATCATCGCACCAACAAATTAGGTAAAAAAAAATAAAAGTTATCAAAGCAGAGGCAGTTATTTAGTGATTAACATTTTATCAAAACTATATCAGCAAATGCAATTAGTGACAATATAAGGAATAACCAGCTGGACCTACCTATATTTAAATGATTGCTGTACTTCCAAAGCACTGAAATGACAAAGAGATGAATGGATATGGATTAGTGAGAAACTATACCCAGAGGGAACAATCATCACAAGCACTCAAACAAGAAATTAAAACCTGGTCAAACATCAAAAAACATTAGGTGTAGTTTGTTACTGAATAAACAGTGCTGTGCATTTTGGACCATCTGGAGGACATTAGACATAAAGTGACTAAAACATGGAATTATGTCGGGAACAGCAACAGTAACTAAGAACAGCAAAGAGTAACTATTGGTTCTTTTGTGTTTTAACACAATCCTTTTTTACGAATCCTAAACTATGCATAATGAATTTCTGAGCCGTGTACTAACGATTCAGTTCAGCTTTGAACGCCTCAAGTATTTTGGAATTAGAACCAGAGACATGATCAATTTGTGGTTCAGATTTTTTGGGCAGCTGTGTTGTGCTGCCATATTGTTTTACTGTGCTCATACAGCACAAAACAGTGGGGGGTGCTGCTGCTCCCAAGTGAGTGCACAGAAAAAAACAAGAAGCAGAACAACAACCCCTCCAGAACATCCCACTGGACAGTTATGTTGCTCAGGTCCAAACCTGCCACCAACTACTAGCAAAAAATAGGATTATAAGATGGAGATACGAATATAAAAACTACCAAATGGTGTATTGTTTCACATTCAACTGCAAACAGTTTATCTGCACTTGTGACAAATATTTTGGCAGAACATTATGTACATTTCGAAAGCATGTGTTTAGAATTATTTAAGCTACATGCCCTGCAAAGCTTTCCAACTCATAATAACGGCATGACTGAAAGCTACAATGGATAATTGTCTGTCAGAATTCATTTGTGAACAACAAAATAAATGTGTAAAATGTAAAAAAAAAACAATAATTTAAAATTGTTTGCATTTTTCTTAATTCTAAGTTTCTTAATTTTTCTGAACAAACATGATTCAAATTTGCATTTCATTCATTGACAGTTATTTTTGTTTTTTTGTTTTAAATAAACAGAGCCAGAGTTGATTTTTTGTGTTTATTCCAAAGTTAACTCATAGTCTTTTTTCTTTTTTTTCCAATCCAGAGGTCAGAATTATCCAGTTTAAAAAATAAAGCAAACCACAGTTTATCTCAAACAGGTTCTTCTCTCCAGGACAACCCTTTGTTTTGCTTCATCCATATTCTCCTCAACACTGACTATCCTTTCTGTAACCTAAAAAAAAAAACATTCCTATAGCAACCCCTCCATATATTACTGTAATGATGGTGTGTTCAGGATACTGTGCAGGGAGTTTTCTATCACACTTTGCATGTTGGCAAAAAAAATGAGCTTCTTGTATATGGTCTAATTCAGGAAACCACACTGGAACAGGCGTCTTATTCTAAAAAAAAAAAACTGAGGAATTTTCCCCTTTTTTGATGAACTACTCACAATTCAGCAAGCCCAGCTGCAGTAGTGATGCCAGAGCGGTGATGATCATGAACACCAGAAGTCCACCACGCCGGCCCATCAGGCCCACTGCTGGGCACAACGCAATGCACGATGCCACTGCTATACCAGCCTTGGTGTAATATTCTGCATAGAAGTCACGGAATATGGTTTTTTCCTCATTCTCTGGACTCACCATGCTCCGGGCAAAGCAGTGGTGGATCCCATAGCCTGTTAACCTGATCAAAAAGTAAACAGAAAAGCAGGCTGTTAGGAGAATACACTGGGAAATAATGCATTTAATATCATCTTGTTGACTCTCTTTTCACTTATGATACAGAAAACAAAAAGAAGAAATACAAACTCACAAATGTAAACATTGGCTTGCTGGCACAGAAGAGCAAAGCTCATAGGCACACACATTAAAACCAAACATCCCCATTCTCTCTTCTGGCTGTCTAATGTTTCCCACAGGCAGAACTCATGTAAAATTTATGCTAACTGAGGGAGTCAGGGGCACCGCACACTGAAGTATGGATACAGCTACAGATGAGACCTCAGATGGAGAGATGAGAAGAGGGGAAATCCCATCAGGGATAAAAACAGAGACAAGTAGCAAAGCAGAAGATAGAGCTGAAGATCAATGTTGTATTGAACTTCCAGGTTTATATTGGCATTTTGAGTGCACCAAATGGCGGCGCTGACTGGCATTACCCCCGCCCATTTCTTTATGTGAAGCAGGAGCTCCTGCTACCATTGTTCTCAAATCCTCGCATGCATTAGACCTCGATGAGACATCGACGTTTCTCCAGCATCTGCATGAATTTGACACTTACGAGTTGACGCACAGGACGACGATGTTCTTCCACAGGTTCCTCGTACCAGCCATTTTCACGATGCATGTCCTTTTGGGTTTCTTCTGAAGAGCATTTTGCAGTTCTGGGAACAAACATACAGTAAATAAAACACATGAAAATGCTTTGAGATTTTATTATTAAAAAACTGTTTGTTAGTTGGAAAAAAGAAAGCTAATAATCATTACTTTTGGTCAATATTGAAACAACAGCAGTTTAATTATTTAATTCAAACTATTCTTCAGTGCATGTGTTTAAAGAAGAAATTAGCAGAATGCTAATATGACAAAATATTTTTTTTGTTTCTTTTCTCCTTATTTACATTGTTTTGATTGCTTTTTGCAACCAAAGTTACACCATTTAGATAAGTATAAGGATAGGATATAACATCGGTATAGTACAGTGTATTTCAAGACAATGTTCTTGTAGTACTCTAAATTTGCCTTATTTTGTTTTCCTAAGATTTCAACAAATATTGCAACTTTTGTCCTCCAAATTACTGTGTATGCAGAGAAACCAATGACTGCAGCATGCAGCAGTTCTTGTGCTCAACACGACTACTAAACAGGCTGAGTATCTGCGATCTTCAGCTCTGGTCACTGTTAGATAAAGCATCTGCTCTGTTGAATAAGCCAGGCCAGAAAAGTTCGATCAGAGATTTCTCTGCGGTTTTGTTCCAAACAATAGCACCAAGAGCAGCATTCGTGGTGAGCCATTGAAAAGACAACACCCATAGGCTACTGATGAGCTGACAACAGAAACAAAGCTACCTTAGCTTTTCCTTGGCTGCCAAATGACTTTCACAAATTTGACAATTTAGATTACCCATCTCATATGTTAAGTGTTTAGTATATAAAGTTTGAATGTTTCCATAGAGTTTAGGGTCTAAATGTTACGGTTTTCCTTTTTTTCCCTTTCAGACTTGCATACAAAAAAATTTGTTTCCAGGTCAATCTTATCATATTTAGTCATTTTAAATATTCTGTTTTTTTTAATTTATAAATAATTAAGTAGTGAGGGCTTAATTTATGTTTATTTTTGTAATGCTAGAAGATATAGTTAAAACATGTGTAGTTGAAAACACATCTCTGACTATAGTTTAATCTGATGAGTTGAATAATTGCAGAAGTTTATTGAAAGAAAAATAAACTGAAACCTAATTTATTTCTGTAGAAATGTATTTGTTTAAAGAAAAAAAATACTAATATAGGTAAATAACTATCGAAACTATGAATAAAATAAATAGCTAGTAGTTAGTGGCATCCCTAGTGGGGAACATAAAACCTAAAAGCCATCTGTACTGATCAGAGCTTTAGTCCACAGATTTACAAAAGGTAAAGATTTATTGATTTTTTTAATCCTATTTTGTTTGTTTGTTTTTTCCATTTTCTAAAAAGGTGTTTACCCAGGAGGATTATGTTTTGATGTAAATTTCATGTCATGCTTGTAGCCTTCTTCTCTGGGCAATTGACAGCATTTTTTTCCCCAGGAAGAGACTTACAAAAACAATCTGAACTTATTATATGTGGACAAATTGTTGGACTGTTTTTCTTTTTTCTTCTTTTATATGGATTCAAATACAGGCGGTTATGCTGACACGCACAAAAAAATAGCAAAATGTTCTTTAAATCAGTTGTGAATTAAAAAAGGAAACCTTGACATTGATCCAATAATAAAGCCACACAATATTGAGCGCACAGGTTTCACGCGAGACTCGGTTGACTGAATACAACAGGTTTCTGAGAAAGCAACACGCCCTGTACAGCAGGGTGACGCAGTGCACAGTGGATGTTTTGATACTAGATTTGAGGTTGCCACAGAAACACACCTCTGATATGTGGCATTGTACTTTCACGTTGACTCAGAAACGTGTCAGCATTCCACACCACCCCCTGAAATTCATCTCGGGCTGAAGCCCTGCAGTCTTTCTGGTGATTCCCTGGCCGAGACTCAAAACACTGAGTAAGGCTATTCCTGCTCACATCATCAAGTGAATTTTCCAAAGATGCCGTAATTAGCATCATTTTATGCACTGCATGTGACAGTGTGCGGGAACTCTTCTTGGACTGAGACGGTTTATAAGTCTGAGAGGGGGAAAAAATTAAGCATACGGTAGCAGATGTTCTGGCCAACTGCTGCATCAGCTCACATCCACTGTAGTCTAGTGAAAAAAAATAAAAAATAAAAAAAAAGTGCTACTTTAACAATCAGTGGTTCCCCTTTGGGCTTGTTTCCAGAAACCCAAAGTTGCTTGATTTCTCAGAGCAAAAACTACAAAAAGGCAGCATGTTAATCAGTGATTCACTTTTACAGCTCGACACAAATGCAATGTGCCATGTCATCAACACAGATCGGTCTGCTTTGGCTCTGACTGTTCCCCTGAGAACAGAGAAATTACACAGGGTCAAAGTGCCTCACCTGCCCCCATCTGCCATCTGACCATTTGCTTCAGCTCATCCTCAGTTGTACGGGCTGTAATAAAATTAATAAACGCTTGAGTGTGTCATAATGTAATGTGCAGCTCCCACTGCCACCTCTTTAGTGGAATGTTTCTATGGTAACAAGACAGGAAATCCACATAACCTTGTCAATTTGTCTAATTTAGGAAAGCACAGCTGGAGAAAAAAAGTGTCTTTCAGACTGAGTGAACAGGCTTGGCATATGGCAATAAATAAAATGCTTTCACTAAATGTTTAGTTGAATCTAACTTTTTAATAAACCTGTGCGTCTCAATATATTAGAATAGTAATGAAAAGTTATTGGATTTCACTTAAGTAGTTCAAAAAGTGAAACCCCTACACCAATTCAATAAAAACAAAGTAATATACTATTTTTTCTGTTCATTTCTGAACATCAGTTCAGAAAATGAATACCAATAGGTGAAATCTTTGTGACACAGATAAGACTGCCGACTGGACACTTTTTCAGCAAGCCATTATTTACACTCTCCAAGGGGGGGATGGTAAGCCTCAAAATGTCATTGCTAAAAATGCTGGCTGTTTACAACGCACTGTATACAAGAATACCAATAAAATCTTAAGTGGAGGGAAAAGATGTGGTAAAACACTGTGGATAACAGAACCCTGGAACTGATGGTAAAAACGAAGACATTTTAAGAGAGTGGTTCCTCTGATCTTAACCACATAGACAAAATATGAGGAATTACTGGAGGGAAGACAATAGATACCAGAACAAAGACTGTAGATACAGCAAAGGTCATTATTAAAGCAATCTTGACTTCCATAGCAGTTTAAAACAAAAACCACAGGCCAATCTCCACGCCAAATGCATTATTGTGTCAATACATGCAAAAAGAGCTTTACATAAGTATTAAACGCATGTACTGCACAGCATATTGACACACTTTTCAGTGGGGTAACGTTAGTGAAATAAAAAAAAAAATACTTTTTTTTTCTTCCACTCTGTTTTCCATCAATATGCTTTGGACACAGACTTCTGTGATCAGTCAACTTGACCTTTTTGTGAAATATTTTAACTAAATTGCTGGGTTTCATTGGTTGTAAGCCATAATTATTGAAATTCTCATAAATAAACTCTTGATATATTACTGTGTGTAATAAATCTACATAACACGCAAGTTGCACTTTCTGGAATGAATTACAAAAAAAAACTTTTCAATCACATTTTTGATTTATTGAGATGCACCTCTATGACACTACAAATTGAATCCGATATCTATGAATTAGAAAATATGATTGGTTTGTTACCTGCGAGGATGTTATCTGCATCACGTTCCAGGTTCACTTTATTTTTCTTTTCTATGTGTCCCATGATCCATTTGGAGCGGCAGTACTGCTGGGTTGCCAGCAACCAGCGCAGCGACTCAGGGAAAATCCTGTAAAATAGGTGGGGGTGTTTTTGTTGTTACAGAGCAGAAAAAAGGTCAATGCAATTAAAAGACATTTCAACCAGTTGAAAGACTGGTTGAAATGTCACTCTGTCATACATGTTGCCATTTAACCACAACCAGGTTTCTTCCAGCAAGACAGTATTATCTAACTTTACGTGACACTCGCTCACAGCCTTTGTTACAGCTGCTGTCATTTGATATGCGCCAATATTTGGATTGCTATAGGCTTCACAAATGCATGTGGGAAGTTCAGCTTCTTCAATAGAATAATTGCATCTAAAAAAAAAAAACAGCCAGTAGATTAAGCACAATGCCTGAAGTCCAAAACAATCGCTTTTAAAAGTTTAGAACATGCTAATGAAGTGGTGAATGGTGCAATATGTCGTTTTTGCTCGTGTCAAATCTTTCCCGCCTGTTTCACAAAAGATTTGGTTTACAAATTTTTGCAGTGCAGCACAACAATCCCCTCAATATAGTAGAGGAACAAATCTTTGAAATGGATGTCGCTGAATTTCTATGGGAGAGTTATCTACACTTAAGCTTTGATCTTTTTGGCCCCATTTGATCAACTGTTTGTGCATGTCAATTTGTGGAGCTGGCGACTTGCAATGAAAGAAACACGTCTTCACAACCAGAGACCCTGTTCAACTGATTCCCCTACTTTTAAAAGTTTACTGGTTGCTGTTTCTGCATTTACTTTACTGGGCCGCCTTCGGACATTTCTCAGTTTGTAAAATTAAGCATTTTAATTGTATTTACATAGCCAAAAATTTTCTTCTGAACTTTATACAACAGATCTTAACAGAAATCTATCTTCTGTCTCAGGAAACCATCATGCCCTCAAATGCTACTGTTTCCACCTTCAGCTGAAATATGTTCGGAGAGACATTTCTTGTAGCCATCTGCCAGTTTCTGGCAATAGTTTGAGGAAAGTGTGCCACACTACTTTCGATCAACCTCAGCCATGCATGTGACTTGACCATTTTAGGATGTCCCTTTTCTTACTGTCAGTCAAAATAAACATCTGAGATTTATGCAGGGCAAACCTGCTTCAAAATGCTGTGTAGCAACATTTTAATCATGTCTGACTGATGAGTGGGAATAAATGCAAGGGTGTTCTTTTGTTAAAAAATAACAAAAAATCTGTTTGCCCCATGATTACATTGCACAAGTGTAGATTTGAAAACAGTTACTTACAGAATGCAGCTGGAAAACTGTGGCTATTGTCATGTATGTCTACAGTTTCACTTCTCTACTGGAAATTCCTGCAAGTTCTGCACTAAAGCGATAGACATTTCTTGTGTAGCAATAGCTGATAAGTGATCTGCTATGCATGTTGTTGAACCTTGTAAACAAAAAGATTTAGAAGGCATTAATGATAATGTGATAGCTCTTATTCCTTCACATATTGACTATATGCTCCTCAATGCTTCATAAAAGTGAAAGAGAGTCACAGCAAAAATAAAAAAACTTCCCTAAATAAATTCGGCAAACGCATCTTATTTCCAGCCGATTTTAAATATGTACACACAGAGCACAATCTCACTACAATATCAAATCCTGATGAGCACCTCATCTATCAGTACGTCATTCCTCACCCTTTTTATTCTTTTATTCTTGGATGAATTCTTCCATTTTGCTGGTCTGACCATATTTTAAAACTTTGTATTTTAAAACAAACAATACAAAGGAATTTTGAACTATCCTGGAGAAAATTGCTAAGATTTCTTGTTTTTTTCTTTTCTTACCAAATGTAGGATAGCATAAGCAGCAGCGGACAGATGATGACAGCTTGGAGTACCTGCCAGTCGTGACAGAGGTATGCCACTCCGGGCATCAGGAGCTGACCACCCAAAACCACAAAGCTGGCCACCATGGTCATGGAAAACCTCCATGCTGGCAGGCACAACTCGATCCCTGAGGGACAGAAAAGAGAGGTTAGGTAAAGAAACTTTTTATTTTGATATTGGCAGGCTGGTTACATTTTCTGTGTATGCATGTCAGTTCACATAATTCTACTAGATACATAACTTCAACTAATTAGTCTGATTTAGTGACATTGATAATGTTCTGTTACACTTCTACCCATGCCACACTGTTGAACATCTGCCTTTTGATCCATGCTTTTTGTTTCCCAACCACTTGACAAGTCTGACTCCAAGATGAGTCAGAGTGCCATGGAAGTTATAATATGCAAATACTGTAAAAAGACAGAGCATCTCATTTGTGGTAAAAAGAATAAATAAATAGATAAATAAATAAAGGACAATACATACGAACATAATTAGACAAACAACACAGCATACATCAATCTTGTTGCAGTGACTAAGTCAGAAAAGCTCAGATTAGTTTAATCAGTGGATTCTTGTTTTTTGTTCCCTCGTGCAAACATGGTTATGATTGGACTCTGTTGGTGCATTTTACAACACAAGAAATCAACAGTAACTTAACGTCCTAGATGCAAACACAAAGAGACTGGTCTTGATTAATCAAGCAACAAGACGGAACACACCTGACAAGGAGCGGCTGACGGGCTAGAACAAGATGCTTGGCAGTGATACACAAAGATGGGTCTGTATTTTTTTGAAACAATACGTTTCATATTTTATAACAACTGAAGCAGTCCATTTTGAAGTTTAAATTTTTGATATTACAAAATCATCACTTAACCAACAAAAACACTCTTATCATAAACAAATGAATATTTGTAGATCCTGTTCTGAAGTTGCAGACCGAAAAGAGAGAAATAGAAAGAGAGAAAAAAAAACTTTTGTGAATTTTTTGTCAGTGAAAAGAAAAGGGTTCCTTGTACTCACTTCTCCACTATCAGAATGCCACTGATTCATTCACCCAGTCATTAGCATGCAGACCACACTGACAGCCAGGAACCCTAGACAGTCCAGCCCTTTATTTACTGCAGTACAGAAGACAGGTTCACATTAAACTATTGAGAATGAGCACTGTAACGCTGCAATTCACACCGAATCCTGTCCTGCTTCATTTCTCCCATTTTTCGCAGATGGCTATTGTGTCTAATCGGTTTCCTGTGCTGCCAAGAAACACTCCACAAGGTGACAGGGCCAGGATAATACAGTTGGTGTTGTCGGGACCAACTTCATTCCAGTAGGAAAGACCGGAATTTCAATTAGGATGTGCCCCCCTCTGAGGACATGAATAATGCTCTCTGTTCACTGACACGATCACAGCTGGAATGACAAAGCCAGTGAGCGGAGGGCAGGGCGATGGGTGCAAAACCTGCTGGGTGTGAACCAAGTAACCTCAGAGCTCCCAGTTTGTGTGCTGCTGCGAGGCACATCCCAGTCTGGTTCCAAACTGGGTAAAAGTCCTCTGGTATGCTAGTAGAGCTCAACAACTTGCTATGGACAATTTCTTGTGATTTTCCTCATGCAATGTGTCACCTACAGATAAGACTGAGTGGGAATGAATTAGTGAATTATGGCCAGAGCTTTTAAATGGAGCTTAGAGCTCCTTACTCCTGGTGACCCTAATCTTCTAGCGAATGACTAGCTCAGCATTCCCCAACGCTCCACCGCTCATGCTAACCCAATAACAGAGATCTACCGATAACTTATCAGAAGCTACAGATAATAATGGTCCAAAGTTGCAAACAAAGGGCGCTTGGAGATAAAACAAGCTAGATATTTAACCTAAATACATATATTAAGGTGTGCTGAAAACTGTGGATGTAAAAGTGACATCATCAACGATCAGGCCAATAGCCAATTAGTAACAATAATAATCCCCAAAGAAGCTTAGGCTGGTTTGCTGATTTGTGCAATATATGAGTATAAGGTGACACTCTGAGATGAAACCATCTGGCCTATCAAACATGGCATTCTTAAGGAGGTTCATTATGTTACACGTGATAGATGTGCCTTTATCAATGCACGTAGACAGAACAGTCACTCTTTGCACCTACAGACATTTGAGCCCTTTTACTGATCACATGAAGTTTAAATAGATCCACACCATGGCTGGACTACCTTATCAAGCTGCTGATTTTTGCAATGTGCTTACCCATTCTGAGGGAGACATTGTCAAGTGACAGACTAACAGACATTTAGAATTAGTGAATTGTAACAATAACTAACTTTATAGTTAGATTCTGGCTAATTTTGCAGGGTCACACATAAAATGTGCCAAATGAAAATAACTCATTAAATTATACTGATAAAATTAAATGCAGATGGGCAAACTGCCTTCGTCATGTAGTCTTTGACTGAGCATATACTTCCCTGATTAATTCAGTCATGAAAGAAAATGTATCTTCGCATCTTCTCTGTATATTGGTGTGATGATTGTTTATGTTAAAAGAAACAGCTACATTATCTAGTGGCAAAGGCCAAACAACATCTGATTAATCACCACAGAGAAAAAAAAATACCAATGTAATCCATACAATCCACGCAGAAATCGATAATAATCGACAAATAATGCAGGACAGTGTTATGACACTTGAGTTTGCATTGAATACAATCGATCTTTACAACATTTCTAAACTCTGTTGTATCAACTGAGCTTCATACTTTCATTTGCAAACACTGTGGCAATAGAAATACTTTGGGAACAGCAACCATACTGAAATAACTTTAGAAACTTAAAACTGTCTCCAGTGCATTTAATCTGAACTCAACATATTGTTAAATTTATAAGCTCTTCAGACTAAATTTATTTGTGTATTAAAGTCTCCTTAAAATGGCACAATCACTCAATAGTATTTTTTTCTGATTAAGGCCTACCGAACTTTGGCCTTTGCCTGATGAGACGTTCAAGTGATGGCAAATAGAAACCCCCAGAGATGCATTTCAGAAACAGAAAACAAAATACTCTCAGGGTAACTGCACAGCACAGTTTAGACCTCTGTTAGTCATGAATGCCTGAAAGTACAGGAGACATTGATTTTAATGTTAACCTTCCATTCCCAGTGGAGTATGATCACCTGAGAGGTCCTGGCACAAAGCCAGTGCGTTGGTGGAGCATAGAAGTCCTTGTGCTGACAAGGTCAAAGCACTTTACCAGGTCAATTAAGTAAGTCAAGGTTGATCACATTTTGTTTCAGGGTCGATTCAGCAATAAAAACACACAGAATATACTGCATGTGGTGTTTCTTTATGTCTGATTGTATGTGCAATTTCCTGTAAGTTAGAAGTCGCTACTTCTTCAACTTTAACTTAACCAAGATAAAATTCATTGGGAACAAATATCTCTTTAACAAGAGCGTCATATCTCCTTTGTCCATTTCCATAATCACACATTTTACAGATATATCCTTGTGAAGCTCCATTATTTGTTGTATTTTTCAAGGCAGGTACGCCAAAGAATTACCCTTATAGTCAAACCCACGATAATGTGCTTGTTTAAAAACATTGCAAAACCCTTTTATTCTAATTGTCTTTTTATGACCCTAATTTTTTATCCATTCTAAAAGTGGAAATCCCATACTCCCACGCAGACCCATATCAGCACAGCTCCATTATTTATCTGGACGTTCCCAACTTGGACTTGAGTAACTGATAAACTGCTGACATGAAGACAGAAAAAACAACATGTGTCACATTCTTTCAACTGAAGAATTGAAACGTGACTATTTTTTGGGGGTTTTTTTAAGCATCAATAAGAAGAAAAGCTAGATGGGTAGAATGATTTAACCAATAACAGGTAGTCAATAAAACATTTATAGGGATAGATTGATCATTTGTGCAGAAATGCTTATGTATTTTACTTACATGGGAGCTCTTAATTCATAAGAAGTTTCCAATTTAAAACAAATCTTTCAAAATATTAAAAATAAAAGTGACAGAACTACACCATGCAAATGTTTAAGCAGAGGACATTTGGTGAGCAACATAAAATCCAAGCATTGCAAGAAAATGAACTTTACCCCGCCAAGTGTAAAAAAAAAAAAAAGACTAACACTGCACCTAAACCCATTTGTCAGCAGACGGCTGGCGCAGTGAGGAAGAGGAAGTGTGCTTCACAATGGAAATCATTTTACTCGGGAGTAAGATTTGCATATAGTTTGCTATGTATGTATGCGTCATGACTCTTTGGATAATGCAACACTACCTCAATCCTTAGAAGTACTTTTAACCATAACGTGTACACCTGAAGTCACATCATCACAAACTGAATTAAGGTTGGAGAAAAATACCCAATAACTATCAGTAGCATGCGCACAAGCAGTCAGCGCAGTATTTCAGACTACTGAAGAGGAACATGACTTTGAGTAGCTAAGCAGATGGAGGTTTTATTGTTCCACAAAGCCCCTTGAGCCTTACCTGTGTGCAGATAGATTTTGCCTGAGGTAAGTGGACAGCACTCCTGAGAGAAAGTACCTTATTACAGCCCATAAAGACAAATGTGAAACCAAACTGGCCTGGTTATGCAGGCCAGACAGCAGTGCAGGAGGATATCTACATAAATGACCATAGCTGCCTCTAAACTGGTACAAAAATAAATAAATAAGACAAGAAATTGTCTAAAAACAGCAGCCTCTTATTCAAGTGATTTTTAAAAAAAATAATTACAGCTCTGGGCTCAAAACAACCCTACAACTAAGAGGTTAGATGTGTGTACATTTATGGGCTTCTAAAAAGTCAATGTTTATGTTTTCAACTTGTTGCTTAAGTGGTTAAATTTGCTAAATTGCTTATGAACCATAGTTTGGGTGCCCCTCCGATTCTCAAAGTAGACAATGGCAGATCTGCTTCTAAAACAGCCTTTTCTGACCTCTGGTGCAATAAGGCATTTTCCGTGTATTTAGGGTAATGCTGAACCATATATACATTTGTATATAAAAGAATGTAGAAATTATCCTGTCTTCAAATGAGGTGAGCTTGATATTTCTGCAAAGAACTTCCCTAATCGAACAAATGATCTAGCCCTATGTTTACAGACCTACTTCAATATTATTTCACAATAGAAACTTTAATGTTTTGGAAGGTTCTAACACAATAAAATAATCTAAGCTAGTAAAGAAGATACATTCACACTGAGCAACATGTGAGCGACACTGAGGAATTTCTGAATGTGGGCAGATACAACAGTGCCAGTGGTAGGGAGGAGCAGGTGACCAGTGAGCAAATAGCCTAACCCGCATGACAGAAACCAAAGATGTTTTCCTAATTTAGAAAGTGTAAATTAACACTAAAGAAAGTGCAAGGGTTTCTTTTCGCTGTTCTTAAAGTTCTGAGGAGTGCCTTGTCAGATCAGTGTCAGAGCTCTGTGTAATTATATACTTCTGTCCAATGCTTTGATCACTTTAGTACCTACTGTGTTTTTTATGTGCAGAGAGGACAGCTACGACCTGATGAGAAAACATGGGCATTCGATGAATGTGTGTGAGTGTTTGTGTCTGCATGAAGTGGACCCAAGCACATTCATATAACCTTATGTACTTCCCCTCCCTGACTCTAATAAAAATAAAAAAAACACACTTTGCATTTGCTCCTGTGTAAATAACTGCTCATAAAGTACATGTACAAAAGGAGTGACAGCAGACAATATCCGCTTAACATGAAACCTTAAGCCATGTCAGAAACGCTTTACATTTACAATACTTTCACCTGGTACTACCTATTATTTTAGCTTTCTCCTCAACTGAGATTCAGAACGCTTCATATTATGATACATTAGCCAAGGTTAATAACTTTTTTTTTTAAATTCTCATATCACATCTGTCTATTTATTTATGCATGCATGCACACAGGAGATGTTTTTCTAGTGTGTCTGAAGCTGGATGTGATTCTGAAAGGTGCCAATTCAATTTGAACTTAATTTTTGAGGTACATCTAAAATAATTAAATGTGGTAAAAAAAAAAAAGTCATTTGCAGAAGTTTTGAATAAATTGATTATACTGACACCATATGTTTCTAATGTTTAACTTTGAAATAAAGCCTTAAAATATTTTACTGTATTAGTGAAAGGAACCTACTGAATATTTTTTGTCACTCACTTTTCAAAACAAGAGACGAAAAAAAAAACTTTCACAATATATATATATATTTTTATAGATGTTCAGACTGCTGTGACTTTACAGACACACTGATGTCCCACTTTGTCAGTGTTTTAAATGTAACCTGAAAAAATAAAGAAAGCTGCACAGAATATGAACTTTCAACGTTTAAGAAAATTTGAGCTAAAGCAAACATAAACCATCAAATATATATTTTTCTTGTAAAGTTACACTTCATGTCGTGTTCACACCTACTGCCTTAGGCAATCTTATAAACACCTGGTGTTGGAATACGTAATAGGACATGAACATCAAGCATCTGAGAGCTATTGTTGAAATAGGCTGACTAAGAGTAAATGTGAGACACATGATGATGTTTAACTAGTAACTTCTTTGTTTTGTCAATGTTATTAAACTAACTGGAACACCTTTGTGAATCTCCAATATTTGCAAAGTGGATCCTCATGCCACGTCATGCAGTTGCATGACTTTGCTATATGATTAGCCATATAGCAAAGTTTACCACGTTTAATCGCTTTATTCTCATAAAGGGTTACAGAGCTCGGCAATATTGGCCTTTCCATCCTTAATTCTTTGGCTCTTATTTTCTTAAATTCTAAATCTACATTCTCAGAGATCCTCATCTCTACTTACACTCTACATTCTTAGCCAAGCTAAGATTCAATCTTGCAGTCTCATATTGGGAAGAACATTGAAAATCCCACCCAAATTACACACATTTTTGGCTTTTTTTTATCCAATCCCCACATTATAATTATTAAATGTATTCTTTACAGAATCACATCTGCTTACTGTCACTCTCTGGAGGCCGACTGCCCTGAATTAAACCAAAGTCAAATTCTCCACCTTTCAGACGGCGTTTGCAATTTAAAAAGGAACATGAAATACCTGAAAAATTAAGCCAATAACAACTTCTTTTTGAACTAAAAGAAAAAAAACAGATCTTAAAGCCTGTAACAGAACACAATCTCTGTGTTCTGGATATCATGATTCAGTCCACTACAGTGTGCCTTGTGAGTTTAAAGGTGTGGGGGGTGTTCTCTGTATAAAATGAATCTGGGCTGCACCATAATACTGACTTACAGGCACTCAGGTTTGTGATGATAAAAAAGGTTAATTCAAACTGATGGCACCCAGTTGTATAAATAGAAGTCTGGTGTCAAATGGCTTTCCAAGACTATCTGCTAAGCTAGTCCAACTCAGCTGTAAACACACTGCATGTCGGTATCATATACAGTATGGTGTTCTGGAGACTGACCGGCTTCATTCAAATATGCAGTGGTCAACTCTTGCTATACAGCTTATTTTTAATTATGGCATTGTTCCTGTTGGTTTGCAGTAGCCTGATTATTGTTCAACTCAAACATTATGTTCCCTCCCTCCCCACTCATCTGGTTATTTTATATGAGAGTGCACAACTAGAAGTACTCTTTTCCATTTGCAGGTAGTAGCATGTTCACCCTCAAGGCTACAAACAGACAGAAATTGACTTATGTCCAAAATTGGAAAATATACGCCTGTTTTTCATACAGTTTTTATGAACTAGAGAGTACTTTAGATTTCAAGTGATATTCACCCATATGTTCATATACAGACGATTTTTTTCTACTGCACTTCACTGCATGCACAACGCAGAGAAGAAGGCTAAGTAAAGTTAAGCCTCGGGTATACCTTCATGCGCCAGACGTCTTCAGAAAAGTCGGACACAAAGAACACCCTTTGACTTGAATACCCTTGCTTGAGGCATGCTGCATTCACTGCAGTGTTTATTTTAAACTGTGGATGTTGATGCAGAAAATTTTCCTGTGCTCACTGACAATCACAAGGGGAGACTATATAAGAACTGCATTCCTAATGTGTAAGAATTCCTAACGTGTAGGAATGCACATGTATTTATAGTCACATGTGTATTATAAATACACTCGTACTTCTTTGCCAATTTTAGAAGTCTAGGTAGCATTTCGCAATATTCCCTCTATATCTAATAAATGAGCTTGCAGACTTTACACTGGTGCTGGAAAATGCAATGCACTCTTATTGCACGTTGCTATAAAAATGAGGATGTGCACAATAGTCTGAAACCACAAAAAAATGTCACCTACAGACAATGCATGCACTTCAGTCACAAGACACCATTGGTGAGGTCAGAAAACATAAACTCATCATTGGCATAAAAACCAAAAGCCAAAATAGTTATTTTTTTACAACAGTATTATTAAGCTATAAATCCATTGTGGATTTATCCAGTCTACAGAGACAAAATTGTATATCCCTAATAATAAGCCCAAATCCCAAATAACAGTTAATTAAATGTCTATCCATTTAGCAAAGAAAAATGTGTAGTTCATCAGCAAAAACTACTCAGGATTGGTGGAGACGTCAAACAACATCCAGTTATTTGCGCCTAGCTGTGAGCTTTGTGACCGGTCATCCCAATCACCTTGAAGATTAATTAAATGCTCACCTATAACGTCAAACTGTTGTAAGTTTCTCAATAAAATTGTCAAAGCAAAAAAAGAACTTTTATGCTGCCATCCTAAATGAACTACTGATTATAGCTTTAAAATTTGGATAAAATTGTATATAATTTTTTTTTTCCTCATCAGCTTATTGTGGACTACAGTGGCACCCAGTCTTCACGGCTGATGATGCAAGACTTCATCGAACATGGACCGGAACGAAAGAAAGGGATTAGGGTAATATTCTAAAGTGCAAGAACAGTTGAAGCAGGGATTTCGCTCTAACTTTCCTTTATAAAAGGAGGCAATCAAAGTATTGCAAAAAAAAAAAAAAAAAAGAAAGAAACTGATGTTTCAACATTCAAGACAAAATACTATTTTCAAAACCTCTGAGGCCTATTTCCAGGCAAATTTAAGAGTGATTGTTTCTGGTGAGGTCTTATTAGACCACAGTGTTCCCATTTTCTTGGGTAAGTGCAGTTGTAGTTTTGTGAATACACAAAGCCCACAGGGAAAATATCATGTGGCAAAGGCAGAAGTCATGCGTGGTTGAAAATAAGGGTGTCAGTATGCCAGCCAGTGTTGTGTTCAAGACCACCTAACCCGAGACCAAGACAAGACCAAGACCAGAGTGTATCGAGACCAAGACAAGACCTAGACTTTTAGGGTCCGAGACCAAGTCAAGACCAAGACCGAGGGAAGTCGAGACCGAGTCAAGACCAAGACCAGCGCCGTGTTCTACATGATATGATAAAATGTGAAATATGATCAAAATTACTTCTCAAATTGATCTCAAAGATCCATATTCCCATAAAAACACATAGATATTAAATGCTTAATAAATTTAACCAATATTAAATTGAACAAACTCTTTGTTCTGCTTTGCTTCCATCTCTGTGCTACGATCCGCGGTGGTTTCGTGCCATCCCTAAAAAGATAACGCCCTGGGTGTTTACCCACGTTTCTCATGTCAGAAACCACCAGTCTGCACCATTAAACATAGCAATTGAGGCAAAGCTGACGCTCAACTATGAACACTGACCAAGGAGCAACAAGCAAGAATGAATCTATGCTGCTGACCATAGACAACAACTTAGCCTATAAGCTACTTGTTAACAAGCTTAAGGTGATGTATTGATATTAGCTAGTTGGTCATCTTTTAGCTAACTTTACCTGCATCAAACAGCTTCACTAAACAGTCTGTCAGTTTGGGAGGAAAACTGTTAAAAGTTATTTGCGTTTTGCTGGTTTGCTGCCATGATTCTAACACACATGTGTAGCTCTGCACAGCAGCAGGTCTCCTTCGCTGCCGCACAGGTGTAAGCCCAGTGCATACAGCATTCATGTTTTTTTGTTTTTCTTTTTCATCCAGATGGCTTCCCGTGCCCAAGCCCTGCAATAGCACAGCGCCCCCGCCCCACAGTTTGGGAACCTCTGATGTATGCTATTCTGACAGCTGTAATCTGATAGGCTCTCAGCGACACTCCAGTCCTGTCTAATAAGTAAAGACCGGTGCAGAAGAATCGTACTGGTCCTGAATGTCGCATCACTACATTCCAGACTTTTGGTCACAGCGTTGTCTCATATATGTGACAAGTCAGTCAAACCTCCGCACAATAATTCAGCGTAGTGAGTGACAACATTTTTTCACCGCAATGCTTATGTGTCTCTGTAAAACTAGCTTTGCTAACGTCACGTCAATAGAGCTTAACCTTCTTTGAGATACTTTTCTAAGTGACGAAAAAAGTTAGACGTCCCACCGTCTGTGAAAGCGAAGCGCTGCTGAGTTAAGCTGTGGCCATTGGATTTCTTATGATTTATGCAGCTTTATTCTATTACTGACTATTAGATCTTCTACCGCTCATAGAAAACCACTGCGCATGTCTGAGAGCGCCGCGTGCGAGTTAAAGGTGAGGGGGGGGGGGAAACATAAACACCTAATTGGCAAGTCACTTTATTGGTTGTGTTTTTATCGGTGCGTTTTGCATCCACTGAAAACAAAGATGTTAACAAATAAACTGGACAGTCTGCTGCATGTTTAGTGATATTTTCACAGTTGCTGTCTTGACAGGTCTTGAAATAAAATGCAGAGTCCTCAGCGACCGAGACCGAGACAAGACCGAGACCAAATGCGGTCGAGTCCGAGACGAGACCGAGACCATCAAAAAACGGTCTCGAGACCGGACTCGAGACCAAGACCGATCGCGAGTACCACAACACTGATGCCAGCATCAAACTCTTAAAAACCAGAAAAACTCTGCTTAATTCGGGAAGGTTTGGATATAAAAACTGAGATACAATACAGCTACGGCATAGCAGCCAGGATTTTATTGAGTTATATTGCTAAAGCAGTTTTACATTTGTTTTATTAGTATTTTATGAGTATATAATATCTAAAAAAAAATCATTAAAAGCTGTTGTGTACACATAATGAAAGCACAGTAGTTTTTCTTTTTAAGTCATATGGTTTTATTATCTCAGTGACACTTCAAATATTTAATATGGAAAGCAAGCTTTTGGAAAGCTCTCACCTGACAACACTTATTTTGGCCAATTTTAGCTTTTTATTTCTATAATATAAAAATCTATATAAACTATATGCAGAAAATGGAGTTATAGCCACCCTGTCGTAGTCATTAATTAATTAACCTTACCAGAAGAGACTACACCTCACAGTGTGTGTGAACGTTTGTGAGAGCCCAGTTCATGTCTTAAACCAAAGACAAAATTATTTCTGAATTCTAATTTTAACCTGTCTTCAGCCTCTCATCTTAGCAACTAGAACGGTTCGTTTGGCTAGCATTGTTAAAATCCTGTGGATTGTGGATTCTTGCATATGATTTTTTTTTTCAAAAAACTATCTACAGTCAGAGGCTAACAGCTTAAAAGGGGGAAAAAAACCTCACATCAATCCTGGTCACCAGTTGAGTTTTTTTTTTTTTCCCTCGTCATTTGATTAAATAACTATTCCCTTTCAACCAACTGGAATGGTAACATTTTGCTAAACCATTTAGACATATTTAATTACTTTGGAGCAGCCTGCACTTTACACCGACAAAATAACAAGTAGAACTGCTGAATGAATGTACAGTGAGGTGCTGAACAAACATTAGATAAACTAGCAAATATGATGCTGAGCACATTATATTATAAACCTGTAACTATGTTGAATAACTATTGTATATTTTTAGTAAAAAAGAATGAACAGATTTGTTGAAAAGTATTGATAGCCGATTTCTCAGCACAGTCATGTAAGTCTCTCACCTTCTGGGTTGATAACGACTTATTTGACGATTTATTCAACCATAAAGTAGTCTAACGTGAAAACAATAGATGCAGATGTCAGCATCACTTTACTGAAACATTTAACTTCCCAATTCAACCCCATCTTTTCTCCCTCCATCTGGCCGCTCCTTTGTCCTGAGAGCAGGCTTAACAGTTGGTCTATTTCGGGTGAGCGCATGAAAGCCTTTCAAGGTATACAGTGAGGAGTAAATTAGAATGACAGGGACTCTTGGGGCCCCATGTTTCATCATATCGTCCCTTACTGAACAACCCCCCCATCTCGCTCTGCACTTTTCCCAACCTCTCTCTGCAATGGATGTTTACTGTGGCCAAAGAGGCTTTTAAGGATCCATCGGCAGGACCAGAATGTTCATCAAATGCAACAGCAGTTATAAGGTTGCTATCAACAAGTTCCCTTCCCTGTCTCTTCTGTGCCACAGAACAAATCATCTAAACCTTTTTTTTTTTTTTCAGCAGAGAAGGTCATAAAGAGTAATTTAATCTGGATCAACATTACGGATGGCTCATGCATTACACTCTGGTTACCACTTCATCCACAAGACATGCCTATTGTTTCATTATTAGATTACTGATTAGCAGTAAGAAGAAATATAATAGCAGTATGAGACATACTTGTGCACTCAAATGAAAATAAATTTAATTCAAGTGTGAACCGATTGGCAACAACAGTCCTCAACATCAACACTAATGAGAACACATAACAGAGGAATTCTGTCTATTAAGTGTTAGGAGGTCACAAGAAAAAAATTACTTGTTGCTGCGCTAAGTGCTACAGTCAGTCTCCAGAACTACTGCAGAATTCTTTTTGATTATGCCTGAACAATTGACAAGAGTGATAACGGTGTAAGATTATAAAGTAGGAATATGATAGGAAAAAATATCATCGCATGTCTGCAACATATGGCGCTGCCATCTATTTTATATCAAATTAACCTTCTTCTTATTCGAGTTCCAGGTCACAATATTCTGGTGAATTTAAATGAGAACCACTTTTGATTTCTATGCAAATGCAGCCAAGTCACAGGCCAGACAAATTTGAAAAACTGGAAATTACAAGGCAGTCTGTGAGCATCATTCTGTTCTTTTTATCTTTTCAGTATTTAAGCTTTTTTCTCAGAAAATGTACTCGTTTATACAGAACCCTTTTACTTTGATATAATCTGCTAGTTCTTTATAGGGACTCGTTAGTGCTGTCCATCCTGAAACATTCAATCAAATATCAATCAACAAGGAATCCCGACTGTTTGGCCTTATAGTCTACTGCTATTGGTCGTGTTCCAGTGCAATATGCAAGGCCGTGAAATGCAGCACTCTATGGGCTCTAAAAACAGACGCACATACTTGTCTTTGGATATCAGTTTGAACACAACTTAAGTGCTGAAGACAAGTCTGAAGACATGAATGGAAATATACATCAAGGCGAATAAGGTTTGAAAGCTGGAAGATGAGACTGGAGACAGCTGCCTTTAAGTGCTGGAGAAGGAAAGTATTTGATGTTCAGCGCTCACCTAACTTCCATTAGCTATTAAAGAAACTAACAGGAGACAGTCACTGGTATAAATTAGTCAAGCTAGTTTATTTTTAATGTAATTCCATTTCATATTTGTTGTGTTTGATCTTTCATTTATATATTTCAGATTTAATTGGTTGTGTATCGTCTACTTTACAAGTGTGAGCTGGTGCGACAGGAAATTCTGTTAAAAGAGGTGAGAATCAATCATAGTCTGAAATCAAGCACAGAGTCAAAAGCCTTTTTGACTTCGTAATTGACTGGGGCGACTCAGACAACATGCTATTCCAGTGAGGAAAAATAATCTGAATTGTCTGTCATTCACCGACTGATTATCAATGTATGAAGATAACACATGAAAACAATACAGGCATAGCACTACAATATAGCCATAACTTTCAGTACATACCCATCTAGGAAATGCCCTGTTTGAACAAAGATAATAACGAACACAATTTTAAAATTCATAAGAAACGGTAAAAATATCGGAATGTTAGGATTCCTTTTAATTCTTAACCTTTAGGGAAGGCAGTTGCTCTAACATCCCCTGCTAATGTCAGAATCCCTATCTAACCCATACAATAACTAAGAGGAGTAATCAAAGTTTTGAAAGATGTGGCAATTTAGAAAATTACCAATGATGTGAGATGCTATTTAAAAAACATTTTTGTGGACCTAGCATTGAAATATTTACTCTTGAATGTTTCTATGGCAACTTGTATCAACCTTAAAATCTTCTATGGCATCCACAAAAAAAAAAAAAAAAAAAAAAAAAAAAAAATCAACACCAACCTCCTACCCCAACAAAGAATTCACTTCTATATTAAGCTAAGATCTATTAAATTACTTACTCAGGACATAGAGAGAAAGAGTAATCCCTGCAAGGCAGAAGCCTTCAAAGAAACGCAAGGTGCTGAACATGGTGACATCGACAGAAAAGGCCACTGTCAGACCAAACACCAGCATAAACAGTACCGATATGATCAGCACTGGATGTCGGCCAAACCTAAAAGAGAAAGACAAATATTATTGTAAACATGGCTTCAATTGCAGAGCTTGATATTTTAGAAAGAATGTAAAAATTATATATATTACCAGTCTGCCAGTATCCCAAATACAAGGTATCCAAAGATTGACCCCACCAACAGAGAGAACTTTGCGATATGGACTCTCCATTTCAATTCACACACCAGACACCACTGTAGAAGAAAAAAGTAGTAAGACTATAGTCAATAAAAATACAGTTGTGCAATTAATTAATGTAGTTACTGATATTTTATGTGACGCTAAAATTGAATATGGCATCAGCAGTGAGTAAAGCATGCTGCAGATTTTATTGTAACATGTGCTTCACAGATATCTGTGCTGGTAAAGACAGAATTAAACAAGGGTGTGGCTGCAACAACAGGTGCACTGAGTGTGTGGCTAACGAACAACAATATCAGGCCTGCCTCGCAACCACTGCCTTTGACAGAAAAGATGCAACATAAACAGAGATCATATGCCAAGAACATTTGTAGATGTTTTGCAAAGCAGTCCCACAAGAAACTGACATACAAAGTGTGGTCGTTTCCACGGTTTCCGTTGGAAACAACTTTCTACCACCTCCAGACACAGTGATAAGTACAGATTGGAATGCTTCGGGATTACCCGCAGCCAAAGCAGCCCTCACATGACCCAGGCATGGTACTTACTCATGGTTTCAGTTTCAATGTCAGTAGACAAAAAAGACAAGACTCGTGGAAAAGAAATGCCTGTTTCGCAATCACAGGATGACCAAGCAAGCAGTTAAAAAATATATAAAAAATAAGAGAGAGAGAGAAGCAGAGAAGCTTCCTTTCTCTGAGACTGTAGTACAATGTACATGGAATGGTGAGTGTGAATTCACGAGGATCCGCCCTGTGTAATCCTAGAAGTTTACTGACAGTGCAAATCAGACGTGCTGTAGACCATGGACATATAACCAAAGGAGGCACAACACAAGCAACAGCAATCCTCAGTCACATGCCGCATTAAGAGCAGCAGCGTTTCACTCCACCCCAAGTGTTAAGTGATCTTGAAATGTGTCACCGGATTAGCAGAGTATGGCAAGTTTTTACTGCAGAGCTTCATTAACTTGCTGTGTTTTTAAGCATCAGCCAATTAGCGTGCACCATCAAAAATGTTTCTCTGCAAGCCCTTCATTTCAGATGCAAAACCTTAACGGACTTCCAAACTGGGGGAAGAAAACTATCTAACCTATTTAGAAAGCCATAAATCTGTAAAAGATGAATTCTTACATTACAATATTGATTATTATTGTTATTGTAAGTTTTGTTATTTTGGAAAAAAAATAACAGAAGTAAAAGTCCTCAGTTGTTTTAATGCATATTAAACTTTAACCTGAAGGAAAATAAAGGACAGCAGAGAAGAAAAACTATACAAATGCTCTCTTTTGACCCATCTCAAATGCCTGATCATCTATGTAATGGTCAGTCTAGGCCAGCAATACTCAGAAGATATCCTTATGTCACAGCTGCACATAGGTGCACTCATTGAACTACACAGTGGTGGGTGGTTTCTAGGGAGAGAAAGAGCAGGCCTGGAGGGAAGGAAGGATAGCGAAAAGAGGCAAACACAGCAACAAGGAGAAAAAGGGACAAATTTGTAAAAGGATGAGCAACTTGTAAAAAATGGTGCAAGTGCTTCAGAAATTTGAAAAAGAAACAGTGAGGGTAAAAGAGATGCTTAAAATTAGTTGTGAGGAAAAGGCAGAAAACCAGGAGACTGCTGCATAGTTACTGCCTAGCAACAGAGGTTATCTGACTCAATCTGCTTCCGAGTGCAAGTTTTAGTACAGCTGCCATGGAGGGACTGGAATCCCATAATATGGTGGCAGCATATGTGCATTGTAGAGATAGAAAGTATTCATACCCTTTATCTTGTCCACATTTTTCACATTAAAACTACAAACTTCAACATATTTTATGCAGATTTCAGAATGGACAAATACAAAGTAGCACAATGTTGTGAAATGGAAGAAAAATTTACTGTTTTATTTGGATGAAGAAGAAGAAATTGTGGTAGAAAGTAGTTAGTAAGCCCTCTTGGGTCGTCACTTTACAAAACCATATCTCCTGTCTCTACTAACCTAGATCATCTGCAAATGATTTTGAGCAGTTAGATTGAATGTTGAGTATTAAAACTAGGGCTGTGTAATAATATTGATTTTGCGATATATACATATTATATATCAATATTTTATTTCCTAGAAAAAAATCAATATTCATCAGTAGGTATCTTAACATCCAACTGTCACCTTGCTCACTCACTGCTTGCTTTGCCGGGAGAGTGATTCGGTCGTCAGGCTTAGAGGGATTCCTTCAGATGTTAAGTGTCAAGGTTAAAAAGGTATCAAACTATTCACAGCAGCAGGGTACTTGGTGCACTTTATTTACTTTACAAATGCATGTAAGCTACAGTTTGTACTGTTTCAACTAAAAGAAACATGTTTTCTCACCACTTGGACATGGACCAGTGAGTGTTCATGTCCAACCAGAGCCAGGTGTTGTGTAGTTGGTGCTTTTAATCAGTTTTCAGTTAAATTAATTCAATCCGACTCTACAACAGTCACAAAATGTCACCAAAATCACTCGGTCCCTCTAAAATCTTTCAGAAAAATGCAAAAGTGTATTGAATTGTATTGTTTGCGGAATATCGCAATATATATCATATCATGAGCAGAATATTGTGTATTGTATCGTATCGCGAGATTATTGTATCACTACAGTCCTAATTAAAACTGCCATTTTTTGCATTTATAAATGCATCAAATGCTTACTTTGGCCATTCTAGCCATCTAAAATAGGAGTCTTCAAATCTAGGCCTCAAGGCTTGGTGTCCTAGACCTTCTAGAAGTGTATCTGCTTCAACACGATAATGAGGACTTTAGCAGGATTCTGAAGAGTTTGACTGCCATCTGAGGGGGTAATTAATTCAGCCATTTGATCAGGTGTGTGGATAAGGAACACATGTGAAAACTACGGAAGACCAACCCTCAAAGCCTGGATTTGAGGACCCTTGATCTAAACTATTCCATTGTAACTTTAGCTGTATGTTTAAAGTAATTGTCCTGTTAGAACGTAAACCTTTAGCACAGTGTCAAGGTTGCACCTAAAAAGATTTCTTCCGGTATTTCATTTTATTTATTTATTTAGTATAATTCAATTTTCCTGTCCCATTATGAAGTAAAAGAATCTTCACAGCATGATGATGCCACTACCATGCATCACCATTGGATTTTTTTTTTTTTTTTTTTTTACAGTGATGCAAAGTGATCATTTCATGTCACACTTGAGAGTCTGAAATGCAGGTCAGAACATTCAGTTTTGTTCTCATCTGATCAGAGCACCTTCTGTCACATGTGTGCAATGCCTTCAATATGGCAAATGTTAAACAGAACTTGATATGGATTCTTTTAAGTTTTCATATTTCACTGAGATATATAATTTAAGAGTTTGTCTCTGAAGAAGGCAGGTTGTACTGAATTTATTTAGGGGTAACAGAGTAAGATATTCTGAATACAATTGCATGACAGAATTATCTTTCAATTATTTATTTTAAATATATCTATAATTTCCCTTATGTTTTACGACTATGATCACTATTTTGCATTTCTAACATAGTAGTATATAGTCAGACCAAATCACAATAAAATAAACTGAAGATTCTAGCTGAATGACGATGCTAAAAAGTTCCAGGTTTACTGTCTTTGCAAGGAAATGCAGCACTAAGAGATGATCACATTTTAATATTAAGTGGAATAAATAAATAAAATTGTCCCTTTTTAATTCCTGAGATCTACCTTTTGAGGCAAAAGGGAAAGCATATAGTCACAAAACATGAGCATCTGATGAGCCACGTGTTTTAAAGAAGGTTGTCTGATGACAGCTAGATTCTCCTGCTATCAGCTGTGACAGATGGCTAAAAAAAAAAAAAACAAGAAACCTTTGTCTGTTATTTTCATGCCGTCTGATGAAGGCTGTTGTGTTTAACGGATCACTGTTACCAATAAGATTTTCTGGATACAAGAAATTAAACAATCTAAATTCCATTGCACAATCTTCAAAAACAACCTTATACCATGGTCAAGGGTCAGACCCCACAACGTTCATGCCTGCTTGTTACAAAACAGCACTTATCAGAACCAGGCCCACAGCACACACTCTTGTTGTCACACACGCATACACACACGGTGCCTCAACAGGGGTTTTATCTTCTGGTCACAAAAATGCCTTTTCCTGTTACAGCTGACGCAGTGAGAGTCTGTCGTCGTATGTTGGCTGGGTAACTGCGGCGGGGTCATCACCTTTCCACGGCTGAGGCCTTCTCAAAGACCTCAACCTCAACTGATCCGGGGTCAGGAGAAGAAGTCAACCAGCTGGGTAAACAGCACAAGGGACGCAGAGCGGAGAGGCCTCCGAGGGTGTTAACCTACAGTATCAGCTTTCAGATCCATGGGTGTGCAATCTACTGTACAGCGATACTGGGGCCGGGTGTACCCACCAATGTGCTCCTACAGTTTATCTCCCCGTCCACTAGATACAATACTTGGAAGAAATAAGCCCATATATTCACAGATTGACCCTCTCCATGTCACATATAGTAATTGAATGCTTTATTCAAAACATGCTCAAGAAAGGGACTTATCAAAATTCTGTATGGTGGTGAAACACCGTTTTATATGTGAACTGCAGCAATTGGGAAAATACTTAAGGAATTATTAGAGGTGTACCAACTAGAATTTTGTGGACAATTTTAGATATCCAGTTTTTGCAAAGATTTGACATTCCAATGCCAGTTTTGGCTGCCTGACTTTCTCCTTGAGAAGTATAAAATAAAAATGTGACTTAATGCAGAGTCTTTGTGGTGATTAAATATGTGTATTCAATTTTAAAACTACCTGTAGCAGATCTTATGTTAGATAAAAATGAGTGTGGCTAGCATTATCAAAACAGAAGTCTGAGTGCATTTCACAGCAAAGAAGTTCTCAAAGATTTAATAATATATACCACCTAAGTAAATACCAGGTGATCAAAAACCCACATGGTTTTTAACAGAACCACAACAGAAGATGCAGTTTTCTGTTTTCTTAAAAGGTCCGTAGCTAATGACTAGAAAACTAAAAAGTGATCCTTTTTACTTCCATTTCAGACCTGTAAGCACACCCTTTTGTCCTTCGCTTAACCCATTACATTAGCTTTTAGTCCTTGTAGTTATGTATTTTTGTACGAATTCACTCTTTTCTCTTTGATAGAGAAACAACACTCAGGTGTTGCTGTTAGCACAACCTTATCAGATGGTGCATTTATCAGCCAACTTCTCTTTTTGTCTTTAGGGAAAGGCTATCATTTTCAAAATGTTTACATTCAGATAAATATAACAAGAAAATAATGCTCAACATACCTAACATGGCAGCTCATCAAGTTCATCAGTTGAAAGAGAGCAAAGTAATCAATACAAAATCAAATTATAACAAATTTTAAGTTAAAAGATGATGTTAATCATTACAGAATCATCTCCAAAATTACAACTGTCACTGTTGGATGCCTATCCGATACTTTCGATTTCAAAATTATTTCATTTTAGAGGCTAAAGTTAAACGTTTCTCCTCCTCAATATCAGTCATAACTTTAAAAAGTTGATAACTACACTTTTGGCAACCAAACACATCTGATCATCTGGCAAATACTAAATTCTAGGAAAGAGGTCAATATGTGCTTCCAAGAGATTCCCAGGTCACTATTTCAGGAAACTTGCTACCCATCCGAATGGGCGCTCAGCACCTAGGCTGTACAGAGACCGACTCTTAATAATGATAAATTCTCATTTCTTAGCTGCAGTTCAATTAAGAGAGACTCCTAGGAGAGCTCTGACTCAATTAGGATGGGTTTCCACATTAACCACATTGGATCTGCCTCTGCCGCCTCCTTGCCAACCTCATTTCTGTGTCACCCTTAGACCCAAAAAAAGCTAACAGAGAACTTTTAGTGTGGGATTAACAGATCATTGTGAGGTCAGCTGTGTTGATTCACTTTAACAGAGACACTGACACATTTCATCAGCCACTATGCTTTTCAGGGATTGTGTGTCACTGAGAGCTAAGGCCACTCATGTGCAGTTATGCCAATGCAGTCCAAACAGAAGGGGAAATGCCAGGTCATCACTTCCTGCTGTAGTGTCATATCCTAGTTCCTGTGCTGTGGTGGGCAATAAAAAAAAAGAGAATCTTGGAAGACAGCAGGAGGAAGGTAGGCTGTCCAAACAGACAAGGCCAGTGACATGTGTACCGATCAGCTCTGCTTCCATGCAGGGTACTGTTATGGATTTCAGCTGCATATCATTCGACTCCATTTCTCACAAGGCCGAGCAAGCCCTGTCAGAAAGTGGAGGCGACGGGTCATGGAACACCATCTACAATGTTAGTAATGTCAACATGACATTATCAATATCAGTGAAAACACAACACGAACGTCAGTACCTACACGTTACGGAGCCAGGGTTACAGTTATGTTTCCATACCTCAGCCTTCATAGGGGAATTTTATTTTGTTTTAGATACATAAAAAAAACTGCATGCTAATTATACAGATTGCCCCAATAAATTTTCCTGTGCCGTTGACTTCATTATCAATGGCGGCTTAGGAGAAGTAAAACCTTGTAAAACTTTAGAATCCTTGCCAGTAATACATCCTTATCCAGCAAAAGTCCCTTTTAGATGGTAAATGAAATTAATTAATAAACTGTGCAAGTGCCTACAAGTAAATTTAAAAGTCAAGGCTGCATTGCTATGCTTTAATGCTTTATTTCAACAAGGACATTATCAAATGGACTTCTATAGGCTTTACACTCTAATTCCCAGACTGCATAAATTAAACTTGATGTAATAATTCTTCTAAATGTGGAAACTCTGCCATACTATTATCAGGTAACAAATTAAAATCTGACACTCCTCTCTTTGCTATTATATCAACTGTATTGATAAAGAAGCACAAACCAAGTGGTTAGGTTGTAGTCAGATAATTTTGCTTTATTTAAACTGCTGCTGGCGCAGTTGGTAGAGCTGTTGCCTTGCAGCAAGAAGGTTCTGGGTTCAATTCCCAGCCCCAGCCTTTCTGCATGGAGTTTGCATGTTCTCCCTGTGCATGGTGGGTTTTCTCCGGGTACTCCGGCTTCCTCCCACAGTCCAAAAACATGACTGTCAGGTTAATTGGTCTGTCTAAATTGCCCCTAGGTGTGCATGGTTGTTTGTCCTGTGTGTGTCTCTGTGTTGCCCTGCGACAGACTGGCGACCTGTCCAGGGCGTACCCCGCCTCTCGCCCGGAACGCTAGCTGGAGATAGGCACCAGCACCTCCCGACCCCATTAAGGGACAAGGGTGTAGGAAAATGGATGGATGGATGGATAAACTGCTGCTCAAATACTTTAGAAAAAGTTTTTTTCCCTTGCCATTCCATGCATTTAAACTGAAAACTCCTATTGTTTTGATATATGAAGACTTCAATCATCAATTTGTTAAATAAAAAAATAAATAAGACATTTTCTTTTTGTTTGATTTTGGCCACTGTTACCACAAGGCTTTACTGAACCAGAACAAATTTGAGAAAGCTAGAAGTTTTGAAAGCAGCAAAAAATTAAGGTATAAAAAGATTACACCGATTTGCAGATTAATATATCCTTAAACTTGCAAATGTTTAAGGATTAGTGCCAATCAAGGCAAAAAGGATCTCTGTCCAAATGATGGTTGCATCTATAATAATTTATTGTCAAACTGGCTAGAAGAATAGTTATTCTTTATCATTCTTATTTAAATATATTAAAATTGCTGGATATTCCAGTTCTAGCTGTACCCTATAAATTTTAAAAAGCAACACTGCTCCCAATCCAACCCATACTTCAAAATCAAGACCTATCCGCCCTGAAATCTGCAGGGATATCTAATTGTTGTTTGGTTAGGCTAGGAGAAGGGTGGGTGATGTTTGGCGTGGGATGGAGCTCCATTATTCTACAGAGAACACTCACGACCTTTGCTCTAAAGAAGAAAAAAAAAAACCTTGTCTTATATTTCCATTACTACAATCACAAGGTTCAACCTTCCTTCCTCTTCAGTTTTTGCCAAATAGTGGTAGCATATCTATGCCACGGGTTATTCACTGTGTCAGCTGTTTGGATGACTCAATGTCAGCAAAACACATGCCCTGAAATGTCTGATCTTACACGCTAAAACATATGGAAATTATGCAATATGGGTGTCGTGACCACTTGCACCACATTAAAAGTGCCAATAGCTGCCACGCTGCAGCTTGATGGTAAAAATGCATATAGTGAATAGGTGCTCGAACGTCGCTCCGTCGGCTTATTAGTATATGAATCAATTGCAGGAAAGAGGGTAGGACATCAATGAATCCTGGCATTAGCATATTTACAGAAAGGAACCCAACAGCTTACCTTCGTAACCACGTTCTGTTCGAGCCCCGTGTGCAGCTCGAATGTCGACTCATTGTACTGACACTGCATGCTGTCATTGTGGCCCCCGGGACCCCCGCCGGCATAAGGAGCTGGCCCGGCGCTTACGTTCATCTGGAGGTTCGCAGTGTGCCTCGTTCCGTTAGCCAGGGACTGGCTGGTGCATGTGATGTTCGGCTCCGCGAGAAGAAAATTGTCCGAAAATTGGCTGAATCCAATAAATAGCGCCGGGATCCATGTCAGCACGATCAGCTGCTTCTGGTATTTCCCAAACCCCCCGAGGGACGGCAGGACGGACTCGTCGATGTGAGTCAGCAGCTCCGGAGACGCGGTTTCGGGGGTCACGAAGCCGTTCTCGGGCTGGCGGCGGTCCCCCGTTTCGAGCTGCACCACGGCCATCGCGGTGGTTACGCCGATAGATGCTTCCGATGTGTGGCGAAGCCGGGGGTTTGCAGTGCTCGCCCCCTCCCTGCTGTCGACTCCACAATGCGTCAATGCCCGCAGCTCTTGGCGGTGGAAGCCGTATACGCAGTCAATCACTGGGATGGAAATAAGACGCGCCTCCTCATTATCAGGAAGCGCTTCCCTCTTTCCGTCAGTCTGCCGCCTAAAAAAATAAATAAATATATATATTTTTTTTTTTTTACGCCGTGAGGGATACGTTAGTAGACCTACAGGCTCCCAAATAGAAAGCGGATTACAATTAGGTAATGACGATTTTTTTTTTCCATCGTTCCGCCCAATGAGTTTCTACTTTTCAGTCGTGAAGCGAAGTGCTTCCTGTTGGAGTCACAGGTAAACACACCTGCCCAAAGGTAGACAGACTCCTACTGACTGACATGGCCACCTGTAGCAAAACAAGTCTGTAATATTCCATTCCTCTTTTTTTTTTTTTTATTGCCACATTCAAATATATTTTAACAGATACTTTTTAAATAAATATGCTTACTACTTAAATAGGCTGGTGTTTTATTAAAAAAGTTATATAAAAAGAAAAAAATACCAGGGATTACAGTAACATACAATTTAGAATGCTGTCAGTCGACTAAACATTTTTTTTATAACATTAATCTGAACTTTGCAACAGTAACACGTTAAAATACTCGCATGCCTACACGCGCCAAAAAATGGTCAGTCCTGGGATTAAGACGTATTCAGGGAATAAACGAGCGAGAAGGAGGATGTTGTAATAACTCCGCCCATTCAGCAAACAAGAATATTGGCTCCGGGGTTAACATAACTATCTGAGTAATAGCATCAGGAAAAACGATACCACAAACAAACAGTAAATGAGGAAGTTTACTTCTCAAATTTGTAAATCCACTCAACTGGCACATTGAGAGAAGCAGCTGCCATTTTTTATTTTTGCTTTGTTCAGCTTATTTCATACTTAGCAGGCGACATTTAAGTTGAAGTTGAATAATTAGAATTGAATTTAAAGTGATGAAGACTTGGTGTATGTTTTTAAATATATTATGCTAGAATAATACATTTTAGAGAGGATATCCTGCCCCAAGTGGAGGAGTTAATAATCTTTGGATCTTGTTTACCAATGAGGGGGCAAATGGAATGGGAGACCGACAGACGGATTGTGTTGTGGTGAAGAGAGAGACCTGAGTCAAAAACCGATTTACCGGTCGATCTACATTCCTACCCTAGTGTTTTGTCATAAGCTTTGGGTCATGACTGAAAGAATGAGGGCACGAATACGGGCAATGAGTATTATCCGTAGGCTGTCTGAGTTCTCCCTTAAAGATAGGGTGAGAAGCTAAGTCTTCCTGGAGGGACTCAGAGTAGAGCTGCTGCTTCTTCACAGCGAGGGGATCCAGTTGAGGTGGCTCGGGCATCTGGTCATGGACGCCTCTCTGGTGAGGTGTTCCGGGGACGTCCCACAAGGAGGAGGCCCCCGGGGAAGACCCAGGACACGCTGGAGCAGTGGCGCAAGAAGTGGGCAACGCATAGGGGCGCTGCACCAGAGGGGGCGTCAAAGCCCCGTATGGAGGGGGCGGCGCGCCGATGACGTGCTCGCATTAGCTCGAGCGACCTTACGCTCCTTCACCTGGCGCCCATAACGGGGTAAATATAGCGAGTTTTACCTTTCACGTATCTTCCACCGGGGGGAGGAGAGAGTAGAGCACGCAAATGTTGTGACGCATCCACCTGAGAAATATAAAAAAGAGACATTATAAATATTTTAATAATTAGTATAAGAGCCTCATTAATTGAAAGAATAATATTGCAGTTGCATGTAATGTGCTAAGAGACTATGCTATTTCTTATGCTATATATATATATATATATATATATATATATATATATATATATATATATATATATATATATATATATATATATATATATATATATATATATATATATATATATATATATATATATATATAATCATCCATTCAAAAATATGTATGTATGCTTTTATTTGGTTGAATCTCTGATTGCACCTCTGTCACACTGCTGTGCACACTACAGAAACCAATGGTGCTTTATGTCTGTGTGCGTCATTACTTTGGACTTCTTTTATTAATGAAAATATATATTTTAAATATCCCACAAGTTTTTCCATAAAATACCTTCTAAATATTTTAGAATTATAGCTTAAAAAGGTATTTAGGTAATACAACAATTTTGTTAAGCACTTCCAGTTTCATAGAACCTATGAATGATAAAAGACAGCACAACCTTTTAAAAAGATTATTTTTTAAAACTTATGTTGACCCAAATAAAAACAAGTAAATTTTACATCTATGCAAAAAGTAAGTTGTTTTTTTTGTTTGGTTTTGTTTGTTTGTTTGTTTGTTTGTTTTTGGTTAAATTTTCCATTGTTCCACTTCTGTCTTCTTGCTGAATGTGCCTTGGAAACTGTAGTTCCTGGAAGCTGCTCAATAACTGCATCTGTTAAAAGAAAAAAACAACAAAAAACAGCCACTTTAAATATTTTTATAAGTACTATTAGAGACTGACAAGGTTTCACACAGATTTTGTCACAGTCAATAACACTTACTAATTATGGCCTGCCCTGTTTAAAACTGCAAAATTCCTGTCAGGTAAGATGTTCAATTGGAGGAAATAAAAGCAGACCATTAAATCTAAAGCTCCTCACCAACAACAATCTGTTACACTACAACTTACCACTTCAGATTCACTGTCAAAGCCCCATTTCAGAAAGCAGGTGGAGCCACGAACCACTCTGCAAAGGAGAACCATGTCTCCCCCAAAAAACGATAAACTATTTCTGATAGTTTCAGAAATTTCAACCTATTTAAAATATACCTAAGTAGACTATTTTTGTGAGAATGTCAGATTTTTCCTAAAACTGACATACTGTATGACATAGTCTATGGGTGCAAGTTTTTTATATGTCACCATGTCATCACTCATCACATGATCACAAGTAGGTGGCGCAGGTGAAGCTCTGCAGTTGGTGGAGCAGCTGATCTATCCCACACAACTCTTTCTGCACTGGAGAGGCTTTAATGGAGTGCATAAAATATAAATTAGCTATTATCAGATCAATTCTGATCTATATGATACTTCTCTAAACTGTGGTAAATGTGATTTATGAGAATATATAGCATTGTTTAATCCCCCTCCTCTGTTGTGTGTTGTCACATGGTTTTACCAGCAAGTCCTACTGAGAGCTAGGCCACAAAGGACCATTGCTAAAGGAGCCGGTTGTTGACGGAGTGCTGAATTCAAGCATATTTTTGGAAACGTTGAGTGGAGGGAAAATGTGTTGTCAAACAAGGTGGAAGTACATCAGGTATAGACATAGCTATGTGGGAAGATTTTAGAGGTGGATGCTGCTTGAGCCAGTGTTCAGCAATGCCTCTGTCTGGTTGCCTCCATGCAACTGTGGTCAATTACACACAAGGAGTGTGTGTAACTAGACTCCCATGTGAAAACACAATCCCACTCCTGACAAGTTTTGAGAAATTTCAACAATGTGGGTAGTGCAAAGAGACACTAAAGAGGCACGGCCAAGTACGGGGATGAAGGTTCTTTCACTGACTAATCAGTATTCATGGTTGCCACTGCCTGAAGACAAAGGAACACTCTAAGCAAAACAGAGAAAAGGTTATTAAAAAGTACAAGTCAGAGAATGGATACAAAAACATCTCACATTTCATTAGGTTGGAGCGCACAGAGAAAAGGGATCTTTGATCATTTCTCTTTGCACAACCTCGATAGTCAGAGTTCTTATATGTACTCCTCTAGTTAGTTCAATCGACAGGTTTTCTACAGGGCTAAAGTCTGGTGACAGAAATGAGAATGAAGTAAGGACCACTATTGCCTGGTGAACCATTTCCGACTTGATTTAGAAATATGTTTTGGAATTGGAATGCCAGACTGCTGAACAATGATTTAATTCACAGTACAGTTTGCAAAGTTTTATTTAAAATATCCTGGTATTTAAAAGAATTCCAAGAGAACTTTTAATAAGGTTCTCAAAGCCTTTGTAAGATGAACAGACCCATAACATCATAGATCCTCCAGCATACTTTTTAGCACAAAGCACTGTCAAGATTTTTTTTTTTAGCTTTGTTTTTTTCCCATTTATCCATACTTTTACAGGCTGTAGTGTCAGTAAGTTTTGTCACAGTAGGACAAGAAGTACTTTTGTCTGATATGTTTCCAAAATAACAGGATAGCATTTACATGTGAAATAATGACCGTAATGGACATTTGGTGTCCCCAAGACATTGTCTTTTGCTAAATTGCGTAAATAATGAACTTTGGACATTTTGGTCCTCCACATCTCTGTGTTGCAGTTCTGATTGTAGAAATGGGCAAGTTTGAGAATGTATTGTAACCATTTTCAGACAGATGAAGACACACATCTACCTTGCTTGAATGGGACATTCTCTTGTCTTTCGAAATTTGAAAAGTGGAAAAGAATAAAAGGCATTGTGACCTTTGTCACAAGTATGAAGAAACGTTTCTTCACACTCTGCTCTATGGAGGGTCACAGTAACACATTTATAAAGGCTTCAATGTCCTTTACTTTATAGGAATTGTTAAGGATTTTTGATTGGAAGCCATATATTTTTCATGTGGAATCTTTCATTTTCATATATTATTTACTGGAAGATTGTACCATTTCATTAATTTTTTAATTTAAATGTAACATTATATCCAATAGGTTTGTTCAACCTAATCACATTTTTACAAACATTTTTCATATACACTGCTTTGGAAAGACCAATAAATAGAACATCAACACTAATCATGTTATGCAGAGAATAGATAAAAGGATCAAAATATAAACAAGAAGTTTAAAAAGGGCCTTGCTTGATTGAAACCTCAATAAACGTTATCATGGTGCTTTAACGTGTGAAAGCTCTGCACCAATGCTTTTAGTAATGCTTCGCTCTCCTGGCCGTTGAGTGTAATTACATGTAATTAACTTGAACGCCATTCAGAGAGTAATGCACACTTACTTTTCAATTTAGTTTTTTATGGCAATCATGGACAATACCCTCCACAATTTTCTAAATACTAAACCTGAATACAATTTCCATCTATGATTTCCCTAAAATATTGTATTTAAAAAATTAACGCTATAAGTCTGTGATTACAATCTGGACTGCCCAAACGGCCTCAGCAAACGCTTAAAAAACATTTTTAGTTTACTCTACGTTACCAAAAATACTAGGTCACACGTCCACATCACTGAATTCAAGTGTTGCAATCACTTCGGTGGCCACGTGTGCAAAGTCCAGCACCTTGGAATTTAAAACATTTTTGAAAAGATGGATTGTTCTCTATAACTCATTGAATTCCAGGAAAGTGCCATGATAGGATTCCACCTGTGCAGTAGTCCCAATAGTAAAAAACATCCTCACAGTCAGTGTTTCTATAAAAAAGTAAAGACATTGGGGATTATAGCAACCAAGTCGGCAGGCCAGGCTACATCACAGAAAGGGGTCAGGGTGCATGGTGTGCAGAGATAACCAACTTTAATTGCCACAGATTTTCACATTGTATGTGGCCTTAAGATTGTTTAAAAATTAATCTAGACAGCTTAATTGAATGGGTTTTCATGGCTAAGCAACCTTCACATCACCCAGTTCAAAGCAATGTGTCAGATACAGTTCAGTAAAGCACTAGCATCCAGGAAAATGAAGACATGTTCACGAGAGGATTGAATCACTCCTCTTTGTCTGGCACTCCAATGAACCAGACTGGGTTTGGCTGTTGTCAGGAGAACAGCACTTACACGACTATGTGGTGTCACGTGTAAACTCTGTAGAAGGGAATTATAATGTGGTGATGTTTTTACAGGAGTTGGGCACAGCTTCTTAGTTTCCTTTATGAAAGTCTTAATGCTTCAACAAACAACAAGGTTTTAGACAATTTAATACGACAAATACGTGGGAATACACTTGGAAATGCCCTTTCCTGTTCCAACATGACTCTTCACCAGTGGACAATGTAAGGTTCATACAGACGTGGGTGAGTGAGTTTAGTGTGGAAGAACGTGACTGGCCTGCAAAGAGTTCTGACCTCAACCTGACAGAAGACATTTGGGATGAAGTTAAAGGCTTCTGTGAGCCAGGCCATTTAGTCAAACGTCAATGCCTGACACACAAATGTTGTCGCAGAGAAATGTTAAGAAATTCTCATCAAAACAGTTATAAATCTTTTACAAAACCTTCCTAGTGGAGTTGGTGCTTTGGTAGCTACAAAGTGTAGACAAAAGCCATAGCGACGCATTAGTAATAAAACTGGATTGTTAGTATGTGTGTAAAGGCAAATCACCCAATGTCTTTGGCAACAAGGTGCATGTCTTATTATTTTTGTTGCGCTCTGGTGACCCCTGCTGCCGAGTAACATAACTCCTACTTGCCAAATGAGCTTGCCTGTGAACTTTTTTAAGGTTATTCATTTTGTGCAGCTTTGTGTTTCTGTCATTGTGTCAAAATTTTTTTATTGCAATAAAGTTATTATATTGTTGAAATCTTGCACTAATTTAGTTTATCTGTGTGGCTTTTGATTGTAGGGTTTGTGCAAATTAATAATCAGGCATATCTGAAAAAATGGAATATAATTCCAAGTAATATTGAAACATCACAGTTATATAATATTTCTGGGTGGTGTAACATATTTTATTGTCAAAGGATATTGCATGATTGCAAAAAAAACAGCGACCGTTGGACAGTCACTTTTACACATTGTATTGTTTGTCATCTCAGACCTTCTAATTGCACTGCCTAGCAACTCATACAGGTGTGTCAAGGATCCGCCCATACGCGGATGAGTCAGCTTCACTGTGCGTATGAGCCAACACAGGCATGAACATGTTATTCTGTCTGTTTCAGTGTTTTAAAATGGGTGGTTACACAGATCTTGAAAGACAGCAAAGTCTTAGCCCTTTCACTCATACAGTGAGTAATCCACAACTGGGAAGAAAAGACATGGCTCAGATAAAAGTCTGACTCAGAATCAGCACTTCCCTTAGTGATGAGAAACAGTAGTCTAATCATATGAAATATTTTTTGTGCAACTACCGAGTAGAATCAAACGGTGTCTTATCTCTGGGAGACAAGTTAACCATGTCATTGTCTAGAGTTCAAAGGTCCAGCAGAGAGTGGAATACATGATTTATTGCTATGGTGATGGTATCATTTTAGATAGAATAACAAATAATCTTCTGGGCGTTGTCTTTGTTCAGAGACACAAAGAATTACAAACTTATGAAGTATGTAATAAAGAGCCTTCAGTCTCTTCTTATAGATAAGATACTATTGTACAAATGAGGGTATGTTTCCATAATGTTCCTACGGTTTCCTTAGAAGTAAAACAGGCCTTGATCATTAACTCCTGTCAAGGCTGTAAAGATGCAAAGGTCAGAATGGTTCTATTTCTCCTAACAAGTACAATATAGAGAATTCGAAGTCATTTAATACATTGTTTCTTCAAAGTTATGTTTCGGTTTCTGACATTCCTATGGTGTTCAACTTTTTTCAGGAGATTTTGGCTTCCATTCAGAACCAAAAAGAGATCATTAACCCAAAGAGCAATTCACTTCCTGCAGTGACATTTGATTTATCACTAATAGGGCTTGCTGCACATATTTCATGGAAATCTTTCTAAATAAAGACCACTTCCTAGGGGAGGAAAAGTTGTTTCTGGCGATAATACGATCTTACTGGAAATGTTTTCAACATCTTTTCAACTCACGTCACCTTTATGGCATAAAAATAAAGCCTAAAGGAACCTGCTGTCTGGGTACAACATTACTAAACAAGATGATGTGAAGTGCCTGCAGTGTGTCTACTAAACCAGCTGTCAGGATGTTTGCCCCGGTTACTCTCATGATGTCAGTACTAGTGTCTGGAAATGATTTCATACGTGTCAGCAGCCACGAGACATGCTGGGATTCACGAATAATCAACCCGGTAGCGTTAATATGTTGGTGTCCTTGCACTGCCCTTGTGAGATGTGGAGCCCTTTTTTTAGCTAATTATTTTTTCAAGTCAAGTTGCTGCAACCATTTTCATAGCAATGCAATCTTTGCAACAAAGCTCCTCTTTATGATCAAGGAATGAAGCAGGACCGAAACAGGGCTTTTAGCACATAAGGCAAACAGTAAGTTAAATATTAACAAGCCCAAAGACACATTAGTCAAAGCTTTTACTTTCCTTTCAAAACATGCCGCGCATATCTGAAGCTATAATGCACATAAACGTTGAGAAAATAAAAGCAAGGCTTTGTTTCTTATGGTTTTATTGTAATAAGACACAAAACTTAGGAGTTTTCTTTTTGCAGTTAAAGTGGAAAGGCTCACACCTCCCCTCCTCCACTGGTTTCAGTTAAATTTCAGGTATTAATGTTGTTAAATTGCACATGTTTCATCTTGCAGCATCTTTGTTGACAGAAAGCATGTTAAACGCCAAACAAAGCAAAACCTCCTAGGGATGTGGGGTGTGTCTCAGTCCGAGACTGGGACTGCCTTTTCAAGAAATTATTGTTACTGTATTGAATTATGTTCTTAATGAGACAAACCATGATCAGAATAGTTTTTAAAACAAGTTTAAATTTATCATGTTAGTATTTGCAAAAGACAACATTTAGATGTCCTAAGAGTTTTTAATCTTACAGATCTGGGCATTGGCTGGGTTTACAGTTCCAGTGTTTACCCACAATCACGTCTCCTCTCCCGGATTAGTCTTTTCTACTCTGCTCTCACACTTCCCTGTGATTTTTTGGCATGTCTGTGCAAAAACTCCATGTGCAGTTTCTTGTAAAAAATATTGATATCCACTGAACTTGTTCAAATTTTTCATTCTACAATTATGCTACTTTAATTTACAAGGGGACTCTATTTATGAACAAGGTGACATCTAACATTGCTTTCAGGGGGATTTATTTGGACCTATGTGGAAAATTAAAATATTGACTTGCAAAACATTTTTTTGAAAATGCATGTATTTTGTTTTGTTTTTTTCCTTCAGACTTATGCACTACTTTGTGTTGATATTTCACATAGCAGTCCATTAAAACACAAAAAATAGTTTAACCGGATAAAATGACTTGTCCAAAACATTTTTTAAAAAGGGCTCTGACTCCAGAGGGGTCAGTGTTTATCCAAACTCAGCATTTAATTTCATTCTCTAGCCGAGATTGCCTAATAATGTAAAAAAAGATCAAAGATCTTCTCTTGTCATCGTAAAGATTTTTGTTACTTTCCCTACAGCAGCACAAGTAGATAAGATTGTGCTTGGAGTAGCTATAAGGAACTAGTTTTTGAAATGTTGGCTCACACTGACCCTATTGGCATGTGTGCACGTATGACCCGCCCTGTACTGTCTACTTGTGTCTCTCACACCCTTTCACTTTTCAGCCTGTTTAAATCCTCCTACTAGTACTTCTGTGCAGACTTCTTGCGACCTCAAGAATGTTGAACTTCGGATGACAGAATTTTAGGGATTGGACTACTCTTTCCTATCTCTTCACTATGATTAAAGATTGCCAAAAGTTTCAGCCGTTAATTGTTGTTGAGAAAATTCTTTCATGGCAGAAAAATAAACCTTTGTTTATGTGTAAAAGGCCAGGAGAGGGAGTTAAGGCAACAGAGACAAATGTTTAGTCAAAAATTGCTTTGTGGATTTGAAGTAAAGCAATACAATCAACACATTCTAAAATACTAAAGGTACTTTTATGTCTTTGAGTTCTGTAGAGGTGCCTATTTTTTCATTTTTCCCACTTTATTGTTGTACTTGTTTCTCTATAATTGTTACCCAAACCTTATGTGATGTGTTTCTAATTTAATAAAGTCAATTATGCAATGGGGCAAAAACTAGAGATACTATTAACTATTAACTGGTCAGAGATTAGAATCAGATAATTTTTCCTATATCTTCAGCTGAAGACATCCTTTTTCATAGGTTATTTTCCTTGAGATCTATTACTTTTATTCGGATTTTATTTATCATTATTATTCAATTTGCATGCTTGTCTTTTCAATCGCTTTTATTAGTATTTAAAATTTTTCTTACTGCCATTTCCTGGATAACATCATAAGATGTTGGCAAGCACTGCAAGACAAAGGTAAAGATAAAGATAACGGCTTAACTGTGTTCATACTCTTGAGTTTATCATATCATTTTAGACTAAAGGTTTCCTTGTGACACGAATCATTAGAAAATCTCCATGCACACTCAAGCTCTTGTTGTGAGTTGGTCCATGTCAGCGATGCGCCAACTGCAGATTCAGCTCTCATTTTCTAAGAAAACTTTCCTTCATTGCCCTTTTATTCCACAACTTTTCCTAGATCCTCTTCTTCTTTCTTCTATTTAGAATCATACTCTATTAATTAGACAAGCATTAACATCTGCAACTTGCTGTTGGAACTCTGACTTGTCTGACAAAACTCTACTGCAGCAGCACAATTTAGTTTCTTCCATAACACATTTAGATAAATGTTACCAAGGAAACTTTATATTATTGTGATCTCACATGAAATGTTCCAGCAATAATTTTGTATTTATTTATTTTTTAATCATACAATTTTGTCTCTGGCTTTAGGTAGATTATCGCATAATAGTCTCATTATTTTATTTTCTGTTTGATTCAAATTAGAACTTTCAACACACTAATAAAATTTGAAATCAAATGAATCAGAGAAAGACTGGGAATACGTATCAACTAGGAAAATCCTGATGGGTCAATGCGCACGAATTTCCAATTTTCCCCATGTTGAATGTCAAAACTTCTTCAACAGTGCGCGACAACAAGACCCACTCTATTTGCCGTAACGAAGAGTTTAAGACCAAAAATGTAATTGAGTTTTTTCCCACTGATACGAATTATAGAAGAAGGGGAAGTAAATAAATATGTCTATGCAACTGGCATGTAGGAGGAGTAAGACAGTCTAATCTTGTTTAACTGATTAAAAATACATTGTGAAACGTCAGATATACAGCTTGTTATTTTCCCACACAGCGTTCATCGTTGAAGAAATGTGTTTATTTTCCTGATAGGTAAAGGAGGCGTTGCTACATAAAATAATTTAACTTGTGAGTACACAAACCTTCCCAAACATACCAGAGTCGTTTCGTAAACTCAGCAAGGTGTGGTTTCAGTCCAAAAAGCAGTTCGCTTCCGTCTATTCACAGAACACCATTATCTGCGCAACAGGAGACGGGGCGGAGGAAAGCGCACGGTTTGTCCGCTCTCCGGACAGCTAGAGCCGAAACAACCGGGGAAATTAACTAAATACACCGTATTACAGCAAGAAAAAATTAACTACGAGCAACATGAATCAATATGGCTCTGAGCCTAACCTGGCGGGACAGAGGAGTAATTCCCAACAGAACATATACGTCGGTGGAAACGGCTACCAGGAGTTCCAGTTCCAGCAAATGGACCCTGGATACCAAACCTACAGCAGGTCCTCCATGCACGGCGGCGGCGGCGGCGGCGGCCGCAGCCGCAGCATGAGGGTCGTGACTAACCTCGGTGTCGGTGGCATTGGAAGTGGAGCACAGAGGTAAGTGCTCACATGTTGGACTCTTGGCTAAAAGGAAAAACAAGTGAAAATAATACTTTCTTAACATCTTCGCATAATGTTTTAGGGGTATTAAGCATTGTCCGTTTACAAAGAACAGTAGTTTATGTAAGTATATAAGCAATGACGTCAAAACAAGCTCACGTACTACTTGTACAGTAACTACAATAATTTTCAATAAATAGGCGTACAAACTTTCATGTTTGGATTATTATCGTATTTATAATCATTTCTGCAGCTGATCAGATGAAGGTAAAATGAATCTTAGTTTTATCATTCTTGATCTGTTGCACAATATGAAAACAAAAGTAAACTTAAGCACACCCTTTGGTCCTTACAGAATGATGTCAGCTTAATTATGACAAAAAAGGCGCCCATAAAATTAAAGTTAATATTTATCCTTTTTGTATAGTTACAGATAATTATTTGTTCATTATGAACCTCTGGTGACCTTTGTGTGTGGACTAAAATTGCAAGTTTGTCAAAGCACAGTACAGAAATTACTCCATTATAACTTTTGTTGCTATTTACTTTAGGAAATTTTGACCAGACGTTTTTGCTTTGTTTCAAGGTTTAAAAAATATGAAGCTTCATAACTTATTTACTGTAATAACTGTATATATCTTCTAGCTTTCAGTTTTTGTTTTTTATGTAGCTTTTGTGGTCCTTACTCAACCTTTTGCCTAATGACGGTGATGGATTGGAATCCAAGTTTGTCAAAGCGAATCAGAAACTTTATTATAACTTTGTAGTTATCCTGTCCTACTTTGAAAGCTTTGCACTCAATACTTTCTTTGATTGAAGTTTTAAAAATTATGACATTCAACAATCTACTATCTATGTTTGTAATGTCTGTCTCGTAATTGATTTAATAGTATTCATTTAATCATAAGTCTATTCTGATGGTCAGTGTGCAAGGTATTCATCAAGCAGCTGAATTCCTGTCAAACCAATCTTTGGCATTGTTGGAGAAAGCAAATAAAGTCATCGACATTGTAAGTATAACATCAATCTCTAAATTTCTAAAATATTAAAGTAATCGATTTGTCAAAGTTCTTGTTTCAACAAGACACAAATAGAGGATGTTTATAATGAGGTGTTGATATTAGAAATAACCAGTATTATAGAAGTACAATCTTGCAGCGCAATAGTGTTCCTGTGGTTTCCTTTCAGGGCGCCCCACCAGCTGAAGCAGAGATGTGCCTGCTCAGGGCTGCGGAAAATATTGAGAAGCTGAGGGGCTATGGCCGAGAGCTCCAAGAAATGCGTATACCATCTGATATTCCACAAACGTAAGATCAGACATAATCTTTGTGTTGCCTGGTTGATGTCTGAGATCTTGTTATCCTTATCTGACTATGTTTTTATGTCTCCACAGTCTTGAATATTTACAACAACAGCATTCTATGGTCAGACACAAACTTGGTGGGCATGGGACTCTGAAAAGTCACAAAATCAGTGTGAGCAGTGGAGGCAGTGTGGAGAGTGGTGGCGGGCGATACTTCAATGACGCCATTGGCTGGATAACACAGCAGAAGGTGAGTTCTGTGGCGTGTGAAAATACTACAGTTTAATTTTGCACATTTGTTTCTCATTTCTAAAGTAACCATGAAAACATTACTCTTTATTGTATTTCTTGGCACTAGACGTGTTAAAAGTCTTGGAAAATAAATGAATTATTAACTTCTATATCCAGGATATGCGAATGAAAAGCCAGTGAACTAGTTTGTACAGTTTTTTTCTCTCTCTCTCTCTCTGCTATGCAAGTCAGAAGAGTGGATAAACTTCCCCTAGCATTTATCCTACCCTACTGTAACTGGAACCATCTGAACTCAGAGCCAAAACCTGATCCGGGAGTGAAAGAGGCTAAGAGAATTAGTGGAGGATTGAAACAAAGTAGTAGCTGGAGAAAAAAAAAAAGAGAGAGTTTGCTTTTGCATGAAGCTCAGAGTTTGTTTTAAAGGCAACACAGCAGTGAAAATAAAGGAGTCATTGAAACAGGATAGAAAGTGGGAGTGAAGAAGTGCGATATGTTGCACTATCCTCTGAGTCGGTTTGTAAGAAACAGGGCAGCCCATTTGACCTGTAGTATGTTCATGGGAAAACGCCTTTCTGTTCGCTTCAACACTCCACCTTCCCACAAACACACCCTGTCATTCTGTCACCACTTACAGCCTCACCCTTCTGAATCTTACCACACGCATTCCTGCCATTACCACATGCCAAACTTTTATTATTAATATTTTTTTTTTGATTCCCCGGCCTGTGTTCCTTAAGTTCAGAGCAGATAGATAACTTTTAGTTTTCACTGTTGGTTGTCAGTGTCGCATTTCAAAGGATAATTTTGCTGATATTTCAAAGTGGCATATTACCTTTGTTGCTGCAAGTTTGGTTTGTCCTGTGTAGCACTGGGCAAGTGTACACAAGGGGAAAAAAAAAGGGAGTGGCGAGCAAACAAAAGCCCTGACAGAGAAGGGTAAAAAAAAAATGCAGAGTGCAGAACAGGGACGGGCTGGGGTTGTGTTCCTGGCTGAGCTCCTATCGAAGTGGAGGACTCCAGACAAGGAGGGCATAGTTGGAATAGTTTCCTGCTTACCAAAAACCTAATGATTATTTGCTGACACCTAGAGGGCAAAAAAGGAAAAAGACAAAGAAAGCATTTGGGTCCAGAGATTCAATGTTACATCAAGTTTTGTTTAAGGTCTTACCTGTAAACAGTTAATGTCTTACCTGTAAACACTCTGTTGTGTTTATTCTGAGTTCTCAACAGACTTTCATGAGTAATTTCACCAAAATTGTTGCATTTGAACATTCCAGATGAAAAACAAGCCAGAAAATTGTATGTTAGCTTAAATAAATTGCAGATTGTTGCTTTCATTTTTTTTCACTAATTTTGAAGTTTACACTTGTATTTCTGACTAGATATGCTTTACATGTTTTGTTCCCAAAATGTGTTTAACACAGAAGATTATTGGTAGCACAATGCCTCTTATCTCCAATATACTCCGTAAATAATCGTAGGATTCTGTGTTGAAAGCTTCAAATGCAAACTTGATGATTGCCGTTCATAATGGCATTTGCATTAATGACCTTTCTGAGACTAACTAAACAAATCTGCGTTGGTCTCCAGGACCAACTAATCCCAAACTAGACTTACTGAACTGAATACAATTACCAGACACACCAAAATCAAGAATCTACTGAAAATACAAACTTAATGTCACAATAAAAAAGTCACATTCAACGTGTTACAATTATATATTAAATGCTTCAAAGGATTCTAACGAAAAATAGCTGAATTATCTTTTCAAGAGACTATCTCGAATCAATTAATCATCTAAAATATTCAATTAGGGGATATAATTTGAAAATACCCAAACACAAATTTTACTCACCTCAAAAATGTCCAAAAATATGAAAAGCAAGAGCAAAAGTACTAACCATGGTATTGTCATTTTCAATTTGATAGCGCATGATTGAGACAGCTCAATTCGGAGATGACGCCAGCACCATAGAAAACCAAATAGTAGTCCAAAGCAAAGTCCACAGCGCCATCCAAACAAATCTAGAAGTAAGGCGGGCCAAAGATGAGCTGGTAAGTTATATTTCCTTACTTTTATACCTCTTTTGCTCACTTTACATTACAACCTCTTAGCATTTTTTTTTCTCTCGCATAGGTACTAGATTTTTACAAGCATGATTACCTTGAGTGAAAATACAATGGCAATAAATCCATAAATACTGGAGTTGAGAAAAACACTGTATTAACAGCATACAACGCAATAGAAGTTTTTAATTATATGGTGCTAGAATACTGTCCCTTTTTGCTGTCCAAGTGAATTGAACTGATTAGTTGGTGACTCAGCGTGTACTGGTAGAGCTTGTTTGTTTGTTACATGCTTAACAAACATCCTGCTTGTAACATGTCAACATAGTTACCGTTGCAATGGTAATAGGTAGTGCTTCTTTCATTTTCGCATCATGACTTTGATTTTTATCTTATAAGCGAAACAAAATAAATGGCATAGGTAGGGCCAGCACTATGTTACTTTATGATCTATATAACTGGAGAAAAACTCTTTGATTCCAGCACTATTGCCGACAACTCATTAAAGTTTTTTTTTTTGGTTAACAAAAAAGACCTTGGAAACCATCACTTTCCAAACCCTCCAAATATCTAGAACCAGCCCGTGTCTACTATTTAGTATGTTCCCATGTTCGGTTTGTGGCTAAAATCTGAAAAAAAATTGTGAACTACTTTCCAGATGACAATGGGCAATAAGTTTCACGCCACCATCCTGGACCAAGAAATGGATACCCTCCAGGTAGAAAAAAACCCTTTCAGCACAAATAGTATTTTGTCAAATGTAGCATTTTTTTTTTCTTTTTCCTTACGTTGCAATTTTAATTCTATCCATAAACGTGCCATGTGTTTGTCGTAGAAAATGTCCCTCAATCGCATCAGTCAACTCCGTGACCTTCAGAGCATCATCATGGATGTCTCTCAAGCCATCATGTGGGTCAATGGCAGAGAGGAGGAGGAGCTGATGTTTGACTGGGGAGACAAAAATATCGACCAGTACATACCCAAGAAGCAGGAGAGCTACTCTGTGAGAATCTCAGACTGAGTAGTTTTTATTATTATTATTGACATCTATTGTAATCGTATCTGCATTGTTTATGCTGGGACTGTTTTGAACTTTTGTCTTTCTGTTTATACATCAGAAACTGATGAGTGAGTTGGAGGAGAAGGAGAAGGAGTTAAACAGGCTGAAGACGAAATCTGATGCCCTCTTGAACAACAACCACCCAGCCAAAGATAAGATTGAGGTAGTGCTTGTTGGCGTTTGGACTGTATTTTGATCAATTTTTTAAAAAAAAGAAAATTTTACATTTGAATGAATGACTTGGCACACCACAGGCCTACGTGGACACCCTGCAGACACAGTGGAGCTGGCTTCTCCAGATCACAAAGTGCATCCAAGTTCATCTCAAGGAAAATTCTGCCTACAGCCAAGTATGACTTTAAAGTTCCTGTTTGTTATGTAGAAATAGCACCTTGTATGTTTTCATTTAAACAAACCTTTTTTACATTTTTTTTTCCTTCAGTTTTTCAAGGAGGCCAATGAAACGTATGCAAAGCTGCAGAAGCAGCATGATACCATCAAGAGCAAATTCATATGTGACAAGAATACCCATGTGGAGAACCTTATCGAACTCCTGAAAAATCTGGAGGTATCTTTGTTCTCCATTAATTGTAATTTCCCTATGCATTAGACAAAGCAAAAAAAAAATGTGCATGCCTCTTAAACTTGTTCAGAAAGCCTTTATCCTTTTTTATCTTTTCAGTCTGGCTGCATTTATTTAGTGTAGTTTTGAGCATGATTTGATTTCACAAAGTTACTGTAAAAAGTGCCTAAGCTAAACATTTCTAATTTTCAATACAGAGAGAGAAAGAGCGGATAATGGAGAATAAGAGACAGGTCCAGAGTCTGGTCATCAAGTCGCAGTCCATTGTCAGGCTGAAGCCTCGAAATCCCGAGGAGAAAAGCACCAGCCCCATCATGGTTCAGGCCTTATGTGACTTTAAGCAGGACCAGGTTGGACATATGAATCCTTCATCTCTATAATTTGCATAACCATACACAAAGCGTAACAAAGGTATAGCAAATGTAGTGAATCTCATTCTTTTTTATTGTTTTATGTTTTCAGAAAAGTATATTGAAAGACAACCAGGGCATCCTGAAGGACAACTCTCAGCGCAGCAAATGGCTTGTAACAGGACCTGGAGGTCTTGACATGTGGATTCCCTCTGTGTGCCTGCTCATCCCACCGCCAAATCCTCTCAGCATTGGAATTGCTAAAAAGTAAGAAACTGGACACCTATGAGAAAGAACGCGAATCAGATTTGGTGGTTAGGCTTGTTAAAATCTGTGCTGTGTTGTACGTAGCAATGGTTCACAGTGTTTTGTTTTGTTTTTTTTTCCCAGAGAGTCTCTCCTCCTTCATTAATTTAAAACTTACAACCTCCTTCCCATTTTTGAGGTTACATGCACACTCATATTTGTTCATATGTGCCTGCATGATCACTTTAAAGAAGACTCTCAATTTATTATTTCTACATCGATAAACTAATCCAGATATTATATTTTTCAAAAATATCTTAACGGCCACCTTGAGCTTTTTATACTTCTGACCAGGGACCAGAATTAGCTGCTGTTTTCTACAGTGACAAGGAGCTTAACTCCCTGATTTGCAGAAATTGCTAAATGATATCTGTCTGAGCTCAGTCTAAAACGTTTTTGCTTAATCATCCTCCTGGATATTCTCTCACTTTACCAGATATCAAACCATTCTCTCAATCTCAATCCACAGACTATAAGTCTGTTACAAGCACCCCCACACCTTATGTGACACTTTTAGCTCCAGTTCTTAAATCTTGTTTGATTTAGAATAGGCACTTGTTGGTTTCAGTGTAAATACGTTCTTAAAAAAGCCCAATCTGCCAATTCTAATTTTGGTTGATGCTGATTTATTTTTTTTTTTGGTCTGGAATGTTGCTAATGTGACTTTTATTAACTTCAAACGTGCAGTTAGTATTATTTTTATTTAATAATATAGCTTAATTCTATGTATACACTTGGAATGAGCCAATGATTTGTTTAAAAGCTGAATTTGCAGCACTTAGCATTTAATTGTCTTTTGATTATTATTTCTTAAATTATTTTATCCGTGTCTGTGGTATTACAGTGGGCAGAAAATTAGTGGTTCATAGTGCAGTTAATATTACATATCAGGAATGACTGTGTGTCCTTTTACCAGAAATGAGCAGTACTATGAAGCCATCATGGGCCTGTGGAATCAGCTCTTCATCAACATCAAGAGTCTCATCTCCTGGCAGTACTGTATCAGAGACGTCAACTTCATCAACTCCCTCACCATCAGCATGGTAAGACGTCAAGAATGAAATATTTCAAAATGAGTGAACACACATTTGGTGAAACTGAATTTTAAACTCCATTTATTGCTTTTGTTTTATCTGAGCCTCTCTAGGTTCTCACGCCCACCCTAACCTTCCTCTCTCTCTTTTAGCTGTCGAAGATGCGTCCCGACGAATACCGCGAGTTGATCAAAAATATGGAGGTCCATTACCAGGAGTTCATGCGTAGCAGCCAGGGTTCTGAAATATATTTGGGGAAGAGGATAGGAAGACCATACAGAGCCACTTTAACAAGGCTCAAGAGCACTACGATACTCTGATTGTCCAGCTTCCCGGTCACAGTAAGGAGGATACTCTGATTGTCCAGCGTCCCGGTCACAGTAAGGAGGAATTCTGTTGATTTTGCTTTGAACGCTCAGTTAAGTTTTAGGGTGTAATTGTAGAATAATTCAGACCATATAATGGAGCACATCATTAGATAACTCTTTAGCCTGTTTGACTGGCTAGTCTTGATTTTCTTGTTTTACAAATACTAACCTTGATTTGCATTTAATTATTTTTAAGTTTTAAGTTTACGCACTTCATCTGTCTTCTCTGGTTTTCCAAAATAACAATTGGGATTATTACTTAGTTATAAATGATGAAAATCACAGTTTTTCTAGTATTAATTTTCATCTTTTTTACTTTGCATTGAAGGGGAAGAAGAGGTAAAGACTGAAAATGTTGAAGTCCAAAAGCAACAGGCACCGCCAGAGCAACAATACCAGGCCCCCGTTAAACAACCGACCAAAACCAACACTGTCATCAGCCTTTCGCTACTTAGCAATCTGCAAGAAATCCGTCGCAGGCTGGAAATGGCTGAATCTGACCTCACTGATCATCTCCATATTCCACTTGGAGAAAACAGTGTCCATGAGTGCTCAGTGTACATTCAGAAGCTACACGTATGTTGCTTTTTATTTATATTGCAAATTACTTGAATGCAAATGTACAGAATTGATCAGAAGAAATGTCATAGACTAAACTAAACGACTAAAACATGTATTTTATTTACTAATTTTAAGTAAATGTCACCACATGCTGATTTCCAGGGCGTGAAAGAAGACCTGGATTCAATTTACAATGAGTATCTGCACCTAAGGGAAATGATCACAAAGCAGCTAAATGGGCTCCCTGCAGACTCAGAGCAGGCCAAGTTCCTCCGTTCCGAACTGGAGATAGTCAACCACAAATTGGGAGAACTGCAGCATCTTAATATTGTCTACCTTGACAGGTGCAGTATTTTTTTGGCCAGCTGATCTGATCTGAAGCTAAAGTTAGGTTAATCTCCTTACGTGCTTTTTTTATGTATTGTGTCCACAACAGATTGAATGCACTCAAGAACCTGCAACAAAAATTTCTCCAGGCTGAGGATTTTATTAAAGTTCACGAGATCCGCCTGATGGAGAAGGAGACCAGCTCTGATGACCCTCAAGAACTGGAAATCCATAGGAGTGCTCTATGGGTACGAGGCATCTGTTTTGATACGTAATTTATTTTCTCCTTAGAAGTTTTAAACCTTGCTTTTTCTTAATATATTAGTTACTCTGATGTGTTAGATTTTTTATTTTATTCTTTTGCAACTTGCCACCACAATGACACTGGATTAAAAGTTGTTGGTACTGGACTTTGTTTTACTGTTTGTGTTTCTTAATTATTTACTCTATATATTTCAGATGAATATCTTAAATTGTATAGAATTTACTGCCTCTGATAATGTTCGCTATGCAAAAGATTAGGCAGTAGTATTCAATAGTTTAGTATACAATATAAAATAGATAAAAATCTCAAAATTGTATGTCCTGACCATGAAAATAAATTGTTCTATATTAAGAGCAGTGTAACACTACTATTGTTGGCAGTAGTTCTAGTACATCTGCTACTACTCCTAATACAAACAAGTTATAATTAAATTTACTTTTATTTTCAGACGTCGCTGCATTATCAATTTTAGCCTAGAGGAAAAAGACCTAGAACTCCTCAAAATCAAGTTTCAATCATAGTAAAAAAAGTTTTGTTAATTGCCAGGCATTTACCTCCAAAATACAAACATTTGTACCTTTCACATCTAGTTGTAAAACCAAAGGATATAAATGACTTTGCTGTGTGAATCTCTATTACAGAGCATGAAGAGTGAACTTGATCAAAGACGGGATCTGCTGACTTCCATGGAGTCTGACCTGGCCAAAGCGCAGTACAGCAACAACCAGATTTCTGATTCTTTCCACAAATGTGATGTGGATTTGTCCAAGTACTCTGAGCTTATGAACCAGTTGTCCAACCGCTGGCGTCAAATCCAAAAGCAGATTGATATCAGGTACGACAAGGTTGTCTGGTCACAATGACGTATTTGTTATTGCCGGTAACGGGACTGAAGCATTCTTCCATCTCTTCCTCTTCCTGCCTTAGACTGTCGGACCTGGAAAAACAAAAGCAGCAGTTGACACAGTATCAGCAGGGAAGAAATTCGATGGAGCAGTGGATAGACAATACCAGGAAACAGCAGGAGACCCTTAAGATGGCCAACATCACTGACAGGCAGACTCTCACAGACCACATCAACCAACAAAAGGCATGCTTTTCCATGTTTACCGAAACTATAGTAACAAATGTCTGAAGGGGCTTTTCCATTTGAGGGAGGTGTGTCGGCTCAAGCTAAAGTCAATAAGGGTTACTTCAGACCAACTGTAAATCAAACTCATTATTTTATTTGATTAGGCAGTATGCATCATTTCTTGTGTGTGTATTATTTCCTACTCAAACTGACTGACTAATGTAAAAAATAACACAAATATAAATGTCCAATTCTATGTAAGTATATAAAATCCAGTGAGACATGTAGTGGTGTTAGACTAAGAGCAATGTGTTTGATTCATACAAGCTCATTCAACATTCGTACAAGCTCAGGAGAATATCAGAATCGATTATATGACAAAGCAAAATTAGGTAAACACATCCTAGAAGCATGGTGAAGTAGAGTGACATAAATTTTCTTTTGGGATCATCTGTGGATGACAGCTTCGAAGCTCAAAATCAAATTGACTCCTGAATATCAGTTGGATTGTGATCAATTAGAAATATAAATACCTGTGAGCAGATGTGTGTTTTATAGTGCAGCACACAGAAAGTGCAGGATAATTACAACTTAGCGAATTTAGAATATTTGTAGTGGGGGAATTGTTTAAATGTGTCATATAGTTGCACAAATTTAAATAAAACACCACAAACCAGAAACAAGGTTATCAGATGCAAAACTTCTGAAATTAAAATAATTTTTTTCCCTTTTTTTGTTGTTTTGAATAGACTCTTCACAATGAAATCAAAAACAGGAAGGACAGACTGGATGATGTGCTGAGGAATGCAGACACCTGCGCTACCTCCATAAAGGTAATTGGTTTGCTTCTTCTTGAATTTCTGTTGTAATGAAAAGCAAAAAAAAATGTATAGATAACATTGGCTTTGATGTTTTCAGAATTACGAGCTGGAGCTGGCTTCTTACAGCTCAGGACTGGGGACTTTGCTTAATGTCCCAGTGAAGAGAACTTTGCTTCAGTCCCCTGCGTCTTCTGTCCGAAGAGAAGTAAGCAGCAACATTCTTTTAAAATAATCTCAGAACTTTTGATTTTGAGATTAATTGTGTGATCAAATTTAAGAAATATATTCAGCTTATAGATGCTGCATTTAGAAGCACTTGTTCATTTTGTAAAATGTGTACATTCTAAATCACAGTTTATTCACCAACTGAAAATGAAACTCCACACTCATAAAAATGATTGATTGGTTTTTAACAGAGGTATTTATAATCTAATTATTGTCCCAAGGCAGGTGAACTTCAGACACATTACATCGAGCTGCTTACCCGCTCCAGCGATTATTACAAGTTCCTGGGTGACTTGGGGAAGAACATAGATGAGCTGAAGGTAGGCATCAGATTTTCTTTGTCCAACAATTATGCATTTTTTTCTGTATATTCAATATCTTTGTTAAAGCTACTTGCCAGAGAGACTACATTTACTTGAACAAATAGGTTTGAAATAAATCTGACTAAACTTGTCTTCTTTAATCTATCATCAGCTAAGAAACACCAGGATTGAGTTACTAGAGGAGCAACTGAGGCGTCTACAAGATGAACTTGAAGATCAAAAACAAAAAAATGGTTCTTTGGAGGGTATCTTGTCCAACTACAAGATGGAGCTCAGTCAGGCTAAAGATGAACTCATTTCAGTGCAAGAAGTGAAGAGAACCACAGTAATGCAGGTCAACGCTGCTAAAGAGAGCCTTGATAGCACACAAGGCCAGATGCAACTTGTAACTGAAGAACTAAGCCGCATTAAATATCAGCTTGAGGAGGAAAAGAGAAAAAGAATGCTTGCAGAAGAGCGCTTCACCAGCCACCAACAAGAGTGTGATGCATCAACTCGCTCCAGGATGCAGGAACTGGATGCTATCAACTGGACAAAGATAAACCTGGAGAAGTCGGTGAAGGATAAAGAACATGAAATTGAGAGACTGAGGATGCAACTGGAGGAGGAAGAAAGGCGTCGTCAAAAAGTCGAGTCAGATATATCAAAGGTAAGAACACAGTGCACCCAGGAGATCAGTCAACTCAAACAGACATATGAGTCAGAGATCCAAGTCAGCAAGACCACCATTCTGAAAGTGTCCCAGCAGAAAGATGAGGATGCATCACAGTTGAGGCTGCAAGTTGACCGACTCATGGACGAGAAGAGAAATCTGGAAGAGGAGCTCAGGAGACAGAGGCAGTCCATTGCTGTCATTGAAATGCACAAAAGCAAGGCAGAGCAGGAAGCCAGCCAGCAGATGGCCTCAGTGAATGAAGTGACTAGGATTCGCACTAATTTGGAGCTGCAGCTGAGAACGCTCCAGCAGCAGAGAGACGAAGAAAACTTGAAATTACAGGAATCCAACAGAAACAGTCAGGAGAAATCCAGGCAAATCAGTGAGCTAACAATTAGCCTGCAAGAAGAGGAGAAAAGGAGGAGAGCTCTAGAACTGGAGTTCGGTCAGCTGAAAAAAGCCAAAGCTGAACTTGTGGAAAAGAACAATGCTTACCTTGAGACAATTAACACACTTAAAGGAGCTGAGCAGGAAATCCACATCACCCGAGTGGAGTTGGAAAAGCAGACCAGTGAGAAAACCAAGGCAGAGCAGAGTTCTGCCAGGCTTCAGAGTCGTATCAGGGAACTTCAGTGCTCTCTGGAAGGGGTGGAAGATGAGCTGAAAAACCAAAAGAAGGTGACCCAAGAGGAGTTCACTCGTCGAAAGAGAATGGAGGCAGAGTTAGAGAGGATGACACATACGTGCAGAGAGCATACCACTACAATCAACTCACTGAAATCAGTTCAGATAGAGGTCACAAACACTGGGAGAAAGTATGAGCAAGATATCAAGGCTCTCCAAGAGAAACTGGACAGGAGCTTAAGGGATTGCAAAGTCACCAAAGAAGAACTGACAGCCGTGACGAATGAACTCAAAATACTAAAACAAAAACTCCAGCAAGAGCAGGTGCGGGTTCATGAGCTCAACCAGCGCAACGAAAGCTTGTACAAAACCATAGAAGAGAAGAGCCGCCAGCTCAACGAATGTACCACAGAGATGGAAAAGCTGAAGACTCTTACACAGAACCTTACCAAAGAGAGATTGAGGTTGGAGGAAGAGCTGAGGGCAGTGCGGCAAGAGAGAGATGAACTGAAGTTTAGCAAAGGTGCTATTGATGCAGAAAGTGCCACTCAGATCTCAGCTTTGAATGTCCAGCTTCAAACGAGCTCCAAGAGGACATCCGAGCTCCAGTTTCTCATCAGTGACCTGACCAAGGAGAGAGAAAAGCTTAAAATGGAAATAGAAAAATTCCAAAAGCAGTCGATTGAGGTATTTTCGATCACATTGAAGGATAATATACTCACATCACAAACGTATTATTTTCTTCTTGCATGTTTTGTTGTGTGTGCTTTACGACTTATCCTGATTTCAATGTACCCTTATAGTATATGTCACTACTTTTAGTTACTTTGTTGAGCACAATTTTCTCTTACTCACAAATTTTTCCTCTGATATGTGCCTCTAAATGAGCTTTTCAATCATTTCACAGAATGCTACTCACAGTTACTTTTACCATCATTACAATCACACAATGAACTACAGTAGGCATGTCTAGAAATGTGTGCAAGGTTTTCTAACTTATAGATTACACAGAACTGCACGCAATACTGATATATTGTCTTTTGAACTTCATACGTGAAAGTTAATTACATTATAATGCTCTTTCTCTTATCTTTTCACAGACTTCCAAGTTGGCACATGACTCCCAAAGCAAATATACTGACCTAGTGCTGGAGAGGGACAGCTTGCTCTCCAAGCTTAAAATGCTGGAGCAGGACAAGAACCGTAATCAGAGATTAGAAGAGGAGCTTGGCCGCATCAAGTTCTCTCTGGAGACCGAGCTTCGCAACAAACAGCATTTGCAAAATGAAAGAGATTCTATTCATAAAGAATTGACCTCTATGAAGAGCCAGTATGAGTCCAGAGAATTCCAGATTAGACAGAGCGAGTCAGACAAGGGCAAGGCTGACCGAGAGAGGCAATCCCTTAACAATGAGATTGAGAGACTGAGGAGGGAGATGTACACTTTGGAGGAAACATATAAGAGACGTCTCGGGATCTCAGAAAAGGAGGCATCTGATCTGGCTTTGAAGAGAGATGCCCTAGAGAGAGAGATTCTTAGACTGAAGAGACCACCTACGTTTAACATTCAGACCCAGACAGATGAGAAAATCATGACAATTGATCCATCAAAACTTGTGTTCAATGGTGTGCACCGAAAAGTCACAGCCCACCAGCTTTGTGACTGTGGTATAATCAGTAAAGCTACCTTGGAAATGCTGTTAAAGGGCAAAAAGACGGTGGAGGAAGTAGCTGTGGACATCCAGGTTAATTTAAAGGGCACTGGCATTATATCTGGAATGAAGACAGGTTCACAGGGAAAAATGCCGTTCACCGAAGCCAAACACAAGAAACTCCTCAGCCCAGAGAGTGCCATCATGCTGTTGGAAGCTCAAGCAGCAACAGGCTACATTGTGGACCCTGCATTTAATGAGAAGATGCCAGTAGATACTGCCTGTTCAAGAGGGATTGTAGACACAGAAGATAGAGATGTTTTATTGAAAGCTGAAGCCGCCAGCACAGGGTTCAAGGATCCATACACCGGCAAGGTGCTGTCTGTGGGACAGGCTTACAAAAAAGGTCATGTTGACAAAGAAACTGCCATCCGGTTACTCCAGGCTCAGGAGTCTGTTGGGGGCATAATAGACCCCGTGCTGAGTGTATATCTTCCAAAAGATCTGGCCTTGGATCGTAATCTCATAGATGATGATCTTTACAGGGCTTTGAATAAAAAGCCTGCCTCCTACCTGGACCCAGCGACAGAAGAGAAGATCACATATACTGATCTTAGAAGGAAGTGCACAGTCGAACCAGTGTCTGGTTTGCTCCTGCTCCAAGGTCCAGAAAAGCCCATGACAGTTAAGGGTATCCGTGGAAATGTCTCTGTCACAGAACTAGTTAAGTCTGAGCTGCTGAATGAAACTGACGTGCAAAAACTCAACCAGGGTACTCTCACTGCAAAAGACATTGAAGACAAGCTAAAGTCTTATCTCTTTGGCTCCACTTGTATCGCAGGTATCTATGATGAGGTCAATGACAGGATAATGCCTTTCTATCAGGCAATGAAGGAAGGACTTTTAATGAGAGGAACCACCCTGGAGCTTCTTGAAGCACAAGCTGCATCAGGCTTCATTGTTGATCCAGTTAACAATGTTTTCCTGACAGTAGAAGAAGCCACCAAAAGAGGCATTATAGGGAAGGAGTTCAAGAGTAAGCTCATGTCGGCAGAAAGGGCAGTAACTGGATACACAGACCCAACAACAGGCAAGACAATCTCTCTCTTCCAGGCTATCGCAAAAGATCTTATTGAGAAAGGTCATGGGATCCGGCTGCTTGAGGCCCAAATTGCCAGTGGTGGAATTATTGACCCAGTCGAGAGCCATCGCATTGAAGTTTCTGTTGCCTATAAAAGAGGATATTTTGATGAGGAGATGAATGAGATCTTAAGCTATGAAGGAGATGACACAAAAGGGTTCTTTGACCCAAATACCAAGGAGAACCTGACATATCTTCAACTGAAGGAGAGATGCATCACAGATAAAAAAACAGGGCTAATACTTCTGCCCCTCAAAGACAAGAAAAAGGCTCAACAGTCCAAAGAAAGTCGCACCAATGTGCTCCGCAAAAGGCGTGTTGTAATTGTTGACCCTGACACAGGGCTGGAGATGTCAGTCAGGGAGGCCTACCATAAGGATCTAATTGACTATGAAACATTCCTGGACTTGTCAGAGCAAGAATGTGAGTGGGAGGAAATCACCATCACAGGATCAGACGGCTCAGCACGTTTGGTTATTGTGGATAGAAAAACTGGAACCCAGTATGATATTCAAGACTGCATAGACCGCGCTGTCATTGAACAAAAGACGTTAGATCAGTATCGTGCCGGACAACTAACCTTGACCGAGTTTGCTGACAAAATTACCAGCAGGACCAGCAGCAATGAGATGACTATTGCAGCTAGCAGTGTTGATGACATGGTCACGTGTAGCAGCCCCACCCAAGCCACACCATCATCCCCTACTGTTCGTAAACGCCTCAGCAGCATTTCAATTACAGTCTCTCCCCCAGGAATGTTTGATGACCAAAGTCCTGTAGCAGCCATATTTGACGCAGAGACTTTAGAGAAAGTAACCGTTACCGAGGGGCTCAAAAGAGGCATTGTTGACACCCTTACAGCACAAAGACTGCTGGAAGCTCAGGCTTGCACTGGTGGGATCATCAACCCTGCAACCGGTGACCGTCTGTCAGTTGAAGATGCCTTCCATCAGAGTATCATTGATGACACCATGGCTGGTAAACTAAAAGCTTCTCAGAAAGCCTATATCGGTTTTGAGGATGTGAAAACCAAACGAAAGCTCTCTGCAGCTGAGGCAGTAAAGGAGAACTGGCTACCCTACGAGGCAGGCCAAAGGTTTTTGGAGTTTCAGTACTTGACAGGGGGTCTGATAGAACCACACACAGGGCGTCGTGTCAGCATTGAAGAGGCCATCCGGAAAGGCTGGCTAGATGGTAAAGGGGCACAGAAGTTGCAAGACTCTCGCAACCATCAAAAGAATTTGACCTGTCCAAAGACGAAGCTGAAGATCTCCTACAAACAAGCCATGGACAGCTGCATGGTGGAAGAAAGCAATGGAATGAAGTTGCTGCAAGCCTCTTCTGTGTCCACCAAAGGAATAAGCAGCCCTTACAATGTGTCCAACCCAGGATCTCGCTCTGGTTCCAGGGCTGGATCTCGCACTGGCTCAAGAAGTGGATCTCGTAGAGGGAGTGTTGATTATTCCTCCAGTGCCTCCTACAGTTACTCCTCCATCAGTACCGTCTACAGTTGAAATATTATCTCCTAATTCAAATAAAACAACTGCATTATAGTTTTCCTGTTTTTATGGTGTTTTTTTTAGTTAAATGTAGCTGGGTTTTCTTAAAAAAAATTTAATCAGTCTTTTTTTCATTTGTTTATGATTTAAATGTTTGTGATTTTTCAATAGTTTTGGTTTTGATTTTAAATGTTGACTACTACTGACATCCTTGTTGTCCTGATAAAAATTTACCTTGGCTTTGTGGTAAAATGAATTTAATTTCAGTTTGTTGTAGGTTTTTTTTTTTTTTTGGTTTAGGTTCCAAATAACGTCTTCAATACTGCTTTTTTTGTTGTGTTTTGGGGTTATGTTTTATTGCAGATGCATTCATGTTTTTAGAGAATGATTTTATCTAGACTTATTGATGTTTTGTTCAAATTGAAAAAAAAACTAACTATGCTAGTTAACCATAAGCTCTTGCTATCTAAGTAGTTCTAATTTTTTACATTACATTACATACTTGCTACTCTTTTGACACCACTAATGTGCTTTATAAATAATACAATCCCTTTATGTTATTGGTTTATTGCAATATATAATTTTTTTTATTTCTTTTTGTTTTTAATATTACAGTTAACACTAATAATCCCTTGGACCTACAATTGATTGTTTTGGGAATTTTTTTAAATCAAAATTTATTGTATTTTTTTTACTGCATATTCTTCTGTTGTTACTATAAAGACTATCTGCAATATTTAGCATAATTTCAAATAAAATTGTCATTGAAAGTTCTAGTGCATATTTCTGCATCTTTTCACACTTCTTACATGTCAATATACTCAGTGTATCCAAACATCAATAGACATACAAACATTTTTTTGAAGTTTAATCTTACATCTTTGAAGAATTATGTTTTAAATTGTGTCATAAGCATAAATATTATCAGAAGTATTAAAACAAAACTATGAATCAACTCACACAGAGTTAACAAAATTGGAACATTTCATTGCCTTGCTGCAAATCAGACTCAAATATCCAAATGCTGGTTCTATTTAACTTGTGAGTAAAACTAAATTTTAAACATTCAGTTTTACATCAGAAATACATAAGGTTGTTTGTTGCCATCATTCCTATTGAAGACAATTCAACAAGACTTATAAGAACAGAGATTAAAAATAGAATAAAAGCAAGAAATAATGAAGCTTGAGAGGGAAAAACACTAAAATGCAAATTTCAATCAAACTAATAGTTAAGAAATAGCAAATAAATTAGCAAAATTATAGTTTGTATTAGCATCTTCTTTTGAGAGTTGGATTTTCTTAAATCTAGATCAGTCCACAGAGTATTTTTTTAATTTTACATTTTAATAAGTACCTTTTAGAGGTGTGCCGATCGATCGGTCACCGATCATAATCGGCCGATTTCCGTGAAATCGGTGATGATCGGGATCGACCGATCATTGGCTCTGTTACCGATACCGATCACCTGCATCTCATTTCTCAGCCTGTCTGTCCAGCTGGTCTCCTCTTTCCTTCACTGCGCAAACGCGCAGCAACAAATGCTAAGCGATGTGTAACTATAACGCAATGAGTGAATGAGGACGTTTGCGTGTTGCGGCGGAAAATAAAAGCAGGTCAAAATGCATCAACACAACGAAGCTAATAGACATAAAATCAACGACGGAGTTTGGCTACATCGAGTCTCACTGCAGTAAAAAAGATATATGGAGGATCAGACAGCAGGTAAAACAGCGCACAGCTACAAACACTCACCCGGATTAGCATGACGGTCAGAAAGATAAACTAATAACCTGTAAAATGATTTAAGTCTCCGAGCTGCGACGCTGGTTCTGCTGTTGAACCGCTGCTCCGCTACAGGTAGTAATATTTAATATTTAGTCATATTTGACACGGAGTCGCTTCTGCTCCACCCGGTAGAGACTCTCACCGAACCTGTTTAAAGCTGCAGCATCTAACTTAAAAAATACATTTTACATAAGTATTAAAACTTTCACTGTCCTAACATGAGACAGATAATCTCTAAAAAAAATGGATCTCCTCCCTGTTCTGCATAATTACTCCGCTCAGTCAGAAACAGCCAATCAGAACTAGCAGTAACCAGCTAGCCGCTATGCTAACAGGAAGTTTTCATTCAGTAACTCTGGATTGTTTATTGTAATGGATCCTGTTTTTGCCTTTGAATGTTAAGTTTTATACTTGACTTTTTTGTCAATGTTGAGAGGTTTTATTTTGGCTCTTTGCATTATTTAGCTTCTTCAGAGCCTCATATGTTATCAGTCTGTTAAAGGCAGTATTATTGATAGCAGTTCAATTTGCACAATGCCTGTTTAGTTTAGTTTTCTTCTTGGAAAAAGTTATTAAAAACAAGTCTTTGTCTAAATTAAGGTTTTTTCACATAATGTAACGGTAGTGTTTATGATAAAAAATAAATAATAATTATGTGATCGGTATCGGGGATCGGAATCGGCGATCAGCCCTCAGGCGTGATCGGTATTGGTATCGGGAGAAAAAAACCTGATCGGCACATCCCTAGTACCCTTCATACCAAATGCCTTGTTTTCTTCAAGTAATGATAAAATTATCAATACATATTATGTGCCTGATGCAAAAATACATCAGATACAGGCATGCATCTACAGTTTGTTAATATAAGACCAAATTGTCCCAATATGCTGAGTCTACTATGTCATTTAGAGGTCAAGAATACTTATGAATATATGTTCATGTTTAAAAGTACATTTTAATAATACAATACATAAAAAATAAACAAGACTTAAAGACATTTTCAACAATAATATGCCATTTATAAACAGCATTTGACAACATTCAAGTGAAATAAATAGTACATAAAAACAATATCTGATGAATTTTGTTTTTATATTAACACAAGCCATAAGTATCTCACCTTTTTCTGGTTCACACATTCTCCTTTATTTGCTCAAAAACAAAGAGAAATAAAAACATGGTTATTTTACAGGAAAACAAACAAATATTCCATAGCAGGTATAAAACCTGCTGCATAAATAACAAACTATCAATAGAATGTGTCATGAATGCCGATAAACGAGTACATTTCTTGTGTGGATAAAACATCGTTTGTAGTTTTGAGGGACTCCAGTGGGGGGTTGGCTACCAGGGGAGAAGTGATGGTGAGAACACAAATGAAGGGAGGCCTCAGAGAGGGGAGGCAAAGGGAAAAGGGGGCGGGAGTTAGAGGAAAGAGCCATTGCGGCGCGGTGGGAGGAATATTCCCTTGCCAGAACTTGTGGCGGCTTCAGTGGCTACCTGGGCTGGAGGAAGTGAACTGAGCAGAATCAACAAGACGAGCGGAGGTCCAGGAACCAAACAAGGACTTCCATTTTATCACCGAGAAGGGATAAAAAAAAAAAAAAAAAAAAAAGAAGAAGAAGCCAAAGAGAGCTGCGGATTCATTTGAGCGAAAGTAAACCCACCGAAGGGCTTCGGATCACCCCGAGATCACATTCCAGCAGAGCAAAAATGAGTCTCTCACCCCGCACTAAAGCTGGAATGACGGACTAAGGACTCTTTGGACTTCAGTGGACTTCATTCTCTGTCAGCAACTTTGACTGAAAGAGTCCAAATCCTGAGGGGGGCGGAGGAAGAACGCTTTCCTTAAAAGGTAAGTCACATTTTAGGACTCTTTTTCTTGGCAGGGAGGGATTTAAAGTCGCATTGGTCAGTAATTAAAGTTGAAGGACTTCCTGACTTGAGTGGTTTATTTTAAACTTTTCCGTGCATCTATTCAGCCTTTTGCTCAGTCACGTTGGGTGAACTGGGCTATGCTCTCTTCATGCTTCAGAAATGTGTGTGGGCCAAAAGTGGTTTGTAAAGTCAAAGACTTAAGTCATCAAAACTTTATGTATTATGTATGTGTATGTATGTTTGTATGTATGTGTTGTGTGTAGTATGTATGTATGTGATGTGTGTGTGTGTGTGTGTGTGTGTGTGTGTGTGTGTGTGTGTGTGTGTGTGTGTGTGTGTGTTTTTACATACTGTAAAAGTGCCAATGAAAGCATTTGAACTGGAGTCCTTTCAGCTTGGCTGGACCTTATGTTTTTAGTCTACAGTGAATTGTATTTCTTACTGTGGCTGTAATTTGGGGTTTCTTGCTGTTTTGGGTTATGGTGCACCATTATAATGTGAAACATATGGAATAATGCTTGTGAGTGACTTGCACAGACAGAAGCAAAAGGCAATACATTCGCTTTTGTTGCTTGGCGTCTTCTGCCAGGGGCTGTATTGTGGAGGCAAACAGATTTAGTCTTTTTTTTTTTTTTGCTTAAGGTACAGCTGCTTTGTGGTATTTGTGTCCTAAGGGCTCTGCTTCTAAGTCAGCCATTGTGGATGACATCTACAAGTGTGCTTACATCACAGCAGCTACAAACTTTTTTTCACCTGGAGATCAGACAAACACCTGCATCCTTACACCTACCCCCTTTTGCAGACTTTTCTTTACACCAGCAAAAACCTTTGTCGTTCTAAACATTTTACAGATGAAGCTCTTTCAGGATTACCCTCACAGAAAAACTTATGATTAAGGGAAATATATTTTGGAACAAAAGTAAAGCTTTTGTTTTATTTGTTTCGAAGAAGTTGCCGTTCCTGTTGTGTGTTTTCTGACATTAATAAATGTGCCTTGACAAAAGAAACACAACATGGTAATAGAATATGGATTTATTTTGTATAGTTTTACAAAATACAACATTTGAAAGGTTCATTGAGGAAACGACAGCACAATTGTTGTGTCAGTTCAGGTTGATGCTATTACAACAGATATAAATGGAGTAGCATTTATAGCATGTAGTAAAGACTATGCCAAGTGTTTGAGTTTCAAAGAGTTTGGCTTCACATGTCTGAGCTCTGATAAACCCCTTGCCTTTGATACTAACTGTTTTCATGATTTCTACAAGTCTAATCTTAATCTGTTTATACTTTTTACATTACTCTGACTAGTTTTTGTGCATACAAAATGAGTAAATGTCAATTTCCATGCTTTAAACCTGAACATACTTTTTGCCAGATAGACCACAAAGTACTTGCAGCCCACACAAATATTTTTTCCTAATTCAAAGTAAGAAATATTGAAATTTTTATCTGTTCAAATATAAACTAGACATGGAACATCATAGAAAAATTAAGAAAGAAGAGTCATTATAGTCCAAAAGCTATATTCAACTCACTGTAGAGCACCAACATAAAAATAAGCATGTAAATAATAAGGGTATACAATTGCAAAACTGTTGTGGGTTATAGCATTCAAGAAACAAAGTCTTTTTTTAATGCTTGGTGCACACATTTAATTTTAATGTGCACACTTTTTTTTCTGCAGCCATGTAAAAACACAAGTAAATATTTTTTAAGGAGAAATTTGAATAAAACATGAATAAAGATGGGTGTGTGGAAACAAACTACAAGTTGATCTCATGTGATCACTTGTCTTCTGCCATTTATGTTGTCACCAGAGGCATGTTGGAGTGGAAGATTATTCACAAGGAGGATTTATTTATCTAAATTAAATGCAACAAAATAGCTCATGAATTTGAAAAACTGATATGTTTTCTACAGTTAAACTAAATCTGAATTGAGTTTGATTTTGAAAAAAAAGCCTGGCTGGTAGCTTTAAATAAGTAAAAGAATGTTTCCATCCTAATAAAAGAAGGGTGTCGACTTTTTTTTTTTCTTTCTGATAACAAATCGCAATTATAAATACAAGCAACAGCTGAATGAATTATTCTGACTGTGTGGGCTGCCATAGGATTGGCATTGTGCACTGTAAACAACACTGTGATCGCAGAATGTGACGGAGAACCAGAACATTGCATTTTGTCATTGCTTTGTTGCTGCAGGCAATTTGGTTAACATGTGTAAGTCATTAGACAGAGTAGAGATTGTTGAGAAGAAAGGGGAATGAAAGCAATAAAGGGGAAAAGAATGGCAAGAAAGAGCAAAAATGAGAATGGCGGCGTGAGAGTAGGAACCTAATCCATTTTGGAACGCATTCCACCATGACCTTGAGATAGAAAATGGTAATTAGGGAGTACTTGGGAGGTTCCGAGAGCGCACATATCTGCTCTCGGAGCTGAGACCGCTGTTTTTATTCAACATGGCTTGTGAAAAAAAGTCAAACAACTACATAGTAGAGTTTCAGGCTTGCAGAATAAATGTGCTAAAAATACTGCAGACCCACTTCTTTGACTTTTTTTTTCCAATTGCTCTCATGGCTTGTTTATTTCAGTTCTTCAAGCTTGAATGGGTGTCAAAACCACAGCATAAACATACAGAGGCCCTGACAGGAAAAGGCCAGTACAAACTGTGGCCTTGTCCTTCTCTCTGCTGTTACACATCAGCCCTGCCATGTCACAATGAGCATGGTATCCCGCAACATCAAAAAACAGACTCTCTTGAGTCTATGAACAGAGATTAAATTAAAAAAAAAAAAGGGAAAGTAAATAAATAAATAAATAACCTCATCATTTTACGTAGCTTATGGACAAAAAACATAAAACAAATGTTTTATTCATTAAAAACTTCTGCCATTTTATTTGGGTTCTTGGCTAGTAAGAACGCTTATTTCTGCAGGACAAATAAGGAGAAATGTCATCCACATTTCTTACAGATACTTAAAATCACAGTAAGACACTGTACAGCAACCGTCCTGAAGGCAATCCAGACTCCTTGAGGTATTTATGACTCCATTAGTGTTTCTCAGGTTTTCAGGCAAATAAATCAGGAGATCATTCTTCTCAGACCGCAGTGTTCAGCAGTGTTCTGACCTATCCCTGCTTCTTTTCAATTAACAGATTCATTAACCACTAATTTTGACAGAAGCTCCACTGTAACACAGATGACAGCTGATTTTGAAATACAGGCACACTGTATTCTTTCACAGTAGACAAATAACTTTAGTTTAATGCACATATTAAAATTTAGGGGGTGTACAGAGGTTGATTGGTTGCTCCAGTGTTTCAATCATAAAACAGGGGCTTAAGTCAACAGAAGCAATTCAGTTTGAATATTGGTGTTTAAACTGAAGAAACTTTGACACAATCTGAATGCTTTGGACACAGATAATTGCCCTTCATGACAATTTGATTTTGTAGCAAAGTCCATAATTTGATAACTTACATAATTAAAAAAAATAAAATTGTCTGTTGTTGAATTGGACCCCATTTTGCCTTCAGAATCAAGGTGTCAAAACATTCCAGAGATTTTAGTGTGTATTTACATACAGTATCAGTTGCACATCACTGATGGATATCTCTCATTCCACTATATCAAAGAGGTGCACTGTTGGACAGAGATCTGGTGACTTTAGGGGGCATAGGTCTATGCAATTTGCTGTAATGTTCACAAAACTAGTTTGAGATCATTTCATTTTTGCTAAATTGTGCATTATCATATAGTCATTGTGGTCATGAAGATATAGACATTCTGAGTAACAATTCTTTGGCAGATTGTGACATTTAAACTATTCTTAGCGGGTATAAAGGGGCTCAACATGTGCCAAAACATCTCCTCTTGACCATTACATCACCATCAGTATTGAAACAGTGATCTCAGCACCATCAGTGTTTCTATGATGCTGAGATCAAATTTCTTGGTTATAAGAAGTTATTTATTAATCCCTTGCTATGATTATGAAGCAGACTGTAAACTCTCCCTTGAATTGTCTTCGTTGTAATTTGTGCTGACAAAGCAATTGCGCAGGTGCATCGAATAAAGTGGTCAGATAGTATCATGGTCAAAAAATCAAGAGTGGCTTCACTCTTAGTGCACCACTCACATTTCTTTTGCTCCTCCTAACCACATTGGCAACCCTTGTATTTTTCACTTTTGTACTGATCTGCTTGCCATTAAGTACAAGTGTATGAAATGGTAATATTAGAATAGAAGTGGCCCAGATCTGTTTTTCATCATTTAGCCGTTTGACTATGAATGAATCTTGGTAGTATTGGTTGCTTTGCTAAAATAATACATAAGCAAAACAAATGTTTGAATTTTGAAGTTTCTATTTTAATGATGAGCATGACCACAGTTACTTCAGTAAACTAATAACTTGTTAAAGTAGATTACCTCAGCTGTTTTGGTAGATTTGAAGAAACATCAAAGTGGGTACCACAAGACCCATGGCAGTGGGCTATGAGTTGCTGTCTTTTCAGCAACTCAGAATGCAAACTAATTAAAACTACAAACTATGACATGGACAAAGAACATGGTAATCAGAAGCCAAATGTTTTATCTTTCTTTATGCATTTCATATCTAACCCTATAATTTTTCTCAATATACCTGATAATGTCTTATCGTCTAGCACTGAAAATGGAATGCTTAACACACACGCTACTCAATACATCTCTTCATGCATTTAACATGGAAACTGAATGTTTTGAATTTATTTTCAGTGCTGTTCTGGATAATTGGAAGAAAGGCATTTGGAACAGCTTCCAAGTACTGGTCATGCATGTGTAAACGTGGCTGACAGCACCAGCACAGCCTAGTCAAGCACTTACCTGCAGGGTGGTTGAAGGGAGCCAGACACACCCTAATCCCCAACATCCTGACCTTTGGAAACCTGTTTCAGCTTGCTCACCATAGGCCTGGCAACATGTCTCTTGAGTCCTTCTTGCCTTGCTGACACTCTTTATGCCAGCCTTGTTCTCAGTGCCATGGGTGGGCTCTGGATTTGAGAACCTTGCCGTGGCTTACTTTGAGCCTTTGTGAGCTAATGCTGTGCTTCAAGCAAGAAACAAAAGCAGTCAGGGAAAATTAAAGACCAATTATCTCTTAGTGCGTGCTGAAGCAAGTCTGAGTGATGAGTGACAGAAGTGGGGAGTTGCTGTAGAAAAATTAGGGTGATTGCTTTAGTCCCCCATAATACTGTAAGATGTGAAATTAAATTCAGGGATGAACTTAATCATTTGGAAATGATTTGGACTAGGTCAAACAATTAATATAGACCGTGGCATCTAAACAACAAACATGTTGTTTAGACTATTCTATCTCTATATGCAGAAAAAAGCATTTGATAGGAACCTGGGAATTCTTATTTGCAATCTTGAATAATTTTGGTTATAGAAACTCTTTCATAAACTGGTTAAAATGTTGCATGGATCCCCAAAAGCATGTATCAGGACAAGTAACCAAACATAGTCCAGCTTCTGTCTTTAGAGGGGAACCAGGCAGAGCTGCCTACTGTTCTCATTAATGTTCCAAAGGATGGGAGATTTCACAGAACTAAGCCATATTCCACTTTTTTTAAAATAAAGTGTAGGCTAATTTTGCCTGATAGAAAGCTCTGCCCATGCTAGTCACTGGAAGGATTGCTTCAACAAAAAACAAAAGAAAATGTTTTGCCAAAAATCATTTATTCTCAATAATCCCAAACAAACCACAATTTTACTGTATATTGTGAGACTTAGAACCTATGATTTATTATCTTAAACACAAAATGACACATTTTTTAAACACTTTAACATGAACTCCTCTGGCAGCATGGTGCGAGTTTCTGAAAATGACAGTCAGGCCTATCTCCATGCCAACATATAACCATTTGGAATAACTCTACGGAATATTATGACCTTCTATGATCTGAGGTGTAAAAGAATACCTGAAACGTTTATTGCAAGTAAATGCACTTTATCTCTTTTATTAGATTAATTGCACAATATAGGCTCGACAAGAATCGACTTCTAAAATATCAACAAATCTGTCATGAAAATATAGATAGATCCCATTTGGAGTATTATAGTGAAACCCATAATACTCCTGAAAAGAAATCTGCTGATCTTCTTTTTTTTTTCTTTAAAAGATTTTGGTGGCTCAAGTGGCCTTTATTTAACAGTTGTCTCTATACCCGATCGGCTTGCCTGCCTCCTCTGTTATAGTGAAAGTTAATAACATAATCATTCCTCTGACAACACGGCCAGGCCTAAGGTGTAAATGGAGCCAATTTTTAGAAAATATGTATTCTAAACAATTGGATTACATGATTTTGCAGTTGTGCTAATAAGCAGTTGAACGTGATTACCTAACAAAGTAGCTGCTGAGTGAATCATGTGATTCTTACTAATAACTTCAAAACCCTGTGTTCAATTATAAATGTTGAAATGTACTGGTCATGATGTTAGCAGATTAAATCACTGTCATCCTGTTACACCTCCATATCATAGCGGATATGTTTATAAGATACAATTCACCACTCTTAATGGAAATGCAAAGTTCCCCTAAATATTTATTAGTCAGTTCATTAACGTCTTATTAGTTGGCTGGTTTCCTTTAGAATTATATGAGAAGTGGTCTAAATACGGCATTTGTTCCAACAAACCCCGAGGACCAGCCCGTGGCTTAGAGGAACTCAACAAACACACTGTGGAAAAACACAGCCCAGTTTCCATTAGAGATGAGATGACCTCTTCACATGGCCTATTTCATTCCACTCTGCAGGCTGGTTTAAGCCATGACTACACTGTCCCCCATTTATTACTCCCTCACTATGCCCACTCAGAGGGATGGACTGTAGCCTGGGGTCATCTTGCATATAACCAGGGGTGAAAGTAAAGGTGTACGGCAGCCTTTACTTGCATACCCCTAAAAGATTTAGTGAATCAGTGGGTTCGCTGTACAGCAGTGAGTTAACCTACTAATCAGCCTTGACTGATTAGTTTTTCAAGAACAATCTAAAACATGACTTAATAAGTTATTAAATAACTTTTTTCCCATTTCATATTGTTTCTGAACTGTTCGTGCTATAGAGCATGGCTCCAACACTTCAATCGCTGAGGGTTTTGAGTCTCTCGGCATTAGATGACAAACTGAACGGTGCCAGGGCGTTAAGAACGTCCTTATCAAAACATTTGTAACTTTATTAAAGAACAACAACAAAAAAATCAACAAAAACATCAACAATAATAATCTCAGTGATTATTGTTTCAACAAGGTGTTGCACAATTCTGTGCATTTCGGTTCCATTACCAAACCAGCAGAGCAGGAGTTTAAAATTAACTAATCAATCACCGCTGTGTTCAGGGAGGCTTATTAATGATCGTAAAATAAATATCAAGCCTGAAAACCTAATATCCGAACTGAACATTTTTAACATAATCTCTGGTCGGCTCGTGGAGCGCAGGAGGTTGTCATGGCAATGGGTGTGCTTAAATGGCAGAGAGAGACGGAGAGTAACAATGTGTGAGTGGTTTGGAGTTGATCACCTGTTCTGGTTGTTTTACCTTTGTTTACCTTTGTCTTGGTTCATCACAGCCGCTGTAGTTTCTGAACGTTCAATAAACGACAAACTTTTACTAATTACCTCGTTCTTTGTGAGTATAAGTCATTTACAATAAACATCAAACACGGTAAATATGTTTGATTAAGTATTTAACAAAAAAATTGCTTCTACTGTGATAATTATGTGAAATTAAATTAATTGTCTAATATAAAAAATAGTTTGGTGCTGTCGGGCTCAGAGTCTGAGAGGCTTTTCCTTTATGCCTCTTATTTAGAGGAAATATTGATGTTGATGAGACTTTCTCCAAAATAATGACCCTTTTCAACCTTTATGGCTCCACTATTGAAAATGAGGCTGTAACATTCACAAATGACAGTGAAATAAAATCCAGACCAACATCTGATTTGAGGTGATTCCTCTGGAACCTGTTGGAGGAAAAATATCCCAACTTCAGAAGATGTGCTTTTAACCTAACAGAGCTCTGTGGTTCCTTCTGTCAGTAGAGTCAGGGTGAGGAGGCGCCATGCTAGGAAGAGAAGTGGAAGCTGCAGGATCTTCAGAACAAACAGGTCATGATGCTAGGCTACTGATTATCCCTCTGTCTGGACACAGGATCAATAGAACCAGTTTAAAAGATAAAATGAATGGTTATATGCCAGACATGGAAAACTGGGGTGCACTCCATGCCATGATGTTCAGGATTTAGGTCTCATGGCATCTCAAGGTGTCAACATTACAGCCAGTTGGCTGAAGGAAATACAGCTTTATTATGTAGCAATTCAAGAGCTACCCAGCTCTTACATATAGCTCTTATATATAAGAGCTATATACAGGGGATTTCCCCGACTGGGAGCTTAACGCTGAATGTGACAGGCAGCCAATCAGGAAGCGCAGATTCTCCGCCTGCTTTCTGAGGGGAAATTACCTAGGAGAATCCCAAACAGCTGAAACGGCGCAACGCTAAGCCTGGCGGCGGGGCTAGCAAAGCATGGCGGGCCGCCATGCTTATAATACACTGGAGGAAACCCTGCATAAAAAATTTAAAATTCCCTTCTCACCCTCCGCGGGTGGTCTCTCTCTTTCATCCTCTGAGCTCAGGTCCTCTACCAGAGGCCTGGGAGCTTGAGGGTTCTGCGCAGTATCTTGGCTGTGCCTAGTACTGCACATTTCTGGACTGAGATGTCTGATGTTGTTCTTGGGATCTGTTTTAGCCGCTGCTCCAGTTTGGGGGTTTCTGCCTCGAGGGCCCCGATGACCACAGGCACCACTGTGGTCTTCACCTTCCAGTTCTTTTCCAGTTCCTCCCTGAGGCCCTGGTATTTCTCCAGGGCCTATATCTATATATCTATATCTATCTATCTATCTATCTATCTATCTATCTACTATCTATCTATCTACATATATATATATATATATATATATATCAGTGACGTGCGGTGAGGTTCATTGCTGGTGAGGCACTGACTTATGACTTAGACACCGTCCATGTTACTGGACCTAAGGAAATTTCACGCATGCAAATAACGCTGGAAGCCAAAAAGACTAATCTTTTACATGTCATCCATAGCCGCGTTAACTCAGTGAAACTTAAAAATGTAGGTAATAATTTCGTGCTATAATCCACAGCAAAGTGATCTGTACTAGGCAGACTCGTTGTCATAGCAACTGACAACAATGCCACTTCATGTTTTAGGATTTAACACCAAAAAACATTCAAGAATTTTGCACACAGAACAGAACATTTAGTTTGTTATTGTAGAACCTTTTAGGCTTAATGTTTTATTAATAAATAATTGCTGTGGTAGATTAGCTACCGCTTCTACTTTACTGAATTATTTAAACATTAACTGTAGCCCACAAAACGCACATTTAATTAAAAAACTAAACAAAAACATATTATTGCTGTCTTACCTTATGTATCAATGAAATCCATGCACCCCTAATTCTGCACAAAAATATCCATTCATCCAAAGCCAAGTTTATCCTCGGCATGTCTTTTCTACTCCGTTTGAGAATCAAACTGTCTTGAAGTAAAACTTTCAGCTCTGGTGTTGGTCTTCCTTTAGTATCATCTCCTGCCTCAATTGAAAATTCACTTTACAAAACTATTTAAGTGTAGAAATGTAGTCTTTCATTATTGACGTCCGAAGAGAGGAGAAAACAAATTTACTTTACTTATTTGCTGTGTGGCTAGCTCCATGGCTAGCTCACTGTGTCTTACTCTGCAGTTGTGCAGTCACAATATCTGGGATCATGAGCGCCCTCAATAAAAAACAGCGGTGAGGCAAGAGAACTGCCTGCCTGCCTCACCTCGAGTCAGTTCTCTGCCGTTTCTTATCACTCCTCCGCAAACAAAACACGACACACACACAGTTAGTGACAAAAAACACTGTACATTATATACATAAGTGAAATTATGGAAAATCAGTCCATATATTGAATGTTTCTTAGCCATTTTATTGCCGGCGTACAGATGGACGAACATGCTGTCATATAATGGCAGCCAGTGCAGTTAGCGAGCGATTGCGTAATAGCAGGTGAGGCTGAGCTCGCTGTTGCCTCCCCGGCTTCGCTTCTGAGCGTTGAATGGGAAAATGCGAAAATCCAGCGATTTTTGAAGAAAAACTACGGTAATCAGAATTGGTTAAGCTAAGTAAAAAATGGATACTTTATAGTACAAAACCACAGGGTGAAAATAGCAATACAAATGATTTTTATATTCTATATAACCATATATATATGGTTAGGGTTATATGTATTGTTTTCTTTGTCATAGTACCTATATGTTATAAACATATATATATGTTTATAACCTATCTTTCCATCCATCCATCCATCCATCCATCTTCTAGTAAATGTAAATGAAATTGTTGTTGGACATGTCTTCACTGCAGTCGCTGTCTTATTATTATATTTATTTTCATTAATTTTCGCAGACAATTTAATGCTGTGACTATTTTGCCAAACATAAGAAACAAAAGCAGAAGAGCGATCCAGACCTGCATTTATACATAATTTTATTGAGGTCCAGAACCCAAAAGTTCTTGACTTGCGTCATTCAGGAGCCTTAGGGATAAAAAGGCTTCATGATTGTATTTCAAAGGCAGATTTCAAGAACAACTTGGGCAAGAGTTTGGGTCAGGTGCTATTCCGGGATGTAGACGTGTGTAGGAATCTCCACGATGTCAGTAACACAGAGTAACATGTCTTAGTAGGTGTATGTGTGTGTGCAAGTAAAATGCTTGCTACATTTCTGTTCACAATAGTGGATATATATATATATATATATATATATATATATATATATATATATATATTTTTTTTTTTTTTTTTTTTTTTGTCATAGTACCCCCAAAGGTTTAAAACTACTTTCACCCCTGCATATAACTGATGGACACATTCTTTACTGTGTATCATTTTTCACAACAATCAATTTAGGGTCTTTCAAGGAGCATGATATCACAGAAGAAATTAATTAATTAATTAATTAATTAGATATAAGCTTAATAAAATATAATCAGTACTTATGGAAATGATTTTGGAACATGGACTATCAATCAATCTCTTTTTTTTATCATACTAAGCCAAAGTAACTGTATATTCCACCAGGCAAAATAGAGTCTCAAAATCCGATATTGCTGCCATGCAGAACATAGTAATAACTACTAGTAAACCTTTTACATGTTTTGATGGTTTTTTATATCTTCATTATCAATGTCAGCGTTGTAATACTTTTTTGTTGCTAGTAGTAGTTAGTCTGGTCAGGCAGCACAATAATTACCTGATGTGTCCTTCCCAGATCCACGTACTAACTTCAGGAGTAAATGGAACACAACACAACAAACACTAGTTTCCAATCCATTATCCACGGTCAGTGTCCTTTCTAAAAAAAAATTAGAAACATTGCTGTTTATACCAATTATCTCTCCTCCCAGTACAGTTCACAGTGTTTAATTTACTCAGTATTTACAACTAAAGGAAATCCAAGTACAACTAGTTGTACTTTTACCACTGTTTGTAAAAGCATCACTTTTGCAACCAGTGAAAGTTGTAAACTATGCAATCACTGCAATCTATGCATTGATTGCATAGATTACATAATCTATCTAATCAATGGCATAGATTATCACAATCTATGCCTTTGATTGTGATAATCAATGGCCTATAAAAAACACATGTAAATTATAAATGGATAATTCTGGAAAGTGTGAGTGGCATAATGATCCTGTACAAGGTTTAACTGAATAATAAATACTTAATCCAGTTTCAGCCCAGATGATCAAGTCAAATTAAGATTGTCTTTGTCTTAGGATGTGATTAGATCATTGGTTTGAAAATTGTTATTCAGGTCTCAGTAATGTCAAATTTGTAATTTCCAGTATAATCAGTTATATGATTAAAATATAGGTCATACTATATAAAACTAACCTTTTATTACTTTGCACTGTAGCATATGCAGTGCTTATATTTTTAAAGTTATTTACCAGTGCAGTTTATGAATTATGGTATGCGTTTACATGAGTCAATTAAAAATCTGTTGTCTAAATAACAATTTGAGCACCGCACAGCATGAGAGTTGCAGCACAGGGAGAATTGCAATTTGTGATTCCAACGAATTGTAAATAAGTGAACCTTGTCTGTTTCAAGTTGTACTAATCTGCAGGGGGGGATGAACTTTAGACTTCTTGGGATACCCTGTGGTTGCTGGTGCAGTTTTTTGAGTCCTATTGGTTGATAAATGAGGCCTCTGTGGATAGGGCTTGTTTTGGCACATCCCAGAAATTCTCAATTGGATTGAAATATGAAGTATTTAAAGTCTGCGTCAGAGCCCTGGGCTTGGTGTTGTGCACCTCTGCCATTGAGGAAATTAATTGGCACAGAGAGGTACGCTTAATCTTCATAAATATTTAGCAGTTTCTAAAAGGGCTGTAAATTTACTTTAACATGAGTGCCAGAACCCAAGTGGTTCGTTTGTGATAACTGTGATAACTCAAGCAATGCTGTGCTCTTCAGCCATAGTTAGATTGAAACTTGTGGCTGACTGGTTACTATTATGGAAAGATTCTTTATTTTTTTTCCCATTTACATCCTCTATGGTATTTCCAGTCATCTGTTCACATTATCATTTCCAACAGTTCTAACAGTCTATTAGAACTATAAAATATCTTATTCTCTAGCTAATGGGCAGCACGCTTACACAGAGATGCGTAGATAACAAAGCAAAACATCTGTGTGTGGAGTTTGGAGGGGGTGGTAAATGATGACTCATTCTTTAGCGTCTGTACCACCACAGCAGGAAGTTCATGTCCATGAGGTAACTGGGACACACTGCCACAGAGGGATTTACAACTGGTTTCAACTGGAACTCTTTTGTTTTGTTTTTATACTTTGTCACTGTTACTTAATACCATTGTTGTGATACTCCTTTTGCACTGCAGACACGTTGCAATTATCTGTCCTGTGCAGAAAAGGCCTTGCTTAGTATCAACCCGTACAGTACTTGCAACACATTTCTGTTGACTATTGCTGTATAAAGCATTCTCTATCTTAAAATGTGGAGCTGAAGTCTTTTTTTTCCCCATAGATATCTGTGGAAAAGTCAGACACAATAACTGAAGCTGGGGACTTTGACCATCAAATATTGACTTAAGTAAAGTCACCTGCTTAAAATGGGAATGGTGTGAGAGAACTGCAGTGCTTTGTTCTTCTGTGTAACCAGTCTGTATGTTTCTCGAAAGGAATAACAGGAAAGCTTTAAGATGGAGGAGGGATACGAGCTCGACCTCACCTATATCACAGAGCGGATCATCGCCGTCTCCTTCCCTCGGGGCTGCTCTGAGGAGATCTACTCGCTTAATCTGAAGGATGTCACACGAATGCTCAAATCCAAGCATGCAGATAATTACCTGGTGAGTGTCGATTACCCTTAACAATTAGAAGAAGACAAATGCAAGAGTCCACATCGCATTGATCTGAACTAGCTCTAATAGGTTCTTATTGGATGAAGGTATTGATCTCAGATCGCACCGTTACTCATGCTAAGAGTTGGAATTAAAGCAGAAATCAGTGAGATGTTGTTGTTAGTCTATGGTTTGTTGTTTTCTTTAGATTATTAACCTGTCAGAGAGAAGACATGACCTCACCAGAATGAACCCAAAGGTAAGGATATACAGCATGTCGTTTCTGCTTGATAATATTTTCTGGAAAAACCAGGCCAAGTAAAGGAAAGAGTGGCATGTGTTAATCATAAACTGTGATTTTTGTAGACTTTGGACACCGGTTGGCCAGACCTACACGCTCCTCCGCTGGATAAGATCTGCACCATCTGTAAGGCCATGGAGAGTTGGCTCAATGCCGACCCGTTACATGTGGTCGTTATACACTGCAGGGTAAGTGTGTACGCAACATGGAGGATCACCTGTGTTTTTCAGTTTCTGATTACAAAGTTAGAATACTCCAGATCTGACCCCATCAAAAATTTCTCAACTGAATTTATCAGTTATTAAGCAAATTACTCATTGTGTATTTTTTTGTACCCTTATTGTTTTTTTTTTTACAAAATAAATGCAGCAAGATTAAGAAAAATACCTTTTCTTAGACACATAAACTTAAATCAGCTTACCCTTTAAGTATTCACCTTTACATACATTTGTGTTTTTATACTTTGCTGGCATCAGTGAGAATGTCAATGGAAAATCCTAATCTATTATAGATTATGTACAATGATTTACAATTCATTCTACTGATCTTGAATATATATAATATTTGATATTTTTTAATGCAGTGTAGTACTATAATACGAAAATAAAACAGTCACATTGAATGAACAAGGTTATTCAGATAAATGTTTAGCTTTCTGTTCTTTTAAATACTGTGGAATTGCTTCAGTATGGTTATTAGTTCTACATCTGAATATTGGACAATGTTATTTTGTTTCTTTCTCTTGGTGAATGCAGTACAATCTTTCAACATATTCTTGCTTCAGTGTTAAGAACTCCAACATTAGAATGCTGAATTGTTTTTTTAATGTGGGCCTGGGTTACTTGACACAGTTGGCAAATGTAATAAAATTAGTTTTAACCCTTGTGCGTGGGAGGACTGAGGCAAACGTAGAGGACTGTGGTTTTACATGTGTAAAACTTGTATCATCAGATACACACGTAAAACTTGTAGCCCATTTGTGTTTACAAATGGGTTGGACCCCAACCCAAAGGTTAACAAGGGTTAACTAAGTACTGCAAAGAACTTCTTTGCTGTTTTAATAACGTTTAAATTTAGCTTGGAACTAAAAAAACTTAATGAAGCTTATAAAGATGGAAAAATTTGTAAAAAATAAAAATAAAAAATAACTCAAATAAAAATATTTTTGGTGTATTTGCAGCCCGTAAAAGTAGAAATACCACATGTGCTGAATCATCCTATGTCATATTTTGTTTTTTCGCAGGGTGGCAAGGGTCGAATTGGTGTCGTCATTTCCTCCTTTGTGCATTTCACTGACGTGTCTGCCAGGTAACCACAACCCATGTTTTGATTTCTGTTATGTTACTATAATGGTCTTCTTTTCCTTCCCCCTGAAGCCAAGATTCATCATAACATATGTGCGTTCATGCTTTGTTGTCGATGAACAATGAACCACAACCATTTCTGCAGACTCATTTTGTTTAGACCATAGCCAATGTCATTGCTGGACCACATTTAATTTATATGCTTCCTTTAATTTTGGCTTAAGGTGATTTGGAAAAGTGACTCACAAGTTTCCTGTTCCAGAATCAAAAGAAAACCACATGATTTGATCCATGAATCACCCTGGATTGAATTGCATGATTCAGCTCTGAAGCATGTGTTTACCCTGTGATATCCCACGGCCAGAGTGTTGGTTTCCAAAGATGTATTTCTCAAGAACAAGGCCCATTTTATTCTCTGACGAACATTGCTGGAAAAGACAATTTGAAAAGAACTGATACTTCAGGGAACTGAAGCATCATTTTTCAAACTGTTGGTTGATGGTTTGAAAAATGACAGATTTTTACATTTTAAGAAAATGAATGAGATCAGGAGTAATCTTTCTGAACCTATAAAATCAAGAATACTGAGGTACAAAAATATGTGTCTTTTGCATTCCTTGTTCTTGTGCATGATTTTATACTACTATCATGCTCAAAATAAATACAAAATAAAAAAAAAACTAAAAAGGTGATTCATATCCTTTACAATCAACTAAACAACACACTGAAATCATAAGGAGTATGTATAATAAAAAATACTTTAGCTGTAAAGATATCCACTCTCTAAATGGTATAGTCTGTTTTTATTCTATTACAGCACTGAGTCAGGATAGCAAATACTGGCAGCATTTCCTCACTTTGCTCCATATCTATCGGATTGTGAGAACATTTAATGCTCACAGCTCTTTTCAGATTTTCTCTGGAAATTGAAATTAGGTTGGGTTTAGCTAAACTATTGCTAAGCTTCAAGTCTATTGATTTGGTTGCATGCATTAGATCATTGTCGTGTTGAAAGATGAATCTACTGTTCATTAATTCTGAACATAGTCATGAGAGGGTGCTTGTACTTATACTATATAGTATTTCTATAACAGAAACATTTCAGTTTGTTTTTCAAATTGAGTTTGTAGTCATTTATAGGGTACATTTAAAGAGGAAAAGCCTCTAAAATGATGGATTTTTCCATTACCTTTATCAATCACAAAAATCTGGAGGTATATACTTGTTTTAAAAATTCAGTCTGGCTTTCTCCTGCACATGGAAAGACACTGTTGCTTGAGCACAGGTCACCATTTGATTAAGCCGGTTTCTAATTTAAGCTTTTGCCCAACTGAGAGAGAGTGTAGCTCGCTGGTCTGAATGTAGATGTCATAAAAAAAGGAAAAGAAGATAAAGAGAAAGAGAAGTGGAAAGAAACAAATTAAGAGGGAGCAGAGGAAGGGAAGCAGAGGTCTGGTTAAAATGCGGCGGGGTCTATTAGCTTTAGGTCTGTCTGAATAAACCAAGCTGTGCACACACTCGGGCCTCTCTGTCACTCTGTATTTACTTAAGGCTGATTCTCTTCCTCTCTCCTGGAATCTCCTGTCTCTCAACTTACTTTCCCTGTTTTCAGACGTGAGTGTGTGTAAATGTCTGCCTTGCTCTAACTGAAGCGAGTTTGGGTTAGCACTATTATAGTCCAGAGTGTAATCTCTCTCTCGAGTCATAATTACCTAAAGTGTTTAGTGCGTCTTTCTGTCTCCCTCAAAGTGCTGATCAAGCATTGGACCGCTTTGCCATGAGGAAATACTACGATGACAAGGTCTCAGCTCTGATGACACCTTCACAGAAGCGGTAAGACCCATAACAGAGCTGTACCCTTCCATTCAGAGGCACGGAGGGGCCACGCCATGTCCTGTTTGACCCAATATGCATCTCCCTCCAAACATTCAGGTTTCTGACCCACCTTGATCCATAGCACAGCACACAGTCAATGCCTTTTAGCTGAAGGGCATCCGTTGTTTAAATAAGAAAAGGGTCTCGTAATGACTTGATGTAATTCTAACATTTTGTGATTCATCACTGCTAACAATATTGTTTCATCTACCCATCTCACCCATGAATGTCTGTCAAAACTTTCAGCAAGATATTTTTCATCTGTGGAGGTTGTGAATAACTTTTCTATGCTATACTTCAAATTTATTTTGAAAACTTATTTCTTCTCCAATAATGACAACTTTAATTCAGCAACTAACTAATAGTGCTAATCTCTTCTTGCGCTGTGGCAAATTCTAACTAAAAAAAAAAGTATGCCATCAATTATTGAATGTTTGCTACCAAATATATCAGTTTTTATGCTGAAGATCAAAAGTTTTTATTGCCTTAATAAAAATAAAATTAAATGACAAAAACTATAATCTTTGATCACAGACCGATCTACCAGCTATCACATTCATCTAAATAGTTGTAGTACATAACATTGAACATCCTTTTAGATTCAGGAGCAAGCCTTTTTATATTATTCTAAGAAAACTATTATAAGCAGGATTTATTTTAAGTTATGCCCAACGTTTGTATTAATAGTTCAATTTGGCTAAATCACTGCAAGTTAACTGTGGCTGTATAAATATTTTTCTGCACTAGTAACCACCTCATTGTGTTTTGATGGTTACTGATATTTTCAGGTGACACTGGAAACTATTTAACTGTGTTAAACCATATAGAATGGGTAGATGTGCACCAGAGATTAAATTAAGCCAATGTCCCCTTGAATTTCTCTCCAAAAATAGAGAAAAAATTGAAAAGAAAATTGGTATACATGAAAAGGATAAAAAACTACAAACTCCCAGCATTTCTTTACAAACATCAGCCATCATCAAATAGTTTCATTCTCCTTTATTAGTGAGGTAAAAATTTTGGTAATTTTCATTCATTTTCTTAACTAAATCTATGACGAAAAAAATGTTGAAACCTAAAGCGTATTTTGTCATTCTATACAGGCATCACATTTACACATTAAGGGATTTGTAAATAAATTCTGGTCCAAGATCAGACATCTGACGACTTTAATGATGCATCAGACGTCTGCAAAATTAGTGAACATCTAATAAAACTTTTATTAAAAGTTAAATTACTCTTGGAGTAATTAAGGATAAGTGGGTAATTTATTGGAACCCTGTGTAATGTACATTCCTTCCGCTCTCTGCTGCATGATTCAACGTGTTTTTGTTGTGGGAAACCTCCTAATAATCTTGCTGAATGTTAATCTCTTCACCTTTGCATTCTCGTCAGGTATGTCTGGATCCTCAACAGTTTACTAAGTGGCTCCATGAAGATCAATGCCTCACCTTTGTTCCTTCACTGTGTCGTCCTCCATGGGATCCCAAACTTTGAGGCTGTCAGCAGAGGTTAAAGTCATACTGCTTTATGAAAATATCCACCCACCAGAGTCAGGGAAATTACAATGAAAGGGTTAAACATAGCCACATCAGAGTCTTATTTGAACTATATTCCTATTTCTTTTTTTTTCCAACACACTTGTATGCTCAGGCACATGGACGTTGAGTAAAAAACTTAATCCTCTCCTAAATTCCATGTTCACAACAGAGCACTGGGGATTCTTTCATTTTGAGGTGCTCAGGTGGAAATTACTGTTTTTGCTCATTTCATTGAACCAACAAGAAGTCGTCATACATCTCGGAGCTAAAATCCTTCTCCCACAACAACAGCTTATCACACTTCAGCCCTCAGCAAAAATAATGCCCAGAGGTCATGTTATCAAAGTACCTTGAAAAAAACATTAATTGCAGGTTTTTCTTTGTTTTTTCTTTTGTTGTGTTCAGTGTGTTGCCCATACATCAAAGTCTACCAAGGAATGCAAGCAGTGTACTCCTCTGGAGTGTAGTAAGTCACTCAAATTAATTTCATGCTAATTTTAAGTCAATTTAAGTAACGGCTTCTTCACGCCATCTCACTTTGACCTGTTGTTTTTGTTCAAGTCACATTGGTTCAAATCACAGGGATCATGTTTGTATCAATCTGGAGCCTGCCCAGCTCCTGAAAGGGGACATCATGGTAGGAAAAAAAAAGAGAGAGAATAAGACATGTTCACAAAGATAGCAGGCTTTAATATTGACTGCTGTAATCATGCTGATTTCTTCCTTTCTTTTTGTTAGATTAAATGCTATCACAAAAGTGATGTAACGTCAGAACGCGAGGTGATTTTCCGGCTCCAGTTCCACACGGGAGCAGTACAGGGTTACAACCTGATATTTGAAAAGGAGGACATGGAGAATGCCAACAAAGGTACACCTGCAAAAAAACCCTCTAAGAACAGGCCTCAACCTGTAGCTCCTAGTAAACAGCAGCTCTTCTGCTTCATAAGGTCCCAACTAAACTCAGACTGGACACAGATTTTACTAGTAATTTTTCTTGTGTTGTGAAAGAAAGACAGTAGAAGAATAGAAACTTAGGAGATTTTCCACTTTTGAATGCCTAAACAATTCCATCATTCCTGTGTTTGCTGTCATTATAGATCCCAGATTTCCAGATTACGGCAAGGTCGAACTTATATTTTCTGAAGGACCAGAAAGAATTCCAGGTAAGTTTTGTTTGAGCAGTTTATTTGTTTATTTTTTAATTATTATTTTAAATAAGCAAACACTAGCTTGATTAGTTAGAAAGGTAGACAGAGTGCCCTCTTAATTTTCCCTTCCGTCCTCCTCGCTTTGCTCCCCTGGTGAGAGGGGATGTGGAACGCCACAGAGGGGAAATGTAGTGTGAAGTGTGTGCTGACAGAGAGGTAAAGAAACACAGCATGTGCTGTCCTCTGAACCCAACTGGAAAGAAACTATGTGGCTCTGTCATTCACTGTGTTATGTACGCCTATGTGCCTAATTTGTTAATATGATGATCTCCACATACTGGAGTTGCTCGTAAAGCTACTTTTGATAGTAGTTTTTACTGAATTTAGTTTGGTGGAAAAAGAAAAACGAGACCCTTTCAGATAAACGTTTATTTTACTTTGTGAAGAGAAAGTGTAGTACGAATGCTTAACTTAGCAATGCAATAAAAAATAATCACTCAACCTTTCTGTTTTTACTGTTTGCATTTTTTTATTTTTTTTTACCTTGGTGATGGTAAAAAAGAACCATCTGTTCTAGTTGGAAGTTGCAACATTAGCACTAGTCTTGTAATCCTATTTCCTTGTTCCATTTTTCTTATTTTTTTGTGTTTTAATTTAGTTTTCGTAATTTCCTATTGATATTCACTGACTTTTGTGTTTTGCATTTACGTGAGGTGTGTCTTTAATACATATTACGTAGCCTTTTAGGTTCTTCAAGAGTATGGATTTTGTTTTCAGGTGCTGACAGGTGGCAAAACGGACCTGATGTTATAGTGGATTACAACACAGCAGATCCTCTGACTCGCTGGGACTCGTACAAGAACATCTGTGATGGTGAAGGTACAGACGCTATGCTGCTTTAGATGTAATTTGACTCAGAAGACGTTATTTCATCTCTAAGGTCTACAATGATGATTCACCTACTGAACTCGAAAATTATTGGAAATTTCATGAATGGAGCCCGAATCACAGGTGCTATTTTAAAATAGTTACTGTTTTGCATAAACAGTCACACTAACCCCTTTTTTTCCCCCAAAAAAATAGCCCAAGCTATTTATGAATAAGCTTTCACACCAGTGACACTAACATGGTTTATGTAACCCTTTTTAAAGTGGTGAGAAAGGGAAGTGTTGTTTTTGTGGAAAGCAGTGTTGTTTCACTGGGAATGCTGAGTTCAGAGGAAGAGCCGAGGGTTCTCAAGAGATTTCTTCTTTGTTGACTCTTCAAGTTAATAGGGATCCCACACATGTACAAATTCTCACTCATGGACACCCACATGCATATATGTGTATATATAGTTATATACACATATGTATTTAGAGAACCACCCTGTCGGAGCGTCTTGTCCTCGTGTGGTTGTCGCTCTCCACTCAACCACAGCATTCACAACAACCTCTCAGAATAGAGCTACATGGTAGTAACATTAAAACCCCAAATCCACCCTTTCCCCGTGTTCATTGAGTGTTTTTATAAGCCAAGCTTGACTTGATGAAAACAGTCAGCCTTTTTTTTTTACTTTCATTTAAGAAAAAAAAAGCAAAAGGAAAAAAAACAAGCACGTCCACACAAGTTTTAACGCCAGCTTCTGGGATTGCAATAAAAAGAAAACCACAGAAATTTAAGAATTCATCAAAGGAAAGGAGAGGCATCAACAACAGAGCTTTTCTATATCCCGACTCCCTTGATTCCACAGCATTCATGTGGGATGTTTACAGCTTTGTTTTCGCATGTAAACTCGAACATATGAGAGGAGGGATGGAAAACTTTGCTGAAATTCTGCATCTACTTACCAGAAGAGCTCACCCCGAACCAGTTTGCTTCAAAGACACTCTCACCTAGTGACATCTCCGGAGGAGGAAGTCTGGAAGCTGTTTGACACCTTAGTGATAAGGTTGTGAGAAGAAAACGTTATTTACCTCAGTGTCTCTATTTTAATTGGTAGAGTGTGTTTGCTGCAAAGTGAGAATTAAGATGATTGTTGTTTGGTTTAGTTTATTTTTGAACTGGCCGGCTGTCTTTGCTTAGTATCGCCACGAACCTTGCTTCTAATTTGTCACTATCTTTTATAGAGGGAATGAGATTTGATTAAAAGTTGAGTTAATATTGTAACGCATATATAAAAGTCTGACTTTTTTTTGTTCCCCATTCAACCTAGCTAACAAGATAAGTTACATCATTAGATGAGTAAGCAGAAAATGAAAATTGGCTCAGGCGGTGCCACTGAAATCTAAATAGCTGTAGAAGATATTTCTGGAAATTGAATGTGCCTTTTGAAGTTCCCTCTATGGTTAGTGTAATTGCTTCAAAGAAGTGATATTATATGATCACGCATTACATTACATTTGGTGTTTTTGTTGAATTCTTTAGGCTTGCATTTTGAGTAAAAGTCTAAAACCGACTGCATTGTCAAATTATAAGCAAAGGTGACAAAAATACTCAAAGTTCTCAAATCCTGAAATTTACTCAAATTGAATTTGTCTATTCTGCGTATTCTCTCAAGTTGTGCTCTCATTTAAAGTTGAGGAAATGTGTATTTTCCAGGAACTTAGTTCCACTTCATAGCGCAGTGACATACCGTCGGTTTTTAAAAATGCTGTAAATAAAATGTAACCTCAAACAAATTTGACATCTTAACTTCATTCCTTGAAATTGGCCTCTATCAAATTTCCTGCTTTCCCACAACATTCTACCTCCAGCAAGTCATCCAAACAATGTTCATCCATTATTCCATTTGCAAGCGTTCTAAAGAATGATGGACTGAGTAGTGGTTCATATGATGAGCTCAGCAGATGTTCAGCTCCACCAAGTGTTTGCTAATTGCTGCTGCCGCTAGTTTGATGGAGCTGGGGGAGGGGTGTTCTGTTTGTTGGAAGCTTGGCTGGAAACTTCACCTCCATGTTGGAGCTTTTGTTGAAATAAGCATCTCTTTGTATGTTCAAGCATTTAAACATCCCTGAATGGCTGCCATGATTTTATGTAACACCCCATCTGTAAGTCATCGTTCATGTAATGCACATTCTAAAAGCACGTGTATAGTGCTTCACAAAAATATTCAAAATGGAACGTAGCATGGAAAGGTACAAGCGATACAAAAAGTTACAAGCACAAACCTAAATGTGTTTGGCTGGGATTATATGATAGACAAAGTCATAATGGTGCGTAATTGTAATGTGGAAGGGAAAAAAACGACACATTGGTGGGAAGGTTTGGCAGGAAGTTGAATGAAGTTAAATGCAATGCAATCCAAGAAGATAAACAGCTAGAGGCTGAAAAAGATTTGGGAGTAGTGTTGGAAGTTCCAGACCTAAATCCAATTGTGAATCTTTGGTAAGACTTGAATGTTCACAGACATTGTCAATTCACTCTGTCTGAGCTTAAGCTATTCTGCAAAGAAAGACGAGATAAAAAGATAAAAATAAAATCTCTCCATAGATTAGGACTTTAAGTCCATGGAAAAATAATGGATTGCAATATTAGGGTTAGGGTTAGTAGGGCTAATATTTTGATGAATATTTCAATGACCCCATTGATTGTGATTAATGATAATCACAATGACATCATTCTGGCGGAACTTGTGCATCTTTGTTTGTCAAATTTGTTTTGGGTGTATTAGTTTGCATCTACAAAACAATAACAAAATGCCACTGGCCAAGTTAAACTTTTTACTTCCCCTGTCTACGAATAGACAAAGCACATTAGAATTTTTGGGGGATATTCAGAAAATATTATTGTCTTCATTATGTTTTTGACTCCTACTTTTAGTGGAAAGGCAAAAATGGTTATAAACGAGACGGAACAGAGAGGGCTGGGTAATTGCATAGTCGTACCCAACCAGACTTCCTAAAGCTAGAGCAACTTACGGAAGAGTTGTGGTTTTTCTTCTTTCTGCACTGTAATCGGTGGATATTTTTTAAAGGACTGACAGCACCATAATAGCAAATGTAATAAATAGAAGAATGCAGAAATTAGTATTTTTTTTCTCCAGATCACAAGCTTTTAAAATACTTGTGAAGCTATGGCTGCATATTCAGCGTAAGCAAAATGACTTAAATCTGTTTGTTCAAAAACAGTTCATGATCTCTAACAAGGCTTTTTTATGTTTTTATCCCGTTTTGTGCTTTAAGGCAGATAATGTGTCTTCTTCTGACACACGAGATTGAGAGGAAAAACAACTTGCCTGCAATTTTTCATGAAAATAGCTCTGGGCTCCTGGCAGAAGTTAATCTTTGCCTTTAATTACAAAGTGTCTTTTTTACAGAGTGGATATGTCTTGAGCTTCAGGAATGTTGTTTTCATCCTCTGTCTTCTCCCCAACCCCCATCCCTTTCTCATACGATATATCGCTATTTTGCCTGCCTCCTATTCCTTCTTTTCCCCAGTGGGGTAGTCCCGTAAAATAGAGGCGAGAGGTCGGGTTACTCGTTTCCTCCAACCCTGTTCAGCTCAATAGCTCCGCCTCACTTGTTTACATTCCTTTGCCCTTACATGGAGATTTCAAACCCCTTATCCCCCCCACCAACACCACCTCTCCTCTGTAGAGTGCAAATACTCTCACCTTCACAGCAGAAAAAGAAAACCGGCTAACTTAATGAAACTTTGGAGATTTGCCTTCCGTTGTCATCCACATGTTAAGAGCCACATTTGTTCCTCGTGCATCTGCATGGCTTGTCCTCCTTCCCATGCTTGGCTTCACCTGAGAGCTTGAATTTCTGAAATTCTAACCTGGCAAGGAAAGTGAAGGTAAGAGATTTTCCTCTTGAAGTCGATGGGTGGCCATGAAGGAGTGCATGGTTGGGGGGCAGTGCAGGATGTCAGAGTTGATGAAGGAAAAAAATGGCAAGAATTGAGGTGAAGAGGTTAAATGCCGGCTTACGCTTTGCTAAATGGAATGTCAGGAGAAGGATTTGTTGGAAAACTCCCGGCAGAATAGGCCTGCGCTGAGTTTTATATTTAAGTGTTGGAGATGGGATGCAGATTTGTGTGGGGCCCAAACCATACATAAAAGTAACCTTTGCGGGAGAAAAGAAGGGAGGGAACGGGGGAAAGGTTTTATCATGCTTGTCAGTTATTCAAACCTTCTAGTCATAGTTTTTGGGAAGTCAAGCACTTAAAGTAGTAGCTTGAGACAGAAGGCATAGGAGTTAAATTCTAGCTCCTTTTTGTTGAGGCAGAGTAAGAATGACAGTGAGACAGTATCTTTGTTAACTCTGCATTTGAAGTTTTTTTATTTATTTTTTTATCTGTAGCATTTGAGGATTAAGAAGGTTGTTTGGACATATGCTCAGGGTCAAAGGGCAAGGGAAAGTGAGAGGAATGCAGCCCTCTAGTCATCTAAAACTTGCGGGAGCCTGTGCAATATTTGACATTGTATCCATGACCTGACTATGAAGGGCAATACTGGCCATCACAAATGTCCTGGCGTTACTTGAAATTTTGGCATTTGACCTGGTGGTCTGATAATAATGGAACTGTGGGCTATGTTTGCTTTACATAAAGAAGAAATGAAAGGAGAAGATAAGTAGGTTGTTTCAGTAGGGTTAAATGATTAATTTGTTTTTCCCCTTCCAGTATTTTAAATGGAAAGCTTAGGGTTTTTGAAATGAGGTTCTGTTAAAAGGTCATAAGCAGTTAAAACCATTTATTCAGTGGTGAAATAAGTAAGCTAATATTAAAACATGCCAATAGCATAAGACAATCTCTGTTATAGTACGTATCAAATGAAGCCGCCTTATTATTTCTGAAGGACGAAGGTGAACATTTTTTTTTCTTTACATTGACTGATCTCTATCGACAATTCAAAGAAAAATTTGTATGTATCTAAGAATTGAAAAGACGGCATGAATTCAAGAGCTCTGAGCCAATTTTCAACACCAGAACATCCAGGGATACAACTTAAAATTTGCTTTACTTTCTGTTACTTTTTCTGAACAACTTAATGCTCTGCACCAGCCATTCTGACAACAATGTGTAAGATGCAAACAAAAACATTTAAAGCAACCTGATCCGATGAAGTGTGCAATGCACCACAGCAAGGCTCCTTAGTTCTTCTGGATTAGAACCAGAACCAAGCTTCATGACATGAAAATGTCAAGAGGGGCTGATCAGCCAATCAGACACTGACTTATTATATTATAAGACGTATGCCACTTTAAATGACAGATTAAAAAAAGAAATAAATTATACTACTTTTCTAAACCACATCCTTTTAGGCTCTAGTGAATAAAAGTGTCAACAAACTACCAGTTAGCCAGAACATTGTCTCGTGACATCAACAGTTTCAAACACACAATTTTTCTATTGGAATAAAAACAGTAGTTTCTAAAGCTGCCTGTTTTGAATATTAAATGTTTAAATAAAATCAATATTTAAAGAAAGTTTGACTTATCAAGGTATTCATAACCTACTTTGAAGGTTATGAATACCTTTGAGCACCACACTCATCACGGTCATACAAATTTTGGAGATAAGAAATTATTACAACTATATGTAAAAGGTCCCGGAAGGAAATTTGCATGGTTCGGAGCAAATCAGTTAAAATAAGTGAAGTTAAAATTGTCTTGTTGGCAAAACTAGCTAATCTGAATAATACCAAATCAAGATTCAAAAACAGTTATCCACCTCAGGTAAGATATATATATATATATATATATATATATATATATATATATATATATATATATATATATATATATATTTTTTTTTTTTTTTTAACAGAGCCTCACTTCAGACATCCTGAACTATTCTGATGACTTGGTTTCATGTCCTGTTTTAAATGTTGATTTTATGAGTTGAGCTGTGATTCCTGTTGTGTCCCTGTCTATTGCAGAATATGACTGTAGACGTTTGATGGAGTCTTGTCTTTGTGAGTCCCCCTGTTTGTCTTGTATCTGCGTGTGACCATACCAGCTGACTGTATGAAGCTGCAGCATCTCTTCTGTTTTGCAGCGCCACGCTCTCAGGGCCTAATCCAGGACAAAGCAGCTAGCAAGAGGAGCGCTGTCTGTGGAGAAGCCACGCTGGGAAGAGGGACCCGCACAACCTCCGCCACCTCCAGCCCTGACCATAGTGACCAGGCCCTCTCTGTGAGCAGCGACTCAGGCTTGTCCAGCACGTCTCTGTGGGCAGAAAGACAGACACCTGTCACCACCACCACCACCACCAGCAGCAGCACCACCACCACTGTGAGGGCTAACCAGGGACCAAGTCCACAGGAGAAGGTCCAGCTGAAGCAGCTCCTTAGCGGTTTTGGTCTCGAGGATCCCTCCCTGGATGAAATGGATGACCCAGGCCCTAAGTTGGACTTGAAACAGACACTTCCAGTACAGTTGCACTTTAATGGAGACACCCGACCCCGAGAGAGAGAGACGGACATCCTTGACGATGAAGTCAACACAGGTCATGATCTGCACAGTTTGGACAGTCTGGGAACTCTGTCGTCCTCGTGCCACAAGAGCAGCCAAAACTCCCTTCTTTCGGACGGGTTCGGGTGTCCTGGATCAGAGGATCATCACAACCAGCACCACTTACATCACACTGCACCTCAACAAATGGATGATTTTGAGAGAAGAACCTTTTTGAGCTCCAGAAGCAACTCTGTGGCTTCTTCTAACCCCAGCAGTGCCCCTACACCAAAGCAGCATGTTTACAGACAGGAGAGCTACTCCACACAGTCCTGGGTTCGGCAGCAGCAGATGGTCGCTGCGCAGCAGTTTAACTACATGCCCGAGGATGGAAATGAGACAGAAAGGTATTCTGGGATCAAATCTGGGAGCGGTTCACCCAAAGAAAGTCTGGCCAACCAGCCACAAAACCACATCAGGGACACAAAAATGGAAAGTGTCAAGAACACAGTACCTCACAAGGAACAGCCAACCACCAATAATAACAACAATTATAACAAGCATGATGACGAGATAAAATCCCTAACAATGGATATTGATAACTCCATTGACCAGCTAAATCAGCTGATCATGGACCTGGATCCCATGTTTGTGCCTAGATCGGGCTTCAGCAAGTCCACCAAGAGGGACGGCGGGACACAGTTCAACGGCTCAGTCAGCAAAAGTTCAAACAGCATTGATGTCAGATTCAACGATTGTAACACAGCAACTCTAAAAAACCCACCACAGACAGGTAAGATAGTCAGCCTGGGTGTTCTTGAAGTCTCATCAGTGAATGAAATATTTAATGAAAGTAGAGGAGTTAGATAATGGGGTTTGTGTAGTCTGAGGTTGAAATTGGTGTGCAGGGCTTTCTGGAATAGTGTGTGATTTGGTTTATTTGGTAACATTGGTAAATAGAAAAGGGTAAAATTGAAGATTGTTGAAGACTTTTTCCTATAAAATGTTTTCTAAAAGTCACATACTTTCATTGTCCATTGTCCATTCAACCATTCCTTTGTCCAGACATTTGTTCATCTGTTGATTAATTCACCCATCGACTATCCATTAATTCATCTATCTATCTGCCATCCATCTGATGTCTGCCTATTGTATCTTTCTGTCTGTAAATCCATCCTGTTGTCCACAGTTCTTCATACTATTTCCTACGTGCCCATCCATCCATTTGTCTGTATGTACCTCAAGTAGGAGAGATACTTACTACGTATCTCTCCATCTTCTGTTCATCCTTACTTTTATCTAGCCATCTATTAACTCTTCAAATGTCCTTAATCCATGCATTTATCCTCTGTTGAGTATTTTTTGTTATTAAGACATCCGTTCATCCCTCTGCACAACAATATATTTACCATTCATTCAATCTTCTGGCCAATTAGCAGTCGTTATTCTTTCTTCCTTCAACCTTTCCCTCCCCTCCATTATGCAGGTGCCATAACCATTAAAAGTTTTTTTTGTTTGTGTTTTTTACTTATAATTTAAAAATGTCATCTTCAGGTAAAAGATATAAGAACTGAGTATAAGAATAGCTTTTTTGGTAATCAAAGGATGATTGAGCCTTGTTCTCTTGTTTTTCCCTTCCAGCATGTTTTCACGACAGAAATGGTAGGGTTCCTGCCAGAATTTCAGATTTTGTTTTGTGAGGGAATAGTTCTGTCCAAACTTGTATGTGCAACTAACTGAGTGCAAGATCAGTAAAGGTGCACAAAGAAAGAGAAAGCAGCTCTTTATCGGTCTTTGTGAACACCTCTGCTGAACTTTGATAGTAGAGACTAAATACTTAGCTTATGACTGAGATTACATTTTCATAAAAAAATTGTTACTAGTGTATTATTTTGAAGAAAAAAATACAGTTATGCATTGTAAGCACTTTCAAACACTTGCATCTGAATTAGATACCTGCCTGTTATATCCATACCGAAGAATAAAGTTTGCCATCTTGTTTCCCATGCATCTGATACCATCAGTGTTGTGAAAAAATAAACAATTAGATCAGAGTTCTTTTTCACTTTTTTCCCCTTGCTAAACCTTATCAGACCAACTTAAAGAAACATTTTATCATTTAATCAAACAAAGTTTGTAAAGTTTATATCTGTCCTGTGCAGAGTGTACTCCTTCTGAATTAGATTAAGCCCAGGTTATAATGTAATAAGATGTTGACTGAAGAAGGTGCAGTCAAACAGAAACCCAGCCATGCAGAGAAAACATGGAAAGCTGTGTAACTTCATGAATCATAGCTTGCAGTTGCAGAAGAGGGCGGAGGAGTGGGGGAGCAATGTAGAGACCTTAGGAATTTCCAAAAGAGGAACAAGTGAGCCTCCAGGCGCACCTTTTTCCATTCGATTCCAAATGCTTACCTGTCACCGTAAATAAACTCAGATGCTTCATTTGGAAAGAAAGCTAAAGGAAGACGAAAAGCGGTAGCTTTTACAGTTGTTGTTTTTAGAAATAATCCCCAACCAAGTTTTATCCTTCTTCCAGTCTTCCTACTGCAGGAAGACAAGTTAACATTAACCTTTTCAGCTACTTTTAGTTTTTTTACAATCAAGATTAATTGTAAGTAATTTAAGTTACTTTCTTTAGCCCTTAAGATATCACAATTTCCAGGTTGAAGCTATCAACATTCAATGCAGGTATTTCTGTGCCTATGGGTGTGATTGGGGAGTTTGCTCTGTAGTATTTTGGCAAAGCTGTTTATGATCTTGCAGGTCAATCAGACTACAACGAGTTTTGTCTTTTCATGTGTGTCAGGTTTTGTGCAAACTTCTCACAGATATCTGTGATGTGTTGACACAGACTCGCATTGATCAGCCTTACTGTAAAGATCTAGCACCAGAGGGTAAATATTTTTAGTTAGTTTTTCTGTGGCTTGCACTGTAGTAGCCTCTTGATTAGCCTTTGTATTAATTTATCTATGCTCTAGATCATGCAGTCTCCACATATATTCTTCTGTTCAAATTTCCATTTGGAAACTATTGTTGAAAAGACACATACACTAAGGATACAATTTGTTTTCTTTACGCCTATTCAATCAGAAATTATACAGTCGTTTGCATAAAAAGTTTGATGTATTATGTCACAAATAGAGGGATGCAAGATTCCATTAGTGGATTTCAAACTGCTTTCTTAAACATGACAATGTGTTTACTGTACTCTAATGGCCTCCATTGGGCAACAGATCCAAGTTTTATCATGATTGTGCAGCTATCAAATTTGAAGCATTGGTGTCATTCTAAAATGTCATTATAGACTAAAATTACACTTTGTTCAATCTACACTGATGGAGCTCTGAAGAGAAAAAAAATGACCATTATGAACCATTGCAGCCTTATGGCAGCTGCTGTTGCAGTTATCATTGAAAAACATGTACTATATTCAACACAAGTCACACATAGAAACCTAATGCAGGTGAGCAAAGTAACATAAACTAACTGAAGCATCTAGTTTCTGTTCGAAGAGCACACATACTAAATGCTATATCCATACCAGAAATTGTAAATTTGACGAGCCTTTCTGCAAACATTTTGTTAGTTGAATGAGTCAATGTTAAATAGCACAAAATGAAAAAAAATGCTGAAAAAAACAGAACAAAATGTTAATATTGTACTTGTGCCATGTGCCAAAAACTAAAAATGATCACACAACTCTGTGAAATCCATTTAGAAAATCCTTTGACCAGCTTTAAAGGATTTAAACGCCATCGTTTAGCAGAATAAATTCTCTGGCTGAATTCAGACACTGAGCCATGGTTTCCCATCTGGGATCTAACCCAGTGATTCCACTCTGCTGTGTTTGCCAGCACTGCAGTACATACACAAAAGCTGCTCTAGATACAGGCTGGCATCCTCCATCACAGTCAGTGGCGCAGTTAGTGTTGAGTGGACCTGTTCATTGGAATGATTCTGAGACCAGAAGCTGAAACTTGAGCTTCACTTACTCAAACGTGAAGGTGTAGGTGAAAATATGACCTTCCATATTTTAGTCGTTAACTTATTGCACAGTTGCAAAATATCCCATCAATAGTTCTACCATGCAGCTGTTAAATCAAATCACTGAACAACCTGGGTGTAAAGCATTCCTATGGGTGCCATTCATGCTTGTACCAGACAAAATGAACAGCAATCCATGGCATTAGCACTTCTTCATCATTAGCATTCTTTAGTGCTCAGAGGTCAGACCTCACTGGGAGGGCTCAAATTAACACTCCAGTGATGAGTGGCAACACTTCCTACAGGAGTCACACACACCCACACACAGTCACACAGACTCAAACTCCTTGCTCTCATTTAGCCCACACTGGACTTCTCTTCTGAAAAAAAAAATACCCTTTGATCAGCCGAAGTCACTTTTAAGTAAAATAAGTTTGTTTCATATCAACTTTTAAAACATTTCTGACTAGGGAACATGCAGTTGAAACCAGATGTTTACACGTCCAGCGTAAATAGACACATAACCATTTTGTCCTCAGTGTCTGACAGTAGATTAGAGTAAATGTTTTCTCTTTCAGGTCACTTAGGATTACCAAATTTATTTCAATGGCTAAATGCCATAATGATGAGCAAGATTTATTTATTTTTTTTATTTTAATTCAGAAGTTTACATCTGTTTTCTTAGCATTTGGTGGAACTGACTTTTTATATTTTATGACTGGTCCAAACATTACAGGAATCATGATTCTCCCAATAGTTTGTGGGATTCTAGCTCAGTGCTTTGAGACTTATATCTGGGTTTCCTTATGTATCCTCCATAACAGGACACTTTGCAACTAATTTGGAGCTATGCTCGGTCGTTGCTCATTTAGAGAGGCAATTCTCCCCATTCTGCTATAAGCTATTGCTTCAGTCTTTCCACGAAGCATACTTTGGTCATAATACATTTTTGTGTTTTTTTTGTGAAGCATATTTGTCCCTCCTCCTGCAAAACTCCCCTAAAACAGAATACTGCAACTCCCATTCTTCACAGTTGGGATGTTGTTATAAACAGTGATGCAAATTTCCAGGCATCAGATGTGCATCAAAAATACACCACTACTCACCTTTTCTATCAAGCAACCCACACTGGCTGTCTCCGGTGGGTGGGCATCATTCCTAGCCCTGGCACTTTTTAAGCCAGTTCTATTGGAATCAGTAAAGCTCCATATAAAGTTTTCCAAGGCTGAAGTACACTAAAAAATGTCTTAAAGACACTTCAGTCTGACATGGTTAATGTGTGTTGACTTTCATAAGAAAATGCAGAGTGCTTTTATTTTTGGGTTGATTTGCTCATTTCTCATGTAAACACAATCATCTCTTAAGCACAAAACCCATCTTCTTTCTGAATGGTATAATGACTGGAAATCCTCATGTGGGTCACTTGTATCCTGAGAGGACGAATGAGACTTGTTGGGGTCCACAATGTTCCTCCTGATATCTTTGTTGATTTCATTTTTCAATGACTCCTCATAAGGAAGCAGCATCTTTCAGGTGTTGCCTTAAAACACATCCACATCTTGTGAATTAAGATATTAGAAGCTTACAAAGCCATGCCATATTTTCTTGGGCTTTCACAATTTTTTTTAAAAGGCATAGTAATCTTATTGTACATAAAAGTCTGACATTCATAATGATGATTTTAAAAATCCTTGTTTTTCTTTTTTCATATTTCTGGTATTTCATCAAAAAATGAATAATTGGGAATCGTAATTCACCTCAAAAAGTTAATGACGCAAGGAAACACTTTGCCTGATTTAATGTCTGATCGTGTAGTCGTTTTTTTTAAAAAAAACTTACTGCCTTGAATTTTGTTATGCTCATAAAGCTGTGTTAATATTTAATCAACATTTTGTTGCTGTGTACTTGTGTGTATGCAGTTGCCCAGTCCAATGATGTGCGAAGTGGCATCACACGGAGTTTGAGTTGCCAAGGGAAGGATGTAATGGATCATCACTCAGACTTTTGTAACTCAGGCTGGGGTGACCCAGAGGAGTACAAGGGCCAGCAGACATACCGCCCATGTGTCTCTCAGTTTCAAGTATGCTTAGCAGTTCCTTCATCCCAAATCATGTCTCTATGCCATATGTAGTGTTGTTTTTTGTTGTAAGATGTGTTTCACGTTTCATCTATTGCAGCATCCCACGTTGTACAGAAGTGACAGTACCGGTTATAGAACCCAGGCCCTAGACAACACTGGTGGAATTGAGACGGAACTTGGCATGACTCCACCCACTCCTGCGTTCCCCATCTCACCACCGACACCTTACGGTAAGTAACTTGTTCTGTGTAATTAATGAGGGTTCTCATTCTGTGTAAACACTGTCACACCCACTTCATCTTTGTATTTCCAGTAAAAACTATGTCCGAGTTCAGTGAACTGAGGCAAATTCCGTCTCCCAACATGCAGTCGTTTGGAGGCTTCGGAACAAATCAAGGTAGGGCCAGTAGCCTGCATGTGCAGGAAGTTTCTGTTCTATAGAGATAATTCAGTTTTTTGTTGTTTTTATTTTTCAAATGTTTTGTTGAACTGTTATAAGCAATTGATGTTTCTCTTGGGATCTTCATTTAGTAAATGCAGATTAGCTGGACCCAAAGGTTGCTAGTCGCAGCTCTGAAAGGACCCAGGGTCTTGCATTGGGAATGGGGAGAGGACTTTTATTGGATTAATACGGTGCACCACCGTTGATCCTCCTGTGTGAAATGCATTCTGATTGAGATTCTGACATGCATAAAAGACAAGAACAAAAATATTTCAATGGTTTAAGTGAACACTATTTTTTAGGATTTTTATAACAATTTACTTTTGTATGAAGCCTTTGTAAATAATCATCAGGTTTTGTTTAAACACGACCCCAATACAAACACCTTAACAGTAGATCGTTTTCTGAAATCATAGAGTAAAGCTCTATGTTGTTTTTGGTATTGGTGTTATAGTAAAACAGTGGAAGCCCACCCCTGGCCATTCTAAGACTAGCCTGAAGCTTTAACCTCAGGTACTGTATGAATGTGGACTTGCGCTAAAGATGACCAACAGCTATCGACTTCAGGTAAAATACATGCTTATGTTCTCTGAAAAGACTCACACAATGCTGAGCTATTCCTTAAGAAAGGGGAAACATGTAACAGGAAGATCTAACATCAAGTGAAGAATTTGGGTTCTCTATTAACAGCTAGAGGTTTATCGTTTAGGACCAAAACATTTCTTCCTAAAAGTCTGTGTGTGAGCTAGTTATGACCTTTTTTTTCTAGCTCTCTCTCTACCAGGAGTCGTCTTTCATGTCTGACCTGTGACTGTGATTGAAGCAGGGAAACAAACTATCTGGACTCATCCGTGATGCCCTAAATAATGCTGACATTGTTGTTATTAGGGAACAGGAAAAAAGATAGTGTTTGTGCAACAGACGAAGGGAGATTCCCGGAACAATTTTCTGCCCCAAGAAGATTGTATGTGTGGTTTTGTCTTGTGGAATAGGCCATTTTTATAAATATCTTCATTGTTTCTTTTTTGTTGAGCTGTGGTCTTTATCTGAGAAGGGGCACACCCTGTGATTATATGCATATCGCTGACTTTTAAGTTTGAACATTGTTATCTTAGTGCTTAGACGTTTTTCTCTGGGAAATCATGAAACCTTTACTTTCATTTTTGCATTTTTTCACTTGACCCCACAAGATATACAGTATTTCTGAAGGTTGTAGGGTTGGTTGCAGATCTGTACCCCTGCTGTGCCCCAGACAGCCCTGCATTCAGTTCAGCTGCATCTCCATGGTTACCAACTAGAAGGCATGGCATAGAAAAAACTTTTCTTCCTTCATAAAAAGTCTTTGTGTGCGAGTGTGTTCACACAGGGGGAACAGGGAGAAAACAAAAAATCCCTTTTAGCTTTAGATCACAAGGAGAGACACTCTGTTGAAATATAAGATTGTTAGTATATAGCTGTGGCCCAGATTATGGTTTATTTAAATAAGGGTTTCAGATAATTATGGTAAGCAGTTTTTTAATTTTCAGCTTTAGTTTGACTTGATTTGTTGACTAAGTGGGTTGTGGCAGAAATAATCAGTGATTGGTTTTATGTATATATAGACCAGATCATTTTGGTGCCTGTGGACAGTTTTATTACTGTTAATTCCAATTGGTATCATGCAGTTAAAACCAAGGCTTTTTCCTCAATGAATTTGGGAATTTTTTTTTTTGATTGCTGAAATATTTTTTGCAGATTTTCTCTTTTATTTACTGTCCATATGTGCTAAAATTTATTTATATTTTACATTTTTCTAGAACTATGCAAAATACTATCAAATGAACAAATTCCTCAGTTTGGTTCTTCCTGTATTTTTTGTTGTTGCTGTTGTTTTCATTGTTTTGTTTTAGTAATTTTCTTTAAATTATTTTTTGGTGACTCTACAGAACCTCATGGTCATTCTGTGATCAATCATGTGAGCTTTGAGACTTTGCCAGATTCCTCCATCAGCTGCCACAGGATGCTAAATTCAACATACTCTACCTCCATCACTGGAAATCATCAGCAGGCAGACAGGTAGTGCTGCAACTACATATCAAACGTTGTTGTAATCTGCTTGGCAGATTGCACAGTGTTCTGCGAGATGTTTGAAGCTCATGAGTTTGTTTTATAACTTGACCGTCTTTGAACTTCTCCACATCTATCTCCCTGGCGTGTCTGCTACGTTCCTTGGTTTGCATGATGCTTTATGCTCTCTGTGGTACTATACCAAAACTATGACAAATTTACTGAACAACTGTATTTATACTGAGATTCAATTAAACAGTGAGACTTTGTTTACTAATTTAATGATTTCTGGAAGAAACCAGGTGCACTAGATTTTATTTTGTGGTATCAGAGTAAAAGTAGGTTAAATCACATGCCTGCAACTCTTTTTGAAACCATTTTGCAAACCACACATTGATTCTTTCCATTTCATAATTATTTGTTGCTTTGCATTGGTATGTTCCGTTAAATAAGATACATTGTTCTTTGTAAATAGTTGTTATACAATGTGGGAAAGTAAAAAATGAATACATTTGTGAGGCACTGTAAGTTGTTTAAAAGCAATTTTTGTGCCATCATTAACTTTTCATTCAATGCCTTATTTATCCAGCTCATCTGTAAGTCAGTCCTGGCCAGAGCATCATGCCCTGACCCACCACTCCTCCCTGAGTAACTACCCATCTGTCCGACAGCCGCCACCACCCTCAGTGTCTCTCGACTATGGCCATCACTCTCCCTTACATCCTCCCTTACATCACCCTCATGCCCATCCTGTCCCCAACGCACACAGCTCTCCGCGAAGCAGCCAGCGAAGCCGTTTGGCCAGCTACACAATCAGCCGTAGCCCCCAGCGCTTTGAGGAGCAAGACAGCTCACTTCACGGCTACGGCAAAGACTGTCTTGACATGAGTATCGACAGGGATCTTCTAACTTCAATGGACGGTCAACATCAGCAACAGTTTCCCCAGACACAACCTCCTCTGCTTCCTGAAAAGAAGAGGGTGTCAGATGGAGAGCATTCACTGGGGACCGTATCTCCAGCCCTCAGCGGGTTCTCGAGTCCCCATAGTGGGAGTTCACTGAGTATTCCTTTCCCTAACGTGCTGCCCGACTTGTCAGCTCAGACACCACTTGCTGCCTCACCTCTCCCAGGTTAGTGTTTTTTTTTTCTTTCATTTGACTTAGTGTGTGTTCTTTAACTCAGTACGTCTACTATTATTTTCATTCCAGATGTGCTGGTCAGCAAGCAGGTGACGGTAAAGTTTGTTCAGGATACATCAAAATTCTGGTACAAACCAGATATTTCAAGAGATCAAGGTAGGTATGCTTTATTCTGAATGGGTTTAGATTATATTTTCTTAATTGAAGAAACAAAAAAACATGTAAGGCTCAAACACAGTTTCTTTGTATTATTTTAGCTATTTCAGTTTTGAAGGGGAAGGAGCCTGGCTGCTTCATAGTGAGAGACAGCCACTCCTTCAAAGGGGCTTATGGCCTGGCTATGAAGGTGTCTACACCTCCTCCCTCAGTCATCCAGCAGAGCAGAAAAGGTGTGGTGCATGTCTTTTATTTACAGTGCATTAAAAACTTATTTGCATGCCTTGATTTTTTTATTTTTTTTATACATGTTTGATAAATGCGGCCTTGTGTATTCACTTCCTTCACTCTTGTACATACAGTAAATTCCATTGCAAACAATTGCTTTAAGAAGTCTGGGTTTTTGTAGAGATAATTGAAGAACAGACTTCATCGTGAAGATCAAATAATACACAAGACAGGCCAGGGCCTGCTTGAACAATGCAGTGTGTGGCAGAACAATAACACTGCATAACACCGGCCCAACTCTGTATCATGGTGTCGGCAGCACCATGCTGTCAGAATGCTTCTGTCCAGATGGGTAATGGAAGTTAGTTAGTTAGTTAGTTGGTTATTGAAAATGAATTGAGCTTAAATGCGAAACAAGCCAGGACAAAAATCTTGTACCAAGTTCCAAAAGGTTTGAGCTTGGAATACAGATTCAATGTCCAGCAGGACAAGAAGCTTAAACATAAAGCCAGAGATGTAATGAAATGCAAGAAATAACCCAGCCAATGTCTACGCCTAAATGTTTTGAGAATTTCTGGCAAAGGTTGACAATTGAAGCTCATAGATTTGTCTCGATTCTATCTGGCACCAAAAATTACTTTGCAGAGGAAAATGGACAGAATTTCAGTTTCTAGTTGTGTAAACCTAAAAAGCACATTCTACAAAAGCTTTAAATGCAATACTACTTGTTTTGTTGACTCTTGCTTTCGCTTTTCCTGCTAAGCTATGCTAACATCCCCCCATCTATACTTTGACTCCAGCACAATGCTTCAAATGTCATGTTTGTGATATCTGACAATAATCCAGAGATAATCCTGTATTGCGTGTGAAGTTACAAAGTCCCACCCAAGTTGTCTTTAGTTACACCCCACTGTAGTCATTTTCATGTTGGAAACTGAGAAATCTGTCTTTATGTTGTTTGTAAGCTCTGATCCCCTTTTTTTCTCTCTTCTGGTCATCGTCATTGTGAAACAGACCTGTATTGCCAGATTGTCATAGATATACAGCTAATGTTTCACCTTTAACAAAAGACATACTGGTTCTGTAAACCTATTCTCAGGGGACAGTGGAGGAAAGAGACCTGCTCCACTTGCACTATTTTTCACTATTATTGAAAAACTAGGTGCACATTTCTGTTTGTATATTAGTTAAATGTTTTATTTTTCTTTGCATAGTTGTGTAATTAACTTTTTTTTTAGGAATGGAAACAAAATCGGCAAGCGAAAATATTTGGCAGCATTGCAACAACAAAAACATAGGTTGATGGTGATGATGGAGGAGGCAGAAAAATAATTTGATCCCACAAAATGTGAATCAGAAACCATTTTAATAACTTTAGAAGGCGTATTTTCTTGGAAGGAATCAACGCATAAGGATTCCTGTATGCACTGCCAACGCAGGGGATTGGCAGTGTTTTAACAGCTTCAGTCTGAGTGACAAATCTTTCATTATCCAAAGCTTTTTAGTTCTGTTAAAGAAAACAAATATCTGTAAATGTCTCCCTTTCAATCCATCCAAGAGATGAGAAGAAAGAACATTCCACTCTGTTGGCTTAGTGAATTGCCTTAGATGAATGTTTGGTCAACAAAACCTGCATTTGGTGTATTATGTCAGACTTTTCAAAACTCTGCTTAATGATTTAATTTCTCCAGGTCGTAAGATATCAAGCCCTTTCTTTACAAGTTAGACAACCCTTTATATTTTCAGTAAACATTGGAATTTTACTGAAAACCCATCAACGCTGATAACTATGAACACTTGCAGGAGATATTAGAAATAGCTTATTTTTTTATTAATTTTGCACACACAAAGAAAATACTAAACTATTTAAGAAAAATTGAAATAGTTTAGTATCTAATTAATGACCCTTCAGTCAGGCTGAAGTTATTTTAGTCTTTAGACTTGTGCAAAAGTAAGAAATATATATATTTTTTTCTCTGGATTTTTGTTTTATACTCTTATACCAGATTAAATCATCATTTGGTTCCTACATTTTTTTTCCCCACTGCTCACACCTGTCCTTTTGTTTTCATCACATCGTGGCATAGTCCAGAGTCCCGTTTGATCTTGGACCATCATTACTCCTCAGAAATGTGAAATCCAAGCGACTCCAAGGAGAAAGCCTTTGTGTTCACATGCCTTTCAAAGACACCTCAGATTCGAACAGAAATGCTTGTATTTAAATATTTTTTTAGAAAGAAAAAGTTCCTGCACAGACAAAAATTCAGTATAGGAGACAGACCAACAAAGCAGAATAATTATTTTAACTACTTGTGTCCATTTCCCTACAGGAGGTGATCTATCCAACGAATTGGTGCGCCACTTCCTGATTGAGTGCACACAGAAAGGCGTGCGTCTGAAGGGGTGCCCCAATGAGCCCTACTTTGGTGAGTGTCTATGCTGCTGAAACATGAATTATACGCTTTCCTGGACAACATATAAAACTAGGAGTCTCTGAACAATACTGCCCTCTACTGGTGTATAGTACATGGTACAAGTGATCTAAAAAACATTTCCTATCCATGCAAGACATTCTTTTCCCTTTTTTTTTTAAATGGATGCCCAAAAGGGCTATAAACTAACCCATATTTTTGGAATAATAAATATTCTCATTGAAATATTTAAATACTAATGTATTTAATTATTTGTTCAATTTATTTTTTCTCGTATTATTTAAATTATACAATTTATAGATTTTAATTTAAAAAATAATCTTTACATTTGTGTACTTGTATTTCTCACTTTCTTATTCAAACTATATTATTATGAACTCTGCATTATCTATAGGTTTTGTGGATCTCAAATGATGCCTGTTGGATAAATTCTTCATTTCACTTGAAACATTTTATTTTCTACTTTTGCCTCTTATTTTTTCTTTTAATGCTGTTACCTTCAATTAGAAGATAATTGTGTTATTGGCAATAAAATCTCTTTTTCAAGAGAGACACAGGTAAAAAGGCAATGGCATTCAACAAATAAAATAACAGTGTATCTGCAGTGCAGCTATATATACACTGACCAAGCTGAGAACTGTCATTGTACTTAAAATAAATATGTATTCACTCTGCATCATATGTTCTAACTTTTAACAAATGATTTTTAATAATAATTAATACTACAAAGTTGGCAGTGCAACTTTTCTTGTAAATTTAAATTTTGTTTTCCCACTCTGTTGTTTTACAGGAAGCTTAACTGCTTTGGTTTACCAACATTCAATCACTCCGTTGGCTCTTCCCTGTAAACTTATTATACCTGACAAAGGTAAACGTTCACACAGAGACTCTAAAATTTGTGCATGAGTAGATGTATGGTCAGAGTTTACATTAAACTGTAAAAACAAAATTACCAGAGTATTTCAGTGCTGGTCTATAAGTGGTTGTTGCAATCATTTCATAACCATGCTTGATAATAAAGCTTTATTATTTATGTCTTTTGTTTTTGCTGTTCATAAGATCCTCTTGAAGATGTTGTGGAGAGCGCTTCACATTCAGTCACTAACTCAGCTACCGAGCTGCTGAAACAGGGAGCAGGTAATCACACTTCTTAGATCATTCACCATAAATAGACTTTGTGACAAGCACAATAAAACCAGACTGTAATGCAGTGACACAATCCCTGTGTTTACGTCCTGCTTTTTTAGTTATTTCTAGCACTGAATCACAGAGAGCACTTAACTTTATTGTTATTTGCTCTGTGCAGCTTTGATTGTTGGATCTGATTGTTTGTCGTTGCTTCAGCCTGTAATGTGTGGTACCTGAGCTCTGTGGAGATGGAGTCTCTAACAGGAGTCCAGGCAGTGCAGAAAGCCACGACCATGACCCTGGACACCAACCCTCCTCCAGTCCCTACTGTGGTCCATTTCAAAGTTTCCTCCCAGGGAATCACTCTCACAGATAACCAGAGGAAGTGAGCACCCAGCGCGCACTTTTCCCAAAACCGTTACCGCACGGGTACGTCAGTGATTTTTCAACATGAATCTTGTGTTTCAGACTCTTTTTCAGGAGGCATTACAATGTCAACACGGTGATATTTTGTGCCTTGGACCCTCAAGATAGAAAGTAAGTCATGTTCATTGAATCATATAGTAAATATAAATATTTTGTTACTACTTTCTTTTTCAATACTTACTGATGCTGTGTTGTTACTGCTTATAGGTGGAAGAAAGATGGCTGTCCCTCAGCAAAGTAAGTGTAATTACTATTTTCTCCAAAACTCCAGTCAAAACCATGTCCCTACAGCTATTTTTGAAAAAAAAAAAACAAAAAAAAAAAAACAGTTCATTTTGTGGTAGATGACACTGCTGCTGTTAACTACTATCCTCTGCTTGTGCAGAATCTTTGGCTTTGTGGCAAGGAAAACTGGCACCTCCCTGGACAATGTGTGCCACCTATTTGCAGAACATGACCCCGAACAGCCAGCGAGCGCCATTGTGAACTTTGTCTCTAAAGTGATGATTGGCTCACAAAGGAATAAGTAGGGCAGAGCAGGTCACCTGGAAAAATGTTTACCGAGGCCAAATGCAGCAACCAAAAGACTGAGGATATGGAGCACCTAAAGACAGGAACTGCTAATGAAACAGACTTGAAACAGACTGTGGATGTTAACTGGATATTTACTAAGTGTTGCTGAAATACTCACTGATTGTACCATTAGTAGAAAAACAGTGAGATGTATATATAAAAAAAGAAAAACGGTTATCTGTTTATTTCTAATTGAAATTTAATCCATCTCAAGACCCTTAAAGTATTGCTGTTTCTATACATTTACAATTCTACTGTCCTGTACTGTTATAAAATAATATTAAATAATCAGCATCTTACACATTTCTGGACACATGGTGATTAGAATGCCTAAAAGCCTGAAAAGAAAGTAAGCTTTTATTGAACCAGCATAATCTAAGACTGATCATTTTCTAAAGATTTCTTTTTTTTAATCCCCAAGTACATTTATTTAACCTAGAGAAAAAAAATCCATGTTAAGAAACAAGAAGGTTTTTTTGTTAGTTTTTCAGCTTCTTTGAAAATTTAACTTAAGGACTCGTTTAACTTAAGGACTCTTTATTGTTGATCAGAGTGAATCTCTAGTTAGCTATCTAGAATGTTCTGTTTTCTTGTGGGACAAATATCACTTGACATAGAGGGTAAATTCTCAGCAACTTTGCTGAGACAACATGTCTTTTGAGGGTGCAGCTGTATGACAACTTAAAGATGTGGTCGGAGCAATGTGCTTTTTAATTTAATTTTTTTTATTACAAATTAATTCCAAACTGACTTAATCCAAGCAAATAACAAACATTAGGTGACGTATAAGCATTTTTTTTTTAGTTTTTACTATATCTGAGTATCTCAGTTTGAACTTTGAATATCTGAAAAACAGAGTAACAAAAGGGGAAAATATGTATGTTTGGAACTAGCTATGTTTATTTAGTATTGTTATATTTTACCTATGCAATGTGTAGTTCTTGTCTTTTTGAGTACGGTACGCATGAGTTGTATTGGAGTGTCTTTTTTAAAGTGCTAAGGTCTTTTTTGTCATAAGATATATTAGAACATGACCACTTGGATTTTTTTCTTTTTTTTTAGGAATTTTATGAGTGTTTTCGTATTAAATTTATAGGCAATGTACAATGCTGTTTCATCTAAACCCTAAAAATAATATAATATAATAATAATAATTTATTATGTGTATATATATATATATATATATATATATATATATATATATATATATATATATATATTATATATATATATATATATATATATATATATATATATATATACATGCAAAAACTGGTTAAAAGACAATGTTGCTATTTTATAGAAGAGGATTGATGCCTATCAAAATCAGCTACCAGCTTTCCAGCTTTAGTTTTTTTGTTCTTTGCTGGAATACTTTAGCCATAAGCAATCTTGTAGTTTAGTTGAGGTCTTTCTGACTTAAAAAAGAAACAGGCTGCTGAATTTGGGGGCAAGAAGAGGAGTAGAGGAGACTTTAACCTTTTAAAACTAAAATGAATGAAATATATAGCTCAGTGTTGGAAGTGTACTTAGTCACCATTAGTCATCTGTCAATGACGTATACAATACACCTGTGCTTGGGGGCAAAAATTACTTTTAACTACCCAAGCCTATTGTATTTGAGATAGTTGCTGTTTTCATATATATATTTTTATGCTTTGGATAATCATTTGAATCCAGAGAGGGACACACAGTCACAGCAACATTGTTGGTACTGTTGCATAGATTTCCCCTGAAACCTGATACTTTCCTGCACTGCATAAGAAGCTGTTTTTCTCACTGTCTAACATTAAATCAAGCTAATGTTTTCTTTTGTTAGGTCAGTATGGATAATTCCATTATTTCTATTTGTTTAATGCCAGAATATTACCTTTTTTTGATAAGATTGTATTACTTTCTTCAGATACATATGTTTAAATACTTAGACTACCATGTTTATAAACTATTTGGGAAAGCCCAGAAGATGACAATGTCACAGCTTTGTAAGTTTCTTATAAGTCAATGTGCAACATTTGTACAGAGGCCTGAAGGTGACATTTTTAGTTCTTCAAATAGGCGAGTGCTAAAACCATGGGAGACAATATGTGTCAAAATAGGAATGTTTGTAACATTTACCATTGTTAGATTTATAAGGTAGAAGTGAGAACTTTGCATGGCCTCTTGTACCATTAACGGCTGATAAGTAGGGAGGTGGCAGCATCATGCTCTGTGGCTGTTTTGCTGCTGGAAGGCCTTGTGGTCTTCACAAGATTCAAGGCATCATGGAAGAATGTATTGTTGAAATATTGAAGCAACATCTCAGGACATCCACAGGGAAGTTAAAGTTTGAGCACAAATTGGTCTTCCAAAAGGACAACGGGCCAAAGTATTTTGTTAAATTAGATAAGAAGGGCATAGAGGTACTCAAATTCAAGCTAAATATTTTAAAGGACACTGTTACCAAACCCTATGAAATTCTACGTAAGCGTCTGAATTTGAAGAAAGTATTTTATTTCTCAGTATATTCTAGCATTTGGCAACTTAAATAAACTGGGAAATGACTGGACTCGCATAATGTCAGCAAGAAAAAAAAATAATGGTAGTTATTTTTATACAACATATGTACATATTTGGTTTTAAGTGTGAGACTTTTGAGATTCAAATCAAAAGTATTATAGTATGAACTTAAGATCAAATGTTTACATATATGTAACTCTATATATATATACATGTACCTCATGCTTATTTTATAATACCTGTGCATATAATGTGTTACATGTGTACATCTTCTTTTTTGTATTGATATCATGTCCTTTGATGTGTTATGTAAATAAACACTGCATTTTTCCCCCTGTTTTAAGAGAGACCATTCTTTAGCAAAATCAGTCGTAAGGGACACAGAGAACCCCCCTGTTCAAGGCTTTGGGTCATGGTACAGGAAATTGGTTGTTTTTTTGTATTGTTAATTGAAAAGAGAATAGATATGGGTGAAGGCATCATTACTTTATTTCTTTTCCTAGGTTTTCTTCTTTTATGGCTTTCATATGAGCAAAAAGCTGGAAAAAATTGGTGTAGCCCAAGCGTTAATTTTTTAAGTTGAACTGCAGAAATGTGATTGCATGTGAGAGAAAGTTATTCAAAAAAGGGTTGTAAATGAAAGCATTGTCAATCAGAGTTTTAAAACATGCATCCATAGACACTTAAAAAAACAGTAATTGACCCTCTGAGCACCAGTACAACATGAGGAATAACTGACAAGATAGCTTAAAGAAAACATTCTCAGATGTGGAACGCTCTTCCTGTTCTATTGGTATCAAGAATGTTAATTTGATGTCTTCTATTTTACATGGCTTCCTGCTGAGATGACCCTTACTGTAAAAACGAAAGTTCTATCGTCACATAACTGGAAATAAATGATCTCTGCTGCCAGCAGGGGACACTAGCAACACCAGCTACAAGACCTGAATAAGCAGAGCCCTTGAGGAGAAAGGGAACTTTATATGTACCTCTTAATGTTGAAATCAACTTTTGATTATCCTCACTGACCTGAAGCATTACATCTTTTAAACAGGTTTACAGATGTAGACTGGTACCACATTAGACGACATGCACTTATCCCAGGGTGAGCAGAAGTGCAATGAAATATGGGTCCTACCTTTTGCACAAGCCCATACAGGTTGCTTTAAAAATGCTATGGAAGGATTAAATTGCAGAGTCTACCTTCAAGAGGGGAAAAGCTCTAACAGGGTGAACTTTCCTTCCTCCCACCTCCCTGCTTAATGCCTCTCTGCAGGTGGTGAAAGAATTCCCGGGGAGGGCTGGGAGGATGCTTAGGCCCAGGTGTGGCTTGGTGACTGCAGAAAACTCTGAGCCCATCGTCCTCTGTTATTTAGAGTAAAGTGGTCTTAAAATAAAAGTAGGTGGGGAAAGTCCAGAATGACAAATAACACCATTTGAGCAAAGAAGAACATGTCAGAAGTATTGCACTCTACCAATGCCAGTGTGTGCAAGCTGTAAGAGATACATTGAGTCCCTCAAGTATTACTACCCCTTGAATATTTTGACAGTATGCGACATTGAAAACGCTTGACACTTAATGTAAAAGACTAACAAAAAGTGGTGCATAATTGTAAAGAAGAAGAGAAATGACACTGGCTTTCAGAATTTGTTCTTACAAAATATATGTTAGGTGTGGTTTGCATGGGAATGTTTTCAACCCTTTAACGGTGTGAAGAGGAAGTATAAAGTATTTTTCCAGACAGTGTTATTTTATACTAAAATCAAGTAACTATATGTTTACCTTCAGTTGTGAAAATGCTGTATGTTTGATTCAAAAATAATTGGTCGAAAAGCATGACTATGGTAATAAAATTTGACACCAACTCAAAAGTACATGTAGTTGCTGGTCTATCAGAAATTTGGAACTGGAAATAAACACCCAGTAACATAAAAGAAATGTTAGTATCAAGAAAAAAAAAAAGAAAGTTAATGAACATAATCACTGAAAAGGCATTTTACGGTATAATGACGTCTATTATGTGGGGAATCCTGACCTAGCAAAAGCCCTCTAAGTGACATTAATTGAGACTGTCACACACAATATACTAGTCACAACACTTTACAATTAACTTCCCAGCTTTTCACCAGTCTGTACAAGTTTTATTTTGGCACCAATGTGGTGGTTAGGGATCCTGTTTGTCAGGCTGAGAGCGTCCATTGTGATTCCTCATGCATTGAGCTATGCAGGACTTTTTTGGGGGCAATTAAAAGGGTCAGGGCTAATAGCTCCCATTTGAAGCAGAACAAAGAGTGGTAGACAAAAATAGAAAGTTCACGCTGACATAGAAGCAGAAAATGAGGTCTCTCCGCTTGGTTTTGTGCCGTTAAAAATACAGGGATAGAAGATGACAGCTAGAGCGTTTCTGAAACCAGTAGAAGTTGTATGATATTGGATTTCTGAGCTTCAAGATGTGACCTACTAAACAGAGGATACTGTATGATTTAGTTCATGGGTCCCAGGCCCGGTGTTTCCCACTGTGGCTGTGAATTTGTCCCAATAGGGACATTGCCTAGTTAATCGAGAGCAATAGAATCTACAGACCTCTTCTCAGGGGAAGTATTATTGTACATTAATAGATACAGTGTAAACTTACGGAGGTTAACTATGTTTCTGCAGCCATCATGGAAGCAAAGGAAGTGTCTAAATGCTTAACAGACTACTGGACCTAAGGTTTATGGGTTTTCGTGCTAAAGGGCAACATTTAAATGCTGGGCGAAGTTAAAGATTACTCATTCCTTTAAAGAACTACAAAATGTTTGTGACTGCCTGTGCCATGTTATAGTACAGCAACTGTGATTAACTTCTGTCTGTTCCCCGCCACTTCGGCAACACAGCACAGATCACCATCACTTACAAGACGGATGAACCACTGCGAGGCCTGTATCTTCAAAACAGATGTCTTCTTTCAAAATATGTTTTTTTTTTTTGCATGCGTGTGAAAAATGTGCATCCCTTTATGTGAAGACAAAAGACATACATAACTGTAGTGAAGTGCATAAAAGTGTCCCATATTTCATTTTATGTTTTACTTCTGTAAAGCATAAAATAGTGGTTTACAAATGTTTGAAGGGGATTAAAGTGATCAATGAATGGAATCATACATTGTATTTAATCTGTAACTACAGTTTTTTTATGTGTAAAGTTTTTTCTCATTGTATTTCATAGCAGAAATGATGATTGTTATGCAGACCAGCAACAACGTATATGTGGAAATTCCTGAAATGTTAATATGAGTCTAACAGGAACTATAGTAAATTGGATGAATGGAGGGAGGATTCAAGGCACAAAAAGAGTGGCGCCACTTTCAGCCCAATCCGGCTGGGTGCTGGAAGTTCCACTATAGCTTCACACTCCCCCTCCACTTGGGCCTAATTACAGCTTAGGAGTGCCTCAGGGGGCCAAGCCTCCAGAAATGGGGACCCTGGCACTTTTGCAGCCAGACCGCTCCAAAAAATGATTAACCAACCTTGGAATAGGATAAAAGGTTGCCTCAGGCCTCTAATAATCAAAAATTGTTAATGTTCTGTTTGGCTGCCAGTCAGAGTAGAATCAAAGAGAAAAGATTATCGTATTAATCACAATGCAGACTTATGCTTCCTTCCAAGTCATCTAAAATGAGAGTGTCCCAAAAAGGCCTTCAGACTGGAACAATTATATGAAAGACGGTCATGGGACTAGGGGGGTAGAGAAATAACAGCAATGGACCAGACATTGTCATGTGATCTGGCTGTTGGCTTTCAGTTCTTTTCTTATTCCAACACACCTACAGACACTGTATATCTGCACACACTCACCAGGCAGACACACTTGACCTCCACAGCCATCTCTGGTTCCAAGAATGGAATGGTATTAAAAGCTATGCACAAACACACAAACACACACACACACACACACACACACACACACACACACACACATGCATATAAGTTTGTGTTTTTACCCATATCAGGATTTTTCCCTGAATTTTCATAAACTGCGTTTATGCAGATGTTTTCCCTGACCGTTACTAGTCTATCCTAACCCCTAAACATTTCTTCTTCCAACGAGGCTCGGGCTTTGAGCTACATAAGGTGAAGTCGGCCCCCACACCGTAGCACTTGTTAGGAAAATAGTCCTTGCAATTTATCAAATACAATGCCGCACACACCAATGCAACTGGTTTTAAAACACAGATATTTCTTGGATCTTTGACATTTTTTCTGTTTAAGTTCTTCTGTTGCTGATCCTGGAGTCCATTGTTGCCATAACAGAAACAGTAAAGTTGGTTTAAGGTTAAATTGTTATTTTGAAATCTGGAGCCTAAATATTTAGAAGCTAGGAAATGGGTTTGCCATCATTGTTGTGTTACAGTAAAACTGTGAAGATTTTCTTGTGCAATACCTTAAAAATAAGAACCCCTTTTTATAGGCCTGAGGCTTTTTGTAACTTAATTTGTCCTGTTTTCAGTAGCTTTTTCTTACTGATTTATTCTACTTCATTACACATAATCATAATTTGTTAACAATTCCTACAAAAAGTATTCAACCCCTTGGATATTTTATATCTTTTTTGCTTCAAATCAGTATCTTGTAGATGGATCTTTGGCTCCCAAGGAAGAAATTTGTCAATCAGCTTGTGAGGATGCCCTGACTGAGGCAAATTTATCCATATTTCTTCCATTTCTTGATGATGGACTTGATTGTTGATTGTTCAGTACTTAGAGATTTTTTTTTCCCACCCATCCCCTGACCTATTCATTTCAACATCACTTTCTCTGATTTGCCTGGCTTGTACATTTGTCTTCATGCTGCCATTGTGGCCAGGACAATTGAACCTTCCAGACATCACTGTCTTTACTTTACAATCACTTGAGACACACTCACTGTGCTCTTCATTTCATTCACTCTGTGACAACCAGTACCAACTGACTGGGCCTCTGTTAAATTAGGTCAATCATAACGGGGTGAATATGTATGCAATAACTTATTTTATGATACATATTTTTATTTAACTATCAGTATCATTGAACTCAGTTTTCAGTTGAGAAATAAGGTGTTTATGCTTTGTCTTTTTTTGTCTAAAAAGCCTAATTTCATAGATCATGGTTTGTGAAAGCAGAGAAAAGGGTAAAGCATCTAAAGGCGTTAGTACTTTTCATAGGCACTGTCGATTTCTTGGCATGCCATGTAAAATTTGCTGTATTTTTTTTATTTTACTGGGAAAGAAAACCATAAATGTGGTCAATACTTATTTTCCCTGCACTATTATGTACCTAGTTTATATTTAGCAGAGCACCTCAGCGCAATAATTGACAGCATGCAAGACAGTCTGGCTACTGGAGCGAACTCAACAAATTCACAGAGCTCCAGGCATGTATGTCTGATTTACCCAGAACATCTTAAAGAAGTGGAAAATTACAGTGGTTTAAGATTCGACAAGCTGTTGCGGTTGGCCGGTGCAGCTTTCGACAGCAGGTTAAGTTAAACACATGTACAGTAATATCCTGTGTTTGCAAAAGCACATTCTTCACACTCCCTTTTTATTGAGTGGCTGCTCTGCAGGATGACATTCCTCCACTACATTACTCTTGCTCTCCTTTGCTATGCTGAATATGCACAGGTGGCTGAGAGAGCTCCTTTGGAAGAGCTAAGAATGTAGGAAAGGGAGAAAAATCAGCACTCTTCTTTTTTCTTTTCTTTCACAAATGAAAAAAAAAATGTTTGGAATTCCACAAGCACTGCTCTGCTGTAGACCTGTCTGTTAACAGATGGCAGAATGCCAGCACTTGTTGGCTACTTATTTGACTTTAACTTTCAAGAAATTCTAAAATCAAATGTTAATGCTGCACCTCAACTTAGTTTTGCTTTACTATTGAAGTTTTTTGGGACATCTGTTAAATGTCTGTAATCATTTACTAGAGCCCCCAAAGAATGCCATGGATGCATCCTGGAATTTTCTCACTTACATGTGCAGTACACACTCTTATTTTAAGATGTGCTATTTAGCACAGACAAATGAGCAGAGCTAAGCTAACTATGTCACATATCTTAACGGGTTCAGAGATTAATGTGTGAATAGCAAATACATGAGGTGTATTTTTTTTAACATATAAAGAAACATGATACAAAAGAATGGAATGCTCTACCTTGAATCACGTCTGATTTCCTCTGTGGTGTTGGATTTAAGTATGTTTTCCCTTCTCTGGTCAAAAACTGAAATATCAAACTCAGCTATGCAAATTATGCCAAGCAAGAATGTTATATTTCAACCGTGTAAAAAAAGCAATCCGTTCTTTTGAAGGGCAACATTTTAAATAGTTTTTATTGGTTAGGTTGAATTATTTGTTTTGGTTTACTCTCGTAGTCATATCGGTATAATTCATCCAGAATCTGTTTTAGCACTGTCTCGATTAAAAAAAAATTAAATACATTGACAGAAAAATGAAGTCAACCTACAGCAGGACATGTTGATCCAAATCCTGAAAACATTTGAAAACTCATACATGCATTGAATCGGTTACTGCTATAGTGACTTCTCAAGTCTGTCTAAAAAATAAAAAAATAAATAAATAATCTGTCAGACAATTGCAGGTGATTGAAAATGCTGCTGCTCATGTTCTGAAAAACCAGGACGATAGATCACCCCAGATCTAAAATCCCTCCACTGGCTCCCTGTAGCTCGAGGATAAAGAAAGCGAAGTTGATAAGAAGATAAGGAGAGAGAAAGCAAATGGACAAATGACAGCAATCAAATCAAACAGCTGTGAGCAGGCCAGTCATCTAAATTTACTGGAAAATCTTCAGTGACACTTGAAGAGAGCCGTGCGCAACGGACAATTTATGATGTGTTCAGCATCATAAAAGAATGGAGTGGATTCAGTATTCAGAAGACTGAATGTTGAATCAAAATTCGGTTCAGCAAACTATATAAATGTGTTGTTGCTAATTATTTTGTCAAGTTTAAAATGTTACATAACTCCAACCAGGAAATGGCACATTTGCGCCCCCATAGTCAAAGATGGTAAAGTCGTGGATACTTCTGAGGTGTTCTGCATATTTTATTTAGCATTTGTTGTACTTTGTTAAAAAAATAAATAAATAAACAAAAAAAAAAAAACATTACTAACAGTAATACTGATTGGCGATTTATGACGAGGCATTCTATTTAATAGGAGAGAGAGAGAGGAGAGAGAGAGAGAGAGAGAGAGAGAGAGAGAGAGAGAGAGAGAGAGAGAGAGATGAACACAACTGCTTATACGCTGTGGCAGCGGAATATTAGAAAGACAAGTTGTAGAAGCAAATCTCTATTTCTCTGTCTAAAACCTACGCAAACCGCTCTCACACCGTCCAGAATAAGCGAAGTCGAAGTTATTCAGCAGTGCGCCACAAGCCCTTCGGGGGTGTGACTACAGTCATTGGGGTCTATATATTGAGATGTTTTGTCCGTCAGCTGGATGTGAATGAGGGAAGCTGACCAGTGGAAACTCGCCGCAGCGGGACTGTGTGCCACCTCTCTCTGCAACTCACTTTCTGTCGCATCAACCATGGATTCCTATTTTCTGGCACTTCGCATGATTTTTCTCGTGGCGTCGCTCACCCGCAGGTCAGGTGCGAGCGGGCCGGTCATTAGGTGTGAGCCGTGCGACATCAGAGCGCGCCTTTTGTGCAAGCCTTTACCCAAGGAATGCGCCGAGAGAGTCCGCGAACCCGGCTGCGGCTGCTGCATGACTTGCGCCCTCAGCTTCGGCCAGCCGTGCGGAGTTTACACCGGGAGGTGCAGCTCCGGACTGACCTGCCAGCATCAGCCAGGTGAAACGAAGCCTCTGCAGGCGCTGCTGGAGGGCAGAGGTGTTTGCGTAAACGCGACGAGCAGACGGCCGTCGGTCAGACCCACACCCACGTATCCGGTCAATGAAGTGCCAGGTGATGATTCTGCTTCAGTACTTTAAATATGCATTGATTTGCATTGCACCCTGAGAGAGGAGGGGGGGGGGGGGTAATAATACTTTTGCCAACTTCTGCGTAGAGCTGGGAGTGAAATAAGACGGGGGGTTTGGGGGGTCCTGGTGGGGTCAGAATTAAAAATGATAAAAAAAATATATATATATATATATGCCAGAGAAGTCACAGAATAAGCCATGCTTCTTATTGAAGGTTGAATATGTATATACAAATATATACATATCTTATATTACAAAATCTTTATGGTCAGATTAACAGTATGTTTATAAACTCAATTATTATGAGTAGTTAGTTTGGTTGTTTGAATTAGTAAAAAAGCTGTTTGGCTTTGCATCATAGACTAAATATGCTTGGGTTATTACTAACTTCTATTTTACTGGCACATTATCTAGAAGAGAGACAAACGCCACACAAAACAATGTAGCTGGTTAGTGTTTATTTTCCAAGAGGAGTTCCTCAAGGTTCTTTTCTAGGAACAAGTCTTGTTTTTTTTTTTTTTTGTTATTTGTTCTCCCTTTAAGTCAGATAATTTAGCAGCTACGTTTTTTGTCGCCTTTGTGTTGGGAACATTAAGCCATGCTGCTTATTTAAACCATCTGAGTTGCCCAATTTGACTTCCTTAAATAACTCAAGTATTAAGCAGCAATTTTCTACAGCTAAACTAAGAAAAGAAATGAAACATTAACTGTTGCACTGGACAGTGCCAACTGTGTCATTAAACATTAACTGTATGAATGAAGCCAGATGTCAGTAATTTAGGTGGCATCTTTGATGCCACTTTGTTGGAAAAACCTTTTAACGGTCATTGACATTTGTTTTGTTTTTTATGTATCTGACATCACTGAGTATTTGCCAGCTTTAATTTTCTGTGAAGCACCTTATGAGATTACCTGTGAAAAACAAACTTATTAACAAACTTTTATATTAACAAACTTTTAATCACTGTACGTACCTCAATGTATTAAACTGTTTTTTTTTTATGCCCAAATCTTGAAGAATAACTTTGCTTCTTAGGTGAAGTAGAATTAAATGTTTGTAAATAACACAGTCTGATCGGTATAAAACAAGTGCCAAAAAAGTAGAGGCTGTATAATCTGAGATTGTTAAGAACAATCATTATATATAACAGAATGGAGAGAGTGTTTTGTGTTTTAAGTGTATCGTTAAGTGAGTCTTATTCGGGCAGAGTGAAAAACTGAAAACAAAAAAAGCTCTGTAAAGAAAATTAACAGTTGGCAGCTCTGTAATATTTATTGTATGTGGTTTGCACAGGTTTCTGTTTCCTGTAGTATAAACCTTAGACCAAGGTTTGATTTGACATTAAACAACAATACATTAAAATAAACCACAATTATGATACAATTGTAACAATATCAGCATTTGTTCTTAGCAGGGAAATATGGCTCTTCAACTCCAGTTTTACTTGTTCAATTTATCAAATTTGCTATAATATTTTTTTCTTTTTTTGGACATGTATTACCTAAACTAGTGCATAAAAAAACTTACGTGAAGGTTAACCCTATATCATGAATCTCTTTGTGTTCTGTCTTGCAAATAACCACACTGTTCTAAAACAATGGCAGACAACACAGAGGCCAAGGATAAGGAGGAGAAGCCATCCAGTCCAGATCTTGAAACTTCACGTGACCCTGCACCTCCCAGGCCTTCGCTTCACCCCATCCTGTCCTCCGCAAAGTCAAATGCCATCCGATGGGACCAACAGAAGGCAACCCAGATCTTTAAGATGGAGGATCTCTCAGGACCAGTCATCACAGACCAACTAAACATCTCTCTAGAAACCAAACAGGAGCCTGAGTATGTGAGTACCGCAAACATTTTTCTGACTTCTGAACACAGTGGAGGAATGTTTTTCTCCTCTCCTCTGTGTTTTGGTGTTTTCTCTCCCCGCTGCGGGTGATGAAATGTTTTGGATAGCAGTGCCGATGGTTGGCAGGGATCTGGTACAGCGGAGTGACATGGCAACAAGCATGTACCACGGCCCTGCGGCTGACCTGGGTCAGGCGGTTGTTTGGCCACAAGGCGTCCGCGTGCCGGGCGCTACGAGAGCCAGCAAATGATGGATTGGCTGATGTGAGGGCCTGTTGGGAAGCCCTGCTACTATTTTGATCTTGCTTTGGCCAGAGAAGTGAGCACACTCTTGTAATGGGCTTTGACTGGCTTCTCTGATTAGTGACTGAAGTACTTGGACTTGAGAACAAGCCTATTGGCTCGATCTTTGATATTTTTGAATTCAATTTATACCCTGTCCTTTGTGTTACATGCAAGAGTTCTAAGCAGCTTTGCAAACTGTTAAGCTTCTTCACGTCAGATGAATTGAATTCTTATCCGTTGCCTCTTTCATTGTGCCGCCACCTCTGTGGTATTATAGCTGAACCCAGTGTAGGGCAAAGTGACTCAGGTTTAGTTTAGTCACAAAGCCATTCATGGCAAAATTGCACAAAATAAATTGCACAAATTGCACGGATTATTCTGTAACCTGGGACTGCTTTATTTTTTGAGTGCATCAAAGTAAACTTTTTTTTCCCTTTTTTTTAGGGTCCATGTCGAAGAGAAATAGAGCGCATGCTCAGCACCCTGAAAATTATGAACATCCTCAACCCCAGAGGCTTCCGCATCCCAAACTGTGACAAGAAGGGATTTTATAAGAAAAAGCAGGTACAGATAGACGGAATTTGCATTGTTATTCAGTGAGCATATTTCATTGTTGACTAATCTGCTTGCTTAACATCTGTCCAGCTTTAAAAGACTACTCGGTGAAAATTTGCATTAGATTTTTGTTGTTTTTTTCTACAAGCTGAGTTAATAGAGATTAAATGCTTCACTGTAGTGACTCAAACGTTAGGTTTGCTGCCTCCCAATTACAGCCTCCATTCTGTCCTCTTGTTTTACATCAGTAGTTATTAGAGCTTCGTCACTGCACCGCACCAGTGAGGCAGACCATAGCCACTGGCTCTGGAAACATGAACCACAGGGGCCAAAACCCCAGCAGAGCTGATGGCTGGGACGACGGCTGTCTTACCTCCCCTCCCAGGGAGACAGACGTCAAGGTGGCCACTGGCACCCCATGAGTTCGCCCCATAATTGCTGGACTTTTGAGAGGCAGACACAGAAATAGAAGTGCAGCCGTCCCCACCTCACATGGTTCACCCACGATCAGGCTGTAATAAATGAGCAGTACTGACGCATTCACATGGAGACTTTTGGGGCTCCAGTGCCGCTGCATCAACAAAACAGATTATCTCTTTGCACATCAACTCCACCAACCCCATTTTCCTCCGCTAAACCTGCAGTCATCTCATATGCAGGTCTACTAAAGCAGGTTGTCCAGTTGTCACACTTTACAACTGGAAGACCATTCAGTTTGAGTAGTTTAGCTCAGACACTTGCAATTTATTTTAATACACTGAGATCTTGTTACTCCTTGCAATTGGCTGGTATGAGACTCTGAAGACGTGACAATCTTAAGTAAAAATACAACAAATTCATTGTATTTTTTAAAAATCTAATCTATAGAAAAATTTTATTCCATGATTTAAAACAACTATTATTTATGCTGATGCTGAAGTGATATGAGTTGTTGATAAAGTGATATGAGATGTTGATAATTAGTAGTAGTGATCAGGATATTTGTTTTGATTTCAATCTGAATTACTTGACAGTAGTCATAGGCTGATACCTAATCCGAGTCCGATGTCACCGAGATACGCTGTAGTGGCTCCTGTTCGTCCTGACACCAGCAGTACAATTATATGTTTCTTCAACATGGGTCAACTCGACTGAGAAAGCCACTTTAATGTTCTGGGTTTAGGTCACCTAAAACATTCACAGCTTTCTAAGTTATTTGTGAAGAAATATCTCACTTAAAGGGGGCCTCTTACCCACCTCTTCACCTAGCAACCCAAGTGGAGCACGTTTGATCAGCTAGTTTTACTGCTGAACATGTTGCACAATGGCTGCTGGAAAAGACAAGGATTTAGTTGTTGACTTATCAATCAAAGACCACTCCTGAGCCCTTGGTGGTTGTGCAGGAGGCTCCATTTCTTCTGCTTCTGTGTCTGACTCACATCCAGCAGCAGTCTTCAATCATCTTGCTATTTTTAGTCCAGAAAAGTTACCTTTAGCTCTAGGCTAACATTGACCTTTTATTAACATTATTGAAATTAACATTATGGTTTTTACATTTGACTTGTTGATATTTTGGCTGTGGTTCCAGTTAAATAAACTCTGCTTCAGAAACGTAATGCTTTCTTATTAAAGTAATGGCCAGTGTCTAAGCTGTCTGTGTTCCACGCTGGTGGAACACAGACAGCAGTGGTTCCACGGAAAGACGTGGAACCACTGCAGTCCGTCTCTCACTGTGAAAGTCATGCAAAAGGTGGAAAAAAGCTTAGATTTAATTAAAAAAAACATGCACATGAACTTTGATGCAGTTTTCAAGGCATGTGCAAGAAAACTGGTTGTTTGTTGACTATAATTATTGGGGGAAAAAAATCTGTCCTTGGACAGCAACAGGTTGGCAGAGGTGTGGGGCTGTGCCACATTCTGTTATAAAAAAATCCAAGCAAAATTCTAGTCACTTTTCCTGGCATCTCATTAAAATGTATTTAAACAATAAGAATGTTATGATGGAAAAAAACAAAAAAAAAATTGAAGCATGTTTAAAAACCTGGTTGATAAGGGTAACCTCCCAATGTCTAATTGGGACATTGGGAAAACTGTAGATGATTTATTTTTTAAATCTGCCAAAAAACATTTTATCCTAGAAACAAATTTTTCATCTGTACATTATAAAAGTTTTGACATCTTTTATATTATGAAGGTTCACTTGCATTTGGTGTTGCTTAATCATTTAGCAATAGCAAATGTGTTTCAGAAATTCATTATACGAGTTCATTTCTTTTCAGAAATATTGAGCTAAAAGAGGATAGTTTCCCTTCTGATCAGCCTTAACAGTCTTAGGAGCTGTGGCACAGTTGCTTTAGCCCTTGAAATGAATGGCTGCATGTTTTACTGGAGTGGAGGTTGACCTTTAGTAAAATTGGCAGTAAAATAACAGCCCTTGGGTAGCTCCACAGACTCTGTAAGTCATTTGTAGTACCCATAATTTGGAGCTGCGGGGTATAATCAGCAACAGATGATTCGTTCTGGCCACCAGCATCTGAAAATAGATTTTGGTTCACAGTTGTTCACAAACGGGACAAAGTAAATATTTTACCATGGTTTTATTTACCTTAAAGGTCTACATACGTGTCTGTAGCAGTAGATAGACCGTAAAAAAGCAGCTGAAAAAACCACAGCATGCTGGATAACCAAGGTTGCATGGACTCAGCACAGTCTCAGCATTTATGCTGTTTTTCTTTATTGAGAAGAGTGCCTGTGAGCAATCCACATTCTTTATTGCATTTAGTTTTTCCAGGACATCCTGCAACTTTTTTTTTGTCCCCCTTCAACTTGTCTCTGTATACTTTCAGTGCCGTCCATCCAAAGGCAGAAAGCGAGGCTTCTGTTGGAGTGTGGACAAATATGGGCAGCCTCTGCCAGGTCTTGATGGGAAGGAGCGAGAAGTCCAGCGCTACAACTCCGAGAGCCAATAGGAGGGAAGCAGGCTGGGGAGGGAGGGAGTTTTCGAGTGAACAAAAAGAACTGTAAACAAATAGAGGCACTAAGGATATTGGAGGACAGGTCAGGAGATGGCTTGGCTGATATACGGAGGGTTGCTGTTTCCATCTGTTGCCTGTGGGACCCTTTTTTTCCGAGACAGAACAAAGGGAGCGGTGAAAGTGTATCAGGAGGAAAGTCCTGGAATTTATGCTACAAACAGACGATAAGCTCTTTTATTTTTTACTCCCACCTGGACAGCTCCTGGAAAAATTACACGCTTCAGAATTCATTTTGAATGCCTTAAACTGATTCGCAACCACACACACACACAAACACACGCACACACGGACACATGCACACAAACATGATGGCGATTGAGTTAGCGCTTCATTTTACGCACAATTATATGGCATCGCATACGTGTACATTTTGTTGTATAATCATTATTTGTGTGCTTGTAATTTGTAACAGACATTTTGTATCTGGACTAGATGACCATGAAATGTATATATGTATGAATTTGTTGTTCAGTCTAATCATGCAGTGCCTTACTATGAATACCTGTTATGAGTTCCATTGTTTCTAGTGGAGGATGATGGAACTGTGCAGCTCAGACACTACAATGCATTTAAATGCCTTTTATGCTGGATCTTAAGCCACAGAAAGAAATACATTTTTTTATCTTTATTTTTTAATCTCAACTGTGGCTCTTATTTTTATGATCGATGAGCTGAATAATTGGGATGAAGACCTTTGCCGTTATCTTAGATTTTTCATAGTCAGAGATTTTGTTCTGTGCTCTCCAGCAATTGAAGTCTATTTTTACTTAATAAAGGCAGCAAAAACTAGGTAAAGTTCTTTTTTTTCTGATAAAATGAAAAAAAAAATAAAATGAAACATTCAAAACTATTTAAACTTGATGAAATGTTTTATTATATATTTAGAAGTATTACAATGCTTCAGCATAGCGGTACTTCATCAACACTCAAATCAGTGTACTGCATGTGTTTTTTTTTGTTTTTTATATCAAACTCATATAGAAATGAATAAATACAACAACAGATGCAGCCATTAATCATAGCCAAAGAACCTGCAGATGCAAAGAGAGGTAGACAAAATGTGCAGTGCATGCAAAAACGTACAGCGTCTTGGATAGTCCTCCATATTTGTGCTCAGCCAGCCTGTGCCACTTTAAGAATCCCCTTTGAATAAGTGAGCGTTCATTCAGAAAATGGTCAACAGTTTAAATGAATGGCCTATTGTGTTTTTGAAAGTTAGAATTAATCAAACTTACTTTGGCGGAGTTGCAGACCTATTGTTTTGATTAATGGAGTTATTCAGTTGGCCAAAAACTTGCAAACATGCTTTTAAAAATACACTGATAACTGCAAGACACAATAAATAATGTTATACATAACGTTCATAAAATAGATGGTGCTTTCACCAGACATGATTTGACTTTTTTTTGTTCATTAGGCTGGTTTTACATATGTACTTAAAAGGTCAAGTTATTCAATATGGTTTCATATGTTTATGTCAGTAAATTAATGTCTTAGAGAGCAACTTCTTGCTGGCATGGGGCATTGGCGAGAAGGTCGCTGGATCCTGGCAGCTTTTTCCCATTCCAAGAAGAAACACACCAGCAGCGAATAGGTGGTCCAACCAGAGATGACTCGCACTGAAACAGAAACCAAACATCGGTCTCATTTGCCCAGTAAGCTAAAATACAGTAAATACCTTTTGGGTGCTGGCAACAAAACCTGAAAACAAACTCACCTGCTTGGGTTTGTAGTAGCCGTGCTTGTCACAATTCGGGAGATAAAAGGTTGTGAACTTATCTCCTAATTGCTGCTGAGAGCTGGCAATCATATCCAGTGCTGCATGCAGTTCAACATGACAGGGACCCTTAAAGAAAAAACAATAAAGAAGCCATTAAACCCTGTATCATTTTTAAAATTATCTCTAGACTTAGGTCCTCCCTTGCGTTAATCGTTTCTCCCTCAGTAAAACCGATGCGTTGTCTCACCTGCTGCACCAGTTTGTTGCGGATGGCGTTAACTCTAGCTTTCAAGCTCTCATGCATTTCAGCAGGGTCTTGGTGGTCAGAGGGGAGGTCAAGTCCCAACAGGTATGGCGCAGAGCCATGTTCTTGGACTTCATCACCTGCTTCTAAAGGGATTTTGGAAAATGCATTCCTTCAGAAATAGTTTTTTTTTTTAAAGATGAAAAAAAAAAAGACTATTTTTTAGCAAACATTACAAAGAAAACCCTGGAGCTTACCTTGTCCCTCGTCATCAGTGCACACTCCCTGTCCTCTGGTCAGGGCATGGAGTGGTCTGGCCTCACCCGGCCTAGGAGTGCAGCGGAGCCCCTCACCGCAGTGGGCTGTGTGAACACCACAGGAAGCACCTTTCTCCAGAGCGCATGCCATGCAGCAACCACAGCCAGGCTCCCTCAGCACTTGCTTGCAGTCAGCAGAGACTGCAGGACAGTCGCTCAGCTTCTGCTGTGTGCAAGGAGCGCAGCGGATGGGCTCGGGACCCACCACTGGGGACGAACGCCCCAAAGCCATGATGGCCAGAGCCACTGCCGCAACAAATGTCAGCTTCTCAGAAAATTTGAGCATTGCTTTCAGTTGTGGTTCTTAAAAGTAGACCAAACAGCTCTAGGTTTTCCTCTTATGAGATTTCTGCGAAGCACTCGTATTTGTATGGAAATGTGGGAGGTTAATCATTGACCACATATATGAAACTTTTTTTGACACAGATAGCACAAACAGTGGGTGACCCTGCGTGACGTGCACAGATCCATGCTTACAAGGTCTGCAGTAAATATTGACACTGGAACATGAAGAGATTTAACTTAAAAACAACTCTGCTCAAGATTTACTTTTACAGCTGATGTCCTGAAAGTATTTTTTTGAGTACTTCTGCTTAGATAAATCAGTAAATATTAAACATCCTCCATGTCCAAACATTAAAGTGTTAGACAAAGATTATAATGATCCGTTTGTGGGACAACATGGATATGGCTGCCATCTTTTGAAGTAATGCTGACCGATTGTCCAGTGACTACGTTTTGGCAATGAAAAACTATTTTTCCCTTTGGGCTTGCTGGTGAAGGTTCATCGCATCACGCAAGCAGATAACTAGGATCACTCCTCTCAGGGGTTGCATAAGCGTGACAATATGGATTTGTCTGCTAGAACCACAACATGTTTGTCGACAGAAAAACGACCATAAATGGATGTTTTTTCATAGATGCATTTACCAAAAAAACAATCTGTGAACAATTGACAGATTGGTCAGCCTACGGTCATCTTTTGCCGTGCACCAAATCGGATCCCAAACAACTTTTTGTGCAAGACGTTTTTGAAAACTACCCTCCAATTTGAAACGTTTTATCATTTTGTAGCCGTCCATTATTCTCAGTTATTTTTCTCCATTACTATAACAGTTCTTTAGCAATCATTCCATGTCTTGTACCAAATCGTGGTAACCTTTAAGTCATATGTTTTGGCACACAGCTCTGAGGTTTTAACAGAAGAGATGCATTTATAATGATAAAATTACATGTATCGGTAGTCAAATGATTCAGACAACTTCTCAGAGCAATTAGATTTCACTCAGTGGAAATGTATTAAATATGGATTTGGACTTATGAAAGTGTATTCCAATATGGACTGTGCTTTTTATAAGTCATTAGAAGGTACTCCGTGTTTGCTGGCCATTATGCCTTTGTCCCAAAAAGAATAAACAAGGCACAGTAAATGAGGCAATTAAATCAGTATCTTAATTTAGTATTTTAATAATCGACTACAAAAAGAGAAACAATTTGTGCTAAGCAAACTAAGAAACTATCAATGTGCCTCATGGTGCCAAACAAAAATTAAACTTAAGAGCTTACATGCCACAAACTAAATTTACAGTCCAGCAGAGGGAAACTTGGCTGAAAATTGTACTCTGCAGTCATATTTCTCATGCCAATAAATTTTATTCAACCACCAATTGATGAGTTGTTGCCTCTTCAATGTCGATCATCAGGTTCACAAGCCACTGAGGAAAAGGCTCTTGCTTTAAATAAAATAAGATAGGAATGTCACAAAAAATGCTTTTAGCAGCATAAAAATCTGGAGGAGAAATAAATTCTAATACCTCATATCTTGAACTCTCCCTCTTCTTTGGTTGATGTGATTTTGTACATTTTTGCCACATAGTTTTGGAGACCTATAAAGAAGACATTGGAAAGATGAGCAATTTTTTCTAATCAAAGATGTCAAAGCTCATAAATATAAAGAGCTTGGCTAATCTCACCTTTAATCTCAGCCTCCTACTACTCAATCTCCTCTCGTACCCAAACACTGGCAGAGGTGCAGCTTCTTCGCACAGATCAGTAGAATGAGTCCTTGCATTCGATACTGCAGAGGCTTCAGTTTCTTTCGTCTGCTCGATGAATTGAGTCTGAATCGAACTCTCGCATCTCCGAGAACCAGGACGCCTCCCTGGTCTCCGAACCATCAGTGGAACATCATCTTCTTCCCGTTCATGTTCTGCTAGTGCCTCCTCTGTCTCTACACCCACTTGAAACGTTAACTCATCTTCTTTTTCCACCTCATTTTCTTCCTCTTCTTTTCTTCCCACAGTTTCATCTTCCTGCTCTGTCTCCTCTTGAATTGGCTCCAGAATTTGCATCTTCTCTATTTTCTGCATTATGTTATGCTAAAAGCACAGGCCAACAAGCGACCAGCTCTCTAAATGCTGCTCGGTTTTCTATTCTACACGAGAAGGTAAAACTTACATTTTGCTTTGCGGTGTCCCTGCAGCTGGTTGATCTGCATGAGGAAGGAAAGCTGAAAGGAAATCAGGTTAGCCAATTATTGCAAGCAGGTGTGGGCATTTAACAAGATGCAATATCTCTCCAGCAAACAACAATCCAACAGAAGCAGTTACTGAAATATTCTGATGAACCCATCTGGCACTAGCAACCTTACAATATTCAAAGTCACCTAAATCCAATTTTTCTACATTGTGGTGATCAATTTGAGCTTCAGAAAGTTATTTTCACTGTGTTAGCATCCCTAAATGCTTTGAATAGCTGCCATGTGATGTATGTACAGAAAACTAAAAGTTTGACTAATTCAGCCTTAAGAGCAGAGGAGCCCAAGGTGGGTCCTCGAGGGCCCACATCCTGCATGTCTTAGTTCTCTTCCTGGTGGCAGTTCTCCTCAGCATGTCAATGTTCTTCTTAGGCCTTCTAATAAGACATTGGATCCAGGTGCGTTAAACCAGGGAGAGATATGGAGATATGGAAATCTTGGGAAACTGTTACATAACCTAAGCTGTCCTAAACTGCTTCAACCTTACCCACAATTAGTTTGTGTTCATGCAAAGGTTAAATTTCACTGCTTAGTAATTTGGTGATTTTCAAGGCTTCTAGAGATTTTATTTAGAGACATCAGATTAAAACTGATTCACTTCATATACATACAATCTTCATAGAGCCTTGCAACTGTAAAGAAGGTATAGAAATTGATCTTTAACCCTTTGACCCCAGTGTTATCACATTTCTCAGAAGGAGTGCAGAAAATATCAAAGGTGAAGGACGGGGGCGGTTGTCCCGTCAGATCATCAGTTTCTGAAACCACACACACACACACACAAAAACTATGCAAAAGTGCACACAGGGTCAGTGTGACCCACACATAGAGTAAAAAAAACTAGATGGGTCTGGATGACCTCATCTCTTAAGAGCGCAGGAGGGTTAAAAATGATTCATTCAACCCAATACCAAACCCAATAATCCAGTTTATGGGTTATTTAAAAAAAAAAAGAAAAAAACACACAGTTGTATTTACATTAATAACTAGTGTCAGTCACCCATAGTAGTCAAAAACCTAACCCGGCCCTGTTGTGTTCTATCCTTCCAGGTCTGTATCTATCTGTAATTTATCGAAAGATAGTAATTAAATTATTTTTTTTATTTCATGTCTTAAAATTGAATCATAATGCACTAAAAAAAATGCAGTTACTTATTTATCCTATATTTAGCATATCAAAAATAATTAGTATATGTTGGTCCTCATTCTGTTTTCTCCAAATTATTTATAATTTGCTTTAACTATTGTCATTTATAGTGCTTCATGCCAAGACCTCTGTAGAGCAGTCTGGAGGTCATTGACAACTGACCAGAATTAGCTAAATTCCTCTGCAAACCAATAACAACTCCCATGCTGTACTATCTGTCAAATATTGCACAAGATACATGTTTGTTGACTTAACTGTTACACCGAGTGAACTCTACACAAACTCTGCATCAGTGCTGGGAAAACAGTTTTGTGGCTGCTGCCCAGAGTTTAAGACGTGATGATATTCATCTGGGTCCCGGCTCGCCAAGGTGCTCCCACAAAACATTTATTGTCTCGTGCATTCAGCTGTGTAAGCCAAAAACTGTTATTTTAAAACCAATTATGTGAAGAGAATAGAATGTGTAGCATAAAAATCTTTTGAGTGTGACTAACAAGGAAAGATCCACACACAAAGCTGTTGTTCACCACACGGTGCTTGGTTGTTTCTGGAAGGAAACTCTATTGGTTAACACTAAAAATTGCTCCTTTAAAAAAAAAAAAAAAAAATCCTCCTTTTCACTGCTGGTCACAACATTTCCATTTTATGCAGTCAGACAGAAGTTATTTCATTTCTTAAAACTCACAAAGTGCTCTCATATTTTATGCACCAATATTGTCTTTATTACAAAATATTCAATAACTTTACACTGTACAAGATACAACATAGTTTACAGGTTTTGGCTATTTACAAAAAAAAAAAGATTATGATCTGCATATCAAAGTGAATAAATCTAAAAAGGCAAGTTGCAATCACTGTAAGCTTATTGAGTAAGGCAAAAAACTTGAAATGTGATGTAGTCACACTTTTCCATATCAAGTGAAGATGTCTATGCACTTAAAGATACAGGCTATAAAGATATCTGACATGCCTCATATTTATGAAACTGCATCTGAGAGATATGTGCTTAATGTTATCCTTAAACTCTAGCTTTATAATACTGAAAAGCAGTTGTACAGTAATGTATAAGCCTGAAGAAAAAACATTAGCAGCTATAGACACGGCACCGAAGTTTCTGCAGCCTCAAGAAAATAAGGTAATGTACACAGACTAAGGATTTAAAACACTTAAAGGTCATGCATTTATAGAAGTGGTGTGCTTATTACCATGTAAGTGTTCCCTTCTGTATGGATGAATGCCATCCATTAGTCTACAGTGCCTTGTTAAAGTAGCTGTACCCCTTGGATTTTCACATTTCCTCATACAACAATCACAAACATCAATTTCCATTTTTTTAAAAATAATTTTTCTAGACCATCACAAAGTAGGGCATTACTGATAAAAGCATCAGAGGTTTGTTTGTGAGCATCAGTGGGCAGGCAGAAACCAACAAACACAGTAGAAAAAACAGCAATAAAGTTGTGGAAAAGTTTAAAGAAGCGCTGGATTTTAGAACAGATATTCCAAACTTTGAATATCACTTCTCAGTCCATCTGGCAAAACCTGGAAAGAGTACAATATAAAAAACAAGCCAAGCTTCTATCTGAATTGAAAGATGTGCAAGAAGATTTTTCAGAAGAAACAAAAAAAGCCCATGGTGAGTCTTGATGGGCTGCAGAGATCCACTGCTTAGGTGGAAGATGCTGTTGAGGGAACAGCTTTTAGAGGTGAACTCCACAGATGTGTCCTTTGTAGAATAGTAGGAACGTAAAACTAGTATTGTTTCTGTGATTGATGCTATATAAATGAACTGAAATTATATTTCACTCCACTTCAGAGCTGCGCTCTACTTTGAGTTGGTCTTTCACATAAAATCTTATTAAAATCCATTAAAGTGTGTGGCCGTAATGTGACAAAATGTGGAAATGTTCAAGTGGTATGAATAAATTTTCAAGGCACTGTATGTTCATGTGTGCTAGTTGGTGTTCTGTGTAGTGTTTTTTTTTTAGTGAACCTTCTCATTTTGGCATGAACTAGTTTCTGTGGCAGCAGGCATTCAACATTCAACTAACCTTTTTCACTCCTTCTAGCTCTTTTAGTGCATACCGACCGTGAAAACAGCCCCCATCAGTGTATGCTGCTTTCATACACACAACATTTACTATAGACTCTGTGAATCCAGGTGATATCAAGACAAGACACTTTTTTAAATTGGTTAATAATGTTTGAAAGTAACAAGTGCAAGATCCCTTTTATGTGAAATTTCTAAAACTTAAAATCATTACTTTGGTTTTTCCTCTCAAGCAGAGTATCATCACTTATGGCTCTTGACATTTTTTTTAAATCATGCACTAAGATAAACTGCCATATTTCATAAAAAGCCAGCTTCCTCTGGTGAAAGGTGAATATAAAAAGGATTTTGTGCTGTTTTGTTATAATTTCAAACTGAACACACATGCATACACACACTTACAATTATAAACATGCATGCCTTCATACACCAAAGTATAAATAAACTGTTTTGTCTGTAAATAATGCAATATATCCTTGGCATAATCAGAAAGACAGTGCAAAAGCAAATGCATGATCAGTCTTTTTCTGGGCATCAATGTACATATTCCTTGTACGTGGGAATACGTACTTCATATAAAACAAGGTTGCACACATTACCTGGATATACCTGCACAGGAACCCGAGAACACCACAAATCTAATCATCTGGTATAGCGATGTTCATAGAATGTTGAGCAGTTGGGTGCATCTTTCTTCCCCTCCACATCTCAACTCTGAATAGAGGCAATCAGTTAAGAAAATCTCTGAAAGCAAGTTTGATTGTCAGTTTTTACAATACTTCAGCACATCATCCTAGCCGAAAACATCTTGGGTCATGTCAGGATTTCCTAGGATGCGTGAGAAGTCCGTGGACAGCCCTGACTTCTCAAGGTTTTCCTGCTGCATTCGAAACCATCCCGTCGTTCCTCCTACACTGCTACATCCGCAATGGCTGCCACAGCCTCGATTTGAATCTGTGTCACCTCGACATCGTCTTCATCTTCCACTTCACCTAGCACACAGGGCGATGGGAGGCATGTCGCTTGGCTGTTGCTGATGTTGGCAGAGCTTGTCTGAAAGTTGCCACCCATGCTGGCTTGAGCAGCCAGACTGGCAGCGGAGGAGACGCTGCCCAGATGGGTCGGCACGCTCGTCTTGCCACAGGAATGGATACGGCGTGCCAGGCTGGTGGAACGCATCACCGATGAAGTGGTCGCCATGCCGATGCCCTGCACTTTACCTTCCAGAAAGTATGTCAGCATCTCACCTTTACCTTTTACGCTGACTTTGCCACGGCAGACTAAATCGTAGTTGCTATTCAGCATACGATATACCTCCTCGGTCACCTGGAAAACAAAAACATTGAGTTTTACCGTTTCTTTTTTTTTTTTAATACTCACTTGTTAGGAATTAATGCTCAACTTAAGCTTTATTTTGGTTCAGGTCTATTAAACTATTCTAACAAAACTACAGAAAATGAACTAAAAATAAGTCTGGTAGTTAGATACACTTTCATTTAGAAATGTCTGATTTAGAGATATGTGATATGTGCATTTGATATAGAACTTATGGTTGATACCTGGTCAATTAATGTTTTATCTACCTGAATTTTTCCTGGTACACCGGTGCTGTCCATCCGACTGGCCACGTTCACTGTGTTTCCCCAGATGTCATACTGTGGTCGCCGTGCTCCGATCACCCCAGCAACTACTGGACCAACATTGATTCCTGTCCAAATGAACAACAGGATTTACACCAAATTACCTTGGTATTCCTACTCGCATTCAGAGTCATTTTGCAGGTCCACTTACCCACTCTGAGGACAAATTCATTGTATGATTGGTAGTTGATTTCATCCAACACGTCAAACATTTCTATGGCGTAGTCTGCGATTGTGCTCAAATGGTCATAAACCGATTTTTTGGCCTGTAGAACAGAGAAATAGTAAGGCTCTGCGTACAAGTTGTTTAAATGGGGAACTGGCTTCAAACAGCAACAATGTCCTGTTCTGGAAGTGTAGTCAGTTAATATTAACCCAAACTTGATTGGTTGTGAGTCTTTCACAATTTTTCTACCAATTTCCTGCAATATGACCTCCTTCCAAAACAGGTAAGGGAACTAATACTTCCAATACAGACATTTTTTTAAAACACCCAATCAAACTCTCTAACATTCAGAAAAAAAAATACCAAAGAAAGATAGATAAACAGCCACCTTGGTGCCAATGGTGGGGACAAGCCCAACAGCTGCCATGTACGTGCTGCCAATAGTTTTGATTTTCTCAATGTCTTTGTAGCACTCCTTGTCCATAAGCTGCAAAATGCACATTTAGGCAATAAATATCAGAATGAAAACCACATTCAAGCAACAAAAGGTCAAGTAAATCATAAGATGAGTAACATACCTCATCAAAGTCAGCAATGATTTCATTTAGCAGCCTCAGGCACTCCACTCCCATGTTGTTACCATCCAGTTCAATGTAGAAATCGTTAAAGTTTGGAATTGAGGCGAACAAGACACCAACTTGGGCGTAGGACTGATAGTACAGATCCTAATAAAAAACACAGAACCCCGTAAAAGAAAAAAACAAAAAAAAAATGTCCCTTTGCGTCTTTTATTATTTGTCTTGTTTCCTCTATTTCCATCTACCTGTTGGTCAGTCTGCCTGCATGCCTGTTTATTAGCATGGCTCACCATGTTTCTGGGGTTTGACATTAAGAAGTGTTGAGCCACATGGGCAGGCAGTAGATTGAAGAGAATCCTTCTGTTGTCCAGCTTTACTTTCTCCATCCCATCTCGTTCCTCCTCCGCCTGGCAGTGCGCAAAAAAAAAAAAGAAACGAGCAGAGAATGCCTGAGTCTTTTTCACATTTCTACCACATGGGGTCAGTAAAAAGCCTTCTCAGAAAAAAAAACAATTCAAAATTACATAGCAGCTATTTAAAAGGTCAAAAACAGTTTTAGATTTAATAGTTAGAACTTTAATGACACAGTGTGCAAATACGAGAGTAAGTGACTCCAAGTGAAACAGGGCCAACAAAATGTTCTTACTCCTGTTTTTGCCAAAAATTAACACCAACTGGTTGCTGCCAGTAGCATTGAACCCCCTCATTTTACCTAATATAATAAAACTGAAATGACAGAAATATGGCACTTGAGCTTAAACCTTGATTAAAATTCACAAATGTACGCCCCAAAACATTCCACAGTCCGTTACACTTTGCACATAAGTACACTCTTCCAAACCTGTACAGCCCAAAGGAAGTCCAAGCGCAGCTTGAGGTCAAGTTGTCTGGAGTGGAGGGCCAGTGCACTGACAAAGAGCAACAGAGACAGGATGGGCTCATAACCCCGGATGTGGAAAGACCCCCCACTGTGGAAGAGACCGACACAGAAGTTAGCAACAGACCAGACCGCAAAGAAAACAACACAGGAGGGTTGACCAGACCCACCACAGCGCTAAGAGAGAGATCACAAGTCAAGATTAATTTGATTTATTTATAAAAAAAAAATTCAAAATGAATTGTCATGCATTCGGTTGTAATTGCACATCAACAATATAAAGTGCACGAAAAGAAAACTAATTCTAAACTTGCACCAGAATTTTCCAGAGCAAATTTCTGATCTAATCTCCAATAACACTGTCCAAGCCCCTCCACTCTGAACTAATGTGGTCCCATCATCCAACCCACATTGTCCTTTCAGGCTTCTGATTTGGAACTAATAAGCATGTGTGCTTCTTCAAAGGGTGGAAAATGAAAGAGTGTGTGGGCTGAAGACAAGCAACAACTCCTCTACACACATACATCACAGAACACATACTGTAAATGCTCCTGCAACTCTTGTTTATCTGTGCACTTCCTGTATTGCGCAAACAAAGAATAACACTTAGCATTTGCAGCAATGTGATGATGGAATGACCCACATAACTCATAGAACATCATTTCCCCATTAAGCTGCACATGCATTGTTGTAAGGATGCTCATAAATCTTTATTTTTTTCTCTCAAATTCATGTCAAGACTCCAGTGGTTTGCTGCAAATCAAGAAGTAATTTTTCTAAAGAGTGAAATAAATATTTTCTAATATGATATCCATTTTGTTAATAAGACTGCAAAGCTGTAGGCTATGAATTTAAATCTAACTGTCAGTTCTTAGGCATAATGTCACACAGAGATATTTAAAAATTAAATTTCAGTCTTTTACCATTTATCAAAAATTACTTAAAAGTTTACTTGCTAAGCAAGAAGAATTGTACACCCCTTGAAATTACTTTTAGGGCTGCTAAAGTGTAACATTTACAATAATAGAAGGGTCAATATGTCTTTTAGAAAAAGAAAGTGCTTTTCAGTTTTCCTATTTGATGTTTCTTTTTCTTTAAAATAATAAGTTAATCCATGTGTTATTATTGTCCATCCATTCATTACATAGTGCTATATAAAGTGATTACTTGGAAAGTTTCATCTGATTTTTCATTTAAAACCATTATTAAACGTGTCCCAAGGTATCCTTTAAATTGAGCCAGTCCAGAACTCATTTAATTTAAACACTAAACTATATATATATATATATATATACATATATATAAAATACTAAACTATATATATATACACATATATACATATATATATATGTATATATGTGTATATATATATAGTTTAGTGTTTAATATACATATATATATATATATATATGAGTGTATGTTTAATGTATGACATGCTTCGAACCTTACCCCGCAGTCTTGCGAAAGCCACTGAGCTCCAGCACAGTGATGTACAGCACTCCCAAAAGGAGCATCAACGCCATCTTTGGCAACCAGGATACTCGCAGGAAAAGCGCTAATGTGAGGGTGCCCACTACACAGGAAAGAAAAGCATAGCGGGCCCCATCACAGGGCAGCTCGGCCATGGTCCGGTTGGCTCCCCTGTCCACATCAATGATGATAATGGAACTGTTTGTATTGGCACTTCCCCACATCCAGGGCATACAACCCACCTATGAATAGAGACAAAGAATGCATAAATATACTCAGTATGTGAGTTATACTTGAGAACATTATTCTAAACTGCATATGCTATCAATACTGTCTGCATTTTGCATAATAAATATCAAATGAAAAGCAACACAAATCTAAGAATCCAAGCAGTTTCACTTTTAAAAATAGGTAAATGTAGCTTGTCCATGTCTCGCTGACGTATGCAAGGCACTTCTTGGAAAAAAACTAAAAAGCAGCTTTTACTTCTCTAAAACCTATAAAAGAAAAAAAAACTTGAAACAACCTGAGCTCTAATGCCACATTTTGAAAATTCATTTTGGGACTTACAACACAAGCCTGGGCCACAGCGTAGATTAAAAGCACTATAAGAAGACAGAGAGCAGTTCGAATCTGAATGGTCAGGCACCCTGGAAAACACTGAATGTAAGAAAAAAAAAGACAGACATTAAATCATCACCTGAGACCAGCATGCCGATATTTTATACACTGCTATTAATGTCCATCATGAAAAAAAAAAAACTAAGCTGATAGGGCATATTATACTGTATAATAGAACAGTTAGAAAATATTTAAAAAGAACTTAAACTAATAATTAGCAGGACAATTACAGCTGCAAGTGTTTAGTGCATGTCTGTATTTGCTTTGCACAGCTAGAGATAGTTTATAAAAGCACGCTTCCTTTTAATCCATTTCATAATCGTGGTGTATTTGTGTTGGTTTAAGACACAGAATCTTTGTAAAATACACTGAGCTTTAAAGATTGTAAACTTGAAAAAAACAAAAAATAAAAAAAATCAACAGGCATAATAATATAACAAAACAAAACACATATGCAAAGCACAACAAATACATAAATAATATTTAACAACACAGCTTTGTAAATTCCTGATAACAAAAGACAATCAGTATATCAGAAAGAAGTGTGCAAAAAAAAGTAAACAACCTACATAAAAGCTAAAACAGAATCTGTGCTTACCTGTACTCTTGTGATATGCAGGTACATAATACAAGCTACAAGGAAACAGATGCAGAAGACGAGAAGCACAAGAACAACTGTGCCCCTGAATCCAATGAAAAACAATCAAGCAAAAAACACAGATGAGCAAAATAAGTTAATGATGCTTAGAGGATTAAAAAAAAATCATGATAAGAACAAATATTATCTGATGAACATACTGCGGTATGATGAGAAGATAAACAATTCCAAACAAGGCCGCTAGGATCAGAGAGAGAACCACTGCGCTGGTGAAGTATTCATCAGGAACCTGGTGGTACTGATGTAACACAGTGGACAGGATTAAATGATTGAAGTTAGGAAAAAAAAATAAAAATGTTTCTAATATAGGAATAAATAATTTCCAAAGTATTTTTGAATTTATGTTTTTGTTTAATTAAATTAGTTCATTTAATTTCAGGTAGAAGTTTTTTAGGACACAACTTGTTAGGGTAAAAATGCATAATTATTTCCCCATGAAATAGTTTAATCTTCATTTTTTTTATATAGCAAATCCACCTGCTAATAGATTCTACTAAAGTAACCAGATGACATTTTTATTTAAAGGGAGCTGACATATGTCTAAACATTGAGGGTTTTTTTGTTATTATTATTAGTTTACATGTAATTTTTCATGTTTTCTCTTAGAAATATGACAATAACTCAAATTTAAGTAACCTGAAGAAAAACATATTTTCTGAACTTTCAGATTCCCTGGAGAACTAAAGTCAGCTTTTGATTATAACAAAAAAATGTATATCTTTGCTGGAAACAAGATATCAAGACATAAACAGAGGCTGTAGGGCTCTACTAATTCTCAATCAATGTCGAATGCCTCACCCTCTGCTCCCGCTCAGAGCACTTATACATGAGTGTGAGGAAGTTGAGGTCGGCTGTGTCGGACTCCGTTTGACGGGCCTCAATCAGCCGGCCAATGTAGCGGTTGACCCTGGTTCTAGGACTGCTCTGGATCAAGTTAGCCTGGTTAGCATTGGAGCGGTTCCTCAGCTTTTGTGGAGCTGTTCGCATGGCCCTCCGCTGGAATGAAGCAAAAAAAAATAAAATCATTTAACAAATACACTGCTGCATTGTTTATTCTACCCAGAGCTTCATTATTATCATATTAAAAACAAAGATAAATAAAAATCAAGAGTAAATAAGAGCAGCTGATTGTACTTTAAAATGAGAATGTTGATACTTAAGTTTATCATTAAAAGCATCACGTTGTATCTATGTGTCTTCAGCAGCCAGTTGATTTAAAAAGCATTGGGAATTGAACCAAAGTCAAAGACTAATGTGTCTGTTGTGCTGCAGCAGGTTTGTCAGGATCTAAATATGCATGCTTTCCAATCAGAATATACTGATTGGGATGTTTAAATGACACATTTTTATTCCGATCGGTGGTTTATTTCAATTACTTGTGTCCATTTAAAAGTACCTTGATTGTGGTAACGTACATTTTATCCACACCTGCCCTGTGGCAGACCTGTTTATGTGTAAAAATCTTGCAATGAGGTGTAAGGATGAGGTGAACAGCAAGTTAAATGGCTAATTCTTTTCAAATGCATCACATCTAAACTTTCTTGCTATATTTTATACAATCATTGTATTTCTTTTTAGCAAATTTCAGACTATAATTGACAGAAATTAAGTACTTATGATATAAAATAATTAATAAGTTTCATTAAACATACACTTCTATATTTTAATTTTATTGAAATAATTATTGATGTAGATCAATGAAATAAAAAAAGATATTGTGAAAATTCAACAATAAGTCAACCCAAAGCAGTTTTCTTACCTTATCGCCATCCTCGCAGTTCATAACATTGGAGAACGGAATCTCAGCCTTGAACATCTTCCTGCAGTGCATGAGTTGCACCAGTAAGTAGCAAACGGTTTTGAACTTCATCTTTTTGGCAGGCTTTATATCTGAAAGAATCAATCCTGGGAATATCTGTCACCAGAATGAGAACAAGGATTAAGCCACAAAACCCTGCAGTAAAATCTTGACTATGTGCAAGTCTTTGACTAGAACTCATATACAACACAGAGCATACAGACACGCATGCAATCTTTATCACAGAGCATAGACGTGGCTAAACTGAGGCAGTCTAATCCCAGAGGACCTCTTTTTAATTTCAGGACAATTGACCTCAAACCTGTTTTAGAAAATCTGAAAAACATTAAGTGTACATTAAAGGGTTTGAGAAAGCGCTACTGGGATTTGCAACATAATTTATATACTTTGTTTGAGATCCGTCCCTGCAGTAAGCAGCGGTCTATCGAACACCACTGTTTGAGCATATCATTGCCAGAACCATTGATCTTATGAAGCTAAGCCATTAGCTGCATTAATCAGATTAGTAAAGTCTCTTATATCACAAAGAGAACGAAAAATACTGGGATATGAAACTGTGATGAACTTCATATCTTTCCAAAAACAAAACTGACTGACAGAAATAATGAAGAAAATAGAATGACACACTGAAGCCGAAAAAAGGGGAGAGTTGAAGAGAGAATTGAAATTCCCTGCTTGTGGCACATCTGCTGGAGTTATGTGTATTTCTCCTTAAGTTTGTCCAAGTGTGCAAATTTGAGATGATAGATTATAAAGAAAAGAAACACTGGCTGTGTTTCTTTTCTTTATAATCTAGCAAACTGCTTTACATGAATCGAAACTAACACATGTACTGAGAAAACCTTAGTTCAAGTTGAAGTACATTAGATTGTAGATCTTGGCACAGCAATAATGACAGCTAAAGTTCCACTGTGCCCTGACATAGTGTACATGCTTTTCTAAGCTATTTTGGAGGTTCTAAATGTTTATCACTAAACACAGGGCCTCGATAATAGGTCATAGTAAAATGAAACATGCATCGTACAATATTAATCGGTCATTCCAAATAGAAAATACCTTCCGTCGGTGAGATGGCACAATAAAGAAAGTTTCTATTTCATGCTTCTGGAGAAAGGCGTTCCTTTCATGGCCATTTCCAGGCTCTACCTCGTAGTCTCCATTTAGGCACTCAAGTGTTGATCTGGTGATGTGAACTTTCCTGCAATGCAAACAAGGCAGTTTAACATAAATGAGGCAAATATGAAAAAAAAAAAAAAAAAACTCAAAAGCAGAGAGAAATTATTAAAATCTATCCATCTATCAAGTCATTATCTGGTGCTAAATCTGGGTTCGGGTTGTGGGAGCAGCAGCAGCATGTCCTGGTCTCCCTCCAGTGAGATGTGGCCGGAGGAGACATCCGGGCGGCAGCCACCTAGACTATGCCCATACTCCTCACAAAACAAATCGAGAGGAGCACGGGAGAGCTACTATTTTCCTCCTTATACAACAAATTCTGCAGAGTCAAATCAACACTATGCCGAGTCTATTTGTTGCTTTCCAGAATTGGCATTAATTGAACTCTTACAGAGTTATTTCAATAATAGTTTAAGGAGTTATAACTATTTCAAGTGTTAAAATTACTCAATTTCTTGTTGAAATAAGAGTTAAATTAACACCAATTCTGATAAGGACCAAATAGACTCAGCATAGTGTTTGTTTAATTCTGCAGAATAGGAGAGGAAAATAGAGGATAGCCCCTCTTTAGAATATATATATTCACTAAATACTGTTTTCTGCACCAAAGTAAAAATAAATAAATAAATCTATGCAACCAACTTAGCAATTCGGATTCTGTCTAAACCTTTAAAGGCTTCTACATATAAACACTTGTCAGTATTTTTATCTATAAGTATACTAACCCTGGTAGTCCTCCAGCTTCCATCACATTGGCCAGCGTCACATCATTTGACCAGACATCATACTGCCATTTCCTGAGGCCCAGTACTCCACACAGCACTCGACCAGTGTGCAGACCCACACGCATGTTGAGGTTGACTTCTGTTGCCTCTGCAACTGACCTGTGGGACCATGTATAAAATGATTTGGGTGTAAATGTCATGGAAAAGTATATATGGTACTATAAATATAGAGCATATGTAGGAACTATATTTAAAGTAAAAGTACAAGACAATAAAGTTTCAATGATGGATTGCACAGTTTCACAACTGCTTTTTTTTTGTTTTCTTTTTTGAAAATGGAAATGGAAGAGCTGGACCCTTCTCCACAATTTAAAACCTGAACAAACATAAGTTATTATTTGAAATCACAACACTTCTGTCGTCATCTTTTATTCATATGAGACAGCGTGAAAATAGGTCTATTCATCATATCTGATGTCTCTTATGATGAAAAATAAATAGTGATGATTCCTTTGACAAGTAGGCTACGTGAAAAAGAGAATTTTATTTTTCTCCCAAAATATATTGTAAGTTCTTGTGCAAAGATGCATCCACTGACCCACAAGACAGCTACGTCTACAACAATTGCTGTTTCAATTAATAGAGCCTCCAGCTTGTGCAAGACATTTTATGAGCACATGCTTCAATCAAACCACAATGTAAAAGCAATGTAGAAAATCTTGACATACTATAAATAAGCACAACCTAATAGTCATCAATCTTCTCTAAAAATATACTACTACCACTCAAAGAGGGTAAAGAAAATACTTGTCATTATCTGGTCTCAGAAACCAAATGAAAATATCAAACATAACATCTGTGTTATTGTTGGAGGACAAAATATTTCTAAATGTTTCTAGCAGATTGTAATTACAGCAGATTTAACTTTGTCTCAATGTTTATCTCCCAAACTAGTTGATGACAAAAGTAACATTGCCTATGCCCTTTCCCTAAAAAAATACATTCAACAATAAAACACAGCTCATATTGTTCTTCCCACTCATAGTGCATAAACAGATTAAATCAGAGACTAAGGGAAACTCACGTTATAGTGTCGATCATGTCCAAACCCATTTCGACACAGCAGTGAGCATGGTCAGTCTTAGGTTGAGTCAGCCCTGACACGCAGTAGTAACAGTCCCCCAGTATCTTAATCCTGCGACAGTGGTTCTCCTATTGATCGAAAAGAGAGATTGAACAAGTTGACAAGTTGCTATCCGATATCAAAAAAGGTAAAAGGATGTCTGGATGTGGTTCAGAGACATATTAGTTTTAGGTATTTCTTTTTTTATTCTCCTTTCTTTTTTTTATTTCACCAAGAAATATTCAATAATTCCCTTAAAATATGGCTATTAAACTCTATTACATGTTTGGCATTGCTACAAACAACACAAATGTTAAATTTTACAGTTCTTCTGTCGTGTTAAATTTAATGTTTTCGAGTTGTTGAAAAGTTTGTTGACTACATCATTCTCAGGTCAACATCCTCTAACCTTAAAGTACCACAGAAAGGTACAGCTTGACATTTACTTTGCCACACAAACCAACCCTAAAGAATGAATGCATTTTCTAACAGACCAATGCAAAAAATTATACATAGCTGTGAAGTAGAGGGTAAAAGAAACATGGTTTTCGACATTTGTTTTGAAAAACTAAATGACTCCAAAATAAATTCCACTGGAAACCTGTTTTTACAGAAGTCACCTTATTATTATATAGACTTCTCTTGTCATTCTCAGTATGGATACAAATGCTCAGTGAAGGTTAACAAAGGCATGGTAGAGAATAAACAGAATGATGAAGACCATGATTCTGTTTGTTCAAACAGATCAGGAATAAAACTGTGTTACAGTTTAAAGCAGAATCAGCTTGAATAAAATTTGACACAAAGTTTGTCCAGCCCAAGAATTTAAACCAATGCACTCTGCTTTTTTTTTTGTATAAAAGGATACGCTCATAAGAGAACTTTCCCGTCACTTAAAAATGGTTTAACTGCACAGTTCACAGCTTACATATACATTGTTGTAGCGGCTTCTCTTGTGCTGACATGTCCATTTCCTAATCTATTACCTAATAAACATTTTTTTAGACGTTTAGATTGCACTGGCACTAACAGCTCCCACGATGCGATGGATCTGTCTCACTTTAGGGAATAAGGTGAGTCACTCACTCTTTGGAACAATAAGCAGCAGTGTGGAAAGATGGCTTACAAATATAGCCTTTCATTAGAGGATATTAACAACAGACATTCATTTTACCAGGGAGACCAGGTTACCGTGGGCGCCTCCTCATAACCCTTCATTGTTTCCATTAAGTTAATGGGATTGCTGCCCATGCATGTGTAGAGCACAAAGACTCATAATTATGCACACTGGTGGGTACGAGACAGGATGGACACTCTATTTTAACACAGAAACCATGTGAGTTTCAGTAGAGCTGGAGAGTTAGAGGTTGTTCCACGTCTCGGAAGACTTACCTGCTGTGAAAAGGAGGAAGCATTTATTCTTAGACATTAGCCTACAAAACCTGAATGTACATCACGGAAAACTCTCTGGCTGCCCTCGCTGCAAGACAAATAATTAATGCTAAATTCAAACGAAGTTCTTGCAAGGAATGACAATTCCGAATTAGCTGGAGACATGCAAAGACTGATCTTCCAAGATCTCTCACCTCTGGTGAACTTTTTTTTTTTTTTGCCACAGTCTGCATGTGAAATGGTTGTGATTGGTCAGAACTTTGTGGGTGTGTCTGTATAAGTGAAAAAGCTATCCAGAGGTAGCAGCTGATTTCTGGTATAAACAACAGGAGCTTGGCCAATGTGTCCAAACATAACGGCATAAAAAAGAAAAATTACATAGCAGTTCAAAAGAAATTCTACTCCATTGTGAACAAAAGTGTAGGGAGCACAGAACAACATAGCAAATGTAAAAATAGACTAAAAACGCAAGAAAAACTCAAAAATTAGCTGAGAGCTACTGAAACAGGCTGCCAAGCTTGTGTGGCTCTGGTGTGGAGAAGCTAAAAGCTTAAATTCAATTTCCATCTCAACTTTTGTTAAGATCAGTTTGAGACCACACAAATGTACAGAGCGTACAATTTATTTTGTTGTATTTGTTTTCTTATTTTGTTTTTTAATTTGTATATACAGATTTAACTTGTCCTTTACCTCTTTTTAAATAATGAGTTCATTGATTGAAAGTGTTTTATAAATAGTTATGATTATTAAAATCAAGATTATTATCATTATTGCTTCCATTTATATACAGTGCTTTATTTTAAATTAGCTTCTGACATATGGTTATCTCTCCATTCTTAGTGAACCAACTGCAAGAATCTAGCTACTAAACAACTAGATGATTCTAATTAATATTTTTTTTCTTTATAATTATTTCTTTAACAACATATTTCAAGAATGCTTGTTTTTTTCTTGTTGCTGTTATTAGAGAGCAGGCTTTCTCCCCTTGGGGTAACTTGGGGTTGGGGTTGTGCAGAAACAGATGGTGTGTTGGTGAGGCATGGCGATGCTACAGGAAGCAGGGAAAGCCCTTCTACTTAAAGAGTCTCCTACACTGTACTTTTCCTTTTGCTAATCTGCTGTGTGAGGCTTTAGAAGCTGATTCAGACTCAAGCAGGATTACCACCGTCATGTGACTGCAGCACTGTGAGCAGTCTGGGTGGTCATAGGCATAAGCAGATAGAGAAAGAGATAAAAAAAAAAAAAAAGCTTTAGAGTGTAACACCTATTCACAGTTTCATTTGAAAAGGAAAATCTATAAAGCCATTTTGTTTAATTAATTGGTGCTACCATCATAATATTTTGAGAAGCAGTGTGGAGAACGTTTGACATTTGAGGCAGTTATTAATTTGAACATTATATGTCGGTGTATATCTCTTAAAGGCTGTTTCAGACCAGCAAGTCCCTGTCTTTATTTTGCAACCTTAGCAACTTTCAACAATATGGATAATTGTTGATAGCTAGTTTTTCACCTTTATCTTTAATGATTAAACAAGGTTAAAGTTTTGGCTGTTTTGTTTTTCTCTGACTTTTCACAAAATTTTCATCTTGCCTCACTGTTAAGAAGGTGGGTGAAGTCTGGCTACCAGAGCAGATATCTTGACTATTTGGACATTATTCTACAATCCAACTACATACAATCGGCGCCACCGGAGCCTCTGACCACCAGCATATGAGGCAGGAGAACAACTGAGGCAGTCCAAACCAGCACATAAATAAATAAATAACTAAATAAATGTACCATACCATACCAACTTTAGTTATAAAGCACTTTAAAACAACCACAGCTGATACAAAGTGCTGCACATTAAAAAACAGTATAAGTAAATAAATAATTTTTTTTTTATTATTATCTTATAAATAATAAAAAAATAATAAATAGTATGTATGTATGTATGTATGTGTATGTATGATTATGTATGTATGTATGTATGTATGTATGTATGTATGTATGTATGTATGTATGTATGTTATCAATCAACTGGTAATAGACATTGCAGTTACTGCAATGGTAATACTGGGACTAACTTTTCTTCTTTTTTCCTATTGTAAATAACAGAAATTTGGTAGCGTTGCACATTTTTGTTTTCGTAGTGATACTGTGAATCAGCGATAAATGCTTAAGGTTATCATCCAAGGTTATCGAATCTCATACTGGCCCATGTCTTGTGGACGCATAAAAATAGAAAGGGACAAACAAGGCAAATACCAAGGCATTAATGCAGGGAGGAGGAACATTCAATAAATGATAATGAAGAAAAATATGAGCCAGCTGAGGGTAGCAGTTCATTTCCTCTAAGTTCCCAAAGGGGAGAGTGGAACACATTGTGCTTTGCTTTTGATACAGCAGCACAGATGACTGCTGTGCTGATAGTGCAGAAGGTAAGGGCTTCCTCTGCAACAACTTGGAAGAAATGCTTGCTATCAGTCTGCAAATTTATGCAGTGTTTAATAACAGTAAGAGACACTACCAAATAAGTAATAACATTTTGTTTTTTTTGTTTTTTTTGTTTTCATGCGATTTGGAAACTTTAACTGGCTTGTTCTTTCTTGTGTTTCATATTACCCTTATTTGATCATTTATAAAAAGGTTTTTTTTGCAATAATGAAAGTTAGGGATGTAGGAAATTAGTAAAGGGGTTTGTAACAAAGACATTTTCTTATAATATTCCTCCATCTCCAGTAAAAATTGTTCTTCACTGGTTCTCACCATCTATTTTATAGCAAATGAAAACTCTATCAACACTTCCTTCTCTCACTCCACTGTAGTGGGTTGGAGCGAGTGGGTGAGATATGTGAAGGAAACCTTGATATATTAACAGATATGGCAAATAACAAATGCTTGGTGTGCCAAAACTGCTCCATTTCTATGATGGCACTGGCTTTTTGGACAGTGCCATCTGATATGATATGATTCATAAAAAAAAAGAAGAAAAAAAAACACTGTTTTCTTGGACTTGAATATAGAAAATGGCGATATATTTTTGAGAAGTTGGTAATACATTCGTGGACACTAAGATGCTGAACATTTTTGTATGAATTTGCCAACAATAATTCAGTTTGGAAGAAAAAGTTGTTTTGCAAATGAATTGGGATGCTGTACAAAAATATAATTCCACAACAGATTAAGATTGAAAATTATTTGAGCAATAGAAAAAGATTAAAGGATTAGTGAAGGGAATAATTTTTGCTTTCTTTTTATTTACTTTATGCACACATAAAGCCAGAACTATACATACGCAGTGTTAAAAGACAGTCGTTGTTCTTACTGTTTGAAATTCAATCAGACCAAATGCTTTCTATTTCAGGTCAGTGTGGGTTTCCAAAATAACTCAAATGTCAGGATAACAAGAGAGAAGGGATCGTTTATATCATTTCTATGTCCTTCTTTAAGATCATTGGTTTGTGCTCACCAAGATTTCTTTGTCTTAAAAAACAGCTTAGGAATGTCCAGATAATGTACTGGTTTTTAAGTTGGAAGAGGTTAATTCACAACATCTGAGTTAAGTCACAGCTTTGGACGTATTTTAAGACGACACCTCAAACTCAATGTTTTCTTGTTCAACATCATGGGAAGAAGAAACAGAAATCAGGGAGAAAATGGGCCTCTTAAGTTTCTTTTGTGCTTTGGCACAATTGCCATGAGCCCAAAAGTGCTAAAACGCTTCTTTTAAAAAAGTAAAACAAAACAAAAAAATGAATAAAAGACAACACAATAATATTCAGTCATTATACTGTCCAAGATGGAGATGGATTCCATGTCTATCAGTCAAGTGTGTTTTAGTGCAAAACATGCTTATAACATGCAGAAAAGATCTTGTAAAGATGCTGACTGAATATCATTTTGCACAGTGAAACAAGTGTTGTGCTAATTCACAAAGGTAATCCCAAATGACCCAAAACAAAATACGTTCCGCTTGAATTAATCCCAGACATTAAAGAAAAAAATAAAAGGTTCTGTAACACATGTCTAAACATATGATTAGACATATGTTTTTGATGCTTTCAAAAGCATTTGTTTCAAAGAAATCATGACAGGACAAACCTTACATCTGTGTTACATCAGCTCTTTCCTCTGACAATGTTTGGTGAGGATCTGTGCTTCAAGGAACCAGTCTCTGTTTTGGAATAAAGATGTTCTCCTTTCCCTCGGTTAAGTATGACTCTGAATCTTAACAGTAGGTCCACCTTTGTCCTTTTATTTTAGTTTTCTTTTTGATCTAACCAATTTCTTTTCATAAATGTAAGTCAGTACAGTTGCCAGTAAGATGTTTTTAACCTGCTTTGAGTATCGTTTTATTTTTCAGAACTGTTCTTATATACTGAATTCATCCTAATTTTCAAGAAGGCTTTTAAAGATTTTATACCTGAATAATTTTAACAGAAATGTTTAATATTTAAAATTATTTATTATTAATATGTCATCATTATTTACTTAATAATATACTGAATGGTCACACCTCTTTAACTTTTCCACTTTTGATTTCATGTTACAACCAGAAACAATTGGGAATGTTGAATTAAAGACCGTAAGAAGTTGAAAACCAGGAACATCTCGGCATCATCAACAGCAGCCCAGAGAAACATGGCGTCTGATAATGATGTAAGTGAACAAAGGAATATTTATGAACTTCTGAAGATGTTCATGAATGCTATATAGGCAGAGAAGAATTCAAGGAGTATGAAGAGAGTAAGCTGAGCCACTGAAAGAAGAAACTAAAACCAGTAAACTGAAACATTCAATACGCAGGAATAGACTGAAGCATATAATGCTAAATGACCAAAATTACAGGTTGTGTCACGGGTTGAATTACAAGAGGCTGATGGAAACCATAGTTGCTGTAAAATTCAGGTGGGAGAATCTCTTGAAAGGAGAACTATTACTTGTGTGCTCTACAAATCTAGCTTGTCAGATTACTAGAGTTATAGTTTTCAGTTTGCCACAAGCCACATAAAAGTATGTATGCACAAAATATGAGTCCCTTTCCTCCCACTTCACAACTAATGGCTGCTTTGTGTTGTTCCATCACATAAAATACAAATGACACATTGGACTTTATGGCTGAAAACAGTCAAGGAGTATGAATACAGTTAGCTTTGTCTATATGTCAGAGAAAATATTTAATTGGACAGTTTCTTTCTTCGTAAAATACAAAAAATAAAAAATACCATTCGACTTGTATTGCATGATGAGCTTCAAAACAAAAGTCCAAGCTTGGACTCCACATATTCCATGCATCAGATGAGATTCTGGCACAGGCTGCTTCCTATTTAGGAAGGTTGAGGAAAAACCCTGATCAAAATTGTTAAATGATCCTTTTGTCACCTGAGAATGACTGGTTGTTTTGATTGTATTTTCACATCAATAGAAACAAAATCTGAATTTTGACCAAATTTCGGTGGCTCTAATCCTCTTTCATATTTCTCACATTAAAAAAAAAAATTTGAATACAAAAATATATTAATCTTATTCATTTATCTGTAGTTTTGAATTTATTAAATGGAAAATGTCTCCAACACAATACTTCTTCTTTTGGCAGAAATGGGCAATAAGATTAACTCTCAGTGGTGTCAAGCATTTCCCTTTAATTGCAAGCACATTACACAAATTAATTTGTGAAAACAATTAAATGGTATGCTACCTTAGAATGTTACATTTAGTGTGTCTGTGGAAAAGCTGGCTCAGGTCATATTGGGCTAAATTTGCTTTGTGTGACGAACGATGTTAGCTCAGGGCGCCTCACGCTACAATTATTGAAAAACAAGCTCATTGTCAGGGTGCTTTTTCTTAGAGGCATTTATCCTACTTACTCTGCTGTCAAGGATCCAAGCTGGCTTATTTGTTTTGGGTTTTGCTTCAGACTACAGTTTTAAGTACGCAGACGTCTGAGGGGAAACAGCAGGATTGGTGAATGATTCTTGCATCTGCTCATGAGACAAACAAGGTAAGATTGTGAATAAGCCCAGGTTTTGTTTTCTGGAAGACAGCTGTCACCATGTGGACAGTGAATACTTCCTGTCTTTAAATTAAGGGCAATGAAACTCTGGATAAAACCAGATATTAAGATACACAAGTTGTCTCCCCCCTCTCTGTTACTTAGACTAAACTTTACCTTTTTAAGGTTTATTTGAAATACCCAGGGGTTACAGAAAATATTTTTTTCTGTTTTCAGGTCAGAATGTGAGGAAAATGGTTATGTGTCTATTTATGCAAAGTGTGTTTAAATAAAGTTTTTCCTGTGTATTTGTTCCACTATCTTAGCAGACTTATGATGTTTTCATATAAATATACTTGCATCTATGTTGTTTTTAACTAATGAAATCATTACCAGCTATTTCTTTGTCCTGATAGTTTTATGTCAAATAATTCTTACAAATGATTATACATACTTCACCAATGTTTTGTTAAAGTAAGAGAGAAAGCTTTTTCTTCAAAGTTTTTTTATATTTGAAGTAAAACCAGATTTTACTTTAGGCCCTGCTGAAGCATCTAAAGTGCTGCATGCTTACTGGGAAATATTCTCTGAGTTTTCACAGTCATATATGAGGGAACTAAAACAAATCTCTCACTTGCGAAGAAAGTGAGAGACAGTAGATAAATCCATCATTGAGCCATTCTAAAAATGGAAACATGAAAAGCAAAGAGAGTGCAGAGAACCACAGGGCTTAAAAGACACAGTTGAAGGAAGTAGGCTGCTGCATGTCAATCAAAAAGCTGAGAAACAAGGAGCGGAGGAGTCTGAAAGCTGTGATGCAGGAGGTGTTGCAAGAGGAGAGAAAAGAGGGACAAGAATAAAAAGCTTTGTGAAACTCCGCCAGGGAAATAGCAATGGTATACTGTGTGCACGAACACACCAAGGCTCGTCTAGTACAGAGCTATTAATGTTACATAGCGCACTGGGCAGACTGTTTGAAACACAACCAGCTTGAAGTGTTTATAGAGAGAAGGGGGGGGGGGGGGGTCCCATAAAAACAACTGCTGTGAAATGAAAATTCCATTTATGTCTTTAACTATACACCATTATTAAAATATCAACTCGATCCACATTATGGATTACAAAGAGTGAGATTTTCTACATAAATGATAACTTCAGGAATGTCCAACAAAAGTTTTTTTTTTTCTTGTTTTATGGGACGTTAGCAGTCGCAGCTTTTCTTGTCTTGCATGTAAAAGGTGGAGTATCTCCAAACATTCTCAGCTGAACCCAAATATGAATGGAATAAGCACATTCTATGAAATATTAGTTCTGCTGTGCATATGCAACTGTGTTTCTCTTGTGTGATGCTCCTCCATATAATGTTCCTTTTAATAATCAAATAACATTGAACAGTTAATATATGCATTAATTCACCTGACAATGTGAAACATTATTTACATGGTTCATTGCAAAGAGATTCAAGCATTGTTATCTTAATTTTTATGATCATGGCCTACAGCTAATAAAAAGTCTAAACTCAGTTTCATGTGGATATTACAAAGACATTTTAAAAAAGCAATTTAATAGAAAAATGTCAGCCTGTTGCACACTGTGCATGTCGGTTCACTTTCTGACTTCAAGTCTAAATAATAATAAGTCTAAAATAAATTAACTTTTAAATGATTATAATTTGCCTGAAAAGGGTACATTGGGATGAAAAGCACATATATTACAGTATGTTTTACAGTTAGATAGTTAGTTACTTTTGCAAGCTTGTGAAAAGAGTGAACAAGCTTGAGGATCTTCTACGTTCATCAGAAAATAAAGCAACATCTGAAAAGTCAAACATTCTGCACGAATCAGTTCTGACAAAGCAACTGCACAGTTAAGTATGAGATTAAGTAACAATATGGTATAGTTCGACATATCCCAAAAACTAACAGAAGTTTAGATGTGGTAATTCTTGTTAGAACTGTAGATTGAGTCCCGTAGAATTAAATAAATGCATTGTAAATGCTTAATGTGCATTTTTAAGCATAGTGCTTAAAATGTGTTTCAAACACAGAAACACAGCTGTTTCTGTGTTTGGATTGCTTATTACACTGAATCAGTGTAAGTAGTTATCAATCCAAGTATTTCCTCTTATGTCTTCCTACTCCTAGGCTTTGTAGTGATTTCAGTAAAAACAACAACATATACCTAATTGACTTCAAAAAACTTATGCAAGAGGACGCAAAGTCAAGTGTGAGGAGATCAAAGTAACAACAGGTTTTGCTGAGCAGCAACAAGAGCACAAAACAGCATGAGAGCTCTGGTGCAAACATCTGCACTGCCACACTTAGTCGAGCTTTTCTTTGTAGAAATGTGGTAACCAGACAAAAAAGAGCAAGATGCATACCAGTGAACAGAGTCTGCACTATATCTGTACCAATGAGCATATTCTCATTTAAACTGTGTCACTACCAAACACAGAACATGCCTTTGAGAGGGCCTGTTAAGGAAACTAAATAACATTGTACAAGAGATTTCATGAGAAAAGTTGTGGGTGAGCTTTAAGCATTAAGTTTCAAAACAGTTGTGCAAACACAGAGCAATGGACAATCACTCAACCAAAAATATGGTGCAACACGACTAATCTAAACCAAAATAAGGCAAGCATGGATGAAGACCATGGTGACTTCCAGGGAGCTGTAGAGATACAAAGCTCAGGTGGGAGAACCTGTTTTTAAACTATTTGTTATGCACTCCATAAATTTGTCAAGCAGCAAAATCCAAACCCACAATAGAAAGGAAGTTATGAGAGGCATCTCAGCATCACAAGCCATGTTGGGAACTCAATAATAGAGGAAGAAGATTATCTGATTAGATTAGGTTTTTTGGCTAACATGTGATATGCAATGTCGGGCAGACAACTAAAACTGAACATCTAATGTAAACATGGAGGTGACGGTGATGCTGTGGGGGCTACTTTTCATTAGCTGTGAAAGGGGAAACTAGTCAGAGTGGATGGGAATATGGGTGGCATGGCAATCCTAGAAGAATAAATGTTAGAGGCTCCGAAACACTTGAGATCGTGGCAGAGATTTAGATCAAAGCATATTTACTTGTTAGAAAGGGGCAGTCAAATCCCACTTTGAAACTCACAAGCACTTTGGCACCGAAAAGCTTCTTAAAACAAGTGAGAAACATGGAAATGGCACACTTGGATTGAAAGAGAAATTTACGCACGGTGCATTCAGTCCTAATTAGTTAAGAGCTGGCAGAGACAACATCAGAGCCTGAAGAGGTGTCAGTAATGAACCTGTACACTCTGGTGGCAGGAAAATGTGTCTAAATGCAAGCTAATGAAGCTCTGTGTGTCACTTTTCTAACATGCGGTGTGAGTTAGGAAGGAAATAGAAATATAATTATTTGTTAAGGCAACAATGTTTGTATTTTCTCCCTGTGCCAGGAAGATTTAAAAAAAAAGGTGGATGATTTATGTTAAGTCTTTCTGAATCACAAAAAAAAATATTTATCAAGCTTTGATGAGGAGGTTGTGTCAATTTTGGGGGAAAAAAAAGGAAGAAATTTACTGACCATCGTTGTTTACAGGCGAATGATGCTGAGGTTGGACTCAGGGCAAGAATTCAGATAATGCCTAGCTTAGATTCATTCATGTTAAAAAATTGAGAGAGAAGAGAGAGAGAGAGAGAGAGAGAGAGAGAGAGAGAGAGAGAGAGAGAGAGAGAGAGAGAGAGAGAGAGAGAGAGAGAGAGGAGAAGAGCAGAGAGAGGAGAAGAGCAGACTTGGTCTGCTTCATCACCAGCACTACAGGAGAACACTGTGTTCCTGGCCCGCTTCCCATGCAGCTTGACAAGTCCAAAGAGTGGACAGGTGGTGTGGGGATGGTGCTGGAATCGTACCATGAGATGATGCCCAGTGGCCATGTGGCATCGCCCTCTCTTCGTATGGGACGAAAGAGAGTTTGCGTGCCCAAAGTGACCACGGCTATGAGTCACTGGCATTGCCACTTCCTGCCAAAGTGGATAAGAATGACTGTGGCTTTGGGTCAGGGCAAGTTTAATAGCTGGGGACAAGCCTTTCAGGACACTATAACGCTATAAGCTAGCTGCCAAGTCCTGCATACAGCCATCTATTCAACTGTGCAACTAGTAGTATCAAAACAGCTTGGAAATCTAAAGATGCAACTGCCTTGTTTTAGTTGGGTTTTTTTTTAAATGAAAGTGTAAAAAATTGACTCTAAAGCTAAAAAAAAACTGCAGCAGGAAGAAACCAAAATAGAGGTAAATCAATTTGTTTTTAAGGACCCAAAAGAAACAGCAAATAGCTACAACCCTGAAGCAACTTATTCACAATTTATTACAAAAATAATGACAGCAACTACTGACAACAAAACTCCTGTCTTTTTAAGCTATTCCTAAATTTGAACCTATAAACAAGGAAGTCAAAAATAGAAGCTCCCGACAGGGCCAAAGAAAACCGTTCTGTAAAAGCAAAAAAAAAAAAAAAAGAGGTTTGCTGCAATCCTGCAGATTAATGGATTTGACAAGGCTGTGAACTGCAGGTTATGGAATCACATGGATGCTGTCTCAGCCCAATCCACATCTCAAAAATAAAAATAAAAAAAATCTAATTATGAAAACCTCTATGCTATTCTATTAAATGGGCTACAGTGGAAAACAAATTAATAAGAGCAGCACAAGTTTTTTTTGTTTAAAAAAAATATCAGATAAGTTGTCAACCCTGACCCATAACCCACAAAGTGAAATATAAACAGATTGGACTGCTAAAATTGTTTCCTCGTACATAATAAGAGAACTAGAAATGAGTATAACTCATCTCCCCTGCTATCCGCTCTAGTCAGTTCATTCACACAAGAGAGGAGGCAAGCTTTAGCCATGGGTAAATCTGGCTGAGATTAAAGAGGTCTGTCAACTCTTCCTCAAATGAAGCACTGGATAATCATATTAGGCATCATATGGGCTTCCAATATTCACTGTGACATCATGCTAAGCTACAGGAGTGTGCCAATAGCCTGTGGCTAAAGAGAGCCACAGGCTCACATACATGCATGCACACACACACACACACACATACAGTCATTGCTGTGTCAGAGTTTGGACAAAGCACTCTTTGCGCAGTGAGTGTTGCTTTGAATGCCAACAGTGACTATAATTGAGGGAATATGGCTTCAAGGAAGGGAGGTAGACTCACCGTGGCAAGCTCATCAAACTTTCCAAACAGCTCATTTAGCAGCTTAACCAGTTCCTGAGCTGTGCACTGAGAGGCCAGGCTGGTGAAGCCAACTATATCTGCAAACAGAATGCTGCAACAGAGAAAGAGAGGGACAAACAAAGTCAGTATTGGTTATCTATAATAGGATCATACAGTATTAAAGAAATCAATCACTGTTCTTGACAGGAATAACACAATTTTGAATTTTGTACAGGGATCAGAGGGGAAAAAAATAAAGACACCAACATCCACATGAATAACCTTCAAAGAAATGGAAAATAATGAAAAGAAAGGAGACAGACAGAATCAGTTTCATTCTCCAACTGACAGGCAGCGCATGCAGTCAAGCAAAGCAAATTAAAAAAAGCAGCAGGAGCATCTCATGGGGATCCGAGACATGGCCTGTTAGGAGCTGCAGCGTAGTCATCTAAGGCATCGTGCAACAGTAAAGGGGCTGTCGCTGGTTTCAAGGGAACTTTATTTTCAATCTTAGCAGGTTGCATGTAAGACTGAAGCTGACTTAGGAAAAGGTTACGTGAAAAGGAAGAATCAAAGTCCACAATCAAATGACAAATGTAGCACAAAGTAATCTTTGGTTCCACTGCCAGGTTTTGGAAATCATTCAAAAATTTGTGCAAATTGAATTTTTTGGGGGGTTAATAATTTGAGCTTTAATGCCCATTGTAAAAGCATTGTAGTCATGGTGACCTGACCTACAACACACAGGATGTTCTCTCTGCAGCACACCTTCATAACAGAAGTTCCAATATTTGTTCATTATTTATTGCCACCTTCAGACACGCTCTTACAGAGGACAAATCAACCATTCTGCTGTACAGGTTTCTCTTGCTGGCAGAAAATAGATCCTTCTGGATCACCTGCAAACAGCCCACTGGACAGCACACCAAAGAGAAAGTTAGGTGGGGAACAAACAAGTGTTTTGTTTCATAACTTTTATTTAACCATAATTAACACACTGTAATGGGCTGCACAAAGGCACAGTTGGAAGAACTGTTGCCTTGCAGAAAGAAGGTTCTGGGTTCGATTCCCAGCCCCAGTCTTTCTGCATGGAGTTTGCATGTTCTCCCTATGCATGCATGGCTTTTCTCCAGGTACTCCGGCTTCCTCCAACAGTCCAAAAACATGACTGTCAGGTTAATTGGCCTCTCCAAATTCTCCCTAGGTGTGTGTGTGTGTGTGCATGGTTTGTCCTGTGTGTCTCTTGTTGCCCTGCGACAGACTGGCGACCTGTCCAGGGCCTCTCGCCCGGAACGTTAGCTGGAGATAGTCACCAGCACCTTCCGACCCCATTAAGGGACAAGGGTGTAAAGAAAATGGATGGATGGATGTATGGATGGATGGATGGATGGATGGATGGATAACACTGCGTGTTTTAGAGCTAAACATCTTCCTTCTGCTGTTGTAGGGTTTCAACCCAGAAAAAATGTTCTAAAACTTTCAAAACTATGCTGATGGGATAGTGATGACATGTTTTGCCTTTGAAACTCAAAACCTGGAACTAATCAGAAAAGATAAACAGGAAATAGAAAAATTGTTCAATTGCTGTAATACAATCAAATATTTCTCCCTTTTTTTACATTTAGCATTGATGAGAGCATGACCAATGCTTGATATTATATTTGTTTTACTAACTACATGCAAACATTTTGGTTTTATGAAAGCATTTTTAAATCTAAATTTTTCAGGGTTATAAGTAATTTCAGGCCTTTGATTGAATTATTATTGATTAATCCCAGTATTTTTCTTCAAACAATTTTGCTATTCATAAAATTATAATTCTTAGTTTTCTTAAAAGTACACTTAAATGTTCCATCTTCTTCTATTGAACTGAGTATTATCCATTATCTCCTTTTTAAGCTGAATGTATCATTACAGCCTTTTTAAAAGTTCATTCAAATCCATTTAATTAATAATGGTACAGCATGTCAGAAAACAAATCCACCTCCCTTCAGATGTGAAATGATGCTCTAAAACGGTCTGCTTTAATGTGCTGGAGGACACGTTTTTCATTTTATCCTCTTAAATTACACGTTTCATTGAAATAAATGTCAGAGCAACACATAAAGAAATAAAACCCAAGCTGCTCTCGAAATCAAATCATCTTTACGTCTGGGCAAAATCACATGCTTATAATTCTGGAATTCTTGAGACATCCAATTTGTTCCTTGGCCCGAAAACTGTGCTGTCCTCATTTATTCCTCGTGTTTTGTAACAAGGCAGAGGAGAAAGTTTCTAAAGGATTGGGCCTGAGTACTGTGTGCTAGTTGGTGGTGTGAAGGGGATTAGTCATAAAACTGTCCCAAACAACTTACACGTCTGCAGCTCTTGCACTGATTGCCGACTGTTACCTTCATGTGGGCTTGAGATTTCACAGCATGACAGAGTGCTGGATCTCTGAGAGAGAGCTGCTAAATGTCACTTTGTTGTCTCACAGATGTCGCCATAATGAGGGGCAGTGGATTCAGTGTGTGTTAAATAGTTTATCCAACAACCATCTGTGGCTGTTAAAAATGTAGCGTATTAAGTACTATGTTTCTGTAAACACTTTGGGCCAACGTCATTGAAATTCTACAATGAGGTTACGGTGTTGATGTTGTAGGGTTGTGTTTTTTAACACGGCTGCAATATTGCATGGACATCGGGGGCAGTTCCCCTGGATTGGCAGGCCGGGGTGGTGGTCCTCGTATTCATAAAAGGGACCACAGTGTGTGTTCTAACCAAGGCTTATGCACCTCCCTGGTAAGGTCTATTTAGGGGTACTAGAGAGGAGGGTCTATCAGACAGTCAAACATTGGATTCAGGAAGAGCAGTGCAGTTTTCGTCCTGGTCGTGAAACACTGGACCAGCTCTATACCCCAGCAGGGTCCTGGAGGTTTCATGGGAATTTGTCCAACTGGTCTAAATGTGATTTGTGGACCTGGAAAAGGCATTCAACTGTGTCCCAAGCAAAAAGTCATCGGGGTAACTCCAGCAGTGTGGGATACAAGGCCGTTTGAAATGGGCTGTTAGGTCCCTGTATGAACGGCGTCAGAGTTTGGCCTGAATTGCCGGCAGAAAGTTGGGCTTGTTTTTTTTTTTTGAGCTGGGTTAATTGTTAATGCAATCTTGGTATGATTTTTATTAGGCAGCCACTTCTTAGAAACTTTACCACTGTTCAATATTTTTCTCCATTTATGGATAATGACTCTCGCTGTGGCTTAGCAAAGACCCAATGGCTTAGAAATGATTTTACAATTCTTTCCAAATTGATAAAAGTCATTGACTTTGTTTCTCAGCACATTTCTTCGTTCTTTTTGATCATTAGTCTCGCTTTGCTAACTTTGTATTTTCAGTCTAAATAGGTTGAACTTAAGTGATTTATGGATTAAACAGGTCTGAAAATAACCAATGCTGGTTATGAATAGTGGAGAAAAAAACTGGATGGCTAATTACAGTTAATAATAATTTAACAAAGAAAGTAATTATATTTTCACCTCAATTCAAGTTTTTTTTTTGGAAAAGGCCTTTTTGTGATTTAATAAAATCCTCATTTAAAAATGGCTTTTTCCATTTTTTTAGGATATCTTTGTCTGATAATTTTTTTGATAATCTGAAACATTTAAGAATGACACAATCAGAGAAGAAATCTGCAAGAGGGAAAATCTTTTCATGACTACTGAAAACAGGCTAGAAATATTTTGTTGTTGTTTCTTGGTGAGATTTATGTGAAGTAGTCAAAGTAACAATAGATCCCTGTTGCAAGGGGAAAAAAGCCAAGGGCCAGTGATAATGGTAGGTATGCAACAAAAGACACCAGGCAGGAATCAAAACAGGTATGTTGCTTGTAGCACACTTTTAAATAAAATATGGAAGGTATGAAGTACAAGCAAAGAATTTGAGGCAATTCAAAAAAGTGTCTTCTCACAGAAAGAAACAAGCCATTTGATGAGATCCTGCACAGTGGGGCAGTTGGTAGAGCTGTTGCCTTGCAGCAAGAAGGTTCTGGGTTCGATTCTCAGGCCCAGTCTTTCTGCATGGAGTTTGCATGTTCTCCCTGTGCATGCAGGTTTTCTCCAGGTACTCTGGTTTCCTCCAACAGTCCAAAAATATGACTGTCAGGTTAATTGGCCTGTCCAATTTCTCCCTAGGTGTGAGTGTGTGTGTGCATGGTTGTTTGTCCTGTGTGTCTCTGTGTTGCTGTCCAGGGTGAACCTGCCTCTCGTCCTTACCTGGAGATAGGCACCAGCAACCCTCCCGACCCCATCAAGTGACAAAGGTGTAAAGGAAATGGATGGATGGATGGAGATCCTTCTTAGATTTATAATTCCAGGCAACGTTTAAATTAGTAGGAAGCTATTTGAGATGCAGTCAATTATCAAATAAAGCAATACATGATGTGTGGTATGCTTTGAGTTTGTTTAGTCATTGACTCAGAAAGAGATGGAATAATCCAACTTCCTACACAACTCATGTTGAGTTTTTTTTCTCCCCAAACAGTGGCTAAAACATGGAATAAAGTCAGGATTATCACAAAACCTTCTTGTAGTGTGTTTTTATTTTACTTTAGAAGCTCTATATTAAGTATGTGCATTAAGTGTATACAGAACTAAAGTACATCCGTCCATTTTCTTACAACTTTGTCCCTATTCGGGCCAGGAGGGGTGCTGGTGCTGAAGATGGAGCACCCGCTGGAGAACCCACGTATGCACAGGAAGAACATGCAGAAAGACCCCGGGACCTTCTTGCTGCAAGGCAACAGTGCTACCTACTGTGCCACTGTCCAGCCCCAAATAAAGTATAATAAAATATGTATATACAGTATAAACATACCAAAGCTCATTTCTAGTCTGGATTAACACTAACCAAAATTTAGTGTGGTCTCTTTAGTCTTAATTTGTGTGTGGTGTGTGTGTGTGTGTGTGTGTGTGTGTGTGTGTGTGTGTGTGTGTGTGTGTGTGTGTGTGTGTGTGTGTGTGTGTCGCTCAAAACTGTCAGAATCTCTTCACAAAGCGTGATGGATGATGGTAGGCATTTTTGCACATTTTCTTATTTCATATTATCTGTGAACTGATTAATAATTCTTTGGCAAAATTTGACTAAAATGTATGCAGTCATTTTAAATCTAACACTGGCACTTGAGTTGCAGCTAATTAATCAGCTAGCCACTAATAGTTTAGTTTTTTTATGCTACTGTTGTGTTACAAAATATTATGCAATGAAAAACAAATTATTATTCACATAAAGGCTGTAATTTTGTTACCTTCTAACATTCTGGCTTATCAGCAGTAGAAAATTATATCTAACATAAAATAGCATGACTTTTCTTTCAACCACCTGACTTGGGAAAAGTAAAACTCCTTTCGGAAGAAAATCCTTTGGAGTTTTAATTTAAATTTCTCACTCTGAGGGTCTGATAAGACTGAAAACTCAGTCTTACTCTGAATGAGCAGGAAATTGTTCGGTGCATCAAAAAAAGCATTCAAAATGTGCATAATCTGTATAAGACATTTGTTTTCTCATGTCATATTTATAAATTAAATACCATCTCGATTAAGCAACATTAAAATGGATTACTGCTGCAGATGTGGAACTAAGAAGTCTGTTCTTGAGGACTTTTTCCATTGCATTTTATTTTAACCACTAATGAAAGGTTAGATTCAATCAGTTGTTGACACTTTATGAAAAGAACAATTCCACCATGACCAAGCAACTGTATTAAAAATACACCTGTCAGAAATAGGTCTTTTGAGATCAAACTCAAATATCTGATCTGAAAATTTAAATTGTCTGTTTAGCTCAGAGTCTAGTGTGTCTTGACAACGTTTGCAAGGCAGTTGGAGGAAATCAGTGAGTGTAAATGTGGGAGCTGATAGACTCCTACCAAAGAACACTGAATATTGGAGTTGAGTCACAGGGTGAGATGAAAAAACACCACTGTAAAAGTGGGGCTCACATTTTTCCTTCAAACAAATTTGCTTTGTCTTCAGTTAAACTACACAGGACAAATGTCACATCATTTATAGAACAAGTTGACCATTTTTTAATATCATAGTGTTATGATATTTTAAGAGAGGTGCAAAAAAAAAAAAAAAAACGAGAGACACTGTATATGTGACTTGCATGTTGTGGTACTGTAGCATTGGAGTACCAGTTGGAATTCTAAAGAAACTCCTGCTACAGTCAAGGTGATGCCGCTTCCCAGGAGGTTCATAGTTATTCCTGTTAGACAGTGCAAGAGCTCATTCAGTACAACTTCCAGCATAGAAACTGCAACGTGTTTACTTAGCTACTCCTCTTGCAATCTAAGTTTCTTTGCTATAGAAAACATAAGGCACATGATAAGAGCAAGAATCAGATTACATGAATGAACAGTAGGGATGCTGAAAATTGTATATGGAGCTAAAATAGATCAATGTTTAACTGTCAAACGTTCATCTATGTGCGTTATTATGATTTGAATGATTTACAGTGACATGATGCCGAACTGGACCTTTAATCCTGCGATTAGAATGTTACACCTGATATCGTAGGACAAATTGTGCCACCACCACGACCACACACACACACGCACACACACATTGACACACACCTACATTCATTCATCATTTCCTCTCCAGTGGCACTTATTTGAAGAGTTATTTGCCCAATTATGCAAATATCTTCTTTCCCGCTCCGGGAGGCATCGCTGTAGCTGCTCTGGCAGATGTGATGTCAATTTAATCACACAGTCAAAGATGCGAGCATGGAGCTCGGCTTCGGGGTTAGTGCTGGATGGGCCCTTCTGGAGATACAGTGTGGGCAGAGGATGTGCTGACGGCGAGTCAATAAAAGCGCAATATGTTTGCAACAAAATCTGACTATATAACATGCTCTCTTTTTTTTTTTTTTTTTGAGTGGGCTTGTATGATTAATGAACTGTCAGTCAGTGATTCTGGTAGTTTATTTTTAATTTTTTTATTTAATTTCAAATCAAACCCACTCAGTGCAGTAAACTGTCGCAAATTTATTTTCAAGAACTATTTTATACAAAACAATGAAGTGGATGTAATGCTATGTTATTGTTTTTATATATGTGTGTATGTGTGTGTGGTGTGTGTGTGTGTGTTGTGTGTGTGTGTGTGTGTGTGTGTGTGTGTGTGTGTGTGTGTGTGTGTGTGTGTGTGTGTGTGTGCGTGTGTGTGTGTGTGTGTGTGTGTGTTTTCATGCATCTGAGACACTCAAACCTTGATGTGAATGTGGTAATGTATTAAGGTTATATTTGGATGTATTACTTTTATAAAGTGGGGGGGGAATTAATGGTAGTTTTGATGTGAAAGTTACAGAAAGGCAAAAAGTGATGAAAACATTTTAATTTAGATAAGTAAAACTAACTGAACATATCTCTTTTCTTAAAAGAGCAAAGGACAAGAACAGACTAGAGCTGGTTTGTTTCGTCATTGTATTAGAGTAAATTAATTTGTTAGAGGTGATAGACAAAAAGCATATTTGGCTACACTATTTTGGATGACAACTACTATTTGTTTTTCTCAAATGATGAGATGTGTCATATTTTACTTTTTTTTAAATATAAATGGGAACACATTTCACCACTTATGTTCATATACAGCAAGCTCTCAAACATTCCTGTCACAAAAGGAAGAAACACAGAATCTAGCTAGAAATAAAAGACCACCCCAAGTTGAGTCGTGCCCTTTGTATGTCACCCCTAAAATCTGGCTTTAATGGAATTCAAGGCAAAAAGCAATCAGCAGTTCTCCAACAAGGTCTTTCTGTATTTAACCAGTATGAGTACCCACAAGCACACGTACACATACCAAGAGAGTTATGCAACAAGAATCTAGTCTCCATTGCATTTAATCCCCTGTAGCAACTTAATCCCAGGGCTAAGCAAATTCTCCTCCTCAAGCCTCCCTGCTGCTGCTCTGAGAGCACAGAAGAAAGGAAGGAGGAAGAGCTGAAGATAAGACAAGACAAAACAATGAAATGCCGGAGCTGAAAGGGCAGATTTGACAATGAAGTCAACGAAGCAGAGAGAAAAAGTGGAAGGAGGATAGAGAAAGTGCATCTTCCTGCAAGAAATTGACTTTTAGCTCTTCATCTGACAAAGGGTTAAAGGTCTGACACAATTGACAGAACAGCAGAACCTCATAGGAAAACTAAAGCAGAGGGTTGTAACAAAGTCCCGTGCTGAATGCACATTTTGAGATTATTTTATTTTATTTTATTTGGACTGAGAAATTAATTTAGAGGCAAAAGATTGGACAAATAAATCAAGTGGAGCTGATAATTTGCAACTTTGAAAATACTAAACAACAAAAAAAAACAACAGTTGAATCACTCCAAGATAATATTGTGTATTAGAACCAATTACCGTGCAGTGTTAATGTTTTTAGAGAATAACATCATGGTTTTGTGATGCATTAAAGTGTTGTTTCCATCCAGGCGGTCGCAGAAAAATAACAATAATAATTGCAATGGACTCCCGTCTGTCAACATGACTGATCAGATTATTTTGCAGATGACGCTGTAATTTTAGAGGCTTTTGAAAGTGGGAGTTTTGCTAAAGAAACTTTTAAAGAAGATTTATTGTTTCAAAAATCACAATTAAGAGTGTGTGTGTGTGTGTGTGTGTGTGTGTGTGTTTGTGTGTGTGTACTAAAAAAGAAGAATGTACACAGTCCAGTCACATTAATGTGACCATCTGTCAAAAGCCAGAATAACCACCTTTCGCAGAGCGAACTGCTACGAGACGTGCAGGAAGAGAGTCACTTAGGTCCCTGAAGGTCTTCTCTGGGATGTTGAGCCATGCCGACTCTAATGCCGTGGCCAGCTGCGCTAGATTACGCGGTTGAGGATCCATGGCGCGAACAACTCGATCGAGATGGTCCCACAGATGCTCGATTGGGTTTAAGTCAGGTGAGTTTGCTGGCCAGGGGAGGACGGTAAACTCATCCTGGTGCTCTTCGAACCACGCACGTACACTGGCAGCTGTATGGCACCTCGCATTGTCCTGCTGGAAGATGCCATCATCCTGAGGAAAAACAATGCGCATGTAGGGGTGGACATGGTCCGCAAGGACAGATGCGTACTTGTATTGATCCATCGTGCCTTCCACAATAATCAGTGAACCCAGAGAATGCCAGGAAAACATTCCCCAGACCATAATGCTCCCGCCTCCAGCTTGGACCGTTCCTGCAATGGTTGCAGGATGGTTCCTTTCAGAGGTTTCACGCCTTATACGCCAACGTCCATCTGTCCGATGGAGCATAAAACGCGATTCATCTGAAAACGCTACCTGTCGCCACTCAGTGGACGTCCAGCTGCTGTACTGGGGTGCAAATTCTAGCCTTCGTCGTCGATGAACACCAGTCAGCATAGGTGCACGAACCAGGCGTCCGCTTCGGAGGCCCAGACGCAGCAATGTTCGCTGAATAGTGGTTTGGGAGACACTTGTGGTAGCCCCTTGGTTCATTTTAGTGGTCAGTTGCTCAACGGTAGCCCGTCTATCTGCCCGAACGCATCTCCGCAACCGTCGTTCGCCTCTGTCATCTATGGCCCGTGGTGCACCACATTTGCCACGTCGTTGATTTTGGACAGTCCCATTTTGCCATGCACGGTACACTTTTACCACGGCGGCACGCGAACAGTTCACAAACTCAGCCGTTTCGGAAATGCTTCCACCCTTGGCCCGAAAGCCAATGATCATGCCCTTTTGGACGTCGGATAAATCGCTTCGTTTCTGCATTACGCCAACGATTGAAATGTTTTCCGAAGCCCACACACACCCTTTATATACGCTCAACTGCACTGTGCTGCCACCTGCCTTCTGTGATTGGTTATTTAACTCTGAAGTGGAAAGTACGTGGTGGTCACATTAATGTGACTGGACTGTGTACATTTTAAGTAGAAATGCCACCAATTGTCACACTGTACCAGGTTATAGCTTAAAAAGGATTTCTATCAAGAATGCCTTGACACATTGTGATAAGAAAAAAGATTAAAACAGTTAAGAATTAAGAAAGAATGATCAGTAAAATAAACAAAGTAGACACAATTCAGCAACGTCATTGCATACTGCATGCATGTTTTCTACACAACTCTAAACCCACAACACCACACTTAATATTTCAAAACATTCTTTTCAATGATGGTGGATCTGAGTTAATATCTAACAAACTTTTGAAAGGATCTAAAATTAATAAATCTTGTCATATGTTCTGGTAGAATGTTCCACTGTTTTGTTGCTTTTACACATAGAAAGCTTGATTCAGAGGATGAGTTTATGCATAGTTAATGACACTCTAAGACATATAAGATGAAATAATAGCATGCAAGAATATTCCTGTTAGAGTCCAAAGCTAGGCAGCTCATAATATGTTGAAAATGTTTAAAAATATATTGATTGGTTAACATATATATATCTATATATATATATATATATATATCTATATATATATATATATATATATATATATATATATATAGATATATATAGATATATATATATAGATATATAAAATTTGTATTGTAGCTCAAGGTATTTATATTTAGCAACTATGTTGAGCTGCTTACATTAACAAGAATGTCAACAGCAGGAGGTTGTACCATGGTTTTATTTAGTCATATTGACATTCAAGCTGAGACCAATGACTGATCAAGACGGTGTGATCCTCTCTAACACTTTAGTTAGCTTGGCTGTGGCAGCTTGTGGTGAATTAGTTGGTGCACAGCTGTGCTGTTCAACAGCAATGCTGCATGATCAGGTCCTACCTGACATTGTCATGACGCTGGATGTAGATTTTGTGAAAGATCCTTTCAGGGGGCTTCAGGAAATCCTCTTTCATCTCCATAGCTACGTTCCTGGGCAACAGACTCATTAGCAGGCGCTCCTGAATGCATGCGTGTGTTTAAAAAAAAAAAAAAAGGGAGAGGGAGGGTGGGGGGCAGTGAGAATATGAAGCACTTTTCATTTATATAGTGCAATGCAGAAACATTATTACTATGAATAAATGTGTTCCCAGGAATAAGAACAGCTCCAGATAGAAATCACAGAAATACATGATGTACATCTTGATTTGAGCCGAGGTTTGACTCAGAGCACAGATGTACACAGATGTACTTACCTGTTTCTCGTTCTCGTCTTCCATTCGGAGCCGTTCTTCAATGCAGTTGCGAGCCTGAAGGAAGGCTTTTCTCTGGGCCCGCTCAGTCAGGATGCGAACAAACAGCCCTGACAGGTTGACACTAGTGAACAGCACTGTGTTTGCAACCAGCTGTGAATAAGGAAAATAAATATATATATTTTATAAATAATTGCTGAAACTGAGTAGGGCAAGATGAAAACATTTAAATAAACACGCGCTTGCTCTGTTTGTGCTAATGTAGATGGTATTAATCTCAAAGAGACATTAAATGTTGTAACTTTAAAACCCTGAAACATTGAGTGCCAGTCGAACGTGCAGCCAACACACGCACGTAAGCAAGAGTGGCACAAACAACTAATAGTTTTTGTTTTGCTGATTTTTTTTCCTTTGAGACAAGTAATACTGCTTTTTATTTTCAAATTTAAATATACAGAAGAAGACCCCATGGTACCAAACAAAAGGTCAAAAATAGATGTAGCCTATTTCTTCATTTTATGTATTTGTGAATTTAATCACTGGTGACCCCATGCTCTGGTCATCCATCACCACAGAGGCTGCAGCTGTGTGACTCCTTTTAACCTTGTACAGGACATAACTTCTTTTTACCCGGACAGGGCTAGCTGATGCTGACTTTATGAACAAAATACACACCTCCAAAGTGTGCACAGCACACTTTCACTGTTGACAGTAATTAAGTGCCCAGGGAAATAAATAAAAATAATTTATGCATGCATTATTTTTTCCTTCCTGTTGTGTTCTTCCTATTTGTTGTGTTAATTTGGCTACAAGTGACATTCTTGCAGCAGTTAGCTACTGACTTCTCCATTCAACTTAATAAATGAAAGAAGCAATAAACTGCGATATACTTGGTTGGCGTCATCTGAATTGTGTCATTTGTTGTGTTTTTCAGAGGTAAAACATATCAGCAACAAGATAGTCATCATTGACAACATAAAAAAACATTAACAAATCTCAATTAGCAAAAGTTAGAAAAATCTATTTGTTCCTATTAATATTTTGTATAAAATTTATATTTTTTGTTTTAACAAGATGCTTGATGTTAAGGTTATGAAAACTGTTGCATTTTCTAAGTGTAATAAAATCAAGGACAAAAACTGTGTTCCTGTTTAAGATATAAAACAACATGTTAGTATGCATATGTGTTTACGTTGATCTAAGTATGACATCAAGACTTAAAGTTGAACGAAAGGAAACTAGTTCAATTCCATACAAATGTGAGTAATAAGACACCAACTGAGATGCAAACTGAGATCTGTTGATGGAAAGAAGCATAGACTGAATAACTGAGACCTATAGTGGGTGGTTGGTTCAAACCTGGGACGTGCAGGGTCATGCTACACAGCTCATCTCTGAGCTTAATGGATTAGCTATCTGTGGTTGCTTTGCTTTCACTGTCCTTCACTGCGCTACACAGGTATCTCTTAGGTACCGTACAGAAAAAAAAAGAAAAACAATTTCCTCTTCAAGTATGCCCTCATGGCGGATGATGTGAAGAGCTGATTGAATCGCAGTTCTTAGCTTCTGCAAGAACAGTACAATACTTATGTCATAAGTGACATGAAGGCTTAAATGTTCCAATATGCCTGAAAGGTTGTAACTGGTGTGATGGATTTTCTCCAAGGCACCAAATGACAGACATGTGAATGTAAACAGAAGTACCAAGGTGCACAGGGAATGACTGAGATGACTTTGTCCTATTTTCTACAACTAATACATGTGGTCCAAATGGTCCGTGTCTGTGGCTCTCTAAGTTGGCCTACTTCTGGTTTTGGAAGGGTGTCACTTGGTTCTAAATTAAATCCAAGTCTCTTTGGAACAGAAACTAATACCTAGGGAAACTGTCAGTGGTTTACATACTGGTTTAGTTGTGACATACAGCACACCTATCAGCTTTTGTTTCCTTTCACTTATTCATTTGGGTAAATGGGGGGAAAATGTGTGAAAGGTCCATCAGTAGATAAAGCATGCATCAAAAAAATCAATAAAAGAGAATGTATAATACTTAACCATAGTAAGAACCCATATATATGAGCTCTAAGATTTTTAAATTTGTCATATTCCTGAGCAGAACTTATTTTATTCATGGACAGACTCAAAGGCAACCACCAAGCCCCAGTCTCCTCTGTTTTCTAGCCTGGACTTAAAACTCGGAAAAGTGTTTGACAATCTCAAAGATCTCTCCAATGTTATATTAGAAAACATTTTAATTTTAATGAAATAAAAGTATAGACTCACAAAATGCCACTTCTTAGTTCAACCTATCACATGTATGTCTTTATATCAGAGTGTTTTTGGTCAAGTATTTGGGTTGAAATTTTTTATTTTTTATTTTTTGGACTACAAAAACAAAAGCTTGGGTTTTGTTTTTGAAAAATCTTCTTATCAAAATAGCCTCTTAGACTGGTATAATTCATTAGTTTTTTTTTAAGCTAAATCTACTCCATCAGAGTTCACCCTCTTTATTCTGAGTTTGAGTTATTTCCTTCAGGTTCACAGCACTTATTCCCTTTGACAAAACATAATTGATTCAGACGGTTATTTGGTCCAAGTCTGCTGAACTCAGATATGGGATGAGTTTATACCTTGAAGGTATAACATGGGTCAAGGCCTACAGCATTACTCTCATTTATACAGGATATGTTGAAGTGTCAAGAACAACGCAAGAACAAGAAAACTACATAAATTCAACAGGAAGTTAATGGATTGCCCTTATTGTTTACCTTGGGGAATGCTTTTGAAGCACTTTTGACATACACTAATGCAGATCAAATATGTTTCATCTCTTGACATGAAAGGACTATGACAGTGATTTATTCTACAAGATAAGGTGTATAACTTCTTAGAAATGTATGCATATACTGTAAGATATCTAATCCATGTCACTATGACAACTTAAACTAAGATAAAACCAGGAATATAAGCCTGAGAGGAAAAGTATTTCAACTCCATGGGCAACCATGTACTTTAAAGAAAAAAAGTAATATTATTATTGATTATTATTATTAACCAATAACTATTTATGTACATTTTATTTAGTATAGACTAGTATTCATGTTTTGCGGGAATACATGGGATTATGATGTACGCGTATTATTTCTTAGTTAATTGTGTTTTTTTGTTTTTATCACAATGTGCATGTCTATTTGATAATCAGTTAATGTGTCGAGTTGAGCTGATTACGGGTAATGTTTTATTTGTGGCCTGTTTGGTCAGATTTAAACAAAGCCTATCAGGCCTCTCGACGGGGAGCTGTCCTCGGTGCTGAACCGACATCCAAACCGTGCCTGCGCCCATAGGATTGGGAATAACTAACTACTAACTACTATCGTGGATACTGCTATTGGTATGAAGCATACTACAATCATAACAATAAAAAATGTACGCACACATTAAAAAAAAAAAAACAAAAAACAAACAAACAAATGAGTGAACGTATACTCACCGTTCTCCACAGTTTTTGAGTTTTCACCGTGACAGAAGTGGCGGTCACAATCAGATGGGAGATGGAGACCATTACTCCAAACACAACAGCCAGGAGCGTCCGCACAGGCAGGAGCGCGTAGGCGACGAAGGTGACCAGGATGAGCTGCCACACGCCCTGCTCCGGGGACGTCGGGGGCTCCAGCCCCATGGCGCCCAGGGAGAAGGGGCAGCAGAGGAAGGAAAACGTGAAGCTGAAGAGAAGTGTCAGGTTGACGATCTGCTGGAGTTGAGTCACTTGCAGTACTTGACGTTAGTTACGATGAAGAGGGAGAGGAAGATGACACAGTGGACCGGATGGGACCCCTTGGAGATGGTGAGACTCGGACCGGACAGCAGCTCCACCAAAGCCAGCGTCGCGGACGTGAAGATGAGGACAGCCAGTGCTTTGAGCGTGGACGTCTGCTCCAGTTTCAGGTTGTAGTTTTGGAAGAGAGACTCCAGCTCCTTGCAGTCGAACTCATCCTCGCAAGCGATGGTGGTCAGGGGGACACCCGGTGGACAGTGACTTCTCTTCCGCCGGGTTTTGACTTTCTGAAACGGTATTTCCTCCATGTTAGTGCCATTCATAAACTGAATACCTGCACAAGGCTCAGTTCGAACCGCAGATCCCACGCCGAGCCGCCAACGGTGGATACGAAAAAAAAAAAAAAAAAAAAAAAAAAAGACGCACTTAGCAAGCTTTAGGGAAAGCAGAGCGTCCCAGATCGCGGGGACTGGACAGGCTATCCACAGGTTGGACTGTGTTGCCCAAAGGGTTTACCGAGAAAGGAAATCTTCATTCCCCTTATACAGTCTCTTAAGTCGACCTGCAAAATGGATGTTTCAGCTTTCGTTTGAGCGCCACATGAGGACCAACGCACACGACGTCTAGTTCTGGATGGTTACAGCTTTTTTTTTTTTTCTTCTTCTTCTTTTTTTTTTTTTTTTACGGGGCTCTGATAGGATCACGCCTGCGCATTATGAGCTGAATACAAGACACGTCTGAGCTACTCAGCGCACAGAGTCAAGACGGATTGACTGGAGGCAGACAGTCAAACAAAATGAGCAGCGCATCATCACCGTCGTCTTTCATAACGAAAGTCTCCTTCTTTTTTTATTCCCTCCGTTCCACCTGCCCATCACGTGCTTCCACCAAAACAAAACCCTGACAATCTAATATTTGCTAAATCTCTGAGTGCTCGTCCTACCTTGTGTATCAGCAGACAAGAAAGTGCTCAATGTATTTGCTCGGTACTGGCATTACATAAGAAATTGCATCCCATTCACAGCAGGACCCTCTCCACACATGCAACGTTTGTTTTTTTTTTTGTTTTTTTTTTTTGGGGCATTCCGAGGGAGGTGTCTCATTCATTACCAGCAGAAGATTAGTCATCCCTCACTGGCTGCCATCGCCTCGACCCGTCAGTGTCACAGAGAGGGTTGGAAGAAAGTGACAGATGGACGGCCAGTGCCAAAGTCCAGCACTCGACCATGCTACCGAGACTCCCACACGCCCCCTGTCCCTCTCCCCGCCCTCCTCCCTGTCTGTGTGTGTCTCTTTGGCTCAGCTGTTTGTGTCCCAGCTTTCACTGATCCAGCACAGAAATGGAGTGAGTTTATAGAGTGTGGCAGATAAACAAAGAGAGCGAGAGGGAAGAATGGATGGGATGGAAAATAGAAACAAGGGAGGTTTAGTTTAGGGCTGCCTGTCAAATCGAGAAACAGAAAAGGGGAAAGCTGTTTTGTAAAAAAAAAAAAAAAAAGAAAGAAAAGAAAAAAAGTGGTATACAGACAGAAATCAAAGCAAGGAGTTTGCGACATTTTTGCGACATATATTTATGTTTTGAATCATTGTTGTTTTTTGTTATGAGGTTGTTAGGCTTGGGGAATTTATGCTTCTTTCATTATTCTTGAGAGAGAGAGAGAGAGAGAGAGAGAGAGAGAGAGAGAGAGAGAGAGAGAGAGAGAGAGAGAGAGAGAGAGAGAGAGAGAGAGAGAGAGAGAAGAGATTTATAGGTATGGTGATTTTTTTTTTAAATCAAGTTCAGTGTTTTTTACTTCATTATTCACATTCATAAGTCAAAGTTTCCTAATAAACATAAAATTATTTGTTCAATAGTCAAACAGACAGACAGACAGTCATGAGATGGAGTTTTTAAGGTGAGGAGAAACGCAGGTAGACCCAGATTGTGAAGATGATAATGATGGTTTTAATGGCGAAGCTCAAACAGTCCAATACACAGGCGGCACGCAGAGAAGTTAGCACGCAGCTAAATACCGGTAGCACCTACAATGAAGACTGACACATTGAGCTAATGCCGGTGTTACGTCCATCCGCGTTTCCCCATCAGATTCGGTTCCCCAGCGTCTTCTTGCCGCTGCGCTCCCCTCGCCCACGCGGCAAAATGCGCGCGTGCTCGTGATGAGCACTGAGAAAGCACGCGCGTAGGAAACTACGGACACCGTGAAAGCTCAAACAACATGTTTCGGCAAAGTTGTCACTTTCTTCACGTTTTTGCAGGAAACTAATAGTAAAAATAAGTTTCACGGTGTCCGTAGTTCCTCAGATAAGCGAAACGAACAAGCGCGTGCTTTCGCAGTGCTCATCAGGAGCACCCGTGTATTTTGCCGCGTGGGCGGGGCGGAGCGGCAAGAAGAGCAGGGGGAACCGGATCTGATGGGGAAACGCGGATTGACGTAACACAGGCACAGGACTTCACAGTACAACTGTGCCCGTAGACTAACTTACGGAGACGACGTACGTTAGACAAACGTAGACAAGGACGCGACGAGGAACACAGACAACAGGTGAGACTAAATACACACGGGGGTAATCAAGGGAACGAGACACACCTGGGAGACAATCAACGGGGAAAAAACGCAGCGACACAGACTCACTGGGAACAGGACTACGCAGAAAACTCAAAAATAACACACGGAAACACGGATCGTGACACAGACAACATGAATTGTTGCTATCAGTTGCGAAGTTTGAACCTTATGTGTAAAAGTATAATAGTATAAAGATAAACAACAACATGGGCTGGTTCAAATAAACAAAAACGGGAAAATGGAATATTTCATCAAATAGCAGTAATCATAAGAATAGACAGGCCATCAGTTTGCCTTCTGTCACATCAAACAAATTAGATTAAAATCTTCTGCTGTAACCTTTTCTCCTGTCTGCCTCCCCTGTCTGTCTTCTCAGCATTTCCTCCTCTGAGAGTGAGAGAGACACTGGGATGTGGGACACAGGATGTAGGACACCTTGCCTTCACACTGATATTCTGTCTCATCTACAAAGATGTCCCCTCCACTGGACTTAATAAGCCGACACATAAACATGACAATCATGCCATTGTATGTCACCTGTCAGCAGGAGCTTCTCACCAAGGTGATATGCAAATGAAATAACACGCTCTTATAATTTGTAGTCTGTCAACCAGGCTGTAATTAATCTGCTACTGATTTTCCGTCACTGCCTATATCCATAATTCAACATTTTGAGACTTGCATCTCCAAAATGAATCCCAATGACAAAGCTGCCTCTTGGTCTGATTTTGGCTAAGAATGAAAAGAGTGTGTACCTGTTATTCTTTAAGCTTTTGGTGACTTCAGGTGTAAGTGGATGGTCACACTCTGTCAGGCCTCATCTTCTGAGAACAAAGAGAGGTCTTATGGGAGTTCACAGCACAAAGCTGCCCTCCAAGGGCAACAGACAAAAGGGACAGAGAGGAAGTCAGCTTCCTGCTGCATGCTTTGCTTCTAAAGCATTGTTCTCCTTTTTTTCTGCCTTCATTCCTAATTGTGTCTTTGACTTTTTCAATACAAAAAAAGAAATGAAAGCAAAAGATAGAAACTATCTACACATCTAACATGAAGTGGAAATATAAGCATGTGTCTCAGATCTTTTTCCATCACAATATGTCTAAATATTAGCCCCAGCTCATGAAATCTTCCGTTTCTTTGTCATGAGATGTATATTTTTTATGGAAATCATTTACAGTGCCTTTCAAAGCTGTTTGCACCCTAACTTCTCATGTTGACAACCACACAAGACATTGTGATTTAATGGGAGGTTATGTGATATTTAAATATAAAGTAAACATGGAAGGATAAATGGTTTTCAATATGTTTTTGTACAAGTTAAAACAGAAATGTTTTAACTTAAAAGTTTACAAGTTATAAGAAATATATTATCAAAGGTTTTTCACAAACCATGTACAGGCCACAGCAAATATACTCTACTCATTTGAGGTCAGAATTTGGCTTATATGCTTCTTTCTCTTCCAATTGGAACATCAAATAAAGGAAACTAGAGCTACAAAAAAAAAAACTCTATGCAAAATGAAGATGCAGAAGACTTGAAGGAAGCCAGTAGAAACATGCCACGAAAGACTTACAGTAACAGTGAGAAAGTTCTTCTACAAAGTGTTGGCTCTGGAGCACTGAACCTTCTGATTGTAAAAAAAAAAAAAAAAACGTTTTAAAAAATACGCATCCTTTTTCTTCCACTTTTTATCCAAGGGGTCAAAATCATTTTTGACTGTTGTTGACAAATAAGTTAAGAACCAAATGTATTTTCAGTCTAAATAGGGGTTGCCTTCTTCTTAGTAGAAAGACACGCTACAAATTACCCCGTGAATCCCTGTTTCCTATTATCATGGAAACGGGGATTTTCAGCATCTGGAAACAGTTCACACATAAATTACTTCTCCAGAGGGACAAAAAAAACAAAAGGACGAAAAGAAAAATGTGGAGTATATATCAACAAGAATTCTTAGACGTGTTACCCCCCGTCTAAACAAGTGGTTTACACTTGCTGTCATCAGAAGATTGTTTGTAATGATAGCTGAGAAACCAGCAATCCCCAGCAGTGCACAGACACAGGACGTCTGCACACTGGCTGTTTCATCTGCTGGCTCAACAGCGGCAAATGAAACAGCCAAGACATACCCAGGAGGGACTAGCAACACAAGCTGTAAATTAGCTAATGTCAGCTATAATTACAACGTGCTAAGCCAAAATAAAGTAAAGTTTGTTTTCCCCTCGGTGTCACTTCAGAGTGTTGACTGCAGAGAAATAGCAGCGACGAAGAAATGCCAGCATAGCATTTGCATGTATGTCTTTATACATTCGCATTGCGCCCTAATGGTAAATCAATTTCTCTTTTATTATTTATGTAGGAAGTACAATGGAAATGAAGTCTGAGTAGTTTTCACTGAAATCTGAAAGTAATAGCCCAACAATTGGCCTTGAGCATAAATCTGTCGAAGACGAAATCCACTCATAATTACCTAATCAAAACTTGACTCCGTTGAGAAAGTATGGAACAATGTTAAGAACATCAAGGCATTTGTCTCCTCTGCAGAACATGCTAGTAGTCACAACAGGTTTATAAGTTTATTACCCCTGAAGCAGCATACGATGTAACCTGCTGATAGGCTTCTTTGTGTAACATTATGGTGGCTATCCAAATAAAGTCAAGCAATCGAACACAATTCAGTTGAAAAAAAAATGCATCCACCGAGATGAATTCCCTAATCTTATTTTAACTAGTAATAATATAATTACATGAAGTGACAGGCAAATTGTCACTGTTTTTCTTTAAATTTCGACTAGTATCCAAATTATTTCCTGTGAGAATCATAAAATGTGTTAAGTTTCGATTCTGATTCTGGCAGAAAACAAAGCTTGGAGAAATATCTACAGTTAAAATCTTTCTTTGCAACACTTGAAATTAAATTTGAACTAGATGTCAGCAGTAGCCCAAGTAATCCACACATACAAAGGAATTAAAGAAAAAAATAATCCACACATGGGAGAGGTTTTATAGGAATTATGGGTAAAAAATATATATATTGGATTGGCACAGGGAATAAGCATTGCATATACTTAGATATTTATTTAATATTAAGCGTGAAAGCCTTTTACGGTATATACAGTGTAATTTAGATCATTTACTTTTTATATTTCTTTTTTGTTGTTGTCTTACAAAAAAGTTAACAAAATTTGGAATTTTTCAATAAACAAAATTACACCAAAAAAGTGAAAACCGATTTCTACAAAATAAAGACAATAATGACACACACACACACACACACATATATATATATACATATATATATACACAGTCCAGTCACATTAATGTGACCATCTGTCAAAAGCCAGAATAACCACCTTTCGCAGAGCGAACTGCTACGAGACGTGCAGGAAGAGAGTCACTTAGGTCCCTGAAGGTCTTCTCTGGGATGTTGAGCCATGCCGACTCTAATGCCGTGGCCAGCTGCACTAGATTACGCGGTTGAGGATCCATGGCGCGAACAACTCGATCGAGATGGTCCCACAGATGCTCGATTGGGTTTAAGTCAGGTGAGTTTGCTGGCCAGGGGAGGACGGTAAACTCATCCTGGTGCTCTTCGAACCACGCACGTACACTGGCAGCTGTATGGCACCTCGCATTGTCCTGCTGGAAGATGCCATCATCCTGAGGAAAAACAATGCGCATGTAGGGGTGGACATGGTCCGCAAGGACAGATGCGTACTTGTATTGATCCATCGTGCCTTCCACAATAATCAGTGAACCCAGAGAATGCCAGGAAAACATTCCCCAGACCATAATGCTCCCGCCTCCAGCTTGGACCGTTCCTGCAATGGTTGCAGGGTGGTTCCTTTCAGAGGTTTCACGCCTTATACGCCAACGTCCATCTGCCCGATGGAGCATAAAACGCGATTCATCTGAAAACGCTACCTGTCGCCACTCAGTGGACGTCCAGCTGCTGTACTGGCGTGCAAATTCTAGCCTTCGTCGTCGATGAACACCAGTCAGCATAGGTGCACGAACCAGGCGTCCGCTTCGGAGGCCCAGACGCAGCAATGTTCGCTGAATAGTGGTTTGGGAGACACTTGTGGTAGCCCCTCGGTTCATTTTAGTGGTCAGTTGCTCAACGGTAGCCCGTCTATCTGCCCGAACGCATCTCCGCAACTGTCGTTCGCCTCTGTCATCTATGGCCCATGGTGCACCACATTTGCCACGTCGTTGATTTTGGACAGTCCCATTTTGCCATGCACGGTACACTTTTACCACGGCGGCACGCGAACAGTTCACAAACTCAGCCGTTTCGGAAATGCTTCCACCCTTGGCCCGAAAGCCAATGATCATGCCCTTTTGGACGTCGGATAAATCGCTTCGTTTCTGCATTACGCCAACGATTGAAATGTTTTCCGAAGCCCACACACACCCTTTATATACGCTCAACTGCACTGTGCTGCCACCTGCCTTCTGTGATTGGTTATTTAACTCTGAAGTGGAAAGTACGTGGTGGTCACATTAATGTGACTGGACTGTGTATATAGGAGGCAGGGTGTTTATTGAATTGCTCAGAAGTGCAGGCTGACAAGTCACAGCTTGTAGTCAGCAAGCTGTCAAGTGAGAAAGCGTCAACATACCTAGAAGAATATACACCAAGGCTGTTAATGAAGAGGTAGTATCCCTGATCACATACATTTCTGCAAACGAAGAGTTTTTTTTTATTTCATAGTTTTTGAAATAACTTGAGTTTAAGCATGTAGCTTAATATAGCAGAAGACAACATTAGATGTCTAAACAAATAGAAGTAGGAAACTTGTTTATGATTGCAAGAAGTACCTGCACTTGTTGCACACGTTTCTGTTTGTAAGCTTTGAGTAGATCAATAGCCATCAGGCACATGAGATTCAAGTACAACACCCACTTTTCAGAAATCCTCTTAAAGCTTTAGATAATTCAGATAATCTGAGTGTGTACGTGTGTTTGCGCATGTGTCTTTGTGTCCAGTTTAAGTGTCCTCCATCGTACGTGAGGTTGTCTTTCGAAGCATCACGTGCCACACTGAAGCCAAGCACCTACAGTTTGCTGCACACAATGCATGGCAAGGAAATGCACAGAGAGACAGACCAACAGACTGAGACAATGGCCAATGCTGAATATGTCAAATTAACTGTGTTTGAGAATCGGTTTTATTTTGTGATGCTCTTTAATTATGTGAGGTGTTATTGTTGGAATAAAAATTGCAATACTATTGTCATTAAGGTTTTCCCACAGCAGTTCATTTGTTTTAGTTTTTAGTTATCCTCGTGTTCTGTTCTTTGGAAAACTATGACTCTTAGATTATATCAAGTCTTTCCACCTGTAGTTTGCAGTGTTTAGTAGTTCAAGCTTCTTTTGTGTTATTATTAATCTCTCTTCTGTCTATCGGTTCCGCAGCTGTTAATCATCTGACTATCACACCTGCATTTTATGTCTATCTCCACTCGCCCCTACATATAAACATTTAAACTGTTTTTTGTTTTTTTTCTTATTGGTTCATCTGTTCTCCACTGCTCAACTCTGCTGTAAATTTGTTGTGGTTTGCTTTTGAAGGCATTTAGTTTAGCTGTGTTCAACTCCCGCCATTTTGGATGTGTGGACCTTCAAGTGTTGCTTTTGTTTGCCTTTGCTTTGGTTAGCCATTTTGTTAGTTATTATAAAGCTGTTAGAAAACTTAAAGTGTCCAAAAGAAATTTAAAGTGTGGCAATATTAAAATATCTCGTAATAAATATGAGTGTTGCAATGAATAATTACAAAATTACTTTTTTTTTTTTCAATGGAAAAGAACAACACGATCCAGCTATGGCAAGACTTCTCTGCTGCAGGTCATTTTAGCAATGTCCTTTTCTGATGAGGACTGAACACATACACAAAAGTTCACAATGGCATTTTCAGAAAGCTCACCACCCACACCCAACCATTCATAGTCTTCAGCAAAAACAAAAAATTAGACTTATCTAAAAATATATATATATTTAAGCCAGAGCAGAGCTATTTATGTGAAATTGAATACTAGTGATATGAAAGCACAGCCTGTCATATAAAAACATCCTGCATTGCTAACATGGCAGAGTGAACCATGTCTTTCTAAACAGATGTGGACATGTGCTGTGCAACTGGATGGCTTCGGTATGGAACTGTGTAAAATTTATGAAAGTTCAAGTCAGCCTTCCCTGCTTTTCTGACATTTCTGCCAGTCTGCACATAAAATGAAAAGTGTTACTCACACGCAGGATGAATACACACTGGTTCTGGCATATTTTTCTCCTGATGCACATACACTAGTGATCAGTAATGCCCAAAAGCATTGACTCTAAGAGTTAATGTTTTGTGGTGAATTAGTAAGAGCCAACTCCTATGAAAGGGATAGCTGGGCTCCGCATACATGTAAATACATTCATATACTGCTTACAGGAGGCAATGTTTTGTTTAGTGGCATGAGGGCAGATCAGAATCAACCAATCAGAGCCAGGAGGAAGGTTTTAGCACCATCAATCAAGCTCATGTAAGTGATGCTCAAGAGTGCTGATTTACAGTAGCGGTCATCAGTGGCCATCCTCACTAGTTTGCACATTCACAAGAGGCTCTGCTGTGAGGAGTTGTAGTAGCAAGGGGAAGAGTGAGAGCAGCACATACACAACCTTGATGGACAGTGCTAAGACCTGGTTCTGATTGGCTGTTTCTTACCAGGAGTTTTGCATTTCTGCAATTCAACATAAGTTAAAAACTAATATTGCAGAGATGCATGTCAATAAAATGTATTTAAATAACAATAAATATTTGTTAAGCTGCTACCAATGACAAATATATTGCGCTAAACAATTTAGGTCTCAAAAACTGTTTTCCACTTCATATCAACAAAGAAGACAAAGGAGGTGGAGGTTGAGTTCTCGGGTCAAACCTGCTCCAAAAATGACAGCTGAGATTTCCACTAAGTGCTTCTCTGTGTTCTTTTCTTCCAGTGACAAATAGAAGTTGGCCTTACTTCTGCCTCCAGGAAGGCACCAGTAATAGAAAAGCAGATGTGGAAGATCCAATCAAGATAATGATGATGGGATGCAATAACAGAGATACTTTATTGAAGACAAAAGCATGTGATTTTAGATGCCATGCTTAAGGAGAAAAAAAAAAAAAAAAGGAGCCACAAATAGCGCTTCTTACCAAAGTGGTCCGAGATCAGGTTGTGTGGCGCCACTCTGCTTTGTGAACTAAAAAATTTATCATGAGAGCTAAAACTATAGTGGCCATGAAACGAACCTACGAGAAGAGGCTCCCCTGAGATCATACTTATACTCGCACACTATTCTCTCTTTTGGCCAAAGGCATAAATGGCTCTCTTCAAAGAGTCTCTTTATGACCGTCTACTGAACGTAACCTTCCGTGGTCAAATCAAGTTATTTCTAACCATGTATCACAATTACTTTTACTAAAAAAAAAAAAAAAACTTAGTCATGCAGGAGGATTTTAGACGTCTGCCATGAGCAGACCAGCACTTCCTAACCTCAAGGGCAGACAACATGAAGTATGGAGAGATTTTAAACAACAAAGCAAGGAGGACATACTCTTTAACTAAAGACAATAAACCAATCTTAAAATACTAAAAATAAGCAACAAATTATACAGATGCAATAGTTTTACTGAAAACTGAGTGCTCTTCCGTAACCACTTTATGACAGTTCTTAAGTGTTCTAAAATGAGTGCTAAACACTTCATTGTGCAGTAGAGTACTGGTAAAATGTTTGGTTGTTATATTTAAGTCACTCAGGTCAAAAGTCAACATCTGAGTGCGTCTTGTGTGGCAGCCATATTGTAATAAAGGTCAAGAGGAGACTTGCCTCAAATGCAGCTATTTTATAGGATGTAGGCTGGTAAGAGTAGGAGTTTGATTTGTTGACAATGTTTAGAGATTCAAAGTGAATAAAAGGGGTTTGAAATGACTAAAAAAATTGTGTATGTGTATATGTAAAATGCTTTCTTAATATGTCATTACAGGTAAATACAATTACTGATGTTTAAGCAAAAGTGAATCGTTTTCTTATCCTTTTGATGGAAGGATGATGGGATAGATCAATCGACTTGAGAAGGCGGGATCTAAGCCCTGCCTCTCACCTGTTGACCACTGGATTTAGGCACCAGCACTGCTGGCGACCCCACTAGGGATAAGCGTGTGAAATATAATTGACTGATTGATTGACTGACAGACGGATGGATAATGTCCAAACATCATTTTGTGACCTCAGACTCAATTAGACTTGGATTAGGCCACATCAAAAATTTCAAAATAAGTCTACCCCTGAACGACAAACAAAATACCCGAAGACGGGTATTGGAGTGGCCTTACCTAAATGGAAACTTAAATTTGATTTAGATGTTGTGGTACAACCTTAAACAGAGGTTTATCAAAAAAAAAAGAAAAAAAAAAGAAATCCACATTAAGGTAAAATACATATTGCCAGTTACCACAATTCTTAATAGGCTTAGTGGGAGAATTACTGTTTCAGGTTATTAATGTCAACCTGCCCTTTTGTCTAGGGGCAGGTTGAAATTAATAACTTTAAAAAAATGTTTGATGAAGTGAAATGGAAATCTTTAAATTGTCAAAAACAGAAGAAATCTGTGGGGCAGCAAATACTTTTTCAAAGCACAGCGGACCCGTGCTTTGACCTAGCCTGCTAGGTTATTGGACCTAGCAAGGTAGGTCAAAGCACAGGACCTAGCAGGCTAGGTTATTGCTGAAATGACCTCTTTCACTGTTTTTTTATGGGTCATTAGCAGAGAAATTTGAGCACTCCAGTTATAAACAGTACAGTTCCAACACAAATGTTTCCATATTACAACCTATTTCAACTGTGAAAGGTACGGAATGCAAATATGTTATGCTGACTATTCTTTCAACAGCCTTATGATACAACAGTCAGGAATAATAACTGAACAAAACTGCTAAATTGTTTCCATCTCCACTCCTCAGAAGAAAATAAAACAACTTAAAGCTAAATGCTGGCCTCTAGTGTTCACATTAAACACATGCAGGGTTATATTCTTTTACTGCCAATCAGGAGAAAAATGAACAGCACAAAATTCAGTATGCATCACTGAAGAATTTTAATAATAATGCCTTGTGTAAATGAGTCGGCAGTATTAATACTTTTAAAAAGTAGCTGTGCGTATAGTCCATAAACAATGAAAATGTAAAAAAAAAAGCATGTTATTGCTTGTTGTTCTAACCATATGATTGAGAAAACAAGACACAGAACAAAATAAAAATGCATCTTATGTCTCCTGAATACATCATACATGTAACCAGATGACTTCAGACATAATATCAAACTCTGTCAAACACCACAAGGTGTAGGTTATTCTTTACCATTTTTAGTAAACTAAACACTTGACTAAATCTCTGTAACGTTGCTTGATTTGCACTTGAGGTTTATAAGCAAGCATTTGGTCAAAGTTGAATCAACAGCTTGAAAAGGCACAAGAGGATGTCAGCACACCTGTTCATTGGGCAGCAAAGGAACAGAGGAATCCCATCCATTGGCACAAGAAAGAATATTAGTTCTTTCCACAGCATAATTGTTTGCACTAACAGAAGAATCTCCTCTAAACATTTCATCTGAAGAAGGAAAATAATTTCCTACGGAAGTAAGTAAATGCGGAATGCATTCCCTTTCATAATGAAGTTGCATTTTCCCACCTTTATTCCAAGAAGAGAATATTTGTTAAAAAAAAGTTCTCTGATCTGATTCCAGTTTGTAAGCAAGATTTTCAAGTATTAAGAAATTCATAACATTTTTTTAAAAAAGAAACTTTTTTGGGGGGCAGTTTGCTATTTGATAAACTGTGATGAAATACAGCAGCTCTGGATTGTATTAGAATGTAGAAGAAACCACTAACATTCATCTAATAAGAACAACCTAACTATTTTTACACTTCCTCTGACTCATGTGGTGCCAGAGCCGGAGGCAGCGTGGTTCCACACGGACCCTGGAAATGGTACCTGTGTCCCATCAAACAGAGAGTAAAACATAACACAAATGTTAGTACGCTGAGGAGTAGAGGTGTTAAATCTGCTTATGATTCTTTTGGTTTCTTTTGAAGCTAACATTATAAATGCAGACTATCACATATATTTTCAAGATAGAAGTTTAGTGTTGTTGCTGACTTACATGAAGTATTCCGTTTTTGGTGTTGTATTCATATTAAATTCTGCAACCGGAACACCTCTGGCTGCAACCCGGGGACCAAACATGGCTGCTGGGTAAACAATGGACGACGTCCCGACCTGCAAGTAAACAACAGGGAGCAATAACCCAAGAGTCAACTTCAGATTTCTCTGGACATGCCGCAATTCAGGTCAAGCCCTTAACACACTCTGGAAAAATACGGCATTACATAAAACTGTCACACAGGTGAAATGTGTGTCAATGTGCCTACATGAAAGACAACTCACCACCAGACAGAGGTCACAGATTTCCATTTCCTTTTCCACATTAGTCAGAATGTGAGAGTCCAAAGTCTCCCCAAAGAAGACGACATTGGGCCTCAGAAGACCGCGGCAGTCTCTCTCCTCACATCTTTATAGAACAGCAGCGAGAAGTATAGGTTAACTCAGCTCCTACTTACAGTAAAATAAAATAAAAACAGCAAAACAACGAGGGTTCAGTCAGGCTGAGAAACATGTTTCAAAGGCAAAGTCCAAAAAAAGGGGCCAGGGGGCACCTAAAATGTAACTGAGAAATAAATACAGAACTCTTTGGTCATATTTAGGCAAAATTTGACCTCAAGGAACATCACTGCCCTCTAGTGGACGAGCTCAATTCCCTGCGTTGCCTCTGAATTTAAACAGCATGTGGAGTTGCATCGTATCTCCTGAAGCCAAAGCTTGTGTGTGAGGCATATATAAAGCCTACTTGGCATTATACATATACAGCCATATATTTATGAAGGTTTGACTCACAGAAGATTTGAAATGAAAATAAGGTAAGTGGGGCAGCTTGATAAGAATTGCCATTAAACAAATGCTTCCATGGAAATGTGTTAGCAGACAGCTCCTTTCATAGTTTCTCTCATTCTTCTTCTGCATCTTCTATTGACAAATTGTCCCTACCGAGCGATGCTCCAATAATGCTGTCTGCCTGGAGGGCACAAATGAAATAAAGCAAAGCTAAAAACTGAAATCAGAACAGAGGGCTGTTCAGGAACGATGTATGTTTATCAGCAGTAAGCTGCCACATTCTTTTTACTCTGCGTTTGTGCATATATGTACCACATACATGCATTTAATCCCCCGTTTACTCTAATCAGAAGAGCATAAAGTGACATTCAGCTAAAAAAAAAATGACCTGAATGTTTTAGTTTGGTTGTTTCATGGTTCTTTTAGGGTGAGACATCACTGGTTTTAATTTAGTTTTTTTATGTTATTAAAATCTAGGAAGCATATAAAATAAATAGAATATAAAACCTGGACTTTTTGTACCATATTAAAGAGCAAATGAGTAAAATCTATGAGTCTGAAAACCTTTGCTGAAGGGTTTTAAATATAAAACGTAACACATTTTTAATAGTTGTTTTTTTTTTCTATGTATAAATATCTAACCAGCTTAAAGCCAAGGAGAGTAAAGGTTGTTCTGTCAAAATATTTCAGGTTGTAGATATTAGGAACACTGTGTGTAGATAATCTCACCTTGGCAGTTTATCCACAGGAATCTGTGCATCAGAAACATTTGCGCCAGGTGCTCTGAAAACAAACAAAATGTGTAAAAACAGAAGGGATCAAGCCACAAATTCTGAATCTTTATTAGTGTGTGTATATTCATCAAGGGTTGCCTACCCTTTGCTCTTTAAAGCAGCACATATGGGGCTTTGCTTGTTCACGGTCACTTGTCCACAACTCATACAGCGTGTCTCTAGCAGACTGCCTGCAGTTACACACACACACAAACACACACAGTACACAAAATGCAATGAACACAGAAATAATTTCAAATTTTTAATAGTTGTGGTGCTGCTTGGGATCCTGAGGAAAAAAAAAACATTACAAACATTCAGTCTCGAGTCTTAAGAATGTTTCTCTTTGCGTTATATTGCCAAAAAACTCCGTCATCGTAATCGTTGAATGCAGGTGTTGTAATCGCTGTCATGACACAGGTATCTGAACAAGCGCATAGAGATGCAGACTCTTTCTACAAACATTTTAAAGAATGGGAACTAGTCAACTCCAGCTGTAAATAAAGAGTGATTCAATGCAACAGATGCTGAGGTTCAAAGTGTCACCAACATTGTGCCTGGTCATTAGCTCCAGACCTGCAAGCTTCCCGTAATCTTACAGGGAACTTCAGAAGAAATGAGTATCTGTGGCTGAGCAGCTGCAGTGAAGCTGCTTTACATCAAATAGTTCAATGTGAAGTGTTGAATGTAGGGGAGTAAAGAACACCGTCACTGAACTCTGGAGCAATGGAGACAAGTCCCTGGCAGTGTTGACCATGATCATGAGTCTCTTGTCTGGCAAGCTAATGTGCAGGTCTGTCTTTGGCATTTACCAGGAGAACAGCCCTTGTCTGACTGCATTGTGTCACACATCAAGTTTATTGCAAAGAGGATTATGGTGTGGGGCTGTTTTTCAGGAGCTGAACTCATCCCTTTAGTTCCAATCAAATGGAGCTGTAATGCTTCACCATATAAAGACATTTAGTTGGTAATTTCATGTGCCTTACTCTGTGGAAATTTGAGTTAGGGAATGGGCCCCTTATTTTTCCAACAAGATTATCCACTAGAACACAAAGCGAAAGCCAGAAAGAAAAGGACGAGGAGATTTGGTGTGAAAGAACGAGGCTGATCTGCAAAGAGTCCTGATCTTAACATGACGGAAAATCTTTTAGGATGAGATTACATCACATCACGGTCTGGCCACACAAATGCGGTTCAGGAAGAACAGTCAAAGATTACAACTACTCCTCAGCGTCACAGAAAGCATATCCAGAAGAGTTTAAACTGTTAGAATCGCACAGGTTGGTCTGACATTACAGTATGTGGAATAAACATGGGATGTCTCTTAAACTCATCTGTAAGCAAAGGCAGACAAGCAAGTACTTTTAGAAATAGTGCATATATCTTCTTAATTGTGAAGAGTTCACAACAAAATCCAAAACTCAACCATGACAACTTTTTTGCACTCTTTATGAGGACATATTGACCAAATGGCTGACAAAATGTGTTATTGCAGTGAGTCTGTCCACTTCATTTGCTCATCAAGTGTCTAAGACCCTTAATACTTGTCACTTCATTAGCTACGAGAAACCTTCATGATACTTTTCCTCAATTAAATAGATTTTATTTTACCTTTCAAGTGAAAGGATAAGCTTCCAACAGAAACATTCAAATCACATTTTGATATGGTCAATTAAAATGTGCAGAAAAAAAAATCTAAATTGCTCGTCATGTTTTTACAGATTTCACCACTACAGAATTTCCCACTAATACTCACCGTGAATCTTAAGCACATGTTTTGACCCAGCCTGTCGGTGCAAATCATCTTGGCACTGGGTGATGACCACCACCGAGCGCCCCTGCTTCTTCAGACGAGCTTCGCACTCGGCTATGGCCAAATGGACGGCGCTGGGCTTCTTGTCCAGCACAAGCTCTCTCCTGTAGTGATAAAACTCCCAGACCCGAGACGGGTTGCGAGAGAAGGCCTCTGGAGAAGCAAGGTCCTGGGGAGGGGGGGGGGGGGGTTTAAAGAATGGAGCTGAGAGGAAGAATGTTGTAATCCGACATAGCTTCTTTGTTTAAATGTACCTGGGAATGCCACTTCCTCCACTTCTCATGTTCTCCCCTGAAAGTCGGTACGCCACTCTCTGCACTCACACCTGCTCCGGTGATGATTGCTATGTTCTTGGCTTTAGCGAAGGCCTTTCGGAATTCAGACATGTCTGAGAGTCGAATGAGAAAGAGGTAGTACATTTCTTGCAATGCTTTAAAAAATTGTAAACATGAAAAGCTGGAAACTTACAAAACTGTTAAAACTACATGTTTGTAATCTAACAGTCATGTTGTTTTTAGATTTTTCTCACCTCCATAATGTTAGGTTTTAAATTACCCTATACCAAAAAGATTGTTCTTTTACACAAAATTCACAGAAAATCTCAATTTAGTGACGAGAGTAATACTTAAGTTGTCTTTAAGATACAGTACATCCCAGTTACATTGAATATTGTTGCGCCTAAACAGTTTTCTACTAGATGCAGCCTGGTTGAAAGAGTGGGTCTATGTGGTTCTAAAAAGCTCTTGTTTTACCTGAACTGGGTCTTCCTGGTTCAATCCCTGGTCCTGCTGTCACATGTGTGGAGCACATGCGAAGACCAAGTGAAAAGACAGCTCGGCTTTTGAGAAGCATCGTCACTAAAAGATCAGAACAAACAGAAAAAAATGCTAGGTTTTTGTTTCTTCTACTTTCCACACACAGTTTCAGACTTCTTGAAGGTTTGTAATATTTTCTAAGAGATTTAAATATCATCCCTTATGCTAAAACAAAGACAATTTTTTGCTACTGAATGTAGCTTTTATGTGAATATTTTTGAATAAGAATATTATCCTCCAATAAGTTATGATTCAAAAATGTTACAGATGCAATCTAGAAAAATAATAATCAAAAGACACCAACCCAAAAACATTACCAAAACACATTTCAGAAAGCAAGACCCAAATGACTAATATTTTACTATTTTGCCTGATATAGGACATATCACTGCAATATTGTTGGCAATTTTCACTGCAATAAAACCTACATTTATTGCATCGCTCTAGGCCAAAGCTGTGGACTAAGACACTGAAAACCCATACAGCTGGCCAAATATATTGTTAGCAAGCAGAACACATGACACCTTAGAATATTTTATATCCATTCCCAGGTAAATGTATTCTATCAAAGCCCATCTCCACTGCATTCCTTGACAAATTACCAAAGAGAGCTTGCAGCATTGCTTTTGGGCAATGAAACAAATGGATGATTTTGCTCTTGATGCTTTTTTTTTAGCTTCTCGGGTCAACATATCGTCTAAAAATGACTAGCAGATATGGTGCAAAAATGCTGTGTAGTCCGAGATGCATTTTTATTGCAGCAAGAAGCTGCAACAGTACCGACAGAGTCTGGGGATCTTTACACTGATAAGACAAGTAATGTACACACAGAGGAGAGCTTAAGAATATGTTTGTTTAACCTAACAATCGGGAAACGGGAGAAAATAAATAGTTGAACTGACACACTTATCACCACAAACAAAGTCAAACAAATGGAAACGGGTTGAACTGAATGCCAGATATTCCATTCTGACATTACGCAGTTCTCTTTTCCAATGCCGCCTACATGTTTAACTTGAAAACTCGCAAACAAAATATGTCAAGCATAGTTTTTAAGTAGCAGCCTAATGCCGTTATATTTCGGCAGGAGTCTTTACGAAATGAAAATATTGTGTTGCCCAACAGTCGTGAAGTACGTGACTGCTTCCTAAAGATGTCGTTAGAGCAAAGAAAACCACGTAACCTTAACTTGCATCGAGCAAAAACATCGTGAACGAAAGCAGTTTTTTAAAGGAACTTACACGTGGAGCTAAAATGCACCGACTTCGACAGGAGTTTCTTTTCGTCTGACGAGAAAGACACGCTGGGCTTGTTTACCTATCTGTCCTCAATTACCAGGACGGGCCGCAAAGGAACAAGAGTGTCGTAAAGCTAAGATTATGTGTAATTCCAGTGCGCCCTCTAGTGGTTGATATCCTTAACTCGTTGTTTCTCCTGTTATTCACTCTCCAGAACAATTTTGCCTCAATTTACATTAATAATAATAATAATAATAATAATAATAATAATAATAATAATAATAATAATAATAATAATAGTAGTAGTAGTGATGCTATGGATAGAACGGTTTTTTTCAACTGTAGACTATATATATATTTTTTCATTTTCTACTTGAAAACACAAATAAACTGTCTGAATGGAAAAATAAAAAATTGTATGAATTGTTTGAAAGACAAATAAAGGCAGTTGTTTCACCATTTCCAAATTTAATCTGTTTATAATTGCATTTTTTTTACCTTAAATGCTAAACTAAATTACACTTCATTGAATAGAACTAATTTAACACATATTTTATTTGAATTCTTATTATTTATTGTGACCGAGTCACTTTATTTTAATGTTTTTCTTAAATACTATTATTATTAAAGTAGCTGATTTCCAATCACAATATTAATTTATTTACTACTTTCGTGTTAAAAAAAATACTCTTTTTTTTTTACTTTTCATCATTTCACACCAACGCCTCTCTCTCTCTCTCTCTCTCTCTCTCTCTCTCTCCCCCTTCTCCTCCCGCGTGCACGTGTACTGCCTCCTCCTCCTCATCCACCGCTGCCTCCCAGCGCGCGAGTGGCCGTGCGGCTCTGCTTCTGTCCCAGTCCGCCAGCATTCATCTCTGGACACTGGCTCAAATTGATGGCGACCACACCGGCCAGCAATTCAGACCGAAGACCGCTCAGGAGGCTCCGCTCCACGAGCGACATCCCCTATCTGGTTGAAGCCAGAAGATCTTTCAATCTGCGGACAGGTAGGAAGGAGCACATGCCCGCCCTGCGCCCTGCGCTCTGATCCTCAGTGTTTGACGCACGCCAGGTGTCGCGGTGTCCACTGGGGTAGTTGTTGTGGTTCAACACGCCCCTGTTTTAAGAGAGGAAAACGACCGCATCTCGTTTTCCCCCTCGTGGACCGGTGTTACAGTGGCGCGGTGAGGTTTATTCCTCCGGAAATTATCAATGGGCAGCGAGGCTTGTTGGTAATCAGAGGGATAGTGTGACTGAGATGTTATGCAACTTTATGGACCGACACTAAGGGCAATTTGCTGTGCAAAATAAATAACAAGTGAATATTTCTTTCTAATCGCTTGAACAACGTTTTGTGTGTGTGTGTGTGTGTGTGTGTGTGTGTGTGTGTGTGTGTGTGTGTGTGTGTGTGTGTGTATTTTGCTGTTACCATCACAGTTGTTGAACGCACTTACATAATCCGAAGAAGCTCTGCCCAGCGTGGCCTGCAGTGGCTCAGGCTTGCGATGCATAAATCCAGAATGGACAAACGAGTTCTTTCTTTATGTTTTTATTTTTCAATTATTGGTCAAAACTGTCAACATTCCCCACATTTTCAATTTCCGTTTTCAACCTGTAACAAAGATACAATAGCGCTCTGTGTCTATCATCCATGTGCGTTGAATACTCTGTTACCATGGTGACTTGGCATTTTATGCTGACTGAGTCAACAGGATTCAGATCTTTTTCACTACAGTGAAATTGGGACGCATGTTGCATCCAGCAGTCTGTTTTAGATCTCATGAAAGTCCTTTATGTGATTTACTCAACTCAAACAAAATTTTGTTTTTTTTTCACACATTTAACATTTGTTTTTCTGTGCTTACTTACTGTGTCTAATAGCTAAGAATGACCTTATACATATGATACTTTTTCTTTATCAACGTCCATAATCAACTGTACCAATTCATCACGTGCAAGAGGTGCTGTGTCTATGTGCAGCAACAGTACTATGCAAAATATTCAGAACTTCTTTCCACATTTGTCACATTAGAGCTACAAACTTTGTTCCTTGCACTATATCCTGGAATTGTGTGTGTCCAGTGAACACAAAACATTGATCTGTCCCAGTGATCTGAAATTTTGAAAATCTTGTGGTGCCCGTATGGATTCAATGCTATGGGTATTTGGAGTTTTGTCTGTTCAATTCAATTAAATTCAGTTTATTTACATGGAACATTTCTCAACAAATGTCATCTTAAGGCACTTTATAAAGTAGTAATTTCAGTTAATTCATACATACATTGCAATAGATCCTTATCAAACAGGGCACTAAGCTCAGTTTACTATTCTAATTAGTTCAAACTGTTTTCTTTCTAAGGAAATCCAGCAGTCTTTGAAGCATTCTCTGCACCTGGAATTTAGCAACAGCAGACAGTTGCAATGTGTCATTGACTTAGCAGCAATTTCTCATTTTGAGCAAGCATGGAGCGACGGTGGGGAGAAAAACCTTACTTTATCAGGAAGAAATATTCAGTTTTGCAACAGCTATCTTATTAAAACATAAGATTTTTATTTGTCATTTTGCTCCTAGAACATAGCAAAGTTGCAGTGTGACCCTCAGTGATAAAACATATAAATATCCGTTGCTAAAGTCTATAATCAACTGTACCAATTCATCACGTGCAAGAGGTTTGCTGCACTAATCAGTCCTTGCTTAGTGCAGCAAATGGGTGTGAGTGTGTTTGCAGGGGGGAAAGAGTGGATGGACGCTGGACAGGTGGATCTCTCAGCTCTTGGGAAGAAGCTTTTTCTTGGAGAAAGAATGCTTGGTTACAGTCTTTCTACACCTTTACCATTTCCCAGATATTGCTGCTTCAGCTATATAAACTTGATCAAAAAATAAAGTTTTAAGCCTTGGTTTCAAAGTAGACAGGGTGTCTGCCTCATAGACTAAAACTGGGAGCTGGTTTCACAGGAGAGGAGCCTGATGGCTAAAGAATCTGCCTCCCTTTCTACTTTCTGAGATTCTAGGAACGACCAATAAACCTGCAGGCTGAGAGCGAAGCAATGGAATATAATGGAATAATCAGATCTTTAATATATGATGGAGCTTGATTGAGGGCTTTAAATGTGAGAAGGAGGATAATATTAAATTCCATTTTGGATTTAACAGGGAGGCAGTGAAGGGAAGTTAAAACAGGGGAAATATTATTTCTCTTTTTAATTTTCATTAAAAAAAGGCATTGCAGAGTTTTGGATCAGACAAAACCTTCTAATTACATTTTATGGACTTTCTGATAGTAACAAATTGCAGCAGTTACAAATGTATGTAGTAGTTTTTCACAGCATCACTCCTGGACAGGATGCCAATAATTTGTTTCTTACCTTTGCATATTGAGGGAACTTCTCTAAGTCTGGAATCTGACTCAGCCAATATCCCATACATGTGCTCTGATCCAAGCCATTCCATTGTGCTCTTCCGTAAAAGGGAATGTTTCTGGGGAGCATAGCTCAAAATTGTGTTGTCAAAAGTTTCTCTCACCTGAACTGCGGTTCTCTAAAGGGTCCTCCAGCTTTATCATGGGCCTTTTGGCAGCTTTTCAGACATTTTAGGTGGACATATTAGAATATTTTGTTTGCAGTTATGCAGACCTCTTTCCGTTTGTCAGACAGTAGATCAAATAGTCCTTTATGAAAATTTACAAGCTTAAAATATTTTTGTTATAACCTAATGCTGCTTTGAAACTCTCCACAGCTTTTTCTCTCTGACGTGTCTGATTTGTTGCTGTCTGGTGGGTGTGCAACTTTACGTATGTCACCGTATTTCATAAAATCCCAGTAAAATACACAGAAGTTTGTTGTTGTGCTGCGGCAAAATGTGAAAAAGGGCTTCTGAATACTTTTACAAGGCACTGCATATACTAAGCAGAGCATGATTCTTTAGTCATGGCAACATTCCCAAAAGTTGAAATAGTAATTATGTTAAAAAGAAAATATGCAGGTCCCAAGGTAGAAAATATTAGTACATAATTTGAAATGCTGCATAATGGAACTGAATAATTAACTAATGATTTTGTGTCAGGTTTATTCTCTTGTCCTACTGGGATGACAATAAGCCGAATTTCTATGATCGTAAATAAAAACGAAAGCCTATGGCTCCCGTGCAGCTCTTTCATTTACCAACAATTTGTCAGCTGCTTTTAAAGCTCCTGGGTCTGCTTCATGAGCCCAGGCACCAGCAGAAAAGATTTGTGCATTCTTGATCAATGAATGAAAGGACGCTTCGAGGCTCGGCACGCTGGTGCCAGGGAGTGTTTTGCCTGTGGAGAAACGCTGCTGTCGATTACAACAGACTGTCATTTGTCTCTGTGCTCCTGTTTTTGTTCCAGTTTTCTCTGTGCTCCACAACTAGCTGATGCAAAAGCGTGAGGATGGTACGGGGGCGATTTGTACAACAGCTCGGTTGACTCACTTCCACCTGAAGAAGTGGAGCAGGATTTAGCTTGCTTATTGCCAAGGAAACCAAAAGTCAAGTGGTTGTGTGGCGAGGTGCTTAACAATAATAAATAATCTAGGCTGCTGGGGATGCAAAACAAGAACCAAGTGATTAGATATCAAAGCAGGGCAACTGTTTTGATTCCTGTTGATGTTTTTTCTCTAATGATGCACATAAATAACTATGTTTGCCTATGTAAAGAGTGTGAGAGACGAACCCCATCTCTTACGGTCCAGTTAAATATTTTGTTATTAAATCAATGGTTTTTATTCATAACAGCATCTTCATAAAGAGGACACCATATACGTTTAATGCCACACCAGTCGATTTATGACGTGCTTTGAGTAATTTTCTACTGCTTACATGATTTATAGTCAGCCCTTATGTTAATCAGTTAATTCTGTAGGAGCCAGCTCCTTGTGACAACACTATCTTCCAAGGCCGTAGCACAAATGACAGATATCCTGTGGCTTCCTAATGAAATAAAAGAGCATGGATTTATTGGAGTAGCCTGCTTAGAGTCACCACTAAACTGATTTGTTCTACGGTTAACCAGCTCTGCCACACAGACATAAAGACATAATCCACCCAAATGGAATCATTCAGTGCACAGCTTTCAACGATTGTGTGATCTGCCGTAAAACACGAAAGGCTGGAGGTGAGGAATGGATGGATGACCTACTTAACGTTGTTCGATTTCAATCATCGTTAAGCATCGCAAAGTTTTGTGTCGTTAGAGATCTCGCGCACACAAACAAACAAGAGCATAGCAGCTAAGAGGCTATATTCTTTGTGGAGCTTGGCAGGAATAGTATTGTTTTTTTGGGGGGGAAGGGCTTGCTGAAATTAAGAGAGATTGGCAATTGAAATAAAGTCAATATGCACTTTGCTGAGCACAAAATAAATGTGCTTAGATGTAAATTTCTTGTTAGTGTGCTGCATATGGGATGCATGCTGATGCAGCATTTGTTTTGACTCAGTGAGGTTGTCTGAGTGCTCTTATTTGCCTATTTGTCAAAAGCTCATCTCAGCAGCAATGAGATTTTTGTCTGTAGACTCATGTTTTACATAATAAATTCAACAAAGGGCACTGACAAAAGGACTAGACATTTATAGGTTTTGAAACATTTATGTTCAGGTTTTATATAATCAAAGGTTTATATACGCTGTATAAAAACCTAAAAAGGTTAAGGAACTGCAAATTGGGGGGATTACGACCCATCACAACCCAATGAATTTGAACCTTTGTTACTGTAAATCCTGTTTTTTTTCCCTAACGTCTGACAGTTGTTCGGATGTATTTCTGTGTTAGGGTTACCAAAAAATTATCTATCTATCTATCTATCTATCTATCTATCTATCTATCTATCTATCTATCTATCTATCTATCTATCTATCTATCTATCTATCTATCTATCTATCTATCTATCTATCTATCTATCTATCTATCTATCTATCTATCTATCTATCTATGTTTTTGATTAGTTAGACAAAGTCAAAAGTGTACATGTATTTCCCTAGACCAGTGGTTCTTAACCTTATTTGATGTACCGAACCCCCCAGCTTCATATGCACATTCACCGAACCCTTCTCATACCCCTCCCCCCCCAGGTTAAGAACCACTGCTCTAGACTTTGATCATATGAGTTGTTGGATATCATTCCACAAGCTTTTCACAATCATTTGCTGGAATTCTGATCTATTCCTCCAGATCGAACTGATGATACAGAGTCGGTTTTGTTTGCCAACTTGCTCACACACAGTTATTTTTAGTTCTGCCCACAAATTGTCTGTCAGTCTGAAATCAGGGCTTGTGTCATTATGGCTAAACACTTGAAATTTAATTTAAACAGACGACAGAAAATGTTATCAAAAATGGAGTGTTCCTGGATGCATTTCTGGCTGGATATCTAAACTGTAATTTTTTTTATGTTGCTTTTTGAGCAATTGCTTCTTGCTCATTGAGTTGCCTTTGGGGTTAAGCTGGTAAAAGACTTATTTCACTGTGGATAAGAAAACCCAATTAGCAGCTTCAGTCAGAGTATCCACAAGGTCTTTTGCTTTTGTTCGTGTGTTGATGCACACATTTTTACACAAAAAACACATATTAACCTCTGGAACACAGAATCCATCTTCTTCCTAAACAATAAGATGACTGGATATTTTCATGGTATTAACTATAAAATAATTGAACAGATGAACTTTGCACCGTTTCGGATAGAGAGCCATGGTTCTCTCCCTTATATCTTGGCTGATTTATGTTGGTTTCCAGTTATTGTCGCACAAGGAAACAGTATGTTTGAGGCACCGACTTAATATTGATTTACAGGTGTGCGGTCAATTCATTCAGATGTTGTGAGATAAACAATTAGAAATTTACAAAGTTCTGACATCATCATCTGGGCTCTTCCAAATTGTTTAAATATTAGTATAAAATTATGAAACTGAAAAAAAGTAATGGAAAATCGTTTAAGAATACTAAATACAATTAATTGTTGCCATTTTTACAGTAAAGATTTAGCCTAATTTATTTCCTGAGAGTAAAAAAGGTCTCGTGTCTTTTTCATTCCTACAGTTACAGTTTTAAACGCACAGCGTTTGAAAACAGTGAATAACTAAGTCAAATGAAACAAAATAAAATGAGCTTTTGGAGGATTAAATTTCAGTTACCTCATTTTGAATTGTTTGGGCAAGAGCTCTATCTTATTCAGTGTGCAGATGAAATGAGTAAACAAAGAAATAAAAAGGTTTAATGAATGACTCCCTCTAGGATAGTCAGCTATAATACAACATAATTTGCATAATCAAATTTGCTTGACCATGACATTTTACAACAAGTGAAAATGTTACTAAACATAAAGGCTCACAAATTTAGCAAAATAACATTTAGAAAACACAATAACAGATGCAAAACACTTTCCCAGAAAATTGAACAATATTGCAACGGCATTAAACAGTAGATGGAGGAGGGGGGGGGGGGACAACAATATTTTCAAATTACCTTTGAAAATGAATCACAAAGCAAAATTTATGATATAGTGTCCATGAAAACGAGACTTAGCTTCTGTTCATAACTTTCTATTCTCATCTGAATTATTAAAGGGACCATATTTAGTGTCTGTTTGTGTGTGTACCAGCTGTTCTAAACATCTGGAACATGAGGGGGGGTATGTGCCAGAAGCTGGAGATCCCTCATTTATAATATGCTAATGCTGAGCTGCATACAATGAGGCAAAGTCCCAACCCAGACTTGGCTGTTTTGGGGATGTTGTAGAGATAAAACAACACGGTGTATTACAGGAATGTGTATTTGCATGCGTGTGTGCTACGTGGATACCTTGTATTCCAATTTCTGATCGGAGCAAATTGTTCATGTGAAACAAATGCAAAGAAAGATATAATGTGTCACACGTGTGCTTATTGTAATGCAGCCACAACAAGCAGGGCAAAAGAAAAAATAGCTAAACTCCTCTTATTCACCACCTACCTCTCCCTCCTTCACTACTTCTGTTGCAGTTCCATCATAGAGTGAGCTTGGCTGCCTAAAAGAAAACAATCAATACACACCAGATGCATGTTAGGTCATTGTTTCATAGCACTCTGTGCTACCCAGCACTAGAATACCGCATACAAAATTAGCTGATGCACAAAATAGTCTTGTGTTTTGTATAAATGTCCGGTCAGATCAAATATCTGGAATAGGAATACAAATTACAGTTACAAGTGTCTAGGGTACAAACAGACTCTAGTAATCAATTCAAGCTGCCGAATGTTGTTTTTTGTTTTCTTCTCAAATGGAAAGGGAATTTCTGATTACGCAGCTGAGCTGGAGCCAGTTGAATTTCCAATGTTTTTAGCTGTTCGTGGTGACGCTGGATGATATTTGCAAATCTGGTGAACAAAGTGGCAATGATTAGAAGCAAGTCATGTGTATACCAGTTGTCAGTTTCTGTTTCAAATTGCTCTGCCTTGACACAAAGCACCTGACCGGCACTAAAGATGACGATCATGGGACGGACAGTAGCACAGAAGCCAAGCACCCGGCATCCGTACTTGGCAGCAAATAGACCTTCTTGTACTGAAGCATCCTGAGTTTGAATAAAACATGAGTGGGAAAAATCAGAGTAAAAAATAGCAGCGCTACATCAAGGACCCTTGCTGCTCACAATTTCAATCAACCGTCAGTGCCACCTGGCCAGAACATCTACCAGCCCCTGTAGCAAGATGGTTTAAGCTGAGAGGTTGTTTAGTGCATGTTGAGGGAAGATGTTTGGCCGTGATGTGCTTTCTACGTGGAGGAAGATGTGTAAATGGTTGTTTCTGAATGCCTCTGAAAGCAGCATGATGGCGTACTTATGGCTCATATTTATAGAAGCTATGAATGCATGCTGAGCAGAAAGAAGAAAAGAAGACTGAACTGCTGCAGAGAGAGCCTCGTAATTTACTCTCAAACGCTGCTTTCAACTAGACAACATGCATTTTATTAATTCTTGTGAGGAAAAAAAAACATTTAAGTGTTGAGTGACTGGGAATGATGGTAGATATTTTCAGTGAGGGCGGAATTTTATATATTGTTTGGACAAGAATTTCATGCATCAGGCAGATGATGAATGTTTAAACCCTAGACATTAGTTGCAGGTGTCACAGGTGCAGTCACCATGGCGCAGCAGCTCTTTAGGACCGTTCTGCTGACTAAGTGCCTTCTCAGAGTCAAACTCCCCTCAATGCAGCTGCAAACCTGAGACGAGTTCAATCGAAGCTGCACTGCAGCATTCAGCACTCTCTCCAAACTGTACCATAAATCCCAGGATTCATTTTGGAACTAAAGCATTTGGACATAAAGCTCTTGACAGTACTCAATGCATGGGATGGTACTCAAAAGAATTATTAAAAATTTTGCTGTGTACATCTTTTTTCTCGTCGTAAGAAAAAAATTCAAATCAGTTTTGATGCATGCACATACACTAGTAGAAAGGTTACATACTTATAATTGGCATGAATGCGGTATTAAGTTTGCTTTTATTGATTAACAGATTTTTTTTTTTGGGGGGGGGGGGGGGGTGACATACTGTTTAAAAATCCAATAAATTTTAAAACTAAAATTTGGGTGAACTACTTTTGATTTAATGTAGATTTTCTTAAATCTACGCAAAGGGTTGTGCCATGTATACCGACTCAGGTATTTACATTCAACCGTGCTAATGTTTATATAAAAAAATACCCTAGAAAGTCACATTTTGACTAAAGCTTTTGTAGCAATCTGTGACTATAGTTAGCAGGCTAGATAGTTGAAAACTCCTAATTTAGACAAAGTGTGAAAATGAATTAAATTCAGATACTCTAATATGACCTTTAACACGCTGTTCATACTTGTAAAGCCTTCAGCGAGGCTGAATAAAAAACACATCTGCAAAGAAGTGTGGGCCAAAATTTCTTAGCAATCATGTTTAAGACTCGTCTCTACAAACTCTTAATGCTAGCTGTTGTTGCTAAGGGCGGTGCAACGGGTTATAAGGTTTAGCGGGCAATTACCTTTTCAAACAGGGCCTGATTGGTTTGGATAGTTTTCCCCCATAATACATGAAATTGTTTGGAAACTTCCTTTTGTGTTTGCTAGATTTATCTATCCAAATATTATGGTTGGCCTGAAACAACTGAGTTGGCCTGAAACTCCACCCCAAAAAAGAAAGGAATCTTTAAGGGACAAACACTTTTTAAAACAACAGTAGTTAAAAAATCTCACACAATATTTAATTGCTGAAAGTAGTGCAAGAACTACTGTTTGTCTCATTTAATAGAATAGCAAACAAATACCGCAGTTATTTCATTCAGAAACGAGGCTTTAAAACAGGGGTGGACAACTCCAGGCCTAGAGGGCTGGTCTCCTACAACTTTTAGATGCGTCTCTACTTCAACACACCTGAGTCAAATAATGAGGTCATTAGCGGGACTCTGGAGAACCTGACTGCACTTAGTGGGGTGATTCAGCTGTTGGATTCAAGTGTATTGGACCAGGAAGACATCTAAGAGTTGCAGGGCATCAGCCCTCGAGGACCAGGTTTGCCCACCCCTGGTCTAAAATATTTATAATTTTAGGACTTGGAGATCAGGTTGGAAGCATCTTCTTAATGGATATGGGAGGACATTTTTGCAGTGTAAATTATGTTGTAATGACTGAAGTTACGAAGATATATTGTAGGAGCAACGGGCCATTTCTAAATAGAAGGAAGAAATGGATTATGTAATGTTACCTGTGCCTGAAACAAAGAGTGATATTAACTTGAACAAAATGAGGTCAAGGGAAACCTGAACTTCTCTGAGACTTTGTTCCTCCCAACGACGTGGCGCTTATTGAGTAGAATAAACTCAAATTTCTGTCAAAGAAACAGAAGCATCTGTGCATATGGAGACCCTCTCAGAGGAACAGTGAAGTTCTGCCTGTCAGTATAACTATGTGGCCCAGCTTGCAGGAGGTTGCTCTCATTTTTTTTTTTTTTTTTTTTTTTTTTTGCAATTTCTTGGCTTTTGATTTTCACTTGCCTGCTGTCGAGTGTTGTGATTGCATCGAGATTTGGTTGCCTGGACGCAGCCTGCTCAGACGGCTGTGGCTGCAGAGAAATGGGAAGGCCAGCACTGTTCACTTTCGACTTTGCTGCACCTTTCATTATACGACACCAGCACAGACTGTGCTCTCCTAACAGAGATGTTAATTTCCTCCTTTCCAAAACAAGCTGGTGCCTGTGATTCTTTATCACCTCGCCTGAAACTCTCTGTCTTAATTACACCGATTTAACCAAGCGTGCTTAGATTTTAAATAACAAATACTCTGCTGTAGGTTATGATTATGTTGGACACCAAAAATATGGAAGAATATGGGAGTTTTTTTAGTAAGTTTAGTAAGTTTTTTTTAAAATTCCTAATAGTTTTTGAAATGAAATTGTTTCATAAAGTGGCAGTACAATCAAACTTGGTAGATTGGTTGCTTGTTTGAATTACAGTAATGGTAACCTATAAAATTGAAAATTACTTGGAAGATGGATGATTTACAATATAGTCAAACTTGTGAGTCTAGATTATGAAGTTTATGCAATCCTTGGTGCAACACTGCTCTCTAGTGGAGGTTTTTTAAAGCACTTCCTACTAGAAAAGACAAAATATGTACAGCCAATCAGCTTTTTAATAATGAGATAAAAATAACTTATTTCTTAATACTACTAAAATATCTAAATGAAATAAAAAAAAACAATAGTAGTAAGAAATTATTCTTAATTTTAACATTTTTGCAATTTTCCTAAAACTTAACATTATCTGTTGTCAGTATATTGACATTGTCTATAGAAAATGATAAAAAAAAATATCTCAAACACCTTGATAATTCATAATTTGCATAATCATTTCACCAAAGATTTTTAATGATTTATCAGTAAATATTTTTTTTGTGGGAAAAATAAGATCCGATGAAGTTATAGTAACAGTCGGTTCTTTATCTTCATTATTAGCTTTTTGTGTCAAGCAGTCTTCAGTACTAGATAACATGAGAGAACATGCAGTATCATATTTATAATGGCATTAAAGCTCTTGCAGATTGTTTTATTTTTATGGTTTTACTAGCAGTTCATTTCTTATAATTCATAAATACGTAAAACCTTTGGATCAACATTATATAAAAAAATATATATATATATGTGTGTGTGTGTGTGTGTGTGTATGTATTCATAACATTGTTTTCTTATTTTCTTCAGAACAACATGCAACTCACAAGTTACAATATGATAGTCACATGAGAGCGGTTCTAATCTAATCCTTCTTTCACATGTTGAGATTTATTCACTCTGCCATCTGTAGAGTGTTAAAGAGTTACAGTTTCACTTTCTGCTTGCTGTAGAACTTCACTCAGCAGGACCCTCACTGCCTTTGTTTAACAATCTGGACATTGCACATATTTATTACAAAAATATTTTTTTCCATCACTAATTATCTGGTTTTTAATGCACTTAAACCTTCGCCACATTCTTGGCATACAGTGCCTTACAAAAGTAAACGCACCTGGTATGCCTTTTTCTCATTTTGAAACATTAGAGCATAAAACTGGTGTCTTGTTGTGAGATGGAAGGAAAAACTAACTTTCTAACAAGCCTATGAGATCTTCACTGCTTGATCTCTCTCTCTCTCTCCCTCTCTCTCTCTCTCTCTCTCAATCTCTCTCTCTCTACATGTATATATATTTTTTTTTTTTTTTTTTTTTTTTTACTGAGAATAAATTACAATCTGGTGTGCTTTGTTTCCTAATTAGTATTAGGAAACATAGTATTCCTAATTCCTCAGTATATAGTGGGAAACACTTAATTTTATTTAGAGGTATCAGACCACAGGGGGTTGAGTCTAAGTACAAACCACACATTTTAGATTTTGTTTTATGAAGTTTTATGAACCGTGTATAATTTTCCTTTCATATCACAACTATGCACAACTGTGCATTTTGCTACTGCATAAAACCTCAATAAAAGAGGCTGAAGCTTTTGGTTTAAGGCATATTGAATTGGTTCTGGAAAGTAGTATACTATGTTCTTTTAACAAGATGTATGACCTGAAACAAATGTATTCTGTGTTATGCTTATTTTGTGTTGTATGAAGCTCCCCTGAGAATATATTCTTTGCCTGCAGATGTTTGTTTGAAACTTGGCATTTACCTTTCTGGTGAAGCATGTACTTTTGTAAGTATCAAAGTCTTCCCTGAAATAGCATCATATTTGAGGACAGTTCTTAGTTTGGTTTCTCTTCTGTGTTTTTCAGGACATCAGAGTTAGTAAAATATATTCCCTGTAAGAGGAGCATGCAGTGCCATTCTTTCTAAACCACACAATAGATTTCAGTTGCTGCAAAGCTGGTTTCAGCTTTTCAACACTCTTTTTATGAAGCATCAGTCAAGCTTGTAGCACCCGCTTGGGCCTTATTGTGTCGTATTTTAGCAATGACTGTACAATTTCTTGAATAGGTAAGAAAAGGCCTTTCCACAAACAAAAATCAGATTATTTCAGGGAAAACTGGATGATGTTGTTTTTGAGAGTAAAATCCAATTTAACTTTTTTTTTGTTTGCTTATTCACTATAGGATGCAATTTAAAGTTCTCCCTTCTTTTTAAGAAGGCTTATTTTTATCATAACCAAACTTTTCTGTAGTCATAAGGACTCTAAATTAACCTTTTTGCAGACATTTCCCCTCTCCACGACATTTGAAGAAAGTTTACCTTGTGATATTAATTTGAGTTTATATAATCCATAAATAATGTTGCTGAGATTGTCAAAAACATATATTGTTTATGAACCTAAAGCTGATCTTTGATACCTGCCAAAATATTTCTTATTGTAAATGGTTTTTTTAAAAAAATTTCCTGTTGACTTACAACTCACTAACATTTTGAAATTATTCAGAATTAATTTGTTTTGTAATTCAAAGTTGGCCAAATGAAAACTGAATTTGTTCCTTCTTTGAACACATTCATTTATTTAGTCATTTATTTATTTGACAGAAATGTTCATTTTAATGTTTTTTTTTCCTACGTGTAAATTTGTCTTCTGATTTTTCTATGCAATTTAAAATGGAACAGATTTTCAATTTCATTTTCTCAGACTTTTCTTTTTTGTTTTCTTTTCAGTTTTTCTATTTGTCTAAAGAACTTGTGTGTACAAAAACAACATTCAGGACTCAGCTGAGTGATTAACATATACACGTATTTAAGTCCACTCTGATTTAGGGCAAATTGTGTACAGAACATAGGATGTGAGTGTCATACCAACAATTTGAACCTGCAAGACTGACTAAACGTTTTTCAGTAGTTTCTGTATTTTTATATGTTTTGTAAAGCACTGAATGTCTGTCCCCAAATTAGGATTTCTAACATTTTAAAACTTCCAAATTGGCATCAACAGTATCTGCTACACCTTATCAACTATGGCCACTAGAGGGCGACATCGTAACAGTCAGATTCTGAGCAGATGCAATGAGGAGGCCTGTGCATCATTTCACATTTTCTGTGCTTTTAACTGTTTGCAGCAGAATAACTGTAGGACATATTAATAAGATATTCATTACTTAATCAACTTTATTATCATTTTTTTATTTTTTTATTATTCCTCCCCTTCACTTAAAAGTCTCTCACTGAACTATAAACAATTTCAATGGACTTGTACTCAAAAATGAAAAGCTGCTTGCATTTATATGAAAAATTAGAAAGTCAGATTCATATTTAGATAGGCTAAAACAGGAAGACTAAAGCTCTAAATGGTAACAGTACTGAAAAGTTAACGTCTGTCTGTTTATTCCATTGGGAAGTAATAGTCAAACAGCTAAGCAGAGTCCCTAACAGTTGGCAACAGTGTTTTTTGTTTTTTCTTTTTGTGTCAGTCGTTGAACTGAATAATATTCACGATGACTAATAATGTCAAGAGAGAATGATGTTGTGCAGATTAAAAAAGCAGATACATGTTATTTGTCATTTTTGCTCAACTTGTTCTGTTTAGCTTCTCATCTGAATAGAAATGTCCAGATGTTTACAAGCATTTCCATCTGCTTCACATAATATAAATCTACTGTCTGAAAAACTGAAGCTGACATCGCAAAAGGTGGAGACAAAACCATCGTCAAAAGGCTGTGAAAATGGTCCTGTTTGGAAGATAAATCTATGTTCAATATCATCTTTTTTTTATTTTATGTCATTTAGACTTTGTCATAGAATTGTTATATTCTTACATTGAGTTAGACAGAGAATAACGCAGAGAGCGAATGACAGATGGGAAGAGACAGAGAGAAAACATGGCGAATGGGTACAGCAGATTTGTAGTGACAGGCTGCTCTGTCGGAAGTTGTAAGATTGTTTTACCCAAAACCTGCACCACAGCCATGGAAACCAGCTAAATCTAGAATCTGTCCTTCAAGTAAAATACACTGTAAAACAACTCTGAAAATCCTTATGTAGGCCAAATGAGATTAGCTGCAACTTCTTAAAGCCTCCTTGGAAGACTAAAAGTACACTTTTAGTCTACTCTCGCAGCAGCGTTTGATTTTTTTAACTATTATGAAAGTCCTCCAAAGTGTTGGACAGGAAGTTGGTTGACATTCTGTTGCAAACGCCTAATTTACTGTGGTTCACTAAAATAATGGACAGTTCAAATTGCTAGGTGAGTGTTTCCTTTAAACATTTGGGGAAAGCCATGTTCCTAAAATCATATTAGTTTGAAAGAACTAGGCAACAAGAAGTAACACAATCTTTAAAGCAGTGATATATTATAAGAGATTTTCCCTTCAGTATCTTTTGATCTTTGAACCTCTGGCTGTCTGGTAGCAAACAGGTTAAATGGAGGTGGGATATACTGTAGAATTTCCTTAGGTGAGAGTCTATAATCTGCACCTTCTCTCTCGCTTCCCTCTCTCTCTGTATACATTTACAGTAAACCAGACATATCCTTCTGGACGTCGGATGAGAGGCTAATTAAATCTGACCAATGTGCTGGAGCAGTGGTTAGGGCTGGCTGACATAAGGATAGTGCTGCATACTATCATTATGGCTTACAGCTAACAGATGGCCCCATTTTATCTGGTTTTCTAAGATTTATTTGATGAAGAGAGAATCCTAAAGACCAGCTACACTATGCAAAGATCACACATAATGCTTGAAAAGAAGTAAAGGCCAGTAACTCCTTGCAGAAGTAATGTGCTCATACTTTTATGTCTGAAGAAATGGGGTCAATTTCGATTTAAATAAGAAATGTAAAGCATAATAAGACATAGAAACAAGACAAAATATGTACAGTAAATACATCATATGACTATGTTCTTGAACCAGGCAGTTGCAGTTGGTATCACTGGTATCTTGGAAGAAGTAACTAGGTTTGAATTGTAGTCTCATTATGGATTCTGTGTTTTCCTCTATCTCTTATCTGCTCACAAGAACACTGCTACAGCTAACACAACCATGTTTGTGTGCAGCTGTCACCAGTCATACATAAATGGATTGAAACTGATTAGACTACCATGTAGGGAGGGTACAGATTGCGTAAAAGAATAAGCTAAACTTGTGCTAGAATCTTTGCCTCACTTGGTGTTACCCCAAAGGTGTGCCAAATGACGCCCAGCGCTGGACGTTGAATGCCACTCTGTATCTGTTCCATTTGTATGGCTTGAAACGTTTGACCTTTTTTTTTTTTTGGCAAATCTCTTAACCAAATCTCATTATTTCTCAAGGTAATAACACTGAGGGGTTCTGGTTGGGTCCCGAAACTGGTAAGCAGACCTAGGTGGTGTATAGAGATAAAAATGATTGAACTACAACAGTCTGTATGAAGCCTTGGAGTTTGCATGTACTCCCTGTAAATGTGTCGGTTCTTTCTAGCTATTCTGGCTTTCTGCCAGAGTCAAAAAACAAGGCTTTATGTTAATTGAATACTCTAAAATGCCCTTACTCTAAACTGATTAGTATGTTGCACTAGCCCGGTTGTTTGTCCTGTGTGTCCCTATGTTGTGATAGACTGGAAACCTGTCCAGAGTGTACCCTGCTTCTTCGCCGAGTGATCACTGGCAACAGCAACCAACCTCCTTGCGACCCTGCAAGAACAAGCAGATATAGACAAGGAATAGATGGAAAAACAATTTTGTCATTCTAGTCAAAAGAGTATGCTTTAAATCAATTTTGCAACCTTCTCAAATAGTTTGCAAATGAGCTATGGCTCAGAAGAAGCTCCTATTTCACAAATTTCTGAGTTTAAAGGCGTAACAAGACACAACATGGCAGCTTTTTTGTCATAAAGTAGGCAACTGACGGCAAGGCAATGCAAGCACTGCATTGCAATGTGAGGGGAGTAGATGTGTGTGCCTCCACCTCATTTCAGAGAGAGCTTTGATGCCACTGGAATAAGCTGGGGCTCATTGTGGGGACATCAAAGACACTCCCTCCTCCCCCACAACAATCCTATCTCACCCCTCAGTCCATTATCAGTCACTGCTCTACAGGAAATGTGCTGGGATGTGCCCTGGGGGTCCCCCGTCTTTTCCATTATTAATGGGTCATTAATGGATTGTTAATATTTGCAATTATCACAAGAATCACAAGAATTTACACAAAAAGCTTTTGGAATCAAATTGCATTTGAAATTCTTGAATAATGATATTATTCAAAGTCTTTTTAGTGAGGACTCTATTATCTTAAGATTAGTAATTTCCCATTCAAAATGTTAGTTCTATTGTTTCTTAGGAGCTGTTAATTATTTCATTTATACATTTTGCCTTTAGACTGGCTCTGCATATAAGTTCAGATCATGGAACATCGTGCAGCAGATGTAAAACAAGCACGGGTGTGTAAATAAAGGCAGTTCAAATAAAATGACCATCTCATCACATTAATTCTTAAATTACTTGATGGTTCTTATTGAGTCATGCTCCCTCAGCATTTATTGAATCTGGTGATGAGATTCTCTGTTCGCTTTACATATTTCTATGTCAACAATACGCTGTGATTAAGTAATTATATGCCAAAATATAGAACACCAGTCAATGTTACTATTGTGATTTTAGCTGTTTGTTTATTGCTAAGAGGAAATGCAACCATTGCTGGTACTTGTACCTATTTACTAGTTCATTTCTTTGTCATTTTGGTTGGAACACCAACAGCCCTTTGTAGATTTTATACACAGGGCTTTCAATGATGTTTGCCATCCTCAAGGTGGATTGTCATAGTTTGCTGCAAGGAAATTTTTTTATTGTTACTCAAATAAAAAAAAATTATACAACATCAGCAATATTGGAACTTTGCTTGAATGCAATATTTGATAGTATAAGAAATTTCAGGGGGAATACATTCAAACTCTGCTTTTCAATAATGTGTTTTGAAGTACTTGAAGTGTCCTTTACTGGTGATCAGGATCTTTTTGACCAAGATTGGAAAGCTCAGGGACAGTGATAATGTGACGTTGGAAATAAAACAAAGAAGAAAACAAGAGGTGGGTCATCAGGAGCGATATCACCATATTAAACAATTTCCACATTCTGATGTTATAATCCTGTACTGTGCATTCATACCACTCAGAAATACAAAACTATACAAAGTGGTTGAGTACCTAGTAGGCTACAAATGGATTTTGTATAAGAGTAAAATGGAAGGAGGTTGAGGCAAAACCTGTGGTTACAGAATTAGGTGGATGAGAAAGGGTTAAATGACCTTTGAACAGTTGCAATGCTTTGTATTTATTGTGAAGGACAATACAACAGGAAATTTAAAAAAAACAGTGAGACATAAGAGGCAATTTAGCTGAAAAGGAAGGTTTTACTATGCATACAAAGCATTCCTTTTTAAAAATTGTTAAAATGATTGCATTTGTTTATTTCCATATTTTAAAAACCATATATATATATTATATATATATATTTTGTTGTTGTTTTTTTGTCTGTCCTTATTTATGCAAATCAGTGTCTTAATTAGGTTTGTTCATCTGATCTCCTGAATGTGGCGATCGCTGTAATTTGTTGTGCTGACGTTTTGTTAATTGAGAATAATCTTGGTGCTGATTTAAGATAACAGACAAATGATCACAGTATGTAGGGTGGTGTAGCTTGGCGACCTGTACAGTAGATGGAGAACGACCAACTTTTGCTCGGTTCACACAGGGTTGTTGAAGGAGCGCACTGCGCAGCCAATCAGCTGCAGCCAGTTGCTCAGATCCGTTAATCGTGGATTAGCCACAACCTACTGCAGTCCACGGCACAAGGAGGGAGAGATAGTCACTGCCATTCACTACTCGGACTCTCTTATTATTAGCTCCCTTGGATCTGCCAGCAGCTGGGACTTTGCGCAACAGAATCTACCACAGAGCACAATACGGATCTCAGGTAAAAAAAAAAAAAAAAAAAAAAGGTGTGGAATAACGGAAGAGCGATCGACTCGGGATCCACGGAGTAGGTCAGGTTGGACTCCAACGATGGCCCTTTTAAATTGAATCCCCGCATCGTAGTAACATCGCTCCGATTTTTTTAATTTTCATTTTTCCTCGTCCGTATGTTTAAGACGGCCAGTTACCCGGCGGTGGATCCCGCGTTTGCCATCATGCACGGCGCCTGGCTTCCCACGGGGTACCGAGAAAACACGCCCGTGGCGGTGGAGAAACCCAAGAAAAAGGCGTTCAGCCTGGTCAAAATAATGTCTCTAAGTAACAAGAAGGACCGCGGCCAGAATCCGCACCAGCAGCAGAACCACCACCACCACCACCACAATAACAACATGCCTTTCACCATCCACTGTCAGATCGGGAAGGAAATCAAGCACATTTGCAGCAACTGCAGCCGTGGAAATAACACGCAGGACGGTGAGTAGGTTTGTGGGGCTTCGCCCTTAGCACGCCGTGCGGTGCGGCTGCGCCTCAAGGCTCTATAGGGGCGTTTGACGGGCAGATGGGTTTTAGTAAGAGTGACTCTATTTCTAATAATGTCATTAAAGTGAATCGAATCTGCCCGAGGAGAGGGCAACTTCACGATTGCTTTCCTTTCCACCAAAAAATATACATTTAGATGAAGTAATTTGGAATAATTAAATAGTTTCCCCTCCCCTGTTTTACTCCATAGAGGACATGCATCTTTTACAGCCTGTTTGCTTCAAGCATTTCCTAATTCAAAGTAATTACATCATCACTCAGCTATCTTGGTAGGCAAACAAGTGTTTTTAATTAAAAGTAGACACATTGTAGGACTACAACAGGGGAAGAGTGTGGTGTGGGTCATGATGAAGACAAAGTGGGAGGAAATGCTGTGGTCAGTGATGGCCTGTCTTGAAGGGACATCGGCACTTTAACCACGTTACTAAGAGATAATCTGTATTTTTTTTCTTTGTTCTCGGTCTCCTTTCATTTTGCAGATTGAGTCTCTGTCTCATCTGCCAGGATCTTGAACAGATTGTAGAGCATTGCACCATCACAGTGACTGTTCAACGTGTGCCTGCATGAAAATGCTCCAGTTTGTTTGAAGACCTCCATTGGGTGGAGAATATATTTAATCTTAATCGCTTTGAACACATTTCAAACCTTCTCTTGCACCCAAAGTGTCATACATATTACAGTGATGAAGCCTTTGAAGGCGTTTGATGTACCAAACCATCACTTGGACTTTAGTGAAGTTTCTAAAAAATATGGCACATCATGTTGGTATTTAAAGTCACTCTGCTTCAAGTTGTTTTCCGTCTCTAGTCTCTAATGAAGAAAATTAAAAAATCAGCACCCATTGTGAAGTTATTTATAGAGCAGCAAACAAGTGAGATTGTACTCAAGTAGCAGTCTGTTGGAAATATATGTGCACTTCATTACTGTCAGATTATTTATCCAGTCGTCCCTTTTCCTCAGGGATACGTCTGCCTTATGTCCATGTCTTTGATGGCAAATAATGTGAATGAAACATTCTTTCAAGTTAGGATGTCATGGATAGAATCTGATCCGGCTAGAGGTCATCTTTTATATACATAGGATTAATTCTTAACCTTTTTATTGCTCCAGCTTTTTAGGACATTGATATTTTGTTACGACTAAATCTAGAAATCATACATCAAAATAAATCCAGTTAGCTAATCGACCTACTGTGCAACACAATAATTACTTTCCAGTATAAAAATAAATGAATGGCAGTGTATGACTTTAAGGTATGCAATACTGTACCATATGGTATCTAAAAGATCAGTTCAAAATGTCAATTTCTAAGTGCTTTCCTATTTTTTTAAATTTTCAGTTGAGCTGTTGAGCTATTTTGAAAAGTTAATGGTGGGTTCTACGACGATGTACATCATTGTGAAGGAATTTAAATCTTTTTGAATGTTATTTGCTTTTCATAAACTACTTTTATAAATTGGCACACTTGAAACATTGTCCCACTAATGATCAATACAAATATTTCAGCACTTCATTGTCGATTGAGTTTGAGCTGATTTAAAGTACCATGCAAGAGAAAATGCCCAAATACAAATTTACTTTTTGAATAAATATTATAAGCTTGTTTTGAATTCAAACGGATATTTTTGGAAAAATGGTGATTTTTATTTTCTCTTTTTAAGAAATACAAAAGAAGTCCTGTTTCAAGTTTGCTCCAATATTTATTGTATGCATGCCAAAAGTGGAATAACACATTCTTCAAATTAGATAAAAATGAAGCTTTGTTGCATGCTGGCAGTCTTTTGCTGCAGGGCTGTTTTTCTTCAGGTGGGATAATGATGCAGGTCAGAGGTGTTCTTGTTAGCGGCTGGGTAATCCTATGAGAGGCTTCACAAGACTTGAAACCAGGGTGAAAACGGCAGGACAGCAAACCTAAATATGTAGATGTAAAGATATTTTCCTAAGGACAACTTAGTCGAAATACAATTGAAAATATGTGGCAATAGTTGCAAATTAAGTGGCAACTATTGCCAAATTGCTGTGACCTCTTATCTCACAGCAATTTGATAGTTTGATCTAGCAAACTTTCAGTCTTTAGCTGCTCCCGAAGACTTGTAGCTCGATCTATAAGAAACAAATGCCCAACAGAGTTTTGAAGCATTTGTTTGGAAGAAAAAATGTAAAACCGTGGATCATAATGTGACAAAATTTGAAAAAGACTTTGCATGGCGCTGTCTCATGTACCCCTCACATTTTTTTCAGCATTTTGGGTCTGGCCAAATGTTTTGTCTCATTAGTGTGGTGGTTTGTTGCTCTTTGCATGTTGCATCACAATTCTGTACAGTTTGCTTTGAGGACAAAATGCTGTACATTCTTTGCTTTTGATGTCAGACAGTACTTTAAAGCCAGAAGGCTGGGCTTCGTGAATATTTCATGAGGAGCTGAAAAATTCCCTCCATAATGAGCTGCTTGTCAGTCTGTTTAGTTTTTCTTTTTTTCTTTTTTTTTGTTTGGAGTGACACATCAATTGCTCGGAAAGGGGCACAGCCTCAAACTGTTTGTATTCGGAGTGCGTTCTGCATAATGATATCTGACGTGCAGGTTTGTTTATGCTCTTGGTTCAGTCTCATTAAGTTACTACAGATTTCAGGAAGCCACTCGGCACACGTTTCCCACCGCCGGGACCTTTTAAAAAGTGAAAGAGTCTGCTTCTTCCAATTCCTGGTTCAGTGTGCACGACGGTTTACCAGAAGATAAGCTTGCTTGTTTGTTTATTTATTTATTTGTTTAATTATTTATTTACAGCTGAGGAAGTAGAGCGGCTGTCTGCCATGCGCTCCGAGTCCCTGGTTTCTGGCACACACACTCCGCCCATCCGTCACCGGAGCAAGTTTGCAACTCTTGGCAGACTCCTCAAGCCCTGGAAGTGGAGAAAGAAGAAGAGTGAAAAGTTCAAGCAGACATCTGCAGGTAACATATTGGTATTCTTCTTCATTTCATCTGATGTGCGTTTTTTTTTTTTTTTTTTTTTTATTGCACAGAGACGATAAAAACACAAAACACAGCATGGATATAACGGCATTGTTTTATTTTATTTAAAGGTGCTCTTTAAAATGTTCTTAGATATTTACAACGCTGTGATGTCCAGGCAGCGCGATTGAAGGACACGGTGGCCTCATTTGTGGCTGTGTTTATTTTTATGGCCAGACGCATCCCGAAAGCTTCTGTCGGCGTGCTTGAACTGAGGAAGACGGTTTGTCAGGCTTCACTTCCCAGACTGGACACAAAATTCTCCCCTTTGCAGATTCTGAGCAATTACTCTAATTCTAGGCTGAACAGGACAAGCTGTTCAGATTCTGGATGTGAAATTTAGGGTTCCCCCGAGTGACTTTGCTGAATGATTCAGCCTCAATCTAATTTGATCCTGTTCTCTGTGATAACAGCTTTAGTTTTGATTTCATCGCTTTCCAGCAAACATGAGCCGGATTTTACTTTTTGATTCACTCTATTTTTTCAGTAAAGATTTGGCTCTGGTTTATCTTAACCCTTAGATACCCCAATCCATCTGCCAACTTCTCTTTCTCTGAATTGTCGGGCATTCAGCTCTGTACAAAAAAAGCTGATCAAAAACATTCTGCCGCTTTAGATGCTTGACTGTTTTGCGGTTTTGCTGTATTACACCAGAGAGCCTGCTTGATAGAACAATGATGGAGTTGCTGTAAATCCTCATTGGTGCATTTATGCTTGCCCTGTGATAACAGCATCTCTCTTTTGTGGTGAGGGACAATAATCAAGAACCAAGAAACAAAAGATGCTTTTTATTCATGGTGTTAATACGCTGTGGAGCTGAGAAAAATGGCTCTTTTCATGCTTTTGTCATCCACTTGTTTTGTTTGCATAATGCTGCCGTTGCCAAATAATTCTGGTGCCTCCATTGTCCACACTGAATCCTCTTTCAAAGCCAGTGATAACCTGCCACGTCTAACTGCACTGCCTCAAAGTAAAGTTTTCCATGATGTTTTCAGTGATAAGTGGGCTCCCAAGTAGCTCCCAAAGCTCCGGCAGCTGCTGTAGTCTGTCTGTGTTTCTACAGAGACAATTCCCTGTCACACCCGTTTTAGGCTGACACACGAAACTAAACTCTTATAACCCCAAATAAAAGGATTGTGACTTTTTTTTTTGCCTCTTGCAAAGCTGGCTCTTGCATCTATAGCAAAAAAAAGGAAAAAAAACAGGCTAGAAACGGCATGAAACTTGCAACAGATTTCCCCAGAACCTACACATATGCATTCCTGGAACTTTCTGGGTACTGTCCTGAGACTTTCACAGAAATTATATTCTCTGAGCACAGTTGCTGCTTTCTCAGAACAAGCTAGTTTGGAATGTTTGGCAATGTAGGTCACCTTAAAGGTCAGCTTTATGCATACAATAAAATGACCTGTATGTTTCATGAAGGATTGAGCAACGCTGTAGCAGCTGCCTGAGCTTAGGGAACTCCTTGCTTACGTAGTGCTTTATCACTGAAAACATCACGGACACTTTACTTTGCCATTAGATGTGGCAGGTTATCACTGGCTTTGAAAGAGGATTCAGTGTGAACACCAAAATTATTTGGCAACGACAGCTGACGCCAGCAAAATAAGTGGATGACACTCCATTATTAGAGAGAGGGAGGAGAAAAAGAAAATGGGGGAGAGGGGAGACAAAATATGAACATAGAAAAATATGAGGGACCAAAACAAAAGAACTGGTTAAAAAAAAAGTCCAAATATTGGCAACTGTAGCAGTGGTGACCTTGATTTTCATTGAACATCGAAATATGTCTACCTTTCCGCAAGAATGCTACCCAGAGGTTCAAAGTATTATGACCTTGAGTAAAAAAAAAAAGAAAAACCCAAAACATGTAATTTCAATAGTATAATATTGATTAATATTCTTTATAGTACCCAATGGCATTTTCCAATTGTTTTCTAAGGAAACCTGTTCCTCAATGGAAAAAGGTAGTTGTGTTGTGATCCAGGAGTTGAGCGTTCCCTTCCTGCTTCCTCCGATCACATGGCGACGTGACCCTGGGCTAGGCGTTACTCTAAAGCTCCGATCATCCAATCACTTGCTCTGGCACCTTATTAAATATACTTTTTGCTTTGCTAATGAAACGGCTAAAGATTGCAGAACTTCCGAAGCCGTTACCTAAATTACCTGTCAGTGATGTGTGGGAAATATTATGTTTTGTTCTGTGCTGTTCCAGAACGTTCACTAAACTTTCCATTTTGTTTTACTTGTCTTGGACCTACTTAAGACCTTAATTCTCTTACTTTGTACTGATGGTAACTTTTTGGTCTGTTTGCTTTTTACATTAACAATGTGTAATTCTTCATGTTTTGGATGTCAGTGTTTTTTGTCTTGACGTTTGCCCTCAAAACGTAACTGTTTATAACAATTCCTGCTTCAAGCAGGGAGCAAACCGGCCGCCGCCTATGCAGATGTTGTTATGGATAATTGGATGCTGATCTCCATAGAGGATTATAGATGTGGCATGATATTAAGTAGATGAATTCCAGCAGAGTGATTGTAGTCTTCACCTCAGGAAAGGTGGAGGATGGGCGGACTGTTGCACATATCATCATGTCAACTCGTAGCGCTTTGCACAGTTTTCACAGTAAGCTTGTATCAGTAATAGATCTAAGGACTCATCAGAACAGGCGTCTGGTTTCTCTGATGTTATCTTTGTGTCGTAGTTTTAATCTCATTAGCAGATGAACGGCATCTCTCCGAGGGCCACGTTTCACTGGATTAAGTAGCAAGTCTTAATATAAAGTACACATTTTGTATGTACAAGCTGACTGTGCATTATACATATCAAAAAGCTTGGCAGGACTTCTGTAGGTGCAGAGATCTTGTTTTGACAAAACTTCTCAAGATTAGCGCTTTTGACACCCTGTTGATGAAATTCTCCATAAAAGTTTTAATGCCGTTTTTGTAACGCTCACTTTGAGCTACTGAGCCTCAGGGTTGGTAGAATATGTTCTGACTATCTGGGTCACTTCACAGTTGAACATCCTTTTTTCTTCTAAAAATCCAAGTGCAGCACTGAAATCAATAGAGGAGGAGGTTGGAAATTGTGGCTGCATTTATTATGTTGTAAGCAGAGTGTCCTCAGTAAGTGTCCATTTCTTTCTCCTTAGAACAGATTAAATAGACTAGGCTTCTTTTGACCTCGGCACCTTTTAGAGACACGGTATCCATCTATCATCGAAATTATTTACAGCTTAAATCCAGGTTACTTTTTTGGGGGTTGAAGGGGATGGAAACTCACTGTACAGATTACTGAATGGGTTATGTTCAAGTGTTTATATATGCTAAAGAATGCCCAAAAAATTACCTAAGTCATTTGTCTTTAAAATATGAATATACCAAATACTAAGAAAAATATATGAAAACAATCTGGATTTGAAGGACAAGTGGGAGGGGGAGAACAACAATAAAATTATTTCTCATATAATTTTATGAGATTTTCTGAATTAATGCCATTCAGAAAATCCAAAATATTTTTTTTTGAAATTCTAACTAGTCTAAAGTTTATCAGTAAAGAAAAAAAAGTTTCTTATGAGGTATTTCAAATATAATTTCAAGTGTGTTCACTGACGCATGCAGCGTGACGATACTGTTATTAATTTATGGTCTTATCCAAATCCACTACGTCCATCAGAGAAGGAGGAAGAGAATTTGATCTCTTTTAGGGAGTTTGCTCCAAAACAAAATCTGTAATCAAGAATAAGCAAAAACTAGTCTTGCTCAAGAAAAGAGAGATTGGTATGGCTGTGAAATTTGAGTAGAATGCTCTCTACTAGACCTGATTGCACGTAGTTGGTCTGTCAGATCTGAGGACCTGATATTCTCACTCAAGCTTTTGAGTTAATGGTATTGCATAAGCGTGCACATCCCTTGCCCATCACAATTATGTCATAAAACCTTGGATAATTGTTTTTCACTTAGGTTGGGGGAAAAGAAGAATAATCCTTGAATGGAGGTTTAAACTGCCTTTTTAAAAGTGACCGTTTGCCCTGTGTTTCTCCCCGTTTGGTTACTTACTGACATTGTTTTTATAGGTTTCATAATTAGACGGCAACCATGCAGATCAGGAAAGTCAAATTCTAATTTCATTTTGTGCAATTTCAGTGCCAGATTACATTTTCCTTCCCTGAAGGTGGAATGTAAGATTGGATATCAGAAAAATCTGTCGTACACTGGAGTGATTTTGAAAAAAGCTAATAAATTTTCAATAAATCATTAATTTAAATTAATGTCATCATTACTGTCACTTGTTTTCTTTGTGTGCTTCTTAATGCATTTATAAGTACTTCACCACACCGTGCCTAGTAATTGCAAAGCATTTAAGTAATTGGAATAATTTCCTGCCTGTTGCCATCACGGTCAGTGTACTTTTCAGTATTTGTTGATTTGTATTGAAGTGCAGCTTGAAAGCATGGATGTGATATGATTCCTTTCTCCATGCAGTCAATGCAGGGCTTGAGAAAAGCAGTCTGGTGAAGTTGCTGCTTGCACAATCAGTCTAAAAATTGTGCCGTGTTGATTCTGGGTCAACTCTTTGATAGCTCTGTTTACTATCCCCTTGATATGCATGACCTAATGTTAAATTTGCTCCCTGATGTGGGGCATAATCAATTTTTAATGTGGATGCTTGCAGGAAAAGCTCAAAATAGCATCTGCAAAAGGCACAATTTATTTGCATTTCAAAAACTTCATTTAACCATGTTACCGGGTTCCAGAAGTGTTGGGGTTTTTTTATTTTGTGCATCATACCAGGGGGTATTCTGATCATTCTCCTTTTTAAAAAAATGGGGAAAGATTAGACGGTTATGTAATAACTAATTTCATGATTGGCTCCGCTCTCAGACTGGCTTACGTTTGAAAGCTTTTGGCATGTTTTAGCTACGTCTAAAATCTAGCACATGTTTACTAGTAACATGCCAGACTATGGATCATTTGAGCCTCATTTTTATCCAAATTATTGTCTTGCAACCTTGTCTGTCAGATTTTTGTATTTTTTTTAAATTTCTTCTGGAGCTTTTCTCCTCAAGTCTGCTGTGCAGTGGTGAAACAAAGAGACGGTCAGGGTGCCGTTATTGTCACAAATCAGCTCAGTAGTGCAACTTGCCGTCGAACACAATGCCATTGCCAAACAATATCAGGCAGAGTTGGGGCTCTTGAATCAAAAGCACAGATGGCGGAAGCTGTGATCCTTCTCATAAGCAGAAGCCAAAGTACAGAAGCCTGGTGGGAGTCCTCTATGGACAGTGTTTGTTGCACATCCTCATTTCTCATTCTTACCTAGTTCTTATGCAGGGATAGGTTTGGATATAATCACCTTCGATAGCTGAGAGGACAAGTGCTGCATTTTCTAAAACCTAAAAATAGAAGCGAGGCAGAGATCAGAATTTTGTGGCTCATCTCCAGTTTTTGTGCTTTGCCCTACCAGTACCAATTTTCTCTGTTTCAGATCTATAATTTGGGAAGAAAGAAGAACAGCGATAACAGTTATCTTTTAGTTAACCCTCCGGCCAAGTGTGGTCATTATTCATTTATATGATCAGAATTAATGTCACCATGCATGTGAGAAACGAGTCACTGTGAAACGGTGTTCTGCTAATATGTTTTAAAATAAAGAAAACACAATTGTGGAGATTATATTTCAAGTTGTTTTTAGCATCTAATATTTGTGATTAGCATTAGGTTACATTTCTCAAATGTTTGTCTCTGTGCATGGGGTACCATTAATGTAATGAAACCAGTAAATTAACCTGCAGCTATAATATGTGAAAAAACAAAATCTAATATACAAGCTTAATTGACAGTGATGAGATCTTCCTCCTGACTGGCTCTGATCAGTTGTTTATTTATGTATATATAGTATTTTGTCCCACAAATTATTGTCTTTGTGGGTCAGCATAGTGACAGTTTTAACAAATTACAGAAACAAGCATGTTTTTTTGTAATTCACAGCAATTACATAAAAAATGATTACCTGCTGCAGCTTTAAGCTTTTATGTGAAGTTTGAAAAGTCAAATGTCTTTATCCTCCTTTGATAAGAAATATTTTTTTAAAAAAAATGAAACGGTGGCTAAATAAATAATAATTAGTAAGTTTTTTATCAGTGTTGGCAACAGAGCAGCTTCACAGACTTGAATTGCTCTGCTGATGATGTGATGAACCTTTTATTTCACCGATCTCTGCTGGACAGGTCAAATCTATTTTTCTGCCTGCTAAGCTCCTTAAAAGCACAGTAAAGCATACTGTGTTACCATGACGACCACTAACAATGAGCTGCAGCTCTAGCATCTTTCTGCATCACATCCAATACAGTGATGTTTGACATTTTGAAAGCACTCGTGTTTTGCTCGACAACGGGATGCAAAATATCTTGTTTCTGTGCGTGTAATGGTACTGCAAGTAAATCTATTTGTGAATAGATTTCTTTAAGTCAACAACTGAACACACTCGATCAGGCCTTCTATATAAAACAAGTCACTTTTTTAGAGAGCATAATCAAATTGAAATGTGCACAAGTGAACCTGCTCATGATTGATGTGGACTGTCTTATAAAGTGCTTTCTAAATGGCGCCAACGCCAAACCGAATTAATAAACGCGCAAAAGATAGCGATGCGTTTATGGATGGTGGGGATTCACAAACATTTAACAAACTTCTCCTTTTACACTCCCAGCTTTGGAGAGGAAGATGTCCCTGCGACAGAGCAGAGATGAACTCATCAAGAGAGGAGTTCTGAAGGAGATCTTTGAAAAAGGTGAGTTGAATGCTGAACCACCCTTTTATTTACCGTGTCATAAGTCCTCGCTCTCTGATGTTCCTTTTTAAACATTTGACACGGAGCGTCCAGTGATATAATCTTTCATTATTGAAATTTTGTTGGATTTCAGTAGCCTCTATTAAAAACGTTCTGTATCTGAGTCGAACAAAGTCTGTGCCTTAGGGCTTTAAAAGGGGGGGAAAAAAAAGCTGGCAAGGCTGTAAAAGTCCGCTTACTCTTGCCAAAATGTGGGGAGAGAGAAGATAAGAGTTTTTTTTTTCCTTTTTTTATACGCAATAAGAGTAAGAAATTAATTCAAATTTCATGCTGCAGACAGCGGAGAGTCGTCTCAGTGAGACTAAAGAGAGTACAACCTGATTCTTTCTCGAGAACATGTCTGAAAATGTCTATTAAAGATTATTGCAAACATTTAGAAACAAACCGCTTTGAAATCTGCAGTTGAAGACTAAAGAATAATAATACAATTTGAATTGATCCATTCCCTGCCACAGTTTCATGATCTGTTGCGTACATGATTCAAATGTTTCAGGGATTCGTTAAGCTCTAGCAAGTTGCATAAAGCTCGTGAGAACACAGAATTTAGTTTTTGAATAGTGTGTCCATATACTATGCAGTATGTAATTGCAATACTAGGTCAGGACTGCATAAATCACTGCTTCAGTGCAGCCTCATGCACTGAAGCAGTGATTCCTGATTCCTCCCCTTTAAGCCCAGGTTGCCTTAAAGGGGAGGAATTATGTTCTTTCTAGGCACCCAGTGCAGTTTTATAGCACAGTCAAATAACTGTTAACCACTGCAGTAATGCATGCTTTTCAGTAATACATGCTTTTCTGTTTTGTCATTTTTCCCTCTCCTCCTTTAGCTACTGTTGAATTCCGATCCTCTATGGATGGCAGCATTTGCCCTCAGGAACCCTCCATGAAGACATCTATGGTCCTGCCCACCAAGAAATCTGTATCTTTTCCAAATGACCATCAGGAGACCCCAGCCAAGCCCCCACTTTACCACAAGCAGCCTCCTGCCCTGCCTCCAAAGCCTTTCTCTAGGATCCCAAACCATAGCACAGGTCAGTCGTATGTTTCTTGGGATTTGCTGCCTTAACTATAAGCTTGCCTCGTCATCTGAGCCTGCCAAACAGCTCATGACCAGTGACTGCTTGTTCCCGACGCTGTACCTGCTCCACACATGCTCATAGGATTATAGTATTCTCATTAAAGCCCCTGCAGTTGACTCAGCTGGGCTCTCACTGTCGTTGCCAATCTGTTGGTGCAGGAAGAGACATTATTCTGGCCTAATTCCCACTCCCTCTGCATTGACGTTGGTAGCCATGTGTGATCGTTTACAACCTTTGTTTATCCCTCTTTGTTGGCAGTTTTTAAGAGATTTGACGCAGCCGCGTCCTAAATTTTATGTACTCCTTTTTCTCCCTGTTTTGTTTTCCGCTCAAGATTCTTGCCAGCCAATGAAGTTGCCCTGCATGCCAGGGGCGAAGCACTCCCCACCCTTGCCTCCTAAGAAAGTGATGATCTGCGTGCCTACAGGCGGTCTGGACTCCTCGCCGTCACCTTCCCTAAACCCTCTCGGCACGCTCCCGCCAAAGTGCGCGCCTCCCCAGGGTTTGCCGTCTCACCACGGCACGCTTCTGCCCTCCCAGCTCGCCGGGCTGCCCGGGCTCCACCAGAGCCACGGCCACCCGCTCCAGCTCCAATACGGCGGCCTGCATGCCCCCAGCCGCATCATAGAGGAGCTCAATAAAACCCTGGCACTATCCATGCAGCGGTTTGAAAGGTCAGTGTCTGTCTTGTTAAATCTGTCTGGGGCGAGGAAAGGATGGATTAGGAGTTGATGTTGGTCTAACTTCCTGTATAACCTGATCCGCAGTGCCTTGGTTGGATTTGACTGAACTTTGCTGAACGTGTTTGCTAACTGAAAAAATTTAAAACAAATTGCCAATAAGACTGTAGTCCTCTAGCATTAATCCACTTTATAAAATACCCCACAACATTTATTAACTACAGCAAAAAAAAAACAGTTTTCCGGTTTGAATTTTTCTGTCCATTTGTTTGGCACCGAGTTCGGTGTTAGCTTATTTTCAAAAGTATCTTCTGTTTTCATTGAGGTCGCATCCTGGCAGCTCCGTTGTACAGGTCTAAATCAGCACACTGCCTCTCAGGGCAACCTGCCCTGTTTTTTCAGTGAAATGTGTGTATGTGTGGGCACAAACGCATGGAGTAGGCGTCCCTCCAGCAGTTTGGCCTGACATAACATGACCAGCTGCTCTTGACGAGAGCCGAGCTTCTTCATGTTTGGAGAAGAGTGACACGGTAGTAGATTGGACATTATGTAACCTCTTGCATTAGGAGCTCTCTTTTTTTTTTTCACCAGAGCTGTTTGGGCAGGGATAAGGAAGTAATGCTCCTGACAGAGCTCACAATTAGTCTGAAAGCTTGGAGTGGTTGCATAACAGTGGCTCATCATAAGAAGCTTCAACCAGACTGTTTGTTAATCATACTATCAAATATGCAGCTGGTTAACTTGTGAAGCCTCAGGAAACGGAAGTTTATTCTTCAGGATTTCTTTTGAATTACTTGGATAAGTTTTTGATAAGGTTGTTTGGTTTGTGAACCTCAGGGTTCTTGGAGTCTGGAAAAGTATGAGAGTTAAGCAAAGTGTTTTCCAGACCTGAATTGGTATAAAAAAAATAATCGGAGCATAGATTAAGTTAGTGTTTCTAAAGTTTGCTTCCTGTATTAATGCTGAATTTTTCCATCTCCCCATTTCTTTGTCCATTTGTCTTTTTATTCATAGGTCTGCTTGTCTGTCTCACATTATCCATCTGTCCTTCTGTTTCTGTTCTTCTGTCGTCCATTTCTCTATTTGCCTGTTCCATCTGTTTGTCCTTCTCTCCGGCCATCAATCCATTTATTTGTCCTTTCACCTCTCGTGATGTTTGTTCCTCTGTCCATTTGTTTGTCTGTCCATTGATTTATTTTCCACTGCCCTGTTCATTTGTCTGTCCGACTGTCTGATGATCTATCGTTTTGTTTGTTTGTCCTTCTGTTTGTTACTCGTAGTTTGTCAATCTGTCTGTTGAGCCATTTTGCCTTTCTTTCATCGGTCAGTTTGGTTTTAGTTTCATTCGTCAATTTACCTGCATTTATTTGACTTCCCAATGTCCATACATCTTTCAGTTTGATTGGACGGCCTTTCTGGTCACTACAGAAAATGTCTGCAGAATATTACCAACACATAGGTTTAATAAATCGAATAAATAAAACCAAATATAAGGTTTACCAAAGAAATTCCATCTTTTGTTCGTTTAACATGTCACTCTATATTAAAACCGCTTTTCTTAATAAGACCAGATGGTTAAAGTCCAATTAAAATAACATTCATAACAAAATGTCCTTTTTCATCCATAGCTCTGCTTTACTGGGCAGTGTTCAGTGTGCTCCCTTGGACAGGAGAGAAGTGCCATCAGTGATAATCGAGTACGAGGACGACAAGGAGAACATGCCCAACGAGTCTGATTACGAAGACCTGCCCAGTATGTACAAGGATGAAGAGGATGATGTGGATGACGATGAGGAAGATGATGAAGACGACGACTCCATATTCACAAGTGAGCAAGGCTGGAGCTTATATTGAGGTTTTAAGGCCCTTGTAATGGATCAGTGGTGTTGAGATGTCATGATCAGGATAATTATATATGTTTTGAAATAAAAATTTGTGGCACCCTCCCTTCTAATGTAAGAGCAACTTTGGGGGTCTTTCAGGAGGAAGACATTTACTACTGAATGTGTTGTGTATACTGTAAACTTTCCCGTTGGGCCCAAAATGAAAGAACTTTAAATCATTAATATGTCCTTTTTATTTTGGAAGGTACTCTGGCTAAGAAAGTGCTACGAAAAGATTCTCTGGCCATCAAGCTGAGCAATCGTCCATCAAAAAGAGAGCTGGAGGAGAAAAACATCCTGCCTATGCAGACGGATGAGGAGAGGCTGGAATCAAGGCAGCAAATAGGCACCAAACTCACAAGGTGAATTGTACTTTAACCTAAATACAATTACTTTGCACCTACTATAACTTTTTATATGAATTCAAGTGACGATGGCTCGTTTCAACTAAACAAGCATTTTGGGTCAGATTGTGACGACAGAACTGCAGCAGGATTCAAAACGGATCGGTCTCCGTTTTTATCCTTTTGTTTTTTTTTTCGTCTTGTCTTCTAAACATTTGATAAGGAGACATGCTTTATCTCGTTAAGAAGTCTCTGAAAATGGAGCTGACCTAATTTCAGTGATGCATCCTCCCTCCCTCCCTTTTTGTCTCCTTCTCTCGTCTTCTCTCCAGCGTGTGCTCACTATCTCTCTCCTCTTTCTTCCTCCTGCCTAACTTCCTCCCTCGCTCACTGAATCACCACGGTGATGCATGTGCCAAACTAGCTCCACTCCAGTTTTTCACAACAGTGCCATGAAAATCTTTTTTATTTATTTATTTATTTCCTCATACCAGCAATTTTACAATCTCACATGATGCTGGAGCTCATTCTTTAAACCACACAAATGAGTATTTATTTGTTGAGCTCATACGGTGGTGTGAAAATGTGTTTGTCCTCGTTCTGATTTCCTATTTTTTTGCATGTTTAGTTTAAATATTAGTCAAAGACAACATAAGTAAACACAGAGCGCAGTTTTTAAAATATGGTGTTTATTATTAAAGAAGAAACAACTTCTAAGGTCTTCTGTGAAAAAAATAAAATAAAAAATTGTCCCGTCCCTCTTGTTAAAACATAGCTTAAATGTGGTTTATCATACCTTTATCACCCAGGCAAGATTACTGCCCCACCTGTTCTCAACTAATATATCACTTAAATAGGACCCGCCTGACAAAGTGAAGTACACCAGATGATCCTCAAAAGCCAGGCATCGTGCCAAGATCCAAAGAAATTCACTAACAAATGGCAAATGGCCTCTATTGCCTTGTATAGTGTTTTACACTACCTGCAATCAGTCACCCGCTCACGCACACATTCACACCCTGATGGTGGTGAGCTACCACACTGTTCCACTGGGGCTGCCATGCACCGGCACCACTGGGCCCTCTGACCACCATTAGCAGGAAAGGCGTGTGAAGTGTCTTGCCCGAGGACTTGACGATGGAGATAGACAGAACGGGGATTCAAACTCCTTAAATATGGACCAAATTCTCTGAGGAATATTTGTAATATCTTGCTGAATCTATGCCTCAAATAAGGCAGTTCTTAAGGGAAAATTGGGTGCAAAGACAGGCTGTACCTAAAGGAGGTTGTCTAGAGTTTGTTTCTCTGAAAGTTATGTAAGGACATGATAATCCTTGTATTGTTTTTTTACATGACTTTGTCTTCTCAAATGCTTGAATTTCTGATAGCCTTTCTGATAGCTTTAAAAAAGGCGTTGTATACATCATCTGATTTGCCATAGCTGGATCAAAGCAAGCGTACAGTATGGCTCTTGAGGATTTTAATTACTGCATTGCAATGATGGATTATCATAGATTCAGATGGAAACTGGTTCAGTCAGTTTAAGCGTGGCCCCTGTCAAGCTGCTGTTGGGTTTCGCATTTAATCTTTTAATGGTGTCAAATGAGCCACTGCTGTGTTGAAAGCGTTTGAAAAGTAAAAAACTAAAAAAAAGGTTCCGAAGTCATTTGTATTTTATTCAGTCTGGGACCAAGTCGAGGTGTTTCATTCTAAATCTCATTGTCAGTTGTAGAAGAACTTGCTCTGTGAATGTCAACTACTTAACTTTCCAGGGACTTGCTGTCAAAAAACTAGAGAATAAATACAGGGAAGAGAAAAGAGGGAGCCAAGTTTTCCTGAGCTGCACTTGCCATACTTGTACTAAGTAGGGCACTTCTTGGCCTTAATTGTATCTAAAATGTGCTGGATTTTGACTTGAGGTTGCATTATGATTTTATTTAAATTTCAACAGGGTTGTTAAAGTCTGATTGATTGTTTTTGTTGCTTTTTTTTGTGGACGCTTCTTTGCACCTGATTACAATATTGTTTAACTGAAGTTGGATCTGATGACTGCTGAGGTATGCATTTGTTCGTGAAACCAGGCATAAATCATGTTTTACCTCTGAAATGGGATGTTGTTGCGTTAGATTTACCTTTTGAATAGTCATCTAAATCAACTGAAAAATGGAAAACAACAATAATGTACCCATTAGTCACCTACACCATGCTTCACTGTTACTAATGGGTACGTGATTGTTTAAGCAACAACTCTGTTACCCAATAGAAAATGCCAAAAGAGAATGCAGACATATGATCAACATGGTGACAAGCAAAAAAAAATTTGTTTTCACTCAAAGCATGCAATCAATGATTGGTTGGTAGGCACCCACCAAGAAACTGCCCCCCAGGCCCCCTGCACCATTTCACCAGTAGCAGCAGCTTCCATGGGTCGATGGATTTGTGCTGTCGACACCAAATTCTAACTACATCGTCTGCAGCCTCAGCAAAAATAAAACTTTATCATATGCAGACTAAAGTGCATATTTTCAGACTTCAGCTGTTTTCATTTTTTTTGGTGTGCTTGTACAGCTTCGGCTGAATGATCTCAGCTGACGGGGATGGAACTGGACGTGCTCTTCCACTGTTGTAGCTCATCTACTCAAGTGCTAGACATGTGCATTTCGAGAATTTGAACTTCTCAATTGTCAAGATCTGTTATCTGAGGACTAGCAGACATTGTGTGTGCGGGAAGCACAGCCCTGGCTGTTCTGCTCTGCCACTGTTTATGGGAGGCTTTTTTTTTCGTCTACTGAACTTTGTTTTGCAATGTGTTGCTTTTGCCTTACACTGAGAGATTGTGAAAATCAAGATGTTTGCAGTTTTGAACCAGTCTGACATCAGTTTTTTAATGTGCTGCTTGTTTGAGAACAAAGGTGTTGAACTTCACCTTCACATATTGTTAGAATCCAACCACAAAATTGTATGCATTTTTAACTCATTTTCTTATATGTGATAGGCCAACATGAAGTAGAAAATAATTGTGAAGTAAAAGAAACTAATGCATGCAGTTATTTATGTCCTTTTATTTACGTAGTGGATTAATTGAAGTCAGATGGGATGTAGAGCATCTGTAAGCAAACATTTGAAAATCTTGTCACAGATTCTCAGTTGGATTTTGGTATAGTCTTTGACTAGGCCATTCTAGCAAATGGATACAATTTGATCTGACTTTGTTTGGGTTATTATAGTGTCGGAAGGATAAAATGAAACCTTTGTTTCATGATTTCATTTGATCTCATTTTTAATCCATAGCCACCTTTTAAATGAATCCATAACTTTATCATTGTCTGTGTTCTTTGATCTCCATGTTAATAAGCATCTCTAACAAACATTTGATGTCTTCAAAGAACATCTGTAGTTATGCTGATATTAAAATACTTGCATCTAATTCCTTCGTGACGCCTTTAGACAACTGGTTCCACCGGATTTTATTTACATATATTAGAAGAAAGGGAGCTGAAAACAAATGCATTTCTCAGTCTTCAGATTCATATTTGTAACATATATTGAAAACTGATTTTATTCTGCTTCACAAATATGTGATGGTTTGGATATTAAAACATCCTTATGAAGCTTGTGGTTACAAAGTTCAAGGACGAAAAAAAAGGTTTTGCAGGACAGTTGAATATCAGTTTTCAAACCACTTGGTTGCTATTACCGGTGTTTTCTATATATAAATCCAAATTCACCTGCATATTTTCAAAATTTAATAATTACATGACCAAAGTGAATGAAAGCTTTTGCCATTTTGTGCACTGTTTTTTTTTTTTTTTGTTTTTTTTTGTCTTGGCTTTTCCAATGGGTGATGTCCTGACAATGCATGTGTGTTTCTTGTCAGGCGCTTGAGCCAGAGACCAACAGCAGAGGAACTAGAACAAAGGAACATCCTCAAACGTAAGTGTTAGAATTTTTCCCAAACTGTAAGAAATGTTGTAGTTTCAAAAAAAAAAAAAAATAAAATGGTGTCAACATTTACTGTGGAACCCCATTTTTCATACAGTTGAGCAGTTTGACATGGTCATACGATTGACATACATTTGCTGCGTCGTTCCTTCTTGGTCAGTCGTTTTTCTCGTGAAGCAGGCATGCAGCAGGACTCCCTGAGAAACTCGTGTCTGCAGAGACTTGTGTCTTAGTTCAGGCATACACCATATCAGAGAGAAGCAGCTCTGTTGCCTGGGACTTTGCGGCTCTCACATCAAAGACGAGCTTAGCAGCAGTTCCTGCTTTCCCAGAGGCTCCTGTATGATAGGCAGAGCACAGAAGGAAAGCACAAATGAGTGATAAATCCATCGCTTCTGCACACACACACACACACACACAAACACCAAGGTTAAACAAATGGCTTTTTTTCCCCTCTGTTTTAGTAAGGAGCCATCGAGAATACAGAAGCAGTGACAGCAGTGTATACATGTTTAGCACCAGTACATGTTTGACTGGTGGAGCTTTTGCAAACAGGGTTCCAGGAGGATTCTTGTTGAGTACATCTGTTTCTGTAACTGCCTCCTGTGTTTGGTTTTTGTGCATGCGATGTGGTGGAAAATCTATAGTTCAAACGCAGAAAGTGGACCGCTCGCTAAATTAAAACCACAGGCCCCGTTAAAAAAAAAAAACACAGAGGACTTGAAGGGAACAAAGCAATAATTGTCTTTCCCAAACCCAAGTCAAACAGCAATACGGTCAATAACTGAACTATTTAAAACATTAAGAAGTGTTTTCCAGTCAAGTGTCATTCTAATGAGCCACTTTGTGTAAATTGTGTTTTTATCCCTTCAACAGTTTTATTAAAATCCCACAAAGGGCCTGCTTTTTGTATCTGCCTTGCTGTGAAGTAAACCCCCCACTCTTCTCAATCTCTGCAGCTCGCAATGAGCAGGAGGAGATGGAGGAAAAGAGGGAAATAAAACGAAGGCTGACACGAAAGGTGAGTCCAAAATAGCTCCGAAGGTGCAAACTCACACTTGCTGTTCAAACCACTGAAGGGAGCAAAAGAAAGGTCAGGTCAGGGTAAATAAACACTAGAACAGAGAAAAAATCTTGTCTTTTACAGGGCTGGCATTGTGGTTTTTTTTTTCTTTCTTTTTTTAGCTTTTTCACAGGAGAGACTCGTGTCCTTTCTGCCCTTGCTCCTTCAGCATGTTGGCTTCCAAATATTTTGACCCCATAGGGAGGTGTTGTTCCCCTCAATGTTGTTTATACAGTAACACTTTCTGCTCAGCAGCAGACGCACTGCACTCGAGTAGAATTTCTAATGTTGTTGAGCTGATATGTGTGGATTAAATAAAACCAAGTTAGAAGAATATTAATCAATTAGCTTTTTTTATTTTTTTTTTAGAAAATCTAAATGAGTTTCCAAACATTTGATAAATTAAATGTCTACTGTAAGAAAGTGTTTGAATTAAGTCAATGAAATATTAAACTGGAGCATAATTATACTTGTATGTTTAATTTTGTACTATGTAGTGAAGAATATCTCTGAATTCTTCTTTGCAAACAAGAGTTGGGACAAAAAGCACTCCTAACTGGTGGTGTGAAGACTTTGCTCCTTCAGAGCCAGTTAAGTGGAAGGAAAGTGAAGCATTAAGAGTGGGGAAAAAATACAGTGTCCCTTAAAATTGACTAATATTAGTCCTTCTGACTGACATGCAAACTACCTTGTTTGGTGAACAACTCTCTCTGCAATGAGACATGGTGGTGGCTGCCCTTAAGGATTTGGGAACATTTTTATTTCCCCCAACAGAGACAGGGAAGCTGGTCAGGATGGAACATAGCAGGAGGCTATACGCTTTAAGGACTGCAAAAAGACATGAGACTGGGGCAGGTGTCCAGCAGGACAGCAACTGAAAACATGCAGTCAGAACTAAACTGAAGTGGTTCCGATCAAATTATTATGCATATCTGTTAGAATGGACCAGTCGGCGTTCAGGTACTAAATACTATTGATAATTTGTCACGGTCATAAAAGTACACAGGTTCTTTTGCTGGAAAAACAGTTAAACTTGAGGCTTAAATTTCCCTTTGAGTTAGAGTTCTTCTTGTTACCTTAGTCAGCATGTAGTGCCAACATTTTAAATTAATTCTAAATATTAAAAAAAAAAAGATAATAATAATTGCCTTATTCTGAAGGGGATTCCACCAGAAACCTGATTTCTACAAACACAGGTTCCTGTTCTGCATTCAAACTTCTGGGCTAAATTAGGGATGAATTCTTAGGATGATCATTTTGAATGTTTAAGTTGCCTTGGATAAACCTTTTGATATCAGTGAAGTGTGTTATTATTTGCAGACTATTGAACAGCAAGATATATTTTTACATTGGTCTGAGTACAGTAACAGACCACAAACGGTCATTATTTCTCAGGTAAAAGATGTTGATTACCATGCTGAAGAATACTGTAAATGTTGCAATGTTTATAATGTAATTTTTACAAATTTATTGGTTTATAAATGAAGCATCATCTGCTTTCATTGAAGTATCCCAATCTTTTATTAACTAAATTCTATTTCTTAAATGCCTGATTTTTTTAAGATGATTAGAGATTTTTTTTAAAGATGATGCACAGGATCTAAAATTTGAAGCTCTTGTCCAGATACCATGACTTGTAGAACTCTGTGATCCAGAACTGTTGTCCGTTATGTTTACATGGAAAGCACCTAATTCGCAAGTCTTCCTTTTGTGTGCATAATTATGTAAAAAGTCTTGAGGTCCCTCTAATCCAGCAGCTTCAAATAGATTTACGTTTTTCTGTTTCATAACAATTTTTTCCCCTCCTGTTCCAGCTGAGCCAGAGGCCCACTGTAGAGGAGCTGAGACAAGCCAAAATTCTTATCAGATTCAGTGACTATGTAGAGGTCTCGGACGCCCAGGACTATGACCGGCGAGCCGACAAACCCTGGACCCGACTCACGGCAGCTGATAAGGCTAGTATTACTTGACTATTTTAATTAAGCTGATGTAATCTTTAATTTTTTTTTTTTACCTAAATTTTATTGTCTGTTTAAATTGACGTTGAGCTTCCTCATGGTTGCTTCACATGACGTAACCCCTGACACCATCGAACCATGACTCAGCTAGATTTAGTGTTTCTTCTGTCTGGTAGTGTCATGTTCCACTTCAGCTGTTTTGTTTCTGAATGCGAGTCAACATCCTGAAGCAGTGCGGCTGCTGACTGTCCACCGATCTACGCCACTGACTTTTAATGAGAGCCAGACTTGTGCTGAGTGCATCTTCTACCATCTTTCAGTTTGCTGACTCCTGACTCAGAGCACCCCAGGTCACACCTGAGGAACTCTCGAGAGCATCATAGGGAATCAGCATTTTTATTACGCAACTAAGTCCCTTATATAAGAGAATAATTGGATAAACCACGCCTCGGGACCCCTAACCGTGGTGCCGTTTTGCTGACGTTTTCCTCTCCTTTTTCTTCCATTGGGTAGAGAGTTTTTGTTCTGCTGTCCTCAGTACTTGCTCCCTGAGGCTGAAGATGTCCCCCTGAGTCATGTTAAATAGTAAAGCAATAACATCACCTTGCTGGATTGCCGTCACACGTAACATTTTAAATTGGATTTAAAGTCCCCCTGGCAAACCGATTTATGTCCTGAACTTTTCCGCTGCTGAAGACGTATCACATAAAGGCAGTAATTCAGCGGACATGGACTTCTGACGCAGTAATACGGTGCTCGGTATGTGAGCTGGGTTTGAAACTTCTCAGAGGATGGATCATTAGCAGAGGGTGAGGGCTGATGTGACTTGCCTAATTAACAAGCATACTGAAACCACTCCTGAACTACTACTACTGCTGCCGAAACCTAGCTTTGATGTTTGCTTTTATGCCATTGTCTAAGAACCACAATTCCTTAGCATAAATTTGATGTTTAGAAGCTGAACTCAGAGTCATCAAAATAAGACCAAAATGTAAACTGTATTCTATAAACCTGCACACACAGGCATTTACAGTTTGCATGTGGAGATGGATACATATCCAGATGGATACGTATCCATCTTCACATGCAAAATCCCTGGGGAAAAATATTAATAAATTATATATATAATACTGTAGGACCATCATTTTCCACCTAAAATTGTACTAAGAAAATACATTTGACATTAATTGATTATAAAAAGCTGCATGTATTGGTACTAATAACAATTCCTATTAAGTAAATGTAATTGACAAAGTATAAGTTGATCAAGGTGTTAAGAAACTTGTAATTAGTAATCTATGACTTTAATACACCTATACTTATTATACCACACTGAGGCCCATTTGTCTTAGCCACTGTTAAAAATAGGAAAGGAGAGAGAACATGACATGCCAATGAATCGTTTGTGTGTGTGAATGAATGACCGTGGCTATTGTAAAGGGTCTACATTTCTTTGTGTTTTTTAGACATGTGGAATTTTCAAAATTTATTCATAGAGGCATAATTGGACCAGAAGAGGACTGCTTATCATATTAGGGCTCATGATTGTCTGCAGAGGGAAAATATGCGGGTCTTATGGTGTGGAAAGAGAACTCAGTGGAATTGTTCATGGCCTTGAGTGAAGTATAAATAATGCATGAAGTGCACAAAAAGTGTTGGAGTACATGGCTTAGAGACTGCAGGGGTTTTTTTCTGAAAAGCTGTTGCTACTTTTCTGAATCTTATTTCATCTCTACAGGCAGCAATCAGGAAAGAACTCAATGATTTTAAGAGCAACGAGATGGAAGTCCATGAGTCAAGTCGTCATTTAACCAGGTAATTAGAGGAATTCATTTTGCATCCGACTTTCCTTACATTATTGCACCCCTATTGTTACGGTATCTTGCAGAGGTATTTGCTGCCCTTGGACCTTTTCACACTTTGTTACATTTAAGCCATAAGCTTCATATTTTAATGTGTGGGACCAACACAAAGTCAACAAAAAGTAGTGCTTGATTGTAAAGTGCAAGGAAAAGTTTATACAACAGTCAGCAGTTCTTCACAAATAAAAAGCATAAAATTGTGGTGTGCATTTGTTTTCAGCCCTTTGTGCTTGTTCTTGAAAACCCTAAACAAGATCTTGTGTGACCAGTTTCTTTCTGCAGTCATCCAGTTGGTACATTACTTGTGTGTAATGTAATCTCAGTATAGTATTTTTTTGAAAGTGAGTTAGAGGTTGTAAGGCTGTTTGATGCTGGATTTGGTTATAAAAGCATCTAAAAAGCTTTGGATGTCTCACACAGCCATGTTTGTTCCATTGTCTGAAAATAGAAAGATTGGATCACTACTGCAAACCCACCAAGTTATAGCTGTCCACCGAAACCTGCTGTCCAGTCAAGGAGAGCATTAATCATAGAAACGCCTAAGGATTACTCTGGAGGGCCCTTACAGATCTATAGCTCAGATGGTAGAATCTGTTTGAAATTCACAAATCTGAGCTTTTTGGAAGAGTGGTAAGAAGGAAGCAGAGTACCACAATCCATGTAGGGGATGCAGCAAATGTGGAAAATGTTGTGCTTGTCAGACGAGACCAATCAGGTCTGAGTCTGTCTACAGGGACACTTATTATTATTATTATTAATTTCAGCAGGGACATAAAAGCCAAATAATAATGACTGGGAGATGGCTGAAGAGATTTCCAGGCAATCTTGGAAAAAATATATATGACTATATGGCTGTGGTCTTTTGCTGCCTCTAACAGAAGAGTAGAGCGACAATGGAATGGATTAGATCAAAGGATAACGTGTTACAAAGGGCCCCAGTTAAAGTCTAGTCCTAAATCTGATAAGCTGGGTAAAGACTTGCTGTTAACTGATGCTCTCCGTCCACTTTAACTGGACTTGCATCCACTTCACTTATTCACTTTTTCTACTATGTGTTGATGTTTGTAGTTTTTGGGTAATGAATTTGAACATAGTTTCAATAAAATAGCTAAACATTTATTTTTTCATTTGTTTTTTTTTTTGTTTTTTTTGTTTGTTTTTTTTTTACAGGTTTCACAGACCATAGTAGACCACAACTGTCTCAAGCAATCCAGTCTGCTTCTCTGGAGAACCTTAAGTGCTGGACAGTGAAACGGTGCCCATCTCTTCAATAAGGCCATGTATTCTGAAATGCCTTTTCAGGATTTACACATCTGAGTCGGCGCTGCACACCAAGATGCTGATAGCCACTGTTCAGTCCCTTATAGTAGCACAAAATAACTTTAGGTAATGCACATTGCCCCTGTAAGGGGCTCATTCAACTGTCTCTTAAACCTCTCCGCTGAGCTCTCCGGCTGGCGCTCAGTGGTGTGGAGACTGAACAGCCGAAGAGTCCTTGTTTGCAGTTGATTGACACATGCGGCAAACCTACTTGGGTTCAACAACACCACAACACCAGTGGACTTGTCTCAGTGGACATGTTTTTAATCCCCTCCTCTCCATTAGGCTGTCTCTATGAACTCTTTTTAGCTCTTGTGGACAATCCTGAGTGAGGATGAAGAGTTAATTGTTCCAAGCTGATTAAGTGAGAAGAGACTCCATCTTTACTGTTCCTGCTGGGATTTTAGAAAGAAACATAAAGGAGGAAAAGCCTCCAGCATTAGAATCATGTGCAATTTTTTTTCTTTCTGCTTTTCCAAGACTACAGCGCCCTCTGGAGTTGAGTCCAATGTAGTCCTGATCCCGCTCCTCCATATGTGCAATTCTAACTGTAACCAGCAATGCTGACATCTAATTGCTAACTGTGAATTTGAGAATCTGGACAATTGCCAGAGTCTCTCCAGATGTATATTTTGTTGATACTCAAGAAGGAAGGTTAAATTTAAGGAATTAAAAAAATCATGTTTAGATTACTTTTATTAACGTCTTATGCATTTTACAGTTAAATTTGCAGCTCACAGAAATTTTCTGATTTTAGTGTAAAACAATCATTTTTTTTAAGTTGGTCAATTTTAATGTTTTTAATAGAAGCACTTCAACCATGAAAACCTAATTTAAATGTTTGTATGCATTCCAGTGCTTTGAAGAGAGTATTAAGTGATTGCTTGCCACATTTCTCATTTTATTTTTACATGTGTTTGCTTATATATGTTTATTCTTGGCTCAAAATGTGCACTGTATTATACACTTTAATTTTATACTTGTATGTCCCTGAAGCTTTTAACAAAGCAATACCCTTTGTAGAGAGGAGGTTCAGATGAATTCTCCCCCCACCATTTGTATGTTGTTTTTTTTTTCTTTATTTTCTGTGCAGATATGCTTCTGTCTTCAGGGTCTAACAATTTATTTTATATGGATGTTTGCTTCAGAGTTTTTGCAGAGCAATTTTTCCTTAAAGGACCATGTAAAATCTGCCTGGATAGCTTTACCAACAGATTCGGACAAGGTGCAATGAAAGTGTCATGTCTTGTTTTGCACAGTGTATTTAACGGGCTCTGACTTTACCCTGTTTTGAGTGACCATTTTGAAGACCTTTTACTGCTTATGTACTTTGTACTGTTAAGAATTCAGCTTATTTTATTTTAGGTTTTTTTTTTTTCAGATTTGTAAGTTATTTTTGGGGTTTTTTTCTGATAACTGATCCCTATGCCAGTATTTCAAGTTATTTCAAGTATTTCAATTTATTTTTTATGCTGTATTACTTTAAAAGTTGCAAAAAGAATTTTCATCAGCAGCAGAGATTAGAAGCTGCTCCTATTGCAATTCATCTCTGTAAAGGAATATGGGTTTTGTATCATTTTAAAAACCTAAGCAATGTTGGGTGAACTGATGGTATCTGGGATGAAAAGCATTACATTGATTTGTTCTGCATGTGTTTTATATGCCAGAAAAGGGGTGTTGTTCCAGTCATCACTCTTATCCATACCATAAGTATTGGAAAACAATCCTGATTTGATTAGGCTATGTCTTCTTACACACACATACAGCGTTTTATGTTGAATTCACTTTCTGCAGAACTGTAGTTTGTCCCCTTTAAAAAATTTAAAAATAAAAATTATTTGCAGGTTCAGAAAAATGGAGCATTATAGAAATGGACATACAGTATTTTGAAATTATTATAACACAACCAGAGCCAGTGGATCAAGCATGAGGTTTGGCATTTTGCTGGAATCAAGGAACATGATATCAGCAATAATCTGTTTCCTTTAACAAGTTGGCGGTGTGACTCAAAGTAGTCATTGTTTTTGTTTCTTTTGTTTTTGAATTCCTGAAATGCAGAATACCATGTAAGGAACACATCATGCCAATAAAATTCTATTTCTGAATGCATTTAAATAGTTTGGCTTGTCATTTTAACACATTTAAAGGCCTTAACTTTTAGGCATTTGAATGTACTTTTTTTTTCCCTTTGGGACTAACTGAGTACTTTTGAATTATGCAATACAAGCTATAGGGTAATTTCCAAAAAGCAACTTGCATACTAATTACATATTCCATTAATGCCAATATTGATGAGTGACATAAACCTAATGACCTAGATTTGACGTTTGCTTCAGTAAAGGAGTAAAAATGCTTGAACCAGTGAATTACTAATTCTAACTGAAAAATTAAGTGAGGAATTTTTCAAATCAGAAGGGTGTCTTATTATGGCATGTCAGATTTTTTACAGTAAAATGAGCTTTGTCTAAAATTAAAAAAATACAACTTGGGATATTATCAATAAACATTGATAAATGCTACCAACTACAGAGGGTATTAACACATTTTCATTAGACATTGCTTGCATTTTAAAGAATTGTTCACTGATTTAAACCTGAGGCATTCCACAGATGTGCTAGGGGACAATTACAGCATATCAGGTGTCAATGATTTAAAACAAGGCTTTAATATATTTTTGTTATAGTTCTTAATCCTTAGTTCAATGTTATAAATGTGAGGTTAAACTATTTGCTATAAATGCCTTTCAAAATTATTTGTACCACTTCTACATTTTGCTTGTTGCAACCACCGAGTTAAAACTTCAATATACAGCATTTAGGTTGTATGTGGAAAATAGTACATATTAAGTGGAGGAAATAGTGCAAACATTTAGTTTATGTTTTTAAAAATTAATGTGAAAATTGTGACGTACACTTGCATTTAGCCTAAATCCAGTCAACCACCCCCATTGTAAACTGATTGGTAGCAGTGTCATGCTGTAGGGAATGTGCTTTTCTGCAGGGACATGGAATATGATCAGGGCTGCAGGGTCAAAATGAGTGAATTAAACTACAGAGGAAAGGCAGAAGTTCTTTCAGAGGGCGTTTTGAATGAAAAACATAAATGTTTGCTTCTCTATCAAAATTATGTATAACTTTGTGTTGTAAATGTGGCATAAATTGCCACTCTTTTATCGAGGGGATGTGTGAATACTGTTTCAAGACACTACAAGAACTAGATGGCAAAGTTACTGGTCTCGCACACTCTGCATGATAGTTGAGCATTATGTGAACTATAAATCTTTAGCCCTAGCAAAATACAAATGATCAAAATTATGTGTTCCAAATGGAAGATCTTTTAATTTCCCTGCCTGAAAATTTTAAATCACACAATAATTTAATTAGGTAAATAGTACAGTGAGATAATAAAAGGGCATAAATGTAATAATCTCTGGATATTTTTCACTACTCTTAAATTAACTAAGGTACTTTTTAATCTTATATGGTGGCACAGAAAACTGGCTTAAAAGTGGTATTTTCATCACGTTCCTTCAGCTATGCAAGTTATACAAATGCACCAATATAAACACTAAGAAATGAATATTTTTGAAATTGTGCTTCAGACTTTATCAGCTTTTTTCTTGCTGAATTTAGAGAAAAAAAATACAATATCCTGTCCACTAGATGGCAACAAATACTACAAGATGAGAGCGTATCTGAGCCGTGGCCTTGTGAAATGGCGTCCTGATGAGATGGTGCCGACGTAGTTTCACTCGCCACCACTAGTCGCAAATAAGATATACGGCCAAGTTTATTTTATCCATGGATTCGAATGTCAATTATGTGCAATACAATGAAACAAACAGGCTGTTTCTGTTGAATTATTAGAAAATATGGGTGCGTTTTTTTTGAATAGCTTAGATAGCAGTTCGCTGTCGGCAAATTATGCTTTCATTTTCCTTCCAAACAGAGTCCACGCAACAAGTAAAGAAAACTATAGCATACAACTGCCTCAGGCTAATGCCAAACATTTATAGGAGCTATGTTTACGCCTCTCCTCAGTTCACCGCCCTGCTCAACTGAAACGGAACAAAGGAACTATGGGAAACGTATTTCTTGCATCTTTTTTCTCAGTAGAACTCTTGTTGTGGCGAACACGTTTCCCAGAATTCCCTGCGTTGTTGTTAGCGACCCCATCTTGAGCCCTCCTCATGAATATATATCAGCCAGTATTTGCGTAGGAGGTCTGCCGACGTTCATTTCATATTCTAGCACTGTATTTTGGGACGCACGGTAGAGTCACGTCTCCGCCCCGATCTGCCCCCTTAGCGCCCTGCCTCTTCCCAGCGAATTTAATCGGGTAAAATGTTTTTTTGGAACCGCGGAGAGCACTTCGACGGGGGGAAAAGACGGCGAGAAGTGAATGACAACTAAGGGCATAACTCGGCTACGCCGCCTATTTGGCGGACATTTATCACGCTGGGAACATTTTTAAGGCTTTTTAAATGTAGGGGGTTTCAGGAATAACCCGCTGCGCACCGCTATTTATTGAGAGTGGGGGGTACTTTTCTCTGCCAGAGATGGAAAGTGTGCAGGCTGTCGTCGAGGATGCGCCGTCAGATGGAGGCGCGACCAAGTTAACGAAGAAGCCCGGCGGGCCGTCTGTCGCCCGGGGGACTCCAGCGGATGATGGCGGTAGACGCTCGGCACCCTCCCGCGCCGAGACGAAGAACGGGAATAGCCTCTCTCATTCCGCCTCCATGCCGGCGACTAGTGCGTCAAACCGGGCCGCGGCGTCTAATGGCCGGGGCTCGTCCAGTAACTCCAGCTCCCTCCTGTTGAGACGGCGGCGCTTGAAGAGAAACCTCTCCGCCGCCGCCGCCGCCGCAGCAGCAGCACCAGGAGCAGCAGCAGCAACAACCACCGCCGCCAGCTCAGCTGTCACCGCGAAGATGAGCTCGGCCCTGTCCTCCGCGTCCCTTCACACCCGGAGCCTGGACAGGAAGACCCTGCTGAAGCACCGCCTGAACCTGCAGCTGCAGCCGGCGGATCGCGAGTGGGTGAGAGCGGATTTGCACCGGGGCTGCGTTCACGTACACGACAGGCTGACGTCCTCGTATCCCAGGCCAGTCCTCTGCACTATGGACAGCACAGCCGGCGAGGCGGCGCTCCGTCTGAGCAAACTCTGCAGCAAGTCGAGCTCTGTGACGCGCGTATTTAGTAAGACTGACCAGAATGGCAACGGCAGTGCCAAGTGCGAATCCAGTGACGAGTCCTTTCACGCGAAAGACGGGTCGCTAAGAAAGTGCAACCTGCAGACTTCCTTGGGATCCGCAGAAGAGGTGAGCGGACGCCCCGGTGACAGATTGAGGCTGCTGCTCATGGAGAACGCGGATGACAGGCAAAAGCAACAGGAAGTCGATGGGAAACTTTTCACCCCGGAATCGGAGTCGCGGGATAACATAACCTGCTCGCTGTCAGACCTGAACTCCAACGCGGATCTCCATCGCGGTGACGACTCGGAGCATAGGAACGGCGCGGACAGCTACGGATTAAACTCCGGCTCAGATGTGGAGAGCAGCGCGTTTGATGACCTGAGCTCAGGGGCCCGACTCAGTGAGCACAGAGACTCTCTGAGTGATGACATGATCCTGGGGACGGAGGCATCCATCCTGAGCCCCTCCTTTGACAGTGCCACAGAGGGCCACGACATGTATGGAAGCTCCTCGGACGAGCTGGAGCTCGACTGTCCCGTGTCAGGCTCAGGCATCGACCACAGCAGCAATGGCATCTCGGCTGTCACGGCCGGCTACGCGCAGTGCAGCGTGGGACATTTAAGTGACACGACGAAAAACGTGGGCCCTGATGGCAGACTGAGCTCGCACAGTTTGGGCAGCCTGCCACCCAGCAGTAGTGGCGGCTCGTTGTCAAGATTCTGCTCCACAGATATTCCACCTGGCATTCAAGACTGTGGCCAAGATGCTGTGAAGCAGGAGCCGACGGCTCTCCAAAATGGAGATTGTGGGGACACCAGCCCCACACTGTATGTTCAGCTGCATGGTGAGGCTGTGAGGAGGCTTAGTCCAGATGAGAGGCCTCTGCAGATCCAGAATGAATTTCTGTTTAAGCTTGGATTTAAGGACCCTTGGAGAGTTCAAGAGGAAGGACTCAACACAGAAATTGGCTCCCTGTTACGTTTTTATGCAGGTAAATATTTACATATTGTGTATCTGCTCACACTAAAACTTGTTGAGGATCATTCTTATTATGACGATTAATTCTGCAGTGTTTATAACTGGTTGTTAACCTGTATCTAGGCCTAATTCAGGATTTTTCAGGGGGACTTAAGTTGCTCTACAAACTGCTTCTGTGGCAAGATACATGCTATGTTACTTTAGATTAGAGATGCACTCAGAACGTTTTTTGCAGCTAAGGCTGATTTCCATTCTGACTTTGTTGTGACTTTCTGATTCAGATGATTTCAGCTACAGTTTCCTTCTTGGAGGCAGGAGTTTTGAATCAAAGAGTAAATGAAGGAAATACAAGAGTCACAATTTATTCATCAAAGCTTATGTACATCTAGCCTTTATCTGATTTGTATTAAAACTCGAAAGTGCATCAAAGTTCACACGTTTGGCTTTTGGTGGGAGATGGATGCACAAAATAAAAAAATCACATTGTTCAGTAACTGACTTGATGATTACTGATCAGAGATGGTCAATTTCCAATACCGGGATGAATAATTGCTACATCTCTACTTTGGATGGATGTTATTTATTATTTCTTACTCGGACTTTGTCTGCTCGTTGGTCACAATGTTACAAGTGGGATTGTGATGCAGAGGTTAATAGCGTCTAAGTCTACCTTGCCTCAGGAACTTCCTCTGATCAATCAATGTATTTATTTTTCATTTCTTCCGGCTTTAACTGTCTTTGTTGGCCTGAAGCAGCCCACTTTGCTCCCATGGACATGCATGACACTGCCACAAAGGCATTCAGCACAACTTATGGTGTGCAGACATAAGGGGCCCTTTCCGGCTTTTGGCCCATTATCATCCAAATGAAAAGCCTGAATGCCTTTGTGGTTGGATGGAGAATAGCGGTGGGAGCGGTATGGCCTGGGAGGACCATAAACCCCCTCTGTGGACTCTGTGAGTTTAAGTCATTGAGATGCTGCGCAATGCCTGTCCTATTGGCATCCAGCACAACTACTGTCACACTTACTGCCTGCCAAGCTGAGTTAACGTGCTGCTCCGCCGAAGCTCAGGAAGCCCCCTTTTTCTTCACCAGTATTGCTATGGTTGTTGGAAGAGGAGCCGGGGGTGGCTGAAATGTGCGTCTGGTGAAGATGTTTGATGAGCAATTGTTGGCACTAAAGTTTGACATATCGAGAGCTCCCGTAAGCTGAAAATGGCCTCATGTTTTTGAGTTCGCAATCACACACACTCTACAATCTGTGGTGATTCTTAAACTTCCTTGCTGGTGTGCAGGATGGATTTTGTTAGGATGACATTACATGAATGGCTCTATAAAAATTCATGGAAGTTAATTGGGATGTGCATTAAAAAAAATGTCTCAGATAAACCACACATCAGCCTGTGTAGTGAGATTAAACGATGCAGTGGGCTAAAGATGCATTGATGCTCTTCTTAAGTTAATGCCTCTACATCCCATGTGAGACAGCTCCACAGCGGTCACTTGAGATAGCCTCCAGCTCTCTTACCCTCGAGAGCACCACTCAAAACCCAGGCTGCTCATTCTGCAAGTGACCTAACTCCCAAGCACATATGTGAAAGGACAATGACTAGGACTCTCAGGCACACAAGCTTGTCCTGCATTTGAGAAAGAAGGACTGATGCCCTTGTGACATGTCTGTTGGCTCCTTGTCCATTTCTTTATGCAGCTGAAGCATGTGAGGTATGTACGCTGGCTTCTCTAGAATGTTAGGCACGTCTGCTGAGCAGGAAGTGGAGGAAGGGGATTTTGGAGGCGGGGATGCATGAGGTTGATGGTGTGCAGACACATGTAGAGCTTGTTTTGAATGGTTGTTCTAAACAGACAGGGAAGATACGACTGACCTCGGCTGACAGCAAGGCCGGTCCCCTGTCACTCCAGAGGCCTTTTTTTTTCTCTCTCTCTCTCTACATGGCTGTTCACGCTGAGCGACCTTTGGTACAAGAAGTCCAACATGCAAACCATGCATAATTAGCTATTTGCTGAACAACGGTGTATTTGCAAATTTTATTGGTACACAAATAAAATTTATTGGTACAGTATGCTTTGTTATGGTGCTAATATGAGTGACACATGAGGTACTCCGCATGATTAGACTGGCAGTACTAAGATATAAAGAGCCTGTTAAATGGAACAGTTGTCATGGTGCATTATGCCAGGTTGTCTGGACAATGCGAAGATCGGTTTTACTTGGAAGAGGTCAGGGCATGCTTCGAGTGAACCTGATTCTGCAGAGGCCAGATGAGAAAACACACTTTGCCCCTCATACACACACACTCATGCACACACGTATAGAAGGACGACTAGATCAAAGGGCCGGTGTCCTCTTTGGCAGGCCGATGAGGGATCCTTTCAGAACTGCCCACAGAGGAGTCTCTTGTAATGCCTGGTCAGCTTTATTAGAGAAGAAAGAAGTAAGAAAAAAAATCTGTCATAAGAAAGATTGGTTAAAAAAAAAAGAAGAAAGAAACTAAAAGTTAATTAGTTCATGCAAATTATGTTACAGACAAGTCCACAATTTGACAACTATATAAAGTCTGGCTTTTTTGGAGATTTGATGTCTGTTTTCTCTATTTTTTTACAGTTACGGTTTAATTACCCATATGTGTAAAATCATGCAGCAGATAATGATTTCATCAAGTACTGAGAGTATCTCCTGCTTTGATTGGTGTTTTCACCCACCATGAATGAGATTTTTAAATACAAAATGTTTCTTAACTATTTTGAAAACAGTGCTTTTCCTAAAAAGAGTAATTAAAACCTTGTAGATTTCTTGACCTAGAAACATATAAGGTATTACTTTTTGTGTATCAAAGCTGATGGCAATTTCACAATGTGTCACTGTTTACCAAGCTTGGCATGAAAAATGATTCTTGCAGAACAAAGCGGTAACGTGCAGTGGGAATGAATGCTCATGATGATTCTTCCTTATCCTTAAATAGGTGCAGTTAGGACCTATATATAGCACTCAGCCATAATAGTAAAAATAACACCCGTTATAACTGTAGAGCTTGGTTTTTCAAAATAACATTTATAGTGCATTACTTTTTTATTACGTCAAAAATTCATTGCCAATGTTCTTGCCTTGAAATAAATAATAATTTAGTGCTTGTTGGCTCTCTGTTATTGAACTTTTTGCTCAGCAAATCCCGACAATATCTCGAGTTTATTACTTTGAGCTCAAGCCAAACTCCACTGCGGACATTTCCAGGAGTATCTGGGTTAACTCCAAATGCATTCTATTTTAATTTACAAGTTTAATGTTTTTATGAATCTGAACAGTAAATGACTGTCAAGTCAAGAAGCAAGGAGAAGCCTCACACTTACAATAAGCCTCATTTATTCCCTTATGACTTTCCTTATCTCTAGAAACCTGTTTAGAGTTTACGTTTCAATAGCAGATCGCTAGAAGCTTTAATAAGTGTGCAACTCCAAGATGATGCTTAATTTAAAAACACAAATTTTGTTTCTTTTGTTCAGATTAAAATACAAATTCAAAAGAGAAATTTTGTTAAATGCAAAAACATTTTCTCAGTGTAGCTTAGAGAGATAGATGGCATATGGCCTCATAAAGAAAAGAAAGCAACAACAGCATGTTGTTGTTTTCAAAAGCAGTCGTCATGAAACTTACTTGTGCAGATCGCTCTGAAATCTCAGCTGTGAACTCCATATTTGCCTGGTTGCCTCTGGGAATGTCTGAGGATGCAGCAGCCAGTGGCGTGATGACTTAAAATGTCTCTGCAGGGTTTAAAGGCTTAATGAAGCTCCCAGCTTTCTCCAGTAGGCTCTGTGGCAGCTATTAAGTGAAGAACCCGTCTCTCTGTCTTGTCTGTGCCACGTCGCTTCTTTTGTACAGTCAGCACGCCAGATTGCTCCCACACTCACACTTTTTGCACTTCTATGAAAATAATTTTCAAATTCCTAACAACAAGCTGTAGAGTCTTTTTGTTGTTGTTGTTGTTGTCGTTTCCATTTGTTCTTTGTAGGCTGCTGTCCATTGTGTTAATATCCCCTCATTTTGTTTCAAACGTTTGCATTTTGGTATGTGGAAATAATCTATTATGAAGTCTGATTTTTGGGTGTCATTTTCTCTTAGATTTATTAATTTGAATAATCCTTTATTATTCAAATTAATAATATGTCAAGGAATCTGCAAATATTATTTGCAGAATTTAGACTCCACAATTCATACCTTTAATTATGCTTGCTAAAAGTATTTTTAAATTGACTTTTGCAGGTATTATGTAATTGTGGCATAAGATTTCACACGTTTCAGAGCTCAAGTTTATTTCTCATGTCATTTAGCCACTGTGAAGCATTTTCTCTCAGAAAAAAGCAAAGTAAGCAAAAATGTTTTTCTTGTATTTTACCCCCTGTTGGATGTTCAGGTCTGTGGGACCTGTTTTCACTTTTTATTGTGGCAAAGAAATCAAAGTAATTCATTTTTCAAACTGAGACTCATTGGCCTTGGGTCATTTTTCAGTGAAGAACATAAATCAGAAAAAAAAAAGATGACTACCCACTATACACCCTCCCTACACATTTACATTACTTTCAGGGTGTTCGGGTCCACCAGACCCAGAGCTGATAAAAGGGTGTCTCTTCATGCTGTGCTTCTTTCTAGGCCTGTTGTTTGTGTGTGTTGTGTGTGTGTGTGTGTGTGTGTGTGTGTGTGTGTGGGAGGAAAAGTGGACAGTGGGGGTCCTCTGGGTTGGACCCTTTTCACCAACAAAGGGAGGTCATTAATGGAAACTAGGGACATTTTCCTTATCTTTATTTTGGTCAATTGCACTGCGCTCTAGTTAGGTTTGAGGTACAGTGAGAAAAAAAGTTTTGGTAAAGGTTAAGATTAGGAATAAACTTGCAATGGTTAGAATTAGGAAAATGTTTAAGTTTGGCATTCAGTAGCTTGTTATAAAGCCTTACAGATAAATGTTCAGATAAAAATAAATGTGAATTCAAGTTGAATATAAATGTATTTTTAAAATGTATGTTTTTATCATAAAACAAACATGAACAAGTAGTAATTTTCTTTTGTAAGTTAAAAAGCAAAAAAGATCAACCATATTTGCTGTTTCTTTTGATGGAAATGAACATGTTTTTGTATGTTAATGTAAAAAGCCTTTTTTGTGTTGAATTTGAACCGTAAAGTGCAGACAACAGTGGCTGTGTAACCAAAATATAAACACCGTACAAGGATTAAGACTGTTTTTTTATGTGCAAGTTGGTTAAATCAAGCTGAATCTTCAGCTGGATCTGTGCATCAGCTGTGTCAGACTTTGAGAGGATAGCATTTTCAGCTCCTGGGTGTTACAGCTAACATAACTGTTTTTGTTTAATATAGATTGCCTTCATGGCCGACATTCCATCCCCTCTCTACTTTCAGACCAAATCTTCCTCCCTCTCTCAATTTCTCTCATGATCGATCCACCTCCCCTCCTCTCGCTATCTTTTCTTGCATCTCCTCCTCCCTCACACCATCTGACAGATTCCATTTATCTTCCCATATCTCTGTTTTCCTTTATATTATTGCCTTCCATTCCAAGATCTGCTGGTCGCCCTCATAAATGTCTTTAAAAGCATTCATGAAGGGACATGACAAAACACAGCTACTGTATCAGGAGGTTGTAAATATACTCTTGGATGTGGGAAGGCATGACCCTGATCTGCTTACACAAACATGTACAACAAAAAAATTATATATAATTATATAAGAAAGCAACCATTTATTTTACATTTAACATGATATGCAATTGTTCCACGAGTTTATAATTCCTGTAAGTTCTTAATTTTGATTTAGATAAATAGACGGAAGTATACAAATGCAATACAAACAAGCTAAATGTAGCAGTATACAGAAATATAGCAAGTTGATAGTTGCTGATTTATTTTTCGAGATACCTGCATAGTTAGCCAGCCTGCACCCTGTTTCTTTATAGTCACTTTTAGTTTTTTGATTTGAGGTATGTCATTAATTACATCATATGATATGATGTACATTAATTGCAACCAAAATGTTACATCGACTAAATGAGTAACCATTAAAAATGGGCATTCAATGCATCCATCCATCAATGCAGTAATGCACAAATCACAACATTAAGTTTTCTGCATTGTTCATGCACTTTGCAGAGTAATTTTACCAGTTAATGCAATACCAGCAGAATATTGTGTTTATGTGGTGCAAACCTGCATGGAAATTCATCACATGAGAAACTTCAATAAGGGGATATAACGAGATTCTTGGCAATTTAAATTTTCAAGATGATCATTGTTCATGTTTTGCTTCTTCTCAGCTTGCACATTACTAAAATCGGGGTATGTGGCTTCTCAGAATAAGATTCTTGCTCGTATATAAAGCTGAAGTGCTTGCAGGTTGATTGCTTCTTCTGTATAAGTTGTTTTCCTCTTTAAAAATAAAAAGAAATAAAGTTCTTTAGACCAGATGAGATTGCTTCAGAATCCACATTGGAATCTCGCCATTGTTGCAACTCCAACGTAGTGTTTACAAAGACGACCAATCACCTTAAAACTTTTCTATCGGTGTATAGTAAGGAATTTTTTTTAATGCAATAAGATGTTTTTAGTCTATTTCAGTTTTTTTTCTAGCCAGCTTTTTAAAGACCTCGACTTTTTGTGAAAAAGTTACAAGTTTGTCATTTTATTGTGTTGAATATATATATATATATATTATATATATATATATATATACATTTATCTTTATAAACAATGCCTCTATGGCTATTTACATCAACAATAGTGATGGGTGATGGTGTTTTAATTTTAATTATCTATTTTTTTGCAACACTTTTCCAAACAAGCAAATTTGTCTTTCTTGCAAGCAAGGGATAAGTGCAACTTTCCTTCAGCCAGCTGACCAGCAGTGTGCATCAACAGGTGGGAAGAAGCAGCCCTACGTTGCTAAATTCTCCACAAATTCACTCATCATTAAATTGACTTTAAACTATAACTGACGGAAAATCACAGATGTCTTGAAATCCTAGCTTCTTTTTATCTTGGTATACGTTGAAAACGGTAATTGGCCAGCGCCTAGTCCCCATATTTTCTTCTTCCCATTTAAGGAGAAATGCATTAACAGAACGCATAGCTGTATATGGGGCAGGGAAGTTGGCAGAAACGGAAGGGGAAATGATTTAACTAAAGTCCTCCTCACTTTGCTCTTAGCAACCGAATCTAGGCTAAACAATGTCAGGCTAAGCAGGCACCTCTTAGACATAGAACTAGGAAAATTAGCTCTAAGGGGAAGCAGCTTCTTTGGCCTTTTGGGAGAATCCTGACCTCTCAGCTGTCTTCCAAGCTGCCCTTGCCAACTGCTCCCCAAAATCCTCACATGATTGTACTTGTTGCCCATCAGCAAAGGCATTGAAAGGGATCCCTCCATGGGGAAGACCGACTGTTCTCGACCTGAACACCAGTCGCCGTTTGGACTGCATGCATAAGGGAGGATTAGAGGCATGCCAGCAGGGGCTCACTATCCGTGGCTTTGATCAGCAACAGCACAGCCTAATACCAGACAACATCTGCACCTCTCTGTATTAAAGAGGCCCAAAAATTCCTATTAGGGAACACAAGGCCCGCATGCCTGCTAGTGTACAGGACAGAAGTGTGTCAGTTCCTGGATGAGAGGTTTTTAAATACCACCACTCCACTGGTGCTCATGCTGATTTGTTTTAAAAAGCCAGGGTCTCTAGAGAGGGGCTTTTGCGCTGTGCTTCTTAGCATTTCATTTTGTCTAACGTTCCCTGAGCCAACGCAAAAAAAATCAAAAAGACAACAACTGTATTTTCAAGGTTTTGTCTGCTAAATTAAATATTTAGTCATCAGAGCCAAAAAAACGACATGTCAGGAACAAAAGACAAATTAGTTTGATTGAGCAAACAATGATTGTTGCTGAAGTGTGAGGGGACTGATGCCAACTTTATGTTTGCATCATCAGGATACAGCAAGATAAACTGTTTGGGTGGAGCTTGGGCTCTTTTATTGGGTTCCTAATAAAAGAGGACATAGGTTGTTAGTATGAACTGACCTAGTTTAAAGTTCATCTGTACTTCTCAGAAAATGCTGAAGTACAAGTCTAATGCTTCCTCATTGGCAAGTGAGTCTAAGATAAAAGGTTTAAAAGGAGCTGCCGTGATACAGCCACATGCAAATTTACATACTTTACAGCTGCAGAGAACTTCAGCTCACTTTGCATTTTACAGATAAATCCTCGTCATTCTATTTTCCTCACCTTTAATGTGCAACGTTAGTTTTTTTGATTAACTCTCAATAGAGAATTTCTTAATAATATCCACTAAAATGTGGGGGAAGGCAGAGGTGATAACAGGAAACCTCTGCATTCAAAAATATATATTTTTTTATAGAACATGTACTGCAAGACCATATAGCAGCTGCTTAAGCTATGAGTGATACACTTGTGGTTGTTATTATGAACCTAGACTCAACCGAAACTTACAGGTTATTATTTGACATTAGAATGGTAATAAAATATTATTGTTATTTATTATTTGGTCACGTCTGAGAGTCAAAAAGTGGCCTTTGACTTTTCTGTAATACTTCCATAACTTATAACTTGCATAAATTACATACTTGGATTCATCATGTAACAGAACATATTATAACATTTATATTTTGTATCAGCTTGTTATTAGAAAAAAAACAGTCAGCCTTTTGAAGGTTTAACAGTTTGTCATTAAAGTGTCCCTTTTCTAAAACTTTGTAAGTCAGTCTGTAAATGTAAAGAATTTGTGAAAACAAGGTAAGAGGCTGTTATACTGTATTAAATGGCACCAGTGTTACCTCAGTATATCTGAATTCTGGAGAAGTAACACTCCTGCTGTTTCTCAATCATTAACGTGGGAATTGTCTCCTGTGAGAGCAGTTTGATAATTACCCAAGTTCCGGAAAAAAAACTGACAGGCACCTGTTGTACCAGGAAGTATCCTGTCACTTTCCGTCATCACGTGCTTTTCCTTGCACAAGCTTGTCTTGCATAGCCCAGCTTCCAACTGCAGCTTCTGTTTTGTTTTTTTTTCTTAATTTTTTATTTAAATTTTTCTTTTCTTGCATTGCTTACTGCTTGTCCATCTGGTTGAAAGCGTTTGCTTTTTAGTTTTCTTACTGTCACTCCCTTTTACTCTTACAACCCCTTCTAAACCCCTGCTGCCCGCACCCCCTCCCTCCACTTCTCCCTCAGTGCCACTTTGTTCACATGGCCCCTGCATGTGACACAAAGCTGTGCCAGAACACCCCGGATGCCCGTCTCAGCCCTCCGCTGTTCCAGGCCTTGTTAAATTTTAAACAAAACAAAAGGGAAGGGAAGAAGGGAGAAAGAAAAGAAGGAGAAAAGTGAGCACGTGGGGCCAGGGGAATGTGCAGCAACATCACAAACTCATTCATTCACTCGCTCTGTCCCCCATGCATCATCAGGCAAGCACGGCACTTTGATTCTTGTGCTCTCCTGCTCTCCCTCTCCCTCCTTGCTCTGTGAATGTGCTGCTGCTGCTTCTGGTTGCTTCTGAATGTGGCCTTAGCCTCAGATCTGGGGTCTGATTACCTCCAGGCTTGTCCTCTGGTAGTATTTAAGAGCTGCCATTGCCTTTGTGACGGCCGCTTTCTCATAAATATCCACATGCTCACATTCAAATCTAAAATTTCACACATATATGAAAGAAGTTTACTGTAATTTTTTTGAAATATTGGGTATTCTCATACTCTCATTACCGGTAACTTTTTCACCATCAGAGAATGACTGCGTATGACTGCATTCTGCATGCTCAAAGGACTTCTGCATCAGACATTTGGCACGTCAGAGAATAACGGAAAACACAGACTACAATGGAAAAGGAGTGTGTGGAGCCTTACCAGCCTCTAGAACCACCTTTAAGTTGTTGGGGGTTTTTTGTATAACTTTATCTGTCAATATCATTATGAAGGAATTTTGGCCCATTTTTCCCTTCAGCACTGCTGTTTTGTAAGGTTTGTGGGAATTTGTTTCTGCACAACTCTTAACATCCTGCCACAGCATTTCACTCAAGTTGGCATCTTGACTGACTGGGCACCTAGATTTCTTTCATTGAACACTTGACAGGTTACAGTTGGTATGGGGTGTTTGCGCTGATATGCTGTGTACAGACTTCTCAACTTTGGTCTCATATATTTCCAAAATCCATTGTTCAATATGTTTTAGCTTTTTCAAGCGTGCAAGCCTGATAGTCATGCTAACATCATAGTTTGTGAGAGAAAAAGGTTGATCGTGGTAGCCGTTCTAAAAACCCCTTTTTTCTTAGTGTGCAGTAATGAACTTTAACATCTGACATTCTAACTGAGGTCTCTGAAGTCTGAAATAAGATCTGTCTTAGGAAGACTGGCTAACTTATAAGTAATGTTTCTCACTGTAACATTGTTACTTTCTAAAATTGGCTTTTTAATCATTCCCAGATTGTTTTTTCAAACATGACTTCTCTAAAGCGCCTTGCTGATGTCTTTCTATCTTGGCATTATATTGGTGATAATGTGTGCTGTTGATCAGATAATCAGGTGTTGGTAAGAAACACCGACTGCAACCTGCCCTTCTTTAAACATGAATTGATGTACTCAGTTTTAAGTTCTTAATTCTGAACAACAATATATACAAACCTTACCAAATAATGTACTTAATGTATCTGATGTTTAGGCTAAATAATCAGGGGATATAATTTCTATCATTGTGATCACACATACCTGTTGCAATGGAACCTTCCTGGTATTGTGCATTGTGCTAACATGCGTTATTTCAGCAACAGTTTTTCTTAACGGGAAAAAACATATATATATATGTATATATATATATATATGTATAAATTTAGCTATGATAAGGACAGTAATGGTAAATATAATTAAATTCTTTTGTTGCTTTTATGACTTATAGTTAATCATGCCAATCTTACGAAGAGGACTTCAGCTTGTGGAGTTCTGATATCAAATGGCACAAATGTTTCATGCTCATATCCATGTGAGCAAAACATGTTCAGACAGGAGCCCGGAGCAGGCTGCAACATTCTGTTTATCCCACCAGTCAAACACACACACACACACACACACTTCCTTCTGATTTTACAGTACAGTGGTTTCGTTCTCATGCCAGGCCTATTCTAGTTCTGCATCTATGAAAATGTTGCTGCTGCGTACTTAAATGGGTCCCCCCTGCTAAGGAAACTGTCTGCTCTGTGATTTGTTGCCCATGCTCAGTGCACACTGAAGACATAAAATCACATTTGTTCATGGTGATTATCACTATTCCACACACAATTATTTTATGATTTACTATAATAATGCTTCCCTATAAAATTGGGATAAAAAAAGAATTACAGCAGTAAAAATAAAACTTGGTAAAGTTTGTTTTCCATATTTTAACAGATATTAAAATTAAACAGGAAAGTCTTTTTCATTTTGATGGCTAATGTTTCCACTTTTGATCTGCTTGTGAACTCATTGCTTCTGAGTATTTATTAAAGCCTTAGATTTCGAGTTAATGTTGCATCAGCTTTGCTGACAGAGATATGCATTCTTAGGCCTATTCTTGATCGCAAAAAGAGTAAGGAGACGGGGCTTTTGTGGAAGAGCAGCAGTTGAATAAGCGTGGGTGTAACTTCTGACATTGTTTGTGTCTCAGGTTGTCAGATCTGATGCACCCATAATTAGGAGTTTTGCAAAGGATGTCAATAATTTCAGCCTGAATTTCTTTAGGGTTTAATTTCACAGATTAGGATCTTGGGATAGAAACTGGAATGTCTAACTGTCCAAAAATGATCAAGTGTATCAGGAACAACAAGGATAAAAAAATTAAATTGTCATGTCTGTCTGTGTGATATAACTTTGACAATTAGATTATGTGCATCGGTTCATCTCATTTTTGACCTTTATAGTGATCTTCTAACTCACATATCCATCTGCCCTTAGGCAACTCGTTCATTAGGTTATTTAATTAACAATATTCAGCAGAGCCTAATGGAGGTTCCTGCTGTATTATAGAGGATAATTATGATCATAATTTTTACTTCCCAGATAGCTTAATTTTTCTCCGTAACAAAATCTATTTTATTACCACTTTTGTACAAGAGGATAGACCCTCTGACCATCTCATTTTGACGACAGGGGCAATGATAAAAGCATATGATAAAAAGGACAAAAGAAGGCTTTATAATGCCTCTTTTTTATTTGTATCAACAACAAACATTTTTATGAGGAGGACAAAGCCTACCATAAGTGTGAATAAATGCAGAAATAAGTAAATAACTTAATAACTATGCCAGTAAATTAAACTTAAATCATGTAATGTCACAAGAATTGAAATAAAAGTTTTAATTTATATTGTAATTTTGTCTCCAACTTGCCCTTTTTTTGGAATCATTCATCAACGTGTTGTTTTAACCCGCTTATTCATGCAGGCTGCTGCTCAACAGCAGCGGCCTTCGGGCAACAGAACTGGTACAACAGGGCCAGGTTGCAGATTATCACGGCTGGGTGACATTGTTTAAAAATAAAAATCTCCCAACTTTTTCATACCAGATCTGTTTTATGATTTATGATTTTAACCCCCCCCCCCCCCCTCTTTTGTCCATGGTGGCCCTACATGAAGAGCCTAATGGAGGTCCAGATAGGTTTTCTATCTGGGCACACCCATGTAGGTAACAGTGAGGATACAGCCCACCCAGTGTTCTTGGTGGGCTCATAATTCAACCAACTCAAAACTCAGAGTAATGTGTTGAAGTGTTTATGGACCAAAATCGGGCAAGTAGTTAGACTGAGTGTTTGGATCTCAGTCAACACTCATGTATTTGGTATAGCATTTACATACAATTTCTTGAAAAATAGATGTAGTGCCACTTTCACACCATTTATCAACTATTTATTTTGATAACTTTTAACCTTCTCATTCCATCCCTCCAGCACCTTCCACATGTAAGAATCTGTCACAAAGTGAAGCACTTTGTGAGATTAAAATATGGTAAGGAAACATGACATAATACATTAAAAAAGTATACAAAGATAATGACATCATATTTCACAAAGGTTTTTTCTTTCTTTCTAATGCTACAGTGTAAAAAAAAGGGATCCCAGAATGATAAACATGTTGGGATTCTTGCAAACTAACACTAAAAGTTGTCCAGAAATATTTAGACTGTTGGCCTCAAAGAGCAATAACCTTCTGCACTACATCAAAGCTGCACTTGCTCACCAATTAGCGATCACATCTCACCTCTTTAGCCTCGGTATCAGGGGGAGGTGTTGTCAGCCTGTTTCTTATCGCTGCTCTCCCATCACCCCTGCTCTCATGTTACATCCACCCCGATGTGCTTCCTGGGGGAGTTGAATGCTTGGTGGGTAAGCCTAAACCTCTGAGAATATTATATAGTCCTTAAGATGACAATACCCCATTCCCATCTCATTTTCTGTGTCTTTTAGCCCTGCTTTATAGCATAAGATGCTGTGCTTTATTAAAGCTGTATACAGAAGGAGACTGCAGACAGGCTGCTGCTGAATACAGGCTATTAGCAACTTCTGAGTGACAGAATGCGGAGGCTGAAGTGACACAGTGATACTGGTGATGAGCAACCAGTGTCCTGAGTGAAAAGACAATATGTGAGGCTGGGGAAGCTCTTATATTAATACAAGAAATGTTGAAAATATCTATAGTTTTATCTTTTTTTCTGATCAACAGCTAATCATTTCCCAAAATATGGTCTTTAAAATTATGAAACGTTAATATTGGTAAATCCAAACCTCAATTTAACTAGAGATGTAGCGAGAAATCATTGGTGACCGGAATACGACAATTTTCAGCTTGATCAGCCCTGTCTGGTGACCGGGCCATCAGAAACTTAAGGATTTGATATTTTACTCATCAGTGAGAACATCATAAATGACTGCTCCCCACTCATAGTAACAACAATACTTTGTGAAGGAGGCTCAAAGGAAGCACAGAGATGTCAGAAACTATTTAAAAGAGAATATTGTCTAAATGTCAAGACATGTCTGCATAACATTCAGGCTGCAAGAGAGCTTGATAGCAGTAGGTAACAGGAAGACTTAATAGAGTTGAGCAAGGCAGATATACTGTAACCTTTTTTAGCTTTATCATAAAACATGCTCCTTGGAAATATTAGTTAAGGATCTTCATTCCCTATGGAGATGGTTTCCAAGTTTGGAGGGGTGCTCCACAGGGTTCTGTCAATCAACAAGCCTTGGGTCTTGAGATCCTCTTCAAAAACAAACCTAAATAGCAAAAGGATCATTTTCAATCATATTTGCACTCTAAATGTCAGAAGACATAACAAAATTACTTCTAACTATATGTGCAAGTATATTTCGTTGTCGTTCTTCATTACCTTAGTAAAACGTTTGCATACTCAAACAATATTGTCAAAATTCTCATCCACTGTTATTTTTGCCTACTTTTGTGCTGCTCTCAAGGCTACATACAGAGACTGCCATATATGCAAATATTGAGATAGTGAAGTTTAAAATCTAATCTCTATAATCACATTGTCCAATATTCCATTTAACAGCAATTGTTTCTGCTCTTTATCTAAATAATAACATAATTTATTACCGTACTCACCGCTCTGAGCAGGAAGGCTAGAACAGAGTATTTGATCTTTTTCTTATATCTTCTTATACAAAATCGTCTGATCTGTGCATTTTTAAATGTAATTTTTGTATAATTATTTTATTATTTTGTTCTAGCAACCTAAGAACAGAGGTTTCCATTTATGTTTTCATCCATGCATGCATGCATCCTAAAAAAGACAAATTGCTTTGTATATTTGAAACACTATTAGAACGCTTTGTTTTCTCTAAAAGCATACTTTGATGAATTTGTATAATAAGCTTTGAGGAAAACAGAACTCAACTTGTAATGTGGTAAAAGAAGGTGTTTAGTGTCTTTTGGTCAAGATCAACTTCCGTAGTGTGGGACAAAAATAACTATAATGAAACTACTTTATTATAGTTTTTTTATAGACAATAAGAGCTATAATGAAACAGATTTATTAATGTATTTATCTGTGTACATTATGTGCTCATCTGAGACTTAATTCCTACAAATTTGATAAGAAGAATAATCTCTAAAGTGATTTTATAAGTCATTAAATACCTGTAGTGGAACTTTTTTGTATACAGTTTAAGCATTGTCTCTGAAAGCAAAAACTTCCTTTGATTACTTGTTTTGGATTCATTCGCTGATTACTTTAGGAATCATGCGAAACAGTGGAAAGGTGTGCAGGATGTTCTTTGCAATTTGTGTTTTCCATCTGCCCTCCCAGTAGCCTGACCCCATATGGTATCCTGCAGTGATACAACTTCATCAACATAAAGTGTAAACAGTGCAGATGTGTGCCACAGATCATAGTTTGTTTAGAATCTCCCCGCAGGCTGAGGCTCTCTCAGCACTGACACATTCCGTTTGCTGTCTTTTGGATTCACTTCGGCTTCGTCTGCGTTGCACGCCACGTCCTGCCTTTGCTGTCTCGTCATTGCGAATGCCCGCCTGTTTGTAAGCCTGATTATGTGTCCTTAAGTGTTAGTGAGAGGGCTGTTAAAATAAAGGCGAGCGCTGCATCATTCATGAGTGTGTGCCACCCTGTGCCTGGACTGCAGTGACCCGTAGCTGTCAGCGGAGTATCCTTGAGCATGATGGCACAGACTGTGCCGAGGACAACTGCAGAGCCTGCTGGAGTGTGGAAGCCGTGGGAGGGGCTGGGTGGGCCCATCGGGGGCAAAAAGAAACCCAGAGAATATAAAGAAGCTATTGCATTGCATGACATAAATGTTCTGTTTTCAAGAAAATTATTTTGTTGCTTCTTTCCATCTCTTTTTTTTTTCCTGAGAAGATGTGATTTTTTTTTTTTCAAAATCTAAACTCTGGAGCTGTTGCATGTGTATATATATTTCAGTAGAGCTTGTAGAGATTGTGCAGTAAAAGTATTAAAAGAAGTAATCTACTTTTACTTTATAGGATTTAGGCTTAAAAGGGAGCTTAAAATAAAGCATGAAGTTCACATAAAGATACTACAGTGTCATGTTTTAAATACAAATAAATAGTTATGGAAAAAGATATAGACAACAAATCATAAATCTACTGCTGCTGAAACCTTTTACTTCCCCTGCAATATCGAAACATGAGCACATAAACGGTAAATCTTCAGCTGTGTCTTGTCTGTTTTGAAGGAAGATAGAAAGAGAGAAAGGAAGTAAAACAGATTCATTACATAACTAGAACTGTGGGTCTCCCGCCAGTTTAGTAGCAGACAACAGTAACTCAGTTCACACATGTGCAGGCTTAGTTCAACTTGTGTGTGAATGTGCAATTTCCTATTTTCTCATGTTCATGACCTGCTAATATCTTTTTTTTCCCTCCATACAGTAGCTTCTATCTTTTGAGCTGCTGAACAAGCATATTGTGCTTTTTTATAATAGAAAGGATGACACGGTTTAGTGGAAAATCATCCTGGTCTTCATTCTGTGGCAGGATGTGCAGACACTAAATGCAAGTGACAGTGTCTTCAAAGGTTTTTCTGAGCTGATTAAAAATCAAAGAAAAAAAATAGATGACTGTTAATTTAGCTCCACCGGGTCCTTGCCTTTTTTATTGACAATAAACCAGGTTATTTACTTTGGTTTTCGGCATGACAGATTACAAAATCAGGTTTGCCATGATGAGATACTTATCTCATCATGGCATCATGGCTTATCTGTCACAGAAGGTGCCTGACAAAACATCCGTTAAACACGCCAGAAGAAGCATGACAGACCATCCCGACTGGATTTATTTCAGTTCATTAAAGTAGGTGAGATTATTTGGTAATTGTAGGTGTTGTTTTTCAGACTTTGTTTACACTTTAATCAGTAGAGGTTACTGAAATATTTTCTAAGCTTTTTGTCACAGTAATCAGCTTGTATTTTGTGTAAATACATGGGTCATATACAGGTTAAAATAAGATTGATGTTTAAATAATTACTAGGCTTGGGTATGATATTCTCACAGAAAGATAACCTTCAGTAAAATGACCATTGATCTACATTACTGTGTTTACTTGAAAATTTAAAGCTGGATTTCGTGGTTAAGCTGCTCATAGTGATGGCAGGACAGCGACAATTAACTTTAATGCTGCTAAAATATTATAAGATTGATTATTGCAGTAATGTTACCTATATCTACAGTACATCGTAAATTTCATAAAGTTAAAGGGACAGTATTATGTATTTTCCAGTAACATAATACCACTTTATAGCACAATCAAGTAACTATGCTAGCTTCAGTTGTTATGAAAATGCTGTATATATTAATTTTTTTTTTACTTTGTAATTTATCACCTTGAAATCAAAAACTCCTGCTCTTTCTGAAACTCCACCTTAAGGAATTCTTCTCAACAGCGCTCTTCTACTAACCGTTTAGCAAAATTTTAACCAGCATTGCACCGAAAAGTAGCTCATATAATGAGCTCAACATATAAGCTACACCTGGTGTTTGCTAATTGCAAACACCAGGTGAGGTAGAAGCTCGGTAGCTTGGAAACTGCAGCAATGAGGAGGAGCTACGCCTTGAAGGCGGTGCTTAGTCCACCCAGGCATTTTACACAGATGAATGGTTGCCATAGGATACTAAAAGATTTCTCAAACATGCATGAAGGAATCAAGGCAACACTCCAGACATACATTACTATACATCATTATGAAAATTGCTTTTCTATAAACTAACCTGCAGTACTCAGAGTATGTATTCTGTCAGTACAACGTGTTGCTATGGAATTGTTTCGCTTTCTCTGCTGCTATCTTGATTTTTTTTTTTATTATTATTTTACCACATTTCTGCAAACATACTTGCTTATTCGCTCAGGACCCCTCTGCAGTTTATCAACCCCTGCAATCATAATTATGTTTACGCCTAGGCATTCAATTAATTTGTAGCAAAGTCTCATACAAACAGATTGTATGAAGCATTTGCATTAACTCTTTTTTTTCCTCTCTCTCTCTGTTTCTCACACACAAACGGCTATAAAACGATCCCTGGAGCTCCAGTGTGTCTGTGTGAGCTTTGAGGTAGCTGATCAGTGGGCCTGTGTTTTCCAGTGCAGAGTTTCATAACAACACACTCATTACATAACGGAGGCAGGAATGGAGATGTGGAGCGAAGGCAGGAGAGAGGGGAACACACATTCACATACGTCAGTGGACAGGCAATCTTAAGGGAAATCTATGTTTTCACACACCTTTACCAGGGTCCATGATTTCCTCCTAAAAACATTAATACTTCTGGCCTGTGTAGATGGTTTCAGTTTGATTTTTGTGTTTTTTTGTTTCATCAACCTGGTGATGAATCACGTTCATATATTGTAGCAGATTTTGTACTGCTGCAAGAGAATCCAGTCATTTGTTTTTTTATCTTTAACAAAATAATTCATAGCTGAAAAATGTGATTCACTAGCCTGTTGTGGAACTTTGTAGTTCCTCATTCATGCTGACATAAGATCTGGCTGCATACTGTACATCGTTTGCATTTGCTTCTGCTTGATAAGCAACAGATTTGCATCAGGTTGACATGAGGAGATATTTAAAGTTAGAGATTTTACTCTGCTGTAAATACATGTCCCTTCTTTAGTATCTTCCTGCCCTTGCTCTAACCGGTATTTAGGTTTACTGGATTTCATATTTGAAGTTTGAAATGTTGAATGCTAGCAATGAATTCATTCTGAACTTTCTTTTTGGTTTAAAAAGATGCTGAACGTCACTTGGGATTCTGCAAATTTGAATGTGAGACGGGGTAAAATTTCAATTTAAAGGATCTGTAGAAACCCTGGCTTTAAGGCACCGGAGGCAACATCCTTCCTCCTGTTCTAAGTATTCCCCACACTGCCTCCTCTGTTTGCAAATGGTACTGTGATGACCTGAAAAACAAAGCTGCACAATGCCTTTTAAAAGCAGAGAGCTGTGTAGTTTCTTCTCCCCTGGGGCAGAGGGTAATAATGGTGCGATGGGGAAGATGCTGCAGACTGTGACCTCATTTGGATACAGGATTTGTGTCACTGGACAGAGGATTTCTTTTGTACAGTATCTACATGCACGTGTCCACCCTGTGTGATGGCATCCTTCGCAGTTACAGGATTGAAAGAGATGAGCGAATTTAATCATTCATCAAACTATTAACTGCCTGCCTCCTCCTCCTCCGGTGGAAACGATTGATGTCTCATAGTCTCATGGTCACACGCAAACACATAAATTTACTCAGTCTCTTGTTTCATTGGCCACAATCATTAATGTTTGAGGCTGCGGTGGGGGATATCACCCTGGCAGAGCTCTTAAAGCTGAAGGATACTCTGTATTTCACAACAGACATCTGTATAAAGAGCACCGAGTGTCGCTCAGCTTTTCCTTGAGGGATTCAAAGGTCTCTTCAGTGCGCTCTTGATAAATAAGTACTCACACACAGACTCTCTATCAATTGTTTTCTAATTACTTGTTGTTAAAAAGGTGTTTAGCAGAGATAATGTAAGCACAATACAACACGAGTAAGTGTATAACGTGCATGTTCATCAAACAAGCTGTTTAATTTACGTCTTTATTTGTGATCTGATTCAGTCTTCCAAGATAAATTGTCCATCCAGATGGAGCCTTGTGGAATTGTAGTTTTATCTGTGTATGATGTAATTTTGTGTAAACGCTCTTAAGGTGCAATACTGTGGTTTGAAAAAGAAACGTCACAAATCGAGTTTAGAGCTTCCTCTGCTTGTGGTCTATAAATGAACCAACAGTTTGTACTTTGATTCAGTTTTGACTGTTTTTGTGCAGCATTGTCAGCAAAATAAAAGGCTGCAACTGCCTTTTTTTTTAATTTGATTGGGTATAGGGCTTTGGAAAACAAAGGAAATTAATCAAAATCTGAATTGGCAATAAAGTTGGAAATGCATATCTTTCACAGAAAACATAAAAATATCCAGAAGGTTATTCATTTTCCATAAAAAGCCAACAAAAATATATATTTTTAAAATGAAAAAAAATGTTTAAGAAATGTTTGCATTTATGTACATAACAGCTTGCTAATACTGTACAGTGAAATGACTAAATTACTCAAGTAATCAAGTAATAGCAGTTTTATTACTCTTATCAGCCTAAACTGTTAGAATCTAAAATGTCAAGAGGACGATCAGCATTTTGCTGCTTTGTGACGCATGAAGTGACAGCTGGAAAATCTATTTTACCAGATACTGAAAATAAATGGTTGGGCTTATATATTACCATAATGTGCGCTTGTAATGTGATTCACAATCTCAGCATGATAACATTTTCCATTTATCACGCAACACAATCTAAAGCTAATGCTGAGCTACGACATCGCTATGGTACTGGACTGAAAGTGGTTCAGATCCTCTGTCGGGCTCAAATGAAGTAAGCAAGTCGATGTCTTTTCCTCAACCTTTTTGTGGGGGGGATGAAATGAAGCTACCTAAACACACCTCAGCGTGTCCTTGAGTAGTGTTTTGACTGCTGGACATTTTTGTTTAATTCTCCCTCTGTGGCAGTCAAAATATTACAACTGCAGCCTCGCATTTTCCAATCGTTGAGGCAACCCTGCAGCCGAGCATATTTATGCCGAGCACAACTCGATTCAGGAAAACGGATAACTCGAGATGAGGCTGTGCAAATGTGGCGTCACACTGCGATAATGTAGGAACATTTCACTAATTTCCCATGCAAATGTTCCCCATCTTCTTATCACTCTTAGGCAAAGTACAGCCTGATACATTTCACACATCAGCACATCGCCAGTCCCCGAGGGAGAGTCGGCCCCTCTTGCCGTATTGACCTGTTTGTGTGAGAACATCTGTGGTTGTAGGATTAAGCGCCTACTAATTGGGATCTCTAATTTCAGAAAGTTTGAGTTTTTAAACAGGCTTTCTTAAAAAGGTTTTTTTTTTTGTTTCAGTGCTTCACATGTTCAGTTGAAGGCATGCGTCTGCCTAAAATGTGCATAGAGAGGTAAAATGTAATGCGAGAGGGAAAACTGTGGAGCACTTTAGCTGAGTGCAGTGAGTGACCTGTCACCCATGATGGCCTTTGCCACCTTCTTGCGAGGTTCGTCAGCCCCTGCCAGGCAGCTGGTCTTGCACGGTCTGTCACTTTGAATCTGTGTAATCACCTCAAATCAAGCATAGTACAAGAGGAGCGGTGGAGAAGTAAATAAAGGAACAGCCTAGTCCAGGAAGCATGCTCTTTTCGTGCATAAAAACCCCACGTTTTAAAGGAAATGCATTTTGATGTTGCATGAGCATGCCTGGATGTCCTTTGAACCAGAAAAATGAGGCAGTTGTATCCCAGAGCTAATCATCCCCCCTTCCTAAGTTTAACACTTATCTTGTTATTCTTTCTTCCTTTAATCCATTTATTACCCTCCAACAGCACCACACCTAGAGTCTGATAAGATTGTTTTTTATACTTTGTCTTCCATCAAACGATTGCTGCAGATTAGACGTGAGGCTTTCTGCCCTGCACGTCACTGTTGCATATATGTCGGTTGATGCTCTGTTGTGACTTATGTGGGTCATAGATGCCCTACGGTATGGCGTGCCCAGTCCTGAAACCGAGGTGTGCTAATGTCAGGTTGCATTCAGCAGGGTACAGTGATTAATCTGGGGTATATTCTTCTCATTGCATATAGACTCTAGAGTAGTGAAGCGTTGAACTGCTAGATGATAGATAAATGAAGCAGTCTTGGGTGTTATTTTGGATATCTCATGTGGGAAAATAAGATATCCGACTGTTGTTTATTATTAATTGATTATATGACACATGTTACTCCAAAAGATTTTGTTTCTCATATTATATTTTAAAATACACAGATTAGAGGTCGCTGCTCATGTGGATGCTTATGTTTTTTTCCTGTAAAGCCCTGTGCCACTAGGCTATTGTGTATTAATCAATACTTGCAAATTTGATATAGAAAATCTTACCATGTTTTAATAGCTTAATCTTTGGACTTTGACTGGGCCATTCTAAATGAATGAATGAATGACCTAAATACCAGGTGTCAGACTCCAGTCCTGTAGCTCATAGATGTATCTCTGGTTCAACACACTTGAATTGAACAAAAAAATAAAATTAAAGGCACCAGTTTGAAGTAATGCTAGTGTCTGCATGCAATCTGATTACAACCATGTCACTATTGGTTAACTTGACAGTCAAATGTCAAAGTGAGGTTTTAGAATTTTCTTTCAGATGTTTGATCTTCTATGACTTGTGTTATGTTGAAACAATATATTTGTTGTAGCACATGCACTGTAAACATCAAGTTGTTCAGTTCATGTGAGCTGTTTTTAATTATTAATCATGTAAAATAAATCTAGAATTACCATAGCAACAGTAACATTTTCTTTTTTTTACAATTCTGAGCTGAGAATGTACTGTTTATGATTAATAAGATGTTTATGCTTCACAAGATATTCAAAGGAGGAAGTTTGGTCTTGAAGAATCTATGACATCCATATTGTGTTTAAAAATATTTTAATCAGAGTAAGTAAAAATTTTAGTTAGTACAAAAACAGTATTAGATGTTTTTGAGCCCATTTAAAGGAAAGCAAACTTTTAGGGTTTCCGTAGCTTTAAAACATAGTCTAATTTAATGATCTCAAATGCAATCTTATACATCCACAATGTCTTAAATTACGTTTAGTGACATCTTAAATTTGCATCATTCATTATTTAAATCTTCAACTTTCATTTTATTTGTTTTTATTTACTTGTGATGTCTTGTTCTATTTGTTCTATTCCCTGCTAAAATACTTGGGTCTTTGTTTACCTTGTGATAAAACTACAAGGCCCATATTAAGGTTTTCCTGCAAACTCTTGAACATAATTCTGCTTCACATCTTGAGCTTTTGGTACTTTGTTTAAGAGATTCACAACATTCTTCTTGTGTTTTCAAATTCTGCATTATTGTTATTATTTAAATTGCTTAATAAGTGGTAATTAGTGTTGCAACAGGCAAGAATGCATGTCAGATATTTAAGCATAACAAATAGAACATACCCTCATCTCTGCTTGATTGGACTTTAAATCAAAAACTAGAACTAAGTGTCAACTACACTACAATTATGTGAAACCACTCATCCAAGCTTTTACATCATCTCCTTATCATTAACCACATTAAATAAATAACATGAATCTAATATGTTTTAAGTTGTAGAATCCTAATTCTATTTATTTACATCAGTAGACTTTTAATCACTCACATAAATCCAAATAGGTATTGAGTAGCTTAGTTTTCATTGGTCCTCTGTGTGCATGTACATGCGTGTGTGTCTGTGTAGGTGCGTGTGTGCTTGTGTGTGTGTGTGTATGTGTGTGTGGTTTGTATATTAAGCAGCAGGGGTGAACACACGTTATTGGATCCCGGTGTGGAAGGGAAACCGTCACTTCCTCTGCCTGGGGGGAAAGGAAGGAAACTATCTTTAGTTTCCTACACACAAACACACACTGTACTCCTGCTTCTTCATTGTGTAAGTCTGTTATTAGATTGACTTCTGCGCACAAGCACACCCACCTTGCAGGCCCTGACTATTTTTACTTTCACTCCTTATCCATTCCCCATAGATTATGGGATAACTAACCTTAATGACTAACATCTTCGGCTCTCAAAAAATTTCCAGCATAGGTGCGTCTGTAGTTCATGCATTTTGGACATGGCAAATGCCTGTTTTAATTTCCTGGCCCCTTTCGCAGGGTCATCCTGCTGTTCTCCTGCCCTCCCCTGTGCACAGGATGCTCACTTGGGATTCCCACCTATACCGCTGTTTCCTACAGGGTGCGTTCCCACGGTCCGACTGTTAAAAGTGTATCCTCTAACATCCCACACATACATGTCAGATAGTTGTAAGCTGCAAATGTAGCCATGTCTGAATGTGTGGTCACATGCAGAGGTATTTGAAGAGGCGTTGGGGGGGGTGTGTCTGACTTTTGTGCATCACCATGTGTGGGAGTGAGCATGCTCCAACAAAAGCCTAAAAATAGTAGGGGTATGCCCATGTGACATACGGCAGCTAAAAGCTTGTGAATAATTTGCTTAACGCAACACATTCTCTCTTCCTTAGATCAGCCATGCAAATATTCTCCTGCTGGTAACCCCTGCCAGCCAGAAAGTTGGAAGGGGGGAAGACCAGTCTGTTCCATTAACCCTGTTTTGTGACATTTTGTATACAACTTGTTATGCAATGAAGGGATTAAAAGCTTTCAAAAAATTGTTTTCATGTGAAGAAAGCTTCTTCTAAATGTTATATATTGTGTTTTTTTGAGCAATTGCAGTTTTTTTGCCCCTTCATTTCTTTCATTCTTTTTGCAGCCGTCTTCCACTGAACATTTTGTACTAGTCGTGAATCAATCAATTTAGAGTAAAATTCTATCGTTTGATAGTTGTCAGCTGGAAAAAAGTAGCATTATTTGATTCCAACAAATGACATAAAGATGCTGGAGGTCAATTTAAGGTTTTCTTACCTAATCACTGGTCATGATCTATTATATCTCATAAATGTCAACTGGCCCAAAACTGGGTCACAACCACAGTTATTCTAAATAGGATGGTTTAAAAGATCTTTGTAAATGAATACTTAATAACATCAAAAAACTTTAATAATTTCAAACACTCAAGAAAAAAAAGTTACACAAGGTTATGGGTACCACAAAAGAAAGTAAAAATTAGGGAATACAGATTGGATAAGAGGGGAATGAACCCTATAAATACCAGTAATCATTCTGTTGATTAAAGAAAAGTTCATTATTGTTCATCAATCATCTTTTTTCTAAAACAAAAACTTGACAAAACTGGGATTTAGTCTAAGGGTTTTTTTTTTCTAGTAATAAAAGTAAATATGTGTTTCTGTGTAGTGTAAAACAGTGTTTTCCATTAGTGAAAATTGCTTACCTTTGAATAAAGAAAATTTTCCTGATAAGATGAATCCTTAAATAAATATTAGTTTAATAATATATTATTCAACAACTTTTACATAAAATACACTACTACTACAGTTAAATTAAAAATTATTGTTAAAAATTAACAGTGGGAAAACAGTTTTTATAGACAACTCCCCAAACCTTTTTTAAAATCTTAGTTTTTTTAAACTTTAGTTTGCTGATTTAATCAAAACATTTTCTAGTAGAACTTAAATTGGAACTTTGCTTTACTTATATTATTCAGCTGTTTGTTTTTATTTTCTTGTTTTCACATTTATGGTCTTAAATTTGAAAATAGGATGCTTATAAAAAAATCACCAGCCAACACCTCTGCCTTTTTGTACACATTATGATAGCAACACACACATCCAGTCATTTTACAGCTTTTACCTGGAGTAGGTGGTGATAATAAAGTCTCCTCAAAGAGCGATAAAAACCTGCAGTTTCCTTCTCTGCCTTCACACCCCCCTTGATTTAGAAGTGCAAGTAAATGAATTTGGAGAGCAACAGTAGAAATCAAGGGAATTAGGACTCAAGCAAGTCTTGATTTTACTGAAGATATTGAAGGGAAATAGTTAATAATGGGGCACTGGATTTTTTTTTCTTTTTGTGCCACATTAGAATTAGATTATGTCTCATTAGCAATTAACTTCAATGTATTATTGCTGGCTTTCAGTTGCTGGAAAAGAGTTCAGTCTTGATGCCAAGACATGGGACTTTACCCCATAGAGCTGTGTTTTATGGTGTTTTTATTGTTGATAATATTGCTACATCAACTAATTTGTTGCTACGTTGTCCACTAATGGAAGATTGCAGGGTTATGTGATGTAAACATTTGCAAAAATATGACATTTTGTACGTTGTTACTTCATAAATTGCAGCTTGTCCATGAGATACTTAATATTTTTCATTTATTTTTTTTGTAACTCAAGTTATTCCATATGCCCTCAAAATGTTCTAGTCAATCAAAAAAATAGCTGACACTTGCAGATAAGTATGTATGTTTAGCTTTTATATCACATGCTCAGCATTTTGTCAAGTATCGTCTTCAAAATTAGTGATGCTGCTGTGAAAGAAAGATTAATATCTACAACAACAACAACAAATAGATCAGTTCTTCCTTGCTGAATGTTCTGGAAAAAAAAGTCGGGTGATCCAAAAGGTTCAGGTTTGATCAGCTTGTGTTGGCCTACCACCGTATAGAAATACCTTACTGCACTACAGTAGCCCTCAGTTGGCATGTGAAAGACCTGAATTATTTACAGCAACAAGACTATGTGCAAGTTCACACTTGCTCACCCTAGTGACTCTGTGTTTAGTGTCAATGGAAACGTGTGCCAGCGATGAGCGAGTCTACTGTAAAAAGGTATAAAATTATTTTCTATGAACCTCTATGGACATTATCTTGGAGTTAAACTTCATCAACCTTGAGATATATTAGTTGACTGAATAAAAAATAAACAAAACAATGTGGTTAGAGATACAGCAAGCACAAAACACAGTCTATAGATGGAATGGTGAAATTGAAAGCCAGGCAAGGGAGGCAGATCTAGGAGGGAAAAACTGATGCAGGGGAGGAGGGAGGACAGTGCGTGCCAGCCTGGGGAAGTTTATGTGGAGGTGGAGGTAGACAGAAAGCAGTTGGGTGTGTAGACAGGGTGATAACACAGCCTCAGCTGACAGAACGCCTGATAAGCAGTCTGAAAGTCAGGTTTGGCAGGGTTGCGGTGCCAGGACTTAACTGGGTAAAAAAATAAAATAAAAAGGCAGACAAATGGATGAAACTGAGGGAGCTCAGAATTTCCAAGAGCCTAATTAAGGAGACACACAGCTGTTATCTGTGTCAATAATAATGTAAGATGTGCCTCACTGAATGTAAATCAGCACTGTTATATTCTGTCTGCAAAAGTAGGCCATCCAAGCCTAACATGTTGAATGTGATGGATCGTTTGCTGTTCCACCGGTTTGCTCTGTTGTGTGGTAATAAAGCTTTTTGTCACCATTGGCTCTGTATAGATGATATTTGAGATACACAAAAGATAGGTGATACTTTTTCAAAATGTCACTGAAGTCTGTTTTCTTACAGTTTGGCTACTTATTAGCCAAACTTATTAACAAACTACTTATTAGCCAAACTTAGTCAGAAAACATCTGAGAGTAACAGGTTAGCCTTCTACTATTGACAGCTAATGCTCAAATGACAGATAGCAGATGTCCGGACCCACACATATGATTCCATGCACTGGTTGTTTGTATGAATAAAAGTCACATATACAGTCATTTTCACTACTTTTACAATTTTAACTACTTGGAAAAAAAAAGATCATGAATTGAAAACTGCAAGTTTTCTTCTGAGAACTTAGCCAAAAGCTGAAAAAGAGTAACTAAGTTATATTTGGAATGCTAAACTTGGACATTAGAGCATCATATTAACCCAAGAGTGGTGATACCAAAGTCTCCAGCTTGAGCTCATAAAGTGAGGACTTAGCATGGTCACTAGTAAGGTGGAGAAAACCAGAATAAATTTTGTTTGAGAGGATTAACCAGCTTCCCTTATAGGAGCATATATTTGGTAAAAAAAGTCTCTTGGTTTTTTTCATATCAAGAATATTGTCCATCATATATTCAATAAAATATATATTCAATGTAAAATTACTTATTTGATTTGGAAAAACAACAGAAAAGCCAATAACAAGTTTAATTATGTCTTATACTGTCAATAGCCATAGGTTTTTCTTTTAAATACACTTTTAAATGCACTACCATGCCTATTTACCTATTGCCAATGTATTTTGTATTAAACCTTTTTTTTTTCTTTTTTTTTACAGGTAAGCCCCAAAGTATTGAGAGTTCCGAGAGGGTCCAGCTCTCAGGGACCTACAACGTCCGGAAAGGGAAGCTCCAGCTGCCGGTCAACCGCTGGACGAGACGGCAGGTTATTCTATGCGGCACCTGCCTCATCGTCTCCTCTGTCAAGGAGAGCCAGATCGGGAAGATGCACATCCTGCCACTCATCGGCGGGAAGGTATGTAAAGGAAACACACGACACACATTTTCCTACTCATCCATTTTGTTTCAGTGTTTTATGGTTTATGCTTCGAATCGTAAAACGATGATATCGTGCCACCAGTGAATTGACCTGACGACCAGTGTGTGACCTTAAGTAACTGTTTGTTCTTTGGTTTAGCTGACATTTATATTGTTCGTGTTTTTATTAAATTAAGATCAGAACCACTGGTTCTGTCTGAATGTTTTCAGTTTTATTAGACTGCATCGCTCCTTTCTAATCTGAAGCCGTGACACACTTTAATCTTGTGTGCAATAGCGCTCAAGAAATTCACCTTTGTCCATTTATAGCCTTGTATGCCTACTTGCCAAATAAGGTCCAAGGGTTTTCAGGAAAATAATTATCTACTTTTATGCCTGACACAAAGAACACTCCATACCTCCGCCACACCCTGTTTCTAAACATCTCACACACAACACAAGGCCGCATTTGTTTACATTCGGAGTCTGCGTGCTTGTGTTCCATTCAAGCTCCATACTCAATCAGCTATTCATTCACAAAGGCTGTCCTATGATCCAGTGTGACTGCGTTTTCAAAAAAAGATGTTTCACGTACTTTTGTTTTTGCCTCTGTCACACAGGTGTTTGTCAGACGAGTGCGTGCTTTGCATATTTTCATAACTGTCCTTCTGATTGAGTTAATCTGCCCTGCAGGTGCTCAGTATTTTACTACTTCAATAGAAGTCATTTCAAATTAGTCATCCCTGTCTTAAGCTTTGTTCCTTGTTTCCTCTCATCTATTTTACAAATCACTCTTATTTGCGTGCGTGTGCGTGTCCGTGTGTGTGTGTGTGTGTGTGTGTGTGTGTGTGTGTGTGTGATCAAAGTGATTCAAAGCCTCTTGTCACTCTTATATTTACCTTGACTACAGGTGGAGGAGGTGAAGAAGCACAATCACTGTTTGGCCTTCAGCTCGGCAGGGCCTCAAAGTCAAACCTACTATGTCAGCTTTGACAGCTTCACAGAGCACCTGCGCTGGCACAGACACGCTGCCAAGGTACGGAGTGTGTGAGGGAGTTGGAAGGGGGAAAAAAACGAACAAAAGCATATGTTTCTTCTGCTCTACAAAAGTGTCAGGTCCGTTTTGTATTTGTTCAACTGACATGAACCGTAATCCCACTGTGGAATGGCCAAGTGGGCATAAAATTGCAGACAAGGTTGAAACAAATATTTTTGAACCCATCCACTGAGATTTTTGTGTTTTTGCTGATTAAATAGAGTCCCTCAACTGAGAAAATATAAAGGACACAGCCTTTCAAAAAAAAAAAAGTTACCACCTGGATTTATCAAAGCGAACAAAGTAAAAATATCCCATTAGATTACTGCATGGACAATTATGTTTCAGTTGGCACCAAGTTATATAACCACAACTGATGCAGTGAGTAACTTTTTCTTTCAACAATGCCGGAAGGCCCATGTTGGAATGAAAAAGATGCTTGTTTGTATGTGAGGGATCGAATTATTACCATGCATCATGCAAAGGAAATGTCTAAGGAGATTGCTGAAATTACTAAAGTTCCATTTAGAACTTTCTAATTTAAATGCTTCAGTGGACAAAAAGTTTTGTTTTCGATTGGAAACGACAGTCTTCTCCCACTAGATATTGAAGATCGTTTCTTAATTATTTTAACAAAAATAGAATGTTGAAAATAATTTGTACTTTTCAAAATATTCAATGACAATTTTAGCAACTGGGTTGAGATATAATATTGTTATCTGAGAAGGCCAAGTAGCGAAAGTAACCAAATATTCATACGTATATTAATGAGTCTTTTTCTTTAACTTTAATTAGAAAAGTTCAGATCGCTTAATCAGAATTAAATTCATTTAACAGATTAAAAACATCTTATAGCTGACTACTGGCACTCTCCTATCTGTGGTGGATAAAGCCATTGTCTCTAAGTGCCCTCACACACACTCTGTCTCTTCTCTCTCCCGTCTCGCATTTAAACTCAAGTAGGACATAGCCAGAAAACCTCTTTTCTAAATATTAACAGGGACGTGCATGTCACCGGCACCCAAAGGGACACTCAGAATAGACGCTTGGATAAAGATGGCACGTGCTTCAGCGATGACTACAGAGCTGCAGGCTAACTCCACTCTTAAAGACTCAAGTTGACAAATTGTAGAATTTCCTCCTTAAAATGAGAAAGACATTTATTCTGGCCTTTTAAATGTGGTGCTTTGGTGTCTCTGTTAATTAAGGAAACACAAAACTGCTACTTTACTCTTCAACATTTAGGTAGATCAAACAGTTTTAAAGTTCTCAATGTTAGGTCAAAACCTTTTTTTTCTGATGCTTGACCCCTGTGATGGTGATATACATGACTACAATTCTCATGTGATGGAGATAATACTGTTCAACTGCGTCTTTATTTATCCCACTCATTTTTTACACTTTTCTTCTCCCTACTTCCTTTTAGATGGTGTCCCAGAGAATCAACTCAGTTGATTTGTCCTGCTGCAGTCTGGAGCTTCTCCCCCCCAACCTCTTTTATAGCCACGACCTGACCCACCTCAACCTAAAACACAACTTCCTGCCTGCAGACTATCGCCTTCAGCAACTGCAAAGGTATGATACTGTGACTTACTTACAGGAAAAATAAGACTAGATGTCACGGGGGTGATTTCTGGAAATGTATACTTTTGCACTATCATTGATGTACTTATGCCACTTGAACTTTTCCACATTTTGTGGAAAAATTGCTATTCCTTTAAGGTCTTAGAGGTTAGAGAACATTAGTGAGCGGACAGCACCATAATTACAAAAAAAACACAGCAGACGGGTCAGCAATAAATTTGTGGAGAGGTTTAAACTAGGGTAAGATTGTAAAGCGATACTCACTCCTAAGAATGTTCAGTACATCTCCTGAAATTGGAAAGTGTGTGGCACACCTGCAGATCTATGTGATAGGGTAAGGTGTCCGCCTGGAGTAACAGGCTGACCAAGGAGAGCGTAAATCAGAGGAGCAGCCAAGAGGCCCACAGGAGTGCCAGAACAGCTGCAGAGAGCCACAGCAAGATTTCTCTCTGGATGTAAAAGGTCATTGAGACATGCCTCCAAACATTTGCAGCTGTAATTTCAGTGAAAAGGTGATTTTACAAAGGATTGACGCAACATTTTTTTCAGGCATTTATTTTTTGTAAAACACAGTTTGAAAACCTTGTTTTTCTGTCTTTCCATTTTACAATTATGCACATCATCCATCATCACGGAAAATACACTTTGTGTTTGCAACATGACAAAGTACAAAAAAAAACAAACTGATGGGAAAGTCTTGAATAGGTCAAATTGGTTTTTGAATTGAATGTTGCGGCTCAGATGATGAACTTTGTGGCAAGGTGAGGTTTAGGAAAGCGGAGCATAAACCGTGTGCTAAAGGAAATGTGTGATATGAAAAGATGAGAGACGAGACACTGACGGCGAGGCTTCAATGAAAACAGCAAGACGTGGCTGTCTGATTTGGAGAGATTTGGGTTTTAGCCGCGTACTTGCAAGTCATCAACCTGACCAGACTAAGACAAGAGCCATTGGCAGAAGAGGACCAATGAAGCCAGCCAGGGTTGTTGGAGTGTAGGCCAAAAGAGCCCAGAAGGATAGAAGCAACTGCAGGGAAGCTTTTAATGTGCCTTGCCTGTCTTACTCTTTCTCTCTGTGGGCACCATCTGCTGTGTGCTTATCATGGTCCCAGATTAAAGACCACAGGCAAGACACTGGATGCTACATGTGTGGCTATGTGTGTGTGTAACCATATATAATATATAATATACTGCTTCACTTTTATGCTTGTCACTGTAACTCCTTGCTGCATGTGTGTGTGCAAAGCGGAGAGTGTGTTAGCAGAGAAGTCGCTTGCCTGTAAATTTGGCTGCAGGCTGTAGATTTGGGGTCAGTGCATGCAAAGTCATGATGCAGTATGACATTTTTATGTTTTTTTTTTGTTGTGTTTTTAAAATTTTATTTTATTTTTAGCTGCCCTAGAGAACTCTGTGTTTGTGTGGCAGTGTGTGTTTAATCCGACATGCTTTTTTGCGTTCCTGACAAATGGGGTCAAATTGTTACGAGTCCCTGTCATGGTAATATTAGTTTGACTCATCTTTATTTCCCTTTTAATCTCCAGGGTAATAATGACTGATGTTGAAAGGAGGATGAAATGGGAGGGAAAACCGGTTTTTAACTCAGAATACGGGATGCACAGCTCCCCTGCTGGTCAAGGGAGATAGCATCTATTTTGCTTTGCCAAATCTAAGTAGGCTCATCCGCATTTGACCCAGCATGACAGAAAATGAGGTCAGTAATGAGAAAGAGATGAATAGTTTAGCTGAAAATAGAGGGATTTTGACACAAACATGCAGCAGAGTTACTTGAGTTCCCACATTTCCCTTGAGAGGCCTGTATCAAGCAGGCGAGGTTGAGAAGTGTACTACGTTGTGTACTGCCTCTACATTTTGATGTGGACTGTTATTATCATTTATACATGACTCAAAAATCCAATCTTTTTTTGTTTGTTTTGTTAATGCACCAAAGTAGATTCCACTAGAACAGAAAGAGTCAAAATTAGCCAATTTCAGGTGTTTAACAAAATCAGAGGAAATAGAGATTTTAAGAAGCTATTAAAATAAAAACAATTTTTTATATGTTCGTGGTTCATTCAGGCTCCAAGAGAGTAAGACCTTGTGCAGATAACCGGAAGGCTAAATAGAGTACAGCAACGTTGCTCTGTTTATCCTTTCGCTGTCATTATGTTAACAAAAAAGATTTAGAAATCTGTGAAAGATCCTGGGGGTATAGGCTATAGGTGTATTAATACCATCTACACGATTCACTAACAGTGAGGTGCTAAACCCCCAATATAGTTCTTAATCATTACACTTTGTTTAAGACAGTTTAAAACTTTTTTTTGTACACTGATTCCTCTTTTACATAGTGGTGTGATATCTTTTCTGCTTCTAATACAAATAGTTGAGGCAGAAATTCTAGACAAATATTTTCAAATGCTCTTATGTTATCGCTATTGGATGGTATCTGTAATAGGATTTTAAATCTTGGCAGAAAACAAAAATTGAATTTTTTGCTTTTATACTCTACCTCTAAACCTTTGTAACAAAAAAATTAAATTGATTCTTGGTTCACCTAAAAAAAATGTTAATTCTCTCTTCACCTTATATTTTCTCTTCATCAGAGAATTTCTGGCTTTTCAACTGCTAAATGCTCCACAGTGTTCACCAGCTAGATGCCCACTTTGTCTTTTGGCCATTTTAGAGCTTGGCACACCGTACCAGGGGTTTATCAGAGATTGGCTCAAAACACAGCAGCTGCTCAAAAAGCTATAAATGGACTTGGTGGCTGGACCTTTGAAACAATGAGCTAACTGACAGTTTTTTTTATGGCATTTATAGGCATTTTTTTTTTTACTTCAAGCCAGCTTATTAATGTAATAGTACTCTAGTTCTCTCTCCCTTTTGGTCTAATTTGGCCTCCAATATGACACATCTGTATTTATTACTTGCCAAATAATTTCAAATTCCATTCTTTTTCAATTTTGGCAGGAAATGTTGATTTGTTTTATTAAAATTGTTTAAAACAGCACTTCAAGTAATTAAGTGAGTTTTTTGTGATAGATCTAAGAAGCATCAGGTTCTTTTTGGTATTTTTCCAAGTGGACTGTCATGAACATTTTAGTCAAGCATTTCCTCTACTTGTAGGGGCAATTAGCCATCTGTCACATCTGAAACATCTGACAATGTCTCAATGTTTTCTGAGTGTAAAACTCTCCTGTGTGTGCAAGTCAGTTAGGGAGAGAGAGTCCTATGATTGGCTGTTCCCTGTTGGGAATTTGTGCACAAAAAAGGAGACAACCATTATGACCCAGAAGCAAATACTAAATCAACACATTACCTTCTCATTTTCATATCTCTAACTTTTTGAAACATGTTTTTGATTGTGACACATGTTGGGGCAAAACGAGCAAACTGATATAATCATTACAGAACAGCACAAATAAATTACATGTTTTTGAATGACAGTTCTACTGCTTTCTTCACAGGAGAGTTAAATGTATTTACAAAGACGTAGATCTTACATTTGAGCTCGTATTTGGATGAAGTTTTTGCTTTGCGATCAGTTGTTGGATTCTTGGTCGGCTTGTCTCTTTTAAAGAACTTAAGCATATTCGGTCTCCATAATCCAGTGATGTTGTTGTAGCATTATCTATTCTGGAAGTAGGATATTCAGAACTAAATAGCAAACTTAATTGCTTTGCATGTTTTTGTAACAGAAATATGCCAAATGGTTTTGTCAAAAATCTTGTGATAGTCAGAAGATTTTTTTTTCTCTTTAATTTTTTGTTAGTATTAAATGTGGACTACGGAGGGTAAAATGCGATGTAATTTTTGCCTATTCTAAGACAAAATAAATGATTCTAAGACAAAATAAATGTTGAAAATTTGAAGTGTTTTGATGTTTCATCATGGGAGAGTTTGCTGTTTTAGGTCATTATGGTTAGACGAGCATTTCCTCTGGTTGCTTTAATGTAGTAGAAATGCACCAGTTGGGTTTTTTGGCTGATTTCCAATCTCTGTTAATGTAAAGCTCCGACCTGCTGACCTCAGTTGTAGCTGATTCAAGTTTTTCTTTAAGAAGTATCCGTCTACAGACCTTTACAAACTCAGCAGCAACAGAGTAATTTGTTCTCTCTCCCAGGGCTGAGGAACAAAATTACATTTGGAGTCCGGGTTGGGGAGTTCTTGCAGCTTGTTTTTAACACTTCAACCATACAGAACTTTTTTCTGTGTGGTGTCTGGAAATTATTATGTAGAGATGCTGCAGAATAAAGGTCTATGAGGACTTTGTAAGATTTGTGCACTTACATGTTTTAGCAATATGAAATACATGACCAGAACTTTGTTCTTGTTCTTGCTACCACAAAAGAACAAATTGCTCTCCTCTTGTAGAGTATATGTGTACGATTATTGAGAGCACAAGAGCAAGTGTTTTATTGTTACAGACAAAAGAATTAAATAAAATTAAGCATATATGCTAACCAGTACTTTAAAACTGCAGCTAAAATAAACCAAAATGATGCTATCACGCTGGATCACATAATCAGTTCTTTGTTAGCACTGCAATGAAGGTGAATAAGTAAGAACATTCAAGATATTTTTTTTTTCCTGCTCAGCCAAGATGAATTTTTTAAATCTGGAGCAGAGGCGACATTATGCTGTTTCTCAGAGAGCAGTCTCTGTAACACAGTTTTACTATTTTTCAGTAATAAGACAACGTGACTACCGAAATCAGGTTTTAAACTATCTTTTTAGTATCTTATGTGAATGATTAGTAATAGTAACGTTTGTAACTGTTGCTGATCAAGCTGAAAATTGTCTGATTCCTGGTCACCTGATGAAAAAAAAAGAATAGATCTGGTTTCGCATGTCGGAATGACCTAACATGATATAATGGAGGAGACGCAGAGGGACTGAGGCGAAGGCATAAGTCTTTTACTCAGTCATTTGCAGAGACTGATTTAGTGATCAAGAGGCGTTTTCTAACATAACCTCCACCAGTTTCAAGCAGGAGCCTCCCTCAGCTAAAATTACTTGGCCACCCTAATCAATAGCTCCGACATCCTTATCATTGTCTTGATATATTGTGTGAATGTGTGTTTAGCTTGAGTTAGGGAAAAAACACAATCGAATGGTCGTTGCAGCAGCTGCTGCGGGGGGAAAAAAGTTGTTTGTGTAATAAATAAAGAAAAACTCATTCTGCAAAGTTCACTTTAGTTTTGGTCTCCTTTCTTCCTAAGGGCTTGGCTCCTATAAGGGTTATTAATATGTCATGAGGGGACACACTAAATGCCACTGGCCTCTGATGTTTAAATAAATAACACACACTCATGCTTCATTTGTTGACTCAACAAATCAACGTGAATCTTTAAAACTACTCTGTCTTTGGGGGTGTTGAAATTCATTGTTTTTTTTTATTTATCTAAATATATGCAAGCTAGACTTTGCTTCAGTCCCCATGAATGTATTTATGAATGCACTATATTTTTGTTGCAATATTAATCCTCACAACGTATAAGCAAGCATTTCAATTTACCCTCTCCATCTCCGTCCTCTTCTTCTCCAGGTTCTCTCGTCTCCGCAGCCTCAACCTCTCCAACAACCACCTTGGTCAGTTCCCCTTGGCCATTTGTGACATCCCCACCCTGACAGAGGTCAACCTCAGCTGTAACTACATGGACTCTGTCCCCAGCTCTGTGGGGGCCATGAGCAAGTAAGCAAAAGAAGCAATTTACACAAAAGCAATGGAAAGAAAATAATGGAAACAATTGTGCCCCACATTTCTGTTTGTCTCTGTATCAAATGTTTGCATAGCCAAATGTGTGGATTTTAAAAGGGTGAAGGATGACCTTACTCATGCAGCACCTTTGGTCTATTTACTTATTTTTGTATTGTGTTGTTTGTAATGATCTCAGCTTAACAATGACCAGATCAGTGGGTAATAAGCTTGCTTTGTCTGTCAACCTTGAGGAGAAATCTTTTTTAATCAGCCATGAGTTGGATTTGGACACATTTGCTGACAGATTTTATGAATCTCCTTAAGCTGCTAAATATTCATTTTTCTACACAATTATGACAAACACTACCTGTGGAAACATTACCAGCATGTAGCTGTAATTGTCAGCCACTTGCTGATAACTACAGACAGTATGAAATGTCTTGCGCAAGGAATCACTGCCCTGAATCAATCAACGTTGGTGTCTTTTGTTGGCATTTGTGAAAGATCATCACAAACAATATGTGATTAAACAGTAAAAGGAAAAACATAGATGGTTTTCAAAATTTCTCCCAAATAAAATGAAGAGAAATATAGTGTGCATTTGTTTTTCATCTTAATTCCAATAGAACTTCTGAATATTCTCAGAAATCATCCTATTTCTCGTACTTTTATTTAAGACACCATCCTAACTATGAAAGTTGGTGTGGTGATGCTATTTTTTGAGGACACTAACTACAGGACATTCCAGGAAGAAAATCCATCAGAGGCAGCATAAAACCTGAAACTGAGTGAAGGTCCGCCTGGAAGTAGGACAACTGCCCTAAACAGATCAGGAGCTGAAATGGTTAAGAACATGATGCTTCCTTACATTAGACTTGCCAAGTCAAATTCCAGACCTGCATGCACCTCAGAATCGGTGGCAACATTTGAAAATTGATACTTCATTCAGTCTAACTGGGAATATACTGTTTTTACCAGGATTGGTAAAGGTTTATCTCCAAATATGCAAAGCTTGTAGAGCCACATCCTAAAAGATTTGCAGCTGCGCTTTGACTCAGGAAGGCTTAAAACAAATACATGTCGTACTCGGTGGATTTCTAGTTGAAAACTGTGCATCGTTTCTCTTTAAGCTCTCAATTTTAGTCAACTCGGTGTTCTTGGTCACATAAAACCCCTTTAATCTAACCTTAAGTTTGTGGTCGTAAAAACACAAAACGTGAACGAGTTCTGGGATTACATTTCAGAACACTCTTTCATATTCAGACCTCAGTTGAAGCCAAACATGCTGGTATGCAGGGTATGAACCTTTGAAGATGAGAAGGTAATCTGCAGGACGGATCTGGTATGCCTGTAAATTCCTAAAGTGGCCAGCAGGGTAGCTATTCTGCTGCTGCCATCTACTGGAAATTAAGTAAACTGATTGAGGCGTCCCATGTTACATGCTGCTCTGGTGCTGCTTGATGAAATCCTGAGACAACGTTAGATGTGTCCTTGTCAAAGTCCCTGATCGTTCCTCTTTCAGTTTGCAGACGTTCCTGTTGGACGGAAACAGTTTGAGTGAGCTGCCATGTGAGCTGGGGTCCCTGCAGAGGCTGAGCTACTTAGGCCTTTCCTTCAACCAGTTCAGCCACGTGCCCCAGGTGCTCGAGCGCTTGGCCTCCATGGAGAAGCTTTGCATGGCTGGAAACAACCAGGAAATGCTCACCCTGCAGAATTTCAGACTGCTCCATGTCAAACACATCGATCTAAGGTAAACCGGCGCAGGCGGCTCACTCTGTAGCTTTTATGTTTAGAAGGGATTTTCTGAATGAACTCGGTGAACTCATTGCCCAGAACAATGCATGACTTTGATTTTCCAGTCATTCCTGTCTCCACTGTTATACACATTGACATGCTTTAATCCCACTAATTATGGAAACAAAAACATCAGGCGGATTCCGTCACAGAGCCGGACGGCTAAAGAGCACGAAACGAAGAAATCATTTGCCTACCCATTAAGTTCCCTCTTGTCATCTGGGGAAACGCAGAGCTGGAGTGACTTGCACTATTTCACAGTTAATGCTTCACTAAAAGTTTGTCGAAGAAATTTTGAAACCAGCTGCAGTCATTACTCTTCTTTGGCTTTTTGTAAATCACACTCCTACTGAGCAGAGGGCAACAACATCCCCTTCTACTTGTGCAACAGAAATCCACAACTAATATGTAAACGCAATTCACAGTCTGGCCCAGCTGAAGATGAACCCCTTTCCTCCTCTGTTAGGTTGAATAAGATCTCCGTCATGGTGCCAGACGAGCCGGACCTGCTGAGGCACGTGACCCAGCTGGACCTGCGGGATAACCGGCTGACGGAGCTGGACGCCTCCATCTTCCCCAGGCTGGAGGTCCTCCACTGCGAGAGGAACCACATAACATGTCTGAAGGTCAAAGGTTCCCTGCTCAAAGGCATCTACGCCTCAAACAACGGTGAGCGTGGCTCTGAATTAGTAGGTCGAGCTTTTCCTTTTGGACCACCTCCTCACTTGTTTCTCGGCTGTACTCGAATCCTGTCTCTCTAGGTGTTTTACGGATGGAGGTCTCAGATGTACCTCTCACGTTCACCTGTTCTATTTCTTTCAATTTTTCTCATCAATAAAACTCTCTAATTGTCCCTCTCCATCATTCCCCTTCGCTCATCGTCGCCCTGCAGCTCCCTCTCCCCAGCCCTCTCCTCCATTTTAGATCTTCCTGCTTTTTTATTAGGCCGTCCTTGCTGTAGGTTAATGTGTTTGGATTTCTCCCCACAGAATTACGACAGCTGGATGTAAGTCCTGTGCCCTCCAATCTCACTTACATGGATGTCTCGAGGTGAGTAAAAAAGAAGTATTTGTGTTTTGTAAAAAAAGGAACTGTAATAAAATGGTCAAATAACTGATGAATTCTGAATCTATTGGATTACCGTACACCCACTATATATTCATAACTGCCTGACCCATCCGAAAACAAGTAAGAATAAAAAAAGCTAATCATAAGTAAAAATTAGATCTCTTACGTACCATTTGCTTATGCATGGAAACACACAACCTTATGGCTCATGGTTGCCCAGACCCCAGTAGACAGTTGACGGTGTTCTGTGGTATCTGGCACAGAAATGTTAGCAGCAGATCCTTTAAGTCCTTTGAGGTGGGGCCTCCATGGATTTCACTTGATTGAATTGAGATCCCATTTTGCTTTGTGGCATTTTCCAGCTGAAAGAGCCCACAGCCATCAGAGAATAGCATTTCCACCGCCTTGCTCTCTGAAACAGCATCAACTTCTTTAGCATTTTGAGCTACACTAGCTTGGCTAGCCATTACACTCTGGATGTTGTCTATCTTCCTGAACTCTTTATGTTTGACCTTTTTTTCTGCTTTCAACACATTAACTTTCATGACACACTTTGTATTTGTAAATTATTATTGCCACAGTGAAGAGATGAGAGATGATGAGTGGTCATGCTTTTAAGATCATATAACTGCACGAGAATAAAGATTATTGAAGAAGAATGTAAATGGACATTGTAAAAGAAAAAACTGCTAGCCCTAACCCAGTAGTGAATTGTTTTACTCTTTCACAATGATGGAAACTTTTATTTCAGTGTTTTGACATTGACATTTGACAAAGCTCAACATTGAGACTATGTTTGATTTATAATGTATTTTAAAATTTGACAAAACCAAGTGGCCTTCAGAGAGTCGCATAATGAAGAAGAGTTTCCCCATCTGAGTGTAAGGCAGCAGCACTGCCAGGACTCCATTTACTTAAATCTATAGTGCTACATAATGCAGAAAAAGGACCATTTATTCACTCTAACTTACATTCCATTTAAGTAACACAGTTTGAAAATGGCACATCATTCATCATCATCATCACCCCTTGTTCCCCACCAGGAACCACATGGAGTCCTTGCCAGACTGGCTGTGTGAAGCGAAGAAACTGGAAGTCCTGGACGTGAGCCACAACCTCATCACCGAGCTCCCGGCGAGGTGAGTCTCCCTCTCGCCGCAAACATGCCTGTAAATGTGGAGCATGGCTGCGTTATTCTCTCTGCCCTTTGTCAAGTGATGTATCTATCCCCCTTAGAGCCTCATAAATCACACTGATAGCTGCTAACCTCTAGATGCTTTTTGAACCGGCTGCTTCTCTTTATGTAGCATTTTTAGAAGGTTACTTCAGATGCACCTTTTACTCTTTGCCATGCTTTGCATCAACCTTCCTCTCTTGGTTCCTCTCCTGTCCCCTCACCCCCAGTCCACCTCCATCTCTCTCTACCGCTGGTCTCCGTTTTGTCTGGACATTTATTTTTTTACCCAATAAGTGTCAGGATGATGAATTTCAGTTATAGGGGCCACCAGAGGCGCTGCTACTCTCAAATTTTCTTCCTTCCTCATCCGCACATCCAGCTTTGTCCTTCACTTTCCCTTTTTACTCTCTCTTCAATAACTGCAGTCTACCTCAATTTATCTATATCTGCTTGTCTGGCCGCCCTACAGAATCCCAGCTATCAATCCATCTCAATCATCTATGTGTCTGTTGAAATTGCTTATCCATCACATGTCAGTGCTGACCCAGCTCTCTGGATATTTCTCATGCTGCAGGTTGTTCTGCAGCAACAGTCTAAGGAAGCTGAGTGCAGGACATAACCAGCTGCAGAAGCTGCCTGAAAGAGTGGAGCGCCCTCTGCTGGAGGTTTTGGACGTTCAGCATAATCAACTAGTGGAGCTCCCCTGCAACCTGTTCCTCAAATCCAACAGGTAGCTTTAAGAATTGGCTGAAAGTGACTGTTTGTTTGTTTGTTTTTTTACAATTATGCATCCTTAAGTCAAAGAGGAGCTTGAGGGAACGGGAACTTCAGGTGTACGAGGATCAAAGACGAAACAAACTGAAGAAAACATTACAAAGCGAGATTAAATCTAAAAATAGCCTGAGAGGAAAATGAGTATTTTAACAAAGCTACTCACTCATTGGTGTGTTTTTTTAATAATGTTTAGGGTTTTCCACTGAGGTTTTTGTACAAATGCAAACTTGTAAAAAGCCAACTGAAGGAAAAAAAAAGAAAATTTTTTATGTTTGTTTGTTTGTTTGTTGTTGCCGATTCTTGTTACCAGAGGAACAAGAATCGGCTGATTGGCTGGCATGGGAAAACGCTTGGTTATCAGCTAATACTGATAATCAGTCTAGATTGCATCAATGAGACTGCATCATATTTTAACAACCTGACTAAAAACTATAGTCAATGAATAATCTGGTTATTCTAGCCTCCCTCAGCCCTTTGAGTTTTCATTTTCTCAAAATATTCCTGAACCCCATGTTTTCCCAGTTTAGATATTCATCTCTGTTTTTCTGTCCCTTAAATAACTGAGCACTTCTCATGTGTTTTGGGTTCAGTTTACGATGCGTAAATGCATCAGCCAACAAGCTGGAGCACCTGCCACCCTCCAGTCTGTCAGAGGAAAGCCACAGCATCCTGCAGGAGCTCTACCTGACCAATAACTGGCTGACGGACAAGTGTGTGCCGATGCTCACAGGTCACACACACCTGCGGGTTTTGCACATGGCATACAACCATCTCCAAACCTTCCCAGCCAGGTAAAGAGGTCCTTCACAGTAATCCCCCCCAACCCCCCCCGAAATAATTTAAATATTTATTTTATTGTCCTTTTAACACTTTTTTTATTTTGAAGGAATGTCATCATCAGTCAGTAAAAATGAAATATTTCAGTTTTTTCAAGAAATGTATAGAGGAAATCTGAACATGTATTATAAAGATGATTATAAATGTTCTGGGGGGTTTATTCATAAATTAAACATTTATATTTCCTAAATAAGTTTAGAATACATTTTTGCTTTACCTGCATCTACATCACCATCTAACAGTGTTTACTAACAGTGTTTGCATGTGGCCCTGAAAAGTATAAAATTCAATTTGAGCATTTTCCAAGCCTGGAAACGTATATGTACTTCTGATGAGATATGACATTTGACTGAATGTTTGTGTTTGTAGCACAGTCAGCAACACATGCAAGGAAAAGATCACATTACGACAGTTGACCTCATCTGTTCTTTAAATTAGCTCATGCTTCAGCTCATCTGTTTCCTTCTTTACCCTCCAGTAAAATGGCCAAGTTGGAGGAGCTGGAGGAGGTGGACCTGAGTGGAAACATGCTGAAGACTGTTCCCACCACCATCATGAACTGTAGACGGATGCACACGCTTATTGCCCACTCCAACTCCATCGAGGTCTTCCCTGAGGTCATGCAGCTGATGGAGATGAAGGTAAGCAGCAGCTCGTCTTTTTGAAGTCTCTGTGGTTTTGGCAGCTCTGAAACCTCCATCTGAAACATTCTGGGGGTTTTTCAGTGTGTGGACCTGAGCTGTAATGAGCTGAGTGAGATCACCTCCCAGAGAATCTGCCTCCAAAACTTCAGGAGCTGGACCTCACTGGCAACCCCCGCCTCAACCTGGACCATAAAACCCTCGAGCAGCTCAAGTACGGCAACTTCATCTGAGCACATCTTTTTTATTTTCCACCAGAAGCTTACTTCTGTTTTTCCTTGCAATATATTATTTAGTTTCCCTTTATGTTCATTATTTCTCTGCTGTTTGTTTATCCTGACATATGTATTTATGTGCCTGGAGATAAGGGGATGATTTTGATCTGCTTTGTGTTTTTGTCTTCCAGTAACATTCGCTGTTTCCGTATTGATCCACCACCAACCTTTTCATCGAATGAGGCATCTGGGGGCCCCGCTGTGTGAGTCATGGTTACACAGAGCCTCGGGCGTAAAGAACAAGTGAGCTAAATTCAGTCAAGAGTGAAAAGAACAACCTCCATCGTGTTTGTGCTGCAAAGCCTCGCTAATATAACCCTTCAGAGAATTTGTGTTCTGAAAGATACCTTTAATGAAAGAAATATGGAAGCAGCGCTCTTCTAAAACATGAGCACTTGCTGCAGAATCTCTTTGTTGGGGAAAAGTAGAACTACAAAGCAATGTACAAATCAAATATATTCCTTTGATTGCAGAAAGGGTTTACAGTAGCCTGGAAATGTCTGGAAATTGGTTTCAGTGTTTTCCATGTTTGGAGAATTATAGAAAAACTTTATTCCCCAATCAGAACTGTCTGAATGTTCTCCATGCTTTTCTCCTTCCTCCTTGTGTTCTTCCTTTTGTTTTAGTTCCCATCCCTCTGTCCTGTCTTTATTCTGTCCTCCTTGTCTTAATTTCCTTTCTTGCCATTCTTCCTTCCCCCCTTTTATCTCATGATTTCTTTCTCTCTCTTCCTTTCTTCTTTCTTTGCTTCTTTGTTCTTTTCTTTGTTTCAATGTTGCTTTCTTGCTTCTATTATTTCCGCTTCTTGTATTTTTGAGTTTTCATATTTAAAATCTGCCCACTCTAGAATATCTGCTGTAAATTCAAAGGGAAGTTTGGCATTTTATATTTCTTGAATTAAGATAATGGACTGAGAACTTGGAAGATTTAAAACACATCTTCGCATGAAAAATGTTTGGGAACCCTAGCAGATATTTAGATATTCATCCAAACTGATCATAACAAGCATTACATATTTCATTTTTTTTTTCTATCAAGCTCTTCTTGTTTCCTCACAGAGTGATTGTTTGTTCCTTTTCAGACTCTGCGTTGCCGCCCTTTCGGTAAACAGTTTCTGTGGGAGTCGGGAAGCTCTGTACGGCGTGTTCGACGGAGACAGGAACGTGGAAGTGCCCTACCTGCTGCAGTGCACCATGAACGACGTCCTGGCCGAGGAAATACACAAGACAAAAAGCGAAGAGGATTACATGACCAACACCTTCCTCGTCATGCAAAGGTACGTGACTAGCAATGAAACTCCATGTTCTCTAAATAACTGGACGTTATTTTGCAAGCAATTGATTTATTTTTGTCGGAGGAAGAGAATTTTGGTGGTGTTTGTGAATTTTTTGCTGTTATAGGAGAGTGGCAATTGATATTAAAAAAATGTGGTTAAGGGTTGTTTCTGTGTGATATTTGTGATAACACTGCATAACTTAAAGTTGCTTTTTCTTGAAGCAGTCTATTTGGCAATCAGTACTTTGTTTTTCTGTTGGTTTTGTTAGGTTTTTTTTGGGTTTTGGCTACAGTGATGTTGGCTCTATTTCCAAAAAGAGTTTAGCAGATTTTTAAATACTTTTTATCATCAGCTTAATTATCGCAATAAATGCTACGAAATATTATGATGAACTTTTAACCACAGATCACCTGTCCCTACCACCAAGTCTTCAGAGATTATGGATGGAAAATGAATCTGTTGACCAAACCTGTCCCATTCCCAGGGTTTTAATTTCCGGGTTTTGAATGGCATCATAATTATGTTTGTACCAACCGACTCCCTCCTGAATACTTGCAACTTAAAATCTGTTCAAAAAACTGTCGTCCTCTCTCTTTTGTTTTTCCATCCTTTTTCCTCTTGAAGGAAACTGGGAACAGCAGGACAGAAACTCGGCGGCTCTGCGGCTCTGTGTCACATCCGCCACGACCCCACCGACCCCAGTGGCTGCTTTGTCCTCACAGCAGCTAATGTGGGAAAGTGCCAGGCCATCCTGTGCCGAGACGGGAAGCCCATGTCCCTGTCGCTTCTTCACAACGTGGGCCTTGAGGAGGAATACCGTAGGATCAGGCAGCACAGAGCCATCGTGACTGAGGTAGAGGTTCCACTAAAAAAAAAAAAGAAACTGAAGCAAATCTAGTTTCAAATGTTCTCTGTATTGATTTCCATCCTCCTGTCTTGCAGGACAACAAGGTGAACGGGGTGACCGACTCCACGAGGATTATGGGCTACTCCTTCCTTTACCCCTCAGTCATTCCTTGCCCCTACGTCCAGACGGTGACTCTCACCCTCAGGATGAGTTCTTCATCCTGGGCAGCCGCGGGCTGTGGGACGCTGTGTCTCCTATGGAAGCAGTGGAGGCGGTTCGGAATGTCCCGGACGGTCTCGCTGCGGCCAAGAAGCTCTGCACCCTGGCTCAAGGCTACGGCTGTACCGACAGCCTGAGTGCGGTCGTGGTGCAGCTCAGCGTGAGCGAAGACTGCTGCTCCTGCTGCTGCTCCGACCCGCCCCAGCCTCCCCCCAGCCCCGGCCTGGGCGCCTACCCATCGTCGTCGTCTTCTGCCATTAAGGACCGACCCTCGGACGGCTCCCTGCCCGTTCCGCCGTCTTCATGCAGCGAAATCAGCAGCGAGATCAGCACCAGCGAGATGAGCAGCGAGGTGGGCTCCACTGCCTCGTCCGACGAGCCCCCGCAGAGCTCCTTTGTGCTGCTGCAGGATCAGCCTCACCACCTCAGCTTCACTTGCACCATCAGGCCCAGCTGCTGTCTCTACAGCAGCAGCAGTCCCACACCACCTCCCAGTCCTGCCAGTATCTCCTCCCAGGTTCCGAGCTGGCTTCCGCTCGGAACTGCTGTGCGCTCCACCCGGCCTGCCTGGCCGGCTCCTTTCAGAGGCAGCTGTCCAGCGCCACCTTCTCCAGCGCCTTGTCCGACAACGGGTTGGACAGCGAGGACGAGGAGCCCATCGCCGGCGTCTTCTCCAACGGGAGCCGAGTGGAAGTGGAGGCAGACGTCCACTGCCTGAAAGCGGAGCTGTCGCAGTTATCGTCGCCCCAAAGCCTCGTACCCGCATCGTCCGGCCAGGAACGCACCTTGCTCAACCTTCCTCCACCGCCTCCACCCCCGTGCACCCCCGAGCCCCTGGAGGACGGCGTCGACCTGAACCTGGCAGAGGCCGAGAACGGCCTGGAGAGAGACGAGTCGTGGCAAGGCGTGGGAGCAGGAGCTGGGGACAGTGGGAAGTTTCCGGGCAAGAGGAGGGTCAACGGTTCGGTGGCGCGTCAAGAGAAGAGTCACAACCTCATCGAGGTGGCGGCCGACGCCCCGTCCAAGAAATCAGGGGGTTACTTCACAGCTCCGGCTCAGCCCGACCCGGACGACCAGTTCATCATCCCGCCTGAGCTGGAGGAAGAGGTGAAGGAGATCATGAAGCAGCATCAGCAGAAACAGCAGAAGCCGGCCGGGACGGATCAGCCCTCTGATTACTACGACACCCCTCTCTAGACGGACACAGATTCATCTCCTCTACAGCAAGCCGTGATTCTTCCCTCATGCCCACGGACGGGTGGGGTTTTGCCCGGCGGCTGTAGAATGCACACGTGACAGTGTTTCACAACAGGCTTCTCTGCCATGCGTCGCCTCTTTGGAGGAACATGTAAGGAAGCATTCTCAAGAGTGAAGCAAGCAAATGAGCCCTTTAATGGTCCTCGACCTCCTCAAATCGCCTGAGAGGACACAAATTCCAGAGTCCGTGCCCTTCTCGCCGACCCGACGTTTTTTTTTTTATTTTGGTTTGTTTGTTTTTGTTTTTCCAGTACATAATCAACACTAGTCTATTTGCAAATAGCATTAGCTTGTCACCGTACTTAATATGGATAACGAGTCCATGGTTTATTTTGTTTTGTAAGAACTTAAATCAGTGTGATCGCAGTGAAGTTGCTAAAAGGAACCTTTTGAAATACAGACTCATCTTTTTATTATCAATCGACTTTTGGTGAATCATACGCCATTAATACCACAGCTAACTGTTTTAGATAGGGCACTTAAAATACTGTATTTCTTCAGTAAATCACAGCTCTTGGCCTGTAAAATGACATAGAGATTTTTTTGTAGAAAATTTCCAATACTAACTCCTAGGAGTTGCATACTCTTTATGGTGACTCAGTCACTTTTTTACTAATCTTCTCTGAGAGAAATGGTGATTCTTTTTCAATGATTGTAAATAAGAAAAATGTTGTATACTGATGCTTTTAAAAGGAACTGTATGTCGGTGAAGGTTTTTAGCTGTGGGGAGGATTTATTGTTTGCTGTTATGGAGGCGAGCCCCCTTTATCTTACGGTGTAAACCCACAAACACAACAGACACACGCACACACACACACACCACCACAACAACACACACACACACACACACACACACACACACAACACACACACACACACACAACACAAGTGTAAATGTGCAGTTGCAGGATGGAAACTAACATTCCGTACAATATTTATACACTAAGTTGCAATGGTTTGCTCCACTTTGTTGAACTGTGATGTCCTGTAGTCATCACTGTATCTACTGAACACTAATAGGTATTTGCATGCACACGCAAACAATCATATACACACACACACATACACACATGAGACATTCACATACATGGATACTCACAGGTAATTAGTCCCACCTCCCTCCTACAGTAACTGTTATCACCGGCATGACTGTGTCTAGTTCAGTAACACCAACAAGTATAGTCACACGGAAAAGAGACACTACAAAATGTTCCTGTCTTTGGTATAATAAATTTTAAATTTGTGAATATAAGCGTTGTTGTCTGAGACTTTATTTTAATTTTTTTGACAAGTTAACAGTTTTATCACAACCTTAATGAAATCCTCATTTAGAATATCTCCGTTTACACATTAAAACTTCCTCCATCGCGTGCATGACTTTACATCAAATGACCAATAGGTGGCAATCTAAGGCAACGCTAGATTTAATCCAGCTCTCCGTCAACAGCTGTAATGTTTTCATTGAAAAGAAAAGTCCAGGTTACTGTTAGGGTCCATCATTGGCATGCACATTTTGCATGTGCATGTTGCTGTTGTTGTTCAGAATCTTTTTTTTGTACTTCTTCTTTATACAGAGGACGCTGACTACTGTGATCACTAACATTGCTCCCAGCACAGACAGGGAGGAGGCCAGTGCTAGAGTGGTTTTATCCTGAGTGGAGCCTTTGTGCTGACAGACATCCCCGTAGTACCACCAGTCGTTGCCCACCACACACCTGCAGAGCAGATGAAAGGGGATAGAAATAAGAAAATCTGACCGTTGTGTTTTCAGTATCCCTACATAGTTTCAAGGTTTCTAAGGGATCTTAAAGAGTCATGAATTGTTTTTAAATGTAAGAATATACATTTTTACATCCTAAAATGTCTTAAGAGCATTCTGATATCATACTGATATGAGCTCATAAATTACATTATCTCATGCTGATGTTTTTTTAAACAATTACTAATTTAAAATAATAATGCCATTCATTAATTCTGTTCCTGGCTAAAATAAACTCAACATGTTGCCTTTTGTTGTGACAAAATTCATTTTGCAGTATAACTTATTTATTCCAGCTTGTAAATTATCAAGTATTCTCTTGAAACTGTTCTTTTTTCCTGTTTTTGTAACCCTTTAAGGAAATTGAAACAATTTTAAACTAATTATTTCTCATAATCCATGTAGGCCTTAAATTCAGAAGGCATTGATAAGTCTTATACACCTGTCAACAAATAAGCAGAGTTTCTGAAGAAAAATAACTAATCTTTGGTATAATTTGGGTATTTTGTTCTATCATTAAGAAAAAAACAGCACTGACTGTGGTTATTTTTTACAGTCAAAACCTGCTCACCTGCAAGAAGGCTTCCCTTGATCCTCAACGCAGATTCCACCATTCTGACACAGCACATTTTCGCAAATACCTGAAGCATTAGTGGTTGTGGATGTGGTAGGTCTTAAGGTTGTGGGAGGCACAGGCTGGGATTGTGTCAGATGGGCCACATCTATAAACAAAGATAAGATAAATGAGCGATTATATCCTTACATTGCTTTTATATGCGCAGGGGAATCTATTTTCAGCACAGTTACAACCCTGATGGTAGCAAATAGGTTCGCAGATCAATCTTATTGTTTTATGACAGGATTGATTATATTTGTTTGATCTCTATAGGTCTACATAATCAAAAGGGCTCCCGCACAGCTTATGACAGAGAAAAATTATGATAGACATGGATAAAATGGGGAATAGTGATGATGGGACAATTTCAGAAAGCAAGCCATTCCCCATCCACAGCCCAAAAGAGCTCTTTGTTGTCAGCTCCAGGAAACTGTGTTGTTCTGACCTAAATTTATTGTATGCATCAGAATGTTGTGGTGTTGAGAGTTAGAGCATTTTCAGAGGAGCTGACGTTGAGTTTATGTAGTAATCTGTTGCCTTCACCTTCCATTGTGAGTAGAAAGATGGCATCTCCTCCCTTGATAAAGTCTCTGCTCTTAGCTCTGAGGTGTGTGAGATACGCTGCAGTACCAAAACCCGGCCCTCGGAAATACTTGGACCCGTCGGTGTCCGTCACCTCAGCGCCAACCTTCCGTGGATCGTCCCAGAAGAAAAGTTCAGAATCTGAAACAATTGCGTGAAGTTTAAACTATAAAGAGCAGCTTAGTGTATGTCACAAGATTTTTCTCTGTGAAAACCTCACCTGGTGCCTTCATGGTCGGGTCAGTGGTGACGCTGCGCTGATTGGACATGCGCTTTTGAATGTGAGGGTGCTGATCCATCAGCATCATGGTCATCTGCTTCCACGGGCAGGGCCATGTTTGTCCGGTGTCCCCCTCCCGCGCCACGAGGTGAGCGTAGGCAGACAACTGCCCAGAGTAGCCCTCTGTACCGCTGGGGTAAAGCTGCATCTGGAAGGTGTAACCCTCCTTGGATGTGAAGGGGGGGCTAAAGATAGAGGTGTTGGTTGGGGTCGTATCCATGACATGGCTGAAGTTTTTCACCCGCCATACAAACTCGGGGCAGGTGGTCTCAGAAAGGTTAATGTCATCCAGTGAGAGTCCTCCTGCTGCCGGCCCCGACGCCCCCTTTGTCCCTTCAAAGACAACTCTGAACTTGTTTTTCACATCTAGACTCACATGGTGCAGCTGCCACAAATCCTGAGGAGATCCTATGTGAAAATGGGGAAGAGGATTGAAATTAGAAATCACTTGAAGGCTTCATTTCTCCAGCAGAACTCTGTGAGCAGCATGGCTTTGACGTAGTCACCAGTTAGTGTTGTTACGAGGCGCAGCGTTCCATTGGGATTAGCTTCATCGTACTCCCTGACGTGGATCTTCAGGGTGTCGCTGGGACCAGCGTTATTGTAGTAGAAAAACTGCAAACACTGGTAGCCTCTTTTTGGATAAACAAGCCTGCTCTCCAGCACGGCTGTGTCTCCAGCGTTGGCCGCACCAGTGCCAAAGTGCATAAAGTATCCTGATCCTAAACAGAACAAGGGTGTAAAATAGAAATGTCACTCGTAATGTATTGTATTTGCACTGTGGATGTGACAGTAGGAGGCTCACTTTAGCATCCCCGGTAAAGCTCTATAAAAACCTTTTAATTTAGTACTGTGAGAAAGACAGAAGAAACACCATGTACTTATTTTAACTATTTTTCAAGATCTGGAAAAATAGTTAAAATATTTTTGTAGGAAATGAATGTGAATTTCATATATTATATATATATATATAATGTGTGTGTGTGTGTGTGTGTGTGTGTGTGTGTGTGTGTGTGTGTGTGTGTGTGTGTGTGTGTGTGTGTGTGTGTGTGTGTGTGTGTGTGTGTGGAAACAGAGTGATGGCTGCCTGCCCAAACCTCAACTTTAAAAAATGAAACCTTATTTATCTTGCACCCAGACACTGTAAGGTAAGCGAGGCGCAAAGTAAATCTCAAAAAGGTCAGAGAGGAAGAAGTGGCCGAACATTTCCATAGCAACCATTGGGTGGCAATTTCTATCCTACGACGTAAACTTTGTGGAAGTAGTTTTGGTACTTTGGAGTCTGTGGTTCACAAGGCAAAATGTGAGAAACTTCAGGTGATATAAATATATTTGCACTGCTTTCCTGGTGGGTTTTTCTGCAAATTTACCACATTGAGGAGAAAATCAATATTGTAACAGTTTTAGGTTTTTCATTATAGTTTGGTTTTATTTTGTTGTGACTTTTTGTTTGTCTGATTCAGTCAATTCGTTTTTAAAATGTGCTTTCCAGTTCTTATCAGTTATTATGAGTTAAATATAAATTAGTTTAGTTTTAATTAATTACAGTAGCAGCATGTAATTAATTTAGCTGCAGAATTAAAAAGTCAAAGTAATGTGTTGTAATGATTCATCGATTGGGTAATGAATACTCAACAGAAGATACCGCTAAAAAAATCTTAAATTATTTTTGGACAACCAACTGACTGCTGTTTTCTTCCAAATTTCCCTGTCGCCATTTTGCAGACTAGCATTAGTAGGGTTGCCACCCGTCCCATAAAATACAGAATCAGAAGCAGAAGCAAATACAGAAGGATTTGGCTGATACATAGTCATGACATGCTTTGATTAAACTAATTTATCTTCGGTGTACCGTAAAATGAACTTTATACCAGGTGAGTCCCTCTCACCTGAGATTGTGAACCTGTACAGGGCTGATTGTGTCCCTTCAAATAATTTTAACAGCTCCTGGAGAAGATTCATAACTTATAAGTTACAGGAACGTGTAGGTTACGGGTTCCTGTAACTCATACGGAACAGGTCTGAAACAAACTGTGTGCTACACTCAAGAGAGAGATTAATTTGATGTATCAAAGAGTGATGTCATCACTGCTGATGTCATTGTTACCATAGGAACTGAACATTCTAATGGTGCATTCACACCAAATACGTTTTGAGGTTTTGAGCGACAGGCGAGTCTGGTTTACATCCAAAGTCAATGTGGAACGTCCAACTAGAGCTAGACGCTCTAAAGGCGCCGCAACAGCCCTCAACGCGCCTCCACATAGACTTTGGATGTAAACCAGACTCGCCTGACGGTCAAAACACATTTGTTGAACGCACCATTAATGTCCAGTGTCATATCAGGTCCATCATATTAGGACCAAAACCTGGTCCTGATATGATGGATTCATTGCTTTGGGTCAGGGGTAACGTTTAGAGATAAAATGTGAATTAAGTTTTAGTTAATGTTAGGGTTAGGCAAAGTCTCAGCAACTAAAATGAAGGGAAATCAATGCAAAGGTCTAATATGGGTCAAAATAGTTTTGACAAACCTGTATAGAATTTTGTTTTCTAAACCATTCTATAAATAATGATGATAACAATGGTAGGTTGTTTTTTGCCAATTGCGTAGCTGCAGTACACTAGTAGTCTAATGTGTTGAATGTGACACATTCAATGCATTAGAAACCAATCAGAACCAAAAGTTTGGCTTATTGTTCTGATTTGTTATTTCTGGACAGCAGCAGAGCCTGATGAATTTTCACAGATTCTGTTTCATACTTTTCTGTCATGGATGGATGAATATTTGCTTATGTTAACAAATATTCATCCATCCATCTATTGTCTAACACACTTATCCTTGCACACACACGTTCATACCTTGGGTCAATTTAGAGAGATCAATTATCAATTTTTGAGAGATTTTACATGCTTAAAGGAAGGTTTAATAATGTTTCTAATGCTGTTTTTAACTCTGAACCTGATCTTGTTTTTTCTCCATTGATTTTGGAGTCAGTGATTGTATTTGCGTCGAGGCTTGTGTCTGTTTTTATTTCAAAAATTTGTGTAAAGCCTCAAATTTACATAAAGCCCAGTGTTGGCAAAACCTGGGTTTGCCAACCCATATGGGACTAACCCAGATCACTATCCACTATCTTCATACTATGAAGACCCTTCATGCAACCAGTGAAGTTTGGTCGCATGGAGGTGTGCCTTTCCTCGGACCTCCATGTTTGATTGGAGGTCCATCTTTCTTCAGACCTCCCTGGTTGGTTGAAGGCCTGTCTTCTCAGCTTCTATGATTAAGCTGTCTTCCTCAGACCTTCCTGATTGATTAAAGGTCCGTCTTTCCTCAGACCTCCCTGACTGATTGGAGGTCTGTCTTTCCTGGGTCTCCTCTGTTGGTATGGAGCCTTCAATATGTAGGGGGACCTGTGGTGGGGTGAAGACTGTAGGGTGGTTGTTTTCTAGAGCAAGCTTCAACTTCTCTTTCAGGTCTGCAACCTGACCCTGCAAGGATTTCACAGTTACCTCCTGCTCTTTGAATTTGGAAACTTGTTCAGAGAAACTTTTGAGCTGCTCTTCGTATTTAAGTCTCACGTTATATTCTTCCATCATTACATCTATCAGGCCTTTGTTGTGGGTGGCTGATACAGTGCAGAACTTTTTAGTATTGATTCAGTTTCTTATTGTGCTTTTAAAAGACTATTTTATTAGATGATTTGCTTAGGATGTTGAGTTTGGATGATAATTGATTTAATTGATTTAATATATTAAATCACTCTATACGCTACATTTGAAACGTCTTGGTCCACGTGAAATCTCACGAGAACTCGCTCTGGATTGGTGTTGTTGTCCTGCTGCGAGGGAAAATAATCACAAATCAACGTCTTAGTTATTTTGAGAGAAAATAGGCCTGGTGTGAGCAGGTCACTCAGAAAGTGAAGCACAGCAGGGCAGGCGTGTGTGTGTGTGTGTGTGTGTGTGTGTGTGTGTGTGTGTGTGTGTGTGTGTGTGTGTGTGTGTGTGTGTGTGTGTGTGTGGTGTGTGTGTGTGTGTGTGTGTGTGTGTGTGTGTGGGTGTGTGTGTGTGTGTGTGTGTGTGTGTGTATGTCTGGTTTAAGCTTTTTAAAACATTTACAAGTACACAAGTACAGATAGATGTGAAGGTAAAGGATGAAAACCTAATTAAAAATGAATTTTTGAAAATCATGTGTTGACATTCTCTTTACTTTTGTTCAATTAAAGAAAGAAAAATAAAAGATTATGAAAGATGCTTTTTAAATTGAATTTAAATTAAACTCATTCCTTAAATGTTATGTTTATTTCAACAATGTCTCATATCTCTCTAAGATCTATCTCACCTGTGCATTTGCCCATGTTGGAATAGTCCGTGTCGGGCCCTCCAGCTGCACTAGTGACCCTCACCCAGTCGGCCTGGTCCCCATGTCCCTGGATCATCCCACAGATATTCTCACGCTCAAAGTCACACGAATCCAAGAAGGTGGAGCCTTGAGCTAGAAAAACAAAATGTGGTAAGCATGTGTAGGAACAGTAATAAACGCAGTGCAGCGTCGTTCTGCTTGTCCACATGTTTCAATGAGGACCAGCTAAAAAAGTGACCTTATCTCCAGCTGGATGTTTTCATTACTTTTGTTTTTGCGAAGAGACAAAACCCCCAAATGGTGTTGACTCTTACTGCACTTGTAGAGGCGGTTTAACTTCAGCAGGTCACTGTCGCTGAACTCCATCCGCTGTCCGATGACATCGCTGAAAGCAGGGATCTTGGTGACGATGGTGGGCTCAGAACCGTTCTGGAAAGCGCCTTTGCTGTAGTGCATCATGGAGTTGTAGTCGTAGGGCACACCCAAAGAGCTGGAAACGGTGTCATCATATGTGTTGAAGTTGTGTTCTCTGCCTATACGAAGAGCAAAGTACGAAAAAAGAGGTATTTTTCAACACACTTTTACAAAATTCTTAAAATGTTTGTGTATTCATAGGCTTTTAAAGATGTTATAGAAACTGCTGACCTGTCTATGGAAAATGTACTTTGACTACAGTTTAAAGGAGATGATACATTAGCAAATTGATGAGCATAGGTCAATTTGTTATGAATATACTTATCATGTATGCAATAAAACAATCGATGCACTAAACGAAGCAATACAACTCAGAAGCAGCAATAAAATTCTCTTAATTTATAAATTATGCACAAGTGAACATTATTTACTAGTTGCTTGACTTGTGAAGGTAATCTGTTGCTCTGGAATTTATTCATGCATAGCACAGAGAGGACATTACCGACTACTTTTTATATATTTCATATCAAATATCGATTGAATACTGAAGTTTATGAAACAATGTGTGAGACATTCCAAGAGGTAAAGACTACTTTTGTAAGGCACTGCAAATGCACTCCTAGTCAAGATTTCACAAAAAGAATAATTTTTGTCATAAAGAGAAAACTAGTTAATACCTTCCAAGATGCGGTCCCACACGATCTGCACATAGTCATCGCGGTCTGACCTGGACTGCTCATGCCAGAAGCCCAGAGCATGAAGGAACTCATGTTCTATCGTAGCGATGCGGTCGCAGTTCGTTCCTATTGACAACCTCTGCTTCCCGACCTTACGGTTGCCAACAGAGGAGAAGCAGCTTTGGGAAGGGGAGAAAAGCTTTTGTGAACATCAAATAAAACCAGCAGAGCCTTATCTCAATGACTCCTTCTCATGTGCTGAATTAGTAATGCTTTAATCCCCAAGAAGGGACAGCTTGTCTTACCATCTAAAAGGGTAAAAAAATTTAAAAAAAAATTAAAAGTAGGTTCTTCTTGTCTTACCCGTTTCCTTTAAAGATGGAAATGTAGTTTTCTTCCCCGCTCCATGGTTTGAAGTCAATGCAGGTCTTGAGGCGGTACTGTTCAAAGGTCTTTAGAATTACGCCTTTTGCATTGATCTCTTCAGAGGAGACAACACAAGCAAATCAGGTCTGTTAAAGTTTAAATGTTCTTCATCATCAAAGGTTCATCATATGTGAACCCGTATATTTGTAGCTGCTGTTACACCTGAGTCCACCAGATCTCTGAAGGTAGATGTTGGTCTGACGCTGACGTCACTCGCTGTCTGCACTTTTGGCTGAGGACCTTTTCATCACTCTTTCTTCCTTGTACCACTTTTGATAGAGGAGCAGCAGGTTGGAAAACGCCCTGACTCAGGCTTCCAGGTTTTGCTCTTTGGCCTTTATCAAACTCACATACTTCCAGTTGCCCACATCTGCTGCTCACTTTCTACCCAAACCATCCCGTCCACTGATCTGATCAAAATTTAATAAGTGTATGTTCTTCATCTGCCATGTATAACATATTGAATAAACCATGAAATGGTGATATTTTGATACTCGCAGAAGTACTGTCTTTATCTGTGTTTCTGTATCTGCATCTGACTGTTTTTGTTTTCTTATTTATTTTATTTTATTTTTCTCAAAACCACACAGATCCCGGTGCAGGATTATGAACAAACAACTTAAAGATAGTCAGCAACTCTTATGACACATCATAATGATTGTTGATTAACTGACAGTAAGCTTGGATCTCTATCAGCTTCAAAGCTTGGACAATAAGAAGATGGCACAACATGTTCACAGTGTTTCATCAATAGGGCTCCAACATGTTTTATGCACAATTATACTCTAAAACACTTAAAGTAAAATTTGCTAATAAAATGTTAACAAAAAACTCAAAGCTGCAAATATGTAGCACAGATAAAAGCTATGCACTGTTGCCAAGTCATACTGAAATTAAATGCAAATATTGAGTAAATCTGTTTGCATTAAGTTATTTTCAGGCTATATGTTACCAAATGTTTCAACAGACACTCTTACCTAAGTCATCTTCCATGTAGTAGGGAACAGTTGTTGGCCACTTGTACTCATCCCCAATGATAGAATTCCGTGTTTGCGTCTGTAGCGGAAAGAATAAGCCAATTCCAGTAGAGAGAGAAATATGATTTTACAAATTTCACATGTGCTGATGAAAACTAAACAAAATTTTAAAAATCTACCTCATCAAGTACAATGTCTCCCTCTACCAGATTCAACCCTGCCTCTGTGAGGACATAAAGCACAGATATTATTGGTTTAAAGGGTAACCAAGCGCAAACTAAGGAAGAAACAGGGGACAAAGTGACCCAAACTGTTGTCCCGACACACCTTCATTGATGTCAAAAATGTCGAGGTCTCGTCCACCGTCTACATCAAAGTCTGCGGAAAACAGAAATAAAAAACCGCGTTGAAGACATTTGTGTTTAGCATTATGGAAGAGCAAAGTCCATAGGTTTCTAAAGAAAATGCTTACCTGATATCTTTGTAGCCGGCTAAGTGATGGATAGTAAAACGGTAGAAAGTGTTGAATAACAAAGTAATTAATACTAAGTAATATATTTATATATAACATTTTAAAACCCATACCATTAAATCAAATCAATATCTTACCAAACAAAGGGTGGTAACACAGAGAAGGCTACAAATGTGAAGTACAAGAACACCGATTGGTTCTCTTCCTGCCATGTTGTACTGTCTTCATTGAGAAGTAAATAAATGGCAGTGACCGTGCAAAGTTAATGCTAAGGAGGCAGAGATTACTAAAGTGTTGATGATAAAGTGCACACATTTCACAAGTCAATAACTGACAGAGCCATAAACGGTAAAGTTACACAACAACTTCGCTCACCTCTGCTTTTATGCCAATCAATCTTTACACCTTGGCAAAGTGCCTCAGAACGGCCAACAGAGTATATCTCAGCACTGCAAAAAAATATTCACACACTTGAATGTTTACATCTTGTTTTGCGGTAAACAAATACTTTAGTGCATTTGATTTGGATTCTAATTAGGCAAAGTAAAGTAACATATACTTGTGAAGTGAAAGAAACAGGACACATGGTGTTAAAAAAATAAAGATAAATCTTGTGTCTCAAAAGTGTTTTATACACTTTTAAAACCCCTTTCAAGTCCTTTCTACCTTAAGATACAGTGCAGCTATCCTCCTAAGCTGACAAGTTGAAGAAGGAGAACATTAACAAGAGCAGCCAATAGGTTTTTGGTAACTCTGGAGGAGCTGCACAACTCAGGCTGGAGAATTTATTGACAGCACAACCTGTGCAGTCCACCTGTGCAGTACACAAAAATGCCCTTTGTAGTTGGAGTGGCAAGCAGAAAGCCACTTGTTACACAACAACAAGTCCCTTTGGTAATTTGGCACAAGCCATGTAGTACCGGTCACATGAGACCTATAAATGGTTCTTGGACTTTAACAGATCAGAGGACACACCCTGTTGTGAAAAACTGTGGCACCATATGGTTGCTTTACCTCAACAGGAGCAGGGAAGTCAGAGAGTTTAGGAAGATAGATGGGACGAAATACTGGGAAGTCCTGGTAGAAGATCTCTGGAAGGAAAAAATAATGCAAAGACCCCCCAAAAGTATCGGTAGTCATGTCTCTCTTAATATTTGCTTCTACCGTGTTTCATGATTGCAAGATGCTTAATGTCACTGCATCACATACAGGTCACATGTATTAAACAGGGTTGGCATACATTTTATTTTCATAATTAGGAAACTGTAAAGTCTCTCCAAAGAATAAATTATTTAGATTATTTTTCTTTGCAAGTGGTCATGTTATCTTTAGGTTCTGATGAACATTTCCACATCAGTGTTGCACCTTGGATTCAGAAAACACAAGTGCTTCTTGATGACAATGGTTTGTCTTCTGTTGCACATGATTAACAGATAGCTTTAAAAACAGACATTGTAGATAAACTTTAGGCTGTTTGGTGAAAATTTTTAAAGATGTTTTTATTGGATTGCTTTTTTATTTTGATATTTTCACAGTAAGTCCGCTTCCTTTATTTCATCTAAAGATTAAGTTTCTTTTTCTTCTTTTTAACCAAAGCAGCAACATCTTTTGCATAAACTGACTTTTTAAACTATACACTGTCTGTTTTAGTGTGCTTCTTTTCATCACTATGGTTACCTGCTCATTCTCTGTCAAACCAAATGCAGCTGGTTGTTAAAAAATAAAAATACTTTGCTGTCAGTGGCCCCAGCACTGGATATCTCCACGGACGCCAAGGTCAGACTAACAAAAAGAAGAACATGTCAATGACAAGGTGAACTGTTTGAAGAAGTTTATGTACATACGGTGATGTTCATGTACAAGCATCCCATGATTTGACCCATTTTCATTTTTAATCATGTATTGTTGTAGCATTTGCTGTATGTAGATGAAATTATCGATCATATTACATTTGCTTTTATACAGTATGTAGATGGCATATGTACATCAAAAATCAGAAATCTTTCAAAAGTTCATTTTTATCAGTAATTTACCTGTATATTCATCACACGCCCATAATTTCGTCACTCGGACAATTTTAATATTATGTGGCACCAATTAGCAAGCAGTAAGGAGTAAAAGGTCACCGCAAAAGACACAGACTGTTTATAGACTTTATTCAAGCATATTTCTTTGGAAAATTGAGCAGAAGGAAACTGACAAGCTTCTTGGAGACTGATTTCTTTTTCCAGAAACACCTGTCCATACAGCCAGAGGTACAAATCCTTTTTTTCAACCACAGTATCATTGCATTTGATCAGGGGAGAACACTTTCCAGCTGATCCGGAAGACAGACACCTCACCAGATTTAGACGTTGCCTCTTGAGGAATAGCCCTGAATCATCTGACCCAAAATTATTAAAAACAATAGGTACCCTATTCATGATTTTTTTTTTTTACTATGAAATTAATAAATACACAAAATAACACATATGCTGAAATAGTTGTTGCTTTCTGTAAAATACCTCCAATTTTTTTTCTGTGATTATGGTGGAAATAGGACAAGCAAAGGGAACACAATTACACAGCCATGCCACAGAGCAGACTTTGTATAGTTTGGCTTAATTGATTGCCTATTGATATTTCCTCAGCCCTGCTTTATATTTCTTAAAAATGGGTTTACATGATAGATGAAGCCAGTGAAGCTGAACTGATGCATCTAGGTCGCTGGCAACATTTTCCTTGGAGCTTACTTTAAGCTACAGGATTTATGTATATTTTAAACCAGACATTCCTGCAATATTAACCCTCATAAATCAGACTTTTTTGCCCACTTTCGAGGTCTGATGAATTCTTTTGCAGAAGTCTTTGATGGTAACTAAAAATGAGCTAAGAATAAACTTGAATTCCAAACATAATGCACTTGATGCACTTGATGGTTTCAATGTTTATGACCCTTGAAACCCTTACAGAAAACTTCAAATACCGTCTGTCTTGCATTATTTGTATTTTGTTGCATTCGAACACAGTAAGATGTGAACTGATTCATCAATAAATACTGCTCAGATATAAACCTCAGTGATTTACTGGTCACGTACAGAGCAGTAAATACGTATTCTTCCACCTAACAGATAACCTTTTCTCCAGATGTTATAAACCATCCAAACAGTTTCACTCATGTTTCACTCATGAGAAGCTCTTACATGGATTGACGTCCTTTTGCTTTTGTTCAGTCATCAACACTGAGGCCTGGAGGTGGCTAATGAAACTAAATTGTCAATCACAATTGGTTTATGGTTTCACAAAGGAGAAACTTTTTTCTATAATTTATTTCTCAAAATAAATGAAAGGCTAATTTGAGAAGTACATTTTCTATTACCAAAGATTACACTTTTTGTTTTAAACTGGTTAGATGATCTGAAAAGTAACATAAAACAAGGAGAGTATAAACGTTTAAATAATATACAGTAGCTATAGAAATCTCTAAGGGAGCTACTGTAACTCCCGAATCAGAACCTCAGTGTGGGTCGTGAGACGTTTTACACAGATCCTAAAAAAAACTCTTAGAATTTTACTGGAAAAGAAATTCTTAATATTAAGAAATAAATATATTCATACAGTTAATATTCTAATTAATTGTGGTGAGAAAAATATATTTTTTAATAACTCTGGATGTAAAACTGTGCTGTCATTTTTCAAGGTTTGTCTGCCTCTTCCATCCCTCATTACCCGTGTCCAGTGAGCCAGTCTGTCAAAGCCGCCCCACCAGCAGGTGGGCATAGCAAGAAATGCCACTGATGAAACTTCCTTGCATTGCCTCATTGACTGCAGTAGATTTTTAATCTTCTGAAAATTCCCAAGCCGAACATCCATCCTGAACGATTAGAGTATAAGCCTTTGTTAATTAATGACGAGGAATCGTTACTATTCAGAAATGGAAGTTTTGAAATTCAAATGGAAGTTCCTCTAGTCAAAAAGGTTATAAGAGCATTTTTTTTTATCTAAGCTTTCTAAAACTCTTGTGAAAACTATTTTAGCCTTTATCTGAAATGTTATGTTTCATTTTTCTGCCTCATAATATCTGGAAGAACTTAATCACATTTCTTATCTCTCAATTCATTATAGAGTCCAAAGTCTTTGGGGTAAAAAATAACAACCAAACAAACAACAATAATTACAGAGTAGCAATTGGTTGGGGAGAGATAAAAGACAAACATGGAGTGAAAACCTACAACACATAGTTCAAAACCTGGAAAAAATAAAAGGCAGCGTTCAGCTACGGTAAGGAAAACAACAGCAGAGAAAGAAAATATTACAACACAAAGATTGGCTACAAGTATTCATTTGATTTGATTAAAGTGAAGATGAGAATCTAAAGCAGGTTATTGCAGCTTTACTTTAGTCACCAGGAGCTGTTCACTTAAAAACCTGTGATTTAAAATCTCTTTCTTCTCTGACTTCCAAGCATGCATTGCAATGTGAATTGTGAATTCTGTGTAAAATGAAAGGTGTTTCACAACAAGAACTGGAAGTCAGTCCACTTATCTGTAGTCATGACTACATAAAATGCCTGTGGCCTTTTTCCCACCAGGTGAAATCCTCCTGAGCGCTCATTCTGTAATCCCACCGGACCACTTTGATGTCCACACTGTGTTTTATCTTATCACGTGCCTTCATTTCTCACTTCCTTCTGCGGTCATGACAATTAAATTCGTAGACAGCACCATTACAACTGGAATAGTGCTTTCATCTCAAATTTGTTCTCAATCAGCTCCAGGCTAACCTGCCTGTTGGTTATGTGAGTATGAGGGTGAATTCATGAATACTGGGCAGAAAGTGAAGCGGGCGGGGGATACACGAGAGGCAATATTTTCACAGAGGGATATTCTTTTTGAAGATAATTCCACCTGCTTTCAAAGTGTGACAGAGTGGATTGTTTCTCGTTCTGCTCGTTCTGGAACACACAAAATTCGTTTTGAAGCTGCCACCACATGTTCCTTTTGACCCAGTTTGATTGATGCCAGAAATGTTTGCGTGACTTCTAATTAAAAAAGAGCCACATTGCTACTGTCTTGATATGTGAAAGGCACAATTGGTACTTTTTTTATTATTGCTATTGTCATTATCTTACAAAAATCAGAGGTCACCAGGCATGGAGAATTTTAATGTAACTAAAGATGGGATTGCTAGAGTGAAAAGCACATATCATAATGAGAATGTATATTTATCCTTGTCCTTCAAATGAAAGAAATCAATGACTGGTAGTAAAGGCTATTGTTTAAGTCTTGTAAAAAGTTTCCTGCTAAAGAATCTTCCTTGATACATGGTACTTCACAGGATTATCAAAATATAATTACATTCTTAATAAGTATGTAAATACTTTGTTGTTATTTGTTTTGTTTTACAAAAGTTACTTATTGCAGCTTTAAGATCTGTGTAACAATTTGTGAGAATTTGTGTACATTAGAAAGAGCATTGAATAAAAATGATTGAATTTCAACCACTTTTTAATATAACAGGCACAGGAGTCATTATTTGTCAGATGATATAATAAGATATAAGTTGCATTCTTAAAAGTTCCTAATTCAGAGACACCGTCCATTAATAAGCTCTGATAAATCATTGCAAAATTTTATACTAAACTGCAGTCTAAGTCACTTAACACTGTGATGAACATACTGTCATTGAATAACCTCATTCAAAGTTCAAATAAACAGGAACTTTGCTATATCACTAAATCACAGAATCCCTCGATCATAAATGTAAAAATATATGTTGCATATCTTCTTTTTTTTCCAAGGTGGTCAAATCCAGAAGCTATCGCTGCATCGGTGAGAAGTGAAAGTTGGACTGGAGAGTGTTATAAAAATGTAATATTTTACAATACATAAGAATTTAAAAAATGTCCTCAATCTCCTACTGCCATAGTTACAGTGATCAACACCTGGCTATAAATCACGGTGACTTTTCACACACGCGCATCCTACCGACGGGTGGATGAGCTCAACATGTTTACTTGCCACTTTTTTTTTTTTTTTTTTAATCAAAATTAATTTCGTTGGAATTGCTGTGCGGCTTAATGGAGCGAGGCACCGTCAGGTTCTGGACCCCCCGGTGGACACGAACCTGCCCACGTGGACCTGAGCGGTTACTGACGTCATTAATAACTGAGAGCAGGTCGCTGTTTTTGGGGCATCTGGATCTTCAGCCTCTCGACACATAACGCATAGTAAAATCAAGACTGATAGGCGCTGCTGCTGCTGCTGCTGCTGCTGCTGCTGCTGCTGCTGCTGCTGCTGCTGCTGCTGCTGCTGCTGCTGCTGCCGCTTTGTTTGGAGTGGACTCACTTTATTTGGCGTTAGCGGTGTCCGAGGTGTGAGGGAAACTCAAAGTTTGATGAACCCATCGTGGACTGTTGCAAAGTAGTTATTTAAGGTACGTCTTATTTATACTTTGGTATTATTTAACTGACGAGAAAAAGGGATGAGTGAAAACGTTTGAAACTTAGTCCAATGTGGCGCCTGGATCCGTTTGTTTGCCCATAGGTGGCAGAAAATAGACATACTTTCTATGATGTGAGGAATTCCAGCGCGTTTTTTGAGGAAAGCTGAGAACGTAAATATGCGGAGGCCTGCTTTTAAGTACTCTCATCAGAGCAATTGTTCTCTCTGGGTAAACATTATTAGAAGTAGACTATAAGCCCATTAAGTTTTGTGACTTTGCACATGGAACATTTTTCTTCTGATTTCAGTTTGTAGGTGCTTCACAGATACATGACCGTGTTAATTGTTCCCAGGACACACTTGGGACTTTTATCTTTGGGCAACGTAGAAATCAATCTGTTTAGTATGGTGTTTATTTTTATTTTTTTTTAATCTCGTTGAACAATTTAATTAAACTTAATGAGATATAATATATATATATATATATATATATATATATATATATATATATATATATATATATATATATATATATATATATATATACATATATATATATACACAGTCCAGTCACATTAATGTGACCATCTGTCAAAAGCCAGAATAACCACCTTTCGCAGAGCGAACTGCTACGAGACGTGCAGGAAGAGAGTCACTTAGGTCCCTGAAGGTCTTCTCTGGGATGTTGAGCCATGCCGACTCTAATGCCGTGGCCAGCTGCGCTAGATTACGCGGTTGAGGATCCATGGCGCGAACAACTCGATCGAGATGGTCCCACAGATGCTCGATTGGGTTTAAGTCAGGTGAGTTTGCTGGCCAGGGGAGGACGGTAAACTCATCCTGGTGCTCTTCGAACCACGCACGTACACTGGCAGCTGTATGGCACCTCGCATTGTCCTGCTGGAAGATGCCATCATCCTGAGGAAAAACAATGCGCATGTAGGGGTGGACATGGTCCGCAAGGACAGATGCGTACTTGTATTGATCCATCGTGCCTTCCACAATAATCAGTGAACCCAGAGAATGCCAGGAAAACATTCCCCAGACCATAATGCTCCCGCCTCCAGCTTGGACCGTTCCTGCAATGGTTGCAGGGTGGTTCCTTTCAGAGGTTTCACGCCTTATACGCCAACGTCCATCTGTCCGATGGAGCATAAAACGCGATTCATCTGAAAACGCTACCTGTCGCCACTCAGTGGACGTCCAGCTGCTGTACTGGCGTGCAAATTCTAGCCTTCGTCGTCGATGAACACCAGTCAGCATAGGTGCACGAACCAGGCGTCTGCTTCGGAGGCCCAGACGCAGCAATGTTCGCTGAATAGTGGTTTGGGAGACACTTGTGGTAGCCCCTTGGTTCATTTTAGTGGTCAGTTGCTCAACGGTAGCCCGTCTATCTGCCCGAACGCATCTCCGCAACCGTCGTTCGCCTCTGTCATCTATGGCCCGTGGTGCACCACATTTGCCACGTCGTTGATTTTGGACAGTCCCATTTTGCCATGCACGGTACACTTTTACCACGGCGGCACGCGAACAGTTCACAAACTCAGCCGTTACGGAAATGCTTCCACCCTTGGCCCGAAAGCCAATGATCATGCCCTTTTGGACGTCGGATAAATCGCTTCGTTTCTGCATTACGCCAACGATTGAAATGTTTTCCGAAGCCCACACACACCCTTTATATACGCTCAACTGCACTGTGCTGCCACCTGCCTTCTGTGATTGGTTATTTAACTCTGAAGTGGAAAGTACGTGGTGGTCACATTAATGTGACTGGACTGTGTATATATATATATATATATATATATATATATATATATATATATATATATATATATATATATATATATATATAATTTTTTGTTTATTTTTAGTCATCCACATCTTGGGATCATATTCTGCTGCATGTAGGTTATTCTATGCTAATTCAGTTTTTGGTCAATTGTAATGATTGTTAGATAGTATTCAATTCATTCGGCATCAGTAGTTAATGTATATTTGGCAAGGGAGTCAAATGAAAGTGGCTACTACAGTATATAGAGCAGTGAAGTGGCAGCAAATTGTTCACTTCTTGAGCAGAGGTGGTCCAGGTTTATGTTTTTAACATTTCAGTACATGATGAGGCAGGAAGTCTTGGTGGTTGACATGTTCACAAAATAAGAAATTGTTCAGCTGAAATTATTTATTAACAGAGATTCTTAAAAAAAAAACGAAAGAAGCTAAAACAGACTGGAACTGTCATGTCTGGACTTAACAAAAATAAAACAAATAAAACAATGTATTTTAGATGGGACTCTTGGCTGAAGACATGGCGTTCCACTCCAGCATACCTGTGCCTCTGGATATAACTGTGGCTGTGGTCTACTCAATTTTCGGTGAGTTAAGTCTGCCGAACTTCAAAGGTAATTTTTCCCTCTGTTTTTAAATTACTCTTGAACAGGCCAACAGCTGAGTTAATAATGTTGTAAATGAGTTTTTCTGAGTTCTGCTCAAGCGGGGATGAATCACAGCATGAGAAAAACACAGCCCAACGTGAAGCCATGCAAGCTCACTTCTGCTGTTAGAGGTGTTATGGATTCCACTCGTTTTACATTACACCGCCACTTATCTTCTTATTTAATTATTGCTCCCGTTAATAGTCTCTACGGGTTCAAAAAGGCAGGTGTTCATCTAATATTATCTGACACAACATCATTAAAGACCTCTGATAACCAGTTCTCTGCTCCCAAAGTTGACTTTCATCCTATATTTTGATCTTGGTTGTATGTCCAAGAAGAGCCCACAATTCCATGTTTCTGCAGATGCAGTTTGCACATGAATGCACTGTACCCTAGGGTACTTACTTGTATAGTGATGTTCTTAAATGTCCTCTTCTAACATGTTCCAGGTTGTGATGCATCATGTAATAATTTAATTCTTAAACAATCCTATTCTACTTAATCCACCTGTTTTACCTGAGGTTTAAATCCAACTGATTAATCCAGTCAATTTCTAAATGTTTTGTTTTCCAAAGGTGGTGAGATTTATTGCAAAATTAATTAGTCAGCTCTAAGTGGCGTATTGCTACTGTAGCACAGGCAGTGCAGTCTGAAGTTACTTTGGTTCATGATCAGTTGTCTTCAGCTTTTCAGCATAATTGGTGCTAATATTAAAGTTATTTATTTCAACACTCCTGGTCAGAATCAGAATCACTTTGTAAATTCAGATCTTTTTTTTTTTTAAATACAGGAAATAATGTAGCTCGTGTCTTGGATGCTTGTGGTTAGGCGATTTATGATTTTAAGTGTAGGACATTACAACCAACTATGCTTCAAAACCTAAAATGTATTCTTCAGTCTTCCTGTCGTTCCACTGAGGTAGGCCAGCTGTTTCCCAGAAGACATTCAATTGTGGTTTTGTTGTTTTGCAGGAGTCTGCTCACTATTTGGAAATAGCACTCTGCTATATATCTCCTACAAGAAGAAGCACCTGCTGAAGCCTGCAGAGTACTTCATCATCAACCTGGCTGTTAGTGACCTGGGTCTCACGTTGTCCCTTTATCCCATGGCCATAACCTCAAGCTTCTACCACAGGTAATGAACTTGGCGTGTGCTGTAGCATTGCAATTAATGAGAAAAACAAAGACAAAAAATATTTTTCGTTGTGACGGCAAAATGAAATACTTTCAGTTTTTTTCAAGAGACACCCTTTAACATTTCATGGTTGTTTAATGCGCGATTGATGAACCCTGTGATTGCCAGTGGGCTTACACTGCAAATGTAGTTCAGCCTACTCTTCTTCTTTGTCTTTCCTCACCTTCAGCCTCATTGATCATTTCTGCCGTTCTGCTTTCTCACACCCCCTGCCCTCCCATGCAGGTGGCTGTATGGGAAAACGTTGTGCTCCTTGTACGCATTCTGTGGCATACTGTTTGGCCTCTGCAGTCTGACCACTCTGACCCTGCTAAGCACGGTGTGCTTCGTGAAAGTGTGCTGTCCGCTTTACGGTAAGCATTTCATGAAAGTTATGTTTGCAATCTAATGTTGTTAACCACCATCAGGTCACCCATAAGAGAAGAGGCTAGTAGTTGATTTATTGATGGAAATAGCAGAATGAGCCTTCAGTGAAGCACACATTGGCCTTCCTTTGTGACTATCAACTGCAGTCGATATGACTTGTGATCTTGGTTGATGTTGTGTGGTGGTTCTTTAATCTGGCATGAAGAAAGTGTCATCCATTTAATCTCATAGAAAGGTCTGCACATACCTGAAGTTTTGTGAATAAGCTTTAACGTTTGTCTTTTTTTTTTCCTTTTTGTCTCATATTAACATTTTATATCATCAAAATACTTTCTCATAAATAATAAGTTGCTTCCTGAAATTAAAAAGAAAACTACATCTGTTTTTATTTTTGTTAAATGTTTACCCAAATTTGGTATTTTGTTGTTTACCAGATTAGTCCAATGCAGATTGAGAGCATTCCACAGAGAGGCTTAACCTTTAAAGATGTTAAAAGTTTTGCTGGCACAAGAATCTTGGTTTCTATTTAGCATATGTAGATTAAATTACATTATCCCAACATTTTGGGTGTATTTATGTAGACATAAATACAGCAACATTTATTTTGTACAAAAAGCACACAATGTTTTTCCTGTAATTGAATTTCAAAACAGTTACATTCACATGCAGTCATTTGCATTTTGTTTGCTGGTTCACATTTGCCTGTGTTTAAAAAAAAGTGTTGAACTGAATGTAGAGCAACATTTGCACCAGGAGGAACATTCATTACAGCATAACTATTTCATCGTTACATCTTTTCAAGTTTTATGACTACATTAATGCTGTGTTCTTTCCATCTTACATTAATATTTCAGGGACTGAATACAAATCGCTGTATGCTCAGATATGTATTTGTAAAGCAAAATGAAAATGCACATGATTTTGCTGCTATTTTCACAAGTTCACATTACTGAGACAGATTTGTGGTCAGCCTCACAAAATCTCATTAAATAAAGTTACAGGTTAAATAACGGCAACAGTTGAAAGCTAGGGTTACCTTTGTAAAGCCGGTTCAAAACCCACTAAAATTCATTCATAGTATCTTTGAGTATTTGAAGGAGTAAATTGTTCTGTGTGAAGTTTGACTATGAGTCACCGGTAAGGATCTACACATGACAAACTTGAAAGAGTTGAACCAATTTCACAACCTCGGCATATATTTGCAGTGAAGCACATTCTCTTTGAGAGGGAAACATCCCCCTCAATGTGCTAGATCCAGAAAACTGCTTAGCAATTTAACATTTTTGATTTTTGATCCATCCCACTGCTGTTCAGGTTTTTTTTTTCTTATGTGAATCTTGGTTGATCCGACTTGAGTCAGACAAACCAAAAGTGCCTTTCTGCTCTGGGGTAAGACAGTAAGGTCAATATGAGTTTGTCCTAAAATATACCTTTTTTTCTTCTAACTTTCAATTATTTCAATAACTGATAAATATGCTTAGTGCAAGGCAGTCAGAAATTCTTCTTCTTTGTTATCTCTTAGGTGGTCAACTCTTCATTTTTGTTTACCATCTCTTGTGAGAAACGAACACTTTTAATTAATAATAAATTAGCAAGATCGTGGTGTAAAATAAGCAGTTTGTGGAAAGTTGATTAAATATTTGTCTTGAAATAATTTGCAGTAAACTGGAATCCTTGTCCGTTTCAACAGGAAACAGGTTCAAGCCTTTTCACGGCCAGCTGCTCATAGCCTGTGCTTGGGGCTATGCGTTGATGTTTGCCTGCTCCCCGCTGGTCCACTGGGGAGAGTACGGACCGGAGCCTTACGGAACCGCCTGCTGCATTGACTGGCGTTTGTCCAATAAGCTCGGCACGGCCCGCTCGTACACCGTGGCGCTCTTTGTTTTCTGCTACATCCTTCCGTGCTGCGTAATTGTTGCGTCCTACACGAGCATCTTGGTGACTGTGCAGGCGTCCAGGAAGACCATGGAGCAGCACGCATCAAGGCAGACGAGCATGAGCAGCATCCAGACGATTATTATCAAGGTGAGGTGAGAGCCTCACAAATGATTTAATGATCACATCTTTGTTTACTTGACGACTGATCTAAGACATTTTGATTGGCTTTCATCCCTGATATGCTGCGTTATCCTAGAATGCTAAAAAAAGACAAAAAATCCCAAACATTACTCCTAATAATATTTGACTCAACAGGAAAACAAAAGGAAAAACAATTAACATCTTATTTAGACAAACACATGCATGTTAGTGTATGAAGTTGCATGGAGTTATTGCCCCATACTGCTCATTTTTAAATGGACAATATAAACCCACTTCACCTTCAACTCTGGAGAAGTAATGCAGAATAACATCCTTTAATTCTACTATTTCACTTTTTCACGGAGTTCTAGTTATGTATTCATTTTCTACTGTGCTTGTTTTTTTACTCTTCTTCAAGCTAAGCGTCGCTGTCTGCATTGGATTCTTTGCAGCATGGAGTCCATATGCCGTAGTTTCTATGTGGGCCGCCTTCGGAGAAATCGAAAGCATTCCCCCTCTTGCATTTGCAATGCCCGCTGTGTTTGCAAAGTCGTCGACCATCTACAACCCGATGATCTACCTAATGCTGAGGCCTAATTTTCGACAAATCATGTGCAGGGACCTGGGAACGCTATTCCGAACATGTCTGAAGGGATGCCTCGTGTTTAAGGGCCAAGCGAAGTGCTGCTCGAAACCAAACGTCACGCTCAGACGTCGCACAGCTCACAGACAGACCAACCAGCCGCCCTTATCCATCTCCTCTACTCAGCGGCCTATAGCGACTCTGAGGGATCTCAGGTGTCAGAGGTGCCTGGACAATTTTGAATGCTTCAGACACTACCCTCAAATGTGTGGGATTGCTAATCCAGCCACCAACACGGACTCATCAAAAGATCAAGAAACTCCGGTTTTGCAGACATTTAGCCAGATGTGTGAGAGTGAGCATCCAAAGAAGTCCCTGATGGCCACCGTAAGGACATCAGAAACAAACTATTTCAATATCAGTTTAGAGATGGTTCCCAGGTACACAAAGGAGGCTTGGCCCTGATGATGTTTAGAATGTGTCTGACATGTTTAGAAAATGTGAAAATACCCATCCATTCGTCAAAGTGAGAGGCGACACATGCAATTTGAACCTGGAATCATCCTGCACCAGTGCTAACAACAAGAAGCTAATAACTGCCGTTCCGAACAGCCTGCAACAATTTTTAAAATAAGATTCAGGAATTTATACTATACCGTTATGTCTTTTTTTGACAATAGCTGTAATATGTTTGTCATTTTCTTTTTATTTGATTTTGCTATAGACAGAAACTGTCCATAGCTGTCCATACCTTTTTTTTGTCATTTAATCCATTTCTGAAATCTTATTTCCGACTGTGCTTCAAGATTTACTTAACGTAAAGGTTAGGATCCATATTCTTTTACGGTGAATTGGCTTAGGATAACAAGGAAAAGGTTTGGTCAAGTCTTTCACTAACTAAAAGAGGGCTTTGATGTGATAAAATAAAAATAGGCTTGAAGATTTAAACATTTATTTTATATAAAAAACAGCTCATTGTTGAAAAATGAACTCTGACCTTATATAAGGCTAGTGATGCCTGCAGTTCTGAATTATTTATTTCTTTGTAACCTCCTGAATTATTGCTGTTGAAATAATTTTGATGGTTTCCTGGGAAGGTTTCCCCCCGATTTCATGTTGTCTCCATCTGTAAATAATGACTCTCACTGTGGTTTGTTCAAAGCTTTTAAAATCAATAAATAGAAAACTGGAAACACAGATATACAGACATATATGGACAATATTTATTGTAATGTGCTTCCAGCAAAACACGACCAACAAGGGCTTTGAATTCGTAGAAGGGTACCACTGATTGTGCAAATAACCTTAACCTTAATCAAGCACAAGTCCATAAAGCCAATTGAAAGATGATCTGAACACATCTCAAAACATGAGGAAAAGTCCATCATCTACAATAGTTCGTAGAAACAGCTCATCAGAATGACAATATTGTGAAAATTACAGTAATTTTGCGCAATGAGCCTTCAAACAGAAAGGCGAGAAGTAATTCATGCTTACTTTTCACTCTCACTGGGTTGATATTCTTGCAGCTCAAAACAAGCCTTAAATTTACAGAAGAAAACATTTTGGGGTTTTTTTCCATCACTGCGTAAAATTATTGTAGAAATATTGCACCACAAGATTTTTATGCTTTTGTATGCTCGACATTCGACATACCATTTCGTTATTTTTGACTCATTCTATCTCGAAAGTTCAATTTTAACATGTTGCTCAAACATGATGCTTTTTTTTATTATTATTCCACCACGTAACAAAAAAAAAAGAAACAGCAGAAAACTCCTATTAAGAACGTCAGTTTGGCTCAGACCACACATATGTAAAATGAGCTATAAAGATAATATTGAAGTAATATAATAAAAATAGTTTTCATATCGTCTTTGTTTTATCAAAACTGGTCCAGCAGAAATTGAAAAGTGGTTTTTTGACTTAGTTACAGTCATAATCAGTCAATGTGAACTTTTTTTTTTTACTAAAGAGCAACACTCCAAAAATGTTCACACTTCTCAAAATTGCTCATCATAATAACTACTAAAAAGTAGGTAGTTTTCAGTTTTTAAAACCCCACCAATACACTTACAGCTACAATATTGTTACACCGTTTCCCATGAAACCAATAGTAAGTTGGCCTCAGCGGCTTAAAGAAAGTTCAGAAAATATGACCAATGTTGAACAAAAAGAGCGACGCCTACTCAGAAGAATCGCACAAGTCCAGTATTTTCTGAATGACATCCACTTTTATATTTCCTTGAAGAGCGTGACAAAGCCTCCCAATTGTACAGTTCAAAGATCCCTGCTTTCTTTTCCAGGATTCCAACATCTGGTGCACCATCTCCGGTAAGCCGTCGCGGTAGTAGTCGTGTTCTATGGTTTCTATTTCCACCTCCGTCAGGCCCAGGCGTCGCGCGCAGCGTTTCCATTTCATCCCAATGTTCTCCCTCAGCACGTCCAGCTGTGACTCTTTCACCGCATGGTCCGCTAAGCGAAAGAGAAGGCAGTAATGAGTAAGTGACAAGTCCTCAAACAGAGAGAAAATGCTTTAAGTACAATCTGTTGTGAAAGAGCTGAGCTGCAGTAAATCCCTGGAACAACACATTGGTGCATTAAAGGGATAGGTGAAGTTCTGTTACGAGCAACCTCTTGTTAACCAGTGGTTTGATCAGTCGCTTAGTTCACATGGTTTATTTTCTTCTGACGAAGTTATTTTTTTACAGTAAATATTCGTATTTACTGCATACCATGAAATTCATTGTAAATAAAGATATACTCCACACGCAGGCCCGCTACCATGGCAAACGCCACCACACCTCCACCGTCTATAATCTCTTATCGTCTGTGGTAAAAAAGCCACTTTTGGAGCAGTTTCTGGTCCCCTTGCATTCACATATGCTTTCAAACCGCGCCAGAGTTCACTTCAACCAAACCGTATTTTGAAAGAAGCTCCGCTTTGGCTTTAGCAAAAAAGGAGAAATGCTGCCACTCAGCCTTGAGACATTATCAGACTGGTTCAAATGTTTTTTTTGTTTTTTTTACTTATCTTTCCTACTCACAGAGTAACACTAAATGCAGATTAGTCATCAAACATTCCCTTCTTCTTTAAATTCTGAATTTGATCTTTTCCTTATATGCCCCAGATTAGTTCTGCTAAGTGTACAAAGGAAGAAAGAAAAATCGTATGCTTGATGGCAACATTTTTGAGTCAAGCACGTCTTTTTGTTTAATTAAGTAAAAGAAGTTCTGCAATCTTCCATCTTTAAAGATGTTGTGAAGTTAACCTTCATGTGTGTCCTTGAAAAATGTTCAATCTATATTAAAAAAAATATTACAGAGCTCTTTGCTTGCTCCTACAGTTATTAGTACCTTGGTAACATTGTTCTCTGAATTAAAAGGTGGAAAAGGCTTGAAAAGGTAGCACAGTTTTTTTAACACTTCCCCAGGAAGTTTAAAGCTTCTTCAAAAAGCTTTCATGATCTCCAAAACTTCATTTATTGACTCCACTTTGAACATGTTGGCATTTCTGTTTCATCTGAGTTCCTGCAAAACAAAACTAGATGGCTCTGGAAAACAGAATAATCAACTTCAAACCTCAGGGAAAGGACGTAATAATAAATGCGTTTTATGTAATGAATGTGATGATTTACCATATTTAAAGATGCCTTCTTGGATTGGAGAGGCAGTGATGCCATCAAACAAACCCTGAGGTAACTCACTACCTCTAATGCTCATTGTGTTGTTGTTTCCTATCTGGATCCCACTGGCATTTTGAATGTAGAGAGATCCTGGAACACACAAGATAAACACACCATAGAAAAGTCGATCAACAAATTAGATCAGTTGAGGAACCTGCTCATAGGAGACTCGGGGTTTACGTGTACCTGTGTCCTGCATAGATCCGCTCTTGAAGAGGTCAAATTATTGCCAGGATTTCGGTTGGGGTCGAAGGTGTCGGACACCGGGTAGATTGGCAAGGACTGCTGGCGGTCCAGGAAATGTGTCTGCTGCTGGTTAAATTGCGACAGGGAAGGAGTGCTGAAAGACGGGTGCAAAAGTGAGTGATTAGATGAGCAGGAGGTTATGGAATCATAGAGATCGGATGTGGGCCGACGGTAAGCCTCCGTCTGGCTGGTGGGCTGTTCCTGTTCTGGTTTGGTCCAAGAATGGACAGAGGAGTCTTCTTGAGCTGGAAGCCTAAGGCTATTGTCAGAAAAGTTGAAAGGATTTTGAAAGAAAGGATTCAAGGGATTTCTCTGAAGGCCCTGGGCAGATTCGGGTTGGTTATTACAAGCGTAACTGCCATGCTTGTGGTAGTTTAACTCTCGGTCTAGTTTCTCCTCCAGCTCTGAGGGCGTCCTCAGCATCCTTGCATCTGTCTCAAGAGGATCTCCAGATGGTTGATCATTGATGTTATGTAGGTCCTCAATGCTGGCTTCAACTGGCATTGATAAATCTCTGTGTGAACTCAAAGGAGCTGGACCATCTAAAAAAAACAAAACAAACAAAAAAAAAAAAAAACAGGGAGGTTACGTCAATACAGCTGCTCAAACTTTTCAAAGAACAGCATAAAAAGTAAACTTTCAACTTTACCCACCTTGATCTGTAGCTGAAAAACTGTTGTGGGTGATTGATAATGATTTAATCTTCTCGACAAGCTCATCTGGACCTTCATATCGTTCCTGTAAAAATATAAATCCCGGAGGTAAAATGATAATTGAACATATCGACATTTTTCTTGGCAAATAAAATTTATACCGGGTGTCAGTAAAAAGTAAACAAAACAAGTAAATGTACATATCAAGTTACGCATAAAAAAAGGAATGACAGAGGTACAATGCCAAGTGCATATGAAGGAAGGAAGGAAGATACAAATAGACACAGAAAGATAAACACTGTACTCTTATAGTATTTAGAAAGTGATCTTTCCAAAAACACCCTAAAGACTTAAGGAGAACATGCACACTGCTTCAGAAATACCTGGAATTAGCAGATACAATTTTTCTGTGAAAACAGTAAGCAATGAACACAATGCCCTCTTGACATGCCACTGAGGAATAAAAAAAGCCTGTGGAAGTTTGTTTGGACAGGCCGACTAAATGAGTGAAGAATACCGTAAGGATTGAACTATTTGGATGTCGTTACAGTAACTCCGTCTGGGGAAGAAATGGCACAAAGTCTGAAGTCTGGAGGTGGGAGTATTATGGTGTGGGGGCAGTTTTTGAACACATAATTGCAAAATCTTATTGATTAAGTGACTCAGAAAGCTGAGTCAGAAATCTGTTGTGACATTCTGCATAAGAATCTGAAGACAAAATAATGGCTTTTTCAGGAAAGCCACCTTACAGCAAAGGAACCCAAAAGAGTGGCTAACATGGTCCAGTCAACCATTTGACCCGTGTCCATTCAAAAGCTTTCGTGGCAAGAGCTGAAGACCAGAGTGCATGGAGGAGGTCCACAGAACCTTTGAGATTTGGTGACAGGATAATTTCTCCAAAGGAAATTACGCTAAGTATGTATAGATTCCTTGTATTATTCCTATGTATTTACAAATAACTTAATGTATGAACTAATTTGTTTCGATGTCTTTGTAAGTGAAAATTACTTGGACTGTTACCAACATGTGGTGTTGATTAATTTCTCTGAAATGGTTACAAAGTTAACCAAAAAAAAATACATGTTCAATAGTTATTTTCTACATATGTTGAATCAGAAAACTGTCAAAACTGGTTCAGGTTTTCCATTCCTGCGACTTAAGATCTGTTATTAGGATCATACTCACCTGCAAAAGGCATACATCTTCCTCTACAAGCGGTTCAAGCTTTTCCTTGTAGAAAGGAAGGAAGCTGTCATAGGCCTCTGCCAGAGAGAGAGCATAGAAGATAAAAGGTCAGTTCTTTATTTCTGAGCGTATTTTTATTTTTTTATTGTCTGTTTAAAGAGCTGGGCGTCTGTGCACTCGTTAGACGAAAACCTTCTGGTGCTTGTATATTCTGTCTGAGCATGTGTGGGTACTCCGGCTTCCTCTCAGTCCAAGAACATGATGTGAACAAGTACTAGGAGAGTCTTACTTTTTTAGGATTATTTTTATTAATCACCAATTGCTGCTCTATATTAATGCAAAATGATAATAGACATCAAGCAAAAGTAAGATTTTGGCTTTCTTAGAAAAATATCAATATGTTCATGGTTGTACAAAATTGCTATGCAACTAAATGGAATTTTTTTTTCATATAATTTTTATTTTCATCTGTTTAACTGAGAATTACAATAAACATTTGTGACGTTTAAAAATATATATATATCAGTGACCAATATAGCCTTGCTTCTTTTCAATGACAGTGATGGGTCTTCTATTCATGAAGTGTGTTAGTTTCTAGATCTGTTGTCAGTCAACAGCTCTAGATGTTGGGATGCTGGTGTCCTCAGTCGGGTTCAGGTCAGGTGAGGACGGGCGCCATGCCATAGGTCTTTCATGTTTAACGCTTTGACTGACTGGTCAAACAGAGGTGTACTTGGACGCACGTGACAAGAGAATTGTTCTGCATAAAAATCATTGTGTTTTTTGAAGACTCCGACTTCATCACTGCTTAAAAAACTAGCAAGCAGGATTTGAGAGTTGATTTTGAGTCAATCTTCAACTCAAAAAGTTTTAACCAGCTCATCTTTAATAATACCAGCACCCTAGCCTCTCACTCGACAGATGGCAACGACGTGATTTAAAACAGCTTTAAATCAAACGATCAGAGCACGGAAATGTTTATTTCCTTCACTTCTTCACTCATCAGCAGTTTCTTTATTTTTATTACTTGTGCTCTGCAACCCGAGTCTTTGCGTTGCAGAGTACTAGGGTGTCCACAGAAAAAAAGCATACCTTTAAACGTTGGTCTTTCTATGGGATCCTGAGCCCAGCATCTCTTCATAAGATCAATTATCTCTGCAGGCGTGTCTTCTGGGATGGGCTCCACTGCAGGTCGGTCACCGCGGCGAACGCACTGGCTAATATGGTCGTCACTCCTTGCATCTGCAGAAAGAGACCTTTGGTCACTGTTTGATAAAAGAATGGTGTATAACCTGCCTAAGACATTTTGCTAGACTCGGGTTAATCGTCACAGCTCACTTTCATATGGTTCTTTCCCGGTCAGAATGACCCAAACCACAATGGCGAAGCTGTACACATCAGACTTCACAGAAGAAGGTGTATTAATGCTCTCCAGATGCTCCGGGGCCATGTAGCTTAATGTGCCAGCCCCTCTCTCCCCAGATGTCGCCCCCCTGTGGCTTTTCCTGCGAGACTCCTGTCTTGTGAGCTTGTTCCATGCCTGGCAGGTGGCCAGGCCAAGGTCAGCAATCTAAGCACAGCAGAAGAGGTTGTTGTTTTTTTTTTTTTTACATGAACTGACAAAGTAATTAATGCATAATAAATGCTTTGTGTATCACATACTTTAATGTGAAAATCCTTATCCACCAGAATATTTTCTGGCTTTATGTCCTTGTGAATGACATGCCTCTCTGTCAGATACACCATCCCCTCCAGGATCTCTAAGATGATTCTTCCCTTAATGGAGATTGGCACAGTGACCTAAGAACAACACGACAGTATAGCAATCCTACAGATTAAAATTGATTATCGTTTCGAGACATGTAAAACACACATATTTAACACCATTTCCCTGTGCTGGTCTTAGGCTGACCTTCTCCAGCATGACCAGCAGGTTGCCTCTGGGTAGAAGCTCTATAATAAGAGAGCAATCTCTGTCCTCCATGATCACGCCAAGCAACTTGACCACACGTTTGTGGTTGAGGCTTGCCATGATACTTCCCTCCTCCAGCAGCGACTTCTTGTTTTCTCTGGGAGGCAAAGTGAAAACAGAAGGCCAGATTGTAAATAAAGACGCTCCAGAAACATGCATGGTGTCTGTCAGACAGGGACACTGGATAAAAAGCATTGTGTGGAAGAACACTATATTTCTTCATCTTACAGGGAAAAGCGTGGCACAACTGCAACTGCAAACTTATCAAGGCATGATTTCTCTATTAAAATGTCATGCCAGGCAAAGACAGTATCAACCAGAGAAGCAGACAAGAGATATGTTATAGCTCTGAAGGATGTGCGTAAATCAACAGTGCAGGAGGGAATAATCTCTGAAAAGAACCATCATTTGTGCAAAAAATCTGTCCTTTATGGAAGTTTCATGAAGACAGATGCTCTCCTGACATTAATCATTTCTGTCTAAATGCAAAACTCTGTGTGGCAGAAAATGAACATGGCGTATAACCATAAATGTACCAGCCACACTGTTAAACATGGTGGAGGCAACATCAAGCTGTGAGGATGCCTTTCTTCAGCAGGACCAGGGAAGCTCCACTGAGCTGAAGGGAAGGACTGATTGGGCTGAGTACTCGCTCAATCAATGATGACCTGCTAATAACTGAATGAGATTGAGGCAGATGTCCATCGTCCAGCAGGACAACAATCATAAACAGCCAGAGCTACAGCAGAATGGTGTCAATCAAAGCATATTTATAGATGCATTAGACCTGAATTTAATTCAGAGACTGTGGCAATACTTGTGAACTACTGATGTTAGTAAAGGGTCTCCCTCTAATCTGACTGGTCTTTAGCTATTTTTACTGAAAAAAAAAATAAATAGATTTTTCAGTTTTGAGGTGTGCAAAGTTGCAAAAAGTAGCAAAAAATAATTGCTACTGTTTGGTTAAGCAATAATTAACCAGTTATTGCTCAGTGGTCATGGGCATTTCCAGCCCATGACCACTGACTCATGGGCTGGAAATTGCTGTCACAAAATTCCATCAATGTACAATGATATTTAAGTGAAACAAAATATGAAAGGTCCAATGACTTATGCAAGATAAATAGCTTGTATGAACAAGCAATTTATCTGAGGTCTTTAATGCTGCAAATATATTTGCAATGGAACATGTTGATAAAAACTAATTTGATTAATGTACCTTCTACATCATTTCCCTTTCTCACCTGCACTTCCTGAATGCATCTGTGGGCAAAGCTGCACATGAAATAATGCAAAGAAAGCTGTATGACAGCATCTGACTAAAATAAAATGTTAGGCTGCCGATGCCAACGCAATAACTGTAAATGGCAATGCATACATGTGATGCCACATTCCTATAATAGACATTCTTAGACGAGCTTTAAATGTAGGTGTTGCTTCTGGTCTGAAAAAAAAGAAGGATGTCAGACATCCGCATTTCAGATAGACCTACATCTCATACTGAATGAAAAGGAAGTGATCAAAAAAGAAATCTGTGCATGCTTTTTCACAGAAGAATCAGAATTTGTGATACTTAACACGCGTCTTTGCATATCTGAGAAGCACACCAACTTCCTATTTTATTCTCTCTCTTTTTTTTTGCACTTCTTCCAGGTTAGAAATCCTTGACTGTACTCGTGATACACGCTAGAGCAAGGGGAATGCCCAGCCTGGTGGTGGACACGTTGAACACTTACTCGTTGCGAAGTGGACCTGTATACACGGTCTTCAACACCACCTGGCCCAGGGTGGCATGGTAACACAAATAGACCTCTCCAAATCCTCCATAATCCAGAGGCTCCCTTTTGATTAGATCTGTCGATCTCATATGAAGCGAGATCTCAGGCGCGGTAGCCATCACCGCTGGCAATAACAAGACACTGTCGGAGTTACGAGAAACTACTGGTCAACAACGTAAAACAAAGTGGTTAAACACTTAACAGACAGTTAATCATGAATAAAAATAAGCAAATGTTATAAACTACATGAATGGCCCGGTGAATTACTCACCCGTATCACCCAAAACACTGTGACAGTCTCAAGAGGAAAGCTAGAAGCTACGTTTTATGACTGAACAAACTTAGGCTTTCTTTACTTTACTTTTTTTACCGAAACACTTAATTGACTAAAGTGTCTTATAGCATTAATACTGAAACATAGACATAAAACAAATATTAAAAACTGCCTTAAAATCCAAATAAAGTCGCACAATCTTTGTATTTCCGGTAAAGTGTCGTCAAACATCGAAGTTAGACGCGAAAACAAACATCAGACTACAAACAGGCTTTACAGATCGAGGTCAGAAAAATACACCGACAGGATGACTAGTAGATTTTAGTTTGCGATGCTTTCAAATGACTCAAAAGTTCATTTACAGTGTACGCAATCATAAATTTAAATTTCTGTTATCTTTTTCTTTAAAACTCAATGCTGAATTCTTCTGAGAAGTTGTTTCATATTAGCCTTGGATTCACTCCCAAGTCGAAGCCATACTTCAATTTGACTAGTGAAAACTAAATTATAGATATCTTAAAAGCAAATAACGACTAGACAAAACTAAATTAAAGATATTTTGAATTGTAATTTTGACTAGTCAAAATTCCTTTTAAGATATCTCTAAATGAATTGGAGATATCATAAATTATTCAGCTTTTCCATTTAAGATATCTTAAATTGACATTTCGACTAGTCCGAATGACATCACTGATATCTTGAATTATTATTCTGTCTAGTCAAAACGTCCCAGACTTACGTATCAATTTGAAAGTTTAATAAAACAATGAAAAAGAGAGAAAACGAAAAAAGATGTTTAAAAATGCGCTACTTTCATGTTGAAAATGGTTTGATAATAACAATTTTAGCTGTTTTTAAGTGCATTCGGTTTGTCAGAAATTGATAAACAGGATATTTTTTGTAGATGTTAGAAGCAATCCTATAGTTTCTGAAGTTTGGCTATGTCCGCATAACATTGTCGAGCTCTTTCTAATTTGTGGCATTTACTTTACTGACAATTTTGTTCAGGAAACATAAAATTCTGCAGGCAACTGTTTGGACAGCACAAAGGGGCTTCCACGTCATTCTTATTTCAGATTTCTAAAATTGTAATTTTGACTAGTCATAATTGTGTCGAAGATATCTTAAATCGTAATTACGGATATGTGTCCCGTCAAATGACAGATCCAGTGACGTCATTTGAGATATCTTGAAAGGAATTTTGACTAGTCAAAATGTAATTGAAGATATCTTGAATTATTATTCTTACTAGTCAAAATGTAAATACAGATATCTTAAATTACCATTACGGATCGTCAAAATGTAGTTTTGCCTAGTCAAAATGCATTTTTAGATATCTGGAATGTAATTAAGGATAGTCAGACGAAACCAAATTTATGTTAAAACGGCTTGCCATAGCCATTAACAGATTATACAAAGCAATTATACACTATATAAGTGGTTAATAATACTTATGTATAAACTTAATATACATTATATAAGTATAATTATATGTAATGCACACATTCTGCTTTTCATGCAAGCCTTTAAATAAAGACCTGGACTAAAAATTATTTTTTCAGCCTGCTATGATGCAACAATTACGAAAGGATAACCTATCTTTAATTGCTTATGGGGTTTTTTGTTGTTTTTTGGGGGTTTTTTATACTTACCTGCAAGACAAAGAAAATGATTAGTGATCAAATGGTCGCACAAAGCCTATATTCAAGGACTCTGTTTCAGGCGGTCATTGACGTCAATCTGTGTCATGTGATTCAGCTGAACCAATCAGGTCCAGGTGACGCACAGTGCTTATTACGTACAGTATTTTACTGTAGCACTTCCTTTTTAGTCTTAAAATTTAATTATGATCAAAATGGCTAATTTCAATTAAAATATGTCATTAACAGATTATACAAAGCAATTATACACTATATAAGTGGTTATGTATAAACTTAATATACATTATAAAAGTATAATTATATGTAATGCACACATTCTGCTTTTCATGCAAGCCTTTAAATAAAGACCTGGACTAAAAATTATTTTTTCAGCCTGCTATGATGCAACCATTAAGAAAGGATAACCTATCTTTAATTGCTTATGGGTTTTTTTTTGTTGTTTTGGGGGTTTTTTTTTACTTACCTGCAAGACAGAGAAAATGATTAGTGATCAAATGGTCGCACAAAGCCTATATTCAAGGATTCTGTTTCAGGCGGTCATTGACGTCAATCTGTGTCATGTGATTCAGCTGAACCAATCAGGTCCAGGTGACGCACAGGGCTTATTACGTACAGTATTTTACTGTAGCACTTCCTTTTTAGTCTTAAAATTTAATTATGATCAAACTGGCTAATTTCAATTAAAATATGTCATTAACAGATTATACAAAGCAATTATACACTATATAAGTGGTTAATAATACTTATGTTTAAACTTAATATACATTATATAAGTATAATTATATGTAATGCACACATTCTGCTTTTCATGCAAGCCTTTAAATAAAGACCTGGACTAAAAATTATTTTTTCAGCCTGCTATGATGCAACCATTAAGAAAGGATAACCTATCTTTAATTGCTTATGGGGTTTTTTTGTTGTTTTTGGGGTTTTTTTTATACTTACCTGCAAGACAAAGAAAATGATTAGTGATCAAATGGTCGCACAAAGCCTATATTCAAGGATTCTGTTTCAGGCGGTCATTGACGTCAATCTGTGTCATGTGATTCAGCTGAGCCAATCAGGTCCAGGTGACGCACAGTGCTTATTACATACAGTATTTTACTGTAGCACTTCCTTTTTAGTCTTAAAATTTAATTATGATCAAAATGGCTAATTTCAATTAAAATAAGTCATTAACAGATTATACAAAGCAATTATACACTATATAAGTGGTTAATAACACTTATGTATAAACTTAATATACATTATAAAAGTATAATTATATGTAATGCACACATTCTGCTTTTCATGCAAGCCTTTAAATAAAGACCTGGACTAAAAATTATTTTTTCAGCCTGCTATGATACAACAATTAAGAAAGGATAACCTATCTTTAATAGCTTATGGGTTTTTTTTGTTGTTTTTGGGGGTTTTTTTATACTTACCTGCAAGACAAAGAAAATGATTAGTGATCAAATGGTCGCACAAAGCCTATATTCAAGGATTCTGTTTCAGGCGGTCATTGACGTCAATCTGTGTCATGTGATTCAGCTGAGCCAATCAGGTCCAGGTGACGCACAGGGCTTATTACGTACAGTATTTTACTGTAGCACTTCCTTTTTAGTCTTAAAATTTAATTATGATCAAAATGGCTAATTTCAATTAAAATAAGTCATTAACAGATTATACAAAGCAATTATACACTATATAAGTGGTTAATAATACTTATGTATAAACTTAATATACATTATAAAAGTATAATTATATGTAATGCACACATTCTGCTTTTCATGCAAGCCTTTAAATAAAGACCTGGACTAAAAATTATTTTTTCAGCCTGCTATGATGCAACCATTAAGAAAGGATAACCTATCTTTAATTGTTTAGGGGGTTTTTTTTTTTTTGTTTTTTGGGGGTTTTTTTTTTTTATTTACCTGCAAGCCCAAAAAAAATTTGTTTTAGTGATAAAATGGTCGCAAAAAGGGCCTTTTATTCAAGGATTTGTTTACGGGCGGTCATGCCCCAATTTTGTGTCTTGGTTTCGTGACCCAAATTCAGGTCCGGTGACCCCCAAGGGCCCCTTATAGAGAATCCGCGTTGACGTCCGGGGATATGACGTTTTGGGTCGCTCGCCCCAATCTTTGGGGGCCCAAAAGCCCCAAAAGAACTATTAAAAAACATCCCCGGGTTTGTTTTCATTGGGGTTACCGGCCGCAGTGAAAGTTTTTGTTCCGTTGGTAATGAATACCCGGCGTCCACGAAGTCAGGGACGTTCAGCTAAAGGTTTTGTTCCGATTTTTGAACGAAATTTGGCCGGCTGTTCTTTACAGTCCCTCCTCAAGCGCTCGGATTTTTCACAGCTCCCTGTCAATTTCCGATAAACCCCTGAAAAATAAATGTTTTCTTGGGGCCAACTGTTTACAAAACAGTGGACATTCGGGCTATTACCCGAGGTTCACTGTCTTTTATTAAATTTTTAAGTAATATTCAATCATTTTAATTTTAAAATTTTTTCTTCAGTAGCTTCCAATTTTTGTCCCTTAACTAAATCTGTGTTTAAATTTTTTAAAACTAAAATGTTTTGGGATGAGACACTTTTCACCTTTATTACTTTTTAAACACTTTTTTTTATATTTTTAGGTATTTAGTAGTCAAGTTTTTTTATTTTTTTTAAAATTAGCTTGAAAGGTCTTGTGACCTATTAACTAAAAAATCTAAAAAATTATTCTACTAAACTATATAGATTATTTATTTTTTTTTCCCATTTTGCCCCCTTTTTTTTTCTTTAACCATTTTTAAAAAAAAAAATATTAAAAAATATATTAATAAAATGTATTCCCTCGGGATGTCACCCTTTGTTTTTTCGTTTTGTTCAATTGCATAAAATTCTGGGACGGGATCAATTTCTTTAACATGTTCACTTCCCTGAAATATTTTTTAAATAAAAACCAAATATTTAAAAAAGTGTGATCTTTTTTCAAAAAATTTGTGTCCCTTTTTTGGGGTTTAATTACACATTAAATTTTTAAAAGATTTGCTCTTTTCATCTGGATTGTGTCATTATGTGGCAGTGGACAAAAAAACGCGCAGGCAGTGGATAACTTTTTTGTGGATTGAAAAAAAAAACAAGGCTGATTAACAATAAGAACTAAGGAAACAGAGCAAGAGAAAATGAAGATCTAAACGGGGAAAAAAATAAAATAGAATTAAAAAAGAAAAAAAGATTCAGACAGACAGGGAAAGAAAAACTAAACCTCCGGTGATAAATTAAGAAAAAAAAACATGACTAGAAAATGCGGGGGAGGCGGGGAATAAGAAAATAACTAGAAGGAAAAATTTAAAATTTAAACTATAGTCATTAAAAAAGGGCTTGAGAGGGGGACCAATAAAGGGGAAAAGCAATAATATAATTTTAAACTAAAATAAATCCCCTTTAATAATATCAAGAAAAGGCCTAAAGGGGCAAAAAATTTAAAGTAAATTTAAAACATGAAGCTAAAAAAAATGAAAAGCAAAAAAAACCCAAAACCCCAGTGTCCTGACAGATGTTGATTATATTTTTGGGTTTATTTTAAAATCTTTTTAAAAATTTTTATTGTTTAAAAAAAAAATTCTCTTGTATTTTAGTTTATTACCTGAAATTTTTAAAATATCAATTTTTATTTAAAAATGTGTTTTTTTCTTCACCGGGCAACTTGAAGTGCTTGAATCAAATGATTCATGGATTTTTAAAATCCCTTTTAAATGTTTAAAATGGGGAAAAAACAGCCACTTCCACGAAATTTAAACAAATGGTTCCTCTTAAAGTCTTCAGCCTTGCTAAAGCAAAAATTTCCTGGTTTCTTCCCCCTGACCCTCGAATTTTGTTTCCTTTTCTGTTGCCCCCACTGTGGTTTTTTTTAAATTTTACCTTTCGGGGGGTCAATAATAAAAAACTGTTAAGTAACTTGTTGAGGGTTTTTTGCTTTTATCTCCTTTTTAAATTTGACCCCCAATTGTCGGGTTTTCCGGTTTATTTTTGTCTTTTTCCCCCCTTTCATACGTCGGTTTGCCTTCAAGAGGGCCCTATCAGAACATACTTTTGTATTAATACTGTAAATTTAATAACCTAGGGAAAATAGTTTTTCTTACAATTTAAAGTAAAAACCCCGATGTCCATGACAAAACTCGGACTTTGCTACAAAAAAAAAAATAAAAAAATAAATTTGCCCGGGCCTAAACTTAAATTTAAATCAACAGAAAAATGATCATGAAAAATTTGGACAAAAAACTTAAACAAAAAAAAAACTATGACACCAAAAAACCCAAAAAAGAAATTTATTCACTCACCGAATGTTAAAAGTCTGGATAAAAACCCGTAGGTATCCGGTGATGTTGGAGGGAAATTTAATATCAGCGATTTACCCTTATTGCAGGGGCATTGTTTTCTTCTCTTAAAATCCGTTTGCTTAGCCTCCCCACGTTTTTTCCAAACAGGAAAATGGGGATACTAAAGTCCGGTTTTTTCCCCTTTTTTTTTAAGGGTTTCCGGGGCGTGTGACCGTCATTACAAAACAATTTGCGCAGCAAGTTCGAGCCCTTTGCTAAATTATTTTAAGTAACTTGGATTGAGAAATTTTGCGAGGGTGGGTTTTTTTTATACTGCCAGGGGCTGTTGTCCCATGGACCCAAAGTGGCGCTGGAGACCCCTCCAAGGTACACGTTTTGTCAAGCGTTGGATTTCTCTATTAAAGTTTCAGGGACTTTACTGTAGCACTTTCCCCTTTTTTGTCTTTTAAAAATTTAAAATTTTGATCAAAATGGCTAAATTTTTAATTTTTTAAAAAATAAGTCATTAACAGATTATACAAAGCAATTTTAACACTTTATAAGTGGTTATGTATAAAAATTTAATATTTCAATTTTTTATAAGTATAATTATATGTAATGCAACCCTTCTGGGTTTTCATGCAAGCCTTTAAATAAAAGGGGCCCTGGACTAAAAATAATTTTTTCGCCTGGGTATTTTATGCAAACATTAAGGAAAAAAATATAACCTATCTTTAATTTTTAAAGGGTTTTTTTTTTTTTTTGTTTTTGGGGTTTTTTTTTTTTACTTTTTTTGAAAGACAAAAAAAATGATTTTGTGATCAAAGGGTTTGCACCCAAAACCCATATTCAAGGGGCTCTGTTTTTAGGCGGTCATTAAAAGTCAAATCTGGGTTCATGTGATTCAGCCCGGGGCAATTTAGGTCCCGGTGAAAGCACATGGGTTTTTTTCGTTCGTTTTTTACTGTAGCACTTCTTTTTTTTTTTGTCTTTAAAAAAAAATTATGATCAAATGGCTAAAATTTTAATTAAAAAAATGTCTTTTAAAAAGGGTTATACAAAGCAATTTTTACACTATATAAGTGGTTTTAAAAATACTTTTGTTTTAAACTTATTTTACATTTTTTTATAAAATTTTAATTTTTTTGGGAATTTCACACATTCTGCTTTTCTTTCAAGCCCTTTAAATAAAGACCTGGACTAAAAATTATTTTTTTTGCCCGCTAGGATGCAAACCATTAAGAAAAAGGGTAACCAATTTTTTAATTGCTTAAGGGTTTTTTTGTTGTTTTTTTTGGGTTTTTTTTTTTTTACTTACCCGCAAGACAAAGAAAATGATTTGTGTTTAAATTTTGGGCGCACAAAGCCTAAAATTTTAAGGGTTCTGTTTCAGGCGGGGCAAATTTAGTCAATTTGGGTCATGGGTTCAGCTGAGCCATCAGGTCCCCGGTGCCCCCACAGTGCTTATTTCGTACAGTATTTTTCTTTTAGCACCCCTTCCTTTTTATTTACTTAAAATTTAATTATGTCAAAATGGCTAATTTCAATTAAAATATTGTCATTACAGATTATACAAAGCAATTTTCATATATAAAATGGTTTTGTATAAAAATTAAAATTTCATTATAAAAGGGATAATTTTATGTAATGCCAAAATTCTGCTTTTCTTTCAAGCCTTTAAATAAAGACCGGACTAAAAATTATTTTTGCAGCCCGCTATGTTTCAACAATTAAGAAAGGGGTAACCCCATTTTTTAATTGCTTTATGGGGGGTTTTTTTTGTTTTTTTTGGGGGGTTTTTTTTTACTTACCTTTCAAGACAAAAAAAAAATTGGTTTTGTGATAAAATTTGGGGGGCACAAAGCCTATATTCAAGGACTCTGTTTCAGGCGGTCATTAACTTCAATCTGTGTCATGTGATTCAGCTGAGCCAATCGGTCCAGGTGACGCACAGGTTTATTACGTACAGTACTTTACTGTAGCATTCCTTTTTAGTCTTAAAATTTAATTATGATCAAAACGGCTAATTTCAATTAAAATAAGTCATTAACAGATTATACAAAGCAATTATACACTATATAAGTGGTTATGTATAAACTTAATATACATTATATAAGTATAATTATATGTAATGCACACATTCTGCTTTTCATGCAAGCCTTTAAATAAAGACCTGGACTAAAAATTATTTTTTCAGCCTGCTATGATGCAACCATTAAGAAAGGATAACCTATCTTTAATTGCTTATTGGGTTTTTTTGTTGTTTTTGGGGGTTTTTTTATACTTACCTGCAAGACAAAGAAAATGATTAGTGATCAAATGGTCGCACAAAGCCTATATTCAAGGATTCTGTTTCAGGCGGTCATTGACGTCAATCTGTGTCATGTGATTCAGCTGAGCCAATCAGGTCCAGGTGACGCACAGGCCTTATAGAGAATCCGCGTTGACGTCACAGGATATGACGTTTTCGTCGCTCAGCGCCATCTTTGGTGTCCACAGACCAAAACGAACTATTCAGAACATCACCGGTGTTTTCATTGTGTTACCGGCCGCAGTGAAGTTGTTTTCAAGTTGGATACTGAATATCCGGCGCTCCACGAAGTCAGGGACGTTCAGCTCAAGGTTGATCCGATTTTTGAACGCTAATTTCGGCCAGCTGTTCTTTACTAGTCCCTCCTCAAGCGCTCGGAGTTTCACAGCTGCTGTCAATTTCCGATCACTCCTGTAAATAAATGCTTTCTCTTGTGACCAACTGATACAAAACAGTGGACATTCATGCTATTACACGAGGCTCACTGTCCTGTATTAAATTTTTAAGTCATATTCAATCATTTTAATATTAAATGTTTTCTTCAGTAGCTTCCAATTCGTGTCCCATTAACTCAATCTGTGTAAAATTGTTTACTAGACTGTATAGATGAGACACATTCACCTTTATTACATTTTAACATTTTTATATATTTTTAGGTATTTCTGTAGTCAAGATTTTTTATTTTTCTTAAATAGCTTGTAGGTCATGTGACCTATTAACTCAAAATCTGTGAAATTATTCTACTAAACTATATAGATTAGTTATATTTTTATTCCATTTTGACCCTTTTTTATTCTTTAACCATAATTATATTAAAAAATATATTCATAAAATGTATTACCTCAGATGATCATCATTTGTTACTCGTAATGTTCAATTGCATAAAATTCTAGGACAGGATCGATTTCATTACATGTTCACTTACCTGAAATATGTTAAATACAACAAATATTTATTAAAGTGTGACTATTTCATAAAATGTGTCACCTTTATTGTTTAATTACACATTAAATGTTTTAAAGATTTGCTCTTTCATCTGGATTGTGTCATTATGTGGCAGTGGACACAAACGCAGCAGGCAGTGGATGAACTTTATGTGGATGTAGAAACAAGGCTGATCTAACAATAAGAACTAAGGAACACAGAGCAAGAGAAACTAGATGATCTAAACAAGGAAATAACTCAACTAGAATTAATAAAGAAAGATTCAGACTCAGACATGGAAGAATAACTGAACCTACGGTGATCAAATTAAGAAATAAACATGACTAGAAACCCTGCAGGGAGGTGAATAAGAAATAACTAGAAGGATAAAATAGAATTAAACTATAGTCATTAAAGAAGGCTTGAGATGGACTCAGACATCAAGGAAAAGCAATAATATAATTCTAATAATTACACTAAATACCTCTAATAATATCAAGAGGACCATGAAGGGCTAAACTAAAGTGACTTAAACATGAAGCTAAATAAATGAAAAGCAAAACAAACCAAAAAACCCAGTGTCCTGACAGATGTCTGATTATATAATTTGTTTTACTTTAATCAAATAAATATTTATTTAAAATATAAATTCTTTACAAGTATGTTTATTACCTTGAATATTTAAATATCAAAATTTTCCTTAAATGTGATTCATTTCTTTCACCTGCAACTTGAGTGCTTGAATCAAATGATTCATGGATGTTTAATACATTAAAATGATTAAATGAGAGAAAACAGCCACTTCCACTGTATTTAACACAAATGGTTCCTCTCAGTCTTCAGCCTTGCTGAGCTCAAATCTGGTTTTTCTCGTCAGCCTCGAATTGATCCTCTTCTGTTGCCTCCACTGTGTTTTTATTATTTACTCTTCAGGGGTCAATAATGAAAACTGTCTCAGTAACTTGTTGATGGTTTTGCTGTATTCCTCTTTAATGACGCCCATGTCGTTCGTGTTTATGTGTCGTTTCCCTTCATACGTCGGTTTGCTTCAAGAGGACATATCAGAACATACATCAGTATTAATACTGTAAATTTAATAACACTAGTAAAATAGTTTATTCAAATATGTAATAACCTCGTTGTCCACTGACAAAACTCGGACTTTGCTACATAAACAATTATTAGCCGACTAACTTAAATGATCAACAGAAACCTGATCATGAAACTCTCGGACATAATCATAGCAAAAAAACTATGACACAAAACCAACAAAGAAATTTATTCACTCACCAAAGAATGTAAATGTCTGGATCAAACCTGTAGGTATCCGGTGATGTTGGAGAAGGTGATTATCAGCGACTCACCACTGTTTAGCAGGACATTGTTTTCTTCTCTTAAAAGCTCCGTTAGCTTAGCTCTCGCGTTGTTTCCAAGCAGGAAAATTGTGATACTAAAGTCGTTTTCCACTTTTTACCGTTTCAGTCGTGTGTGACTCATTACAGACAATAGCGCAGCAAGTTGAGCCATAGCTAAATTATTTTAAGTATGTTGGATTGTTATACGCCAAAAAAAATTTGCAGGACAAAGATGGGTATATTAACGTTTAGTGAGTCTCCGGATTATTACTAAACTACAACTTCCTTTTTAGCTAAATAAAGACAATGCTAATAAAAGCAAACAAAAAAACATTTACACTATATAATGTTAATAATCTTAATTAATATAAAATGTTAATTATATTATACACATTTGTTTCATGCAGCCTTTAAATAAAGACTGGTAAAATATTTTTTAGCCGCTCACATAAAAAGGTCCTATCTTATTGCTTATGGTTTTTGTGTTTTGGTTTTTTTTATATTACTCAGCAAAGAAATGTTAGTACTGTGAAGTATTTCGATTCTTTAGCGCATGGTCTCGTTATGTGTCGTACCTCATCAGGTGCCAAGGATAAATAATCATTCTGTAATTTACTTAATTTATATGATAAATCTAATCATAAAATAGTCATAACAATATAAAACAATATACACTATATATTATTAAAATAATCAAAAAAGATAATTATATGTATGCACAATTTGCTTTTGAATAAATAAGACCTGATAAAATTTTTTTTCCAGCTTGATGCCCATAAGAGGAAAATTATCAGGTTTTTTTTTTTTGGGGTTTAACACCGCAAGACAAGAATATAGTACTGTCGAAAAATTCAGACTGTTGGTTATTGCGCATTGTCTGGACAGTGGCAATCAGTCCAGTGACGCGGTTATAAGATTCCCTTAGTCAATAATTTTCTGGCATCTTTAGTCACAGACAAAAATATCAAAAAGTGTTATGTTAACATAATTTTTTATATATGAATCGCCTCAGAATAGGGACTTCAGCTCAAGTTAAATCCATTTTTGAAGTTTGGTTTGTTTTATTATACTTCCTGAAGACAAAATTGGACATGTTGCACAGTATACTCAAATTGTTTCATGGCGCAATGAGCATTCTCATGTGACCAGCTGAGCCATCGTGGATCCATGCGCATGCCTATTAGTTACATATTTACTGTAACATTCCTTTAGTTTAAATTTTAATATATTCAAATGCAATTTTAATATAAATATGTTTAGATTATCAAGTATACACTATAATGGTTATAATATAACTTATATCATTAAAGTATAAATAATGATAAATCTTTTTCAGCAACCTTTAATAAAGACTGGTAAAACATTATTTTTTCAGTTACAACTGTACTATCTTTAATTGTATTGGTTTATTTGTGTTTTGGTTATTTTTCATACTTAACTCAGACGAATGTTAGTGATCAAATGGTCGCAAAGCTAAATCAAGATCTGTTATCTCATACTTAATTGCTTGATCACTAGCATATAGGTATCAAGTTTATTACTAAGATTTACTGACACTTTTTTTATTCTAAAAATTTAATTAAAAAATTATTTTATAAAAGTCATTACCTTATCAACTTATCACATATATGGTATTATGTTAAACTTATATACATTAAGAAATATAATTTCATTAATGCTTTTTTTTGTTCTGCAGTTTTTTAATAAGCCTGACTAAAAAATATTTATTAGCTGATGTCAACCATAAAAGGATCTTCACGCTTGGTTTTTGTTGTTTGGTAATACTCCTGAGACAGTGATAGTGTAAAGTCCACAAGCTATTTCAGATCTGTTCAGCGCAACGTAATCTTGTCATGTATTCACTGAGAATTCATCCAGTACGCACAGGCTATAACGTGTTTTACTGTAGACTCTTATATCCTTAAATTAATTAAGACAATGGCAGTAATTTCAAAAATAGCTTAACAGATTAAAGCAATATCCTAAAAGTGTTATATTATTAACTAATAACATTTAAGTTAATTATTTAAGCAATCTGTTTTCATGCAACCCTTAAAAAGACTGGAAAATGATTTTTCAGCCTGATGATCAACCATAAAAGGATAACACTATTGCTAGGTTTTGTTTTGTTTTATATACTACCTGCAAGAAGAAATGATTATGTAAGATTGCACAAAGTATATTAAGACTCATTAGTATTAATAATGTGTCTGAGATTAGCTGAGCAATCATCAAGTGAGAAGGGTTTATTAATAAGTATTTACTGTAGACTTCTTTAGTCTTAAAATTTATATTATGAACAAAGGCTAACTTGTAATTAAATTATCATGAACGATTATACAAAGCAATTATACCTAAATAATTTATAATAATACTATATCTTTGACTTTGTTATTATTTTAATCACACTGCTTTCATAAGTAAAATTAAACTGGATAAAAATTATTATTCAGCTGTTTTATGCCATGAAGATAACTTCAATAATTGCTATGTTTTTTGTTTGTGGGTTCATTTTACTTACCTGCTTGCAAGCTAAAATGATTATGATAATCACAATAACTATATTAAGATATGTATCAAGCATTGACTTAATCTTATTCACATGTATTGTAAACAATGGTCCATTACCATATAGGTTTAGTTGACGTACAATACACGTTTCTTTCGTGCCTTCATTGGATAATAAAACTTTAACTATGACAACGGTAATTCATTTAGTTAGGTCATGAGTTTATCAAGTTATACTAAAAAGCTACTATCAGAACTTCAGTAAATTGATCATTTGACAGTATTTCGCTCAATTTTTTATCAGCCTTAAGAGCCGGTTACAGTGTGTATTATCACTTAATGCACCTTAGGAAATATACATAACATGGAATTGTATTAAAGCTTACTGTTAAATTTTAATATAAACATAATATTATTTATATATCACAATATTTATATCCAAGGATTGTGGTCATACTAAATCGTGATAAAATGTTCTACTAGACAATAGATAGCTACACAACATTTATCATTAATATTTAGTATTTAATTTTTATCTTATCAAAATTATATGACAATTATCAAAAAATATTCATAAATATACAAAGTCAATTTATTCACTGATTATGTATAATATCACAATTATACTTAAAATATTATTATAATTTATAATAATATAGCATAAATGTTATTATCAAATTGCTAACTAAAAAGATTCCTTAAATCCTTAACAAATTTATTTAATCAAACATTATGAGTGAACTATTATAAATGTAACCTATTTTTTATCACTGTTTTTTAAGTTCTTTATTTTTTTGTGCTAAAATACCAGCAAGAGCAGATAACTTTATGTTTGTAATGGTATCTAAAGAAGCTTAGCAGAGGCTTCTAGGTTTAGCTCCAAAGGAATTTAGATTCTATTTGACATGAAAGATTCGTAACCTACGTGATCAGTAGCTCAACATAGTAAACTGAGCTATAAATACTGATTATGTACATTATTTTATATCATTAAATTAATTAATGATCAAAATGGCTAATTTCAATTAAAATATAGTCATTAACAGATTAACAAACAATTATAACTATAAAGTGGTTATTGTTATAAACTTAATATACATAATAAGTATAAATTATATGTAATGCACACATTCGCTTTCATGCAAGCCTTTAAAAAGACCTGACTAATAAATTATTTTTTCAGCATCTATTATACAACATTAAGAAAGATTAACTATCAATTTTTTTTATGTTTTTTTGTTGTATTGAGGTATTTTTAGTATACTAAGACAAAGAAATGATTATGTCAAAATTGGTTCCGCCAATTAGCCTTGAATTCAAATGGCCTTTTCAGCGTCATTGACCTCATCTGTGTCAGTGATATATTTCTGTAGCCTAATACAGTTAACTTAGGTGACATCTATTTTATTATCAGTTTCACGATTAGCATTACCTTTAAGTGGTTTGTTTAAAATATAATTAATATATAAATGTAATTTCAATCTTAAAAAGTCTTTAACTAGAATATAAAAATCATTTCACTGATATAATGGAAAATTAGTATAAACAATATACCACTTAATTCTAAGTATATTTATTGTATGTTTGCTTATCATGCAAACAAAAATGAAGACCATGGCCACAAATATTATTTAACTCAGCGGGGTCATGATTAACTGTAGTATCATGTGAATAGAGCGATAATCCTAACTACTTGTATTTGCTTATGGTGTCCTTTTTTAAAATTGTTGATCAAGTATTTTTAATTTTTTATACAGTTATCTGACATAAACAATTATAGGGTCAATGTCACCTAATCCTAATATTAAGTATATTGATGAATCTAGCGTCTGACGTTAATAGACGGGTTTATTATTCATGCTGATGCCCAATCAGTCACAGGTGAGCACAGGTGCTTATTACGTATATTTTTACTGTAGCACTTCTTTTTAGTCTTAAATTAATTATGATCAAAATGGCTAATTCAATTAAAAGTCATTAACGATTATACAAAGCAATATACTACTATATAGTGGTATATGTATAAACTTAATATCATACAAGATAATTATATGTAATGCCACATTCTGCTTTCATGCAGCCTTTAAATAAAGACCTGACTAAAATTATTTTTTCAGCCTGCTGTATCAACATTAAGAAAGGATAACCATCTTTAATTGCTATGGGTTTTTTGTTTTTTGGGTTTTTTTATACTTACCTGCATAGATCAAAGAAAATGATTAGTATCAAATGTCGACAAAGCCTAAATCAAGACTGTCTGTTATCATGCGGTCATTAGACTCAATCTGTGTCAATGTGATTCAGCTGATCCAATCAGGTCCAGGTTTTGTAGGGTTTATTACGTACAGTATTTACGTAGCACTATCTTTTTAGTTTTAAATTTAATTATATCAAAAGGCTATTTCAATTAAATGTCATTAACAGATTTTTCAAAGCAATATACCTATATAAGGTTATGTTATAATTAATATACATTATAAAATGTATAATTATATGTATGCCACATTTGCTTTTCATGCAAGCTTTCAAATAAAGACCGGACTAACAATTATTTTTTCAGCTGCTATATCAACATTAAGAAAGGATAACCTAATCTTTAATTAGCTTATGGTTTTTTTTGTTTTTGGGGGTTTTTATACTTACTGCAAGACAAAGAAAATGATTAGGATCAAATGTCGCACAAAGCCTATATTCAAGGATTCTGTTTCGGCGTCTTGCGTCATTTGTGCAGTGATTCAGCTGAACCAATCAGGTCCAGGTGACGCACAGGTCTTATAGAGAACCGCGTGAGTCACAGGATATGACGTTTCGTCGCTCAGCGCAAATTGGTGTCCAAGACAAAACGAACTATTAACATCACCGGTGTTTTTTCATTGTGTTTTACTCCGCATGAAATTGAATTTCAGTTGGATACTGAATATCCGCGACTACCAATCGATTCAGGGACGTTCAGCTCAATGGTTGATCCGATTTTTGAACGCTAATTCGGCCAGCTGTTCTTTACAGTCCTCCTCAAGCGTCGAGTTTCACAGCTGCTGTCATTTTCCGATCACTCCTGTAAATATGCTTTCTCATGACCAACTGATACAAAACAGTGGACATTCATGCTTTACACAGGCTCACGTCCTGATTAAATATTTAGTCATATTCAATATTTAATATTAAAGTTTTCTTCAGAGCTTCCAATTCGTGTCCCATAACCTATCTTGTAAAATTTTCTACCAGACTGTATAGATGAGACCATTCACCTTTTTACATTTAACATTTTTTAATTTTAGGTATTTCTGTAGTCAAATTTTTTATTTTCCAATAAATAGCTTTAGACATTACCTATTAACTCAAAATCTGTGAAATTATCTAAAACTATTAAGATTAGTTATATTTTTATTCAATTTTGACCCCTTTTTATTCTTTACCCATTATTAATATTAAAAAATATATTCTAAAATGTATTACCTCAGATGAGATCATCATTTGTTACTCGAATTTCAATTGCATAAATTCTTGGACAGGTACAATTTCTTACATGTTCACTTACCTGAAATATGTTAAATAACAAATATTATTAAATGTGACTATTTCATAAAATGTTATTCACTTTATTGTTTAATTTACACATTAAATGTTTAAAGATTTGCCATTTCATCTGGATTGTGTCATTATGTGCAGTGACACAAAGCAGCAGGCAGTGGATGAACTTATGTGGATGTAGAAACAAGGAGATCTGAACAAAGAACTAACAAACAGAGCAAGAAACTAGATAGAACTAAACAAGGATAATAATTAACTAGAATAATAAAGAAAGATTGCTCCGAAATGGAAGATACTGAACACTAACGGTGATCAAATTAAGAATTACATGACTAAACCTGCAGGGAGGGAATAAGAAAAAACTAGAAGGATAATTATAGAATGTAAAACTAATAGTCATTAAAGAAGGCTTGAAATGGACTCAGACATCAAGAAAAGATAATATAATTCTAATAACTACACTAAATACTCTAATAATATCAAAGACCATGAAGGGCTAAACTAAGTGACTTAAACTGAAGCTAAATAAATAAAAGCAAACAACCAAAAACCCAGTGTCCGACAGATGACTGATTATATAATTGTTTACTTAATCAAATTAAATATTTATTAAAAATATAATCTCATACAAGTAAGTTATTACCTATATATATTTAAATATCACATTTTTACTTAAATATCATTTCTTAAACGCAACTGAGTGCTTGAATCAAATGATTCATGAATTTAATACATTAAATGATTAAAAGAAAAAAACCAAACGTTCCACTGTATTAACACAATGTTTCCCTTCAGTCTTCAGCTTATGAGCTCAAATACGGTTCTTCCTCTCAGCCTCGAACTTGATCCTCTCTGTTGCCTCCACTGTGTTTTTTTATTACCCTTAGGGGTCTAATAATGAAACTGTCTCAGATTACTTGTTGATGGTTTTGCTGCATCTCCTCTTTATTTGACAGCCCATGTCGTCCGTTTATGTGATCGTTTACCTTCATACTCGGTTTGCCTTCAGAGGACATATCAGAACATACATCAGTATTAATACTGTAAATTTAATAACACTAGTAAAATAGTTTACTTCCAATATGTAATAACTCGAATGTCCACTGACAAAATCGGATTTTGCTACATAAACCAATTAGCCCGACTAACTTAATGACTCAACAGAAACTGATCATGAAACACTCGGACAAAAATCATAGCAAAATAAATATGACACAAAACCAACAAAGCAAATTTATTCACTCACCAGAATGTAAATGTCTGGATCAACCTGTAGTAACCGGTGATGTTGGAGAAGGTGAATATCAGCGACTCACCACTGATAGCAGAAGCGGGAAAACCCTTCAAAAAAATTTAAAAAAAACCCAAAATTTTCCCCAAATGTAAATAACTAGGACCGTGATTAGAATAAATAGATAAATTGCAGACATTGTTTTTTTTCCCGCTTGGGGGGGGGGGGGGGGGGGGGGGGGGGGGGGGGGGGGGGGGGGGGGGGGGGGGGGGGGGGGGGGGGGGGGGGGGGGGGGGGGGGGGGGGGGGGGGGGGGGGGGGGGGGGGGGGGGGGGGGGGGGGGGGGGGGGGGGGGGGGGGGGGGGGGGGGGGGGGGGGGGGGGGGGGGGGGGGGGGGGGGGGGGGGGGGGGGGGGGGGGGGGGGGGGGGGGGGGGGGGGGGGGGGGGGGGGGGGCCCCCCCCCCCCCCCCCCCCCCCCCCCCCCCCCCCCCCCCCCCCCCCCCCCCCCCCCCCCCCCCCCCCCCCCCCCCCCCCCCCCCCCCCCCCCCCCCCCCCCCCCCCCCCCCCCCCCCCCCCCCCCCCCCCCCCCCCCCCCCCCCCCCCCCCCCCCCCCCCCCCCCCCCCCCCCCCCCCCCCCCCCCCCCCCCCCCCCCCCCCCCCCCCCCCCCCCCCCCCCCCCCCCCCCCCCCCCCCCCCCCCCCCCCCCCCCCCCCCCCCCCCCCCCCCCCCCCCCCCCCCCCCCCCCCCCCCCCCCCCCCCCCCCCCCCCCCCCCCCCCCCCCCCCCCCCCCCCCCCCCCCCCCCCCCCCCCCCCCCCCCCCTTTTTTTTTCCCAAAATTTGGGTTGCCCCCCTTTTTTTTGGGGGGTTTGACTACCTCCCACCTTTCCAAATTATTTTTAAAAAAGGAAAATTTTTAAAAAAATTTTTTGTAATTTATTAAAAATGTAAGATTACCCCCAAACCTTTTATAAAAAAATTTTAAATTTTTTTAAAAAAAATTTAAAAATAAAAAAATTTTTTTTAATTTTTAAAATAAAATTTTTAAAAAAAATTTTTTTTTAAATTTAAAAAATTAAAAAAAAATTTTTAAATTTAAAAAAATTTTTTTTTTTTGTTTTTTAAAAATTTTAAAAAAAAAAATTAAAATTTTGGGGCCCCCAAAACCTTTTAAAAAAATTCTAAATTTTTTTTTTTTTGTTTTTTTTTTGGGGACGAAAAAAAAGATTTTTAAAAAATTAAAAGAAAAAAATTTTTTTTGGGGTTTTTTTTTTGGGGTTTTTTTTTTAAAAGCAAAAAAATTTTTTAGAAATTTAAACATTTAAATTTATTTAATTAATTTCATTTTTTTTAAAAAAAAACCCCCCTTTAAAATTATTTTATTTATTTTTTTTAAAAAAAAAAATTTTTTTAATGAAAATTTTTTAATTTTTTTTAAACTTTTTTAAAAGCAAAAAATTAATTTTAAAAAAAAAAAATTTTAAAAAAAATTTTTTAACCCCAAATGGGTTTTTTGTTTTTTGGGGGTTAAATTTTTAAACGTTATCAAAAAAAATTTTTTAAACTTTTTTATTTTTTTTTTTTTTTTTACCCTAAAAAAAGTTTTTAAAAAGGGTTTACCCCTTTTTTTGTTTTAATTTTTGTAACTTTTTTTTTAAAAATTAATTTAAAGACCACCCAAAACCCCCTTTTAAAAAAATTTTGTAAAATTTTTTTTTAAAATAAAATAAAAGGAAATTCTTTTTATGGTTTTTTTTTAAAAAAAAAATTTTTTAAACCTTTTGGAAAAAAAAAATTTTAAAATTTAAAAAACAAAAATTTTTTTTTTTTATTTTTTATCCCGAAAAAAAATGAAAAATTTTTTAAACAAACCTTATTAAGAACTTTTGGGGAAAACTCTTTTTGGTTTTTTTTTGAAAAGGTTTTTTAAATTAAAAAAAGTTTTATACAATTTTCAAAAAAAATTTAAATCTTTAAAAAAATAACTTTTTAAAATTATTAAAGTTACCAAAAAATTTTTCCCAATTTAAAAAATTTTTTTTAAAAAATTTTTTTTAATTTTTTTTTTAAAAATTTAAAATAAAAAGCAAAAAATTTTTTTTTTGTTTTTTTTTAAAATTAATAAAAAAAAATTTTTTTAAAATGAAAATTTTTTTTTTTTTTGGGGTTTTAAAATTAAAATAAAAAATTTTGGGTTGCCCAAAAAAAACCCCTTTTAGTAGGTTTTTTGTTTTTGGGGTTTTTTTCCCCCAAGAAAACCCCAAAAAAAAAATTCCCGGGGGTAAAAGGGCCCCCCCCTTTTGGGGTTTTTTTTAAACCCCCAAATCAGAAAAACCCTTTTTTCCCTTTTTAAACCCTTGGCCCTTTTTTCCCTAAACGCTCTTTTGGGGGGGGGGGAAAAAAAAAATTTTTTTTTTGGGGGGTAAAAAGGGGACGTTTCTGCCCCCCGTCCTTTAAATTTTGATTTAAATTTTTTTTTTAAAAACCCCCTTTTGGCCCAAATCTAAATTTTTTTAAAAACCCCCCAAATTTTTTAAAAATTTTAAATTTTTAATTTTTTTAAAAGATTTTTTTTTTTTTTAAATTTTTGGTATTAAAATAAAATAGTTTTACCTTAATTTTTTAAATTTTTAAAATTTTTTATTTTCCCCTTTTTTTTTTAAAAAATTATTTAAAATTTTTTTAAAAAATTTTAAATTTTTTATTTTTTTTAAGATTTTTTTTTTAAAAAAATTTTTTTCTTTAAAAATTTTTAATTAAAAAAAAAATTTTTTTAAATAAAATTTATTTTTAAAATTTTTTTTTTTTTTTTAATTAAAAATTTTTTTAAAATTTTTTCATTTTTTCAAAATTTTAATCAAAATTTAGGGGGAAATTTAATTATTTTCCAACCTATTTTTAAAACAAAAAAAAAAAAGTTTTTTCAAAAATTTATTTATAAAAAAAAATTTTAAAATTTTTTTTGGAACAATGCAAAAAAAACAAAAAAACGGGGGGAAAAAAATGGGATTAAAAAAAAAAAAATTTAAATAAAAAGCAAAGAAGGTTAAAAGATCAAAAAAATAAAAAAAAAAAATTTAAAAAAAAAAAAAAAAAAGGGGGAAAAAGGGGGTTAAAAAGATTAAAAAAATTTAAAAAAAAAGAAAAAAAAAAAAAATTTCTTCCTAAAATTAAAAATTTGAACAAAAAAAATAAATATTAAAAAAAAAAAAATTTTAAAAGAAAAAAAAAAAAATTTTTACAAAAGGGTTTTTTTAAAAGAAAAAAAAATTTTTTAAAATAGAATTAAACTATAGTCATTAAAGAAGGCTTGAGATGGACTCAGACAATCAAGGAAAAGCAATAATATAATTCTAATAACTACACTAAATACCTCTAATAATATCAAGAGGACCATGAAGGGCTAAACTAAAGTGACTTAAAACATGAAGCTAAATAAAATGAAAAGCAAAACAAACCCAAAAACCCAGTGTCCTGACAGATGTCTGATTATATAATTGTTTACTTTAATCAAATTAAATATTTATTTAAAAATATAATCTCATTACAAGTATGTTTATTACCTGAAATATTTAAATATCACATTTTTACTTAAAATGTGATTCATTTCTTCACCTGCAACTTGAAGTGCTTGAATCAAATGATTCATGGATGTTTAATACATTAAATGATTAAATGAGAGAAAACAGCCACTTCCACTGTATTTAACACAAATGGTTCCTCTTCAGTCTTCAGCCTTACTGAGCTCAAATCCTGGTTTCTTCCTCCTCAGCCTCGAACTTGATCCTCTTCTGTTGCCTCCACTGTGTTTTTATTATTTACCTCTTCAGGGGTCAATAATGAAAACTGTCTCAGTACCTTGTTGATGGTTTTGCTGTATCTCCTCTTTAATTGACGCCCATGTCGGTCCGGTTTATGTGTCGTTTACCTTCATACGTCGGTTTGCCTTCAAGAGGACATATCAGAACATACATCAGTATTAATACTGTAAATTTAATAACACTAGTAAAATAGTTTACTTCACAATACTGTAATAACCTCGATGTCCACTGACAAAACTCGGACTTTGCTACATAAACAATATTAGCCCGACCTAACTTAAATGAACTCAACAGAAACTGATCATGAAACACTCGGACAAAATCATAGCAAAATAAACTATGACACAAAACCAACAAAGCAAATTTATTCACTCACCAGAATGTAAATGTCTGGATCAAACCTGTAGGTATCCGGTGATGTTGGAGAAGGTGAATATCAGCGACTCACCACTGATAGCAGGACATTGTTTTCTTCTCTTAGCTCCGTTAGCTTAGCCTCCTCAGCGTTGTTTCCAAGCAGGAAAATTGTGATACTAAAGTCCGTTTTCCACCTTTTTACCGTTTCAGTCGTGTGACCGTCATTACAGACAATAGCGCAGCAAGTTCGAGCCATAGCTAAATTATTTTAAGTAACTTGGATTGAGAAAATCTGCGAGACTGTTGGTTTTATACTGCCAGACTGTTGTCTATGGACACCAAAGATGGCGCTGATACCCCCACTCACTAACGTCACGCGTGGATTCTCTATTACGTACAGTACTTTACTGTAGCACTTCCTTTTTAGTCTTAAAATTTAATTATGATCAAAATGGCTAATTTCAATTAAAATAAGTCATTAACAGATTATACAAAGCAATTATACACTATATAAGTGGTTATGTATAAACTTAATATACATTATATAAGTATAATTATATGTAATGCACACATTCTGCTTTTCATGCAAGCCTTTAAATAAAGACCTGGACTAAAAATTATTTTTTCAGCCTGCTATAATACAACAATTAACAAAGGATAACCTATCTTTAATTGCTTATGGGTTTTTTTTGTTGTTTTTGGGTTTTTTTTTATACTTACCTGCAAGACAAAGAAAATGATTAGTGATCAAATGGTCGCACAAAGCCTATATTCAAGGACTCTGTTTCAGGCGGTCATTGACTTCAATCTGTGTCATGTGATTCAGCTGAGCCAATCAGGTCCAGGTGCCGCACAGTGCTTATTACGTACAGTATTTCACTGTAGCACTTCCTTTTTAGTCTTAAAATTTAATTATGATCAAAATGGCTAATTTCAATTAAAATATGTCATTAACAGATTATACAAAGCAATTATACACTATATAAGTGGTTATGTATAAACTTAATATACATTATAAAAGTATAATTATATGTAATGCACACATTCTGCTTTTCATGCAAACCTTTAAATAAAGACATGGACTAAAAATTATTTTTTCAGCCTGCTATGATGCAACCATTAAGAAAGGATAACCTATCTTTAATTGCTTATGGGGTTTTTTTTTTGTTGTTTTTGGGGGTTTTTTTATACTTACCTGCAAGACAAAGAAAATGATTAGTGATCAAATGGTCGCACAAAGCCTATATTCAAGGACTCTGTTTCAGGCAGTCATTGACGTCAATCTGTGTCATGTGATTCAGCTGAGCCAATCAGGTCCAGGTGACGCACAGGGCTTATTACGTATAGTATTTTACTGTAGCACTTCCTTTTTAGTCTTAAAATTTAATTATGATCAAACTGGCTAAATTCAATTAAAATAAGTCATTAACAGATTATACAAAGCAATTATACACTATATAAGTGGTTAATAATAGTTATGTTTAAACTTAATATACATTATATAAGTATAATTATATGTAATGCACACATTCTGCTTTTCATGCAAGCCTTTAAATAAAGACCTGGACTGAAAATTATTTTTTCAGCCTGCTATGATGCAACCATTAAGAAAGGATAACCTATCTTTAATTGCTTATGGGGTTTTTTGTTGTTTTAGGGTTTTTTTCATACTTACCTGCAAGACAAAGAAAATGATTAGTCATCAAATGGTCGCACAAAGCCTATATTCAAGGATTCTGTTTCAGGCGGTCATTGACGTCAATCTGTGTCATGTGATTCAGCTGAGCCAATCAGGTCCAGGTGACGCACAGGCCTTATAGAGAATCCGCGTTGACGTAACAGGATATGACGTTTTCGTCGCTCAGCGCCATCTTTGGTGTCCACAGACCAAAACGAACTATTCCGAACACCGGTGTTTTCATTGTGTTACCGGCCGCAGTGAAGTTGTTTTCAAGTTGGATACTGAATATCCGGCGCTCCACGAAGTCAGGGACGTTCAGCTCAAGGTTGATCCGATTTTTGAACGCTAATTTCGGCCAGTTGTTCTTTACTAGTCCCTCCTCAAGCGCTCGGAGTTTCACAGCTGCTGTCAATTTCCGATCACTCCTGTAAATAAATGCTTTCTCTTGTGACCAACTGATACAAAACAGTGGACATTCATGCTATTACACGAGGCTCACTGTCCTGTATTAAATTTTTAAGTCATATTCAATCATTTTAATATTAAATGTTTTCTTCAGTAGCTTCCAATTCGTGTCCCATTAACTCAATCTGTGTAAAATTGTTCTACTAGACTGTATAGATGAGACACATTCACCTTTATTACATTTTAACACTTTTTATATATTTTTAGGTATTTCTGTAGTCAAGATTTTTTATTTTTCTTAAATAGCTTGTAGGTCATGTGACCTATTAACTCAAAATCTGTGAAATTATTCTACTAAACTATATAGATTAGTTATATTTTTATTCCATTTTGACCCCTTTTTTATTCTTTAACCATAATTATATTTAAAAATATATTCATAAAATGTATTACCTCAGATGATCATCATTTGTTACTCGTAATGTTCAATTGCATAAAATTCTAGGACAGGATCAATTTCATTACATGTTCACTTACCTGAAATGTGTTAAAGGGTTTACCTGGTTAAATAAAGGAAATAAAAAAAAAATAAAATAAAATAAATTCAAGGACTCTGTTTCAGGCGGTCATTGACGTCAATCTGTGTCATGTGATTCAGCTGAGCCAATCAGGTCCAGGTGACGCACAGGGCTTATTACGTACAGTACTTTACTGTAGCACTTCCTTTTTAGTCTTAAAATTTAATTATGATCAAAATGGCTAATTTCAATTAAAATAAGTCATTAACAGATTATACAAAGCAATTATACACTACGTCACGTCACGCGTGACGTCGGAGGGGTATCAGCGCCATCTTTGGTGTCCATAGACAACAGTCTGGCAGTATAAAACCAACAGTCTCGCAGATTTTCTCAATCCAAGTTACTTAAAATAATTTAGCTATGGCTCGAACTTGCTGCGCTATTGTCTGTAATGACGGTCACACGACTGAAACGGTAAAAAGGTGGAAAACGGACTTTAGTATCACAATTTTCCTGCTTGGAAACAACGTGAGGAGGCTAAGCTAACGGAGCTAAGAGAAGAAAACAATGTCCTGCTATCAGTGGTGAGTCGCTGATATTCACCTTCTCCAACATCACCGGATACCTACAGGTTTGATCCAGACATTTACATTCTGGTGAGTGAATAAATTTGATTTGTTGGTTTTGTGTCATAATTTACTGTATTTTGCTATGATTTTGTCCGAGTGTTTCATGATCAGTTTCTGTTGAGTTCATTTAAGTTAGGTCGGGCTAATATTGTTTACGTAGCAAAGTCCGAGTTTTGTCAGTGGACATCGAGGTTATTACATTATTGTGAAGTAAACTATTTTACTAGTGTTATTAAATTTACAGTATTAATACTGATATATGTTCTGATATGTCCTCTTGAAGGCAAACCGACGTATGAAGGTAAACGACACATAAACCGGACCGACTTGGGCGTCAATTAAAGAGGAGATACAGCAAAACCATCAACAAGGTACTGAGACAGTTTTCATTATTGACCCCTGAAGAGGTAAATAATAAAAACACAGTGGAGGCAACAGAAGAGGATCAAGTTCGAGGCTGAGGAGGAAGAAACCAGGATTTGAGCTCAGCAAGGCTGAAGACTGAAGAGGAACCATTTGTGTTAAATACAGTGGAAGTGGCTGTTTTCTCTCATTTAATCATTTAATGTATTAAACATCCATGAATCGTTTGATTCAAGCACTTCAAGTTGCAGGTGAAGAAATGAATCACATTTTAAGTAAAAATTTGATATTTAAATTTTTCAGGTAATAAACATGCATGAAATGAAAGATTATATTTTTAAATAAATATTTTATGTGATTAAAGTAAACAATTATATAATCAGACATCTGTCAGGAATCTGGGTTTCTGGGTTTGTTTTGCTTTTCATTTTATTTGCTTCATGTTTTAAGTCACTTTAGTTTAGCCCTTCATGGTCCTCTTGATATTATTAGAGGTATTTAGTGTAGTTATTAGAATTATATTATTGCTTTTCCTTGAGTCCATGTCAAACCTTTAATGACTATAGTTTAATTCTATTTTATCCTTCTAGTTATTTCTTATTCCAGCCTCCCTGCAGGGTTTCTAGTCATGTTTATTTCTTAATTTGATCACCATAGGTTCAGTTATTCTTCATGTCTGAGTCAGTATCTTTCTTTAGTCATTCTAGTTGGGTTATTTCTTTAGATCTTCTAGTTTCTCTTGCTCTGTGATCCTTAGTTCTTATTGTTAGATCAGCCTTGTTTCTACATCCATTTAAAGTTCATCCACTGCCTGCTGCATTTGTGTCCATCACTACATCATGACACAAACCAGATGAAAGAGCAAATCTTTAAACATTTAATGTGTAATTAAACAATAAAAGTGATTAATTTTATGAAATAGATCACACTTTAATAAATATTTGTTGTATTTAACATACTTCAGGTAAGTGAACATGTAATGAAATTGATCCTGTCCTAGAATTTTATGTAATTGAACATTACGGGTAACAAGTGACCATCTGAGGTAATACATTTTATGAATATTTTTTTTAAATATAATTTTGGTTAAAAAATAAAAAAGGGGTCAAAATGGAATAAAAATATGCCTAATCTATATAGTTTAGTAGAATAATTTAACACAGATTTCGAGATAATAGGTTACATGACCTAAACTCTATTTAAGAAAAATGAAAAATTTTGACTACATAAATAGTTAAAAATATATTAAAAGTGTTAAAATGTAATAAAGGTGAATATGTCTCATCTATACAGTCTAGTAGAACAATTTCAAACAGATTGAGTTAATGGGACATGACTTGGAAGCTACTGAAGAAAACATTTAATATTAAAATGATTGAATATGACTTAAACATTTTAATACAGGACAGTGAGCCTCGTGTAATAGCATGAATGTCCACTTTATTTTGTATCAGTTGGTCACAAGACAAAGCATTTATTTACAGGAGTTGGGAAATTGACAGCAGCTGTGAAACTCCGAGGCTTCAGGAGGGACCAGTAAAGAACAACTGGCCGAAATTCGCGTTAATAAATCGGATCAACCTTGAGCTGAACGTCCCTTAACTCCGTGGAGCTCAGGATATTCAGTATCCAACTAGAAAACAACTTTACTGCGGTCGGTAACACAATGAAAACACCGGTGATGTTCTGAATAGTTCGTTTTGGTCTGTGGACACCAAAGATTGCGCCGAGCGACGAAAACGTCATATCCGGTGACGTCAATGCGGATTCTCTATTACCACAGAAGATAGTTGAAACCGGATGTTTACATACGCTGGATTAGAAAACAACAACAAAACTAACAAATTATTTCTCTTATGTCTGAGGTTAAATTAGACCAAACTTCTCTTGTCAGTTAGTTACCAAAATTAATTATGTTTGCTAATGCCACAATAATGAGAAATAATATATCAGATCTATTTACACAGTCCAGTCACATTAATGTGACCATCTGTCAAAAGCCAGAATAACCACCTTTCGCAGAGCGAACTGCTACGAGACGTGCAGGAAGAGAGTCACTTAGGTCCCTGAAGGTCTTCTCTGGGATGTTGAGCCATGCCGACTCTAATGCCGTGGCCAGCTGCGCTAGATTACGCGGTTGAGGATCCATGGCGTGAACAACTCGATCGAGATGGTCCCACAGATGCTCGATTGGGTTTAAGTCAGGTGAGTTTGCTGGCCAGGGGAGGACGGTAAACTCATCCTGGTGCTCTTCGAACCACGCACGTACACTGGCAGCTGTATGGCACCTCGCATTGTCCTGCTGGAAGATGCCATCATCCTGAGGAAAACAATGCGCATGTAGGGGTGGACATGGTCCGCAAGGACAGATGCGTACTTGTATTGATCCATCGTGCCTTCCACAATAATCAGTGAACCCAGAGAATGCCAGGAAAACATTCCCCAGACCATAATGCTCCCGCCTCCAGCTTGGACCGTTCCTGCAATGGTTGCAGGGTGGTTCCTTTCAGAGGTTTCACGCCTTATACGCCAACGTCCATCTGTCCGATGGAGCATAAAACGCGATTCATCTGAAAACGCTACCTGTCGCCACTCAGTGGACGTCCAGCTGCTGTACTGGCGTGCAAATTCTAGCCTTCGTCGTCGATGAACACCAGTCAGCATAGGTGCACGAACCAGGCGTCTGCTTCGGAGGCCCAGACGCAGCAATGTTCGCTGAATAGTGGTTTGGGAGACACTTGTGGTAGCCCCTTGGTTCATTTTAGTGGTCAGTTGCTCAACGGTAGCCCGTCTATCTGCCCGAACGCATCTCCGCAACCGTCGTTCGCCTCTGTCATCTATGGCCCGTGGTGCACCACATTTGCCACGTCGTTGATTTTGGACAGTCCCATTTTGCCATGCACGGTACACTTTTACCACAGCGGCACGCGAACAGTTCACAAACTCAGCCGTTTCGGAAATGCTTCCACCCTTGGCCCGAAAGCCAATGATCATGCCCTTTTGGACGTCGGATAAATCGCTTCGTTTCTGCATTACGCCAACGATTGAAATGTTTTCCGAAGCCCACACACACCCTTTATATACGCTCAACTGCACTGTGCTGCCACCTGCCTTCTGTGATTGGTTATTTAACTCTGAAGTGGAAAGTACGTGGTGGTCACATTAATGTGACTGGACTGTGTATTATCAGTTTCAAATTCAAACATTTATATATATTCCCTTAGTATTTAGTTGTCTTTGGTTCAAGTGTTGTTTCAATATCTCCACATAATGTGATTTCCTCATAATGTGTATATTTTATGAAGAACACCAGTTTCTTCTGCAGCTAAACAGTCCCACAGCATAATACTGCCACTTCCACAATTCACAGTTGGGTTCACCTGTCGCCTTCCTGAGTGTAGGGTGGTTGGATATCTTATCATGTTTAAACTAGCATAATTGTTTGAACAGATGAACACAGCAAATTAACACTCTGGGAAATTATTTCCAAAGATGATCCAGACATGTGCAGCACCACAATTCTTTTCAGAATATTTTTGCTGATTGTTTTTTTACTTTAATGTGTCAAACAAGAAAGAAGTGTATTGGAGGTATGTCCTTAAAATACATCCAAGTGGTGTCCCTCCAATTAACTTAGATGAGTCAGTTAATTTATCAGAAGTTTCCAAACCATGACGTAATCCTCTAGGCTTTCACTCATTGTTTAAGTAGACATTAATTATTCTGCATGTAAACTTTTGATTCAATAAAAACAAACAAACAAAAAAAAAACATTAATAAATTATAAGAAGGAATCTCTGACGTATTCCTTCTCATAACACGGAGGAATTTAGAAAAAAAAAATAATAATTTTGGTGATTCTCACCAACCTCAAACAAGATGAAGTTCTCATTTAACCTCTGTGAGGAATAAATGGTGTATGTGTGTGACTTTGCTGCCACCTAGTGGTGAAATTAATTATTTTAACATTTTACAACTAAAATTTTACAAGACAGTATTCACTTATTTTATCAAGATTCTACATTAATCCACATATATTAGCATGCAAGTATTGTCAAACTACGTTGAAAATCCTAAATGATTATGCTGACTTCAGACTTGTATAAGCAGCAAATATAACAACAGGCCTGTTCAATATACGGTAGTTATCACAGCACAAATGGAATTTTACCATTGTTCAAATGAAAATAAATAAATAAATAAATAAATAAATAAAAATAATAAAGAAAATCAAGTTCATTGATAAAACAAGCATTTATGTGAAACTAGAGCGGGAAACCACCTGTGTTGTAACCTCTGGGAGTGTGGGCGAAGACTGACATGCAGGCCTACATTTGGGGCTGCCTATCTTCAAACACCCACACTATAAATTCCTCCTTTTTGCACACTAAAGCCACAACAAAGCAGCATCATATTTACCTGTCTTGTGTTGTGTCAGTTTAGTGGCTTATGTGTTTTTCTGTTTCTTTTTTTTGTTGTTGTTACTCACATGTATTGCTGGTAATCTGTAGGCTATTGAGAAACGTCTCCACCTGTCTGTTATACATAACAACTACCTGACATTTGTTACTGACAATTACATCAGCAAAAATGGTTAGCTGATTGCAATAATGGAATCTAATCTATGCTTCTAAATATTTGTGGAATATTTGGTTATCAGATGTTTTGTTTTTCCTATAAACTTGTATTAGATTTTTTTCAAACTTTTTGCTGTTCTTTAGAAGTTCATTTTATTTTTTGTTGACAATGCGATACAAACATTTAATAAGCTCTTCGGGTAAGATATCCATCACCTCTTGTCTACTGCGTACGCCTACTGTCATTCAAACGTTAGCCTAGCCAACTAACAGCATCCGATCACCAGGAAGTAGACGCAATCTGTGAGGTTAATGTGGGGCAGTGGGTTGCAGAACTTCCTGTTGATGTTTTTACAAATGATGATAATAATCAGAGCAGCATAGTCATGTGCCATCACTCTGTAAAAGTCACACATTTGTTTCCTATTGTGACTGGCTTTTGGTCTGTGTCTGTTTTGCTCAGAGAGAATTAGGTTGCTCTTGGTTGTGATTAAAAAAAAAGAAAGAAGCAAAAACAGGTAAACTTTCTGGTATAACTGAAAAAGCATTTTCTTATTTACAGTTTTATATATTTATTTATTTTTGTTCTGGTTGCACCTAAATGTCACAAATCAACAAATGCACTTAAAAATAAAACATAGGTAACCTGACAAAATACAGGAAGTTGTTTTCAAATTATCCTTATTAAAAAATCCATCAAAACCAACTTCTGTCTATCTAAAAAGTAATTGGCCCTTAACCCACAAAGCTGGTTGTGTCAACCCTGGCAGCAACATCTTGATATGATTATTTATTTATTTTTTTGTTGCAAAATCTGTCAGTGAATCTATTATATCAGGATTATTTTTGCAGAATTATTGTAATGCAACCACCTTTAAGGCTTTTTAAACATGATGATGCTACATAATCTCAATCACATTAAGTCCCAACTTTGACTAATCTATTTCAGCACATCTGTTCTTTGACTTGCTGCTGTGCTGTTGCTCATTGATCTTCTGTCAAACCAAAGTGAGTTTGTGGTCAAAAGCTGATGGCTGGACATTCACCTTTGGGCTTTTTTTTCCATTGACAACAACACATTGACTAGACACTGATGAAGCAAACTGACTCCAGACCATCTCACCAATACCATGTTTAACTGATTTATTTCTGAACCTCATTTTTAAGGGTTGTTATGCCACATGTGAATATATAGGCGTTCATAAAATACTACTATAGCTAAATTGTAAATATTTTGTAACGGTACTGGGGATAAGTTACAGCAGTAAATTTGCATAGATCTTGGTGTGTAAAATTCACAAAACCAGTCTATATGCTTTATGATGATTTTCACGATCTAATCAAAATAAAAATCATGAAGTTTTGTATTCAAACATTTCTCAGTTACACGCCAAAATTGTGTATTTATTAAGAAGCCAGTCATGAGTTCCTACATTGTCCCAAAGGCATTGCTATATCACTCTTCTCTTCCTGGTGGACATTATAGTTTTTACGAAGACGTCTTTGCAAAGCCGTTTCACCTGTGATACTACAATTCCCAGCATTCCTTGCGCGAAGAAGCTCTGGCAGTTTGCTCAATCGCCTCAGCCTCACTCGTATTCAGGCTGCCGCCTTTACTCTCACTGAAAGTGAGTATTTGGAAGCGACTAAAGGCGGGATACAGACCTTTAGCAAACCAGGGCACACCGTGCGTTATATATTAGTAGTGTTGGAGTTCCGACTCGGAGTTACGGCATGGGGAACGGCATCAATAAGGTACTAGACCGACTGGTAGACTAAGCAAATAAGTGTTTCGTGTTTATGCGTGTTATGTGTATGAGAATAAAGATTTCTAACCAGACATGATGTATGTATTCATCACGGTCTTTTTGGTGTTTGAAAATTCTTAGCTCTTTTCCTCTCCTCCTCCTTCTTTAAGGTTCTTCCAAATCTGTACTTGGGAAACTTTAAAGGTGTGTTGAAGCTTTTTTTTTTTTTTTTTTTTCCCCTCCCTGGTCCATTTATTTGCCCACTTCTTTCGATGTTGCTTACTGTGCTCCTGTCTGTGTTCCTCAGATGCAAGAGATAGAGAACAGTTAGCCAGAAACAACATCACACACATCCTGTCTGTTCATGAGTGCGCAGCTCCTATGCTACCGGTGAGATGCTTCCCCCCTGTTTCCCTGTGATGACACCCAGCTCTCAGCTGGTTCTACTAAAACCATGGAGTAGTGGGGGGTGAATGTAACTAAAGAGAAGATGACTCCAGTTAGAGAAAGCCAACTGTCCAAGCTGTTCCAGAAGTGCTCCACCGATCACTGTAGTTCTCTCTGGTGCTTTTCCAGAGTGTCCTGCACTGTGCCAATCATCAGCAGCCGATGTAGTCATGGTGTTGGGCTTAGCTGTCAGCTTGTGTAGGCGTCAGAGTAGGCAGTTGTTCTTGTTGTAGCCAGTATCCACTGTGCAGTGTTCTTCCACGGAGCATCAAAATGAGTCCTAAGCTGCTGTACATTTTGCCATTCTGAAATGCAGTTACAGTTACATTTATTATTCCACACATAAGGATAGCTCTGGAATAAGTTAGTATTGTGTTGTATATTTATATATATAAATAAAAGCCTCATTCTTTTATTTTAAATTGATTGTTAGGGAAATCAGTAATTTCTTTATTTTTTTTTCTTGATTTTGTGTTAGTTTTGGTTTTGTATTGTTTCGTGTACAAATCTGGAAAAAAAAAGAATTAAGTTATTAAAGAAAAACCAAAATGTCACCCACATTTTGCCTATGTTTTAAATGAATCCAGTTACAAGAATGACGGTGTGATTGTGAAACCATAACTGTGACAATTTGGACGTTATGTTACTCCAAATTCTTAAGGGCAGCCAGCAGGTAACCAGTTTGCTTTGTCCACCAGGAGATGACCTATCTCTGCCTTACAGCAACAGACATGCCCTCACAGGATCTGTAAGTACTATTCACGGAGCTCAGCATGCAACAATGGAAAGGCGAGCCAACCAGAAAGAGGGCGTTCACATAGGGCTGTGATCTGTGGGTGTCTTAAGGTTCATTTTCAATAACATGTAAATGATATAATTTCACAAGTTTAATATTTGACTGACAAAAGTAACACAACCACATTCAGTTGCTAATGAGCAACTGTTCCTTTGGCATGAATAAAGATTACATGTAAGGGGGGGTTTACTTTTTTTATAATGTTTTTTTTCTCCAATGCAAATGATAATGCTGTTGTTAGAAGTGTCAAAATAAACATTTGGAAATTGACTAACTTCAAGAACAGAAGTCACACAGTGAAGATTACTCTTTTGAGGACAATGGTGCCAAGACGATGCAAAGAAGCTCATTGGGACAACCATAAAACTATGTCAGTAGGATTTGTAAGGACAGTCAATCTGAAATCCGTCCGTCCATCTGTCCATCCACGGTCAACTCGATTTGTTTTGATTATTTTGTAGTTAACAAAAGTACACAGTGAATGACAGTTTCTTTAGTTAGTGTTGCCATATTTTGTAGGCAACACTAACTTTTAGAATCTAGCGGCTGTTTAGTGTTTTCTTGTGAAATGCCAATTTTAACGAGCAAAACATGATGGCAATGACAGGATTCTTTTTTGCTAGGGTAGGTTGATGTACAAGGCTTCTAAAAGATTATTAAACATTTCCTTGCATACATGCCAAAAGAAACAAAAATAGTCATTTGAATTGGCTTTTGAACATGAAAAACTGGAGCTTCTTGCTGATCTACCCAGGAAGTTTGTCGTTATCCCGTTCCTTTTGCAAGATTTTTAAAATGTGGAAATTCTGCAAATGTGATCAAATGTGCAACAAATAATTAGTTGTAATGGTAGCGGGTGTGTATAGTTTTTCATTGTACAACTTGTGATGTTCCCATAATATTTATTGCGGTCATGACCTATAATAACAAGTGTAATTTACATATTTTATCGCCCTTTAGAACTCAGCACTTTAAAGAGAGTATAACGTTCATGCACGAGTGCCGGCTGAAGGGAGAAGGCTGCCTCGTTCACTGGTGAGTTCAAAATCACTTTCCCATCATGCCTTCCATCATACCTTGGATTCCAAAATATAATTTTGCACAGCTATGTTATTTTCCATGAAGTCACAAACGTAAGTGTGTGTTTAGTTCTTTGACATATCTGATTACTGCTCACAAGTGAAGCCATGTGTAACTTCTGCACTGGCAAGATTAAAAAGAAAAAAGGAAGACCTATTCTTGAACTTCCCAAAACAGAGTACAGTAACAAGTCTTACCACATTGTGTTTGTGTAGTGCGATAGCTCACTTATGTGTTAAAAGGGTACAGCTATATTTGGTTGGACAGAGGGTCTTCTCAGAAATCCATTTGGCTATTTATAAAGGCGTCTCACGTCAAAAGTTTCTCGACACAAAAATATGAGTTCAAAGAAACCCTTTCTGAAAGCTATTAATTTATAGCAAACTTTTAATGTGTTTATTTACTTAGATCTTACTTCCACTATATTACCTAGTAGTTCCTGAGTTTCATTTTCTATGTCTCACTTTATATGATTGGTATCACATTTAATGAATACCCGTTTTTACATCAAGTCACAATATTCAAAAAATTGAATATCTTCAACTCTGCAAAATGTATTTTGTTTCAGTTGCCTTTCAAATGAAAGTTGGCAGAAAGTGAAGCATTTTTTTTGTGTGTGTTTTCTGGTCTGAGATTACCGTACTTCATAATTATGCTTGTCCAGTGAGTGTGGCGTCTGTGTTTGCCAGTGTAATCTAGGAGGGTGTCAAACATATGCAGAAAATAACTGCTGCTAACTGAGACGGCCATATCCATGTCAGCCTATAGGTGTCCACTAGTTACAAACTGAGCATTGAACTGCACTGCTGAGTCCGACTTCTAAAACTCCTCTCAAAGACTGCTTTAGCTGGGTGCCTCTTAATTAAGCCTCTTCTAAAGATGCACTTTTCATTCATGTTCCAAAAATATGCATGTTTCATCATGACAACTGTGATGAAACATGTTATAATTTAGACATGTTTCTGATCTGACTCACAGAGAAACACTGTTACTCAGAAAGCACACATGACAGAGTATTAGTTTCATTTTTGTTTTATATTCAACATTTGTTTACATTTCAAGGTGTGTTACCACAGCAACCATGCTGCTGCATTCTTACTGTGTGTCGCAAACGCATGCCTGCTTTTTATACTTCACATTTTACTACTGTGACACTACAATTCCCATTGCAGATAATACTCAGGATTACTACCAAAACAAAACTGGCATTTTCCATGAAATATTTCAACCAGTACAAGTGAGACATAACTTCCTGTAGACTTTCATAGTATGAGTTGCTTTTAAAAGTCCAAGACTGTCATTTCATATAAAGACTTTGTTGCAAATAAGTGAACATACACTTGATTTTCATTTTTTCATATTCAGTACATTTTAGCAAAACCCTGATATTGATGATTATAATGCAGGGTTTCCCCCAGTGTATTATAAGCATGGCGCCCGCCATGCTTTGCTAGCCCTGCCGCCAGGCTTAGCGTTGCACTGTTTCAGCTGTTTGGGATTCCCCTCAATAATTTCCCCTCCGAAAGCAGGCAGAGAATCCGCGCTCTCTGATTGGCTACCTGTCACATTCAGCATTAAGCTCCCAGTCGGGTAAAACCCCTGATTGAATCGCACCCCCCCACCCCCCACCAGGCTTAGCACGTTTTCTGGGGGAAAGCCTGTAATGCATTTGCTAACAATAATAAACGTGCAACATTTTCATTTTGTTACCTGTCTAAAACACAACTGACAGATAAAGTTATGAAAAAAGTCATGTTTTGTTCGTGCGGCACCGTTCAAATCAGCTTTCTATGGTACCTCTGGAGGAGCTGCAGAGTTGCCATTAGCAGATTCTTCTCAACTCAGGGGGGAGACTCTGTAAACATGACAAGAATGGATATACTTTATTAATTCAAGAGGGAAACTCACATTCAGCACAACCCAACCAAATAGGCATGCGTGTGTCTGAGTCTGTAGCCCTTCACTCAGAGGGGAGGAGCCACCCTTTTGAACATCCGTTAGTTTTCCACTGCACATATCGGGCCTTTATGTAAAAGCACCATCAACCTAAGCAGACTTCTAGTGCTACAGTAGAGTGGCTTAAAACAAAGCACATTCATGCATTAGAATTGGTTTCAATGGTTTTTGTCAAACTCTGAAGAACTTGAAAACGACTTCATCACAAGATAGGAACAGCTATTGAGACATGCGACAAAATGTGGTCATGCACGACATGTATTCAGAGGAGCTTAATACAAATGCAAGCCACATGTTTTTTTTGTTTTTTTTTCTTGTTAAAAAAAAAGTTAAATTATGAATCTTTTCCTCTACAATTCACATTAATACACTGTTTGGCACTTGTCTGTATCAGCACAAACTTCACTCTGTAGGTTCTTCATATATTCTGTTTTCTAACCCGTCAAGTCTTACTCTATGGCGTCTCTCATTGCTCGCATCTCTTATTTCCTCAACCCCTCCGCCCTAAAAAGGCTCACATCTGATGACATGCTGATGCAATTACATGCAGCGCTTTCTTTACAGAATTATTGTCTTGTTTACTGTTATAATATTCAGAAATACATGTGTAAAAAAAAAATGTGTACATTTAAATGAAACTTAAATACACCACATTTGTATTATTAGCATTTGAACAGTTTTCTGGTGGAACAGCAACAGAACAGACTGAATTTCAAAAATGTAGTCGTTAGAAGAATTTTGTGAGATAACAATAATACATAATGAATGTATAATTTTAAAAACATATCTTCTGTTTTACCAAATTCAAACAGATAATTAACTAAATGTAGTTTGTTTTTTGTTGTTGTTTTTTACCAAAATGCAGGTATATGGGATATTGGTGAAAGGTGTAAGTCATGTAGTTTGGTTTTCCCTCAGTTTGGCAGGAGTGTCTCGCAGCGTCACCCTGGTAATAGCCTACATCATGACATTGACAGGCCTGGGCTGGCAGGATGCGCTCAATGCGGTGAGAGCCGTCCGGCCCTGCGCCAACCCCAATTTGGGTTTCCAGAAGCAGCTGCAGGAGTTTGAGGATACTCGAGCTCAAGAGGTATCTTGTATGAGAAAGTAATTGCTGTTTTTTTTTCTTTTCTTTTATAACACATAAAAAAGGGAAAAAAATATATCTGGATCCTTTTATCTTTTGAGATTGTAGCTTCAGATTCAAATGGAAGTGATGGAAATGTGTGATCAATGACGTTCATGTGTCAAAGTACATCTTTAACCTCACTCACTTTTGACTCAAAAAGTGCATCTAATTGCATACTGTTAGTTAATGGGTTTATAGATTGGAGTTTGTTTTCATACAAGTAATAAAGATGGGGGGGTCAGATTTTTCAGACCTGCAGATCATACAACTGATCTGATTTAGGGGAAACAAAGTGAGTTTCTGATTTAAAATGATCTGTGATTTCTGTGCATGTTTTGTAGGTTTTGTTTACCTTACTCCAATCTTTCTTTCTCTCCCCCTTAAGTTCAGGGAATGGTTTCAAATGACATACAGAAGCAACCCCTACAATGATACTGTGGAGATACTTAAGCTACTGGGCAGGCTTCCCTGATGTCAACAAGGTGAGGATGGAAAACCATGTGTCTACTCCGCCTGAAGGTATTTGAACTGAGCTGAGATCTTTTGCAGCTCCACCAAACTGACTGTGGCATCCTGAAGAGGTTTGCACCTGGGTGGAAGTCTAACACACTCTGAAATGCACTGTTCTCTGAATCTTTCCTACACATTCAATGACTGTCATGGACTTCTTACATGCATTACATCTGTTTCTAGAATTGAACTGTTTCTAAGATTTGTTTTGTGTTTTTTTTTACTTGCAAATGTTTGTTTTTTTTCCAATGTGTCTGTGATCTGAAATTGATAAATAAAAGAAGTAAAGCCAACCGCTTGGGTAGAGGTTGTCGGTCGATGGTCTGTCATGTTGGAGGTGATAAGACACTCTACGCCTTTTGCTACTTGGTTTCCTGGTTCTCTTCCTGTTTGTCTCATGTGCAAGGGAGGTCATGCATGGTGGCATTACAAACATCAAGATCAGACCCTTTTATCAACTTGGGCTTAGTTATTTTCATAAGCTGCAGAACAGCAATAAAAGTTACGTTTTACTTTTAAAATGCACCATAAATCTTATATATTTGGTATAATGACATGGTGTGACCACTGGGTGGCAGTATTACTAATGAACAATGTCTGTGGTGTGTGCGTTTTTTTTTAAATTTTGAAATGTGTTTTTTTATTATTATTATTATTATTATTATTATTATTATTATTATTATTATTATTATTATTAATAAAGTATTTTGCGGATGTCATCCATGAATTCAACATTTCGTTAACGTTAAATGTTTTGTACGTATTTCCACAAAGGATAGCTCGCAGTTGAAACCTAGTTTGGACTTGAATGGTGTTATAAAATACACACGGGGGTTATTCATGTGACTGTACAGGTACAATTGTTCCATTTCGTCCTGATCTCCGTCAGGGTGTCGCTAAAGGGATTCCCCACCTGAGAGCTGCGTGGGTTGAGCTGAGAGTTTTACAGAAAAGAAGTTGCGTTTGCTCCTCATCTCCTCTTGAACTTCCGACAGACTCCTCCCAGTGAGCAAAAAAAAAAAAAAAAAAAACGGAAAAAAAAAAAAGACGTGATAACGTTTATAGGACCCCGAGAGCCGCATTAGAGATTTCCGCGCTGGACCCTACATCTCTAAAGGTAAGCTGCAGCAGACCGATTTCAGATTATACCCAGAATGCAAACTTTTACTGCATCAGGTCAACCAAAAAATAGTTTGTCAGGAGAACCTTTCTACACTCAGGGAAGAAAACGCTACACTTTCATCAAGCATTCTTGTTAAAATTATAGTGTAATACCTAGGCACCACTTTTCTAAGTTCCTGCCTTCATTTATTGGGTTTAAACTTTTCATAGCTTGATGAAGTACGTTATTATTCACGTATTTGATAGAAATGAGTCAGATTTATTGATTTATTTTGACAAAACCACCAAACGTGATGAGGAAAACCACTCATTTCAGCATCAATGTCTTCATCCTTTAAACTCTAAATGTGCATGCACAGAAATGAATGTGTAGATGGCATGTAACCAAAGTGATGTGATGTGATATACTCCAAAAGAGAAATTAGGTGGCCTAGAAACCGGTTTGTATTTATTACTAAATGGACATCTGGTGTTCTTACAGTAAAATACTGCATACGATTAACTGGAAAGTTCAATTATAACTCACCTAAACTAAATCTGGCATCTCAACATCTTGTGTCCTATTTGTTCTTCAAAGCCTTTCTAGAATCATTATGTGTAAATTGTAATTATCTTAATGGTGCCCCCTTTTTGCTCTGTATCTCATTCTAATTCATTTGTTTGCAGAGATGAACCTGGATGAAGACGGTGGTCTGTCGGGCAGTTGCGGCAACGGCAAGCTGAGGCAGTGGCTCATAGAGCAGATTGACAGCAGGAGGTATCCTGGTCTGGTTTGGGAAAATGAGGAAAAAACCATCTTTAGGATCCCATGGAAACATGCGGGAAAACAGGACTACAACAGAGAGGAGGATGCTGCACTCTTTAAGGTCAGGCAGTTCTGTCTTTACCTGTTGCCTCATGCTGCAAAAGCAAACACAATGCACAAAATTCACAAGTAAAAAAATAAAAGCATCACAAAAGCTTAGCAAATTTTAAGATTTTCCTTAGCAAAAGCTCATTTTTGCTTGATTAACATAGTCTCAACTTAGTTTGTCCTGTAGAAAGAGGAAGTTAGAAATAAATCTAATCAGTTCTTGAATTTTGTGATTCTGCTGTTAACAGGCTTGGGCGATGTTCAAGGGAAAGTTTAAGGAAGGAGTTGACAAACCTGATCCCCCCACATGGAAAACCAGACTACGCTGTGCCCTTAACAAGAGCAACGACTTTGATGAAATGGTGGAAAGAAGCCAACTGGACATCTCAGAGCCGTACAAAGTTTACAGAATCATCCCAGAGGGGACCAAAAAGGGTGAGTATTAAAAGCTGCTCATGCAACCCTAGCAGTCAACATGTAGATCAATTACATGTGCATTGAAGATGAGAGAAAGTGGTAAGTGTAAGACGATTTGTGGTTAGGGTTTGAAAGCAAATCATAAAATCTGCTACGAGCCTGTGCAGTTGCAAAAACACTCAAAGTACGCCCGCATTTTACCCAGCAGCGAACACTGTTTATACTCTGCTGGTTATTTTTCACATACATTTTGCACCACTGCTGATTCTGGTGAGGCAGGAAGCACAGGAAGCAAACGCATGAACCAAAAAGGCCGTAGTGCTTTTTTTAGAGGGCTACGGTTACTAAGCGCAGAGTGCACTGAACACAACAAGACAACCTCAGCCTTGCATAACTAAGTTTCTACCATCATACAACAGCCATTGTCACACAGGAGCAGCTTTGGCTGCATGGACTTTATGTTAATTGACTAACTTGATGCACTCTGCGGTCCGTTGCACTCTCTGCAAGATATCCCCTAAATAAAAAGAGCTAACTGTACATGTGCACAAAACATCTTTATTCTGCACGAAGCATCTTTATTCTGTGGATCAAAGATTGATCCACAGTATCACTATTGAATATTATTGTAACATATTATTGCAAAATCCATATTAACTCAGTGAGTTGTGTTAAATGAAATAATCTGGATGCAATTTTTTTTTAGATTTGAAGGCAAAACATTTGTCGTGTCCGTTTCTGACCGTAAATAGGTATGAAGATGAACCGTGTGGAGGAGACACCATCTCACCCGCTTGGATACGTTCCACCATATCCGTCACTTCACAACCAGGTCAGTAGATTTAGCTACGATTCTAAATCTAGCACCCCACAAAGTGATCAGCTTTACAAAGAAGGAAACGGTTTTTTTTTTCTGAGTGACAGCCCCTTGTCCCCCTCCACCTCAGGTACCCAGCTTTGTTGTTTCTCCAGAAAGAAGGGACTGGAGAGATTACCACGCACCATCAGAACAACATTCTCTTCCTAATGCAAACCACCATGGACAACACACAGACCTGCCGTATGGTCAGTGCCACTACCAGTCGCCAATCAGCCGAGTTTGGCCCAGTTCGCACACAGAAAATGGTAAGCAAGCATACAATTGAAATGAACTGGGTTGCATATAGCAGGATTTAATTTGAATCTGTTTGCCTTTTATTCCTGAGGTTACTTTTATTGTGAACTTAACATCACGCAGCTAAAGAGATTGAGATGCATGATGTTGTCGAGTCAAAGGAGAAAGAAATGTTGATAATGTGCTTGTTTATGTCACCATGTAAAGACAAATTAATATTTATGTTCAAGTAATTTAAGATGTTACATGTCTAATATTCAAGATGCTTTATCTGTATATGTATAGGGCTGTTGATATAAAGTAATGAAATTTAAATCTAAAATAAAAAGCACATTCAGTACTTATTACGTTTTTGATCAATTCCTGCGTTAGCTTGACCTTTTATTTTATTTTTTTTTGACAAAATTATGAATTAAGCATGTATCTTGACAAAATCAGACATTCTTTAGATATCTATTGGGGATGGAGTGTTTAAAATAAATCTGTAAATCTTAGTTGTACAATCGAAGTTTGACAACCTTTCACATTTTTGTGAATTTTCATTTGATCCGTCAATTAATGTATTTACCCTATTTATTTATCAATTCCAGGTTTCCAGCTCTCATTCCACACATACTTTTCAGAGTCTCAGCCACCAATGTATACAATGGACCACAACAATGCCATATCAGGTGAAACAACATCTACAAATACAAGTATACATTGTACAGAAAGACCCACTGATGGTTTTAATGTGTCTGCACAATTTTCAATCTAGAAAGACCTGAGTGAATAGAGTGATGCTCTATATTTCAGTGTTGTTGCTATGGGTTGGGTTTTGATGAAGCTCCTGTCGTTTTCCTTTTGGTGCCATTCATTTAAACACTTCTCCCTCCTCCCTTCTCACAGATTTCAGCCTCCACGTGTCCCTTTACTACAGAGAAACACTGGTGAAGGAAGTCACTGTCACCACTCCAGAAGGTTGTCGGATTACCTCCACCTCCCCGTCTTCTCCCTCCTCTTCCTCCTCCTCCTCTTCTCCATGCTCAGAGGACAGGTTCCACAGCAGCGCAGAAGTCGTTCTTTTTCCGTCCCCCTACCCCGAGTCTCAGAGGCAAGGAGCCGAGCTGCTTCCCAACATCCTGGAGAAAGGGGTGATCCTGTGGCTGACAGCCGACGGGCTGTATGCCAAGCGCTTGTGTCAGGGACGGGTATACTGGGAAGGACCGCTGGCTCCGTATGTGGACAAGCCCAACAAGCTGGAGAAGGAGCAACCGTGCAAACTGTTTGACACCCATCAGTTTCTTGTTGGTAAGCAGAAACATGCAGACGTTTGCAGCATTTGCATCAACTCGTAGATGACACATCTCTGAGGCCCTGCCTCAGATCATTGCAATTCTTTTAACAGATTCTCGGCCTTTTCAGATGCTGCTAATCTGCTAGTATTTTGGGCTTGCCACTTCTTCTTTTCTTCTCTTGGACGCTCAGTTTCCTCAAATTATTTCAGTACATTTCACGCTGCTAAGATATGACAATTTCTTGTCTGAAAACTCTTATGGGAGCAATCTCGCTGAAAACATATTATTTCATGCTTGTCCAGTTGTGCTGTGTCTGACATTTTCTCATGATGCGGCTCAAGAATCGACACTTGAATTAGGCAATATTTGTGGAAAGACCAGACTTCCTGAAAGTAGTTTCTTTATAGACATGATACCAGTTCATACTTTACGTTTGTTGCGTTGTTTTTGTTCTTGAGCAATTCACAAATCAGTGTTAATGACTTAAAATTGAATAAAACAAAATATTTTCTTGATGATCAAATATTGGATGTATGCTGATAATACCATTTATTGTAAAAGAAATGCGATAGTAGAAAATCTTCCTCAACTATTGTTTGAGTCCACTCAAGCGCACAGTATGTGTGGTAATTCCAGGTGTTGGTCAGAAGATTCTAACATTTATTTATGCCATAGATCTTAGACTACTTTTGTACACCATTCATTTGTACTGCTACTATTTGAAGTTAATCATAAAAAGCATTGGAGAACTACTCCTGCAGCATAGGAAAAATGCTATCGGAGTAGTTCTCAGATTCTTTCCCCTGTAAATAGATCCGACATTTTTGCCTTGTAGCAAACGGTTTTGAAGCTACAATGTTCCACTAGCCATTCAAACACAATAGTTAAGGTCATTGGGAATGAGATGACAATGATGAAAGAGATGCTGCAGGTGCTCGAGTTGGGTAATTCCCTCTCTTAGCGTTGAAGTAGCGCAAAGATGTCACTCATCTTCTCATCAGGGGGCCAAAGTGTGTGGAGTCCCCACCCACATGTGGTCCACACCACACAAGAGACCGTTGTTTTATGCCATTTCGCTCTGAATTTCCAACAAACTTACTAGTAGTTACCAGAAATGTCTGTGACTGAGGATATGAAATACAGTTAAATTTTTTTTTGTTTTTTAAATGTTCAGTGTGACACATCAGTGTTTTTGTGGGGTCAAATGTCAAAGTTAGCACTCATTTTCTCTTGATCCTCTCTCAGATCTACAAGATTTTGTCCATAATGGTCGTCACATACCACGACACCAGGTGGTCCTTTGCTTTGGAGACGAATATCCAGACCCGCAACGCCCCAGGAAGCTCATCACAGCGCAGGTAAGTGTAAAACAACAACAACAAAAAACTTTACCTTGTAAACAAAAGCAGGTTTTAAAAGCAGAGAAGATGCTAAAAACATTATGTGATGAACAAAGCAGAATCAGTGGTAACTTTTTCAATAAACTGATGTGTGGACAGAACATTTTTTCAAGCCAACTCGGGATCTTTTAATATTCTAATTAATATTTATTTGGCAATTGGCAGCCTAGCCGGCAGTAGTCGTATTGATAATGGATTGATTTTTGTGCGGTGATGTGATCTTATTTAATTATTTTAAAGCAGATCGAAAACATATCAGTCAAAAAATCACAAATGAGAGTTTCGAGATTGTGTATTGCATCTCAATCTTCAGATAACTTGAGAAAACAAGAAACTAAATGGTTTGCCAGCAAACCATAAAAACAGATACATTTACTTTTCTAGCATGTATTGATTTTGTTTTTAAGAGTTTATAGTACTGTCCTTACAAAATGCTGAAGTCAGACTCCTTTATTGTGCTCTGTTGAAAGTGAGAGTTGTTGAAATCTTCAGATAAATTTCACCAATGTTTTCCCCTTCTTGAAACATGCATCTATATTATAATCTGCACTTGTTAGTGATGCAGCATTTTCATAAATAATAGTTGAAACATCTAACCAAGGGCTAGAACAGGTCTTTGAATAAAGAAAGTGCAACATCTAATAAGTCGGACTCCAATAAGACTCTCAGCTAAAGCAACTCGTATCTGCATTTTACAGAAAAAAATTATATAAATGTAAAACAACGCAAAAAAAAATATTGATGTCAACATAAATATGCACTTTGATCTCTAATTTCTCCTTTTATGTGTTGTGTGCTTCGTTTCAATTCAGATAGAGCCAATGTTTGCCAAGAAACTGGTCTACTATTACCAACAGAACACTGGGCACTACCTGCGAGCCTACGATCACGTTCAGGAACCAAACACCGCTCCCGCTATTGACTATCCTACCCAGAGACCCATACAGCATATTCAGGAGTGAAAAGCATGCCAAAAATGCCAACTCGCCACACAATCACATAAGCAGGAAGGGTATTAATGTGAATGTAAAGCTGTGAATTTGTATTTGCCTTACTATTGCTGCAGCCATGTGTACTGTAAATGATTAATTTAGGCACAGAGGGGTTGAGATGGGGAAGACCCTGTAAGATTTTACATGCTTGTTGTATCAGGTACTGGGGTAGTAAAAGTTTTTTTTTTCTTCTTCTTCAGCAAATATTATTGTGACAGTGTGAAGGATGCGGTTTGAGGGTGGGGGAGATGAGCGGAGCGGAGGGCAAACTGAGACAGGAAGTACTAGCACAGGTGCACAGGAAGAATGGCCCCTAAGACAAACATTGATAGTCTGTGAGATAAGCCAGTGTGAATGAATTCTTATTTGCAGCCAACAGTAATTCTTTTCTTCTTCTTTTTTTTTTAACTGGCACTGAGGACAGTTTCTGGTTATCCACTCTTAATGCAGCTCATTTACTTTATAGTCTACAATACTTGACAGGCTTAATAAAGAAAGACGACAAAAGGCACATCCTTACAGAAAAAGATAACTTACAACAGTGACTGGTTCTAAGGTAGGTTTTTTTTTGTTTTGTTTTGGTTTCATGTGTGATTAACACATCTCTTGTTTATTCTGGCCTTTTGGCTGCTCTGTTCCTTGTGAAATACTGTATAGTTTAACTTCTTCAAGCGTAATAATAAATATTTTTAAAAACAGTTCAATTTGAAGGTCTTCTTTATTGTTCACCTAACCCTGTAGACATGCATTGTGTCAGAAGTTGTAGTTACAGCTTTCTGTGTGGTATTTACCCACACGACAGAAGTGGACAAATGGTGCACAGCAAATTATCAGAGAACAATCTGTGGTTCAAGCTCTGTCTCAGTGGATGTGGGCCACGTTGACTGGAAAATAGCACTCATCCCGTAACTTACAGGGAAACGATACCTGTTCCTCTTGACCTGAAACTAGTGGCCTCACAAGTGGGAAGGAAAACTACCTTGACGGTCGGAGTGCAGATTGTGCACACAAGGAGCAGTGGTTCCCAGGCATGAGGTCCTTCGTTTAGAGCAGTGGCTCACAATTATACTTCAGATTCGTTTTCATCAAGCAAATTTATCATCAGATAAAGTGAGACTGTGTTAACACAAAATGCAGCTTTCAAATGATGAAACCTGATTAATTAAAGAAGAAAGAAAAAACTACCCAAGCTAACCTGATCCCATTTATATAAATATATATTATTATATATATTATATATATATATAATATAATATATATATACAACTCTTGTACCTGGGTGTGCCACGTTTGGCGGTTGTTGATCTAAAGTGTTTGCCATGATGTTTAACGATTGTTTTATATTACCATGGAAGAATTTAAACCCACATTTCTTTGCTGTTTTATTTTTTAGTTCAGCCACGTTGTCTCTTTACAGGTGGACTGACTAGCGTACTTTGCATCATAGTACCGCTGCATGACTCCAGCGTACTTTAATCTAAGGTCGTGAACTCATGGTTGGACAATCAGAGAAAAATTTATGGTAAATATTGATAAGGGGTGTAATGGGACACTTATGTCAAGAAAGTTCTGAATTTGTCTACTGAATGAATAATAATCATCGCGGTCATCATAATTATAATATACAATCAGATTTTTTTTTATATAATCATTTACCTCTGTTATTCCTCAAAATACTTAATTACCAAGGAAGATAAATTAATATGCCGTCCTTCGTGTCAGTATGTTACAAATTAATATGCAGGCTTAAGTTTGAATTGGTGTCTCGTCTATGTTCCTCCAGGGTAAAATAAAGAAAATCTATTTTCTCTTAAAGCTTCTCTTCTTAAAGTAAAAAAAAAGTTTCTTCTATAACTTTCAGTATTTTTCTCTGGCTTGTTTGTCTTTCTTACAATCTGACTTCTCTGTGGTGAAACTGGAGGCCCGTTAATAATGCAGTGTTACCAGAAGCTAAATTAAGTCAGAAAAGCCAAGACAATTAAAATTCATTACTGTAATTGCAGTAGAAATATATATATATATATTTTTATATGTATTCTGATCCATTTGGAATAAATGGATAGCAAAACCCCCCTGCAGATCCTGAATTTGGGCATCTCTGATGCAAATGCTCACAGCCTAATTATAACACTAAAACTCTGCCAAACTAGGTTCCTAACTATGCTACAAGCATGGAGTGCACTGATTATTTTAGCAAAATTCCTCTTTCTGCTGATGTCCTTAATGTCAAAAGGCAAGGTAGAGGAGATTTAAACATTGTGATGTTTTTCTTCTGTGGTCCTGAGTTTCGATCTCTGCATTTACTTCCCTCACACTTAAACCACATCCCTTTCACAAATTTTGACCAAAATCACAGTCTGGAATGCTTTCTTTTTTCATCAACCATAAATCCTTCTTCTTCAAATGTATTGTCAGTGAGCCCCCGGATTGTCTGATGAGTAAAATTCAGCTTGTTATATCATAGTCAAGAACTCAAAATGATTCAGCCAGACTAGTCCCTGTTCTTGCTGTCAGCATTGCACATGTGCATGTGCGCGAGTATGCATAGTGAAGGACCAGATGCTTTTTGTGTGGGTGGGTTCACAGTTCTGGTATTACTGTTATCAGGAATTGACATTTATGGAGTTAGGATAAAACATGTGACTCCCCCCACCTACAGCATTGATGACTCAAAAACAGACACCTGTTTCACGTCGCATTTAATAACTTACAGTAAAGAGCAAATCAGAGGAAATCCTGAAAATCATGACAATCAAAAAAAAGAATAAAAAACTTTTATTTAAACAAGCATTTTAAATAAAAGCTGTCCTTATACTACACAGAACGTTTTATCTCAGTGCTGTCAACAATTTGCAGACACTGAGAGCAAGAATGAGAGTGATACTTGGTTAGAAAGATCAAAAAAAGAAGAAAAAAAACATATAGTCAAGCATTTGTCATGGTGTTTCCCCTTTTGCAGGAAGCCACATCATTCGTAGTTAGGCTTTTAGTTTTTCCGTCTGTAGAAGCTGTTGCTCGTAGTGACATTGTTTGTGTCCTTTGCTTAAAGCTCTGGAGCTGAAATCCTAGTCAAGGGATGCTCATATATATTGATATATAAAGGGTTTATAAAGAAAATAAAACCCCAAATATGTTTGCATTCTGAAAAACATATTACAGTGCTGGACTGGTTTCTACAGAATCACTAGGGTGAACTTAAGCGATTTTCGTGTTGAGACAATTTGCATTGTGATTTCTTTCATGAAGAGTAGTGAGATTGATTGTACTTGCTTCTTTTTTATATTTTTGATTAAACAATGTTGTGCAGAGATCAATTAAATGTCTAAAAAAATAACTATGAAACTAAGACAATTTTATAAGCATCTCCATTGTTCTACTACATTTCACACTGGAGCCATTGTGGTCAAACTGTGGTATAAGTACAACTAACGGTACTAAGCTGCCTTCTGTGGTGCTCGTCTAAAAGCTTGACACGTTTTAGTGTCAACTACTTACAAACTACATGCAAGGCAGTTTGGCCATTAAAAGCTGAAGTGTAATATAAAGCTAGCAAACAGCTAAAGAGATGAACAGTTCAAACATATCATGCCTCAGTCAAAATGTTGTTAAAGGAAAAGTATTTTCCAAAAAAAAAATAAAAATTGAGAAACCTTCTGTGACATGGATGTGGAAATGCAAGAAGTTATAACATACTAAGTGTAAATACTATCAGAAGTTACAGTGACTGCCCCAAGACATACGTGAGATAAGCAGTTTCAGATATCATTTTGGTGTTATAAGCTATAATAAAGGGCTTATAACAAAGAAATGGTATATTCATAATCTATCATTTAAAAGTAAAATTACTTAATTAGGTGCAGCTCTTGATTTGCTGATAATTAAACCAGCTTTGCCTTCATCCAATGGCTACGTCTCCAACACAGCTAACCAGCATCTAGTGATCTCTCCACCTCAGCCAATCATTGTTCAAGAATCTCTTTATAAGACTCCTCCTTGTGGATTTACCTGGTTACCGCCTCACCCCCATCTCCAACTTCATCCTGTCAGGTTCCTTAAAGCTTCTCTCCTTTCCAGTCTCCACTCCACCACCAGTGTCCAGGCCTCGGGGGTAAGAAAAACTAATTCTCAACCTGACCATTTCATTCACAGTACATGGTCTGAGCGCCAAAAAAACTCTACCTCCAAGTCGAATAAAACTCTTAAATATCTGTGTGAGTTTCTCCAACAAATAAATCGTTTATCCTGTTCATGCCAGCACAACAATCACCCACGCAACATAGGAGTCATCTATTGTATTCCTTAAACACTTTACAAAGTGTATACATAGAGCAGAGAGCTTAATTCTGACTTGTTAGAGCAAACCTTTCTCTTCATGTTGTAATTAAAAGCATTTCTCTGTATCACAGTCAAGAACTCTTAAATCATGTTTCAATTTGGAGATCATCAGCATTCTTTATATTATATTTGGTCTATGAAAAATAAAATTAGTTCACACCAGTTCTCATTTCTCTTTTTTTCCACAGCCGTACACAATACAAGTAAGATTTAATGTTCAATAATTAAAACTGAAAACATTATAATAGGCCACTGCAGTAGTTACATTTTTAAATTTCTCCATTCCAGTATTATTTTCATTTTCTTGAATTGCTCATATGCAAAAAACAAAACAACAACAACAAAAAACATTTAAAAGGGAATTTGATCTGTGAAAAAACAGCAAGGTTTTCATGCAAGAAAATAATGAGATTCTGTCATAGAAAACACGTTGTTGTGCTTTGCTGACATCTGCTGGTTAATGTAGCTTAAGGCCCAGTTGGGGAACATAGCTGATGCCTGCAAGCAGAGAGAGAAAGTTTCACCCACAAAGAACTGGTAGTGTAAAATAAACCATGCATATATGACAGTGACTATGAGGTGTTTTTCTACATATTGTCCTTTTTACACCAAGATATCTTGGGTAATTTGTTACTGACTATCTTATCTGATCAAATATCCTTTTATGTTCTGCTACAATTCAGCAAACTCTCAACAGTTTTGCAGTTGTGATGCCAGCTCAAAAAATGGCGTCACTTTCTAGCAACATGCTGAGGTGCAGACAATGTCTAATGTTGTGTAGGGTTGATACTCTTTTTGACGCTCTTCCAACTGTGAGATTTGGAGATCTTTACCTCCCTTATTAGTTTCCATTGTGCCCAATGGCTAAAACAAAATTGGCCTCAGTGCTGTTTCATTCTTATACAGGAAGAAGGACATTATCATTTGAGTGAAAGAAGGAGGATTTATGAATCCATAATGATTTTGGATGTTGAATCTTTCATTCTCTCATGACCACTTGTTGTCATGGTCCAAGGTCATGGCATTGATTCTGACAGTAATTAAAAAATACATACAACTCATCAAGCTTCAGCTTTACAAAAATCAAAAGCTTCATTTTCAGCTACTGACATACACTAACTTAAAAAATGACCGGTTTCTTGGTAGTTGCTGTTACAGACCAGCAAATAAAGTTAATTTGTGATGAATTAGTCCATCAATTGCTTTTCATTGAATAAATGTTTTTTGCCACCTCATGTCTTTGCTTCAGGGTTTCATCCTTTACCATCCTTACAGGTTGGTAAATGTCATCACAGCCTGTAATAAAGAATAACATGAACATAAAGTAGCAAAAGATGTTAGTGAAAAAAAAACGGATTTGGATATCCATTTAGAATAAGACTAGGAAAACTCAAGAAGATCTCAAAGTCATTAATCACTGAGCTAAGCTAAGAGCCAGAAGTTACTGATTAAGAAAAGGTTGTTTTAATTGTTAATATTTTTGATCAGGAAAACTTTACTGGCTTTGACTAAAGTGGCAAATACACCAGTAAAAATATGATGAGTCCACATAAGCATCATGTTATTACTCCTGTCATAACAAACTAAACCTTAGTTCCTATCAGCACAAAGTACAACGTTAAATTCTGAAAATCAAAGTTATATCTCAGCGAGTTATACTTAAACAGCAAAAACAGTTATTATGTCATTTAGGCAAGGAAACATGGGCTATATGGGGTAAACTGATTCAAATCACAGCTGAGAAATTTTCTGTTTGGAGTTTGTCTTTTTTTGTTTATCTATTTATCTGTCAGTTTTTCTGTCCGTCTGTCTAAAAATACACACGCCTTTGGAGTAGGACCCTGTGTTGATTTTTATCTCTGGAAGAAAATAAAACAGTATCACTAAAAGTTGGCAGAAATTAGGTTAGTAAGTTAATTTTTGACTTAGACCATGAAAACTCACAAGTCATTTGTTTCTCCTCCACCCATTCCTGAAAGTACATATCCAATTGCATATCTTAGCGAAACAGTCGTAAAAGTTTGAGAGATAGCAAATAAAATAAACATTCGTCATAACAAAATGGGCATCTGCCTGTAAGCTAACCTGGAAGCTGAGTTCCTATAATTTCCTAGTCCTCCCCATGTACTTTATATTTTATTGTGCAATTAAAATATATTATAGTCTCCTGTTGTAGCGTGAATTATCTGTACGTGACCTACCGAAATCATGAGAACTGCTCTATTTCCAAAAAATCTATTACGTTTTTTATTAGCACAAATAATCCAAGGGAATTGTCTGAGACGTCTTTGTTTATACAAGTGTCTTCAGACAACAATGCTCCTGGCTCAATACATTACGATGACAGGAAAGCACCAACAGTCATCGGATAAGGAGAGTCAGTGTAATCTAAAACACATGACTGTAAACAGATAAAACTTGATAAGCAGAACAATATGGTACATTACCTGGCACTGATACATGGGGATACATTGTGTGCTTAATTTGGCTGGGAATGTAGTTGACCTTTGAACATAAGGGATATTGGACAGAAATATTAGTTGACAGTAGGAACAGTAGGAAATTCTTTTTTTAACAATCTACATTTTCTTTTTATTTAAAGAAACAAGCAGCAAGTGTATTATTATTTTTTTAAAGATTCAACAAAGTTGTGTGTATGGACAAAGGTGGAGTGAGGAAAATGGCCAGCAGAGAGCGATATATTGCTAGCTATCGGAAAAAGTTAAATTAATAACCATAATTCTTGCATTTCGTCACTGCTTGTCCTTTGGATGTTGTTGTTACTGTGAATGAAAGGAGAAAATATAACTGCCACTAAAGTGAAGCTAAATGACAATGTGACAATACATTTAACAACTTCCTAAATTGAAAGTCCTTCATTAACATATGGTCCCCCGTTCTTGCTTTATGAGTCAAGTAACACAGATTCAGAGAAACAGAAGTGGTCAGAGTGGCAGCTCTGAGGTTTATTCGTAAGTGAGTGGCTCTTGGGCTGTTCTCAGACTCTGTGTGGTCTGGGTGTGTGGTCTATAGCAGACGGGTAGGGAGGACGGTAGAGCCCTGGAGTACATATATTTACGTGTGTGTGTGTGTGCGTGTGTGTGCATATGTCTGTCTTTTTAAGTATTTATTCAAAAAGGTTCACTCACTCTGTGACGATATCTCTTCTAAAAAAGATCTTCATTTAGCTACTTAGCTAATCACACACAAACACAATTCAACCACAACTGACATAACTCAAAGAAAGTTTTGACTGCTCATATTTACGGAGAGATTTGTCAGCCACAGGACTGCAATAACATTATAATAATAGTGAGTTAACCTTTTCAGATTTTGTCACATTGAAGAAAAACATCCTCACAAAGACTTGCAGTCACTACCGTGTTTTTTTGATTTGAATGATATATTTCAGGGTGATGTGCAGGTGTCAGTTTTGCACAGTGTTCCAAAATGTAGGCCTTAATCTCCCTTCCTGAACATGTGGGTGTCATTTTTACCAAAAGTTTAAATGGACCCTCTCACCAACAATAAGTACGGTTCTACTGTTAATTTATATTTGTAATCTGTAATGCTAACTAAATAGTAACAGGGATTATGCCCTGTCTTTTTTTCAGATGATGGATTAAGCTGTGCTTTGTGACCTTTGCAGGGCAGCTGGAGTCGTATTACATCAAATTACAAAATGTTGAACCCTATTTACAAAATTGTTGACAGATTGGTTACAATAAATAAGTTAAGGTCATAACTGTAACGGGAGCTGGATAAAATTAATACAGCACTTTTAAAATGTTATTTTATTTTAAAAACCATAAATATATTTTCTTCCACTTGATAATTATGTGCTATCTTCAGTTGGTCTGTAACAAAAAAAATCCAAATAAAATACGCTGACATTTGTGGTTAAAAATTCACTTAAGGGGAACGAGTTCACCGGGTAATACTTTTTTTCTGGGCACTGTAATCTTCAGATAGAGTTAGTTAAATATTAAAAGCAATGGAGACGTGACATGCTTGACTTCATAATCCCTGCATTGCTGGCTACAAATGAAATTCAGCCTCAATGTCCGTAATTTTTTCTAACGCATGGATACCAGATGCACAAATATATTAAGCCATGGTAGTGCTCCACAGCTCTACGCTCCTCTTCCACTCCCATGGCATTCTCATGGGAAGGCTTTGTAATGCAGCACTGCTGAGAAACATGCCATGAAAATATAAATACAACCTCGCCACATTTCAACCATGTAAATAAACAAGCCCACCCAAATTTTCAATTAGAGCTTGTGTTGTAGGCAGGAAATGGGGTAGACGAGAGGAGACCACACCTTCTTCTCAATCCTCCCAAAAGGAGTCCAGGTCCAGGTCAGAGACAAGACAGACCTCCACACTCTGATTATAGTTGGTTCTTGCACAACGTCCCACTCCGCTCTGGCTCTCTTTTGTAGTCTACCTGGTGAGGTGAACTCAAAAGCCTTTTCCAAACCACAAATATGGGCATCACCTCTGATTAGTCCATTCAAGCTCATGTGGTATTCCTATCGGACTAAAATTAGGCATTTCCACTGTATTTCACATCGTCCTTGGTAAGACACCAGTATTACACAGCTGAAGCCCTGAGACCACCCAGGAGATTCAATGCACTTACAGAGGGCAGATTAAGTTCTTGCAACGATAAGGAGACCAAGCCGAGAAAGTGCTTTGACAGTGACGCAAGAGGCATGATACTGTATATCAATGTCTATTATTGAGCTGCCTGCATCAGGCTAACGTCCCTTACGGTCACTGCTTTGGTTGAGGTCGACCAATAAACATCATGGGGCCTATTAGTTGACATAAACACAGCTTAGTGTAATTACCCTAGAGAGCCAAAAAGCTGTGTCATGAAAGTCACTTTCACTCCAAGATACGCTGAAGGGGAGACCACAATGTTTCTTAATGACTATAATTCAGCCGGAAAGGGCTGAGCTCATTTAGATAACGTTTAAAGAAGCAAGGTAGGGTAATGATTTACCCTGCATGTCTATATATGCAGAGCAGTTAACAACATTCTTGCCCCATGTTAAGCTATCCTCGGATGTCAACAGTGAGATTGATTTAACCCACCAGAAAACACTTACTCTTGGAATAAATGTTCTTTCTTCTGTTATTTATTCATTGTTGATGTTTAAGTGGTCTCCTGATGCAGTGTTTCTTCCCACACCGGCTACCAAACAGCAGCACAGGAAACACGGAGTATAAACACGGGGATAAGCAGATCCTCTCTTGATTTGACTCACAAGCTGCAGAAGCTTTGCGTAAACACCAGATAATCATTTTGAAATTTCCATGTAAAACTTAAGCAATCACTCAAAGAAATAATGATCAATGTGTCAAGAGGAACAGGCACACAAACTAGCATCTTGTTGTTCTTTATCTGCATATTGACCTTTAAAGCAATTTATAGGAAAGTGGTCTCACAACATAGGCTGCTTGATGATAAGCACTGCCCTGGTCAAGATTCTATTTCCTATTAAAATAAGAAATATTATTTTTTAAAACATCTGCTTAAAACTGATTAAGGGTTTCATAGTTCAGTAGAATTAATATCCTTTGCTTGCAGAAAAATTAATGTTCAATCAGTATTTTGAAGTCAGCATCATATCCTTGTCACATTATTGTGCACCTGCCTATTGTTTCAATCACACACAAAAATAAAACTTAGTTGTATTATTTTAAACAAGGAGAGTACAGAGCATTTCACAAAGAGCCGGTGCCTGTTTATTATCAATAATAATAATAATAATAATAATAATAATAATAATAATAATAATAATAATAAATAATAACTACTTGGCTAATATTAACCTTACTGTGCTTACTCTGTAATCCAGTTCAAAACAGACCTAACCATGTCATCGAAATAAATAAATAAATAAAACTTTGGCTGAAAGATATAACATTTTTGAAGTAATTACATATTTTTAAGTAAATAGGAAAATTGTAACATACAGTATTTAGGCCAACAGGTTCAACTAATTATGGATCCCTGTAAGTTCAAACCTGCTAATCCGGATGAAGAAAACAGACAAATACATGCAAAAATCATTATTAACTACCATACCTGACAGGAGCTGGATTTCTCAATCTGCAGAAATGAGAAAGACTGTAATCCTCAAACTAATATTGTCCTTCTATTAAAATGAGACTCAAAGCCTTCTCTCCTTCTTTAACATTAAGCCCTATGAAAACCCACCAGGGGTTGTATTTTTACAGCAGCGAGGTTGTTTTAACAACTCAGGTTAGAACAACATGCTGCAGACCTGTAGACCTTAGCTAGGACAATGTTATGAACATCAATAGGAAAATCAGAAAGGTGTACTTAGCTAGAGTATATCTTTGTGTCGTATAATAATACTGTTTAGTGATGAGCCAGTCTGTCACACTGTGAATGTAGCTTTTTTGTGGTAAGATTGTTTTTTTTTAATGTTGTTAGAGACAGTCTTGTCCAAATTTTGAGCAAGGCCACTGAAATCTCTAAAGCAATCAATATTTGATTCTGTCACAGATATGTTTACTTTCATATTGTCTAAATAACTAAGAGATTACTTTTGCATTAATTTCAAATTTGTCCTGAAGAGTAGGAATAGTCAAAACACAATATATCATTTTTATAACTGACTTTCTGTTGGAAATATATAGCTAAATATGCCATTTAAAAGTAATTATAACACATTTACTGTACAGACTAATATAAAAGGCAAACTTACAAACATGTTTTTTCTTTCATCCATTAGGGGGTGTTTTATTGTTTCACTCTAGAAAGTAACTGTGATTTTATAAGCAGTTAACAAACAAATTGTTCCTTAAAAGAGAATTGCTTAAATGTGGAAATTATAAGGTCTCAGGTCTGAGATTGTCTAGTTTATAGTCCTCAATAAAGAAGGTAATAAAAATCCATCTATCCATCCATCCATCCATCCATCCATCCATCCATCCATCCATCCATCCATCCATCCCATTTTCTTGCACCATTATCCCATTGGGGATGGGAGGGGTGGTGGTGCCAATCTCCAGCCGTGTAATGAAAATCCTGAAAATTGAAATAGGTGAATATAATAATTGACATAAAGCAGTGACAAAAATGATGGTATGTTAATATAGCATAAGTGTTTGCTTGTGTGTGCGTGCGTGTGTGTGTGTCTGAGCAAAAGAACTAGAAAGAGAGGAAGAGAAAGAACGACGAGTTATAACAGACTGGATTCACAGTAACCTTTGATCTCATTCATCGGGTGCCAGCCTGGCCTGTTCTGGTACAAAGAAAGCATATCCTGCTGTTTTTAGTTTTTAACTTTCAGATAAACCTTCACACAAGCTCATTGTAGCTGTTTCCCATTAGATCTTCCAACACAGTCGTTCATCTCAAGTTTCTTCCTTTAAATCCCACCCTGCTTGCTCTAAAAAGGTTTGCTGGAAATGTCAGTCCTTCTCACTCTCTCTATCTTTCTATCTCTCTATCTCTCTGTGTGTCTCTCCCTCCTGACATACACAGACAATAGACACAATTGCAGAGATTTTTTTTGTTTGTTTTATCAGGTGATTTTTATGGACTTATAAATAACTTCTTACTGAGCAGTAAAACCTTATCAGCATTCCCAATACTTCTCACTACTGATATTACTGCTGGTAAAGTTCAGCAAATTCATGGTCTGATTGTACATCAAGTTCTTGAAGCCATTTATTTACTTACTGTAAATGGTGACAAAGACAGAAGCAGATGTAACATCAGAAAGCAAGATAAAAGTTGCAGGTCATTAAATTCACTAACCTATGTGAAGTTTCAGCCTCAGACATCTGTCTATATCTTATGAAGAGTCTGTATGTTTTGGATGGGTTGTACTGAAATATGTAAATTTCCATCTGCAGTTTCTTCAGGACACGGATCAGCCCACCTGGAACCAACAATCATGCCACTTTCACTTACTTACTTACTTAAATACTTGGTTCCAACTTCCTCCTGCAGTACAAAACATGACTATTAGATTAATTGGTCTCCCTGTGTGATTATGTGTGTGTGTGCAATTGTTTGTCCTTTGTATTCCTGTTTTGCCCTGTGATGAGCTGGTGACCTTTTCAGGCCTTCCCTCCTCCTACCCGATAACTTCTGGACCAGCCCCCAATTCCCTGCAAGGACAAACGGGTTCAGATAATGGGTGGCTGGATGGATGGATGGATACATTCTCCATAAACTTTTACATACAACTGGAGATCAGAGGTCAAACAGGTTCTTTAAAGATGTTTGTCATTTAGTACCAAAAATAACATTTTTCCAAAACAAATCACAATAAGTTTCTCCCTCCATCTTTTTCCTGTCTTTTTTTATCCAATGCTTTATTGCGAAATGCGAAAATAAAATACGGAACGTTATTTATTTGATCTGGAATGCACATATTTCTTTGAGCTGCACTTTGACAAGATCTGAGATAGTATACCTTCTAAACCTACTTCTTTGTGGACCTGGGGAAACATTCCTGACTGAGGGAGTTTGGGCATGTGAGTCTTGGGCGGAGCCAGACGCAGGTTTGTTTATGTCCTTGATCCCACATCGCGTGCCAGACAGCAGTCACCCATGTCAACACCAATCTCAAATCACAGAATTCCCTTGCATGGAGACATTAGTCATTACTGTTTACTATTTTCAGTGTTTGTGCTGTTACTTTGTGTCTTGGTCATCAGTCACCTTATTAGATAAGCTGTAAAATCTCCCGGAGGATTATACTGAGGAATTTCAAGGTTGCTCGTATGAATGTGCGTCTCATTGCTTCTCATCAGGGCCTCACCCTAACTGACAGCCCCCGCAGAAGAAACTCCGCTTTTGTTTTGGAGCTGTTTCTTTGGTACAACAGAAAGTATGTGTATGTTCAGGTGTTGAACAAGTTTAATTTTCCAAACAGGCAGGCAGAGTTTGCTATGCCTTATTGTGATAAGATGTTGTTAAATAGCTATACTATTTTATTACAGTTTGTTCTTAAAGATAAAACAAATTGCAATGACTCGCCAAATATAGCCTGCCACTTCATGAAGGTGCAATAAGTACACTCAGCCTTTTGAAGCAACAATCTTCAATAAAACTATATTTGCTGCTGCTGTTGACTATTGTTTTCAGTTCAACAAAGAGTGTTTGCCTGAGATAGTGTGTTACTGTTGTGAAACTGGTTATGTAACATAATTCACTCCTATAAATTAGGGACAATTTATAGGAACTGTTAAAGGTTTTTGCAAATATGAAACTTAGTGTCATGATGTGTCATTATATGACTCCTGTGTATGGCAGAAAAACAATCATTTTGACTGACAGTGTCTTGAAATTGTTTGTATGCTGTATACAGACTGTGCATAGAACCCCAGTTCTAATGAAGTTGCTATGTTCTGCAAAACAAATAAAAACAGAAACCAATGATTTGAAAAAACCTTTTCAACCTATCTTCAATTGAATTTACTACAAAGACAAGATCTGTAATTTTCAAATGAATAAACTTATTGTTTTTATTATTACATATTTTGCAACTATTTACTCTTTTGGAATCTGACTCCACAAAAGTTGGGACAGTGGCATGTTTACCACCATGTTCCATCACCTTCCCTTTTCACAACACTCAATTTTGTTCAAAAATAATCAAGTTGGACAAATTTCTTTCTTCACTGAGAAATTAGCAAATATCTCAAGGTTTTCCAAGACTTAAGGGTTCAAAAGTTTGGGACGACTTCAAATCAGAGAAAAAAAAGAAATTTACAGAGTGCTTGGATGCTTGGCAGGTCGATATAATTTGCACAGAAACATAGTGATGCATGAGGATAAGCTGCTAACGATGAGCCCACATAGTGGAAAACCATTACATTTTTTTTTAAGAGGCTCAATGTGTTCTATGATTTAAACATTCCTTTGAAACATTTTCTTCTGAGTGTTTGAAACATTTAGATTACTGGGTGAATGTTTAATTGGCTAAATGCTGTGTGCATATGTTAATTTTAAGACTCCTGTGTGGTTTGCTTGAATGTTATGATGTTTAATTAACAGCCACCAAACACGTACACCTACTAGAAAGGGACTGCTGGGTTTTTTGTTTTTGATTGCCTCTTACCACCCTGCTGGCACATCTAATTTGATGTTGGTACATCTAGCCAGACATACCAACAGGCTGACAGCTAACAACATCCTTTCCGGATGCTTAGGTGCATATCTGAGTTATAAAGCCCAAAAACTATAATGAAAAATTAAGGGGATTACCAACTATTGCCAAGTACAATGTGTGGTTACACAACCAGCTGGGCAGACATTGTTAATCAGGGAGTGTCACTTTATTTATTTATTTTTGACAAGAACTCCTTCAGTTTTGTTATCAAGAGATGTGATGAGTGCTGCTTTACTGACATGTGCTGCTTGAGCACATGTCAATAAAGCAGTGTCTGAAGATATAACTTTCTTTTTTCCTGGACAACAGAAGCACAATTTGATTTTTATTTTACTTTTTTCAAGATTAAGTGAGAATTAACTCTGGCATAAGCCCTTTTTGAAATATGTCAGAATATATCAAGACATAGAGCAAAAATGTATTAAATTGACCATTAAATATAACCATTAAATTCTGTCCCATTTTGGGTATAAAATGATAGTTTAAAAACAGTTTACACACGTGTTTTTAAACACGTGGCATCGACTGTGAAAATGTTAAGCTAAACGTAACACTACGTTTTGTCATGTGAAAGCTGCTAAAAACAACTTTCATTCTTTTCAGTACTCTTATTGTTTTTGTTCTTTTTATATGACTTCAAACAACACCCTTCACTATGATATTTGAATGCTGTGTTTACCGAAGGAAGCCGCAGAAAACTGTTTTTGTAAAGTTGAGTCAATGTGTCATCGTGAGTCACAGAGTGTTTATGCTTTTCTAAAAAGAGCTCATCACCTACAGTCAGGGAGTGTTTGCTGGTTTTTCAACTGTAAGCATTCATTAGTCGATTGTTGTTGTTCTGGACTTACCTTTTCTGCACTGAATGTATAGTTATGGAATATGTTTAGATGAACTGAGCCAAATAAGTTATAACCGAACAAGATACATGGATGTTTCTTTCACCGGTCTATTTTTTGAAGGGTGGTAAAACGGACACATTCCTATAACCTGGAAAATTTGCGTTCATTCTAGAAGAGGTGAAGATACTCTAACTTAGATCTGAGTTGTGAGGAATTGCTGTCATTCTTTTTTTGCTTTCCCTGTAACTTGATGAGACTGTTAATTGTTTTTTTTTTGTGTGTGTGTGAAAGAGATTAACATTTTGTGTCTCAGAAGACTTTTGATCCTTGAAATTCTTGTCTGTAACAAACACCTGTTTTTCTGTACTTACTACAAATTTTGTAAAGTGATTAAACTTAACTAAACCTAACCATACCAAATATAAAACACTTGCTCCGATTTGAAAATAAAATTTAAAAAAAATCTGGTATTTGGTTTCTCTTTTACAGTCACTCAGGCATTATGTTCTTGCCCTTCTCCTAACTATGAATGTTCTTTTACCGTTTTGTGTCCTGCTGGTGCTGACTGTTTGATGCTGAATGGAGATCAGGTTACAAACGCATTGTTTCCATCTCCCTTAGAAATTTCACAAGCTGGGCATTAACAAGTCAACTGATGGGAAAAGGCTGAGCATTGTGTTTATACGTTTCTCTTTTAACAGTTCCTGGCTCACCAAAAGGATCTCCTAAAAACTGAGTCATAGTCAGATCAGAAGTCAAGAGACAGTTGTAATAGGGGGAAGTGGTTGTTTAATGGGTGTGATCTGTATGATATTGGGTTATACTCAGCAGGCTTAGGGATCTCAGTACCTTTGGGGTAGAGAGCTGAGTTGGGAAGAGTTTAGCCCTTCAGACAATTAAAATGTGAAGAAAGTTAGTGGGGAGAGATTTAGCACTCCGTACAACAATATGCTTCGTAATTATCTGCGTTTTTCTGTCGATTTATCATATTACAATCCTGATGATACACATTGAGATTTGTAGCTGTGATGTGAAAAAATGTGGACCTGCTTCAATGCAGGTATGTAACTTTTAATTTAAAAAATATAATTTTATACATTTGTTCAAACTGTCACTTTAATGTGACAGTATTACACAAGAGAGATTATTTGTGAGAAAACGCTCTTCTCCCAGTTCTCCCAGTACTAGCCAATCATAGCCAGGAGGCGGGTCTAAGCGCCATAATTCATGCTTGTGTATCTGCAAGTTACACCCTCCCCTTTCTCATGACAGGAGAGACTGTCATGAATACTCTGGCTAGTTAGCATAGCCAAAGATGATGGTGGGTAAATAGCTTCTCTATAACTGTAAGTTGTTTTTCCGCCACTAATACACTGAACAGTATACGAGACAGTGCCCTGATTGGTTGTTTTTAACCGGGACTGATGCATTTTTTTCAGATAACTATAGTAGCTCATGGAGGAGGTGGTAGACCTTGATTTTTTTCAAAAATTTTCTGTCTCATAACATACCATTGATAATAGTAAGCTGACAAAATAACAGTTTTAGTACATATTTAAAAAAACATGTTTACTTTATTTATTTATTTACTTGTGGGTGTACACAAGTCTTTCATCATAATAAGCAAGTTGTCCCAATGGAAAGAACTTGGACTATTAAAGTGTTGACTGTAACTTATGATCATTGCTGATTTTCTCAGTTGATTCATCTAGAAGATGAAAACAATAATCTGTTTCCAGAAAAGCCCTAATGTGACATGTCCAATAAAAAAAGAAAGAAAAAAAAAACAATATTTAATGGTAGATGAGACGCGGACAATACTCATGGTGGAGTTGAAATAAAAACAGATGATGCTATTTTTCCATTTTGTCAATATTTTTCAACTGAAGAAAGAAGTGTACCATAGATTTCCTGGTTTGGGATACTGCAAAGGTTTTACAAACCTTATTTTCTCCCTTTTATTAAATAAAATTTGGTTTGGAATTCTTTCAATCTCTCCTGCAGAGACAATTTCTATTTACGTGAGTTGATTTCTAGTTAGGCGAAAACCAGGGTGCAGATTTAATGATCCTGTCTTCATGTTCAAGCCTTACCCTCATGATTCATAAGCCAACTTGGCTTTTTTTCCAAGGACTCAAACCCACCCTTCTTCTCACAACCAGGAATGTTTATATAAAGAACTGAATCATTTTTATTTGAAGTTACTGATCACTTAGATGAGAAATGATTCATGACAAGGGGTAGAACCAAATCTATCATGCACCTTCACCAACTGCCACTGGTAGGTTTTAGGTAAAAAATATATATTTAGAAGATTTTTAACGTCTTTAGTTCAGTTGGTGAAAGAGAAAATATCATAGTCTGTCATATCCACTAAAACTGTAACAACAATTATAATACCAGAAGTTATGAATTCTGGTACAATGTGTCATCTTAGTCTATGGAAAAAAAAACATATAAATATTGGAGATTGAAAGGATTTTATTCTATTTACAGTAGCAATAGCAATAACAATAGAATACAATAGCATTACAATAGCAATGCATTTAAATGTTTTGAAGAAAAGTTATAATTGCTTGACTTAGAGATTATTACGATATCTACGTATTTAAACAAATCCTCATGAAATCTAAAAGTATTGCTTTCATGCATTAAGATATTGTTGAATGTAATGAAGAAATCTAATCCTTCCAATTGGTGAGAAGATGCTACATTAAATGTAGAAAGTGTCTTAGTTAATTTGTCCAAAGGTTTTTTTCATTTTGTTCTTTTTATTTAACTGATCCTATAACTTTATGAAAGATATATCTTCCATAAAGTCCTTAAAACCATGACCTTGGTTTGAATAATTTGTGGTTTTGACGTCAACTCCTTGGCATTCAACCCCGATTTGCCAAAGATTGTAGGAGCAATAAAAAAAGGCGTGGAAAGGATCTTACGCAGGGTAGCAAAAGATTATTTAATGTTGTCTAGTTTAAAGCTCAGATTTCACTACTACGCTGGTGCCTTGTACAGCATAGAAGTAATCTTTGACCTTAGAAAGTGATCCAATTCATCTCAAGAATTTTGAGAACAACATTGTCTTAACCATCTTGTGAGACCCTTCTGTGCTTCCTGTACAAGGATGATTTACAGATCCATTTCTACAGAAATCAGAATACCTGCTTTAATCTGATCAAATATTGCTTATTTAGTGTATTGTGAAGAAAAAAATGTAGAGAAATTTGTTTTTTTGTATTTTGTGACCTGTGAATACTCTACTTTCAATATCTTCATTTGGGAAGAGTCAGCATATCCAACAGCTCCATGGACACGAGTGCATCCACTTGACCTGTAGTGTGCTTAGGGGACAGAGGCTGGGTAACAGGGCTGGAATGTGAGACAAATATTACCATTTAACACCAAGATAGCTGTGTTTTTTCTGTGTATGCTCATTAGTGAATGAGGAGTTTGACTACACAGAATATTAAATTCTATAATGGTCAACACTTTATAGGACCTTTAAAGTACACAATGACAGAATTTTATTTTAGTTTATCTTCTGTAAAACTTTACCACATTTACTTCTGACTGTTGGGCAGTGCTGCCGAAGCAAAATATGTGGGTGCATCACTAAAATGTTTTATACATGCTAAAGGCAGCGCAATATGTTGTTATCAGCTTGTACTTCTCACAATTCCTGAAAATGCAAGGAAGCACAACATTTAGCAAATCCTGGTTTTACAACTCGCAAGCTGAGCGTGGTTAGGTTAGATTAGGTTCAGTGTGACATCATTCCCGGTGCTGAGCTCAGCACCTCTCCAATATCACAAGAACATTGGAGGCACTGAACACATCATTTAAAATCCAAATCGTAAATGTGGTAAGATAATACTGCCTCTTTAAATTTTGTTCTAGTTTTCAAGTGTTCACTTTGTGAAGTTAATTGGTAGTGAAATGTTAAAACAATAAAACACACGTCTATTAAAATGGCAGTTGTACTTTAGTGTATTTGACTTGCTGGAAAGTGGAAGAATCTCACGCTCAAATTTCCTATCCATGATAAGAAGCATGATGCTGTAATACTGTGTGTTGCAGCAGAGATGCTACAATCACTGCTGATATTACAAAATGGCTGTACATATATTTGTATTTAGAACAAATTGGGCAGAGATGGACTATTAACTGATTGGTTAATTTCTAAAAGCATTTCATTGTACCACTTTAGTAAGGGATGGTTCAGCAGAGTAAATGCAGATGAACACAAATCACAACCATTTTCCCTTTTAATACATAAAAAGATTCAAAAACCATCTATTCTTCTTCCTTCTTTCACAGTTTTGCTTTTCGCTTCAGTTTATTACAAAATGTGAGAATGCTAAATGGGCATTATTGTTTTTACAATGCGCTTCATAAATAGTGAGTAGTGGACAATATATAAGTGAAGAACTGCCTGTCTGCTGAGCTTATACAAACACGCTCCTAAAAAATGGTTGTAAATAGCATCATGCCAGAAAGAGGCCGATTTTAATTTGTCAAACTGCATAGTGAAGTTTCTTTTAACGCGCAGGATTTTTACAACAACTGAAGGTAACATAGTTACTTCATTTTCACTAGGTGCCTGGAAAATACATAGAACCCATTTAAGCTAACAAAACATTGAGTGCTAATTTGATACAGCTACTTGGAGAGTCAAAGTGGGACAGCAGTGTGTGGACTACAGCTGAGATGCTTAATCTTCATACCATGGCAGGTAGGAGAAGGCTTTCTCCCTCAGGGCAGCTTGTGTATTTAAATCGTCAGAAATGATCCATTACTGTTTTCAGCGCGTGTGCAAAAACACTGAGAATCAGTAAACAAACAACACAGCGCTCGCCTCGCATGCTCTCGTAGTTGGAACACACACTGCTATATCCATGCTGTAAACGGTCTCTGTTTACAGACATTATGAATAAACTCACAAGCTGTAAGTATTCAACTTAGCCGAGGTCTTGTCAAAAGAAAAGACCCAGAACAGGTCTGGAAGTGAGTTGCTAGGAAATGAATACCATTAAACTTTGCTGTCAGATTATGTTTCACTCTGCAGCGTGTGCTGCCATGACAGCTTGGCTGTCATCCAGTGGAAGTGCTGGTTTTATCTATTCCCTCCCTTTTTTTAACATAAACATGCTCCACCATCGCAGAACTAGACAAATGTTACTCCATGCACATGCAGTTTCTTTCGTGTACTAGTAAAATGTGTTATTTTGCTGAATCCGACAGAACCAGAATCACTTTGCGTTACTTTCATCCACCAAAAATCTTATGTAATTGGAAAATGTACTCAATGAAAAAAATAAATAAATACTAGAGGGAAAACAGCAAGAACTTGCTTTGTGGCAAAGTAAATACTGGTTAATATTTTTTACTTTGCTTTGTGATGTTTTATAGAAACAAAGCAATTAAATTTGGTAGACAACCCTGGCAACAGCAGCAACAAATACAGCCATCAAACACTAAAAATAAAATGGGATCATTAACATTATGATTGCTCTGAAACCATACAGCTCTAAATCACTTTGACAAGATGGCATTTGGCCTTTCAATGACTTCTTTCGGAGTAGGTGTGAATAAGGTGTGTGTTGGAAGATCAGTGTCGGTTTCGTGCAAAGCGAACAATTTACAGGCACTCACTTGAAGGGAGTTCCTCCTCTCAATGGCACGCAGGGCCCTTTGTTGTCTACAAGCCAAGCCATTATTTTTCTCATGCCTTCTTTTTTATCTTGTTTGAAAGTTACCCAAACAAGACCTGCAGACTTAGTAACTTTGATATTATCAACGCACGCTTCGCTTGAAGGGAATCCCAGTGCGCAGTTTTTTTCTTTTCTTTTTTTTTTGTTTGCTTCTTTTTTATAAATAGGACTGGAGAGCCCGGAGGCAGCAAAAACAGGTTGAGCACAGTTGGAACAGGTTAAATCCTGTAAACAGCTCTGAGATATTTTTGTTCTGTTTTCAAGCAGTTGCTGTGATTTCACGTGAGATGTCGTTTTTTTTCAGGCTTCATTAAACAATTAGGCACCAACAAACTTGAAAATTTTTGCCATAACATTTGCACATCAAGATCCCACATACAGATTTCTAAAAAATAAGACTCAAATGTTTAGGTACAGGGCAGCAGAACATGACCTCATGCAACTGTTGTCCATTCGAGATTAAGGTTGGAGATGTCTGATTTAAGGTCATACAGGTTCAACAAGCAAAAAAACACAGTAATTAGATGCTTTGTCTTGTACAGTTCAAAAAATTTTTAGAAACAATTTTGGTTTTTTGGTAATTCTTTTTTACTTATTTATTTTTTAACATCTTGTCACATCCACACGTTTCAATATTTTTGTTTGGGATTTTATGTTCTCGATTAATGCAAACAAAGTGGCACATAGTTGTGAAGTTGAAGACAAATTGATACATATTCATAATTTTGGAAACACGGGGCAATTCTGGACAGAGCAATCCAGGAAGAAAACTTTTTTGAGGCTGACTGAAGACACAGGCAGAAGTTGACTTTCCAGCAGGACAATAAAACTGTTGTGTAAAATATTTTTACTGTCTTCAACATCCTAATATGGTGGAAAGGTTTAAACTGTATGCTCACATGAAGAAGATCTGTGGTTTTTAATCACCAAAGACAACTTGGTTAGTGTCTTTGGTAATGCAAAGACTAACGTAATTAATTGAGTTGTTTTTAAATATCATGGCCCTCTCTCCCTGAAAAAATCTGGTTCTATGACAACATGCATTACCAATAAATTACATAGATGCCTGAGTAAATACAATACAATTCAGTTCAGTTTATTTACATAGTGCCAATTCACAACACACAAAGCATTCAGAAAAAAATGTCAATTCAATCAAATCACACAAACAGATTTCTAGAGAAATACATATTCCAATTAACAGTAGTTATCAAGCGTTGCAGTTGAGTTCAGTTATTTACTCAAATCGGTTAAAATGTTTTTGTGTTTCAGTGGAGCAATCTTCTAAAGAAAAACAACTATTTTTCTTTTATTGGTTTTCTGGCCCTCACTCTGACCAGTGATTACAATTACCTGTAACAGGGAGCACAGAATGCCACATGATGTAATTTTCAGGAAACACCCTGAATAGCTTGTAATAATTATCTAATCAGAGTTAATCATGATTTTGTTAATTTTTTCTCTAATGTTTTTCTGTGGGAAACTGTCTGTAAACTGTCAGATCAGGGAGGCTGATAAAACTGAAGAGCTGTTTCATTGGTATGCTTCATTGGCACTTAAAAAAGCATATGAACACAAAGAAATGGCACCAAAACTCTTATTAGACTTTATTATATTATAATTGCAGTTAATCTGCAAAACTTGTCCTAACCTTAACAGTTTCTGTTACAGTGTTGAAACGGTTCTTCCTTTGTTCCCACACTGCCTGCCTTACACAGATTGCAGTGTTTAGTCATCATCCAGTGATGCTGGCAGTGGTTTTGAAGCTCTGTTGCTTGTCAGTAACAGCTTATTGGTGTTTGTCTGCACTAAGAGAGACTCAGCACAGACATCACTACAAACAGAAACCTTCAGATAACAAACAGAGAAAGACTTGGTCTTTTGATTCTTTCTCTGTCATCACCAAGGCTGTTATAATGTGACACCAACCATGTTTTCTGAACGTTCTGTGATATGTTTTTGGCTGAATTACCCTCATTTTGCCTTTTTTAAAAAATGATCGGTTTGAGTAAGTTTATTTAAGAGAAGTTGAGAATGTAGGCTGCTCTACAATATGGCTTGGAAAAAGTTCAGATGTCTGCTTTTTATTAGTCCTTCACACAGGGTAACTGTTCTCACCACAAAGTCATGTATGCTTGACCTAAAATAACTTCCAGTGAGGATTTCAAACATGGTTGGTCATTAAGAATCTGAATTTTGGTATGCATTTGCATTCAATCATCTGTTCTCTGATATCACTAAATAAAACCCAGTGCAACCAATGGCATTCAGAAGTTACCTTACCAGTAAATAGTGTCCATCTGTGTACCGCATAGGTTTGTTGGTGAAAAACGGGGATAGAAATGAAAAGTCAGCCATAAGCCATTTGTGGACGCAGTAAACTTGTGAAAGATGTGCTCTGACATAATAGGTACAGCAAAAAATGGGAAAAAAGAAGAAAAAAGACAGTAAAGGCCAACAGCTACCCTAACATATCCCAGGTATCCCAGGGGCTCAGGCATCATGCTCAGGAATGATGCCTGAGCATATCATTCCCAGTAGGGAAAAATATGCGCAGTGGTAGAAGCATCATGCTATAGGGCTGACCTTTTTCAGCAGGGACAGAAAAAAAATCTGTTGATGGAAAATTAGATGGAGCTGAAGACATAGTAATCCTGGAAGAAAACCTGTTAAAATCAACACAAGGCTTGAAACTTAAATGTAGGGTCATCTTCCAGCAGGATACCCTGCACATATAATCAAATGTGCAAATAAAATATTTAGATCAAAGTATTCAAGCCTTAAAATGGCTAGGTCAACTGCCAGACCTAAAGCAAAATGAGAATATGTGGCAAGACTTGCAAAAATGATGTTGCAAATTATATCCATCTGAAGACAAATGACCATAAATATCAGCTTCTGAAAGTGCAACGCTGATAGAAACACGGTAAAAAGACTTTCTGCTGCAATCACTGCGAAAGAAAGTGAGCTGGTGCATTTAGTCAAATGAATGCAATTCACTTTTTAGTTTTATTTCAGATTTAGATCACTATTTTTTTGCTTCAAAAGGTCATGTTTCATGTTGGTCTATGATACAAAATACCAATGGAATGCAATGACAAAAACTTAAAGGAGTATAAGTGTTTTTGCAGGGTTGCAGAGTGGAAAAGCTGGTAGCCCTCCTGCCTTGCAGCTTTTCCACTCTGGGTTTGAATCCCGCTCAAGTGTCTTTTGGAATGAAATTTGCATGTTCTCCCTGTGCATGCATGACTTCTCTCTAGGTGTTCTAGCTTCCACCCACAGGTCAAAAACATGACTGTTAGGTCGATATGTCTGTCTAACATTGTCATTATGTGTGAGTGTGTATGTGCAAGGTATGTCCATGGCAATAAGCATACATCTTTATTTTAACTATGCAATGAGTGTTTGTAAGCCAGCAAGATCCACTTCTATGATGACCTTGACGGATCTTTATTGCAGAGCCGTTTGGCACCTGTTCTTTTCTTTTTTACTTTATGCGTTTATAACCCTCTGATTACCATCTTAACAGGGAGAGATTGGATTTGGCCTGAGTTTTTTAATCCGCACCTGAAACTATTATTGTACCATCAAAGACACACAGTCATAATGACTGACGTCTTGAATGATGAAGACTTAAAAAAAGAGGACAGCAGCACCCACATTGTTGCATTTTTGACAATGTTGCAGCCATAAATCGAAACATAAATCCAGGTGACCTGCACATACTGTTCGTTGGAGTGTAAAACTACTTTTAATACATACAGAAAGCCTTTGTGTGCAAAACTGGGGATTATCTCAGACACTCCTCACAAGATCAGAGCTGCTGAAAGTCAGCGGAAGACGGTTGTGGTCCTGCCCGCTGTTTAAAAGTGTAATTAAAATTTGACCTAAATCCTAAGTTTCTCCATAATATTTAAGCTGTTGTGCAACACACCAAAAATACACCTCAAAACCCTTACTAAGTAGCTAATTATAGATTTTTTTTCTTTCTGTCACATAATGACAATATGCTGACATGGTTTCAGTCTTTAACTTGTACAAACATGTATATCTAAAGAGCAGCCATCAGCTTTTAGCAATGTATAGAATATTAACACACTGAAAGCATGTCAGCATATTATCATGACCTGACAGGAAAGAAAACTATAATTAGTTGGAGAATGGATTTTGAGGTGTGTTTTTGGTGAGTTGCACAACTGCATAAATGATGTGGGGAAACTCTTTGGATTTAGATTATATTTTAATTGCCCTTCTAAGGAGAGGGTAGGACCATATCTGTCTTCTAGACACTGACTTTCAATTCTTCTAATCAAGGGCAAGACATCTGGCCATCTGAAGTCATTCACAGTTTTGCAAGCAAAGGTTTTTTGTTGTCATTGAAATCTTTCAGATAGAGCTGGTGACATCATCATACGGTTAATTTTGGACTAAGTGGTATGTGCTGCAGCTCTTTACATCACTGAGGAGCTAATCAATGTTGATGACTCCTAATTTGTTGATGGCGTTAGAATAAAAAGATGATGAGGCTAAGTTGAGAATCACACCTCTCAATGCCTCTGAATATTTTGTTGTGTTTTGCTCTTTTTGAGCTGTTTTTAGCAACAGTTTAACTCCATACACATGCAGTGTGTATGGAGTCTGTTTACTCTTCCTCATACTTTCAAACAAGGGACTGGAAGAAATTCCATTGCAAACACTTAGTCAAGTGGAACTTTCTTGACTCATTTCTGTGTTTCTTTAAACAAATTCCGACAACACAAAACTGCAATGTATACTGCAAATGCCGTTTGCTATCTGGTCAGTAAAACACATTGCTGGTTTGATTTTAGTCTCAAATACACATAAGTTACACTCTTTAATAACATATAAGGGGAAGGAATTTATGAGTCAGTGTATATAGGCAGAGATTCCAGGTTACAGGCTCTCTTCAAGATCGAGTTAGTGCTGCTTGACAACTGTACGTTTTTAGGTTCCTGTCCAGGAAATTATATATTTTCCATGCTCTGCGTTTGTGTTCAGAAATTTTAAATAAGAACACCTTGTCCCTTCAAAGGACAAGATCATAAGAAAGGAACTCATTCCTTCAGCTACCCATCAGCTGAAGTCTGTCAGTCTGTTAAGTCTCTGTGCACTTTATCGTGACTTGTCCAAAGTATGTTCATGGGAAGAAATGATGAGCATGATGCAGCACACGATGATCTCCCAATAAACGTTTTGTACAGTAAGTTAGCCATACCTTTGGCATATTCAGGCTTAAACTTATTTTTAATTTATTATTTCAGTTTTTGATGAGAAATGATATGTGTCTTTAAAAAAATTATGACATGTCTTTGCTTGTGACTTGAATCGTTACTTGCAAAGAAAGACTTGGACATTAGTGACTTAGTCCAACTCCTGCTTATTAATACTCATACACACAAAAAAGACATCTATTTTGAAATCTGTGCGGGGAGGTTTTATTTACTTTGGCAACTGCCTGGGATTCCCTGGTGCTTTCCAATCAAATGGTCGTGTGTGCTGTTGCGCTATGTTTTTGCATGCGTGGGAGTGGTATGCGCCAAGCCGTGATTATTCACGTCATTGATTTCCTCATTCCAAAATTTCCAGACAAGTGTCAAACCCAGAATAGCAGACATTTTCAAAGGTCTGAACTGAAATCTCTAAATCAGTTTGTCTGTGACATGCACAACAGAGCTTTCATAGCTGTTTTACAGTCGGTGCTGTTAAAAAGGAGCCATAGTTGGCATACTTGTGCAGCTCAGACAAAAACATTTCTTTTGTACTGAGGAGAGGAAGTTTTCACCATAACACTTGGTAATGTGTAATGAGTTCATGAAAGGGGGAGATGCTATCTGATTGTGTATCTGCACAAATTATTATTATTGCTATTTTATGTAATCGTTTCATAATTCAAATATTAGAAGACACAAAGTGAAACTAGCAAAGCAATAAATTTCAAATTGAACTACACTGTACTACATTTCTTTATAGGTGGTAAGAATCTTTTTTTGTGCAGACAAAAAACTGGGTGTAAGTAGAAAAGACAAAAGTTTTCTGAAACAAAAGCATAGAATGTACAAAGCTTGGGAAAAGTTCTTCTCTTCACAGAAATACATTTTCACAAATCTGACACAAGTTAATGCCAGACTATGTTTAGAATGCTATATTATTTTAGAAACACACTTCATATTAATACCTTAGCTTGTGTCAGCTTAGCAACGTGGTGTTTAAATATATCCATAGATCGCACTCTGTACACCTTATTTTTCACTGTGCATTCATACTTGAAATTCCAGCTATGACGCTATAAGCTCTCCTCCAGCAAATCACAATGCACGAGTTGCACCCTGTGCTCTCACAAGCTCCTACTTGCAGTGAAGCAAACAAATACCTACTGTTTGGGCGCCTGTCATTGTGCGGTTGGCTTAAAGGAATCTCCACTTGACATGCCACCATTGAAAATAGTGACCTTACCACAGCTTCAGGTGTCACACTTAACACAAACAGATTACTACATGGACAATCCAAACATCCACACCAGTACAAACATGTGTAAGCAACAGTTTTAAACCATGGTTTGCACACTCCTCTGTGGAAGCAGTTGGTGACTATGTGTAGCGTGACTATTATGTCAGCTTTTGTCTGCAGGTGTGTCCAAAGGGTATTGTTTTTCAGATAACATTTTGCTGCTGGAAACCGAGAAAAAAAGCAGTGTTGGTGTTTGTTTTTAAAGAGCGACGGTGACTCTTAAACAAATAGTTATTTTAGCCGGACCAAACTCCCAGGGAAATATATGACTATGAGGATAATTTGTTGAAATAGCAAGAAGACCTAAATATTTGCTTTAAGGACTTTAAGGCAGAGTTCAGGCTTTAATTGGTTTGTTTGGTTTGTAGCCTTGATTCAAATTGTCTAAAACCGAGGCTTTTCATTTAGAGAGAACATAAATCACTGGAAGCAATTTGTCATCAATCATCCTCTTGGCACCGAGCAACAAGATGAACAGGACTCAGTATTTGTAGCACTGGTTTCTACTCTGGTTGTGAAAGCTACAACCTAGAGCTGACAGATTTGATGTGGCAGATCATGAGTGCCATGAACTGTCTAAATATTGATGGCACAAGCAGTTGTCATACTAGTGACAACTAGTCACTAGTATGACAACTAGTGGCTAGTTGTCATACTAGTTGTCAACTGCTTGTGCCATCAATATCAATATCTAGTTGTCACTAGTATGACAACTTACTAGTATGCCATGCTAGCAAGTTTAAAACCTACTATGGACTGTAGGAATTTTTACAGTGTTTCTTAAAAATATTCACACCCCTTGAATTGTTTCACATTTTCTCCTGCTACATCCGCAAAGTTAAATGTATTTTATTAGTATATAGTGTGAAAGTAGCATGTTTATAAAGTAGAGAGAAACTGAAACATGGTTTATTTTTTCTGTAAATAAAAATCAGAAATTTGACAATTCTAACTCCTCAATAAATTAGAGTGCAACCAGTTGCCTTCAAGAGAGGTTGAGTTAAAACAAATTTTCAAGCTTCCCGCATCTCACAAAACTCAGATTTATCATGTGAATTTGGAAACCCATAACTCTGACTTCAATTGGATTTTCCAACTGAAGTCAGAGTCATGACAATGAGAGCGTATGCATTTAAAAGCACGTCAAAACTTTTAAGAAGCTCCCTAGATCAACTGTTCCCTTGGCAAGAGTCAAAAAGGACGTCATTGTTAAAGTAACCCCACTTGCAACAAACTAAGAAAAAAAAATACTGCTCATCTTGAACCCGCCATTCCTACAATGAGACATGGTGGTGTCTGCATCACTGTTATGGAGATATCCTACAAATGAATTATAACTGGTCTGAAAGGCACTTCTTTAAGGCATTCACTCCTGGATGCTCAGTGCAAAGCTTGCTACACCCTTCAGACTTCTATCTGAATAGGAAAACCATGCATACTTTCCCTTCCACTTATAGGCTATGCTTCCTTGCATTGGAAAAGTACATAAAACTTGTGGAACAAAAAAAAAAAAGCAAACTTGTAAGACGTATAAATACTTTTTTTTACATGCACCTATTTCATGTAACTCGGTGTTAATGCTGCCTCTTGCAGTGAACACTAAGCACCTATCTTACAGTAGAGAGTTACGCCCCCTGGTTGTTACAGGTGAGATAGTTCTAGAGTGTTTGAACACTTTCAGCAGGTACGGTGTAGTGTGTGTTGAGAGAAGTTGTCTCTTTATGTTTGTTTTATACTACGTGATCAGTCAGTATTCATTTCTGTTATTCTGTTCACTGTTACGCCAGTCCATTTGTAATACCTATTCAGATGATAAAGATGATTTTTTTTTTGTTTTTTTAAACATAAAGCCCCACCTTTTTTGGGTTGGTCCATAGGTGAGGATGATATAAACAATAGTCCGTAGAGTAAAGGTGAGATCGGCTGTAGAGCTCCGGCAGGTATGACTGGAAAGACACTGGCCCTGAGAGACTCTCCAAGGCACCGCGCGTCTTGACGCACAAACCACTTTTTTACGCAAACAGCTTTCCTGCGTTTTACCCTGGATCTCGCAACTCAGCACCTCTATCAGCATGAAGTTAGAAGTGTTGTGTGGAAACCATGACATGAAGCAGCTTGAGATCCCCGTGGATGGAGAGGGCAAAGAGAAGTCCGCTCTTTCCGCAGAGGAGGAACTGGGGTCCGATGGAGACTGCGTGGCCCACAGCCCTCCACTGATCACTCCCGGTGGCAGCAGCAAATCGAAACCGTACACACGGAGACCCAAGCCCCCTCTTTCCTACATCGCTCTGATCGCCATGGCTATCCGAGATTCCCCCACCGGACGTCTGACTTTGGCGGAGATAAACGACTACTTGATGAAAAAGTTCCCCTTCTTCAGGGGCAGCTACACCGGCTGGAGGAACTCTGTGCGACACAATCTATCTCTGAATGACTGCTTTCTGAAAGTGCTCAGGGACCCATCCAGGCCCTGGGGAAAAGACAATTACTGGATGCTCAACCCTAACAGCGAGTACACGTTCGCCGATGGGGTGTTCAGGCGCAGGAGGAAGCGCATCAGCAAGCAGTTCAACCGAGTGCAGGACGTGTCGGAGAGCGCAGAGGAACCTCAGGGTACCGACAAGCCTGACCCAAGCAGCGAGACTGAGCCCCGTCCCAAGTTTACAAGCTCATTTGCTATTGAGAGCATCCTCAGCAAGCCTTTCAAAAGAGACTCAACCAAGCCGCCGTTTTACCCTGCATTTATCTGGCCGTACTCTGAACTTATGCCGCATCACTCAAGCGCATCTGCTTTCCCCCATCCGTTTAGCTGGGCTGCTCGTTGAACCTCGTGCTGGAATGTTTTTCTTTATGAACAAAACAAAAGACAGACTCTTTTTTGTTATTCTTTTATTTTTCTTGTTTGAGAATTGAAAGTCATCAGTGAGTGATACTTTAATTTATTACCTTTTTGATGCTGGCATGGTTTTTTTTATTTTACCTTCACTTTTTCTTTATTTATTACTTTGGTGACAACACTTAATTGTAAATGTTCTGTGTACAGTACACTAATATCTTTGTTATTTGGTAGACAAAAAAGTATCAAAATGCACTTTGTTTTCTTTGTCTAAACGTCTATCATAAAACCAGCAAAAAAAAGAACAACGTTACAACGGTGTTGTGTGTTATTGGAACCAATAAATGCTCAGATACCAAAGCAATAATGTTTATTTATTTATTTACTTATTTGTTTGCTCATTTGTATAAATCTTGGAAATTTTGATGGAGTTCATTTTGATTGTTGTACTATTATTAAAACATTATTTTTTATTCCATCCATCCACCCATCCATCCATCCATCCATCCATCCATCCATCCATCCATCCATCCATCCATCTCCATCCATCCATCCATCCATCCAGGTCCTTAAAATCAAAGCCTCAAGCTCCTGTTTCCTGTACCTTTTAGATGTCTCTGCTTTAACACACTTGAATCAAACAATCAGGTAATCACCAAGACTACTGATGATGTAATTTGGCTCTTTGATTCATGTGTGTTGGATCAGTGGCACATCTAAAAGTTGCTGGACATCGGATCTTGAGGCCTAGATTTTGAGACCCATTTGGTCCATGCCTTTGTCTTTGCAGGGTCACAGAGGCCTGCCTGGTATGTATGTCCAGGAGTGGGTCAGTTGGGAAACGCAATAGACAGGTTGCCATTCCATCCTGGGCAACAATGCACATGTCTAAGATCAATTTTAGAGAAACCATTTGACCTGCCAGCCAAGCTTTGTGGGAGGAAGCCGGAGCACAGTTCATATCCAGGATCATCTTTCTCTTTCTGCAAGGCAACAGTCATGCCAAACAATTATAGCAATTGGGGCAATTGGACTGTAACTTTGCTGCCAAAGACCAGCAAAGTCGCAGCCTTCCACTTAACCAATGCTTAATCATTATTTTTTACATTAATTTGGGGAGAGGAAAATGGGTTACATATTTCCAGGTGTATGGTTCTAAGACTATTTTTATGTATTTGTTTGCTTTTGCAATTTGCTGGGCTGTCTAGTAAAATGCTTGAAATTCTGTTTTTGGTCATAACTTTTGAGTGTCACCTGACACATGAACATCAGTCCATCTTCAGTTCACCATCTAAGAAAGACCTTTAAAGCCCCTGCCACGCCCGCACTCCCTGCATTTTTTTTTTGGAGTGATTTTTCATTTAAAAACAATTGTTGCTTAAGAATTAATTTATCAAGGGATCGAGTCCAAACTCAAGAGAAAACGCAGCACTTGGAATCTGTGGGCGTGGTATTCCTATACAAACATGCTTTGACAAAATAAAAATAGAAGAGGTAAAATACGGCCTTTTTTTCTGTCAGAATCCTGTCCTGTAGGTAACACAGTAAGACGGACTCTAATGCTAAACAACTTCTGCACAAACAGTCAAAAAGTGAATCGTGGGTGGGGATTAGTCCTGCTCTAATGCGCTGTGTCCGACTCCTCGTCTGGATCTTGGCCAGTGGGGCAGGGAGTATTTCCTGATTTCTTGGATTTGGGGGTTGTAAAACGCAGGATGCGTAATGGGGCTAAGGACACAGAAGAGAAAACGGATACGTAGACGAGTTCTGTTTGGCCGGGTAACAAATGCACAAGTGAAGTGGAAGATCTTTATTCCTCCTGTCTATAAAGGATCGTTGCCAACATGGCCAGTGAGACGAATGAGGGCAGAGGACCGCTTATTGCCACGGCTGTAAACCTCGCAAAGCATTTTTAAAGGAACGTCTTGAAATGCCGCGTCAGGAAAGCGGAGTAAACTACGTTACACGGGGAAGCGGGAGTGCTTGCATTCAAACAGAAGCGCGAACATGACTGATGAGATGCCGCAAAAGCAGCAGCAGCAGCAGCAGCAGCAGCAGCAGCAGCAGCAGCAGCTGGATCCCTGTGATTCTGCGCGCTCCTGCGCCGCGCTGCTCTGCCCGCAGCCAGACCCGCAGAGCGCTCAGGGCGCACTTGGAGGAAAAACATCCACCACGAGCTTGAGGCGCCCCGAAAAGCCGCCCTACTCTTATATCGCACTCATAGTCATGGCAATCCAAAACTCACCGAGCAAAAGAGTAACTCTGAGCGAAATTTATCAGTTCCTGCAGGCCACGTTCCCTTTTTTTAGAGGGTCGTACCAGGGATGGAAGAACTCCATTAGACACAACCTGTCTCTAAACGAATGCTTTATAAAACTGCCCAAAGGTCTGGGAAGACCTGGGAAGGGTCACTACTGGACCATAGACGCAGGAAGCGAGTTCATGTTCGAGGAGGGGTCCTTTCGCCGCAGACCGCGAGGATTCCGGAGGAAATGCCAAGCTATGAAACCAGTGCGCAGGATGATGAATGACATCGGGTTTGGCGCGTCCGTGCTGGCGCAGAACTTTGATTTCCAATCTCCTCAAGTCTCAATATCATACCATAGTAACTACAGCCTAGATTTAGTGGGCAGTGCAGTTCAAGGGGGATTTAAAGGACTTGGAGTAGGCCATCACATCCCGCACATTTCATCCGCTTCCCTGACATCCTACGTGACGCCATGTGAGACATCATCTCACGCCAGTTATTACCCAGACAGGAGCAGCAGCAGCAGTCCGTTACACTCCTCACCAACGACAAGAGCCACTCTGGACCCTCCGTCTGCGTATGAAAATGCCGCCTCGCACTGGAACGCACCTGGAGTGACCTCGCACAGAAAACAGCAAGTTCTGCCATCAAGCTGCAGCAATCCCTCTGCAACGTCACCGTATTATTTGCCTCAAATCCATTTTCATAATAACACACGAGAATCATCTGAGGTGGCAGGTAGAAAACCCACTTAAAGATAACTGTGATATGATGCTGATGTCTGCGACGCAGTTTATTCACTTATTTGGTGTTGGCTTGTCTTAAACAAGTTTAGATTTTTTGTCCAGTATATTTTTAATTTTTAATCTAAAGAATGTGGATGGATATTCTTGATATTTTCCAGAAGTGTGTTTCTAATAAGATTAATTTTATTGTTAGTCTTCCAAAAAAGACGATGATTGACCCTAAACGTTAGGACGCCATTCTGTAGGTAAATTATAGACGCATGTATCATTTGTGATAAATGTTGATAATTTCATTCAATTTAAAATGGTACCTGCCGTGATTTTTTATTTTATTTTTATGAATAACAGATGAGTGAAAGAAGATAGACCTGCTGGCTACATTTCAGGGCGTCATAACTGTGTGCTGCAATTTGAGAAGATTTTCAATTGTGTATTATTTTTTACCTTTTGTACGTCCTTCATATGCTGCACCAACTATGTATTAAATAATAAATAATACACACAACAATAAAAACACACACAAGACAAGTATTACTACTTTGCAAAGAATTACTTTACAAAGTAGCAAAGTATTACACAAATGATGCTAAGACGTTATATCACTCCAACAAAATGAGGCAGAATATATATATATATATATATATATATATATATATATATATATATATATATATATATATATATATATATATATATATATATATATATATTTTAACTTAGCTTAAGCCTAATTTGCATAATATTATATTTAAGATTAAATTTGAATTAACACTGTCAAACATTTCACTCATTTTACTATTTTAGGCGTGTTTTAGTAAAAATAGAAAAGTTTTAATTCTATAAACTACTTTAAACATTTCCTCTAAGTTATGAAAAGCATAGTCACTTCTGTAATTCATTTGCGGAAAGAGATAAAATTTTACAATTAACAAGAACAAAAAATTTTTTTGTAGCAGCAAAAAACAAAACATGCCAGATCTGTTATCATATTTTTTTAAAGCTGCCCTTTAAAAAATGCTGCGTGTCTTGCCATAAGCTCCAACACCACCACACACATGCTGATCCTGACTTTGGTTCTGTTTGTTTCCAGTGGGATTGCCTCAATATTCCAGCCCCTCAGCTATTCAAGCGCAGGAAAGGAAGGAATTCGTTTTGAGCCTAAATGGAATCTCTTCCTTCCATCCGAGTACCGGAGGATCCGATTATCTTAAGCTTCATCACCACCACAACCACAGCGACTGCCAGGACTTAAAGTCATGTGTGCCTCGATGACCTCACATTTCTACATATGCTTTCTTTTCCTTCCGTTAAATGTCTTGCTTTCAACCTTAGACTCTTTCTCCCTTTTCTACACCTAAAAAAAATACAAAATACAAAATGTAATTGATCTTTTGAACTCTATTTGAAATACCCAGTTTCTTATGATTATTCAGTTGAGATGTCGTTTTATTATCTCAGCGCTCCACCAAACTGCAAAGTTCAAATCCTTTTATCCTATTGACATGTTCTGCACTGCCATCTTGAGGTGTCTAAATGTAAAGACAGGGTTTATGGCATTTAGCAACATCCATCCATCCATCCATCCATTTTCTTTACACCCTTGTCCCTTGGTGGGGTCGGGAGGGTTGCTGGTTCCTATCTCCAGCTAACGTTCCATGGGTGGGGTCAACTCGGAGAGGTCGCCAGTCTGTCGCAGGGCAACACAGCGACACACAACCATGCACACACACTCACACCTAAGGGCAATTTGGAGAGACCAATTAACCTGACAGTCATGTTTTTGGACTGTGGGAGGAAACCGGAGTACCTGGAGAAAGCCCACACATGCACAGGGAGAACATGCAAACTTCATGCAGAAAGACCTGGGCTGGGAATGAAACTCAGAACCTTCTTGCTGTAAGGCAACAGCTCTACCAACTGTGCCATTGTGCAACCCCATTTAGCAACAGCCAAGTTGTAATAAAATTTCTGCTAGAAGAGGCGTTAATGGTGCGGGCATGCTTCAACACGAAATCCTGGCTTTGTTTAACTGGTATTGCGCAGGTGCAGAAGTGTGAGTTACATCTATAGTTAAAAGTCAAAGGCAGAAGCTATTCTCGAATCATCGTTAAAACATTCTGAAAACAATGTTAATTGCTTTCTAAGGATTGTGCATGCATTTGTTTCACTTTCAGCATTGTGTTCCTTTACTGTGCATTGTACTGGAAGTTAAGCTTCATGTGAGTTAAAAACTAGAAATGTGGCTCTTCTATTTCTGTAGAAGGAAGAAAATTAACAAATAAATAATTTTGGGGGTTGGATTTTAAATTTTTTGTGAATACTTGTTGGCCCAATCCTTGCATGTAAATAAAATGTACAACTCATTGCTCATCAAACACTGACTTTAAAAAGTTAGAGGCTCACATCTAACTTTCATGATAATTGTTGTAATACACCAGTAAATAAAGGTAATGTATAATGATTTTGTCCATCATTGCATTGAATTCCCTTTTTTGTCTTCTCGGTCTTTGCTTCAGTCTTTTGTCCTTACAGTGTTTTCAGGTTGTCAAAATATGATTTGGAATGGCACTCCAAATAGCCTGTAATGAAAAAAAAAAAAATAGATAAGAGAGAGTAGAAAACATGCATGGTGAGCGTGTTGATCTGCACTGAATTGGTAAATTGCTGTCAGGTGAGTTCTGAATTTATCCAATATAGGTAAATGTGTGAAGCATTCGATCAGCCAATAACTAGCCAGTTTCTGAAATAGGTAAATGGTTAATGGCTGTTTAAACAATAAACTTCCAGCCATGTGTAGTGTACATGGGCGGAGCACGACACAGTGTTACAATTCTTTCAAAGGAAGGACAAAGGTTTTGACATGATCAACAGCCAGAGAGAAGAAGAGGAGGAAGAGGAACGAGGCTGTGGCAGATAAGTTAGGAGACAAAACAGTGAAAGAAGCTGAGGACACATGGTCCAGCATCACCAATGGATTGCGATCCACAACAAGATGATGATGGTGTTTCTCGACGCTGCTCCTCATTAATTAAACCCATGAGTTATTTTCTTGAGCATGGAGATGGAGAGCATAGGATGATTATATTGTTTCCTCCTGCTCTGCCTGTGCAGTTTGCCTTAAGAAGATTGTCTTATTTTCCAATTTCTCCTTTTGTTGTGCCCTACAGTGCTGTGTTTTCTAACTTTCTTACTCCCGAGTTTTATTTTGTTTCTCATGTATTTTGCGCATTATTTACAGTATTTCATTTACAAGTCACAGTTTAAAAAAATAGTGCAGTCAGTAAATTTACATTTCTGATTCTGGATCCAACTCTTTGCAAGAAGGACTATTTAGCAGTGTGAAGGAGAAGGCCATTGAGGCCTTATTTCATGTGCCCTTGTCCTTTACAGTGCTGAAATTATGAACTCTTTCCGCTATGATTGTGGTTCAATCAGCCTCCTATCAAAAATACTCCCGGGGTTTTGCAGGCAACACTAGCAGTGGAGTATCTTTAGATACAGGCCTTAAAAATCCAAACTTTACATAATCATGGTAAAACTTCATTATTTTTATTTTTCTTGGCCCAGACTCTTTAGCTGTAGATACTAAAAATCAAACAATTATGTCACTCATGTATCCACGCAATCTGCATGAATCCAGAATCGTAAATGCTTGAATGCAAATTTTATTGATTGCAAAACATTTTTTTTCTGAACTGTACTATTAACTGATTCTAAAAAAATTGAGTTTGAGGTGAGAACAGCTTCAAAGCAATAAAAAATATATATCCATGAAGTAAGAACTTGTCATGTAGATAATGTCAGCACTATTCCAACATGTAAACATATGTCCATTGACATATGTTTACATTTCAGAGATCAACTAAGTATTTTGAGAAACAGCCTGGCTCTTTTCAGAAAATACATGGCGTGTGGCCAATTGTACAAAATGTTTTGAGAGATGCACTTACAGCTTTGCAAAATGCATGATGATTCGAGAAGCGGCTGAGAAAAACTACACTGTATTCCATCTAAGTGAAGGCATGTAGTACTAAAGTGTATCAAGAGATGGCAGCACACCACCAGAAACTCCCTGCATCTCTCTGTTCAGTCTCTGTTGAGCAATTATGTCCATTACTAAGTATGTATTTTATAAAAACGGTTTTTAAAAATTAATATCAGGATGAGTAACACTTGACACGTGCTTTTTTAAATTTGCTTATTATTTTTTTTTGTGTTTTTATCTGTTTTTTCTTTGTTTTCATTTTTTTTATTTTATTTTATGGCCTTTAAACGAACCCTGGTTACTAACAAATATAAAGTTGAAATCCAATACAGGTCTTAAAATGATATTATTTTCACACTGTACAATTTCCCTTCCTGGCCACCAGAGGGAACTGAGCTCCTAATCTTGATGGTAAGACTTAAAGAACGTGGTCTTTCTTCTTGCTCACTTTTAAAGTTACAGGAGAGTAATTTGTACGAAAGTAAATTAGTCACTGCATTTTTACCTTACATTAATTTGTTCCATTTGTTAGTCACATTTTCATTACTTAGGTTTGTCATCATTATCATAATTTAAGGTTAAACAGTCAGGACTTTTGTTATTAATATATATAGGTTTGGCGTATGTCTTGGCCTGTGCAGTAATCTCAGTACATCAATATATGTTGTATTTTTATTACATATAAACATGCTTATATTTAGTTATTGCTATTTCAGACAAATATCTGCGGTTGAATGTAATAAAAATATAAGATCAAAAATAATTCTAGTGAGCTAAATTTGTTCCAATATGACATTACACCAAAACATGTCAACATGCAGTACCACACTGAAGGCGTGAAAGTGACTCCTAAAATGTACATTTGCTCAAAGCAAAATTCATGATCATTGCGTCGTCTTTTTTTGTGAAATAATTTGACACCCTGTTATGCCTGTCACGGTGCCCCAGTTGCGAATAGTTTAAATTATCAGGAGTTTTTTGGGTGGACTGGGTGGGCAGAGCGCCGCATTAAGTAAAAGGTCCGTCGTGAACTGTGTAAACAGCCCAGGGCGGTGGAAAAAGTTCATGCCCGGGTCCATGTAAGGAGAAACCAGCGGAACGCTGCAGGCCACCGCACGGACATTTAATTAAGAAGACCTGAGGAGGATTTGAGTGAAACTGGGGCTATTACTGTTGTCTCAGGGTGTTTGGTGCTGATTTTAATGCGCTGCTGCTCCGTCGACATTCAGAGGAGCAGTGACGGTCGACCTGAAGCAGCGGCCTTAGGTGTCAGCTTTGTGAACCTTTTGTGTTTGATTCAATTTAAAAAAATACGTATTATTTTTTATTTTTCTATCTTGGGCTCTAAAACTATACACTTCACGTTAATGCATATAATAATATTTAATATGGATTTTTTTTTCCCTTGTTAGGATAAATAAAAAAATGTTTAACTGAAAGATAAAAAATAAATAAATAAATGCTTCAGAGTGTTTTTCTGGCTTCCAATACAATAAAACAAAACAGTTTTATTTAAAATGTTGTGTTGTGCTGGTCTCCTTCAGTTCCTTGCGTTTTTCACATCTGCAGGGTATGAGGTTCAACACAAATTGTCTCTAATTCTGTTCTGAATAAGATTGCATCTCACCGCTCAACAATAAAAGGACATTTATGTCCTCCTTTGATCTCACACTGAGTCACAGTTGGTGCTCTTTTGTTAACACCTTAAAGACGTTTCCATGGGTGTAAGACACACAATTTGCGTTGCTAGGTAACTTAATATAACAATCAACTATAATTTTACAACATATATAAAAACAAAAACAAACAAAAAAAATTAAAATGGGGTATGCTATATTTTACTTTTGTGAAAAACGTTTGAAATGGAAGGGGGGGAAAACTAGTTTTTTGTGTGTTGGTGGGTGTGTGTGTGTGTGTGTGTGTGTGTGGTGGTGTGTGTGTGTTTCTTTTTTCCAAACAGAAATGAAATTACCTATCCCTGAAATATCAAAGTCTCGCACTGTGTTTCTCCCTTTCAATAGCTTTGACTGATAGAGGATGCACCGCGCAGGAACATGCGATCATGTTGTGTCTCTGTGTGCACGTTAGTTGCTCTGTCACGTCTGAAGCTTTTTTGGCAGGAGCAGCGCTGGGAGTTACCCACACTTTTCTTTTTTTGCCCTGAGAGCTGTGAGTGTGGCCAGGCAAGTGCACGGGACTGGCCTCCCATTGGACAACCCGTACACTCTGGAAAAGGGGGGCGCGGCTTCCCGGCCAGAAAAAAAAGGAGGAAAGAATTTAACTGCGCAAAAAGTCCTGTGTGGTGACGGATGTCTCAAAGTTCCGAACTTTTTCCGAATAGTTCCGAGGATGGGGACCGCTTGAAGACGTTTCTTTTTTATTGTTATTATTAATATTGTTATTATTATTATTATTATTTTTTTTTTTTTTTAAAAGTAAAGCAGCAAGGCGCTGTGATCTGAACCATCATCGGAGGGAGAAGTGGAGCTCACCCTTTGCAGACTCTGGATCAAAGTGAAGACATGCAGGCTCGCTACTCCGTCTCCAGCCCCAATTCTCTGGGCGTCGTTCCGTACATCAGCAGCGACCCCAGCTACTACAGGGCCGCCGCCGGTGGGGGCTACACGGGGATGGCAGCGCCCATGAACATGTACTCTCATGCGGCTCATGACCAGTACCCCGCCAGCATGGCCCGGGCGTACGGACCGTACACTCCCCAGCCTCAGCCCAAGGACATGGTGAAGCCCCCCTACAGCTACATCGCGCTCATCACCATGGCGATCCAAAACTCGCCCGACAAGAAAGTGACCCTGAATGGGATTTACCAGTTCATCATGGAGAGGTTTCCATTCTACCGAGACAACAAGCAGGGCTGGCAGAACAGCATTAGACATAACCTGTCTCTGAATGAGTGCTTCGTCAAGGTGCCCCGCGATGACAAGAAGCCCGGCAAGGGCAGCTACTGGACCTTGGACCCGGACTCCTACAACATGTTCGAGAATGGGAGCTTCCTGAGGAGGAGGCGGCGGTTCAAGAAGAAGGACGCGCTGAAGGAGAAAGAGGAGCGGCTGCAGAAGGACCTGCCGCCGAGACAGCAGGGCCGGGATCAGGAGCAGCCGGTGCAAGGATCCCAGCCCGTACGGATCCAGGATATTAAGACTGAGAACGGGGCCGCCACGCCGCCGCAGGCCGACTCGCCCTCCTTGAACGCAGTGCCCAAAATTGAGAGTCCAGACAGCAGCAGCAGCATGTCCAGCGGGAGCCCGCACAGCATCCCTTCCGGCCGGTCCATCGCTATGGACAGCTCCGAACACCACCAGCACCAGCAGCAGCAGCAGCAGCAGCAGCATCACAGTCAGGCCTCTACGCAGGGCTTCAGTGTGGACAACATCATGACCTCCCTCCGGGGGTCTCCACAAGGGGTCACCGAGCTCCCCTCCAGCCTGACCGCTTCCACTAGGACAACAGGTATAACTCCATCTTTGTCCCTAAACTATTCTCCAAATCAGACATCTGTCTATAGCTCGCCTTGTCACCAGAACTCCATCTCTACTACCTCCAACGCTACCTATCATTGTAACATGAGCCTTTACGCTGGGGACAGGTCGGGCCACTTGGCACCGAGCACCGTGGACGAAACGTTGCCAGATTACTCAGTCACAACCACGTCGTCCTCCCTGACCCACGCTAATCTGAACTCAGGGCAGGAGGGCCCTCATACCCACCAAGGGAGGTTAGCGTCATGGTACCTGAACCAGGCCGGAGACCTGGGCCATCTGGGTGCAACGTACCCGGCCCAGCAGCAGAACTTCCACTCAGTCCGTGAGATGTTCGAATCCCAGAGGATTGGCTTGAATAACTCACCGGTGAATGGGAATAACAGCTGTCAGATGTCATTCCCACCGAGTCAGTCCATCTATCGCACTTCCGGAGCTTTTGTATACGACTGCAGCAAATTCTGACCAAAAACCAAAGAAAAAAATATTAAAAGAAAGAAGGAAAGCTCAGTATTTTCTTAACCATACGGTGTTTGAACTCTGTCATTAAAACCCCTTTTTTTTTTACCTCTGTTTCCTGCCCCATGACAGTATGGACAAATGTGAGACATAAAAAGACAGAAAAGACTTGATCTTGGTTTTTTTCTAAAGAACAGTGTTACATCAAATAACACGTAAGTTTCTAATTTCTTTTTTTTTTTTTTGCTTTTCTGGCTTTATGTGATATGTTAGAGATGTGTCACTTGTCCTGGACGTGTATAGTTGCATATATAGTAATTTATTTCTAAAACTGTCGCCAAATATTATGGACCAAACACTCCAAAAGTGTTTCTAAATTGAATTGCCTTAACTGTCCAAAAGTATGTTCCACTATAAAAGTAAAGAAGAAGAAAAGGAACGTGTATATCACCGTGATATTTTAATTAAATGTTGAAAAAGTATTCTGAAGGATTTGTTTGTTTGTTAAATAAATTGTCATTTTATGTGAGTTAGAGTTGCGCCTCATTTCTTACAAGCAATAACTTAGGATGGTAACTTACATGCAGTCTCGTCCACGTTTAAATTTTTGTAGTTTTAATTTTTAAATTCACAAGTTTATCAATGTAATAAAAAAATTCTAAATATTTGCTGTAGCCTAAAATATAGGCATTTTTTTTTACAAAGAGTTTCATCATTTAAAATGCATCTTGCTGTGAGTGTTTCTAAAGAAATAGCACCATAAATAATGTGTTTTCGGTCCTTTTGGTTGATATAGCTCAATTTAAATTGTTTCAGTGTATATCAACAGCTTGTGTAACAGAATAAATGAACTCAACCTGAACAAGCAGCCATGGAGGTTAGCCGTAGACTCATCACAGCTTTGTTTTGGACCTTGTCGTGTGTTAGTGGCTCACACCGCTGATTTAATATCATACCAAACATGCCAAAGATATTCCCGTTGTCACTTCAGATTGGACGTTTCGATTCTCACGAGCCTGACAGGTTGTTGACTCAAAGGAAGAGAAAATGTGACCTGCACGTTTTATTAACTCTGAGTCTGTGTGTGTGTGTGTGTGTGTGTGTGTGTTGTGTGGTGTGTGTGTGTGTGTGCGTGTGTGTGTGTGTGTGTGTGTGTGTGTTAAAGACGGCTATATTGGAAAATCTCAACTGTAGTTTTTCACTGGTTGTGTGTTGTATCAGTAGAGCTACTATAAAAGGTTTGTAGAATATCTTTTATCAAGTAGATCTAAAATGTTTTTTATATGTGCATCTATAATTCACATTTCTGAATTTTTTTAGATGTCGAAACATTGATTGGGCTACATGCTATGTTGTTTTTTTTGAGTGCTAAAAATATTTGTGAATTATATTTAAAAGACATGTTGGCAAGTATACTTGAAAAGGCCTGCCGAAATTCTATGCTTTAAACGCAGGAGCGCATATAATAATTAACTAACAAATTAAATAAACAAACAAATTATTATTATTAATAATAATAATAATAATAATAATAATAATAATAATAATAATAATAATAATAATAATAATAATAATAATAAACACTACATTATCATTGTGATACCATTGGATAGTATAGGGATTGTAAAAAGATCATGGTAATTTTAAGGATAAGAAAACATTTTAGAAGTTTAATTTAGATCAACTTTTTTCTTAACTTTTTAAAACCTAAACACTTCAATAATTTGCACATTTTAATCCCAAAATGTACAATCCGTTAATATAATTATTTACATACTATAGCTGTTTAAGGATAGCTTCGTCTCGAAGACTTTGAAAAACCATTCAAGACACATCTGTCAATCTGTGGCCTTACATGTTAAAAAAAACAACAACTAAAAAATAAAAATAAAATAAAATAAAAAAAAAATGCAGCTCATCAAGCCAAAATTAGAATTCGAAGTGTTCCGACTAAATGTAGAGCGCGTTCATATGAGTCTGAATGGAACCGCGTTTAACACACGATCCACGCAATCACTTATGTGGATTTTAATCTGCCTCTGCTTATTATTGATGCTATCGCCAAAATCCTTTAATGTGCGCAGCCTCTCCAACTGCAGCTCAATCAGACTCCTAGATTCCCTTTCGAGTGTGTAGAGGCCCAATAAACAAACGTCGTGTTAGTCGAAAGATTGATGGCGCTCTCAGAGATCGGACCAGGTCAGGAAGGAATAAAATTCAATCAGAGAGCTGGAATCGTTTTTCATGAGACGGAAAAGGCAGAGAGGGAGACGGAGGTCAATGAGGAGGATGTCGGCCGCCAGAGCGCCATCATCAACAATACAACAGGACGAGGCTCAAACAAAGAAGGAGCATGACAGGGAGCCTATACGTTGTGATTTTATTCATTCCCCCCACCCCTTAATTACAATTTGATGATTTTTGTTTTTATTATCGAGAACGCCTCCAGACTGAATGTAAAAAATACATTAAAAAAATAATAACAGAACTTTTGGCACCAGGTCTGTAGTTTCTCCCAGTGGGTCTCCTGCTGCTCAGTCTGATTCTCTGAGCCACAGCAAAAAAAAAAAAAATAAATAAATAAATAAATAAATAAATTAAACACAAATTTAATTTCACTTTCATTTCCCCTTTTTCAGAGGTGGTAAGAATTAATTTGCCCTCAGCCAGTTGTTTTGTGCCCCACCTAAAGCAGATAGGGTAAAGATAAAAATCCTTTCTCAACACACACACACACTCACACACACACACACACACACACACACACACACACACACACACACACACACACACACACACACACACACACACACACACACAAAACACAACAATCAGATGGGGCTCGTGGGGAATACACGCCATTAAACGAGGGCTCGCGTCTTTCTGGGGCACCCAAACACACAGAAAACCTGAAGGCCACAGTGCGAGTCTGTCTCCAGACTTTATACTCTGCGTCTTCCTTGAAGCGTTCCGCCACATTCCTGAAAATGCACAACTTCCCTCAGTGCTTCGGGTCAAATGGCAGAGACAAAAGCCGCAGTGTCGGGCCTGCCTTTCATATTAAATACAGAATCGGGATTGTATGGTTGATTTAAAAAAAAAATGGTGCATATTAATTCTTGGTGTTTTGAATTTTATTTTTAAAGACACATACCATCGACACCTCTTCACACTGAACCATGATTTATTTATTTTTTTTACAGTGCCAAGGAAGTCAACAAAGTTATATTGGTTTGTTTACAGTCGGATTGACGCGGCCAATGCCGCTTGTTAAAGGTCAGTTAAAGCTCCTGAAATACACAGAAAAGACGAAAACATGATTATTTTATGGATGATTTAAAGACTAGTCTACTACTTTACTAAGTGACCTGCCCCTTAGCTAAACCGATTACCTCCGTGATCACGTATTTTGTCCTGTTTATCCGAAAAAAATAATCACGAACAAAGACAGTATAATTTGAGTTTTTTTCTTCATATCTCAAATTAGACTATTCAAACTACGGCGTTTGAAGATAAATATTAGTATATTTCAAGTCTTTTTTTAATCGCTTTCTATCATGATGTTGGCTATATACAAGCACAGACAGTTTTCTTTTTTTTTTTTTTTTTTTAAATCGCAGTTATACGAGAAGCCAGTTGAGTAATGGTGGCTTTATTTGCCAACATGGGACTCAATCACTTTTTTCCCCCCAAACGACTTTATCATTTCTCGCAGTGCAGTTAGCTCGAAAATGAAATCTGTGTTAGCGTTACTTTTACTATCACAAAAAAAAAAAAAAAAAAAAAAAAAACCCTCCACTAAAAACACTGCTTCACACTAACTTCGTTTCACTAAGTTCTCCGCGGGGAGACTATGGGGGATATAAATGGACTTAAGGCCAGTCGGGGAGTCCCTGCAGACTTTGTATGCACCTGTATGGCTGAGCGACCGCAGCTCGGGATGGAAAAAGCCTCGCTTCAGCTCTCGGTTGCTCCAAGCGCCCATCTGTTTCCAATTAGGAGCTCACAGACGCAAATTCTGTCTGCTCTGCTGTACAGTCAGCCGAGGGAAAGGCTGGAGGTCCAACACTTGTCTCTCAGAGGGAAATATAACCGCCGCATGCAGCCTCCTATGTTGCAAGTTTTATTTATTTATTTTTTTTAAAGGCAAAAGATAAATGATCTTTCTTTTGAAATCGACCGTTGTTGTAGAAGAAATGTTGGGGCCTAAAAAAGGGCTACAGTCAGTTATGCGGAGATTGTATTCATGTTAAATAAAACTCACTGCTTATGGTGGGATAATGGAGCAGTGTGGAGTCAGACCAGGAGGAAACTGCCGACCTGCGAATAACCCGGCAGACTGAGAAAGGAACAGAGTTGCCTTCAAGACCGACACACAAAACCTGCTTTTCTGCAGCTCGGCCCCGCGGTTTCAAAACTATGGGAATTTCACGCCAGGAGCGAGCAAATGAATGTTTCAGTTATAGAACAGCAGGAAATACGGTAACACATTTTTAGTTTAATTTTAAATATGAAGCGTATGCAGTGGATTCAACGTAGCATATATGATGGGCTGTTTATTTTTTACAACAGTCACATAAATAAATATGGAAAATTCTCAAAATTTAACGCAATAGTTTGGTCACGTGTCTTAAAATGACTCCCACAGGTTTAGACTGTACATTTACGCACAGTGCTAGATGAGGTTGTATTGTGTGGCCAGAAAATGAAAAACGTGCAGAGGATTTAAGAAATGTTTCGTCATGAAGTCATGAGTTGGTCAAAAATGTTTCAGCTTAATTGTAAGATGATTCACAAAAAGCACATTATATGATGCTTTAGAAAACCTCATTATGGTGAATTTGATCATTTCTGCAGGAAAGCAAGTTGTTAAAAACTGTATTGCCATTGGTAACTAGAATCATATTTTCTTGTGCAGTCCGGAGAACATTGATAGCAAAGTCAAACTCCAAGATTTATTTTTTACATTTAAAATATCATAAGTTATTCACATATAGATAAATAAAAGGCAAAATTTGCTTCTGAACATATTTATATTCCTTTAATACCGAAGTACGTCTCTATAGCATCGCTTCTGTTTAGAAGACAGTACAATTTTACAATAAATTCAATCAATTCAATAAAACATAGTAAGCAATTAAAAATAGGCATTTTGTTGTGGTTTGAAAAATGTAAAAAAAAATATATAGGCTACGACAGCTTCAGTATTTTACATGTATCTACTACAAGCAATGAGGTTATGACATGAAGTCCAAGGGAGGAGCAAATTCACTTTCAGAGAGGGGCAGAAAGGACAGACTTGAACTCTGTATCACTTCAAAGCAGTTCGGCTCCTGCTATCTGAGCCACAGTAGCAGTTGTCTGTGTCTTTTCAGGGTCTCATCTCATTTTATAGTGCAAGGCGACCACTGAGCCGTGTAAACGTCAGCAGGCCGCTTTTACTACTAAACTTTAAGGCTGCGATAGAACCTTCCCTGTGTGGGATTCGTCCACTGCACTGAAAAAAAACCTGTTAAATTTAATCAATAATACTGGTTAAACAATTTGCGTGGATTTTATTTTTTGATAGATTATGATACATATTTTGGATGTAAGTTTAATAACTTAACTACAGTTAAAGCCACAAGTTTAATTTTAACCAATTTTTACTTACTGGATGGTACATTTCCATCAATATGAGGTCTTTGCTAAAGGAACTCACTTCTACGTTAAAGTAAACAGAAAAGTGGTATAGAATCATATTTTATATGGAATCCTATTCCAAAAATGTGAAATCTAAGCAACAACTGTTAGGACGTATGACTTGCTAGCTGTTTTTAATTTAAGAATGAAAACTGCTACTATGGCAGATACAAACTTTTAAATTAATATTGAAACATTTTTCTTCACAATCATAGCTAAATTCTTAGAATCGCAGTCTCATAGCATGCAGAACCTTGCTAGGAGAATAGCAAAGTTCAGCTTGCTACTGTAGCATTGGTGCTGCTGCAAAACTACCAAAACCTGCTATATACCTAAATTCTTTCTGCCACTCTCTCACCAAAAAACCCCAAAAAGAAAAAAAAAAAAACCTTGAATGAAATTCATTCACTATACAACTTATGCAATTTTGGGCATTCTGTTCTCTGTTGGACATTCAACACAATATATGAGAACAGCTGACTGAAGCGTCATTTTGGGTTAATGTATTATCATATTTTTAAGTAGGATTTATTTACACACTAGAGATTTAACAATTAATACACTAATATTAACATTTTTATTATTGCATTTTCTAATAATACAATCCACAATTAGTTTTTAAAGTGTGATTCATAAACTTTGCTTGTTCTTCTTGTTCTGAATAAATACATAAATAACTAATGGTTTGTAAGAGTTGTTCAAGGAATATCTACAATACATTTTCCCTCAAACATGGTCAAAAGAATAATATGAAAAATATTGAATAAAATGTATACCTGTAAAAAATCAGTAATATGCTTTTTCCTTAGGATTTTCAAAGTATAGTACGATAGGTACAGTCTGTAAAAATAAGAATTATATTTTAATATAACATCTATCTCTGCTTCATTCAGTATGTGTCAGCAAAACTGGCCAAAATAATTTAAAGTAAGTTAAATAATGAAAAGACAAAAAAAGGAGAAGAATCGGGAACAGGGGATTGATCAACTAACAACAATCCCTCAAGTGTTTCTGAGTGTCTCAGAAACAGAGGCAATAATGCATCCCCCCCACCCCCAAAGAAAATATGGAGTTAAGGAAGAAACCAGTTGGAAACCAAGCTTGAAATTTCATTTAAATAAATAAGGCATGTGTGAACATGTAAACCAGCCAAACACATTTTACCAAGCATGAACTGTGTTACCTGAAATTCACAATAAAGTTTTTAAGGCTATTGCTCTTGCTGGATTATTCTGCAGTGGCTTCAAAGCTGGAAATAAAGACAATCACAAAAGCAGCAGTCTGTTCTCTGGTATTAAGTGATTTATTCATGAAAAACAGATACTTGGGCAGATCAGCCCAGAGATTAATATATCAGATAACACTTTAACTGTTGATTTTCTACAGCGGTCACCAGCGGTCATAAAGTTATCAGATTCAGAGCTACTAGGCCTAATCACACAATCAGTAATAACATATTCAGTGGGAAAACAGTTTTTTTCCTCCATCTTGGCCTTGATGTGTCCTGTTTTTATAGTACTGCTGACAGAGTGGATATGAGCTGTTCCGTCAAATAAGGTTCAAAGGAATATCTCATTTCGTTACATGATCTATACCTGGCCCATATCCCCTCGGATAAAGTATATCTGGACTTTCATCCGATGTAATTTACTCCGTAAGTTTCTAAAAACTAATTACACAAGCATGGTGACTAACCATGCTTGTGTAAATGCATTTTCTTTTTTCCACTTATCATTCACATTCAATACAACTTGAATACTTGCAGCACCACTGAAACAAAAAGCGTCCTCTTCACCTCCTCCAACAAATTTCAGCAAGTCTTATTATGAGGTGAACTATTTTGCAGGAAGAAAATTGTAGGTGAGCAAAAACATTTCTTTTTCTTAAAAAAAAATTAAAGAAAAAGAAACCACTTCAAATGTTTCACATTTTCACTGTTTTTGAAACCGTAACAGGCATCACTAGGATCAGTAAACTAGAGCATCTTCCACAGATTTGAGGGATAAAAAAATTTCTAAATAAAAGAAATGAAACAATACATTGCTACGTTCCAAGTTTGTCTGTTTGGAATGAATATATGAGGGAAACTCCAAATAATTATGAACAATTGAAATTATTGTAAAGTCGGTTTGGTTTAAAAGAAAATACACTAATAACCCTGAGAACATCTGAAAAATATGGAAGATACATTCCCAAACTTACAAGCTTGCCAAAATTTTTGTTTCTTGAACTATTAATGTAAATATGATTTCACAAACATTATGTTGTGCTGGAACAAAGAAAAAAAAACGACTTAAGGCCCATTATTTCAATCGGCAAAGAAGATAAAGTAAAAAAAAAAAAAAACATTTTACCATTATCATTAAAAAGTAACATTGTACATCACCCTGATAACATGAGCTCAACTGTGATAATATTTTTCTGTGGGAGTGCTTATCTTTAACAGGTATAGGAAACCTGCTCAGAGTATGAGTGGAAATAAATGCAGACAAAACCTGTTTTAAATAAAATTTTAAAAGAAAATGTTCAATTATTCTGTGCTTATCTTTTACATGCCACAACTTCATGCCTTACAAAGTCCTTGTTTCAAATATGGTCAGCAGCAATCTGACCATATTTCTCGAGACCTAAAACAGTGTTGGTAAAACAGGGCTGAGAAATTAATGTCTATCGTTCCATATATGGAGAGCTCAGCAGAGGTCAACACAGAGGAGTTGTCTCAACTTTTGTCTGGAGACAAACTCCACACTGATTTCTGAGAGTATAGAAACTCTTCATCTTGGTTACTCTTTTCAGCAGCCAGTTGTTTTTTTTTCTTCAGCCAGCGAAATCATTTTCTTTAAGTCAACTCTTCCATGCAGAGGAATGAAAGATCATAAACAGCACAAAAATGGAAAATCATACTTGTGGAAACCACAAAAGCGGTTGTTGTCAAAAAAATCAACTAATTCTCAAAGAGCTACATATATCAGCAGTGGTTCTTTGTGAGTTTCTGAGGAGGTGTCCAGGTGTGAGGCTGTTTCCGTGATTCGTGAAACAGCCAGATGGCATTTGTGTGTGATGGCAAGCAGCAGCGATTTACTGCAGTGGTTCCTTTCACAGATCAGCACTCATATCTCTGTTCCATCTCCAGGCTCTCTGCTCATATAAACATCCCCAGTCCATGGGCCTCTGATGTTTCTGCCTTTGTGTTTACAGTGAGAAGTCAAGCAAATATGTGAACTTTGGGACAAAGAGAACAGGGATGAACAATAGAAGGAGAAGCTTTCTGCTTGAATCAGTTCCAGAGAAACATTATACTTTTTATGATGCAGCATTTATGATTTTACTGAAAGAAAAAAAATCTTTTTTTTTTTTACCAAACAAAAATTCCTGACTGATGTACATTACTTCTAAAAATCTATGGTTCTTTTATTAAATATTACCTTTCCAGTAAAAATGTTCAAATACTCATTGCAGTAGAAGCTTTGTAAACACAAATTCACCATTGGGTCTGTGCACTAGCAACAGTAGGAAACATGTTCAGTTACACTGATTCAGCATAGCTATCGGCCGAGTTGCTCTTCAGTCCTCAGTGGCTCCAGCGACCCAAATGAGCTATTTAGGAATAAAAAAAGGGCACACAAACGCACACCCTAACCTACACACTGTTCTGTCAGAAGATTACATTTTCTTTGCAGTGGAGCAAATGAGTTGTAACATTTACTTCTGAAGACGGTGGTTTGTCTGAAAATAATCTGGTTAAAAAAAAGAAAAAAAGAAATCATGCACGTTTCCAATCAAACCCAAATCCCGCGCAGTGTGCTGTGACTTCAAACATCAAAGCGTGCTTAGAGCAATTGTCTACCCCTTTGCTCCTTCTAAACTGCCTTTTTTTCCTTTAGATTTTGAAAGAAGAAAAATCCCCTGTACATCAAAGCAGTAGACAGAGAAAGTCATTTAGCCTTATCTTAATTGAGCTGCAATTTTAATAATGATCTTACACATTGGGACCGAGGAGGAGCTGCTGGAGGAGGAGGCCAGTTTACTCGTGCTCCACTGCTCCACTCTGGCTGTCTAATCTCAGTTCCAGACATGTCATTGGCTGGTGATTTATGATGACCTAATGTTTTGTTTACTTCATGTTCATAACAGGCGAGCGGATTGCATGGGGCATGCAGTATATGGAAACATGAAAGCGCTCGGGCAGCTTTGCAGGACTGCAATCCCCAGCAGTTCGCAGAAATAAACAGCTCTGTGCTGCAGCCACCTGGCAAAGCACATCCTTTAAACTGAGGGCCAGGGCTTCCAGCCGCTCAGAAGTTTATAAAAATCCCAGGCTGTGTGCTTTAATTGGTTGGCATGATGCTGTTGGGAGGTTTCCCTCTTAAATTAACCTCTAAGAAACACACAGAGTCGCTCCGTTCATGCATTTTGTGAACAATTGACTTGCCTCTGCCATATGTGAGAACAAATATATGGGGTCTGACAAATACTTGACAGTGAGGTCAAGACTGCAGTAAGCCAGTTCACTTGAATTGAGCTTCTGTTTGTGGTGTTCTGGCATTTAGCAAAAGAAGTTGAAAGGGATTCAAGCAACACACGCTTCATTGAGGAAGTGTTGTTCTTGCCAGAGAGAATGCACACAATGGAAACTTTGCGTAAGTGACTCATATGATAATTTGAGCAGGTCATCATAATTCATTTATTTACAAGATGTAGGCTGCCAGTACAGAATTTCCTTATGTCCACGAAGCTCTGTTTCTTCCACAAGCCTCATCTTGAATATCTGATCTGGAAAGGCAACTATGGTTCCTTTTTGCTGAAAGGAAAAAAACAAACAAAAAAAAACCCCAGCAAGAAGTAAAAATAAATAAAAAAAATAAAATAAACATATGTGTGTGTTGGGAGTATTACATTCTAATTTGGCATAAGACCAGAGACAAAAGGACCATATCTGTATCTCAGGGGTGTGAACAGGTTTCACATTTCTAATGTCGGCTGTTGAACAACCAATGGCTCCTTGTGTTTTTCTATCAGCACTGATATTGGCGATATGACACTGTAAATTCAAAGGTGAACATATTTGTAAAGCACATTTAAAAACAACTGAGGTTAACCAAAGTGTTTCACAAGCAAAGGGGACAATGCATTACTCTGTATTTCAAATAAAACATAAAATGCATACATAAAAATATCAGAAAACAAAATCCCAAAATGCAGCATAAGTGTTTGGGTCAAAAAAATTGAAGTCAAAAAAGTGTGTATGGGGGGAAAATCTGTGCAGACTGTGCAGACCAATCACAATTATTTTATGATTGGATTGTGGAATCTCCAAGAGAAACGGGCAGGCAAAACAAAAGTACCCTCACTAGTGTATCGATGACCAGAAGAGCCATTAAATTTGATGAAACAAGATCATATAAATCTTCCAGCTTTAGTTATTGGAATAATCTTAAAACCATGTGAGGTGGTCATTCTTTTTAGTGACAGTTAAAACATATACTGCTGATATTTGTACTCACAGTAAAGGACGTTGAAGAATTATGTTGTCAAATGTTAAAGAACATCGCAGTAGCCTAGACTGGACAATATGAAAGTTTGGAAAATGTTCTCTAGTATTTTTGAAGGAAGATATGGCTTCACCTTGGTGATGGTTTATGGATACAAATCAATTTTGCAGCAGTATTTGTTTGCTTTTCCAATTTAAAAATTCTGAAAAACATCTGAAGAAATGAATGTTAACCTGATTTTAATTTTACAGCTTCACCATGCTTCCAGAAAATTTACTTTGCTGGGTAAACAGTACTGCAAAGAAAAATGGTAATGTTATCTAAAACTGGAACCAAAAAACAAAATGGATCAACACAAATCAGAGGACAATAGAGAAGAGGAAAAAAGAGGAAAAGCAAAGGATACATGTGTTTAGTTTTATAAGTAACAATCAGAAATACATGGTGTGTTCGGCTTTCTTTACTTTGATTTCCCTGAATCCACTGCAAGCAATGTCATTCAGAAGTCACATTATTTGTAGATGAAGTCTACTTTTATGCAATTAAATTTAAGAATTAATGGGGAAAGGAAACTGATCTGAGGTAATTGAAAGATGGATGTAACCTAATACAAAGCAACCTTTGAAGAAAATCTATTTCGTGTCTATACAAAACTTCAGACTGGAGAGGAGTTTCACCTTCCAGCTGGACAATGACCCTAAATGTACAACACTGCTTTACTTTTATGATATTACCTTCCTTACAAAGGTCATTGTCTTCACTGAAATCCAACAGAGAATCTGAGGTAAGGCTTAAAAAGTGATGCTATCATGGATGGTATCCTTTAAATGTGACTTACCTTAAGGTATTTAGTGTATTTTCAAATTCTAGATGTGCAAAGCTAATTTTGTGTTGGCCTATGACACAAAATACTAATAAAATACCATGAAGTTTGTACTTGTGAATAACAACATGTAAAGTCTTTTGACGACACTGTAGATGGTAAAGATGACATGAAAATGGCACAGTCCTAAAACAGTAGCAAAACCATACACAGGAAGTTAGTTCATAATTTTGTAGAAAATGAATAAACATAATCTTAAATAAAAAAAATGGATTTTAAATCTTTGACATCAAACCCAGTGCCATTTATATAATGTGAGCTATTTGGTTTTATCAAAATTTAAAAGATAAGAGTGTCTTTACAAACCTTCCCAGTTGAATTGTATGAATTTCAGTTGTTTATAATATAGTGAGCAGGCCATGCCTACAACTGAGAGGGATGGAGATGTCATTTATGTAAATATTTTCCTTTTTCCAGGCTGACCATCTAGAATTCAATTTCAAAACCCCATCAGATAGGAATTTCCTCCTTCTGCACCAGCGACCAGAGCTGACGGCTGCAACATTCTTATCTAATCAGCAGCAACAATCTGACGTTGAATCGTGCCCAAACAGGGAGTAAAAGAACTTTCATAAAAGTGGTCCTGCAGCTTTATACTCCTCCTCCACAAAGTTGTGCACATTAATAACGAAACTAATTTGCAACTTGTAGGATATTTAAACCTGGTTAAATATTAACTCTTTTTCCAGAAAAGGACTAAAATGAAAATGATAATAATATTAATAAAATCATGTCTTGTATCCTAAAGTTTCACTCTGTTTTTTTCTGTCTTTTGGCATGGTGGAGAACACTGTAGGAGCAGAGAAGCGAGCTATGAGCTCTGTCAAAGTCTGCACAGGAAGTTCAGGCGAATCAGTGTTGCTGTCCATTAACCACAGCCCTGCTGCCGTCACAGTCTAGAACAATGGCCACAGACTCCCTCTGGTACTGGGAAAAACTGACTCAGTGCGTAATCTCGCTGGCAGGAAAAGAGAAGATAAAGTTAACAGGAAAATAAAAGAAAGTAATCAGGGAAATTGGCTTTGCGGAGGCACATGTGGTCATACCATGTCCAGATATTTCAATTAAAGCAGAACCGTCCCAAAGCTTTGTAGGGCTTAAAGGAGAATTGGAATTGCAGGCCTATTTACCACCAGTCACCAGTCACTACTCAAATGTTATGATGAACTGTGCAAGCTTGATTTTTACATTCATTTTGGGTTTAGTTAGATAGCAACAATTTTAATAAATTCACAGTATGGAATGATAGTGTCACTTTTACACTTTCCTTTTCTGATCTATTTGGTCTCACAATTGTGTCTTGATTTTTTTAACACAAACTTGGAAGAATCACAAATGACAAAGGATGTGAAGCCTGGGGAGATACAGCAATGATTATTGAACTAAAACAGTAGCGATGACTTACCACTCTTATGTTAAATATATGTGACAAATTGCAGAGTTTTAGATTAAGATTTGCCAGATTATCTGAAAGATTTAATTGTGACAAAACAGCAAGAGTAAAAAAAAATGTTATGGAAAAATACTATTTATGGCAATGTAAACATCAAAATACATACATTTTCCTTTGCTTAGAAATAACACAACTCCCAGTTCCTTTAAATCTTAAATAAATGCAACTTGAAATAATCTGAAACTGCATTAAATGAGCTATTTCTAAAAATAAGTTCTATTTTAACAAAACAATTAAATGATTAAAAATACAAATATTACGTTTTCAGAATTTTCTGGTAAAAATGTAGGATTGCTGGGTGACCTCCTGTTGATTTGGGAACTCCTATAAGTGTTTTGCTTGTGCCTCAGATCGACTCTGAATAAAACTATCAGTTTATGTGTGTAATAAAAGAGATAAATCGCATGTCTGAAGAAATTGCAAAGTACATTACATCCATATGACCCTGTGTTCCCTTTCACAGCTTAAATAACTTTGTATTCTCTTTGCGCAGAATGGAGTAATAAGTTAAAGCTGCTGAAATCCATTTTTACAAAATTTATGTCACTCTCTCCTCAAGTGCAACCAGTCAAATGAAAACATTGCTGTCATTGGTTCCTTTGTACAGCAGGAAACCTAACCCCCTGTCATCCAAATGCAAAGCAAAGGCAAGATACCCAATGAAAACAAACAAAGCTCCGAGACTTGTTAATGTAATGCTATGACATAAATTATTCTGGAGGAAGCATTCCTGGCTGCCAACATAAATGCATTCCAGTCTCACACTGGGAATTAAAAGCAATCAATAAAGTTGTATCTAGTGTAAATAATGCACCCTGGTGCAGATGTAATGACGAAAGATCCAATTGCTTCTGTACAGAAATGTGCTACGGACTTCCAGTGCTCCAAGAGTGGGTGGTGCGGAGTGGGGAGAGGGGGTCATGAGGCTTGGAAAAGACCAGAATCCCCCAAGATACTTTTTATAGTGGTGGAAAATATGGAAACATAAAGCCCTTCGTGCCACACTGACACACACAGATATTAGCCATGTGTCCTGGACAGGACATTGTGAGTTCACTCTTCGGCCCTCTCTCACTCACCGAAGGGGAAGAAAGTCCTTGACTATGACATCAGCTCAGCAAAAGGGACACCATTTATCACTGACCACTGCAGATGGAGACATTCATAACATCCTGACAGGAAAATCTTGTGGAAAATAATCACTTGGTCTCTGATAACAACTGTGCTACTTCTTCTGGCCATGATTCAGAAACCATTCTGAATTCAGTCCTTATCTGGGGCTCGCACTTAGTTATGGAGTGCTAAATGGGCAATTGAATTTTAATTTCTCTTTAGTTTTTTATCAAAATGGAAAAACTCCAAAGATAATGAAGTATGGTATGACTAACTGCTATGACTAACCAAAATTATTTGGATTATTTGGATCAGTTATTTAGCTTTTTCCTACCAAAGCAGGGCCAAAAGGTCTCCAGCCACTATCTGTAAAATGACCAGCTCTCACTTAATGTCCCTTTTGTACTAAGGTGAGAGGTGAGCTTTTGTCATGTGTCAGAAGAGCATGGACTGCAGCCAGGCCTGTCTGTGAGTCTTCCTATTTTGACACCCTGAAGCACCTGCCCTCACTCAAGCATTGCAGGAGGAATAGAAAAAAACAATAGAGAAAGGACCTCTTTTGAGCCACTCCTTACCGGCCGATCCAACTCTGACTGCCTGTCACTCAAACCCATTATAGATCAGTGTAGCTTACTACCCGCAAACCCTCCCAGGAGGACACTTCCTAATGGACCCTGCCAGTTTGACATTTACTTTTCCCCTCACCACCATCTCTCCTTTTACTATCATGGGTCATAATGGGGGGATATCCCAGAAGGAAATGCCTGAGGTCTAAAGGAGGTGCCTGTGCTTTGTATCTTCCCTTCACTGCGTTTGGCATTGTCCTGGGTGTTATCACTCTTATGTAATGGAGTGCTGGGTGCTGATAACAGGATGTCAGAAGAAATCACACCGACTCTCCCTCCTTAATAACAAAACAATTAACCTAAATAAGTGTTTTTTTGGTGGCAAAGTTTATGACTGATCATCTCACACAGTGAATTTTTGACTAATGGTAAAAAAGCACACTGAATTATTTAAATTTCATATAATTGTTTGTACAGGCAAACTAACCGAAGACACTGCATCTCTATCTTTTTTGTTACTGATGCTAATCTTAAAAAAGGCTCTTTCTGTTTTATTTAAGGCAAGCATCAAGTAATGTTTGATTTTCAACAACAAAACTGAAATTTAGTCAGAAGAAACACCATAAAATGATTGTTTATCGTATTTCAACTGATTCTAAATTAGGATGGGAGTTAATAGAAATAACCTTTTGCTCAATTATTTACTTGAATATGTAATTAGAAATAAAGTGAAATTTAGATGGACTTGTTCACATTTAACAACACTGATTATGACAATAGCCTTACTAAAATGATTATAAATGCTTGTATTTGCTTATAGTGTACTTATCTTTTCCTGCATTTTATTGGAATATTATTGATAGACAAAGTCTAAGTTCTACTTTACTTGCTGCAATTACAGCTGGAAGTCTTAGTATTTTTTATTTCATTTTATTTTTTTTGCCTGAAATAGTTTTGCAAGTTTAGAGAAAATAGCTCATTCTGAGTTGGACTAACGCCTGGATTTTAGCTGCACTGTTGTAACACTTGAAGATGCTTTGACCAAAACACTTGAGCCACAGCTTTGGTTGCATGAGTAGGGTCTAATGTCTTGTTGAAAGGTAAAATTCTGCCTAAGTCTCATACATCTCTCCTGAAACTTATTCATCCATTTTAGATAAAGGTCAGATTTGTATCGAGTACAACTAATAGTTGTCCTGTCAACATATTTTGTGTGTGTGTGTATGCTTCGCTGCAAGTTTGTGTTTCCACCCAATTTAACCATTGCATTCCAATAGCTTCAACTGCATGCCTTTACTCAAGTAAAAGGTGAGGGAAAAGTGAAGGAGAATTGAAAGTAAGCGGAGAGGTTGCCGTGGAGATATTTATGCAGCACCTCGTTTGTCTCTTGTGCTGTGAAGACAGACAAATCTCTTTTTATGCCAATTCCATCATCAGGTCCAGGAGATAGAAGGCCTGCTGTCACAGCGACGCTGACTTGCCCCTATCACGCAAGTATAGGGAGTTACGTCTGACTGCCTGCCCAACTTATCCATCAAAACCAGATATGAAAAGCCTTTATTGTATCATTCTTTTGGCTGAAATGGGGTGTTACTCTGTGGGCAAGCGATGACATATATAAAACACATTCAGCGAATACTTTCTATGTACATTTCACCTTAGATTGACCTGTGGTAAAAATCCAGTGTACAACAAAGGTGTGACATTATCCAATGAAAAAAAATTGGGGAAAAACTCAAAGGAGACTGAATGTTAGTTAATTACCCAGAGTAGAAAACTAACCTGACTTTAGAATAGTTTTGTTACAATGAATATGTAGTATACACATTTGCATAATAATGAGTTTCTATGAGTGTGATTACATCATAAGATTCCTGGGAGAAAATAAATAATTTTTTTTGGGTGGGTCGCACAAATAGGTTTAGCAAATCCAAAACATATTATACATAATCTGTAATCAATGTAGAATATTTCTATTCAGGTTTGATTGGTATTGAAATTCCTATACCTTTTGGTCAAATAACTTTTAACTAAAGGATGAAGTCAATTTATTTTTTATTAGATTTTAGCTTCTACAAAACACTTTGCCTTTATATTCCAACAATTTGAGCTTTTTCTACAAATAATTTTAATAATTATAGCAGTTACTAATAATGTTAATCAATTTGAAATATTTGATGTGTTTATAAAATAACACTCAGTTACTCACATCAAATCGGATTATTTTTTAATTTGCCCTTAGCTTGCCTGAGAAGTTAAAATCACCTCAGCTGCAGCGGGTTCATCTGAAATGTTTGAGCTGAATTGTTAACAATGTAAATGAAGGAGATGAGAGCAGGTCGCCTGCCTCAACTATGGCGGCTGTCAGCCTTGGCTCGTGGTTCCTTTCTTTGGGTCAGGGGTCATCCAGCTGTGACTCCCCCTCCGCTCCCTCCTCCTGGAATAGCAGATGTGGTTGGACCACCGTGGCGAGAGCCTGACCACATCTGGCTCTGATTACAGCCAGACAATCCAGCTTTATCAGCTCCATCCACTTTGCTGAGCTCTGCTATGCTCATTCTCACAGAGGTGATGTGTGACACATTCTCAACTCACCAATACCAGCTTTACGGGGTGATTTATAGGAATTTAAATCACCAAAAGAAAGTTACATGCTGCTGAAGTTACTCATGACAATAAGGTAACAGCTAACAAGTCTTCCATCTCTTTTATTTGGTAAATCTTTATATTATCTTGACCCTCATTTACCCCAAACCACTTTTAAAGGAAAGGTGATAAATCCCTGAATTTCAAACAAAACAACTGACTAATGACTTAATGATATACCACTCTCTCTGAGGACCCCTGGTGTAGTGCCATCATTTAGTAACCAAGAGTTTTCCTGCAGTTGAACATGTCTGGTTAATGGACAAATCATTACCTTTATAAATACCACCTTTATTTGGATGGATGAATGGTCCTATGCTTGGGGTCAAAAATATGTCACACTTGCAGATGAAATCCCAACATCCATAAACGGGGGAGCTTGAGAAAGGATTGTGTTGCATACAGGGATAACTTGCTGTAGTTTATTTTCCCAGGCTGCCCTTCCCATTATCCCCACCCATTTGCCAGTGAAATCTCCATAGCTCTTAGTTGCTGTGGTTACATTGGGATATCTCAAATCCCTTCAAACAAACAGCTGATATTGGAGAAGAAACTCTGAAAAAAAAATAAAGCACAGACTTGAATGTGAGGCTCTAATGAAAGTTTCATGACTATATTAATCAATTGTAAATTGGACACTGAAACAGCACTCTTCAGTGTCTAATACATTGAGAGTGCTTCACAATCCTGCACCCAACCAAGCTAGTTTTAATGGTGGTTCTGGAAACACATCATGCAGGACAAAATGTATTCAGTGCCTTATGTGACCTTCTGTCCTTCTTTTTTCCAAGACTAATGCAAGAAATCATCAGAGTGATTATCGCAAAGTTGTAAACCTTTTGCAACTCATCTATCCTTGTAGCCATCATCACCCACTTTAACCCTACTTCAACCCTAACAGCAGGCCAGAGATGAGGCGCTCTTTGCAGGCGAACACATGTCAGAGGTCCCTATGCGGTCCAGACGCAGGGACAGAGATATGCGCTCTAAAACTGTCACCACCTCCTTCACGTGCCAGCACCGGGGGTTATCTTCCCTACAGAAGCCCCTTATGTCACCAAAATGTATATGTGGACTGATTACGGAGTTATTCAGATTGAGATTTCCAAAAACATATTTGCACACCGAGGTTAAGCTTTTAGCACAGCGAAGGAAATTGTTGCATATCCAACAAAACATCTTCAGTTTATTCAAGATAATGGTATCCCTCTAAGTTGGCAGCAAAAGTAGACTCAAGTTCTTTTTTCAGCCATGGGACCAATGTGCATTTTTCACATAGATGTCATATGAAAGTACATGGAGTAAAGGGACATTCAAAGTTAATCCTCTGGCTAAATGCCTCTTTGTCCAGTAACAGATTTATTTACATAGCCAAAATTCTCAAAATTGCTATCACTCTACTGGTTTATAATAAAGGTTTCTTGTTTTTAAGCCTACACATGTATTGTGCTGAGCTTCATCTTTGTGAACTGCCATAGAGAAAGAGGACCTGCTTAACTGGGATGTTATATTTGCACCATTGGGTCAGAACGGCTTCAGTCTAAAGTGATTAGTTACTTTTTAATAGTTCTCTTTTATCCACATATTTATTTCCCCACCAAGATATATGTTTTCTGGGCCCAGAGGTGAATGAGGTTCGAAACCTTTGTCATAAAAACAAAACTTCAAGGGAGAGCAAATGAACACTGATTCACACTGATTAGACAATTAGACAAAGAAGAAGCTACATCTGTCATGACCACTGGGTGATTGGGTTTACTTGGTTTTTTACTTTGTTTCTCTCTCTTTATATATATTTATTTTTTTTTTTTTCAACTTCCGATCACTTCCTTCTTCTTGCGGTAATATTGCTCTTGCATGGTCATCCTCACTAACTACAATCAAGTCTGTTGCAAATGAAGATTTTAAGAAGACCAGAATGAACCACTGCTCTCGCCAGATTACCTGTCACTGGTTTCCGTAAAGATATTAATTCTGCCGCTTTATTCTGGATGATTAAAGTTGCTTACATTCCTGAGTCCCTGTCTCTCACAGCCAAATTCAAATCTTCCATTATGTCTCCAGCAAGTGAGTCCTTCTCTTCCTTTCTTATTCCTGTTCACCGTGCTTTGCCTACCCACCTCCAGGTATCTGCAGTTCCAGAAATGCAGCACCACACACCACCCCTTGCCAGCCAGATGTCCTAGAATCCCTACAGTACAACTTCTCAGGACATAGAGTGAATTATTTCCTCCCAATACTTTTGACTGATCATGTGTGATGTAAATCCAACTATGTCCATCTGGACTCTTCACAAAAGCTGCCAAGATTTCTGGAACAAAACAGAAATACTCCCAATTCAAAGTGTGGTGCTGAACACACAGCAGTTTAAGAAAGAAATATGTGAGCCAAACACAAATCTGAACAGATTTCACGTTCAGTAAACTTTTAACTCCAAGACTATAGTATAACAAAGGCATTCATCTCTTAGTTGAATGCCTTTGTGTTGTGTGTTGAATGCTGTGTTCACATTCACATGTGATGCATTCACATAGATTAAAATAATGTTTTCAAACATTAGTTCTGAGCCATCCTGATGCGTGCTTTGGTAATCACCACCTTAGAACAGTTTCTCATTTTTTTAAACATAAACCTATGTTACTAACTAATCTCTCTTCTAACACCTAGGGTAGCCATACCATTGACAAAAATCTTTTTCATTCAATTAAACATTAAACATTTATACCTATTTGTATTTTATAAGTAGGAATGACACCAACCCAATGTTGCCACCTTTAGATGCAGGTCTGGAGAGAATCAATAATTGCTATTTTGTTCAGTTCAGTGACAAGACTAATACCGTTGACAACACAGTGTTAATCTGTACTTTATCCGCTTAAACCATGAAGCAGTAACGTCATAAACAGTTTTTTTTAAATTTGACTTGGAACTCTGATATTAAGTAGAATTTTGTTTGTCCAAGAATAGAAGTATTTTTTTTTAGATTATGCTACAAACGTGACTCTATTTACAAGAATTAAGCAACATAAAGAAACAGCTGTGGTATGTCAATGAGCAAATAATGCTAATCTAGGGAATTGTAATTGTAATTGTAAATGCGCAGATAAGGAAGACTGCTCATCAAGAATGGGGGTCTTGCTATTTATTCACAAGAACTATTTTCAGTCCTTCGACTGAATTACAAAGCAAAAATCATCTATCACAATAACTGACATACAAATGACTACAGTTAAATTATATTTAATATACATATATTGTGTATTTATACTGTATATTTAAACAGGTATATATTACTGATAAAAGATCATTTCAAAGTTTAGGAAGATCTCCTGGAAGCTAAATTTGCTTTCTCCACTTTTTCTGTAAAAAGAAGTTATTTGAAGATGTTCATTTCGATTATATCATCACTCTATGGTCTCTGGAAATATCTACCACACAGACTAACAAAACAGTAAAAACTTGAATGTCATTTGCTAGCCAAGAGCAGTTTGAAATCTAACTTGCACCTTATGTCAAATTTGTCAAGCACTTTCTTTGCTTTCCAAAGTGGACAATCGAATCAGACATGCTGCCAACTGGCTGATGAGTTAGAAACTTTTAGGTGTCATTAAAGTCACCCAGTTGGTTAAACCTCCAACATGTGTGTGAGTGTTTTTCTTTTAGGGGGTTGAACGAAGTTCTAGGGGACTGCAGGGAGCTAATTAGAAGCTATTCTCTAACTCAGGGCCAAATGGAGCAATTATCTGGCCGAGTGAGTAGATAATTCCCTCCCATTTATCTCCCACTGTCAGCGTCCCACAACCCCACCAACCTGGGCTAAAGATGATGGACCTTGTTGACACCAAGGGTTTGGCTTTTTTTTTCTTTCTCCTCTAAATCTCCACATCTGCCCTTTGTAGGCAAGTCAATTAATTGTGAATGACTGAGCTGATAATTTCTCCCATGGTTGTTCTATACTATAATCTGCCTGCCTGTAAAGGATGTATGCCTCCCACAGCTTGGATTAAACAAGAACTACAGCTTTACCAAATACTGCAGGGAGAGCAGGCATAAAGTTAATAATTTATGTAACTCCCTATGTCTCATTGGAAAGAAAATAAACAAATAAATTTACTCAAGAAAACAAGCTTAGAAAACACCTTATTTTAAAATGACTTTTGTTGGATGCATGACATTTATTGCCATTAAACTTTACATCATGTTGAAAAAAAAATATTTTCCCAACTTGAGAAAAGTTAAGACACTGTTGAAAGTTTGATAGAACAGCATTTGCTGAAGGTTAGCCAGAGAGTTAATGCTGCTGACAAAAGTTGCTTATTCTTATAATGAATATCTCACCTATAACCAGAACGGAGACTGTCTTTTCAGCACATTTCGTGCACTAAAGTGTGTTGAGAAAGCAGGACCAAACAAAGAACTTTGCTGTATAAATATATCTTGAGCAATTAGGATATTAATAATAGACTTTATTCAAGGTTCCAGTTTGAGATAATACACATTTCATACAAAATGGTTGTGTACAATACTATCTGTAAACTATACACACTTCAAAAATCTGCTGTTTGAATGTTCAGAAATTGCAGGCCCTCAGGCAGCACTACACTGTTTCTGCTGTCACACTTTTTTTTATCTTGCTCAAAGCCATGGGGTGCATAGTGTTAAACATAAAACTTTTCTTCTAATATTAGTAGAAAACCATAGGCTACAAGTATTTAAGATTTATGTAACTTAACAAACCACAATATATAACTTAAAACCTACAAATGAGAAAGACACTTTAGAAAACATAAGTATGCAAACAGTAAATGTTAACTTCCGAAGTTGACATGCCTATGTATTTGTGCAAGTATGCATTGAAATTTTGATGAAGAGTGTGGTATTTGGTGATCTCTGCCTCAGAAAGGAGTATGATTTTTGTTTTTTTGACATTACTATATTTTCCTCTGTACTTCTTGAAAACATGAACATGTGAGGATTAGTGTTCTATGCAATAACATTTATTGTTTTAACTTTATTGCAAAATATGACATCAGCAAGTAGGTTGGGCTATCATCAGTTGGAGGCAATGTATTGTTTAAAAAAAGTCTCTAATTTATGGTAAAATACCAGCAATTCTGCGATTGCCAGAATTATTTTACAGACGATAGATAGACATGAATATATATATATATATAATTATATATAATATATATATATATATGTTTTTTTGTCTGAGATTTTCCTCACACATCCCCAAAAGCAAAGGAGAATTTGATAGGCCACTGTTTCTTGGTGGAGCAAATGAATAGTGGTCACATCTCTTTCTGTCATTACCAGGGGTCACCGAGGAAGAGGAGGAGGGAAATCTTAGGAATGTCTGGTACTGGTCTGGGCGCCACTGATGAAGTATTCAATCACTGAAGATGGAGAGAGGCCAGTGGACAGCGCTGGGCCTCCCCTGTCCTCCCACCTCCAGATATACGTGCCCCGTCACACCTTAATAATCTCTGCTTTCTTTGCTTTCTTTGCAGCCAAAGTCTGTGTGACAGAGAAACTTATGAAACCTTGCATTCTCTGTCCCCTTCTGCCATTCCATCCTACATCCTCCTCCCTGAGGTAAGCAGACAGGGTGAGAGGAAAGGGGTGGAGGCATGCACATGACCTTGGAATTAGTAGAACTCCTGGGACACAGCTTTCTGGGTGGGACTGCGATGGCAGCTGCTGAATTTTTCCCTCTTGAGTCGACAAGATTAATGCATGCACTGGGGGTTTAGAGGAACATAGGCAGTAAGAAGTTATAGAGGCATATGGATTTCAAGTAAGAATGGTTTGAGATATGTCTAAAGATTTTTAAAGGACTAGTGAAATGTAAATTAAATTTATTTGAAATTTTTAATTACCTAAAATATCAAAACGTTTTACCTTTAAAACAAAATTTTCAGTGAAGTTATTGCTTGTTTATCTTTTCATTTACAATATACAGTAGGAGTCACTGTCTAAAAGCTCTAACTGGTTTCTGAACTGAGGCTCTGTGAAAATGTTTTGAAGAGTATTTAGTTTATCTATAGGGTATAATTCTCTATTGTTTATTACAAATCCAGATTAGTTTAAAACAGGTATAAGACCAAAGTGGACTTTTACCATCTCAAAATTCCATCAACATTATGAAAGGCTGTACCAGAGGGGAAAATGCTGAGAACAAAAGACATACAACATTTCCTTTAAGCTCAGCTGTCTTGTGTGAATGTAAAGCTAATCTTTACATTAGATAGTTAAGACTGGAAATGCTTTTTATGCAAGTTATAAACCCACAAAAAATGATTTCATGCATAACATCTACTTCTTTCATAAAATAATTACTTACTGTTTATAAAGCTCAGAATGCAAACATAACAATGTTTTTAAGGATAAATGAAGTAGAGTTTGAAAAAAATCTCTCCTTTGTTTTTTTTTCTTTACTGTTGCACTGGGCTCATGTACACAGAGCAACAAACTGGATAATGAGCTGCTTCGCTGGTTTAAACTGGAATAACTTTGAACGTCAACATCCCATACGGTCAACTATTTTAACACAGTGTAGGATGTTTTTGTTGTGCTATCACAAGTGATTAATCAAACTAAATGAAGGTATAACATTTTGTCTATACCAATCAAATTGAGACATAACAGTGAGAGTGGATTAAAAAATAATAATAAAACAAACACGTAAAAAAACAAAACAAAAAAAACATTATTTGTATGTACTGAATAAAAGGATATACATAGTCTATGTAATTTCTTTTTTCCCAATTAGTCTTTGCTTTTATTGGCTTTTGCTTCAGTTTGTTTTCTGAGCCGTTGCTGTCTGATTGCTTGTTTTTCTCACATCCTTTTGTTAATCTTGATCTTTTGAAATTTGTTGAATCTACTCTTTCAGCAACCAATTAACTTCCTTCGTTATGCAATCGCACATGTTGGCAAGACACCTGCCACAGAACCCAGACTTTGTGTTACTTGATTCTGTCTGTGGCAAATTTTCATTGGTCATTTTTTTCTTAGCTCAACACCTCAGGAGGCAGTAGCACTTCCAATGCAACCTCCAGACCTCAGCTGCTTTGGCAATCAGTGTTTTCCTAATTGGTGAAACCGTAGACACGTGTGTTTGTTTGTACTCTGCGAGTTTGTGTAGCTTGTGGTGTGTGAACATGTTTAGCATCATGCATTTATCATATTTGTGTGACATAAATCCATTGGCTTCAGGCTAAAAGTGTCACCACCATAGAAAAATAAACACTGAGCAATAAAGAGCGACTGATGTGTCATCAGCTGTTTGACTTCTGTATGTGTACTCAGGCCACATATATCTATTTAACCAAATGTATTTTGATTAGGTGAACAAATGTAGGAAGATAAATGCTAAAACGATTGGGTCCGGTACCATGAGATGTATATTTATCTTGGCACCATGAAGTACTTTATAAAATGGATCCTGCAGGAGTTTTCAAGTCTAAACAATATTTGGGATTATGTAAAACATTTAAGGATTATAGACGGGAACAATTAGTCAGAAAAGTTGCTGGCTGTGTAAACTGCAAGGACAAACTGTGCACTGGCTGTACTCAGCAAACCATTTCATCTGGTATTAATTGAGATATTTCATTTAACTTTCTCCCTTCTCAAATTCATGTTTGTCTGTTTTTCTGACGGGTGTTGAAACAAGAAGGCTACTCCGCATTCGGTTCCTGTCTACTGCAGCCCTTCAGTGATTTAATGTTTTCTTTTGTTTGTTTGTTTCACAGGTTCTACCTTAGTTTATTTCCCACTGACCTCATGATGTAGTGTGGAGTGGAGGCATTAATTATAGTTTATAGGCATGTTCTGTTCCAGGCTCTTATGCTGGGAGTGCTTGTGAAGGTGCCCAAGCGGACCAAATCCTAGCTTCATTTCTCTATATGAACTCATTTCCTTGTGGTGGTTCTCGGGTTCGTGGTAATGTAACCTGAGGAGAACACGGACTGAGAGCCTACAGGGGATGAAAGCATCCAAAAGACTGAGAATTAACCCCTTGGGTCAACTGCATTATCCCCCTCTATTTATAGTTAAAGTTTAATTTTTACTGGGTGAAAAAAAAAGGATTACAGGGGTCACAGCCAGAGATTTGCAGATAATTAAATAAATCGTATGGAGGGACAAAATCTGAAATTCTTTAACTCTTAATATTCTGTTCCATTATTGACAACCTAACTCAATTACAGTCATTATACGTAATACAAAAAAATAAAAATAAAAAAAAATAAAAATCCAATCCGAATACTACATAAGTATGATATTGAGAACACACAAACCCCATTATTTTCTAAATCAAATATACTGAAATTCTGGGACCAATTAAAACTGTACAATTCATGTTTAAAGTAAGAAAACATCAACTTCTACCCAACATACAAAAAGTGTTTTGTGACAGAGAGGGGGTTATAATTTAAGAGGAGGATATTTTAAATAAATCAATGTATTAGAACAACCAAGAAGAGTCTTTGCTTATCTCTGTGTTGAGTAAATGTACAGAATGGCTATAATGATGAGTTCAAAAAGAAGTACAAATATAAACCAGCTTAAAAAAGGAGCTTATTGGGAAATATGTTATATAAGATGAGTGTTTTAATGTCCATAAATGCTATGATATAAAAAGTGTTTAAATAATTGTACATCTAAAGATGAGAATGTAAGTTTTAAATATCATGCAAGGTGGAAATTTATTTGTGTCCATTGTGTACCATATGTATCGTGTGCATATGGTAAACAATACATCCAGTTATGGAAAAACAAAAGAATTAGTGGCATAAATGATAATCCCTCTTAATGTTAAAACAATTCATACTCGGATATGATCTAAAATACATTTTCAGCATCTAAGGTCAGTGTTGTTAGACGAAACTTTCTGTATATGTCTAATTATATGACTTTATCTAATCATGTATCTTGTCCTGTTTTAATCCATATGCAATGTGTATCTGAGAAAAGCTGGACTTTACTATGTTCAATCACTACATCTTCCATTTAGTGATGGAATATGTGATAAGCTATAATAAAAATGAAATACAAAAAGCATGACAGTCAAAGATCATCAAAATAACTAGGAATGTTGACCTTTTTGTTTGCTGCACTGTCTTTGCAACCAAAATCAAAGTTTAGCGCTGTTATCTTGTCAGATTAGGCAAGGTGACAAGATGGATGACAGAATGTTTGCGTTTGGTAATGACCAACTGGTAATTGTTCCATGAGTTCGGTCACCTCTTTGTGCTACCCCACTATTTGCAACTGACACATTTCACTGCATATTGCCGCCCTGCCTCCCCCCCCGAAAAGCAATGCTAACCTTTGCCCACAGCACAAAGGGAGTCTGTGTGAGGTGTTAAACCAACCCCACCACCCAGCTCTCACTCTCCTCTCAGCCTGTTTCTCTCCCCCAGTGAGGCTGACGTGCTCCATTTGCTAAATGATAGACAGAAGGGGACAAGGCAAAAGTTCACACACCTTTCCTGTTCACATGGTTGGGACTGTAGCTTGACCCCGTATCCCATGTCGTTGCTGGCTGTTAGCCCTCCTCCCTTACCTACAATTTGTTCCTTGGTTTGAGGCTGGGAACACCCCAAATGTGGATTAGGGTTTATATTGGTTTAGGTTTACATATATAACTGTAAGAGTTTTTATTTATTTTTTTATTGTTATCTTGTGTTTTAATTTACAGCACTTTGTATCAGCTGTGGTTGTTTTAAAGTGCTTTATAAATAAAGTTGGTATGGTATGGTATATATTAATCAATCGAGTTCATTTATATAGAAGATTTCATCAACAAAGCAGTTTAAACTGCTTTACATCAAAATAAAAATAAAATCAGAAAAACAACATACAGTTGACAATTGAGAAACCAGTGACAAACATGAGATTCTCATGAACATATTAGTCAATTTATTGTGGTTCAAAAGCAATTCTAAACAAATATAAATTTGCCTTTGATTTAAAGGAACTCTGTGATTCAGCTGTTTTGCAGTTTTCTGGATGTTTGTTCCAGATTTGTGGTGCATTGAAGATGAAAACATGAGACCTTCCAGATCTCGTGTTTGTCGAGATCTGGAAGGTTAATAAAACATATTTAATGTATTTTGGTCCTTAGCTGTTCAGTGATTTATAAACTAACAACAGCATTTTTCAAATCTATTCTCTGAGATACAGGAAGCCGGTGAAAGGACTTAAGAACTGGGATGATGTGCTCTCTCTTCCTGATTTTAGTGAGAACGCGAGCAGCATTGTTCTTAGTTTTTTTTTAATCAGACCAGTAAGGACACTGTCGCAGTAATCAATTAGACTGAAGACAATACAAGTGTCTTCAAGTCATTCGAAGTATGAATGACTTGTTAGTCCTTTAATTCTCAAAATGTTCTTTGGGTCATATAGGGACGATTTTATATTCACTGATGACATCAATATCATCAGTGATGTATATTGAAAGCAGAATATTACTGTATTAAATTAACATGCATTCAGCATAAAGTATCAGTAAACAAAAGGCAGAGCCACAAAGGTATCTTCTTTCTCACATTTCAGCTCTCTTTAAGAGTAATCACCTAGCGACTGAGCACAATTTGGCATTTCCTTCACCCCCACCTCTTCACCAGCAGCAGTCCCCACCCTTTAACCACACGTTATCATTGCCTTCTCTCGCCCCCTTCCCCACAACCCAAGTGAACACACTTTATTTCAAGCCCAGAGGAATTCATTTTCTAATTTTCCTTGACTGGAAAAACAATACACATGCCTTAACAATGTTGACATCTCTAATGCCTTTAAAGCAGTAGTAATGGAGCTTTGATTGGTAGTAAGTGGATACATGCACTTTACAAACACACACAGACAGATACAAAACTCCTCCTTTATTCTGGAAAGAACAAATATTTCAGAAATTAAAAAAGATAACTCAAAATAACTATGATAAATATTTATGACAATGATGCAATTAAGAATAACCCTTCACTAAATTAGGTAGTTTGGATATAATAATATAAAAAAATGTAACAAAAAACACGCTGAAGATTTTCTGTGACGACACTCTATGATCACAATGTTTAAAATGAATAACAACATTTGTATCTGGAAAAGAAATCACAAAACCGATGGAGACCAGATGACACGATAAAGACTGTGTAATACTGACCTTATCGGCAGTTAAGCACTACCTACTGTGTAACTCATTGGAAATTTATGGGTAACTTATTTCTACAATAATGAAACAGGGCTGACACACATAACTGATGACAACCATCATTTTCACTTTTAAACATTGAAAAAACAGGTATACAAATCATATTTTTTTCCCAAGCTACATCTTTAAAAAAATGTCTTAACACATATGTTCCACAAATTTACTTATAATAAATTGTAATACAGCTTAAAACCATTTCAAGTTTTATATATTTAACTATAGATTGCAATTAAAGCACAGTAGTCCTTTGTCTAACCCTTGTTTTTAAGTCATCCAACTATCTATTTGTTGACTTCATAATCATCTAACACCAGTCAGTGGGAGAAGGGTGGGTACCAGTCTTATTATGATTTTCTAATTTTCAGGCAACCCCCCACCCCCCCAAAAGAAATAACAAACATAAAAATCCAACCCAACCTGACCCATTGTGAAAAAAGTAAATAATCTGAACTGCATGGGGATACTTTAGTACTCCTTACAAAAGAACATAATCGTGTTTCTGTGTAGTTATTTTTAGAGGTTTTTTCTAGTTCAGTTAGTTTCCTATGTCCCCGTTGATTGTCTCCCAGGTGTGTCTCGTCCCCCTGATTATCCCGTGTGTATTTAGTCTCACCTGTTGTCTGTGTTCTTTGTCGGGTCCTTGTCAAACGCATGTCTAACGTCTGTCACTCGCTGTCGATGCTCTCCAGTGTACTGCTAAGTCCTGGTTTGTGCTTGCTCTCATTTTGTCCTCTTAGTCAGTTGCTACCGGTATTTAGCTGTGCGCTTGTCTCTTGCCTTGCTGCATGTCCTGGACTGTTTTCTGAGCAATATTGTCATTAAATTCACCATTTTCATCATATCTTGGGTCTCAGCATCTCTCCTCACCAACAACCACCACCAATCCTGACAGAACATCAGTTTTACTTGAACTAGCGAGCCCTGTACTGCCTCTGCAATGCAAAGTGAATCAATGTCCAATTTTTACTAATCTCAAAACCTTATCCAGAACTGTTTGTCACACTTAAATTTTATTATTCTATATGAGTTACAGTGTAATTAGGAGTGCCTTATTCTTCTGCTTTACTAACATTTCGGGGAATTGCACATTAAACAGTACCTGCAAATATCTGTTTGGTTTTGTGAGTATGGGCCCACCAATCTTCAAAGACCATAGTTTTAGTTTGTGATTGATTCAGTTTATATTTTGTACTTGTTTCATTTGTTTCAAACTAATCTGTCCACGATTATGTTATTTTGGCACTCAACGAAGCCAAAAAGGAAGAAAAGGATGCCAAATGACTGCTTCATTCACAGTTTGTCACTTGCTCATTGTGGTGCCACCACAAAATGAAGTAGTAGAGTAGAAAACCCAAAAGTTATGAGAACCGATCATGGCTCATTACTGAATTAACAAATCATGTATATTTCAAGCATTCTTCAAATGTTTATTTAAATAGGGGTTATTTCTTATGAACTCCACAATTTAAATTAAATAAATTTAATTTAGGTGACACTGTATTTGCAGGCACAATACACATTTCTACTGTATGTTGTTTATAGTAAGCTAATACTTAAATAGTTGCTATTACATGTGTTGTGTAAGAAAGAAAGTTCAAATTAACTCCGTACTGTTGCATATAATCTTTTGTTTCCAATACATTTTAATGCTTGATTCACCTCCACAAATGCACTGGTAGTCAATATTTTACATAAATTCATAAGCGATTTTGGACTTTGACAGTTTCCATCTAAACATTTTATTTACTTTTTTAGCCAATCAGGTTTCAAGTTTTGCCTTTTACTTCCATTTTATTGTCTTAATATAGTTAAAAAGCTGCAGAATCACGAGGCATGGAAATGATCATCCCTAATATATAAACCATTCATTCACCTTGTCTTAAGCACTGCACCATCATCCTCATCATCATCACAGAATGACTCTTATGGATAAAACTAAGCAGAAAAACCCAAATCAAGTTTCTAAAAAGCTGTCTTCTCTGAAAAGGTACCTTCAGAAGGCATTACAAGTTCCTGTCTGAGTGCACTCATTAACCAGTTTGTTTCCCTTGAACACCTCTCCCTGTTTTAAAAGCTAATTTTTAGCTATATTAACAGAAGCATCTTCTTTCCCAGCTGAGCAATGGCATTGCTTTTTCTTTGCAAAAATCCAGGATAATATTTGCAACGTATAAACTAATTAAATTAAACATACATCTTTTAGTATGACATATTTCAGACATCTTTCATCTTTTAGTATAACAACTATCCGAAACTGTCAGAAGCATTTTAAATCCTTTATTTTTTACTTCTGTAGTTTATCTATAATAATGCAAGAATATGTATTTCCAGTAAAATATGTGTCTTATAGCAGGATATGTAATCAACAAGAAACTCTGCCACATGTCACAGTCTGATTGCGCAAAATACTAAACATCATTGACTGTTCCAGACATACATATACTTGTAATGTCTTGTAAGTAGCTGCACATAAAACCTATAACATAGAATATTAAAAGGAACAATTGGGAGAAATACAATCTAGAGATGAGAGAGGGTCTACATTTTTTTGTGTCTTTTTCAGCGGTCACAATTGCTTCTTCCTTGGAAATGATGGCTTACTGGTTGCAGTTTTACATGTCTGTGCAACCATGGTGTAAACCATTAAAAAAATCTCTTACCCAGTGATATAAGACCATGTCTGAGCAAGATGTGACTTCTCCCTACAGTCCATGATTCCCTGACCTCATTGTGTACATAGCCATTTATGTTACCATAAAATCATCTGTTTCTCGCAAACCAGTCGTTGAGTGAATTATGCCTGGATTGTCGGCCACAAAGAAGAGGGGAAGGCAGTCTAATCTTGGAGTGGACTAGTTCTAGGTTCTGGCCCACACACATAAAACTACCTCTTGAATCATTCCCATGGTTCTTATTCCGGGCAGCAAGCGTGGTGTCTAAAGTTTCCCAGGGTCCTCCTAAAAAAATGGCACATTCTCAGACCAGATGCTTTGGTCAGTTTGTGCAGAGCTGTGATTATTAGCAGGACTGTCTGTTTTTTGTTCAAGGCAGAGTGCAAAGCTATTTTTAGCCATCACTTAATGTTTGAATATACTTTTAGCCCTTGTGCACATCAACAGCCAACGCCAGAAACTCAGTGGTAAAACAGCCAGATGGCACTGTGTCATTACAGGCAAAGCAACATTTACTTCATTTTTCTTCTTACAATCCAGAGCAGGAAACCAAATAGAGCTTACAGAGATTGAAAATGTTATAAAGATGGTCTGGAGTTTTTGAATACATTTAATTGCCCTCTCATTCTCTGTTGATTGGCAGAAATTGTGTGAGTGGCATCCTGAGCTGTGTCTCCCATACATTCCTAAATGTGTGGAGGTGATTCCATAGTGGGGGCTGTCAAGAGGAAGATGCAAAGGACAAACTAAGAATTGTGAGTGGAATGAGGGCTGTCAAATATGTCAAAATAATGTCTACTCCAAAGAACACCTAGGAATCCATGTTGTTGGTGCTTCTTTATTCTATACTGGGAAATAGTATAGAAACCAAAACAATGTTTTTGTTGTATTTCTACAGATTCTCTGACTAGAGTGTCAGTTCACAGTTGTCACGAAAACAAACTAGTCCGCTCATTAGGAATGTTAAAGCTGTAAAGCATGCAATAATACATTTTTTTCACAATTATGATTAAGCACACTGGAGACTTAGATTTAAATTTGTTCAAAAACTGAAGGCTGTTTGTAGGAATAGGAGGATAAAGTCAAGGTGCCAGACATTGAAATTTGCAAGTAATAGGATGCCATCATCTTGATACTGGAACACACAAAAGAAATAAAACCCACGTCTACATAACTTACACAAATGTTGATATAGTTTAGAAAACAAATCCAAAACAAAACACCAATGAAGCAGGCGAAAGAGACCATTTTAAAAAAGGACAGAAAAGAATAAAAACTAGAATCTTCATATACGGCCGTAAAATCTTACAATAACTACAGTTACTTAACAGTCAGCTTTTCAAAAGGAAACATGGTTTTGGTTTTTTTAACACCGTTTTTTGTTTACTTGTTGTCATTGACCCCTTTGAAAGTAGTAGTACCATTATTTATTGGTACTACTACTACTATTTATTGGACCGGACAAATGAGATATTATTTCTTACTAAATCAGGGGAATCTTGTTCCTACAGTTTTGAGGAATTTCATCAGCACAATGAATCTGTTTCAATCGAAAAATCTTAATCCCTTCTCTATCACTTTTTTTTGTCAGTTCTGTTTGTGATAATTATGATAATTAGTTAGCTAATACAACCTAACACATATGGGAAGTGGATGTATGCTTTAGATGCGTGTAAAGAAAAAAAATCTGTTCATTTTTAGAAATGCAACATGTGTCTACAAGAAGTTACAGAGAAACTACAGAGAAAATTTTCAGTCAACTGTGATGAAATCCAATATCTGAAGTCAGAAAAGAACAAGCAAAACATACACATAAAAAACATGCAGTACACATCAATCTCCGCTTTTTTGTTACAGTCAGCCTTCTTATGTCTGAAACGCCACCTGTTGACAATACCATGCCACTGATTTTATGTTTTGCACCTTATGGGCCATTTTAATGAGCCTTAATTTAATCCTGGTACTTCAAGCCAAAAGTAAACAATGTTTCTTGAAGTGTGCTGCAAGAAACTGCAACACACTTCTAAAAGTGTAGTGTCACTTTTAGAAGCCCATGCCTCCTCAAGTACAATATCAACTGAGTGAGCATGTAAAATAAAGTTGATGAATAATGTAACGAGTATGTATAGTATAGCCAGTGTCCTACATTCAAGGTTTTCAGCGGAAGCTCGTGGCTGCCAAAATATTCAGCTGTGTGCACATATTGCTTTTAAGCAGTTTAGTAAAGGCAGGGATTATGCAAATTGCTTTTGCATGTGTATGTAAGTGATAAACCTGACATTGTTAGAAAAGCGGCTCACTGCCAAACATCTTGTAAGAATTCCTCTTGCCCCTCAGACTTCTGCAGGCGCCAGCAGCCAGTGAGCTGGAAATGACTGATCAAAACGGAGGCGGGGAAAAGCAGGGAAGTTGGACTATTTTTGGGGATTTAATGAAAACATTTCATAAAAAAATAATAGGTTAGTTTGAGTTCATGCCGTCGAAAATGGCCGTGAATACATTAGTGCTGAAAAATGGGGATGTGTTAAAAATGTGCGGCACTGTCTTTTCTGCTCAGCATAAGGAGACAAATGGAAAGAACATGCAAAGTCGTGCCATTCCTTTTCTCTCCTAGGCTCTCTTTTCCCTCATCCCGTTAGCTTTTCCCTCATCTCTCCATCTCTCCGGGGGAAGAAGGTCTCTGAGTTTCTCAGGAATGCTGACTTCAATGTGCTTTCGTCACTTGGGGGACGTTGGTAGGGGTCTTGACCCCTCTTCTCTCGTATCCCTGGAGTCTATCAGCTAACTAAGTTATCATGAGATAACTCTCTCCTCTTGGCCCTATGCTGCAGCCTCTTGCCCTTCCCTTTCCTTTTTGTTTCCTTCACCCAAGGCTAATACAAGGCAAGAGCTTCATTAGAAGCAGCGGAACATCCATTTGACTGCCGTCTAATCTTGTCCTGAGGCAAAAATTGTCTGTCAGTCCCCGTCCTCCTCATAATTCTGTGTCCGGAGACTTGATGGAATCTGCTTTGCTAATCAGTTGGTCAGAGGTAGAGCTTCTTCTTAATAAACAGGGTTGCAAATCTGTCACTATGATATGACAGCAATATGACACTAATTCCTGTCACATCATCAATATTTGACTCTGCATTTACGGTATTATGAAAAACTTGTATTGATGCTTTGTAATACAAATAATTCACAACTCATTTCCTTCCTCTCAATTGTCCAGATAGTCTTCTGTTTTTTCCATGTTGTGATTTTGTGTTGTGCAAAATATGTCAGCACACTAGAAATGATTTCAAGGGTGAGGCAAAACTTACTCATACCTCTGGCAGATTTGTAACTAAAATAAGTTCAATAAGACATCTGATTCTGATAAAATGAGACCGGCATCTTTTAAAATATGATAAAACAAACTAAAATAACTATCTGCTTTAAAGGGAAAAAATACATCTTATAATTTATTTAAGACAATAGAACAACACCTTAGTAACACCTACCGACACTGAAGAGTGTTGTTGCTTCATGATGCTCTCAAGTAAAGTTATTTCCCTTGTCTGAAAATGACAGGAGTTTCTGAGAGGCTGATCACTCAGTGGCTGCTCACCTACAGAGGAAATTGGGCTGAATAAAGACAAATTCGGAGGACCGGACAATTCCCTGACACACCTCTGACATTTTAACACGTAAGTCATATATCGTTTAGTTAGACTTAATTAGGAATGAATGCAAGAAGCAACATGCTTCTGAAAGAAATGTATTTTTTTCTTTAATAAAGGGCTGTAATGAAGGATCATCAGTTGACTATGTGATTTACCACCATATTATTTTGTTGTTTGTCCTTCAGAAATATATTAAGTCGTTCTAAAGATGGGTTGGAATGTGGAATACTTGTTTGATATCTTAAAAAAACAACAAAACAATATTTAAAGTGGACATATATTTTATTTTCACATGTAAGTCATTCACTTATGGTCTACATAAAGTAAAACGGCAATGTTTGGTCTGAATTTCTCCTTATTGCATGTTCACAGACTCCTCGTTTATCTCTTTTTAGAGCAACTCATTTTGGTGCCATCTTTTTAAATGTGAATGAGACATTCCACTTCGGCTTGCAGACCTTTCCACTTCACCCTGTTCTGCCATTTTTGTAGTTTGATAGCATCGATACAATTATCTTAACCTTGTTATCAGAAAAATCCAAACCATTTAGCACATAATTATCTGTGTATTTCTGAAACAAAAACATTCTTATAGATGTTTTTACTCCTAAGAACTAACGTTGATAATCCCAACATTTTATTTTGGGATTATCAATGATTCCTGATCTACAATTGTCATTTCTTCTAACCTAAAGCAGAAAGCTTGAACGGAAAACAGCCGCTAGCCCCTAAAGCTGAACAACTGACCCATGATGTGCCCTCTCCATGTCATGCAGACAATTTTTATAAGGACCATGACTTGAAGACGATTGTGATCTGCCTCTTGTTTGTTGTGTATTTTCTCAAGCCTTTCTTATTTCCCTGTGAGGTCAGTCACCCCACAGTTTTCTCCCACACACTGGTTAGTATCGCCTGTCTCTAGATCTGGTCCACCTCAGTTCTACTCACCAGTCCTCATTGCCTGGGGTGCTGCTTGAACTTAGGGACACACTTTGTCCCTCAGTGGGAGAACTTGGAACCTGGAGGAAATGGGCTCTTTCCCAAGGTTGGGACAGGCACCACTGGAATAAACATGAGGGCTGCTTCAAAAAAAAAAAAAAGAAGAAGAAGAAGAAGGAGATTAGGGAATATGAGAGGGGGAAGAGAAGAAATGCTATTTTTAAAAAAAATGTATCACTGCTAAGGAGCTGCTAAAATACGTTGGGTGTTTTTTTTGTTGTTAAAGAGAACTATTGGCCAATTAGAAAGTCAGAGATAGAATGCATAGCTTTAACTTTTTGATGTCTTCAAACTTTTCATGCAGAATCTGTATTTGGTTAAATGCTGCAGGCTTTTCTGTTTTCAGAGAACGTGGTGTTCATGCTCAATCAGGAAATAATGACTAATTTTTATTATTAACAATTTTATTTTCATTCAGGAACATGAAAAAAAACAAACAAACCACAAAACAGACAAGTGTGAACCCCATAAAAAGCTTTACCGCACCCCCCCCCCCCCCCCCCCCCCATTCCCCCCAGGTCCCCCCCTTCCCTGAGCCATTTATTACTTGTCTCTTAAATGAACTAGGTGCCTGCAGACAATATTACTCATAACTCCAGCTGAGGCCAAATCTCGGTATGAGGGCCATTAAAGAGCTTAAAGTCTACATTCATATTTGTTCTGGATTGCTGTTCTTTATTTTAAATATACCCTTGATTTTTTTCTCCATAACAGCACTAGAGCAGCAATTTTCTGAGAGTTCTCACTATTTTGGTGTATGCTCCAACATCACCACGTACCATTCAGCACCTTACATATTATATAGCCACCTTAAATTTTATTGCTAGCATAACCTTTGAAAGAATTAAAGCTGCGTTTTTTTTTGCAATGTTGAGGTTTGGCCAATCTGTAAAATTAGCCTTTAAAATTTTGCATTGCATGAAAACAGAGTGCATCTGTCCCCATCTTAGAAAGAAAGTTTGATTGCAATTAGTTACTTCTAATTAACTTGTGCTCAATTATAGAATAAAGCATACAATTTTTAAGACCAGGCATGGACTGGTTCCTGGTACCAAATCCATTAAAATTCTCTCAGTCAAAGAAATTGTGGGAGTGACCAGTCTATTTTATATAGATAACATTATTAAGACCGTTAGAGAATATTTTTATTTTTCACAGCAATTTTCACGTTTCAGTTAAAAAACAAACAGATTGTTGTATACATTTCTTTTTTTATTCATTCTGTTTATTTCATATAAAAGAGAATTATATTTTATATATATCTATAGATATTTTATATATATCTATAGATATCTATATATATATCTATAGATATCTACAGATATCTATAGATATCTATATCTATATAGATATATATATATATCTATATCTATATAGATATATATATATATCTATATAGATATAGATATATACTATATAGATATATAGATATATACTGTATATATCTATATAGATATAGATATCTATAGATATATATATATCTATATATATATAGATATATATATATAGATATATATATATATATATATATCTATAGATACATATATATATATATATATCTATATATATATCTACACAGTCCAGTCACATTAATGTGACCATCTGTCAAAAGCCAGAATAACCACCTTTCGCAGAGCGAACTGCTACGAGACGTGCAGGAAGAGAGTCACTTAGGTCCCTGAAGGTCTTCTCTGGGATGTTGAGCCATGCCGACTCTAATGCCGTGGCCAGCTGCGCTAGATTACGCGGTTGAGGATCCATGGCGCGAACAACTCGATCGAGATGGTCCCACAGATGCTCGATTGGGTTTAAGTCAGGTGAGTTTGCTGGCCAGGGGAGGACGGTAAACTCATCCTGGTGCTCTTCGAACCACGCACGTACACTGGCAGCTGTATGGCACCTCGCATTGTCCTGCTGGAAGATGCCATCATCCTGAGGAAAAACAATGCGCATGTAGGGGTGGACATGGTCCGCAAGGACAGATGCGTACTTGTATTGATCCATCGTGCCTTCCACAATAATCAGTGAACCCAGAGAATGCCAGGAAAACATTCCCCAGACCATAATGCTCCCGCCTCCAGCTTGGACCGTTTCTGCAATGGTTGCAGGGTGGTTCCTTTCAGAGGTTTCACGCCTTATACGCCAACGTCCATCTGTCCGATGGAGCATAAAACGCGATTCATCTAAAAACGCTACCTGTCGCCACTCAGTGGACGTCCAGCTGCTGTACTGGCGTGCAAATTCTAGCCTTCGTCGTCGATGAACACCAGTCAGCATAGGTGCACGAACCAGGCGTCCGCTTCGGAGGCCCAGACGCAGCAATGTTCGCTGAATAGTGGTTTGGGAGACACTTGTGGTAGCCCCTTGGTTCATTTTAGTGGTCAGTTGCTCAACGGTAGCCCGTCTATCTGCCCGAACGCATCTCCGCAACCGTCGTTCGCCTCTGTCATCTATGGCCCGTGGTGCACCACATTTGCCACGTCGTTGATTTTGGACAGTCCCATTTTGCCATGCACGGTACACTTTTACCACGGCGGCACGCGAACAGTTCACAAACTCAGCCGTTTCGGAAATGCTTCCACCCTTGGCCCGAAAGCCAATGATCATGCCCTTTTGGACGTCGGATAAATCGCTTCGTTTCTGCATTACGCCAACGATTGAAATGTTTTCCGAAGCCCACACACACCCTTTATATACGCTCAACTGCACTGTGCTGCCACCTGCCTTCTGTGATTGGTTATTTAACTCTGAAGTGGAAAGTACGTGGTGGTCACATTAATGTGACTGGACTGTGTATATATATATAGATATATATATTTGTACAATATATGACTGTTATAAATCAACAACGCCTTCTGTAAGAGACTTCACAAAATCCACTTCCTGCCTGCACCATCTACAAGTCCTTCAAAAACATTGCTTAATATGAGTTCCGACAACATGTAATGTTATTTTGTGCTAACAAAATAATTTTATGTAGAAACTTGTGCGGTGGTGTTATGTTATGTTTTGTCTAGTGCTGTATGTCAATGTCTAACTAGTTGTTGGTTGCTATTGTCTACTTGTTGATGGGAGTACAGAGACTGGTTTGCTTAAGAGAATTGGGGGACAACAAAGTCTAAAAGTCTATCAACACATGCCTACATTAGGGGCAGTGTCTCTAAAAAGCAAACTAAACTTTAAAACTGTGTCTTTTTTGGAGAAACCACTAAAATAATTTGGCATTATTTATTTGAAATGATCAATTTTAGAGCAAAACTAAGGCCATGTGTGCTGTAATCAGAGTGTGTTTGTGACCAGATCAGATGTACAAATTACACACTTTCTGAGAAGCCAATGGATAGCTTTTTAAATTCTTTAATTTCCTATAATTACATCAGTTTCTAACATTTTTACATAGTCTTATTTCTTAGTGACATTCTATTTTAGGAATATTTTTATCCTCAGTTTTATTTGGGAAAAAATATTGGGATGCAGTACTAATGTGCAATGATGTGCAAATGTAATACTATGTAGCAAAACCTTAAAGAGGGATAGTATATTTTATCTGAAGTTGCCGTGTGATTAATATTCTGTTTCAAACCCCTAAATGCTCCTCTTCCCTTCTTAGGAATTGTCTTTTTTACTTGAAGACATGCAAGATCAACTTTTCTTTTGCTAAAACTCAAAATGGTTTTCTTAACTAAAAGAAACAATACAAACAAGAAAAATAAGTAGAAGCTGGTGTAAAAAAATTAAAATAAAATAAAAATCTTGAATAAACAGGTAGTGTAAGCATGTCTCTTATCAATGGATCTTCTGAATATCTTCATTCTGGTATGTTTTTAAAATGGCAGTTTTCAGTTGCTCAAAGCGGTTTCTTGTGTGGAAAGACAAAACATCTTTTTGGAGAAAAGTCCCATGCATGTGCATGAAATCTTAAGACAGAAGGCTGTGAGTTTTCACTCTAATCACTTAATCAGATCATTGCACTCAACCACCTCTCATTTGAAATCTTGTTGCTGCTTATACTAATCAAAAGCTTAAGCACAAAATTTGTCTACTTTGACGCATAAAGGTTTTAGAGAACAACATTTTAGGGAAGTTTCGTCTTTCAGTATTTAGGATTGCTACTGCTCTCGGATAAGTAGACTCCATGAGTCTACTTCATCCTCAAGGCTCATACAAGTGACTTGAGTTACACTGGACCCCTGTGGCTTTATAGTTACAAGCCTGAGCGCAAAAGTAGCTATGTGGATGAGTGCTTGGTAAGATTAATGGGCTGCTGATTGAGATAAATAATTTTCCAAAACACAGAAGGGATGTAATCTAATACTAAATACATTTAAGAGAACAGGAATTATACAAAGGAAGGTCTAAAGTACCAGTTAGCCCAAAATGTTTAGAGACAGTCACTACACATTTGCCCTTGGACGTTTGAAGGCTTACAAAAGGGAAACGGGAATGCACATACATGCATGTTTGTACTAACTGCTGAAAAAGTGATCAAGCAATAATTGTCCTGTGATTGTTATGAATTTGTGTTCATATAACTTGTTTTAAAAAAATCTTATTCCATACGGACACTCTGTAGAGCTGCCTTTCACTGCAATTATAGCTGCAAGTCTTCATGCATCTGAAGTTATAGTCCATTTGTCTTTGGAAAACAAGTCATGTCGCAAATTCTCGAGTTTGGACTTGGACGAGATCATTCACATTAATATTCTTCATAAAAATAATTTCATTGTGGCTTTGACTGTATGCTTCATCCTGTTTTCTTGCTATAAAGTGAAACAAGTATTTTGTGACCAATTGTGGTTTGGGTGATGTGCAGGAATTTGTGCAGGGATTGTTTTCAGTCACCTATAGTGTTTTTGATGTAGCCCAAAAAGTTCACTTTTGGTCTCTTCTAATTGTTGTGTTCCCTTCATTGTTCATGGAAAGCTCCAAAGGGGGACTGCTCATGACCTCTTCAGGCCACTCAGATTTTCCATAGAGCACGAGTAATGGTTTCCTGTCAACAGACTTTCCAGCCGAATTGTGGATCTCTGCAGGTCTTCCAGAGTTACCACGAGCTTCTTGGCTGCATTGCTGATTGATGCTCTTCTTACCTGGACTGTGTGTTTAGGTGGACAGCCATGTCAGCAAGCTTGAAGTTGTGACATACTCTTTCCATTTTCTCATGATGGACTGAACAGTTTTCTATGATATGTTAAAAGCCTGGGATGTTTTACAGCGTAACTCTGCTTTAAACTGTAGATTCAGGCCTGACAAGTTTGACTTGTTTATTTGGTCTCCACCATGTGCTTTAAATATTACAACAAATATGCATGCAGCACTCTTCAGAGATTTATTTATATAAAAAAAGAAAGTTTGAAAATCCTGTATTTTTGTCCTGTTAAGTCTCAACAAAGTAGTGCTTCGTGTTGGCTGTTGACCCTGGCAAAACTCTGTCGGTCTATTGACTTTAGTTTTTGTCTCCGTCTTCCATAATCCACAAAGTACCTGTCAAATGTATTTAAGACACAGTCATACTTCTCCTATAATTTTAGTTTGTAGCAACTGAAGAAGAAATTGACAAGTCTTGTTAATGTATGAGCTGCTACTGGGGGTCATTTAAGTCCATTAATGGAAATAATGAAGGGATTTCTTCCTGTAATTGTGCATAGTGGGAACTTTTAGACATAAAACACTTTTTATTTGTGCACCATTTCTGCCATCGTGTTGTGCCGTTAGTGCTTGTGACATGTCTTCTCTTTCAGATGATGCTGGCTCAAAATCTCACTTTTTTTAAGATGAACTAACTTGGAAAAAACAGACGTTTTGAATCATAGATTTGCTAAAGTAGCGGTACAACAAAATGAATTCTTGTCAAAGAATAACAAAAAGCTAAAGCTACAATAAATAAAACCTCATGGTAATCACACATGGAAGGAGAACACAGTATTTCCTCTCTACTCAACATCTCTGGGCAGCAGTGTTAAGTGTGACTGCGGTTTCAGCTAAACACGCCTGTCACTCAGGGATTTTGGCTTTAATTACTAACCCAGGCTTGCTCCATAAGGCACAGAGTGTTCTCACATGGTGGTAGGGGTTCTCTTGAGGGAACCTCTGGTAAAGTCAATGATATGAAAGGAACACTGCTCTTTGTTCTGCACAATGTGAGAAAAACATAAAAAGTGAAATATTCTCTGTCGATATCAATGCAGCTATTTTTTTTATTCATTCACTCAATAAAGAGCCACTGAGATCTACTAAGCAAATAATAGCCGCATAATAAAGTAAACTTTGTTTTGCATTTAATTGCTAACATTTCAAAGCTACATATCTTTTTTAAACTGCACTTTTGTGTTCAAGACTGACAGGCCCAAACAGAAGATCCAGTCATCTAAAACTTACCACTCTGGCTATGACATGTACAAACTGTTGTGTCTGCAACGTTTGCCACATCCTCAAATGTGTGCTATTTATCGTCATTACACCCTTACTACAGAGACAAGCAATGACTGGCTTCAATCTAAATAAAGTTAAAAAAGAGAGGAATTGACCTTGATTAGGACTAATGTCTGGCAGGAAAAGAAGCAGTAGCAGTTACCGAGGCAGATTTTTTGCCTGGGTGGGATACTGCTGATGGGGGCTTAAGTAGGGTAGGCAAAGCAAGGCAGGCATACTGATGTTTAGGGCCTTTGATGTAAACAAGATGAATATCTTGTGTGTTTATGCTCAAATTTGGTGCCCAATTGTACGAAGATTGGTTTACAAATTGAAAAATGAAGGTCAGGTGCAGAGTCTGGTAGCAATATTCACCTCTGCCAGTGGAAACTCCATACTCTGATGCTTACTGTATGTACACACACACACAGACATGCACACATGCACACACACCCATGCCCACAGGCACAGAAACTGCTTGTTTTCTCATGTTCCATTCAAGGGGCCATCTTGGACCATCGGAGGTCAAACTCAGATGCCACTTCACTTTCTTCTTTCAGAGAGGACTAGGTGTGCGCCAACACTCTATCAGTGAATTTTTGAATCACATATTTAAGAAAGTTATGAGACTTAAGGGCTGTGAAAAGAAAGCGACTCATGATTATGGTTGAATTGCTACTACCCTCTGTAGAGGAACATCTTGTTTTCATTACTTAAGGGTCAGATGAGAGGAAGGCAGGGGAGGGAGGAGGAATGAATAGCAGCAGTTGAGAATGTTTTATCTGATTGTGTGTACATATGAAGAAATGTACAGTGAGTGTGTACTGTATGTAATCATAAACAGAGGTATCTTAGTGGTGTGAAGTAAAAAGTAAGAAAAATCTTTGCTAACAAATATCATCCTCTAGGCCGGACCATCTGTTGCTAGGAAGTTCTGGGTAGCCTAATTTGAAACAGCATATGTTGTTCCTCTTGTAATAGACTTCTGTTTGGCGTATTTGCATAACTGCATTTTGAGTGGCCACTGTAGTAATAATGTCAGGAAGGGCGATGCATTCAATGAAAGTACAGAGTTACCCAAGTTATGATGCAGAAAGAGGTTTTAACTAGTACAAACTAGTTAAAATACTGCTGATGCTTTCTTTGCAGAAAGTTCCCACATTGTGTAATGACATATTGCAGTTTATTTGGAACATCCTTGTGCAGATACACACTCATGTTAAGTAAATTAGAGCATGTAATATATTTCACTCAGTGAAATACATTTATATAGAGTAACACAAGGATTTTAAGCCTTTATTATAGTTAATTATAACATTTTTTTTACTTAAAAGATTAAAGATTAGAATATTAAATCAGGATAATAAAAAAACATTGTAATAAAGAAAACACTTTGAATCTGACATTTGAGAATGGATAAGATTTTTGATTCATTCAACATGACTGTATTACATGTGAATTGAAGTAGCATGTGCTAAGTAGTAAAAGATAAATTACCTTTTCCAAATGTTTTGCAATCCAGAGATGTTTATACGGTCTGGGTGGCTCTGGAGATCATAGGGTGGTCTTAATCCACTGTGAAGGGGGGCCTTGCCTTGATACAATATCATTAAATTTAGCAAAGCGCCTGTTTTAACTAAATTGAGTAACAGAGATAATAAATCTCATTGTGCGCCTGATGTTCATGCTACGCAATCCTAACTGTCCTGTGGCCTAAGAACACACATGAATGTTTAAATTGAATACTAAACTCTCTCCTCTGTCCACAGCAGCGACCTTCAAGAATGGATCTCCTGTCACAGGTCCCCTCCCTACCACATTTAAGACTTCAAGGCTAAAGGTCAATATTCTACAGGAACATGCAGAGGCCAGAACTGTTGACGTGCCTGACCTTCACCCAACAAATGATGTTGTAAACGTAAAAATAAATCACTTTTTACAATGTGCTAATCAGCTCTCACAAAGCATCTCGACTCCAAATCAAGAAGTAATTTTTTTAGTGGTGCCTATTTAAAACAGGAGGCCTAGACTAGACTTGGATGCCTATTAAACTGGCATCTGAGCAGAGAACATAAAAAAAGCTGCTTGGCTGCTCTTTTGTTTTTCAAGTTTTTCAACCTCATCAGATGATGGTTTAAACATCTTTAAAAGCAAGTGTTTGGGCACGTTACCAAAGAAATTAACATATTGATACAACTTAATTTCATTGCAGTCAGTATCTTTGAGCTAGATGCTTCACTTTTGACTTATTTTTGAAATTCCCATTAGTTACATGAATATTTCATCATACTTTAACAATAGATAATATGCAGAAAGTCCTCTAATATAGATAATTCATGTGTTGTATTTGCTTTTACCTTTCTTGGTAGACTTTAATTTCAGCTGCACTGTACATACTCTTCATCTTGCAGATTTGAACACATTTTACCGAGGTTGCCACCAATGCAATAAAGGAATCAATTTCCTGTAGACCTGCAAGATTTGCCTCTCTTGCTGTCAAACTAAACAGTGTAAAGTTAGAGCATGCAGACCAGATGTGAGCCAAGGTGTCCGTCCTCTCAGACTAATCAGATTGATTAGGGGCGGTAATCTGGCGCTCTGGAACTGGACTTTATGCTCCATGAGGCTGAGTAGTGAGAACTCACAAGATGGCTGGATGTTACACAGTCCAGAACAGCTTACGCTAGGCTGCACGTCCAGTGCACTGACATGAGAATGGCTTGGTAGAGCAGGGTTATGACTACAGCATTGTGTGTCTGTTTTAAATCAAAACCGCAGACTCAAAAAGACCCAGTCGTATGGGTGCATGGGGCTTTCACAGACCATTCTTCAGCATATTTTTATCCTGTGTTTTGATGTAATATCGCGCCTTTTCAACTCGACTTCCTTCCATCGGATGAAACTGCCCAAAAACCTAAAATCAAAGCAGTCGGTATATAAGAGCGGAGCCGAACTTATAAACAGGCGCAGCAACAGGAGGTCTTATTCAGCTCCGGCCTGAATTTCAGAGTTTGAATCCAACCCATTGAAATGATTTCAGGAGGGATGTGGGAATTGAGATACTTGTGCTGACAAGCCCGCCCAATGATCAGAAAAGGAAATGCTGCTCTCAATGACCTTACTGTTACCCTTAGAAATGCTGCATAGGTCTCCCTATTTCTGATACCGGTCTGAGTCTTAAACTTCCAATTCAGGAACTAGCCTTCCTCTCATTTCCTGCCTGTGCAACAGCCGTCTCCTGTTCAAATTATGCCTCCCCAGTCAGTACACATAGTTACATTTTCATGTCTTTCTTCTCTCTGTCTGTGTCTAATTCTCTTTAAAGTTTTTTTTAATATATACTGTATATGGAAAGAAAATATACTAACAGCAGATATATACTGTATGCTATTCACAGTAAAGAATTTAGCTGAAAATGATGCAGATAGCTGGAAAATTAACATTCAACCAAGACGTTCTCTCTTACAGAAGAGACATTAATCTTTTAAAAGATGTTACAAATTAAAAGCAGTATTAGTTTTAAAAAAAATATGTGTTTTTACTGTTTTTTTAAATGCTGTGATGAAAATTATTTATACTCTTTTAATTAACTACTAGAATAAAAGTTTGTTGGCATTATAACAATGAAACAATATGATTAAAGTCATGTTGCCACTGACATTTGATTAGAAGCAAAATATTTTGAAATTTTTCAGCCTAAAAAAATTCACCATCATTCTATGCTTTAGCTCTGTCAAAATCAACCTGGAACTTTGAATCATAAATATAAATCTGCAAGGAGTATAAATAATTTTGGGCTGGTGTTTAACAAATTGTTGCTTTGGAGGGAACATTTTTCTCTGCGTAAATTACTAAAACTTTACCCTGGAGAAATGTGGAATACATACATTGTTTTACTTATGAGTAGAATGAGTTGCTCTTACTTCAGATTTGTCATAAATAAAATGTCATCATTCAAAATGAAGTCCTTGTTTAAGTTGTTGCTGCTTGTCAGAAATGTATACTTCTGTGTTTAGTTTTGATTGACTACATCATTTTCTAAGATCTGAGAAAGCAGAAAAATCACCATGTAATCCTGAAATTTCACCGTTGTTAAGATTATGCTGGATGCATATGAAACTCCATAAATGCAGGATGAAGCCATTTCCAAAAAGAAGTTACTCTTGAGGCAACGTTTGCTTCTGTATGGTGTGTATGATTATATTTTCTTTAGAGCACAAAACTGATTTTGTTCAGTTTTTCCCTCTTGTCGATCACTGCTGGGTTTTAAAATCATATCTCACTATATTAACTTACATTACCTAATGCCTGACTCCCATTTCTACTGTCTCTCAAAGAAAATATATTGCTTTATATTTAAATTCAATTATAGCTTGATATATAAGTCCCAATCCTCACCTCTGTCTGACCAGCTGCTGTTGCCCCCCTAAGAGCAAATTAAAATGTTTTTTCCACAGCTTTCTGCAAAGCCATTGTCATCATCTTCCACAAAATACACCCAGAGGATGAACAACACTTCCTTAAAAAAGAACCATATAAAGAAATATTCAACCATGTAGCAAAAAAAATCCAATTTCGTTAAAGTGTGAAAAGACAGTCTTGAGAACCCAACAAACACATGACTACCACATTTTAAACAGCTTTTCCATTGTTACTGAAAATATACTGAACACTGTATCATCGTTTCTGCTACCATGAAGCAATAAAAGTGAAACGTTACGTTTATGCCACCTCTCGAAATGGCTGTGTCCTGTGTCTTACACATCTGTGCATTGCACCATACATATGCGGGAAAACCACACATGTTCACATATAGACATATTCTGCCTGATAATTATTTTACACTCAAGACAATAGAGCTTCTTCCTCTGGCTCACTAAACCATGTACAATTTTCATAATTTATAGAGGTAACCATGAGAGGTTTGTGTCTGAATGTCATGATATTTTGTCTAATAGGTATATTCACTCCAGATTTATGTGCCTGTGTATATGCATGTGACTCCAGAGACACTTCTACATGTCCTACAGACTCAATGCAAATGATTGTGGAGTTCAAGATGGATGATGATGTGTGGGAATCTTATTTAAGTCAACCGTCAAAATGAACCAAAATACAAGTCAGGGGACACGACAGGCAAAGTTCCCCCTATAATATTTGTTAGGGACCCACCCTGGTAAAGTCAAAGATTGTTCACCCTGCTGCCTCACTCACTGGTTAAGCACACAACCACTTACCCATTCCCAGTCATATTAGAGTTGCCTATGAGGCATTGAGCTTTGGTGTCACTGTTTTCCTGGAATTTCAACAATAACTTCCTGGTTCTTTTTTTGAAAAAAAAAAAAAAAAAAAAAAAAAAAAAAAAAACATCCCAGGTGCTTTCCTGGAAACTTTATGGAACTTTCTGTGAACTTTGAGCAAATTTACTAAGCAATGTGATGGAACGCATTGTAATCTACTGCAATGAAAGTAAAATTAATTAATTAATAGAGAATAGGGCAAGAGTTTAGAACTAAACAGTTCCTCGTTATGACACCCCTACATGTCATATGAACAGTTTTGGTCCCTTTTCATTTTGTATACAAGCAGTATGCTTAATCACCAAGTAACTGGGGAAGTGAATGAAACTTTAAACAAAAGTTCTCACTCCTTTGTGCGTAAAAATTACTGTCTAGACCGCACAGAGTCTGTTTCAGGTCATTATAAAAATGAGAATAATTACATTTTGAATTTAAAAAGTAGCTTAGTTTTCAGCATCTTACAAAGACGCAATGAGATTGTAGAAAATTTGGTAACATATGTTACCAAAGGGTGTTTAAATGACAGCACCAGGAGCTGAGGCTGTTCATTGTTGTCTCTGCAAATAGGTTTGAATTTTCTTCATCACAACCGAGCATCTCATTATATTGTTTCAAAGCAGCACACGTGTACAAAGCCTTATAGAAGGGTAACGCTGGTCTTCCTACCGCAGAGAGCCTCAGACTGACATGGTGGCCAATAAAATCAAAAGTACAACATCCCCTATTGAGTTTCATGGTCACATTTGACATCAATCACTGATGTCCCGGGTCAGCATTGCGATTCTATCCACAGGACTCCTCAGATCATTCCCTCACACTCCTCGGCAAAACAGGCCTCTACATCACTCCTTCACTGGGAGGGCACTTACTGGACATGAGACTGTTATTGCCAGGAGTTGAACAAACCCCACAGAGATCTCTTTAACCGTGTTCTTCAGTCTATGAGCAGGAAAAGAACAGAACCTGCAAGCGAGCCTCTTTTTTTTTTTCTCAAAAGGGGAGAAAATTGTGTTGACTTTGGAGTCTCTTTTGTTTCCCTTCATCCCAGGAGTGAGGGGTCCAGTAATTTTTATAGGCCATACGGCTGACATTTTGATTTCAGCAGCGTTCTTTTGACTTTGATGTCAACTCCTGTGATTTTCTTTGCAAGAGACATTTTGAGATGTCAGGGTGGTATGTGTAATATTTACTGTATTTACCTTATGGACTAAACTCTTTGTCCTGAGAGACCACTTCAGAGTGAAAGATTAGAGCAGAAAGGATCAATCATTGTGACTCCACTTACATGATTTCTATGTTTTCACACCCTAAGTTGCCTTTCACTCCCATCCTTGATCTTATAGTTCTGTGATTTTTAAGCACAAGTAAGAATTCTCTGTCCTGCATTAAAGCCATTAGGCTTCATTGCCTTCTAGCTTTGTTGTTGTGCCAAACAATGAACACGGGGAAAGCCTGTAATACATCATGCGAGTACAACATGACAAAATCAAGTAAAACGTCTTATGTTGGAAATTACATTCGCAAGTCAGATGGCAAAATGTGCAATTGTATACACGGTTAAAATACTTCATTTTCTGGTGTATATTTTTATAAAAGCAGCTACAGGTGCTAATTTAAGTGTAAGATTAATTCAGATTTGACATACCATGCTGCGGTGCCAAAAATCTGAGGTCAGATTGTGCCATGCTTTGGTTTTTCCATCTTGCACATGTGAAAGACCATGTGGGAGCAATTTTTCTTTGTTAATATGAGTATTATTTTAATTGTTGCAATTACAGGTTAAACTGTTCAACCACTCACAAGGTGCTCAGCAGGTTTTGACAAATGGACAACTTGACTTTTTCTCTGCTGTCCATTTCACCTCTCTGTATTTTTTCCTTCAGCTGCACCCAGAGTGAAACTCAGAATGGTGACTCAAGTACAAAACTATAGAGTCTCTACTCATGAATGTTTCTGAGGAAAATCTACACATTTCTGAATTGACACTTTGTTTTAAAATGAATAAATAAGCTTATTTATTATAGTAATTGAGAATGTAATTCACATGCCATCTGAACAGTAGATTTTAAAGTATCCTAAAATTGTTTTTAAAATAATACTTGAAGCCCAATTTCTGGATGCATTATCCTTTACAAGGAACCCCAATATTCTTTTCTTTTTATTATGTATGTAATTCTTGATGCCTTTTGGGAAATGTTGATTTTGAAAAATAGGTATTTGAAAGGCAGAATTGTTCACTTTTTTAGTTTTGAATGAATTTAGTCTGGCAGAACATGTACAGTGACAAACCACAATGAAACAGAATAAAAAGAGATTATAAAATTATAGGAAGTTAAATTGTTTCTCACAAGCTACTTGTGATTTTACTTTTCTATGCCCCCATAAGCTGTAAAATGGATGGCAGTTTTAGACTAAATCCTTTTAGGCCTACCCCTACATCTACTCCTCCCCAAATTTTTACCACTTAATTCAGATAGTGTTTAAAATATTCCACTGACAAATGTAACACTTCTTTAAAAAGCCAAAACATCACCAACACTTAGTGTTTCCAACAACATAAACCTCGGTGATTTAATTTGAACATATATAAAAAATTGTAAATCCTGCAGTAAATATGTTTGTGTTTGTTTAGAAATAACCACATTTTAGCCTATGCCCCAAAGTAAAAAATAAATATACTTTAATCTATTTGAAACAAATTTAGATCTTGATCAGAGATTTCCAACATCCTAACAATATTCAGCTACAACATATAAGCCCGGCATTATGCCTACACCTGGCATGTTTATGTTTCATGTAACATTACAAAATTCAACCAATATTTGGGCAGTAGCTGCCCTTCCAGAACTTCAGTGCTGATTTTGTGTTGACTCCAATGTGCTATGCAGATAAACTTGACTTGACTTAAAAGGCTGATGCCAAATCATGTCAACATTTTCTTTTTGCTCCCTATGACCATTGCTGTCATAAAAAATAGCATTTTAATATTCTAAGAAGAGAATCTCTTGTTTAATTTTTGAATGTTCAAGTTCTCCTTTTTTATTTTACCGACATGTTTCCCCTGAAGGCAAGATATGTTGACATTTTAGATTTTTCCAGACAGAAACTTGACTTGAATCTGAAACTTTAAGAGATAACTACATCGTGAAGGCTTATTTTGACAGCAAAAATACATTAGAAAAATATTTACGCTGGTGAATATATTTCTTGCCGCTATATATATATATATATTTTTGCATTACATGCAGCCTTTACAAACTCCTTCCCATAAAGAGCATCTAGGTAGATTGTCACTCTCCTTTGTTTGTCCTCGCTACCAGAGAACTGCTCACAGTGAGAAGTAGAGTCCTTATCTGCTTGAACTGACCCCAGAGGCTCATAAGGTTCTTTTAAGAAGGATTTTCAGGAAAATAGTTTATGTAAACTGTATTAAGTCTCTTTTTTTGTTTGAAAGTGAAAGTGGTAATTGTCCACATTCCAACATTAGCAATATGTAAACTATGGGGACCATCAGCTATAACCGACCCAGCTGCTAGCAATTTGTGTAGCAGATAATAATCGGGCTGCATGCAAAGCAGGGTTCCTGTGTCAGGCATTAGGACTGTGGTCCATGCTGTAAGGGATTTGAGACATTAATAGAAACGGTTGGTTTAGTTTAAATAACCTTGGACAAGACGAACAAGAAGACCTAGTCTGGCCAAATTTACAATACCAATTCGACAGCAATCCAAATCACCCCACAAAATGAACAAGGCACAGATCCTCTCAAGTTGTACTCTGCACAAGCAAACGCCCCATGTGACATTTTAATACTATAACACATTTCATTTTCAAAGCCAAAGACATGAACATTAATCACTGCTTGAACTGTTTGAAATGACCATGGCTTGTTAAAATTCTTCATATGATTACTTTTAGTCAGCTCTCATTTAACTTTCATTATGTTGGATTGCTTTTAACAAAACATAAGTGTTTATTGGCAAAGTACAATTCACGAGTGTCAAACAGATTTTAGACCCAAGTGTAAACTAAATAATAACATCAACATGTCTAAGAAGAAGTTTTCCATTGCAGCTATGGCAAAAATCTGAATGTCTTCACCACAGCATGACACAAACACCAACTGTAGTGACCTTCCTGGTGATTTATGTTCCTGCTCACCATCATTCAGGGCCCTTTTCAGCATATGATCACCTCTTGAACAGCTGGGCGTCAGTCCAACCCCGTAGACTGTATTATGTGTCCTGTTCTTATATGAATGATCTGGTATTATTTGCATCAGATGGAAACTGAAGCAACTTGTTCACACTGAGTTTGCAGGAAAGCCTTATGTTTAATTTTAAGATTGTCACAGGACTATAAGCTAAATACCTCAATGTGAAGATGGTGGAGTAGATGCATTTAAAATGAATTTGAAACTGTTCTGGCTTCAAAAATTGGCCCTATATTTAAAAAATGTAATAAATATAACTAAAGTAAAATCCTGAGTATGTATCCTTAATACAGTATATTGAAGGAAATAAAATTTTAATGAATGCCATAATTCATCTTCACTTTATCACTAAGAGAAATAACTGAACCTCCATCAGCTGATAGCATAAGAGCAGCCATTGATTTGGACACTTCCCTCCGGTGCTGTGATGTCCCAACAGGTGCTGACCCAGTTGGAGAGATTAAGTGCCCAGTGTCCTCTGATTCTGTCTTCCTTGGAATGTCCCACATGTGGAGCAAGGCAGGCCTCTCTTAGATTCCTGAAGAGTGGGTCAATAAGGCGTGAGATTTTATGGCGATTTCTTGGGGCGTAACATACATCGGTGTAGAAAGACAGTAAGACAACATGCTATACGAAATATGTGTTTTGGTTATTTCCTTGCTGATCAACTGCTTCCTTCTACGTAGTGAAAACATAGCTAGTTAATGAAAAACTTTTTCTGCTGCTGAAAAACTTGGTTTTTCATTAACACAGATTATTAGATTTTAATTAGAACATATACTAGAAAATTCTAACACATCAGTGTAGTTTGACCTAAATAATTCTATTTTAACTTTGGCTGTATGTCAGAAATGTTGTCCTTCTCGAAGGTAAACTTTTTCTTCAACTTAGATGAACCACTGTCGGTTTCCCGCTTGACGCGCTGCTCACATCCTCCTTGTTGCTATCTGCTGCTGCCAACTCCTTCTCTCCAGGAGAGCCTGCTGTGAATGTGCAGACTAGTAAGCTTGCCATCGATGATGGAAGATAAACATTTTTCCTGTAACTGTAAGTTGTTTCTCTGACATTAGCACAGCTGCAGCCAACTGGCAATCTTGGTCAGCGCATACACAAGTGTGATTGACAGCAATAAGACCTTCCTCCTGACTCTGATTGGTTGTTTCTGAGTAGGAGTATTGCTGAAGATTGCAGTAGGGTCACAGGAAGGAGGTGGAGGAGAATTATTTTTTTCACAGATCATCTGTGATATACTGTCACGACACAGTTACATTTTTAACAAAGTTATTTACAGCTTTAGGGGTTATGAATACTTTTACAAGTAACTCCAGGTAAAATGGTTTGCAGTGTTTCCCCAGTGTCCATCTTGTAATTAAAACATTCATGGCTTAAAGATCACATGAGGGCTACACTTGTTCTGATACCAAACTGTTGTGCTGGATACACAGTGCAACCAGAAGAGAATTCATCGAGTTTAATGAAATAAGTAAACCCTCTCGATATAGAAAATCTTATTTTTTTCTCAATCATCGGTAGAACAGAAACCTGAACCAAAGACACCCAATGTCATCCATTTTCATCATATTTGTACTAAAGATTACTATAAATACATAAAAGCAGTAAATTCTGCCCGACAGTGACGCTGAGCACAAAGCCAGTGATGATACCAAAGGAATCCTATGTACATTAGGTTGCAGACTGGGTAAATAGAGGTCACATGTGCTTTGTGTCCCCTTGGGAGTCTTTCATGGCAAGACGAGAGCGGTGCCTGTATTTGAGATGCAGCTCGTGGGCGCCACACAGATGAGCTCATGAAATGCTATGCTGTCTGCCTAACCGGGGGTGGGGCATGGAGGGTGATAGGAGAGGGCATACTTCCCATCAATCACGCAGGGCGGAGCTGGGACCTGCTGCTCCTGGACGAGTCCAACAAACTTATGGAACACGGGCCAAGGCCACATTAAAGGCATTAGGTGTCACCCCTCAGCATGAGAAGTCGGGGATGGAGTAGGGAGAAAAGCTGAGAGGATAACAACCAGGAGGTGTGGTGCCACATAACCAAAGAAGTGTAGCTGAGCGTGGAGACAAAACGAGGAGTCAACACTCGGGCAGAGGAGGGAAAGATTAGAGAAAAAAAACAGCTATGAAACTTGAAGAGGACAGAAAGAGACTTTGTCAGACCCTTTAGCAAATTTCTGAGAGTTCAGTCTATGAACTTGTCACCTTTGGTCACATATTTTATTACTTGAAAATTAATATGCTGTTTTTTTTTTTTCCTTACATGTGTCCATGCTTACTTTTAGTCAGGAATTAATCTGAAGCACTGACTGTGAGGTTGCTGTTGTGCCTCTTATGAGCTGGGCAGCACTGTGATCCCCCCCCCTCCCCCCCTCTGTGTGCTGGCAGCAGTTGCAGACTCTAGGTGAAACAGTCTGCCGGCACACAGCCTCACACTTAGGGTATCTGGTGTTGACAGACAGGCTGCAGAAATACCAGGTACCAGTCCGTCAGCAGTCAGTTCTGGAAATTCGTTCGAAGTCATACAATCCTCTTCTAACTGAATTGTTACTATGGTAGAGTTCTGAAAGCATTTCACTAAGAAGCACGCAAAAAAGAAAGAAGAAAAAAGGCCTTTAAAGTAAATAAATCATAAAATATCATCCCAAGGGGCTATATCTGAGGACTAAAACTGATTGGATTTTTTTTTTACTCTAAACCACTAAATATCTAAAGCCATAAAAAGAAGCAAAAAATATTGCATGGCTAGAAAGAACAAAGAAAAGGTCTGAAATATCACACATATTATTCATGCGGAAATTGTATTACTTTATCTCTCAGTAGTTTATTATGCAAGGTCAAAAATTATTTTTAAAATAATGATGAGGCCTTCAAATTTATTAACATACCCGGTAAAGAAGAGAGGAAAGCCTTAAACTAAAATGATTTATAACGTAGCTCTACATTTTAATGCTAAAAGCAAAATGCTACAAATCTGAAACTGTATACATTAGAGATTTTATCTCTCTTTCCATCCTCCTCATTTTGTATGGTGGTCGTACTTATGGGTATTTTTAAGTGGTTAACTATTTTCACCACCTTATATGTTTATTTTTACTTGTGTAATTTCTTGTATAATTACTTTTTACATTTACTTGAGTAAGAATATGTTGAAGTAATGCTACCTTAGCCTTTGGGTTATGTCATTCATGTCACAAGTGAGCATAAATTTACTTATTGGTAAATTAAAATTCTGATCAAGATTAAAAACGGAAAAGTATTCATGTAAGAAAATGTTTCAGACACAATTATTTTGATAATTCAGAATTTCATTGTAAACAATAATTTTTCCAAGGGGAATTTTTTTTCTCCTAAATCTAAAATTTGTTAAAATGTATGATTTTTTTCTTAAATTGTAAGTCTGAAACTGTGCAATTGTTATAACCTTTTTTTTTTTAATTACACCTTTTTTACAAAAAGTGCCAATAAATTCAATGGACATTCTCCACTTTAAACCAAGGTTAGCCACACTTCCATGTCGATCATTTCCATACCTTTGCAATTGTTAACTATTGTTTGACTTTTAAAAGTAGCACCTGCAGTGCATAAATCTATAACAAACTCCCAGACCAGTACATTACCCTGTAATAAGCGTCACCAAGCAGAGCGGGCACAGGAGAGAAAAGAATGGCTACTGTATGAGTTTGTAACAAGAGCCAGCTGTTGATGGCCATGTGGACCATGCACCGGCAACATGTTGCTGGAGAGAATTGTGCAAAGTGAAGCAGAGAGACGGATCATAAATTGAACTTGTTGGGTAGAGCTGGTTCGGTGAGTTCAGAAGCCTGCCAGAGTTTGTACAACGTTTGTCCAGACCAATATTAATCTGCAGTACAACAAGTACACACATTTATGGACGAGTTTGTTTATTTAATCTCATACTCCTTGTTTTGCAATTCAGATACTATATATAACATTTTCATCATTAATTTATTATTGTGTGTGTCCCAAAAGATGAAAAGATTAAAACCCCTTAGGAAGAACCAGCTTTGCTTGAAATATACCTGCTCTGTAAGCACTTGGTGTTCTGATGCAACAAGTTGCTGGATTTGCTCCATAAAACAACAGGTCAGGATCATGGCCGCTGTCATAATTTTAGAAGGTTGGGTGGCATTTTACAGAGCTGGAGCTCCTGCAGAAGAATTTGTCTGTGTCCTCTGCTTAAATGATTACACCAGAAGGAGTCTACAATAAAGCATGTGGGACCACATTTCCTTCATTTTCCCCTGCTCAACGCCACATGCAAACATGCGATACTGTGTGTAAGTATGAAAAAGAGAAGTGAAAAAAGAAACATTTCTGTCTTAGCAATCACTGTAAGCTCTACATCATGTTTATTAACAGTACTAAATCAGTGTCTGCTCGGGAGGGGAGCTGCAATTCTCCTGAGGAGGTTGTAGACCGACCTTCCCTGGGTGAGTACACCATTGCACATTTGGTAATAAGCGGAATGAGAGTTTTACAGCAGGTTTCTGGATTTTCTCCAACAATATTTAGTTTCTTCTATCACAGGAACAATGTTTTTTTGTTCATATATATATATATATATATATATATATATATATATATATATATATATATATATATATATATATATATATATAAATTGACTATGGCCTTTTGTTTTCTTATTCAGCCATCTTGCAGTGCATTACCCACAGCCAGTCTGTGTGTGCAAGACTGAAGTCAGTACAGGAAATGAAGTTCCAAAAACATATTCTGAGACAAATATAATTGAGCTACTAAAAATATGCTTTAAAGGTACTTTTTACTTTCATATTATCTTTAGCTCCTGTGTCACAACACTCTAGGGGCTCTCTGTGTGGGCTTTAGCTCATGGTGTATTTACACATGTAGGCTTTAGTGAGGCTTTTTCTCTAACAGCTAGTTGACTATGTTTGTATTACTGCTATGTGGACATATGATCTTAGTCAGGTAAAAGCCAGCGATAAAATTCTAGGATATAGTCTACACCTGTTATCTTACAATAAATGTCCCCTTAGATACAATGAAGTTGGACGTTAACTTATGGTTTTAGCAAATGTTAGTTTGCAAATAATGTTAATTATGCTAATGCAATGTTGTACTAAAGACACTTTGCTAACACATGTATGTTTTATTCATGTTTTCTTTTCTTTTACTTTATTAGTGACTTTGCGGTATGAAGTCATCTTTGTAAGTAAGTAAGATGTTCCTCAACCCTTTAAAAGACACAAAAAGCACCACATTGATGATGCTATGTACTCAGAGAAAATTCAACAAAAATGTCCCCTGAAACAATCTTTGGGTTCTTTATCCAAAATGGTGGCACTAATCGCAAAGTGTAGCAAGAGTTCCTTACCAGTTGGGGTATATAAATGCTAGATGTTATAGTTTGAGTTCAATTATTTACTTTATTTTTTCTTCGTCTTCTTTGAATTTTGAAAAATCTCAAAGTTTTAGCCATCATACATGTCCTAGTACTTTGATTAGGTTTTAGGAAGGAGCTGGTGCTCAATGATTGTCTTTTGGGAAACATGTCTAAAATCAAATGGTGGTCAGGCCAAGGGCAAGTCATAATCAGGCTGTGGAACTTCATCATATTTATTTAATTATTTATATTTTTGTAAAGCCTTACTAATCATTTAGAATTATTTCTGATAATACAACTTTAAATCAACTTTAATTATCTCATTTATGGAGCTTCACATGCTTTTATCACAAGCCCTACTGTATTAACACTTCCGATGGCTGCTGACCCCCTTATTTGACTTTTAACGGGAATGCCGCGTTTTATTTTAATGATATTAATGTAAAACATTTGGAGGAGTACATGCTTTGCTAAAAGAATAACATCCAAACAAATTTTAAACTTTGTTCTAACCAGCCTCATTTGTTTCAGAAACCCATCCAAGTTGTACTTTTGGGCTGAGGACTCTTTAAATATCAATTAAATTCTACCTTCTAAATATCTTCAACATCACACAGATCAACTAATTAAAAGTTCCCGTCTTTGAAAAGGAGCCACGGTGGGACTGACATGGCCGTCGACTAATCTGAAGCATGCAGTAGCATTTACGAGGGATGAAGAGGTGCATGAAAGGTGCAAGGGAGCCTGGGTGAGGTGAGGGTCGGCTTGTAAGGCCTCGAGGGCGAGGGATGCTGTGTACTCCTCACCCGGGCAAGGGTTCATTCCGATCATCTGGGCCAATCTGTTCCAGACGTGGTAAATGACACATTATTGGATCCAGACCTGACAAGGGCTTTGTGTATATTACATTACCAGACACCAGGCTCACTTAAGCTTCATTACCTTCATTCCTCCTCCCCACCAAGAAAGAGAAAAGGGAGAGTGAGTGAGGGGAAGAGAAAGGGCAACTTAGATCTTACCCCAAGCCGTACACGGAGGGTGCGTTTTCCCCCTCAGGTCAAGCTTATACTCTGCACTCAGCTGCAAATCACACAGCTCTCTTTTTCACCCTCTCCTCCTATTCTTTATGCATTCTGTGCTGCAGAGGCATCTAGTACAACAACAGTAAAGCCCACCCAGGAACACCCAAGATGATCCTGCCCACAGGGATTTTTAGGGAGATATTAGAAACACACCGAGGAGGTCGCCCTACACTTCTTTCTTCCCACACTGACGGAACAAACCGAATGTGTTGATTTGAGACTCACAAACTAATATGGAAGATGTTACAAGCAGAGTTTGCTTTTGTTGGAGTTAAAATATTTTGGAGGCCAAAGGCTTTCAATTTGCCCTAAAATTAACCTACCAAAATTACGTCATCAATTCTTTGCCCCACATCTTCACAATATAATGTACTGGTGAGAAGTTGTTTTTTTTAGAAGTCTTCAGGTGTGATAAATGCCATTAGAGTCTGGTGGATTTGTCTAAACCCTTTTATTTGGATGGAACTCATACATCAACAACTTTACTATATATTTCTTATAAGTATAAATATAAAGTTGCCATTCTATTCCTTGAAATAAGCTGCCAACATATATGCATCAACATGAATGTGCAAACAAACACTGCTAAGATATACATTCCATGTTGCTGTCTTCAAGTTTATATTTATTTTATCTCTATTCAAACATTTGGCTGCATGCAATCGCAGTGACACAAATATTTTAGTGGCATAAGCTTAACTCCTGTGCTGTAGTATCTCATCGACACAAAGCGTGGCCCAAGAAGATTTATGGCCTATACTTGACCTTCCTATAACACATGAGCAGCCAGATCCCCTTGCTTTTGACTCACAGAGACCCTTATCGCACAGCAAACGGATCTATTTCCTCTGCAACAGATGACATTGCCAAATTTCAGTTGCATCACCTGCCGATGTACAAGGACAGACAGTACTGCAAGAAAAGCCCGTCTAAACATAGGTGGCTCCAGGAATGATAACTGAAATGTGTACTCATAAGGGTCAGTTAAGATATATGTGCCACAAGGATTACGGTTACAGTAAGAGGCCCACAGCTGTAGCTTCTTCAGTAGCCAGAGCGAGATCGAGAAACCACCTTTTGAACTATATATATATATATATATATACACATGTGTTTGTGTGTGTGTGTCATAATGAAATCAGTAACATTTTATATGAGTTTAGAGAGACTTTAATTTCTACCAGTCTAATAAAAAAGCAATTCCAGCAGTTCAAAAATCTTTGTTATTCTGCCCTTCACACTCTTTCTGTGTCTGACATTATATGTGTGTGTTTGTGTGCGTGTGCATGTGTGAGGTTAGATGGTCATGGAAGGCAGCGCGAGCAACTCTGTTCCAGCTCATTAGCTGTGATTAATCGGTATGTGAGCTTTCCCATGGTCCTCTTTGCCTGCTGGAGACAGAGCTCACCTTGGAGGGCACAGGGAGCCTTCACTGCCTCTCTGCTGCTGCTAACAGACTGCCACATGTAAGAGGGACTTGTATATATTTCACTCTTCTCCTATTTGCTGTTATTTTAGATGTGCTTATATACGGGCAGCTTTTGAACATTTTGTTGAAACATCAGAAGGTGTCCTCAACTTTCAGATATTATTTTTATTCATAAATAGATTATATTGTACATTAATTTAAATAACTGCTTGATTACATCAGCCGGTTTTAGAGAGATGTTTATTGCCGCTTGTAGTACGGAAAATGTAGAAAAACAACCTTAGGAATAAAAAAGGGAAATATAAAATATGTTAAAGAAAATGAAATAAATAAATTAAAATGACTACATTAATCTAAAATAAAAAGGTTAAAAATGTTTATGTAAAGTGTCTAGTAGGTTATTATTATTACAAATAATAACATATATTAAACTATTATCGTGTGTGCTTTCATGTAAATGTAAAACAAGCATTAAACAACTATGTTACTGGATTTGCCTTCCACCTGGGAACATTATATTCCATCTGACCTCTTTCTGTATGAAAAAGAAACAGCTTTGGTCACATACAAATATACAGTGATGTAGGTCTCTTTAATTAAGACATAATAAATTTAGTAAAGCCTTTGTTTTTTTCACTTATTGAGGAAATGTGCTCTCTAATCCAGTGATACAAGAACCATCTGTGTAAATCTTTGCCCACTGAGGATGGAAGCTCTTTGACTGCAGCAGTGCGTTGTAACTGCTGTGAACAGTGGTGAGAGGATTGTGGTGAACCCTGCGATTGGCGTAAAACATTCAAAATAGGGGATCTCTGGATCTCTCTTATCATCATTCTTCGTCTAGTATTCCTCCCAAAAGTAAATAAGTCTTGTTTCTGTTGGGTCTCCTGTTGCCCACACACGCTCTCACTGACATAACAGACTTATTCTCATATGTGGACATGGAGGGAGTTGGATGTTTGATCCCAACCGGTCACTGTTAGCTGTCTGTCATGCAAACAATTACAGAAACTATTTTATTACACATGAAAAAAAAAAAGTTTCCAGTTGTGTTACTCTAGTATGTGCATTGATATATCCAGAAAAAAGGAACTGTATCCATAAGACATTTAAATATCATTATTTTACATTTGGAAAGTCACTGAGGATTATTCAAGTCTGACCTTTCTCCCCAAAATAAGGGACAAAAATTAACAGAGTCACGGCTCAACCCGACTGAGCCCAAACTGAACCTTGTTTCACTTTTGTTAAATCCTGTGTTCCAAGATAATTCACACAAATATGCTTAAAGCTGCAGAGGTTTCTTAATTTCCTGTGTGGGCCACACACCACCACACAGATCCCTCTGAATACAGACCGCGCTCAGAGACTGTGATACACAGGCCGCTCTACTGTCTTACTGTAAAAATAGATACGGGTGAGGAGCTCCTACGTCTACCAATGAGAAGTTAACTAAATAATGAAGTCATAACTTGATCCTTCACAGTAAAGACTTTTCTGGTGTACACATATTTTTATTCTTCCTTGGACGGAAAACCAAAAGCCACATTTTTGCATATACAAACAAAAAGAAAATTAATACACTTATATTAGGTGACAGTCAAAATCCAGGACGTGCCTTTATTTGCATTGGTTCTCCAATGCATCTCAGTCAAGAGAACCTGATGAGTGATCTTCCTGTCATATTTAAGCTTGAAAGCAGGGAGACATGTCGGTGCAGTTTTCCTAATTTCAATTTCCTAACCCAGAGGTTTGTTTGATTTGCGGAACATCAACGTTCTGTAAAAGGTTGCAGGGGCAATGGAGTCCCGCAAGGCAAGAAATACATTAAAAAATAAATTTAAAAAAACAAATAAAAAAATCTGTCTTTTCCATTGTTTTTTTTTTGTAGTCTATGAAAATAAATACCCCACTTATACTGTACAGTGTGAAAAATATAGCTGCATGCTGATACTGAAATAACAGTAAAATTAAACGAGTAAAATTAAACGACTATTCAGTTTTTAGGACATTTTTACTATATAAAAACAAAAAAAAAGCTTTTATCCTGTCTATGTTCACTATCTGTCTTTCTCTCTTTAAATACCAGTATAAAAGGGTATCGATATGGATAAGAATTTCTAGCAGATTGTTGTGATCTGAGAAAATATGTATATTTTTCAATGGGGAATTATTTACATAATGTCAAAAAAAACAATCCTGATCAACCCACAGAACACCTAACCTATTGCTATTATAAGGGACTAAAGAGTTGGGAAACGCATAGCAGCAGGAGACGGCCTCAAAACCTGATCCAAACCAGAAGAATCACAGAAGTTGAACAGAGCATTCATTGTCTGTGGCGTACACCTCTTAGCCCAACTCTTTGTCACCCCCACTAAATTCAACTCTTAATGATAGCCATTATACTACATTCAAAAACCATATATCTTAAATATAAGTTCCGCAAATGATAAATAAAAATCACTCCTTGTCTAATTAGGACTTTCTTAATTTAAAACCTACTCAGAATGTATCTGCACACACTCACATACACTGGACAAAGTCACAATGACACATCTTCATGCACTGTATAGGAAAACGCACATTCATACACCGGATCGGGCACCAATGACTTGAGTTATCCAGAAATGGAAACGCATGATTGATGTGGCTTGATTCATTTCCACACCTTTAAAAGCTCCATTTTACCCCTGCAACCAACCTGACTGAGTGGTCTCCGCAGTTCAAAGCCTGGCATGGCTCTAGCCTTCCTAGTCAGGCTTCTCTGGGACAAGAGTGTCTTTATTCTTCATCAGGGGCACTGGTGCTGGTGGCAGTGGGGATTCCACACCTGTGTTTGCTTCTTCCCCTCGTAATTGGGAACTGTGTGCTATTTTGAGCCTGGAGTACAAAGTGGCTCACTCATGAGGTACTCAGGGTGAGGAATTCTGGCTCCCAGTTTGTTGTGGGCGGAAAATCTGAAGGCCTGTGATTAGCCCCGCAGGGTGCACATACACCCACAAAAATACGACGCTCGCAGACAGAGACTGAAAATTGAGAACCCACTGCCTGTTCTGCTGAAATTTATTTAAAACACAGTTTCCCCAATCTAATAAGATAAATATTGGCATACAGTATGGCTTAAATATAAGAAAAGTTTACATGAATACAGTGCTTTTGCTACCTCATAAATCTTTCACATTTTCTAACATAACACAGTTATATGTGTCAACATAAAGCAACAAATGCAATGAAAGGAAAATGATTCATAATTTTAAAACTTTTCAAAGATTCAAATTCAAAAGGTAATTACCTTTCAAAGTAATTACAGCTCCAAAGCTTTCAGTTCGAGTCAAGACATATTTTTGACTATTGTTCTTACGAAGAACTTCAATCTCGGTCAGATTACATCTTCTGAGAATATCAGATTCTCAACTGGATTAAGGTCTAAGCTTTGACTGAGCCATTCTCACAAGTGAGTATGCATTGAGCTTGAGCATTCAAAAGAAGCTCTGGCTGTATGCTTAATGTTGTTGTCTGGTCATATATCTACTCAGATTTTGTCCCTAAAAATGTATTCTCCCAAATTTCTCCGTATTTAGCTCTAGTCATAATCCGTAGACTCTAATCTGTGTCCCTGATCTGTGGTGCTGAAAAAACGCACCTCTGAGACTTGATGCTGCCACCAATAACTTGTACCCCAGGAATTGTATATTCACAATGATGGGTGGTGATAGTTTCCCTGAGGATTTTCAAAGCATTATTTTGTTCTCATAACCAGAGCACTTGAATGAACTTTCATAAACTGTGTATCATGTGGTCTGTGTAAAACAGAAAACATGACTTTTTATGATTTTGAATATGAAATGGCCTTCCCTAGCTTATGAGTGGCTCCATCCACTCATATGCAGAATTGGTCATTGGTGTCTTATTAACAGATTTTCCCACTCAAGCTATGGTTTGCTAAAGCTAATCCAAAGCTACAATGGGTTAACTCTTAATGGTAGTCATTATAGTACATCTCTAATCAGTGCTTTTATTGCAGCTCTATCAATTCAGGTGAACAGTAATGCCTTGGTAGGTTTGAAAACTGTATTTTATTTCTTTCACTATACAGTTATCCACTATGTTGTGTTGATCCCTTACAGATATATATATATATATATATATATATATATATATAATATATATTATATATATATATACTGTATATATATATATATATATATATATATATATATATATATATATATATATATATATATATATATATATATATTATATTGTTGCATCATAAAAATCTATGTAGTTGTTGCAGAGATTTGATTCCAATGTTATAGATAAAATTTATCATGACAGGGATTTATTATGGTGTTGTTGAGCAATATTCTGGTCCACTGTCTGGAGCGGTTGGAAGACTGCAGTGCAGTCCTACACTTTAACCAGTTCATTTTCTTATGCTTTCAGTTAATTTAAGTTTTAAGGAGGGAAGAAACATTTGAAATAGAGATGATCACATTAAGATGGAAATAAAACAGAAAATTATCCTAGTTCTGGGACTCCTAAATATCCTGGTGCTTACTTTAGTATTCCTCACGTATTAGAAATTTGTAGGTTACATAAATAACATTTTTTATTATTATTATTATTATTATTATTATTATTATTATTATTATTATTATTATTATTATTATTATTATTATTATTATTATTTTATAAATGTTTTCTTGGTAAAATATGTGGTAATAATGAAAGAGGTTCTTTTAAAAAATGTTCATGTTCAAAATACATTAATGTAAATTATTTGGTGTTAATTCCTCCTATCTGGCTTATGGATGTTCTTTGTTAAATTCTTAAAACAGTGTAAAAACTTACATACCAAAGGAGAACAGAAGTATTCCAACGTAATAGCTGAAGTTACAATACTAAAAAATAGAAAATGCAACCAATCTACCATTCGAAGGGCTATAAAAGTGTTAGTGTCACTATTTTTATTATTTACAAGTTTGTGAACCTACTTGGGTGCAGATTATTTGAATACATTTTGCCAAACTAGTAAATTAAGTATTATGAGATTTTTATGAGTATGATAATAAAAGGGGAAGCTGCACAGTGGCGCAGTTGGTAGAGCTGTCGCCTTGCAGCAAGAAGGCTCTGGGCTCGATTCCCGGCCCCGGCCCCCCCGCATGGAGCCCGCACGCCCCCCCCGTGCATGGCGGGCCCCCTCCGGGCACCCCAGCCCCCCCCCACAGTCCAAAAACATGACTGTCAGGTTAATTGGTCTGTCTAAATTGCCCCTAGGTGTGAGTGTGTGTGTGCATGGTTGTTTGTCCTGTGTGTCTCTGTGTTGCCCTGCGACAGACTGGCGACCTGTCCAGGGCGTACCCCGCCTCCCGCCCGGAACGCCAGCTGGAGATAGGCACCAGCACCTCCCGACCCCATCAAGGGACAAGGGTGTAGGAAAATGGATGGATGGATGGATGGATAATAAAAGGAGAAGGACAAAAGGAGCAAAAATCTTAGTTATTGTCAGCCAGTGCGCTGTGACAGTTTAGTGTTGGGTCAATCCTAGTGCAAGGAGAACTCCAAGTCTAAACAAACATTCTCCTTGGCTTCTGATGGGACCGTTTGCTCACTTTTTTCCACCATTTTCCAGAACAGCTTAATTTGCTGTCATTCCAACTTGGTGGCCATGATAATCAAGATTAAATGTCTAACATGTAATTTTTTCTGAAAATGTTTTCTTTTAACAGGTAAAAGTGATACATTTTGAAACTACATCATAAGGAATGACAATGATGCACTTAATGTTTTATTTTAATTCTTCGGGACATTTTTATGACGGGTGAAAATGTAAAATTCCTCTACTATTGTCAAGCAAACTCTTCCCTTGTTCACCTTCAAAACAGAGTCCTGTTACTAGCCAAGACAATCCAAATTTTAACTGGCCAGGCAGGCTGGGTAATTTATTACCAAGAGACAGGAATTTTGACAAATCATTTAGCTCTGAAAACTTGGCTGTGGCGAAGTTCAGCAATTAGACTCCTATGTAAAGACATTATCCTCGTCTGTATCGAAGGGTATTGTATTTATGTAAACTCATAAGCTGGAGCCAAGTTCAAACCTCTGCTTATGGGAGATGGGTCTTGACACACGCGGTATTTTTACAAATATGGTGGAACACACACATTGTATAGTAACTCTGACCAAGGAACACTGGACCGTAGAGGAAGAAAGAAGGTCACTGAATGCAGCAAGATGTGGTGCTGAGGGAAAAAATAAACTTGGTTTTGGAGTGGGATGTTTTCATGATATCTCTGTGGGAAAAAATAAGAGGCTGAATAACATAAGAAAACAAGTCCTTTTAATTGGTCTTATTGAAAACTAACAAATTTGCTATGTAACCGCTTAATGTTTTTTTAAAAAAAACAACTTTAAAAGTACAAACCCCAGAAGAGTCTCATGCATGTTAAATTTTGACTTTCAGTCAGCAAGCTTTAACCCTCTGTCAATATTTAGCTTTCTTCTAATGGGGTGATTTTATGCTACTGTTTGAATGTGATGGCCAATGAGTAGCTGCCTGCTCAATGTTCAGCTAAATGTATTTAAGAAGATCTCTGGACAATCCATTACAGAGCAGAGGAGGTATGAAGAAAAATGTTAAGAAAGATTGTAAAATTCGCCCATGAATTTCTTTCAGTCCCACTTCAGCTTGAATGCTCTTCTGATATGTTCAATTTGTTTAAAAGTTTTTTTTTAGACACACAGTGCCATTTAATTGTTGGGTTGCAGACATGTGACTTGGATGATGTGCAAAATTTAGATGCAGGTCAGAAAGGGGATTTCTGTGGTTCACAACAGAGCAAAATGGATCACATTGACTACCCTAATACTCTAAATGACGTGCCACAGATGAGGTATCTTGAAAAAACTATGCATATATTTAGGATATAATCAGTATTGTCTCAGTAAAAAGGGCTTGTCATGTTGAGGATTTACACAGTATCAAGATGATCGATGTAGCTAACTATCTGCTGCAGACCTCATATTATTCGACAAGCCAGATGAAAGCTTTCAAATGCCTGCAGAATACAATTATTTTGCTTCAGGTTTGGTCAACCATCTAGGATCAAATAAAACATTAAGCTGTCTACCTGTTTCTGCCATGGTGAGTATTTAGTTGTGCTATTTTAAGTAATTAGTCTATGAAACCAATGCTACTTACTTACAATTGTCAAACTTATATAAAAACACCAAGCTATCAGTAGGTAAAATAAATATACTTAGAAAAGCTTTGTCATTTGAAAAATAGCAAATGAAGGTAGTGGATATATTGGATAAAGGATGCTGAGCATTGAGGTAAAGAGGAAGCTCAAAGAAACTATTCATTAAAGTAAATGATGTGCAGGTGCAGATTATTCAGTACTAAAATGAGGAAAAAATAGTCCCATATAACATCTGGCAAAAAGGGATCATGCAAGCAAACAATGAGATATTCCTTACACCCTAACTTTTTTTTAAATGGTCTTAACTGCACACACAATAACCACATCTTGGTGAACATTATAAATCCATGACCTCAGAATGACGTCACTTGTCTTTGACACTCTCCTTTATCCTGGGTAAAACACTGTCAAATGGAAAACACTTTTGGGTCTTTCTAATCAATGAACAAAGAGTGATACGTCAGCCTTCATTTAGTTGTCAGGGGCGAAAATAAAATAGATGAAAAATGAAGTGCTGGGACTTGCCTGACCTTGCACATGATTGCTGTTTAAATAGCTGAGGTTGAAACTGGGTGTTTTGGAAGCTGGCAACTGCCCAAGGCGCAATTTGTCCCAGCGTGTATGACAGCATGGAGGATGGCACGTCAAATACCACTTTCCTGGGAAATCTCATATCCCACATGGTATAGAATCATGGGTAAGAAAATACAAAGTCCATCAGAAAATTACACCAGACGAGTTGTGATTAATCACGCTTACTGGCACTCTAAATGGCTTTGCTGTGATTTATATAATTTTTCAATATGTTTTGCTTTCGTTTTTCTCCCTTTATTTTTCTTTATCTGAAAGAAATTCACCCCAGAACCTTCCCATATTAGCCTGGCCATTGCCTTCCTACACATTTCCATTTGATTTTCATCTCCCTTCGGTGCTTTGGGCAAATCAGTGAAGTGAAGGAGTTAAGAACAATATGGTTGTAGTTTGGCAATGGCTTGGCACTTCTCTCTTTGGGGTCATGGAGGATATAGGAAGTATCAATTTACTCAAAGTATAATTGAAAAGTAAAATGTGAGTTAACCTATTTGTTTTTGTGCTTAATTAAATGCACATATTCACACAGGTGAATTATTTGAAGCATAATAAATTGAAACTTCCAGTTATAATTTTGTAAGACAACAGATTTGTTATTAAAATGTTTTTCACTTAGCTCTAGAGATTGTGTTAAAGGAATATTTTCTGTATTTGACAGATTTTTTTTTAATCAAAGAAAAAATCAAAAGCTCATCCATCATTTTGACAAATTACAATTCACACCCTTGAGTACACTTTCAACTTGCTGAACTAACTAAATCTATCAGTTATATAGAAATCCCTTCAGAAATCCCCATCTCTGACATGGATACCGAACTAAATGCATCTCGCTGATTAGGAGCTGACAGTGTGTTGAAGAATTACAGTCAGGACGCTTTGGAGTGTACCTGAAATGGTTGAAATGGCACGCTTAACAAGACTGATCTACCTACAGAACAGAGAAAACTAAAGAGAACACTATGTTATGTTAATCTATTTATTGTTTAAATGGAAGAGTAGACAATTTTGCAAAAAAAAAAAAAGAAAGCAATAAGTTAACTAGACTGCCACAAGCGCAGTCCACTGCATAACTAAATGCTCACATGGCTCCACCTTGCTCTTCTAGAGCTGCGGAAATAGGATCCTTTCAATCAATCATCCTGGAAGATTTGCACTTCACTCATCCTGTGTTACAACAAAAGACGAGATGGAGCTGGAAGATGTTAAACCGAAACGTTACACTGCATATTCAAACGGTGCTCTAGAAATGAAAGCAGTAAAATCTTAATTAAATAATGTAGGGTTTACTTCAAGCTTGAGCCTCTAATCAAAGTTAATCAGTTGGGTTGGATTGCATTATGTCTGTGGACTCTGTCTGGGTTGAGTTGATTTTTTTTTTGTAGGTCCGATCTAAACTTCAGCAGAGATTTCTCCTCCAGATGTGAACCTGGAGGAAGTTGTGAGGCAGCAGGAGTCGATTAATTTCATTTTTTATTGGTTTTTATCACTGAGGACAAAAAGATTGGTATTTTCATCTGCTTGATTAATGTGTGATGGGATCTGCACTGTCTGCTTAACTTATTGAATATTAATTAAACCACATAAGTGAAACAGTATGGCCCTTGTTAATATCATGTAAAAATTGACATTTAAAAATGGAAAGTTTTTGACAGTCAGGTAAAAAAACAAAAAAAGCCAAGCGAGACTCAGGCTAAGCTCCACACATTTCTGAAGCACAGCATCCTTTAGGAATGCGCGTTGTATGTGTCCATCGCCACAGTTCTACTGTTAATTCAGAGTTTTTATCCAGAGGTGCACCTCAGGAACGTCTGCTTGTGAATGATGGGCTTTCGGGTTTAAGAAGGGATCACTCATAATGGAATCCAATCCCATGCCGTCTTCGTGAGAATGCTGGAACAAATCGATCAGTAGGGAGTATCTGTGAAAGAGATGTTCTGAGGCGTAGCGTCAACTGTGCTGGAGCCAGAGGGGCTTCTGTCTGATGCCCCAGTTCTGGCATTACACAGCAGATTTACCACTTCATACACTTCATACAAGCAGCCTTTTTAAGTAATATGTAGAGATGGATTATGGCCGAGCCAGCACATTTTTTTTTTTGACTTCTAATTTTGCTATCTCTGCCGAATACAGGAGCTATTGCTTCTTTTTTTATGTGCTTAATCCTTCATCCATGTCTCACTCTATGCTTCACTTAGTTAGGCATTTTCAGTCAGTTTCTGTGTTAAGTCCTTCCCCTCTGAACTCAATCCCCAGACTGGCCCTCTGCTTGAGCCCCTCAGCTGCTGGTCTGCTCTCACACTAACCCTCTTGTTTATATCGGGGATGCAATTAAGTCGAAGCCAAGTAGAGGAGTCCCAGAGAGAGAGGCAAGAGTGCAAGCTTGTGAGTCAAATTTCAACTCCTCTACTCTCACACACTCCTCCGCCCCTTTTTCCCCATTTCACTCATTTTCTCTTTCTCTCTCTCGTTCCCTCTCTGTTGCGCTCACTTTGAACAGGCAATGAAGCCATTCTTCTTCTGCATAAAAACAGAAAAAAAGTAAAACAAGTGAAGTGTTTTTTAATTAGTATCTAGAAAAGCCTGTTCTTGGTAGATTTATGTCATATAGTAGAAAATGGTTCGCATGGGATGAAACAGGAGGCTGGAGATAACCTGGTATGTAGGCAAAACCTGCTAAAACAAGACATTACCTCACTGGTACGTGTTTCCATGAAAAACACATGAAGCGAGTTTGTGCATCCAAATTTTAGCACAATTACTCTCATATTTCTGTGAAAAATCACTCATTTCAGAATAATGCTCTCTAAAATTTCTTCTTGTTTTGCCATTAGGGAACTAGTTTGTCTTCTAAGTTCACATTTTCTACATGTGTGGTCCTTCTGCCCAGGGGACTCATCCCAGAATCCCAGACACACGTGTGCAGGCAGAAGCAGTAGTGCAATGTAGAGTAGATAAACAGTGCTTTTGCTGGCCACTGGGCACACTCCACACCTTAGCAATGCTAAAGAAACTGTTTTACAAAGTTCTGCGCAGAGGTTTTTAATCCAGTAATAATTTATTTGTGTTTAACTCTATAAAAAGAAGGCATTTGTGTAAATCTGTAGGGGGAATCTTGATTGGTCCTTCAGATTTTCTGAAGATCTTTGGATGTTCATTTTTGGATTCTGACCGGAGGTGAGGGTCAACACCTTCAGCTAACTTGAGGAAGTCTTTAAAATCACTTTAAAGAATTAGAATTAAATAACACAGGTCAGAGATTTGCTTTTAACTCTCTGACTTGTGAGATTTAAAAGCAAATAAAAAAAAACCTTCTTAAAGGTACAAAATCATAAATGGACAAAGAAAATCATTAAAGTAACATTCTATTTCAGCACTTGTCACTTGTCACTTTTTATATCTTGTGAATTGTTATTTTATTGAATAAAATATACCCAAACACTTTCTCATCAAAAATTAAATCCTCCAAGCAGTTTATAAACTTCATTTTTATTACATTAGCTTGCATGCCATCTGTACTGTTGTGCTGGTAATGTAATTGAATAGAATCCAGTTGTGTTTACAAGTGGGAAACATACAAATTATTAATAAAACTAACAGCTTCAAACTAAGGTATGAATAGATTATTACCATTTTAATTCTGAGGATGATCATCATACACATCACCGTTTGCTGTTGGCATCCCTTTCAGCAACATATCTTATACATCGTCAGAGCCAAATGTTTCATATGTGACATAATTAATTCCTTATAGTCAGTGTTAGGGCTGCCCTTTTTGTGACCACACTGAGACATGCAGGCACAATAACTGAATGGATTGGGCTCAGCTGACCCAAAAATTCACGTAGATCCAAACAGCTTATCACCAATACATAGAGGAATTCTAACATTGTAGTTAGAAGACTCCCCCATTTGAGATTTGTCATCTTTTACTTCTTAAGTTGAACTACTCAGGAAAAATCAGACACAATAACTAAAAAAACTCTCAAAATCAACAATTAAATCTGACATACAGTGAAACAAATCCAAACATCCCTCAGAAACTAATGCTGACAGAGCAAAAATATTTTTGAAGTCTTCACATTGGAAGTATGCATTTTAATCTCACAGTTTTTAATATAGCTGTACAGTTGCTAAAAAGAAAATTCTCTCTGTCTCTTCTTCCATTAACTCTTAAAATCAAGCATCAAACTTCTTTAATCCTTCTTAAGGACATTCCAGATCAACAGTGCAAGTGTGCCTCACTTTCATGGGGGAGATGCAACGAAACTCTAGGGATGTGTGCAGCGTTGACGGACATGGGGATAAACAGAGGGATTGTCCCTGACCTCCCAACACTAGTCTGGAGGAAGACGAATAGCCCCCCAATGGGCCCTGAGCAGATAAAATACACCCTACCGTCTTCAACACCAGGTGTGACAGCCATCAGGGGTGGCCTATCAGCAGGAGGCACAGGGCAGGGGAGGTAAGGGTGAGGGGGCACATTAGGAACATATCAGCAATTACTCTCTGGGTTTATTTTTCTTCCTGCTTTAACACCTGGATACCAAGTTACATCCATCCCGGGTGTTGATTGTATCTTAATCTCTAAGTGAGATCCCTCCATTGAGTCATTTGTCGATTATCTGATAAAACACTGTAGCATGTTAATGTTAAAGTAACCGTTAAAGGGACATATTGCTTGTTTATTTGCCAGAAAGCATTTCTTCAGTGAATTCTATGAGCTTGGTATTTCAGGTTTAAGTGTTTATCTTCTCTCTTTGCAGTTAGCATACCGTGAGTTGCAAATCAACCTCTTTATATAATGGAATCCACAGGGTCGAGGACATGTTTACCTCTTTTTCCAGGCCCATTAGGCACCAAGCGGCTATATCATATCTGACACAAGAAAATGGCCTCAATCTGTTTAAGCTATGATCCCTGACTGGTCCCAGATCCTCGCACTGGCCTCTGCACACAGAGATATGAAGAAGGATTATATTATAGTCATTTATATGCACTGAACTTTAAACAGCAAATATGTAATGGGTGCAGACATCCCACAGCCGAGACAAATAGATCAGCTTTGCCGTTTGTTGAAATGATGAAGGGGACCAGAGCGTTTGAACAAACCCTGTTAGCAATGCTAAAAAAAATTAATCGGCAGCCATTCACACTTACATCTCTATTATGAGATTTGTTTGTGGAAAGCTTGTATAAAGTCCCTCAAAACAATGTTTTGTGCTTTGTCAAGTGTCAACCTTCTGTGTGCAAGACAAGCGTGTGCAAAAAAAGGAAGCCCAGACCTCTAATTTCCTGAGTGAGCTGTTGCTGTAGAACGGGAAGGCCAGACTGCTCTGCGGCCATCAGGAATCAACCCAATAGTCCCTCAAGCCACCCCTGCCCTCGTGATACCCTCTCTAACCCCCTCCTCCCTTCCCTTCCTCTCAACTCAGGCCCCAGGGCCGCTGTGGGTTAACCTTGCTCTGTCATGACCAGAAAACAGAGTGATATCTTACTCATCTAATCCCCCCTTCAGTCATCATGCAATAAGGTATGCCTTGCAACCCTTGACCTTGCGAGCCAAAACAAACCCACCCTCCAGCAACACCGCCCTGTAAACTCCCACAAGGGGACAGATACAAAACAGAAAAAGTTAGAGAAGCTGAAATGACACTTGACAGGATTCAGAGTCATTGTCAAAGCCAAGGTGGAATTTGAAGCGGCAGAAAAAGTTTAATTCACTGAGACTATCTGCTCTTTTGATAGTTTGTCTAGAGAGCCATGAGCAAAAACGTTGTGAAGCTTAATTATGTCATGTGAATGCAAGAACTGTAATGATTATTTTTGTATAATCATTACAAGAAGGCTTTATTGTGATGATTATAATAGCACATATCTTAATTGGGAACACCTTTGAATTTATCCAAAAGATTTTTAGGATAAAAGCCCTCGAAACTTAGAATATGAGAACTCACCACATAAAGATTACCTGGTGCATAAATACTAGACATACAGTTGATATGTACTTTACACTAGAAAAATACCTCCTTATCCACAAAATTATTTATAAAACAGGAAACCTGCAGTCTGGTCTGGTCTGTCAGTGACATAAAATAAAGTTATGATTTTTACAGAGTATTTTACCCAGTAGAAAATCTATTGTGTTTTTATTGTCTCATTTATTTTTGTCATACATTGTATGGTGATTGAAAAAAACACATCCTTCAATAGAGAAAAATATACTGAACTTCTAACTTAAACTCTGTATCTGCTCAGACAATTTCTGAGACTTTCCTGCAGTGAGGACACCACGAGGATAAGAGGGAGAGTTAAACATGATATATTAAATTATAAAACATGTTGAGACTCTTGTTGGTCTTCAAGTGTGCATAGAAGGTGTGCCGTTAAATATACACACGAGTTCTCTAAAATTACCTTGTGCGATCACTTCTTGCGCACACTTTAAGTGTATTTGATAGTGTGTATGCACGTGTGCGTGTGTGTACGCAGAAAGAGCCTAAAGCTGCTCAAAAGGGTTCAGGGCTCCCTTGCTCCAGCACATCTGGGCTTTATATCAGGCCTTTAATTAATCCTGAGTGAAGGCCAGGCAGTGACAGGCTGACTGGGCAGGCTCCAGTCCAGGACAGGGCCTGATTTATTACAACTGAGCTCCGACCAGCATTGATTTATTTCAGTCTGAGGAAAGGGGAGAGTCCAATGGGTGTGTTTAAGGGGACAGGAGGAGTGGACACAGGCAACAAGGCAGGACAAGTTGAGTTCAAGAATGAATGAGAAAGTTCAGCAGCACACCAACAGGACACGACTGAAGACAGGGGATGTGGTTTTGTGATGATAAATTCATTTGAAGGCAGGTTTTGTGCATGGTGAGAGCTTTATTACTTTGTGTTGTTGGTAAGCATGTGAGGACAGAGCAGGAGAGAGAGTGTGAAGGAGGGGATGATGAATGTGATGGAACTAGTGGGAGAGATTATGAACGCTGAAAACTTCTCTCCATCAGCTGGATTATGTTCCTTCCCAAGCCTGCGCTGTCAGTCAGAGTGACTCCTCTTGCCTTATCTCCCCACATCAGGGGACCGTAAATCCTCCTCTGCTCATTTGACTTAATCACTGCAGTTATCTGAACTCAGAATAACACAGGGAAGCAAACTCCTTCTCCTCCTTATTTCCCACAAGACTGCTTTTCAGAACAGTAGGAGTGCAAAAGGATGTTGTTTTTACTATTTCACACATGCATTACATGGCCTTAAATGAGAAGCAGTGTTGTCAAATACAACTACGATGTGTTTATCTCTGTGCTTGATTGCAAGTAAAGTTGGACACTTTAAATATTTTTTTTATTAATCACTTGCTAAATATGGCAGCATGTTCCTGTATCTGTCTTATAGAAAACCATTCTGTTGAACTTTGCAGTCAACACTTAAGAAAGTTAGCAAACACCCTGTGAACATTCCTGGTGTAATTATTATGATTTTTATTAAAAGTTTACCTTTTAGAAACAGTAAAATCTTTATTCAGATGTGAATTTTTTTAAATAATTATTTTATTAAGAATTTCCTAAATGCTACCTTACTAAATGCTACCTCATTCATCAGCCTAAAGTACTCAAACTCCAGAATCAGTATCCACCACTTTGTTTACACCAGTTTCTGATATGAGCAACATGAGCATCCGCCCAGGGCGGCATCTTGTCCAGGGTGTACCCTGCCTGACCAGGTGAAATAGAGAGTACTCTCAGCATTGTTCAGTTATCACAGCTGCATACAAAGCTGAAAACTAGTTAGAAATATGACTTTCAATGACACAATCTGAGTAAGTTACAAATAAAAACATAAAGTACCAGCCATTTGATTACTTTTCAAATTTCTGCATTATGAATGTTGCCTAGTCACCAGCCAGGCACATGTTTATTCTCAATCTTTATGCCAGTACTTCTCGGTCACCAGAGTGGAAACTGAGCAACACAGTTTAAGCTTTTACCAAGAGTGGAATGAGCCCAGGTTGTTTGTGAAATCGGGACTGGGGCGCCTGTGTAATACAGATTCATATCTCCCTTCCTATTCTCCTCCCTCATGTAGGGCAAAAGACAACCACTTTCAGGGCACCCTTGGGAAATGGGGAATTCACCCAGTCACCCTTTTGTAGCATATTTCTAACCATGACTTCTTTTCATAGTCTTATAATCTTTAATGTAGCATGAAATGTCAGTTTTATAAATAGGGAAACACGGATCTCTTTTTTAAGGGTAGTTTTTCCACATATTTTTTGTTTTAGATTTTGGCACTTGAGATATCTAAATAGAAAGGAACACTATCAATATTGGCAGCAAGCTGAGACTTTAGAGTTCCATAGGGACATTTAAGGAACCATTTTAAGGACTTTCAATAAAACACTCTTTTGACACCCAGAACTGTGTTCGTATAAAGTGATTTTACCCACTCATTGAAAACAGCTCTTCTCAGAAAGTTTCAGAATCATTTTTTCAGTGGAATCCCTATTTTAAACTGCAGTTTTGTAATCAAAGCAAGCATATCGAATGGAACTAATGGCTCACAATAATGTGCCTTGATGTGAACATCTAAAGTATTTATTTTGTTTATAGTGTTTGAAGATGGTCGGGACAGGTTTTCTTTCCCAAGAGTCATTTAAGAGTAGACATTAGACCATTTACAAGTCTGAAATTATATTAAAATGATTGAATTAAATTACATTCATTTGCAATCCTTTTTTATGTTTCATTAGCATTGTGACTAAGGTACTTATGAATGAAATTCTCGGTACTGCTTATTTTTTCTTATTTATTTATTTTTTAATAGCCTTGTCAGAAACAATCACAACCAGGAGGAGGGTCTTAGCGCTGTCAATCATACATGTGTACACACTCTCTCTTGCCTTTGACCGTCTCAACAGTTGAGTCTGTCATGAATGCACAGGCTAGTTAGCATGGCTACTGATGATGGCGGATACATGGTTTGCCTGAGACAATGTTTTTTTTTTCACCATTAGACATGTAGCAACACATACCCAAGCAACTTCTACATTTTTGTAGAAGTTGCAAAAACTTCTACAAACTTCTACATTTTTGTAGAAGTTGCTTTGAAATGACATTGTTAAACCTCACTGATGTGGGGTTGACAGTTGAAAATATATTTTTGTAAAATATATTTGATGTGAAATAAAGTTTACACACTGCCATAGGCATTTTAATAGGCTGATGGCAAGCTTCACTGTTTAGCATTCAGTGCAGTGAAATCTGATGTATCAACTAGTGATGTTAACAATGCTGTGGGGAAGGAGCTGTAGCCTAAGGAAAAGCAAGGGGCAGGGTGTGAGTGGTGTGTACAAGATTATGATTGACAGTGCTCTACAGAAATTTAATGCAAACATTGCAGGATAAAGTTTTTTTAAAAATATACAAACCTAGACATCTATATTTAAAAACTTTGCAAAGCTTTTTGTAATTTTTTTATGCCAAAGCTCTATTTTACCAGAATGTAGGCAGACAAAGCAATATTACTTAATTTAAGTACTTTGAGACGTAATACATCCACTTTTAGAAATAAATGAATAGTTGGAAAAAAAAATTCCATCACTTCCACTGGCAACATAATTCAGGCTGTCACCACCATAGTAATTAGTCAACTCACAGTGTCTGGTGTTTGTTAGGTAACAGACAGCACCAATACATGGTCTGCTCCCTCCAAGATTAAATGGATTGTATTTCTGTTTACGTAATTTTTACATGCCTGAGGAATCGTGTAAATCACATTTAAAAAGCATGTATACCTCATTATACCACTGAACCTCCAATTCACCAAAGTGCACTGGAGAATATTCAGGCCTCATTTATGGTGTAAACATGTCCTTACTTATCCAGATTAACTCAGCGGATCAGATTACCCCTTCTTCCCTAGCGTCCCTCAACAGTGTAGTTAGGGAAACCAACCCCAATGTCCCAAAGCAACTAGTGGCCCAACTATATTTTCTCTTAATAGGATGTGTTTTAACTCATTACAATCTATTTCTTTCAGTGCTCATGTTACAGCAGTTAAGTATTTTCTTGAGTATTTACAGTAAAGTGGATTTAGTCCACTTGCTTGAGGTCTAGTGAAGCCCAAGGCCACAAGCAGCGAGGCCTGTCCATCAATGGCAATTATTGGAAGGAGACCACCGGTGAACCAGGGCCATTTGGCTAGCCTAATAACTATATAAATGGGAGAACTGAGAGACAGGAAGTACAGCGAGACAGGTCGGTGCTGAGAAAAGAGAGTTTTGGAGGGGGAGGCCCCTTGGAAAAAAACAATGACAAGCTTTTACAAGTCCAAAACTCTTTTGGCTGACCTCCTGATGACAACAGATCTCTAACTGTGCTTCCAAAGAAACTAGCCATTATCTTTTTTTTGAAAAGCAGAGAAAAAAGAATTAAAAAAATTAAATCTCTAAAACAAAACCACACCTATGTGACTTTATTGATCAAACTAGATCATAGCTGAAGTTTATGGTTGCAAAACCATCTGACAGTAAAGATTTGAATACTCTATGCATTTAACTCTACATCCACGAATGAGGCTTTGTCTTTACAACCCAGAATTTATTGGATGGCTGCTCAGGTTTCACCATTGAGTCTTTCATGGTTGTGCCATCTTGGCTCTAGTGGCCTTTATTTGAAAGTAGTTTGACAGGAAAGAGGGTTATGAGAGAGACAGTTAGATGTGTGGCAAATGTTGCCAGGCTGGGAATTGAACCTGCAACCACCAGCATGAGGACTAAGGGCTCAACACATGGGTTGTGCTTTGCCCCTGAACCACCACAGCACCTAAGTTGTGACATCTTTTAGTGGCTAGAATGTACATAAATTTAAGTAATATATCCTAGATTCAGTGAAGTTAAAAGGATCCTTTGTGTTGCTTTACAAAAGACGGCAGGATGACATTGCAATACACTTTCAATCACCTTATTTTCTTGCATGCTTTGTGGTTTTCATCCTCATTAAATATACTTAGGTGATTATGGACCATCTTAATTAGAAACTGTAAGTGGCCGTGGTCTTCCTCGTCTGCAAAGTCTCAAAGATTTAAATGACAGCAATAAACAATAAATGATTGAAGGGATATAAAATTATTTGGGTGATATATGCCCAGGATAAGCTTTGAACTCATAGCAGTCGTCATCAACATCAGTCAACAACAAAAGTAAAAAAACGTAATAATAACGAGACTATTGCATATACATAAATTGAGTTGTTTCTAATTTGCAAAAACACAAAGGTCAGCTTTGAAAAAGTAGCAAGTTTAGCCTACACCAAGCTGGATTTTTTTTGTATTCTGAAAGTACATTTACCAGTTTAATTCTGGTCATAACCATCTTAACCAACTGCAAGAAGCCACATTCCTTAAAGACTCTGACATCAGACTTTTGTGGTGTTTGAAATAAAGTCTTATCTTGTTAAATAGAGGGACATGTTAACAGTTTAACATTGAAACAGCCTTGAAAAATGAGATTTTATACAACTGTTTCAGTAAATGTAATTGCACGGCAGGGAAAAGGCAGGAATATGATACCCTGAACAACTGACAGACACACAGCAATTTCAAGTTGTCATGCTGAACAAAGCTGTATTCATCTGCAACATGACAGCATGTTCTACATTTATTGATTTGAAGTATCAAATAATGGTAAGGAATTTCCATTACAGAACACTATAAAAGTTCTGCATTTCTAATAATCCCATTTTTAATACTTGGTCACTAAGAAACTGTTTGGGTTTGAGGGTAATGCTTAAACTGTTTTTGATATCTGGGGAGCTTGTTGGCTTGATGTTGTGAAACTGGGGAAAAATGAAATGAAATGATGCTTGTCCAGACAAAGATCTCAATCTGTTGCCAGATTGCTGACCACTATGATCATTTACAGTGAAAACACTACTTTATTTACCATGAACCCTATGAGACAGAGATTAAGCAGAATATAAGAACACTATTGCAGCTTTGATATTCTTTTTTTATGACTATTAACAATTGAATATTAATTTGTAACATTTGGAGCTCTAATCACAGATAAAGAATGTTAGATATCTCGTTTTATGATCAAAACTGCTGTCTGAACTACAAGCGTGAGACTTTTTTTAGCATTACATCAAGCAGCTTTGAGTTCATCTTTACTTTTATGATTATCAATATTACTTGGATAAAACTCACAAGAAAAATGGCATTTATGTCTATGGATATGGTTATTTTTACTTGCACAATTCAATAGCAAAGTGTATTAAGCACACTGACGAAGACAATTTTCTTTAAACTTTATTTTGTTTAATTATACCCCACATTTATTATTAGTTTACTATTTTTTACAAAGCTGCTATCTAATTACTTTAACATATAATTAAAATTTAGTACCTGTTTCAGATTAAAGTGCAGAGAACTATATTTTTTGTTTGCTAAGATGCAAGGCTAATTTTAGCTTGCTTTCACAATCTTTTCTTTTAATACATCATTTGTAGATTTTCTTTGTAATTTCAAATAATCGAGTATAACAGACAATTAGAGAAATATTAGTTTTGCTTCATAAATTATGTTATTTAAGTTGAATGTTGTAATGACATTCAAAGGAGAAAAATTACAGGGAAAAAAAACCCAGGAGGAAGCAACAAGATAAACAGGACAGTCCAGCGAGGAGCGGTTCAAAACAGGGAGCTTATAGTCAATGCTGGACATATGATTATTGGAAAAGGAGCAGGTGAGTCTGATTAGCTGATGTGGAACAGCTGTGGGGCAGAGTATACTGAGAGAACTGAGTAGCAAAATAGCAAGAACAAGAAGACCAGCAAAATAACTAAAGTTAGTTTAACTATACGCCTTATTACCAAAATACCCCTGAATCCATGACTCAAAACAAATAAAACTTACATATCAAAAACCCAAAATACAGAAAAAGACAACAAAAGAAGTTCTTCAGTTATTACCCACTAACCCTACAGCTTTTGGAAGAATTTTAGCATAGCATGAACTAAAAGTAATATTTTCACAGAGCTTTGACTAACTTCCCAATATATTCAGATCTAAATTTGAGCATACATTTTAAGAAATATGTATATGAAAAAAAAATCAAATACAATGTTAAAAAGTTCACATCTTCCATTGCTTCAGTCTAACCTATTTAGCATACAATATGTTGTATCCTCGTCCACCAAAGACTCAGGACACTTTATCCAGGCCAAAAATGTGAGTTCAAAAACATTTGGGCTTTAAACATTAAACCACTTTCAACATTAAATCTATTGGGTTAAATGTTTACTATGAAAGAAAGAAAAACATTGAAAAATATAATACAATTTGACCAAAATTTCAATCAATATTTTTAGCACCCAAATTACAATAGTTTGTTCATTGTGACATTTTTTAGAAAAGTATTTGTTCAATATCAGTGTTTTTGTCGTTTGCTTCCTGCTCAACACTACTATCTGGAACAAAAGAGGGTGTTTTTTGGCCCTGCTAAATTCTGAGAATTTTTATGTTGTCTGAAGGACTCAGCAGTTCTGAACTCTCTCTTGGCAGAACTTCATAAGAGGACTCATGCAGCTCAAATATTTCGACTTCAAATGATCTAGAAAAACACATCCCCACTGGGTGGTTAGAAGTAGGCGTGTATCGTGTTTGAGTATACTTGTGAAAGATGTGGGTGTGTGTTAGTGTTTATGAGCTGTTCAGTATAAGGCTTTATTTTTCTGTAGCTTGTGATGTCTAAGAAAGGCTAAGGACCCGCCAGTTTCTGCATTCGCACCGAAGGATTTATCTCTTACACTGTGATTATTTTCCCGATTAACTGAACCCAAACAGTATGTTACTCTGCAGACGAAAATGAAAATACATCTCTCACTAAGTTAAATCCTGGGCAAAAAACAACTATAAATCCATCTCAGACATATAAGATCTCTTCCTGGGACTTTCTGAGAGAAGATTCAGAAGCTTTGTGATGAATAGACTTTCCATTTTCAATCATTTTCATCCAAAAACAACACACATTGTAAGATTGTAAAATTTTAATTATCTTTTTTTTATTTTCTTCTGTTTCCATCTATAGTTCACCTGCTATGTTCATTGCATGGTCTCATGTTGTTTGTGTGTGTTGCTACTCACGTTCATCTCTTTTGTCTCTGTTAACTCTATACAGCCATCCAATAATTGTCCATTCGTTATCCAACACGTTTATCCCCAGTGAGATTGCGAGGGGTGCTGATGCCTGTCTCTGGTGGTCAACGGACAGGTTGCCAGGGCAACACAGAGAAATACAGGGCGAACAATCGTACACACACCAGTTTTTATTATTATTCAGTAAATATAAAAATATTTAACAAACTCTTGTCTGCATTTGAATCATCAACAGCAAAAAGAAAAAAAGCATGACATTCACACCACTCATTTTTATATAACAGAAATTCAGTTTGAATTTTGTTCTATCCAGTGTTCTTGTGCACATGCATGCAAAGTTTAAATTTGTCGTCTTGACATTGAAACAGACTGCATAGCCCTCTTCAAACATGCAATAAAATATTGGGAACAATGCCAGTAGACCTTTTGAGGCTGCACAAAAGTAAAGTAGGCCCTTATAAATGTTGCAGATAATTCAGCAGGATCTGAGTCATGTCCTATTTTCAGCCTCAGCTCCTTGCATCTGGCAGTGAGTGTGGTGTGCCAAGGAATAGTACAAATAGACATAAAAACTTTTATTCCAGCTATATTTTTTTCTGAATAATATGTAGCATTTCTATAGTCATAATTATTTTAATACTATAATTTTACAGTTAACTAAATAAAAAAATGACGGATTGAAAAAGAACGTGTAATAATAAAACCAGGAGCAGAATGGAAATCACAGTTTATGTAAAGTGTCTTTATGTAAAGAACCAGGATTTGGGGATTTATTTCAAACTTATGCAGCCATAAGGTTAGACAGGAGAAGAGGTTTTGCCATTTTTTAGAGCATTTTGACTTTGACTATAAATTTGAACTTAATTTATTTGGTTAACGTATTTTATTTTCATATCGTGTACATCAGTATTTTTTTAAATGCACATGAGCTACATACGTCTCATCGCTCACTGTATGGTGGTAATATTTACCTACAAATCCCTTATTTAGATCCAGTCAATTAGTTTTTTTTTACTCTCCTTTTTTCTGCAACACCAATGAGTATCATGCATGTGAAATAGATGTTGACTATCCTTCCTCCATCAAAGTTTCTATAGTAACCAGATGTTGTTTAAAAATATAAGGGAAAAGACCTGAGGGAGCTCAAAAAAAAAAAATTCCCAAAACATCCTTTCATTAAGTCTAACGTCTAAGGTGCGAATGAATGTGCCAACCTCATGCTGACCACCACCCATGGGTAAAACCGGTAAACAAGCTCTGTGGAAAACTGAGAAGATGAGATCATTTCCTACTCAAGTGGCCTATGAAGGCTGACAAGTGTGTGGTATAGTACCTTCACCGCATTTCTGGAGACAGTGATGTCATTGCTGTTACCTCAGCCCCAGCGCTGTAAATCCCTGATGTGGACAAATGCAGGTAACTTTTAGCATCAGTAGTAGGGCCAGGTGGTCTAATAACATCCTGGCTTTCACTAAAACTTTCCCTCAGGACTTGTAATATTCCAATTGAGACACTTATGTGCTTTAGGTCAATGCTGTGCCGTATGTGTTCTCTTCATTAAAATTTGCAGCATTTTGTTTGTCGGTGGCTAGCAATGTAAAACTGCATCTGATTGGACATAGTATAAATTATGTAAAAGAGGTGTGAATTAAAATGTTTATCTGGAGATGATATATATTTTTTTATATCTTAACCGTGAAGATTTATATTTTTGTATAGTTTTACCATTTTTTGGCATGTATAAAATCAAATGCAAGCACAGTCATTTTAAAAGTCTGAAAATACAAGGCATTAAAAAAATTTGAAGTAAACACCTTAAACGATAAATTGTCTGACTATTAATGCTACATCTTTTAAACAGAACTTTCAAACTCTTCCCTGTGAAGAAGGCATCAGAGAAGTAACTTGTTAACTGGAAATACAAGCTACTTAGATGGTGAGCCAAATTACTGTATGATCTATATCTGTTAACCTGTGGGGGTCGTGCTGTCAGCCCAAAACTTTATGGGATTTTATTTTGAGTCCCTTGAAATGCCTGCAAAATGTTGTCAATAAAATAAGCTTCTCAACGATACTGAAAACCTTTGAAGAATCACAATATTTTTGTTTTTTAGTGTTAATTCCAAAACTGAAAACATTAAGAGCTATAAGAGATGAATAGCAAATATTCAAAAACAGATTTAAATTTTTTGCCATGCATTTTTTTCATTTCTTTTAAGAGTTTGAAACCAACCAATTCTAAACTTTCTTATCTAACCTATTGTTTAGGCTTTGGTGAGTACAAACGCCAACACATATTATTTTGGTTGACAGATATAACATTTGCATCTAGATTTGCTAACTAAACAATTTTAATTATTTCAAGTACCTCCTGACATCAGATGATATAAATATGATTAACAAGTCTAAAAACGTATTCTAATTTTGATGTGACTTTTGAGTGACAATCACTGTTGAGAGAAATGACTTGACCGGCACAAAGCACAGATCCGGAAGTCCTGCTTGCTGCATTTTTGTTGTGTACATTTGTGCTTTTATTACAACTGTAATACAATTTTCGAATGTCAAGAGCATCTCATACAATGCTGGCCTTCCAGTAGTAAATTTCTCATTTTTGAAATGAGTCTGCAAATGGTGCTGCAAGTTGAATGGGACAAAATTTTCAGTATGGCCTAATCCACAACATGCTGGCATCAGCATTATTTAGCAGAACGGCACAGATCAGGTACGTTTTCAGCACAATCGGTACATGTAGCAGTTCAGTGATTGCTTTATACTTACAAATCATATGGGACAAAACAAACAGAATGTCACTATTATTGCTTCATAGACATATAGTCAAAACTGCAGTAAATATGACCCAAGTAGAGCAGTAATTACCATGAAAGACCTGTATTAGAAAAAGAATGCTTGCAGTAACTCCTTCCATAATCCTTCACTGAGTTAGGTCATCAGACTAGCCTGATACAGCCTAGTCTGTTACTGCCATCATTTACAATGGCACCACTCTGCTTGAAGGGTGCAAAGTGCTTCTAATAAACGGTTTAGGGTTTCTTCTCCTCCTTACTGCTTGGCAGCCTCTTTACAGAGCCGCATCAGAGTAAAAGCTTGGCGTTTCTTGATGCAACAGCTCCAGCTTGCTATTTGTAGGAAGGTAAGTTCAATGTTAAAGAGAACAACAAAACATGCATGTTAAGAGAATGTCATTGCTATAAGGATTATAGCAAATTTTTGTAATAATACCTTTTATTTTGACACAAGCAAAGTTATAGCTTTTTTTTTAAAGATAGACACATCATGATAATTTCCAATAGCTAATATGATGAGTGAGAAAAAACAGGCTCTTTTTAGACTGTTCCTGATCTTTTCCTCCCACTAATCACTAAAAAGAGATACCACAGCAGGGAGGTTGTTGTTTTAAATTGCTCACCAGCAGATTCTTATCATGCCTATTCTCTCACCCTAACACCAGTGAAGTGTAACAAATGCCCAAACCTCCCCAAAATTGTCCATTTGTCACCAGTTGGGCCAGGTCAGATTTATTTGGTAAGCTTAGATGCATATTAATAAAGTGAGAGCATGAACTCCATGAACCCCAGCATGCCTTTGAAATTTTCTGTTGCATGTGGGTCAAACTCTGTCTATAGTGATGTGTTAAGCCATCCAGAAAAATGGAGACTAAATGTTGAACTAATAAATAGATGTTCTCTTCAGAATATATAAAAATACTACAGTGTATTCTCATCTCATTATCACATCCCACCATTTTTTTTACAACTAGTTGATCCCACAAATTAACGAAGAGTGAAGTATGGCCCTATTTCCAATGTGCAGAACTGGCTATAAAGTCTATAAAGTTTTGCTAATTTGATAAACATTGAACAACTGCTACAAAATTTTATTGTTACCGTGTTGTGAATTCCTTCCAGAACTTAGAACAATATATTTGAACCGCTCTTATTGACGTAACACATATTATCTTACGTCTCTACACTCTCTCCCACTACCTTGTATGATGCAAATCATAACTCTTCCACTCATTCACATCATATAAGTTGATCTGGCAAGTACACGTTTTCAAATGGACTTAGAGTATCACTCAGCAATCTCTCATTGCAAAAGTGTGTTGACCTTTTCAATTTTTGTTGATACCCAGTTTTGTGTCAAAACTATAAAGCTGGTTGTCCAAATTTATTCAAGACTTCAAACGTTTGCAAAGTTGTGGTTGTGTGATCCTCAATATGTTACCTGCAACAAGTTCTACTTATCATATCATCTCAGATCTGATGGACACTGGAGAATTATGACATTGTGCTCCTGTTGTACCTTTCAGCTCACCGTGGGGCAAAATGAACACTTGTAGGTCACAGATTAAAGTTGGGATCTGAAAGGGGATAGAGACCGTACAGCATTAACTTAAGCATCACCTAACAAAGCACTGTCTGGATTTAAAAAATTCAAAATAAATTCAAACTTGTGTGACCAATTTTTATTTATAAAAAACCCCATGACGAATAAATGTAAGCATTTATTCAACCGTACATAAAAACTACCATACACATCAAGTATAGAGCCAATTATACCTAAACAATTCTTTTAAAAATATATATATTAGCTTAGCAATACACTGCACTTGCTCTCTGTGAGCAAATTACAGTAGTATATCTTCACAAAAATTCCCATCATACAAACTTATATTGTACTTGTTGTTTTCGTGGACTTTATTTCAAATGACTGGGATTACTAAGCAAGATGTTAGCAACTAAAACACCTTCAGCAACCTTGAATGGATCAGTTCTCAAATCCTACCTCTCTGTAAGATGAATCACTACAAGAACTGCTCTTCATGAATCATGAGCTGTTTGGTGAAATTTTAATGCTCCAGGCATGTGAGTGTGTTAACCATTGACAATTCAAATGGTAGATAATTCATATACTGTAACAGGCATGACAAGCCTGGGTTCAGTAAGAACTGTAGCTGCTGATTTAAATAAAGTACCTGGAGATTTAATGGGGGGGAAAAATCACTCATCAATAATATGTTTAAAAATCAGATTTCTAAATGTGATCCAAAGTGTTTGAGGACAGCAAGCAGAACAAGTACACCCAAGACTGAAGAGTGGCTGGAGAATCTCATCTGTCTGAACAACCTGGTGTGTTTTCTGCAAAACTACTATGAAATTGTTAACCATGTGTGCCTTATTATATCATAAAATTGGCAGAGAAAATGTGGAAAACTGTGGCAGTACATTAATTCCCACGCCAGACTCTGAAATTAATCCAGTCAGATAAAATATAATTCTCTATTTTATGTGACCTGGACCATCTTTCAGTGCTATTGTCAGTAGCTCATCAGAGCTCATCAGAGCTACTGACAATGAGTGTGGGAATGACAATGACTGTGGGAATGACTGGATGCAACGTGAAGCGCTGAACGTATCCTTAATTCAAGTACAAAATCATTTTTTTATTCAGAATAAGAAGCACTGACATGCAGAGTTGTGAAATGGTCCTAAAAACACTTGAGATGAAATTGTACTTCTATCTGCGCTGAACACAAAAACAACCAACTGCAGTGATGTCTTAGTTTTGTGTCTTGTGTTGTGGCTCTTCATACCTCATTACAGGACGAAAGATCAGGAGGAAATAAACATCCTTCAAATTTTTGCTTCCATGACTTATTGCTGGAGCAAGTGTCATTTTTCCTCTGGTTGAACAAGAGGCACACTCACCAGTAAAGCATCTGAACACCTTTTCTCTCTCTTTTGTTGACAGTTTATTTGTTAAAGGATCCAACCTGTAGAGTGCTGAACATTATTAAGCATCTACAATAGACAGAATATTTTTTATTGATTTCAAACAGGCATACATGATGTTTAAGCTGTGCCTGTAAAAATCTCACACTACCAAGACAACTGGTGGTGCGATGTGCTGCGCAAGGTGCCATTTTTCTCCACTTGATCACCAGCCCTCCCAAAATGTCTGTGCATGCCATTGCCAGGAATGCAAAGATTTGACTGATGAAAGAGGAGATGGGCACGCCATGGAGGAGAACTTAAACTGCTGTAGGTAATAAGCAAAGTCATAAAACCATGTCAGAATAACGCTGCCTTCTTGTCCTTCTTCTCTCCCTTCCCTGTATTTTTTATGGGTCTGTAACTGCATTTGTTACTCGTTTGATGGGCTGGGGGAGCTGTCTGGGCCCAGGAGAACAAGATATTATTCTTCGTTCGCCCCCTCGCCTCTCAGTCCTCCCAAAATAACAGCCTCCTGCCTACTGTTTAAAGTCTCTCAACAGAGGCAGCAAGGGGGAGGAGAGGAGCAGAAAGAGGCCGAAAGATGTCTCCATAGCTCTCCTCCGAGGAGATCAAAGTGGACCATTCCTTCAACCCCATGGCACCATAATGGCTTCGTGGAGTCAGAGTGAGAGCCCTCACTGCTCAAGATGTTGTAACATGGATGATTAGTGACAGTGTAATACTTTGAACATTCTCTTTACAAAGGGAGAACCCAGCTGAGCGCGAAGCTTTAAACTTTCTCTGGGGGCCAAGAAAAAAATAAGGGAGTTTCTCGGCCACCAGAGAGCATTAAGGGCTGAGATGTAAAAATACATCACGTAAATTTTTATTTATTTTCCCCCCCCCCGATTTTTATATGCGTTATGGGAATAAAGAACAACAAATAGAGTGTGGGAGGCAGCACGGATGCCTTTCATATTTCCTCGATTAGAAAAGGAAAGTGTGGTACATGTTTTTCAGTGTCTCGCTGGGAAGCAATCTAAAGCATATTAGAAAGGCATAGATTTTGTGCTTTTACTGAAAAGAACATTTCCGATAGTGACGTAGGTGGAAGTTTCAGTTCCAGGCTCTCTTTTATTATTTTGATAAGAAGAAAATAAATATTTAGCTCAAATAAAAGTGCTAATATCTAAAAATTAGACAGGTTCAAAAGTTTTTCACTCAGTTTACAATGTTAAAACTCGTGTGAAATTGATTCATTACACTGAGTCCCTGATCTACAAAAAAATCTAAATAAGGACCGGTAAATTGAACAAAGAAAATAAAGAAAAAAAAAGATCAACTGACGCCACCCGTCTATCAACTATCAATCCAGCTGGTTTGTCAGTGACTGACCAATCAGCAATTTGTCCTGAAATAAACGACCCTTACCAAACCTCTGATAAGTTGTTGGGGTTTATCATTACAAATGTGCTGTGGTCATACGGATATGGTGGAAAATAACCTGGAAAAATGGTTAAATATTGTCAGTGGAGAACATGCACTAAAGTCATGCTTTATCCAGAGCATCAGCTCACCTGACCAGTCCACAGTATCCCACCTCTCACCCGTTGATTGTTGGAGACAGGCACTGGCACGCCACGAGACTCTGCAACATGTTAGATAATGGATGAATGGATAGTACACTATACAATGTAAAAACATTTAACAATCAATTAAAATAAGCTATAGCTATAGACTGGTGTATTGAAGTCGGCATTGCTTCAAATTTATCACTAGTACATTGTGAAAAGTACTTGCACTGTTGAAAAATATTGCTTTGAAGAAAATAAGATTAAGAATGTAAGTTTTCTCATGAGTCAGTCCAAGTGCTCCTGCCTTGTGACTTAGTGCAAATTCCCAAGCTATGAGTAAGAGGACATTCTCTATTAATGATTACTCTCCAAGAACCATATATAGCAAAAACATTGCACTCTTAATACTAAATGAAGCACTTCTAATTCTGATCTGAAACGATGTAGACCTTTTGATTACCAGTACTTAAGACAATTAAAAGGACTTTGGATAGTTTTAAGTCTTTATGTGGAAACTTTCAGTGACTGAAATCTGCGAAAACAACATCAACATAATATCAATGTCAAACCTCAGTTGCTTGTTATTCAAAGCATTTTTGGAGAGTTTTCTAGAGTCTCTCCATACATACTTCACTTAAGCACAAATGTTTTATTTACAAACTTCATTCCCAAAGTGATCTGATATTCTGAGAAATCAAAGGCACAAAGTTACACAGATTTTTTGCATTCCATGCAAATAGTGTATTGCAGCATTGAAAGTGATCATTCTAGACAGAGTTTAAAGAGGTCAAGTTTTAACAAAACAAACTATTCTGCTGTCTCCCTCTCAGACATTTTTTTTACTTCCAGCTCTATTGCAAGCGCAAGTTTATTTTCATCTGAACTGATATAGCTCTTGCAGTGTTTATAGATAACAAGGTATGAAACAGATGACTATGTGGTTATTTCTGTAGAACCCACAGAGAAGTAAAAATGAACCAGATTAAAACCTCATAAAAAATGTAGAGCAAGTGTCCTAGGTTTTGTTGTGCGTGAGCTATTTGAAAGAATTCCCATTAATTTGAGTTTAGTAGTAATATAGTAATAGGCAATGTTTTAAGAACAAAACAAAAGTATATTTGCGTATGGAAACTGTTCTTCAAGTACAACTTATTCCTCTGTATAACACAATCTATGTCGAAGTGTTAAAACACGCTCCGTGTGGCTGAGCTGCTGATTGACATGGTTGGTGCAGAACTATGTAATCCAGTTTTCTTAAGGGCTTTTTCTGTCTCACCTGCCAGACTTTTAAGAAGAAGAGGAAGAAGGGATGAGCAGAAACATTTGCCTGACCTCAGGCAGTCTTGGCAGATTGAACCATCAAATTCTATCTGTTATCACTTGTTGTCACTTAACATATGAAGAGGTTGTTAGGCCCCCAAAGCACAATGTCGGTAGTTGTGACATCACCTCATAGCAGGAGATACACCGTATAAATGTGCAGTGGTGCTCTGTTCTGTGTGTTGGAACATCTGCAGCCACTGAAGGCGATTCCTCTGTTTGAAGTTCACACTTAAGAATATTTTCAGTCTAAAAATATTCTAAATATCCCGCTCAGAAATAAACAGGTTTAAAAAAAACCAGCCTTTTATGACTCAGAATAGACTTGTCTCTTTCCGCGTGTCTTTCATGTCAGAGGAAGTGCAAAACAATCATATTGTTACATTGTTACATTTCCTTTTGTCGCTTTGAAAGCTTCACATTGATCTTTATGAGGGCACAGACACTCTTTTTTGGCTCCCCGTAGTTTCTATTTAAACAACAATTAAAAATAGGCACAGTTTATCTAATATATCGTTTAACAATTTAACCATATTTAAAGGCATACATATTACAAAGAAAAATAACATAATGGAAAATATTGGAATCTAATATTAACCTGTAAACATACAACAAAACAATGCCAACTACTACAATGCCAAATAAAAACAGTGAAACATTTTAAGAGTTAAGGCAAATTACAGATAGCCGTTGTTGTGCAACAATAGGTTTGGTTTGGCTATGAAATGCCAAAGACAATTATTAACAAATTTGGTCATTTAGATCCAAAGTCTGGGCACTACTTGATTGTCAAATGATAACAAGATATCTTTCAGTCTCAACCTGTGGAGAGGTGAGATATTATAGAACAATAAATAATGATGTGACCTCACACACTCATTCTCAAACAAGCCCCTGCCCACACACACATACAGCATAAACACAGACAACTTCTCTCCAAAATATAAGAATTTATTAATGAAATACTTCAACCTTCCATCAAAATACTTTAATTCATTCAGCTCACTAAGTAGGCTAGTAACACTCACCTAAATTACAGGTAAAACTTAAAGAATGAAAACAAAGAAACTACCAAAAGTAAAACGGAACAAAAGAACCAAAGAAGAATAAAACCAATACCCCCAAAAATTTGATATTACACATTTAAGCTGCACCCACTAAAACAAATCACACAATGTTTGCCTTCAAAGTTTGGTTCGTTTGGGGAGTTGTGAATGTGCAACCAAATTCTAATGCGGACCGGAAAAAAAAAAAAAAACTCGTCTGGCTTTGTTTGGTTTAAGTGAACTCTGATGTGGTTCGAATGCATATTTGGATACAAGCTGACCAAAGACGAGAAGCTAACTATAGTACAGGGAATTCTGTTCCATATATTGCTCTCTGCTTTGTGGGTTAGAAAGAGACAAAACTGAGTATACTCCAGAGATTTTCCAAAAAATGTATGTTGCATGATCATGCTGTGAAAGTATGGCTAATGCTGTGTATTCTGATGTTACCATTCTCAATGTAGTACTATAGGGATTAACACTGTTGATGACCTCACAAATGCAACAAACCTGATTACGTATCTTCTGTTTGAAGGGAGTATGGTCTGCCATTTTAACTTGTCGTGATGAGAGGTGCTCACCAAACAGGAAGAGCAACATGGTGGATTAGTGAAGCACAATATATCCAGAACCAAAGTTTTGATTTTGACCTTTCAACTCCAAACACTCCCTGCTCTTTTTACCACTTCAGTTGACCAACTGAATTTTATCTGGCTTACGTCTGATTGCTCTGTGAGTCTGCTGATTTTACTAAGTCAAGTTCTTCTTAGTCCAATGATCCTAAGAATGGTTATACACGGCATAATGTAGGAGCATTGTTGAGATGATGAGGTGAGAAAAGAGTTTCAAATTTCAAATTCTAAATTTCTTTTGAATTAAGTTTGATATGTGCAGCATTTTTATAACAACTTGAAGGTAGCTCAATTGATGACACTATGAGCCTGGAAATTGCATACCTCCCCTTAAAAATCTACAACCCAGGAGTCATTTTTAGATATATTACTCATGACTTCTGGCATGCAGTGAAGTTGTAGGGAGTCCAACTCATTACTTGATTATTTGATTGAGCTATGTAGAAACAGATACACATATAAAAGCTGCAAGACACATGGTCTCGAGGACAGGACTTGGAAAACCTCTGTTGTGTAGATGTATTGTTGTTTTTTTATGAAAATAATCTTTAACCACCTTGGTTTGTTACTTATGAACCAAAATAAGAGCAAGCTATCCCCTATGATTTAAAAACTTCTGTAATTAATAATAGTAAGAATTAATTCATAGTCTTCATGTCAACATTCCATATGATTAAACTGAGTTTATTGCGTAGTCATTACATGTGTTAAATATTTTTGGAAAACCGTCAATCAGAGAATTTGCTTTGGTTAAAAAGGGAAATGTGTTTGAGAAAATGTCACCCCTGTGAAATTCTCAGGAATCAAAGAGAAAAATACTGTGGTGGATTAGGTTTTTTTGTGGCCTACAATAGCATTGTTCCTCTTCAGTCACTAATAATAATGTTCTGGAAGAATTTCTTTCTTATATTTCAAAAACAACCAACATTTTGAGTTTTTGCTGCAACACAGGAAAAAGCACTGGAGCTCTAGGCTCTAGTGGGAGTCCAGTGACATTTTTGTGTGTTCACTCCACAGAATACTTAAATAAATTTCTTCAAGATATTTTTGGAAAATTAGATACAGGTCTTCGATTTGTTTTGGGGGGTAATGAACATTATTGTTGACTTTGGAACTCCCACTTTTTTCCAGTCTTTTCCTTATTGAATATTGAGAAATTGTTTTAGATGAGGGAAGTGACAATATGTCTCATAGATGAGTCATTGATTTGCTTTTGGAGTAACTTTACTGGGTCTGGGAAGGTTCAACACTATTCCAGGTTCTCCTCACCTGAGAACTTTGGTGAGGAACTTTGGTGAATTAAGTTTTTTAATTGTTTTAAATTTTACTGGTCTGGTATCAATTTGGCACAAATATTGCTAAAAAGAAATATCTCAACATTCTTGATATGTGATTGATCCCAGACACATTTATTTTATGGTTTTAAAAGGTGATAAACTGCTTTTTCACAAATGGTCTGATTTAAATTGTTTCTTTATGATAAAAAATAAATAATCTTTGATTGATTATATGTATATTCTGATTAGAGGTGTTGAACATTAAAATGTGTTTAATAGTATGAAATGTTAAAGGGTGACAAAAAACATTAAGAAAAATGTAAGAGGGTAAACGTAATTGAGTGCATTTTGTATTGGTGGATGCACAAAAAAATGATGTCATGAATTATCTAAACGCTAAAAGCCATTGGAAACGTTCTGCTTTGTTTACACTTGTATTGCTATTGGAAGGATCTGTTTAACATGAAATCACCTCCACTTGCAGAAACACCAATTACTGACCACAGTTTTTTTTATGAATTGGTAATGACAGCCTCACGCAGCACATTGCAGTTCTCAATCAACTAAATGAAAACCCATGAGAGCGACTACACAGAATATGTTTTCACCTTTTTATTGTCTTGTAAAAACCACTGGCCTTTTAAACTGCTGTGGTGAAAAACTGTGTAAAATAAATCTGAAGACCCGAGGGAGTAGAAGCTGACAAGAGCAAGAGAGACAGAGATAAAAAAAGAAAAGAGGGACACAGAAAAAAAATACATACTTCATCACAGATATCATAATGTTGAGTCATGTACTTAATTTTGTCAGCATGAGCTGAGTGATGTGCTGAGCTCAGATAGGGCAGGTCAGAGAAAAGAAAAGGTGAGATTGTCTGTTAACAGTCACTGGCTCACTCTCGCTGTCGAGACGAATCACCCAGAGGGAGAAAACCTATATTCCTCAACTGAAGCTGGGATGAAAAAACTACCAAATGTTGCCAGAGGTACTTGTAAAGGGTATCCAGTGATATTGCTGTTGAATAATTGCAATAAAATCCTGTAGTTTGTTTGTAAAATCTCAAAAACCATAATAATCCCCCTTTATAAATGCCTTCATTGTCCCTTAATCCTTTCCAGGGTGTCTTCGAATGATGACCTTCCACCTCCTTCCCCCCACTCTGTTTGTAAGACCCAGCTGTTGCTGCCTTTGCTGGCTCATTTGGTGGTAATCAGGTACAGGCCAGAAGGCACACAGCCTCTCCTTGATTAACACTTCTCAAATTCTGGCACAAGTCTTAAGTCCTTTCTCCTTTTGAATGCTCAACCGCAGCCCCCAGATCTGCTCACCTTCTGAGCGATGAATAAGCCAGTTGTTGACATGGAAAATTGCGCCGTCTTTGCAACCAGCTAGCGACCGTGCTTCTCCTTTGCGTCTTTGATAGGTTTCCATGCCATATTTGTTTATTTTACCAAGCCAAGGAGTGGAAATGTTCTCTTTTTTTTTAATCAGCTGAGTTTCTGAATGGTTCCTGGCCTCAGGTACCGGACATGTGATGGAATCTGGACCATTCAAATGCTTCATTAACAGAACTGTTACGCTGAGCAAAGTCAAAGTACAACACGCAAATTAATGTCTGGCCGCCTATTTCCGTACATGTGGTGCAGACATGTTTGTGCGGCAAGAATACTTTTAGAATCAAAAATGGGACAGTCCCACAAACTAATGAGTGTACAGACCAGATTCTTTCATTTAATATGAAAGCAAATTAACTGGAGTCATCAGTGATGAACTATTAAAAGCAAAAAAATATTCATCCAGTAATCTTTAGGCATGTATTTTCTACACTTACCTATATAATCCTAAATATTCATTTGTCAATGTTGATAAGCATCCCTAAATAAAATCACACTATGTACAGAAAATTGGAGAAAAAAAAGCAATTTGCATTTCTTCCCAGTAGGAGTTTCACATGACACTGATTCTGTAAGCATGTGAATTATTTTGATAAATTCATGAAAGCATGCACTTTCTTCCTCCTGTTGCAGTTTTATTTATTTATTTAATATATACGTTTTTTTTATTGTTTTTGTTTTGGGTTTTTTGGGGGGTTTTTTAGAACACAATTCATATGATTTTAGAACATTCCAAAAGATGTTTGTTCACATCTGGAGGTTAACAAATAAGCCAGAATAAAATACAAGACTCATGATCATGTCACAGTAGATATAAGGAGGTCAGTCTGACTGGTTGTTAGTCTTACAGCCTCTGATTATTTTTTTCTTGCCTATAAACTCACTGCAATGACATTTCTGGCAGTAAAATCACATTTTTAAAAAAATTGAATAATCTCTCCAAGGTGAAAGAGAAATAATTTATTGTATCTTGTCTGATTAGACATTGGTTTGAAGACTAAAGCTTTTGATTTACCTTGCTGCAATGCAGAAAATATTTAAGAGCCAATCAGCAAATCTGACCGATAAGCTGCACAATCTTTGTTTGTCTGCTCTTCTGCACTGCTGCTTGTTGATAGTGTGCAGGAAGAAGCAGTAGTATGGCCAATAAGGTGTCAAGTAAAATACAAACTTGAGCCAAATGGCTTTCACATAAATTCTGTTATGTGATGAATGTTTGCCAAAATTTTAACTGGCTCTAAAAACGACTGGCAAGCTGCTGGAGTTATAGGGTGCATTATGAAAGGTTCCTATGTCTGGGCATTAAGCACTTCTCTTGTGTCGGACTTTAAGAGCAGGTTGGGAAATCCAGTGAGGTTCCCATTTTGTCCTCATGATCTCCATCAGTTGGTTGGTAGGTTAGTTAGCTAAATAAAATGTTTAAAATTCTAACTTTTGTCACCTGAATAGATCATAAGTTTTTTGTACATATACACAGATCTGAAACTCTAGTTGTTGGGATTTAGATTATTATTTATCTAAAGAATTGTCTGGATTTTTAATGTGGTTGTGTCTTGTGTGAATCTCATTAAGTTTTTAGGTGTGAAAATTAATAAAAACAAAAAAGTACATTCATTTGTTTACGTATTTACAAAATTTTATCCAAAACATAGAGTTCCTAACTGTATTCAAAAAGCACTGCAACATTGTGACTCCCATATCAAATATAGGGTGTGTGTGTGTGTGTGTGTGTGTGTGTGTGTGTGTGTGTGTGTGTGTGTGTGTGTGTGTGTGTGTGTGTGTGTGTGTGTGTGTGTGTGTGTGTGTGTGTGTGTGTGTGTGTGTGTGCGCGTCTGTGCGAATGTGTTTGCATTCTTTTCTTATTCAGATGCAACCGACAGAAACTGGACTTGTGTTTAAATAATCAGAAACCACGGGGGTTTCTTCCCTCCTCTAGTCAGGCTGTGAAGTTTACAACCTTTCCATCCTCCTTTTATTTATCAGTTATGTTCTTTTGATACATTGAAAATTCCTGACCACGTTTCCCTCCGGTGACATGCCTCTTTTAATTCATTCCCAAACATGGTCTTTTGTGGCAAGGCACCCTGCTGCCAAATCGACTTAGAAGTGTCTTTGAAGTTGTTCCCCTCTTTCTTTGCTTTATTAACCCTGGATCAAGGGTGATGACTTTTTTAACCCTTTAGCCATCTCACAGACTTCCAAAGCCACTGACTTAAATCGTCTTTGTTGGTGGCTAACTGGGACAATGGGTACCCCTCCATCCTGTTTGGCCTAAATATTGTAATACTTGTATACACTGCATTACAAAAGTAGTCATATTCTTTAGACATCTTCACATTTTGTCATGTAATGACCGCATCCTTAAAATACATATTTAAATCTAATAGTCCTATGCAAATTGTGAAGTGACGGGGAAATTATCCATGCATCCATGCAATTTAATCTCAGTAGAAACAGCTGTTCCATGAAGGCCCCTGGGTTTTAGTTTGAGAATCTACAAGCTATAAGGATTCCTGCTTGCAGTTTCCTACAAGCCACGCAGGGAGCATGACACTTATTAGATCAAAATTAAGCTTTAACAAACTAACGATATTTCATTACCACAAGATTGTTATATTTCTAGTTAGACCAGGAAATCCAGCCTAGTTTCCGTGGCACATATTGAAAATATTCATCACGTTATAATGAACAAAGTCAACTGCCAACTGTATCTGATGAAACGTGTTTCATTAGAATTACTTTTGTGAGTTGGGAGATGTAATTCCAACAATTCAGTAAAAACCTTTTTTTAGAGAAAACTTATTGTCTCCAGTTGCTTGAATCTAAAGCAGCACCAACAATTGTGCATTGGAGGAGCATATGTGACAAAATGTAGATTTACAATTGATTTGCAGACTAGTTTCCAGTTCTGAAAGTGAGCTGACACTAATGAGCTCCTCTGACACAAACCCCTCATTTTAGAGTTTAACTCTTAAATTACCCTCTTTGTCCAAATCTCTTTCTGCAACAATTCCCAATTTTTAAATCTTCATATGACTGATTCTACAAATTAAAAAGCATGCTGTACTGCCAAAATGTGAGTCTAAAAGTGACAAACTTGGTGTGAAAGCTGAGTTTGGCTAATATTTGTCCAGTCTGGTGGAAGATTAAGCCTGACAGCTTCTTGCAAAGCTGCAAACATTTCCGGATCCTCTTCATCATGTTTGTTCATGACATTCTTGTCAAAGCCTAGGATTAGGAAGAAAATCAACATGATTTTCTAACACTTGGCAGGTCAGCAAGATCTATCTTCGGCAGATACCTATAGTGTTAACAATCAGCTTGGGCATTAGCATATGGGTGATGAATGTTTATCTTGCTGGAAAGGTTATGACGTTGTGCAACAAATCTGGCTTGCAAATTGTCTCATTTATAGCATAACATCACATGTTGTTATTTTGGGTTGTTCCTAAAGGTTCTGCCCTTAACTAATCTTCTGAGAGACAAATGAAAGTAATTAGAAGTGATTTGAAAACAGGGGGTTTTTCTTTCTGTAAAGTAAGTCACCGAGTAACACAGAACAAGAGAAAGAGAGGCTGACTTTTTTTTTTTACACTTTCTGCACAATTTCCTCTCTATTTCCTCCCTGAAGACCCATGTCTGCAGAATGTGCAGAGTATGCTTTCCATGGACAGGCTGTGAAACCTGCCAGAGAAGGAAAAAAAATCACTCCTCCTTTATGCTGTAGTGCAAGGCTGAAAGATAGAGGTATTATCCAGAAAACCTCACCGCCATGTTTTTTTTTTTTCTTTCACTTTTTATCCCTGAGTTCCCGGAACATTGAGCTACTTTTATAACCAGAATACTTGGACCACCCTTTGGCTAGCCATCCTGACACTAAGAAAGAAAGAAAAAAAATGCTCTTTGCTGCAAAGTGCATCTGCCTTTATTCCTGTGCTGAATCATGCTAAGTTTATATTTGTGTGAGGCAGCCAATAGTATCCAAGCTGTGGGTAGGAATATTTAAACACTGTGGAAAAGTTTCCTTTATAACAAAACAGATTGGTCGCTGACAATGAGGAGACTGCTTTTAACTACACATTGCAAGGATATTTAATATTAAACTGACAACACAACATAATTATTTTGATAGATTATTAAAAATAACTATTTTCTTTATTTCTGGACCTATTATATTGTTCCATTAATTCATCTCTTGTACTCAGTTATAGTCATTGAGAAATACATATGTATATATTACAAATTTAGTGTGTATTACAGCTGTAATACACAATATGTATGTGTAGTCAAAATGAAAAGTAGTAAATATGCAATTTATGTATGGATGGATGAACACTTTCAGATTGTGGGTTTATGCATTAAAAGCTTTGTTTAACCACATTATTTTAGACAAGTCTGAAAAACTTTAATGCATAGACCTATAATCTGAAATTATCCATCCATCCATTCATGTGGTATACATGCATATAATACATATTATATATATGCAATTACAAATGACATCACTTTCCTTCTCTATATATACAGGTTATAACAGAATTGTTATTGGGCCTTCTATTGCTACATGAAAGTCATAATTATGTAACTTCCACAAATGTTCTCTTCCAATAATCTATAAAATAATATTTGTAATCTCCAAAAACAACATTTCATAGCCTTGCTTCTCTATCAGCAACAAAACATCCATTTTGCTTCATCTAGAGGAAGAGGAGGAGTAAACATCAACAAACTTTCCCAATAAGGCAACATTTCTCCAACCTTGCCTGTAAAGCCATGGTCACTGACATTTATCACCTTGGTGCTAACCCTGGAACTCAAACCAGCTGGTGAGGACAACCAACGTTATTTACCATTTGTCCACATATTAACCTGCAAAGGACACAAGAACCACCTACTAATATACATTTAGAGAGTCTGTGAAGCAACAGTGGGTGTTAGAAAGGAAGTTGCAGCCAGAAAAAGGAAGGATGGTCCTTAAAGACCAGGAAATGAGACTTCAGGATGCCAGTTGCTCACTAGCAGGTTCTGTTCATTTGGGGTTTATTTAACCATCTGTTGTAAAAACTTGGTAATTTAAAGATGATTTAAACACTTCCAACAAACATGTATTAATAAAAGAAAGCCACGTTTTTTGGGATAGGCAGCATTGTTTCTACTTTCTGTTCACATCACAATGTTTGTCAAGGTTATAGGTGTATTTTTGTTTTCCTCACTTTCCTCATGAATCAACCATTGCTAACAGCAGCTGTTAATGAAAATAACTGTCATGCTCTTCAGTCACTCACCACTGCCAATTGTAAAACGACTCAGTACCTCCATCTGGCTTTGCACATACACACACAGGCACACAAATACCCACATTTAATAGTAAAAACCAGCTCTGAATGTTCAAACAGTGGGAGGTTGGCGGAGCAAGGCCAAGGGCTGGGAAACGGGACAGGAAGGAAAAGGGAGATGGGTAGATAGACAGACTCATTAAGATAGCTGGGTGACAATGTCATTCATCAAGCCTGATAAGGCCGCAGCCTTCTACCAAAGAGCAAGGTATGGCACTTTCCCTAACCTATCACTGTCAATAGAGGCATCCCTCCCATCAAGTTTGCTGTTCTTACACTTTTAATGAATCATTTTAATTGAAGCTGTAAATTTAACATCTGATATACAGTTCTTATGGAATTTATCTACTCATGAAGCAACTTAAAAAAACTTTTTTGTTGAAAACACAATACTACCATAATATATCCCTTTCATTTCTTTCATGCAATTTAGGCTCCCTGGTAAAGATAATTCAACTCTAAATGAATGACACATTGGCAGATTAGTCATAAAGTGGCCAAAGAAGAAGTGGACAAAACAAACTACTGATCATATAGTCTCAAAGGTCAGTTAACAAACCTTTCTACATAAAACCTGCTATTTGAAGAGAAGTGGTTCATAATTCTAGATAACGATTCTGAGAAGCCTGTAGCAATATTCTCAAAACATTTAACCCAAGTTGTACAGTTTAAAGCCAATTCCACCAAATTAAATGTATGTTAATTGTAAAATGTATCCAGAATTGACAAAACAAATCTCTCATTGGTTTTTGCATAGAGTAAATAGAAACAATTTTGGAAATTGCAGTTGACCTAAAATAGATCTATGTACATATCTTATGTGCATAACTCAAAGTTAAAATATGCAGGAAGATGAGCTAAACAAGAAAGACACATAAAAGGGTGCAATTCTTTTATTTATTAATTCTGAAAATGCTAATTTGAAAATTCTTGGTTATGAATAAATATGTATGAGAGACACAGATGAGCACACTAATTTATTTTTTTTTAATTGTAATATGACCTGTGAGATGGAGGAGATGGTCTAAGACTCAAAAACAAAAGTATAAGTGGGACCATAGACAGGAATACTGCAAAAAAAAAAAAAAATGAAGTCCTTGGATCCTCAAAGCCAAACCCACAAAAAAAAACTAATTAGAAAAACTCTTAAGTTCTTCATTTAAAAGGATATAAGTTGTGCTAATGGGAAGGCTCAGCAACTGAGTGTTTTTTCTTTAAATTACCCAGAAAACGATGTGCATCGCTGTGAGAGCTGTCTGCCCAGCCAATGATGGATGGTTTCATCCACTGTGTTGTCTCCTTACGTCTCTAAGCTTCCAGTTGCTTCAGCTGATTAGTGTTCTGAACAGTTCATTTGTCTTTCACTTTATTCATTCCTCTCAATCTATTTTTATTAGCTTGCTCCACCTTCCAGCACTTCAAGTGCTCTGCTTCCTGAGTGACAGTCTCCCAACAAGCCCTGCACAGTGGAAAGTCACACAAATGTTCATTCATACTTTTTAACACTAAAATCTACCAGAGCGAGGGGAAACACAGCTAGTTCTGTTCTGCGCTGAAATGTTGCTTGTGAGCAAAAGATAGCTTGCTAAACCAGCTAAATTTTAGGGCTGAAATTTTATCTGAAGATTTATTTTATCTGTGTGACACATTGGAAATTTTTATTGTCGATTAATTGATTAAAATAGTTTATGACGATTAAAAGGAAGTTGAAGGCCTTGCGATGTGCTAAGATCTTTCTGAAACTGCAGTAGTTCTTCTCTGACGAAAAGCAGGAAAAAGGATGTACCTTGTTTAATGTGAAAAAAAGAGAGAGAGACAGAGAGAGAATGGGAACCGGACACTGAAACCCAACAGCCATAAAGCTTTTCTCCTCATCAGGAGTGACATGTTTCTGAGCCCGGGCTTACACATATTTGTTTGCTGACAGCCGGCTGCGTCTTTGCTCCTCTGAGCTGCAGAGCAGAGGAGTGAAGAGCTTCAGCCCACATGTCTTTCCCCTCAGGCTGATAAAGTGCTCAGATAAGCTGGGAGGTGCTGGTGAAAAGTGGCTGGCCCTCAGCCCCCACGGCTACAATATGAAAGAGTGGCTTGTCTGGAGCAAAACAGAACAGGGAAGGTGATGAGGCTGGAAAAAAAAAAGTATGGAGAACTTCAGAAGAAATGAGAAGGAATAATGATGAAGTAGTTCAAGAGCAGGATGTGTGTCTGCGTGAGCTTGTGCAGGTATGTGTAGGTGTGTGTTTATGTGTGTGTGTGTGTGGGTGTTTGCGTGTGTATGTGGGAATTCACTTTTGCCACCAGCTGTGGGCAGGGGAGGGGACTGGCAGGGTGTGCAGAAATGGGGGAGCCCTGCCATGTGTTTATGTTGACTAATGAGCTAATTACCCAGCTCCTAATCTACCTCAACTTGTGTCATTTCACAGGAATGCTGCAGCAGTCAAACGCTTGCAGATTATGGGTCATTTCCTGACAGTTAAAGGCAACCTACTACACCAGTAATTCTTAAACACCAAAGGCTGCAGCCTCTCCATTTGCTTCTTTCCTAATTTGATGTCTGAAAATTTGACTTTGAGAACAGCAGTTAGTTTCACCAGGATGATGAAAGGGGGGTTGCTACATAAGCAGTTTTTCAGTTTGACATTATATGAAGTGATCACCTTCAGCCTTATGCAGTATTTGGACAGTATCAGTGATGCTTGACAGTATTCAATGGTAGTAGACCACTGTTGCATATAAAATATTTGAACTTTAAAATAGATGCTAATCTGTAGGAATACAGCCAAATTCGGGGTTTGTGCCTTGCAAGCTGCTTGGAATCTGACAGAGTAAAAGGTCAATAATAAAATAAAATGAAAAAAATATATATTAAGCATATACAATAATAAAAAATACAGAATAAATACAGTGAATTTATTAAAATATCTTAGTACCCTTTGAAATTTCCAAATTTATTGTGCGGTATATATCTGGTATATCTGATGTGAATTTGTATTCAGTCCTCTTTTCTCTGGTGCGCCTAAATAAAATCCAGTGCAACCAATTTCCCTCTGAAATCACCTGATTAGCAACAAGCTGAGTCCAACCATTTGTAATTTGATCGCAGCATGAACGCAGTAGGACACTTACGAAACAACAAAACTATAGGTTTCAAGTGTTTCTTGAAAATAAAGGTGCAAGTTATTAATAATAATTAATAATATAATAATAATAAAAATAATAATAATAATAATAATAATAATAATAATAATAATAATAATAATAATAATAATACGTAGGGATTTTTAAAACTTTATCTTCATTCCACCAACTTTAACAAACACATTCAGATCCCACAAGTGGTGGTTAATCTACTCAGACTGTGTCTTGTAGTCTCGCTTTCTTTCATCTAAGATTTATTGCTTAAAGAATAGCTAAAGTACGTACAACCACACACTCAAACAAGTGTGAGTCATTCCTGTATATCATAAATGTCGTTGGGAAATATATTATCTATCCAATATTTGAGATGAAAGTAAAATATTTGTATGAAAACACTCAAAAGCTGAAAGTCCTTTTCTGAGGGTGAATCAGTGTAATTTCTAAGTCAGACAGCATGGGAGGTCTCCATCCCTTCCACACACAGCGAGAGGTGCGAGTTTAAATTTTGTGAACTCTCCCTTGCCTACACCCCCCTCCCCTCCTCTTCCCTCCTTGTTCATCATCCCCCTCCCCTGGGGTGTAAGCAGGCCGCGCTGCTCCCCCCTCAACAGGCTCCCATCCATCACTCCTAAGATTTCACTTTAATAGGTGGTCCTCTTCCTCCTCTTGCACACACACCCTTATGGGAAACTTAGGCCAAACGAGAACAAGACAAGCAAAGTCTAAAGCGCAGGATGTAGCCAGTGGTGGAGAAGTTGGTGTTTTGTTGTTTCAGGAACAACGGGTTTCAGATTATGTTTTATAAAATCTTTTTAAGACTTTAAAAAAAAAAAAGATCTATATGTATAAAGTGTGTAGTGAATAATTAACATAGCTCAATTTTTAAAGTTTGATTTAATATAACAGCTTTGCGGGATACTTTATTAGACATTAAAATATGAAAAGTATTTTTAGAGTATTTTAAACTCTGGATGAGTTACTCTGGAATATAATGTCACTATGATGCAGGGTGGTGTAGAACAGTGGTGCCCAACCCCCGGTCCGTGGACCAATTGGTACCGGGCCGGGCAATAAATAATTAAATATTTCCGCTTTATGTGTTATTATGGAGCACGCGTGTACAATACAACAGTATTGTCCGACTCTCTACACCCCCGCACCCCCTTTACCGGCTCTTCACCTATCACGGCGCACCCCCCCGATCTGCAGCGGAATTGTCCGAGTCTTGACCGGTCCGCGGTACTAAAAAGGTTGGGGTCCATGGTGTAGAATACTAATAGTGAGATTATTACTCTAATATTATTTGTACCTTCTGGTTACTATTGAAAGCTATCTTTCTTTGGCATCAAAATTTTCCATCACATTATTCGATAATTTATATTCCTATAAAACAATACTATAGACGGTTTTAGCTTTTAGCATAAATATGTTTTCACCATTATCATTGTTGCTAATTAGCTGCTTTTACAAAAGGATCAAAAGATGGCTGTCTTGTTCATTATCAAATCCAATTTTGGAAACCATAGCCACTGCTGTACAGTGCAGGTGCATTTACGCTCATTTTTTTTTTTTTACATTTATTACATTGCAGGAGCTGCTCCCATACTTTGTATTGCTCTTCTCCTCCATCTCTTTGGCCACTCCAACAGTTTATCACAGACAACGTCTATGTCCACTTCTGTGAGCAGTTACAAAAATATGCAACTGCATGCACACCCAAGAGGCTTACAGGATCAAAGTAATTCGATGTTACATTTAATACTGATGCTTTATTTTTTTGAGAATTGTTGTGCTTACTGTTGTTTTTGCTATTCCTCTTGTTTTCCCTACATTTTGCTTTTTTCCCATCTCTCTCTCTCTCTTATGTTTGTCTCTTTATGATTGTTGTGACCTTCTGAATCAGATATGTAATGACATTCAATTTATTTATAAAGTTTGTTGTGCAACATGGGGAAAATCCTACTTTTCCTCTTCAGTACTGCAATCTGTCAATCACATTGCAAAGCAACCAGTCTTGTTATGCAGTTTACTAAACAGTATAGACAAATGAACAGTGATTTTGTGGAAACTAAGCAAGTCCCAACGATCACTACATTAGAACATCGTTTTGAAATTAAGGTTAGAAAAATAAGAAGGCATTTTAGTTAAGCGGTTGACTACAAGTTAGCTAACCAAACAGAAAACCCTAATTAAATATTCAACTAAAATTAGCTTGTTTAACCTCTGTTTCTCTTTAAAAAGCAAAGTGGGACAATATTTTCCATAGTGCACACTTGAAAATAATTTTTTTTGAGTGCTATATTTTTGATTAAATCTGTGTATTAAACATCTTTAAGTGTACCTAACTATTAATTTTTACTGCCCAGATTGAATTTGTATTTATTTGTTTTGTTTAAGACCAAATATACGACAGGGTTTACTGTGTTGTGTTAGTTTTAGGTAACATTTAAAGAAATATCAATTGCATTGCTTACTTTTCTTGTCATATCTCAGATTGCATGTCTCGGAAGGCTTCGCATCTGCACACTGGACGTGTTCGGACCAAACTGTGCAGCAGCCCTGCAGTTCAGACAGAAGGCCCGTTGGTTGATATTTGAATGGTCTCTGTTTGTTTTTCTTTTGCTCCCGTGTGTGTATGTGAGCCCAGTATAAAGGACTGAGTCCTTTTGAAGGGGACAGCACCAGGAAAGTAAGGGGGAAGGAAACACCGCTTTGGTGTTTTATATATTAACGGAATGACTTCCCTCAAATAAAGACGTGCTCTATTCTGCCGCCTGGTTTGGAACAAGCTGCATGTTTCCTGTCCTGAAAACCTTCGGTTCACTAAAACAATGCTCTGGGCCAAAGTCGGAGAGATGTCACGTCTCGAAGATGTGGCATGTTGCTTTTGCGTGCCTCGCAGGCTAAAGCTGAGTCACATGTTTACAGTATTTGTGACATGTGAATGAACCTGTTCGACTGTGACATTTGAATTAATGTAAATTGTGGAACAATAGAGATGAGTTTTTGATCTATTGTGTGGACCACAATGCAAAGATAAAAGTGTTTTCTCTAAGGTTGTGATTGCATCACTTTTGTTTTGCAATCAGTTGCAGTAACAAAAGTCAAAGATTTCATCTTCTAATAAATGAATTGCAAATTGATAAGTCTTTGTCTAAATTTGTGTCAGCTACCGTGTCCAGAGAGCGAACAAAGGCTTCTCTTTGCCTCTGTCTGTCGGGAGACTGCAATGCAGTTTCTCACTCGTGCAGCCGCCTCATCAAATTACACCTCTGCTCCCTCCTGTCATGTCGGCAAACAAAGGTCTTAAAGCGCACTCTGAGTGTAATTGCCTCTAATCTCAGACATAATGTGGCCTTTTATGTCAACCAGTTAGACAGAAAAGAGCAGTTGTTCTCTCTGCCTTCTTTTTTTCACCACAACTTGTCCTCTCCCACTTGTACTTTTAGAGTAGATGTCGGAAAAAAATGTATATGTTCACTCCGGTTTTGTTTGAGGTGGACTATAGCTGTTGACAAAACTTCAACAGATTCTTGGTCGCATTAAAGGAAACACACAAGTTTTTGACACTCTGTCAGATTACAATCAAAAACATCGATGTACAGTTTCAGAGTTTTCTGTAAAAAAGTTAAATATAACAGCTTTTTTATTTATTTATTTATTTATTTATTATTTATTTATTTATTTATTTATTTATTTATTTATTTATTTATTTATTTATTTATTTATTTTCAAAATAATATCTCAGAAACCTGTGAATGTATTTACTTATTAACCTTAATAAAAGAATCTTGCATAGTTCAGTTGTATGTAACTTTCTGTTTTGTGAAGATTTGCAAGAGAAGATTAGTAAACAAACAGCATCACAGAGACCAAGAAACACACCAAACTAGTCAGGAGACAAACTTGGAGAGGAATTTAAAGCAAGGTTTGGTTTTTAAATAACGTGCCAAATTTTAACATCTCACCATGCTCTGTAAAATCCATCATCTGAAAACAACAAGAGTGCGGCACAGCTATAAACCTGCCACAATATGACTAAACTAAAACATCAGGCAAGACGATGATTGATCAAATATTAGAGGAACACAAAAATGCTGCAGAAGGCAGAATGTGGTGGAAGCATCATGCTGTGGAGTAGCTTTCCTTGAGGAGAAACAAGACTGTCCGTCCAATCAGATTTTTATTTATAAAAGGTAAAGACTTTCATAATTGTTTTCTTTCTAACTTGAATTACGTCCTATATCTACCACATAAAATCCCAGTAAAATTCCTTAAAGTTTGCTGATAAAGAGCTGTTGAAGCTCAACAAAATGTGGAAATGTCTCAAAAGGTTTCTATATACTATTTTTCAAGGCAATGTAAAATGGACTCAAATGTCCGCGATAGAGCCCGGTGAATTCCTCCACCTTTGACCTGAATTCTCTACGCGGTGAGCATCAAGCAAGTCTGCAGCTGGAAGAGTTTCTGTGGTTTGGCCAGGTGTCTCTCTGTGCTGCCCAGGACAAGGTCTCAGCGGGGTCTGGGGTTGGAGTCTTTGGAGCAGCATCCGTTCGCCTCTCTGCGATCTGAAATCTCCCGCAGACCCACCTGACTGGCGGTCAGCTGTAATTGATACAACACGATAGCGGTGCTGCGGGAGGGAAAGGAGAGAAAATGAAGACGTGTGTGAGCAAAGTTGGGGAGAGAAAGGGAAACGTGGAGCTGTGGAGAAAGAAAACCCTGAGAGAACGAAAGGAAAGAGAAGATGGAAATTTCAAAAAAAAAAAATTCAACAGAATAGGTCTGCTGGTTAAAAATATGGGACACATACTTTAATATGGTTTCCAGCGGCTTTGGCAAGCAAAATTGAATATAAAGACGAAAAAAACAATATTTGATATCTAGAGTGTTCTGAGTGTTCTCAGTGGAGAGTGAGAGCGTGGTAAGAGGAGCTGGAGTGTTTCTAAAACCATTCAGCTGGGCTTTTATTTTTTTTTAAGGGACCCAGCTGTGTGCCCTGGAGGTCCTGATCTCAAACTTGGGCAAAATCGTCCCGGTGTGACCAAGTTGCAGCCTCCAAGCGTGGGTTAGCCATGACCTGATGTTTCAGGAGCCTCAGTGAATTGATGGGCCCCAGGAGAGCTGTCACAAGGGCCAATGAACAATCACCCATTCATCCCTGCAGCCACAGCAAGGGGGCAAATGCTCTGCAGCCCCACAAATCTTGCAAAAAAAAAAAAAAGACTGTTTAATTGGACTCTAATATGCACTGTGTTTTCCTGATACTTAAAAAGTTGCAGTATTTCTTGTTTTTATAAGCAACACGTTAGAAAAAAAAATATTTTAATTTTACAAAGGTATAGGCTACTAAATTTTCCTTCCAAGTCCTGTATATGTTTGGCCTTGCTGACCTGCTTTGAGCCAATCATGCTTCATCAGACACAAAAACGCATGCTTCCTTAAAGGACCTCTGAGCCAGATCAGCCATCTAGATCAGTCCTTACATAGAGAAAATAGGTGTTTTCACTGTGTGCGCCCAAATTCACTTACCATGACCAAGTCAGCCAACCTTTCCACAGCCTAAGTTTCCTCTTTTGCTCCTGAAGACAAGGAGCTCGGAGGTCAACAGAACATCAGTTACATTTTTATGTGACTTACACCAGTTGGTTATTTATAGAGCTAAAGCAAATATACAACAGAGAAGGAGAGTAGCAGTTTAGGCAAGAGGCAGGTTAAGCTCAGGAACATCTGTCCTTTCAAAGGCATCTCCTGCCTGGCATGCCCAGTATCCACTCCTTGGGTGTCACAGAGCTGGCATGCAAGTCAAAACAAAGCTGAAGAGAGGGGAGTGAAGAGCCTCATCCAGGGCCAGTCTTCCATGTCACCGAGTACAATGTGTTGTTCCCAGAAAAGTCACTTGACTCCAGACAGAGCCGGGTCGGTTGCACTGAGGAGTCAGGGACCTGGAAGTGCTGACAGGGAGAAAATGGCTAAATCTGGAATATTTACATGGTCGCTTTAATGTACCCATGTTGATGCACGGCCCCTTATAAAATAAATTCAAATTCAAATCAGTTGTCAAAGAGTACAAAATCTCTCCAATCTCCATTTTTTTTCTGATATTTGCTCTTCTGGGTCATTTAGTTATAACTGTAATTTGTAGATATTTTTGTTTTAAAAATGTGTCATTTGGCAGTAAATTAAAAAGAAGTCAAATTTTCATCAATCTGATGATCCCAAATTATGGAAATGTCAAAAAAATGTGAACAGAATAAAGTGGAAAAACACAATGTATTGGAAGAGTTAGAAAGAGAATGACTAGGGAAGGCAGCAGTGATGCCGGTGCTCAGTGGAACACTCAGGCTGGTGACCCCCCACTCTGGAGAGGGGGCTCCAACACATACCTGGAGAAGCATCAGATATCTCAGTGCGGAAGAGGGGAGTCCTGAGAACAGCAAACAGTGAGTCTGTGTCTGTCTGTCTATTTATTGCTTGTTCATGCCTGAGTGAAGATGGGCATCAATACTTGCATTACATGCATACTTGCATTCACTTGCATTCATTTGTTTTAGTCATGATTTTAAATGTCTCATCAGCACACATGAAGTTTTTGGTCACCATCAATACATGGTCATATGTAGTTGAGAAAGATTAAGTGGAATGACATTTGTTCTACATGTTTCAACCAGGATTCACTAAACTGCTGGACTAAGGAGAAATCCTAGTGAGATAATGTAGAATTTTATTTTGTATTTATTAAGACAAACTTTAAATTTTGAGCCAAAACTTCAAATGGTATCTTTGACACAAAATCAACACCGTACATTACCAAAGCAGCACAACTACAGTGATCTATGGTGGTGGCCGCATCATAATGTGGGATTATACATTCAGAGTTTCTTCTCAAGGCAGATGAAAATCTGACTGGAGTCACTTTTGACCCAAAGGCGTCTGATGTCTGTTTGAAAATTGATGATTCTGCATCACAGTGAATCTAAATGTGTATTCAAATAAATACAAGAATGATTTCAATGAAAGTAAATTCATATTTTTGTTTGGTCTATCCTAAATTCAAAACTAAATCTGTGGGATTATCTGAAATGTTTATACAAAACATATTAAAGGAACTTTTGAAATTATTCTTCATAGTTTATTAATCTTTTATTAAAAAGCAGCATGCTAACAAATGAATTTGCAGCTCAAAGATCCACTGTGACTAACGTTATAGGCTACAGCCCATTCCAAAATCAGAGTTCAGGATGCTTTTGTGTTGTTTCAGTTTTGTATAATGTCTTCCGTAGACCAGAACAAGGAAGAGGACAAGTGTGAGGTGTGTGTTTGTGTAAGTCCATTGCGGTCTCTGTTTAGTCTGCATAGATGCTTCGTTATGCAGTCCTAAATCCAACCCGGCTGACACAGCCTGTCTGATCCCTCACCCCTCATTTTTCTAACTCTTTCTGACATGCGTGAACACAAACAGGACAGCAACCGTATGTAAAATTAATTTATGTACAAAAATGTGTCCGCAACATTACAGAAGTCACATTGTCCCTAAAATGTTGATATTATTATTATTATTATTATTATTATTATTATTATTATTATTATTATTATATTATTATTATTATTATTATTATTATTATTATTGAAGCCAGTTTGAAGCTTGCGGTAAAACATTTTTGAATCACGTTTTTTTAATCATTCTATGATTCATTTAATTCAAGATAGATAGTGCTATTCAGATTAAAGTAACTGTTTTAGGAGAAAACTGATCAAGAAGGGAATAGAACACAAATAAAAGACAATAACACCTTGAACAAAATACATATAACTGATTGATGCATGCAATTGGAGATTCAAACAATATTATTGGAGGAATGTACAAAGTGACAAAAATAATTTGCAAAATTGTCCAATTAAAAGACAAAAAATAAACACATATTTATTTGAGAATGTCTGTTAATTTCTTGTCATAACATTTAGGAAAACCATATAAGTTGAGCTAAACTGAAAAAGTACTTACAAATTAAATGATGAAAAGCTTGAAAGAAAATCCAAAAGTAAAGACTAAGACATCCACAGTACTGTTTGTGTGAAATACAATGGTATTGTGTCGTTCTACTAGGTTAAATGTACCATAAAAAATGTTTATTTCTTCCAGAATGTAATTGTGTCATGCATCAGAAGATTTTAAGTCAGTGATTTACGCTATTGAAATATTAGGGAAAGCAGGGACATGCTTCTTTGTTTTTATACCTCTATTTACATTCACTGTCCAGTTTTTTATTTGTTTGAAGCACATTGATGAAAAAATCCAGACCAAAAGGGTTAAATGTTTGTATTTTAAATGTTTGTCATTAGAAAAAATATATAACTAGATATAAAATATTGACATTTTTAGATCATGCGCCCTAGTTTGCATTAATTGCTGATTTAATTTAAGGCGCTTGATGTTTTGCATAAAAAGCATGTTGCTGCTTTGCTCTCAAGATTATTTAACAGCTAACTATAAATCCAGCTGTAAAAAATGCATTTGTTCCCTCTTTATTGTTTATCAATTTGGTGAATGCACTGCAAAACATTAAACAATGAGTTTATAGTTATATTAATGTGTGCATGTTACAGCTAAATCGTCACATGGATTAAAATGGATTTTCCCAAAAATAATCAAGTAACTTCCTTAGACATTTAAGTGGAAACATCCGTTTATAAACCAAGACAATGTAAAAAAAAAATTATTAAGGTCTTTCTTAATATATTGAACAATGCCCCTAAATTAAAAACAATTAGTGAAATGTTGATCAGTCATCTAAAGGGACCCAGTATTTTAAGAGAGTTGTTATAGTCAAGAGACATTTTAGACTATAAATATCTAATATTGCAAAAGTAAAGTTATTCATTTTAATTTAATTTTAATTTTTCAAAGAAAATTGAAAAGAGATGCATAAGTTAAAAACAATATTCAACCAAAGTTACATTAAAGTGTTTCTGGTTCGTTTTCTATAGATAACTAAGTTATTGTATTTATTACAACAGGAACTGCTTTGCTCTGACAGTAAAACTAAATCTGCTACAGGCCTATCATCCCAAACCTTTGTAACACGGTTCTACTCTCAATGTTTTTAAATGAACTGAGCGGCGCTAAAAAAATTGCTTTCCTCTCATACAGGCTTCTGTACACCCAAAGCAATTCAAGGTGCTTCCTGGGGCCACGTCAAATTCCACTCCTTGTTTCTGGTTTTTGTACAAACTCAAGCAAATGTCAGGAGAAGACTACATCCAAACATCTCACATTTAATGAAATCCTGATCAGCGTTTTACCAAAAAAATAAAACCCTGAGGTTTTAAATTTTCTGATTATTCAAAGTAAAAATGCATCTTCTGTGTGATCCTAACAGAAATACTGTTACTGATTTCACATATTTTTATGCGTTGACCCAAAAAGATTTAGCTCAGAACTACATAATGTGTAAAAAAAAATCTTGTTCGATTATTACTGATTATTCAACACATCAAAAATTAAATAAAAAAAAGAGAAACAACTGGTCAGGATAATTAATTGAAACAATATAAAAGATGAGTTTAATTCAGCATCATCTGTCCAAAAGAAGTGTTCACTGTTATGTCATTTATGGTGTTTAAAGCACTGGAAGCTTAAACCTGAGCCTGATGATCTGGCTGCCTTTGAGCAAACAATCGTCCCATAAGGCAGAAAGGCCCTCACACTTTCATACTGTAAGAAGAGATTTTTCATGGCAGTGAGCACAAAAATCTTGAGGTCAGGATCAGAGTAGATGAAAATAATTCGGTCATGTTCTTCAAAGCCGATTTATTAAATGGTGGTTAATTATTAAGGCAGGAAAGAATGCAGCATACTGTCTCTCTAATGTTTCTTCATAGAATATATATTTGGGTTTATTAAAAGTAAGACTGAAATGGTTAAGAAAATATGCAAGTGTTTTAGTATAAAAAATTGTAAAACTGAGTTGTGTTTCTTAGCTCAAAATACTTAGAAACATAAAATAAATTCCTGCTTTATTGCTAACTAATAGTGTTTATACTTAGTAATTTGCTGTTCTTGTGGAGGTTTGTGGGATATGCCACTTGTGAAATGCCATATCAAACACGTCATGAGATTTATATTTTTCATTGTTAGCTTCTTATTTTTTATTATATTGTCTAAACCTGACATTAATCTTCAAAACGTGCATGCAGCTGCCATTACCTAGGAATTACAGATTCAGTTGCTTGTTGTTTGTGAGTGGTTATGTCATCAGATAACATTGAATAACACCTACAATAAATATGTAGGTATAATTGCATATCATTTTAAGAATCATTTTTGAAGAACAATTTTATGTTGCGTTTTGTGTTTTTCATAAGCTAAATTTAACAATAATCCCCTGCTTGTCACAGTCGTAGTGCAGTTCGGTGATTTAAGTTGAACTCTACGACCTTTAGGTCAGCCGCAACGTTGTTTCAAGGTGCCAGACTGAGGGCAAGCAATGACACAATAAAGTATGTTGCAACATTGGGCCTGTTCAATAAACTGCCAGTAACTGAGGTTATGACCTCAGCCATTTTTCATCGGCTAATTTTATACATTTAATTGTTGTTTTGACTATAAAGTTGACACTGTGCAATTTTGCCAAAACTAAGAGGAAAAAAACAATAAGCTCTGATCCCATACTGGTGGTTTCTACCTTACAGTGCTCCAAATATTTAGAGTAATACCTGGTTACTGTGTAATAACTGACAATACGAGCTGTCAGGCTCTGCCCTGCAGCTAATTAAAAAGTTTCTCCTCTTTTATTTGTTTGCATACACTCTGAGAGCAAACTGGAACAGTCAGGCGTGGGGGGCATGATGAGCATGCCATGCCTCCTTAAATCACTCCCCTGAGCCTAAATGCTGACACTACTGCAAGACTCCCCAGAACGCAGTATGTGCAGGCAAGATCACAATCATTGCATGATGAAGTTGATAAATTAGTGAGAAAAAACAATCATTCCTTTCTTTGGGCTTCAGTATTTGAGACACAACAAATTCCTCTTAGATTGCATAATATAAAGCATATTTACTCACTGTATCAGAAAAGCAGCCGTTTGGTCTTTCTTTTTTTTCTTCTCCTTTTTTTCTTGTCTTTATGTGTCACTTGTGTGGCCGTCCCAAGAAATGATACCAAGACAGAACTGGCATGGAATAAAAGGCATTTTTTATTGTTTAGCAGCAGACGCTGCGGCATCAGCAGCTTTGGCCTCAAAGCTCTCTGCTGCCACCTATCTGCACGTCAAGTTGAATCTGAAAGAGCTTCTGAGGAGTGCGGCTTATGCTGACTAATAACACGGGATCAGTTGTCAAAGAGAGCTTGCTGTTTGTTGTCTGTCCCACTGTTTTTACTTTGCAGACTATTACATTTTCATAACAATAAGAGACATAGCTTCAAGATAGTCATCTCAGTTTGAATTTTTAATAACTTATGTCCCATCTGTGAGAATATTGAGATGTTTCACAATGACAAAACGTATGGTTTATACTTATTTTCCCTTGGTTCTGCTAAAAAAGACAAAAAGTAAAGTGCCCTTTGAAAGAGGCAGCTTATCAATATTCATGGATTCCATAGTTATAAACAACTGAAAAAAATCAAATGTTGGAGTTCGATCTTACAAGAAGAAGAGAATAAACCTAAGAAAAGTATTGTTTTTTTTGTTTTGTTTTGTTTTTTGCAGTACTTGTGTATTTCTTCTTTGGAAATTTCATGTGGATACTACATTAGTCCTGAAACTAGCATTTTTAATGTCCTTAATATTTTAAAACACTACTCCATTTTAATTACCTTTGGCTTTAGAGTCGTGGGTTTCAAACCACACACTTAGCTTAGTTTGCTCTGTTTCAAAAGCAGTGATAAAATGAACTTGGTCCTTATCAGATTTCTGCCAGGTTAAATTTTGCATGGTTTGATAGACCATTAGAAACTGCTGAAACTAAAAATAAGTCGTAATCTAATCATGCCAAATGTTTCTTTAAAACAAGATATTAGTGAGTAGATTTTCTCCATGAATCAAAGAGAAAGGTTTTTTCAGTCTTTAGCTTATGGCAAAGATTTTGATCCACTTTACTATGCAAACAATCATCTGTTTGTTTAAGCAGAACTTTTCCTGGGTAATTTACTTTTTAAAGTCACTAGTCAAGCTCCTTTTGATCTCTATCAGCAGCATTTTATTGCACTCTATGTAGTGCAGTTAATTCTCCATAGACTTTAAATTACATACCTAAAAGGTATGTATGCAACTTTCATGAAAAAACTTTTTTTTTTTACAAATTTCTTAAAACTGTCTCTAAGTTTTGTTAACATAACACGAGACAGATAATTGGTGAAAATGATCTGCTTTGCACCAGATTATTTCCTTGTTCTCCTATTGCCATCTGCAGAAATGCACATCTCTCAGTCAGCAAGCAGCCATTCAGAGGCAGGAGGAAGGTCTTACTACTGTCAATCAGGCTTATGTAAGTGCTGCAGATGTGCTAATGGCAGAGAAACAACTTACCATTACAGGAAAACTGTTTATCTGCTGTTATCTGTGTCTATGCTAACTAGGCTGCACATTCAGAGAAGGCTTTGTTGTGCGGAAAAAGTTATAGCATGCAAACTTGGAGAGTGTAAGCTGCCTGTACATGAGCATGATTGACAGTGCTAAGACCCTCCTCCTGGCTTTGAGTGGTTGTGCCTGACCAGGAGGGGTGCATTTCTGTAAATGGCAGGGGGGACTCTTTTTTATTTTTTTTATTTTACAGATTATCTGTCTGATATTATACTGTCAGGATAAAGTGAGAGTTTTAACAATGTGCAAAAAATAAATAAATAAAAATAGCTACTGCAGCTTTAAAGACAATATGTTGGCCTCATCTGTCCAACCCACTCATACAGCTGGGATCCAGGCAGTACTCAGAGCCCCATCACCACAAACAGATTGGTCACCACAAACAGATTGATTAATTTCCCTGTGGGAGATTTGATCCTGTCAGGTCACTGTGCACATGGGAGAAGAAAGACTATTTTTCTTCAACAAAACCTCACTCCTGTCAAAAGAATGTCACCCTGCATATGTCTCATGGTTTGTGCTGACAAACGAAACAGTAGCAGCTAAAGCTGCTGTCTGAGCGTGTGACACACTCTCCCAGACCACTGAAAACATTAAAAACAGACGGATGAGGCAACATGTTGCATTAATTTACTTATTTGACAAATAGCTTTGGAATGGCTGTCCTCATCCAGCTGTTTGTAAGTCGCTACCATATAAGTAGTTGATCGAAGGATACATGTTTTCTTATTTAGGGACAGGAAATGAGAGAATGACAGGAGACTAACTCAAACCATATTGAGACGACTGTAGAAACCACAACGACAAATACTTCAGGGATGATTTTAACTGTCTTGTCGTAGCAAATCATTGTTTTGCTCATCCCATTCCTAGAATTTCTTGGACTTTGGCAGACATTCTTTATAAATTAGTGCATGTTGCTTAATATTGTTGTTATTATTAGTAGGCTGTTTTCTAGTTATTATATAATTCCATATTTAGGGACAGCCTGACTATCAGGGGATTCAAGTTCAATGCTCTATGAATGCCGCAAGTGGTGAAATAATCATAGCTGTATAAATCAGAAAATAATTCAGATTGCTGAATGCTGGAGATTTCCAAGTCGTTGACAATGTAAGCTGAGGGAATTTTCAACACCAACAAAGCCTCTGCTTATATTAGAGTAAGACTTGCATGTAATTTTTTGAGAGGCACCCACGTTTGGTTTCACAGAAATGCAGTTCTTCCACTGCAAAATTTTTGAACATGTCCAAAAAAATCTGTGGCAAGAAGCTTAACTGGTGATGATTTAGAGTATGGAAATTCACAGAGAAACTGACTAGAATTACCTAATTTTTGGTTAATCAGACTTGACCAGTGACTTGGCAGCATGCTAGCTTTGTAGTCACAAAGTATCTCACCAGAGTTGAATTAAAACTGTCCAAAAAGCTAAAAATGCAATTTTTTTTCACTAAACATCAATGAATTCCCAAACAATAGTATGGTTTTTAAATAAGGGCTACAAGTTTGATTTTAGGATGAGGATGTGCAAGAAGGTGAAAACTGAGCATGATAAGAAAAGAAATAAACATTATGAATGTTTAATTTTGCCTCTACTGCTGGAGCTAAAGCTGAATTAATGCTGGAACTAAAACATGTCCTGCAGTGTTATTGTCTTATTGTAAAAGCTTACATGGTTTGGTTTACAAAAAAAAACAATGACACTTGCTGAGCACAGTCATGACCATTAAAAGTGTCATTAATGTTCATAATTAAAATAAAGTGTTACTTTCCTTTTTGTCGCTCTTGTCAGTAGAAGCATAAAGCATTTTTTGCAATTTTACATCAATTTTACATCATTTCACTGCCAGGAAAAGACTATTTGAAAACAGGGGTGGATTACTGAACATACCTGGGAATCTTGCATTAGATCCTAAAAGCTCTGCCTAAAGAATTTATGCTACATAGACTCACGTTGGGTTTATTCATCTCCTGTCTGAATAGTATACATTTGTAGCCATGAAAATCACCAGAATCTATTATTTAAGGGTCTATTTTTTATGTTTTTACTCTTAGACTCCCTTTCAGGAATAACCTATGGATGACTAAAGGCTATGCACAAGAACATTAAGTCTCCATGGGCTTAAAGGATTAAGCTTTTAAAATATGTTATGTGTTAGAAGGATGTTTTTTCCACTATCACCACTGTAGATAGAAGGTCCATAACTAACTGTGTGCCAGTTGCGCCGTCCCCACTGTGAACTGTGCATGTCAAGTGCACTAATGGATGATTTTGGTTTCTCAAAAATAAAATTGCTCTCACAGTTTGATCACGAGGATTATGGAAATTACAAAAAGTTTTATTTATTTATTTATTTATTTATTTATTTATTTATTTATTTTTACTGTGGCCAGCCACAGGTTGACCTTTTCCTGTATAACATGTTGAGTTATATCTGTGGTTCATTCTTGCTGCAGTATAGAGAGTTACTCTGCTTTGGTCTTCCGAGCTTTCAACCTTTGCCTATCATAGGAAGTGGTTAATTTAGAATAGTTGGCAGTGTTTTGGACATCAAAGGTCCAAATTCTCAAACATGCACACATAGAGATTTCAGTTTTATTAATGGTAGCTAGGCCAACTCTGCTTAGTCCTATGATGAATTATTAATTATCTGTTTTGTTCTATTTTTTCTTTTTAATCGTTGTTCTTAAAGAGAATTGAAAATAGGCTAGTGTTGGAATGTCAAAGTTTTTTCAAATGTGGGCATCAAAAATCAGCCAATGATTTGTTTTTGGTTCATCTTTATCAGGAGGGTGAGGCTGGAGTCTTCTTTCAAAGTAAGACTAGGAATATACACACTTGTAAAGTAGAGTATTATTACAATGCCATAGAACGACAAGAAGCCAAGTTTACGATCAAAGTTTTTTGAACCCACATACATCTATCTGCCAAACTTATGAATTTACGAAACCAACTGACATTCAGATGACCTAATGAATATCTGACATTAGGTGCAAATAAAAAAAAACTGCTTTAAATAGCTTTACTCTGCCTCTGGTTAATGAAATATCCATCATGCTTTGCGGTGTGCTTTGATTTCCCTAAACCCTTGCAAACTCAAGAGCTGAACTGCATGTACCAAAAATGGTGCAGTTGAGAAAACAGATTAGCTGCTATGACCACATCTGCAAGCAGCACATGCAGTCAGGGGAGAAAACATGATCCTGGTTAACTGCAGCAGATAATGGCAGGGCTATGTTTTTATTTGTTATTGGCAAGGGACACCTCAGCCAACTTTTTTTGTCTAAACGGGACCAGTACGAGTCTCGAGACTTGGTGTCAGAGTGAAGTGAAACAGAAGATCTTGAAAATACTAAAGGGGTCAATGATGTCAAGAGTTTATGATTACAGAGAGGAGGGGGTAGAGCACCACAGCATGTCAATGAGGCACAGCAATAATGTGGTTGAACAAAAAAAAGAAAGTGCATAAAAAGCGAAGACAATAGAAAGTGTTTCCTTATGTGACTCGTACTCTGATTACTCCATTTATTATAAGGCATAATGTCATGTTACTGCCAATCAGCCCGTTGTTTATGCTTCACACGATAAAATGTGCAGGGTAAAGTTGAATGACATTAACTTTAGATTTAGACGAAACAATTTGTTTGCACTTTTGATGAAATTGTGCAATATTTTCCTTCTTGAGGACACAGCTACAGCAATGCTCGAATGTTGCCAAATATTCAGTTCTTGACATGGACCACCGCATACAGGAGGAGTTTAAGGGGTTTACAAAAGCAGGAAGAGGATGCTATCGGATATCCTCAGAGGCCAAACAAAACAACAGATTTTTTTCTTAAATATATATTAAGTACTGTTTTCTGTTTTGTTTTGTTTTTAATTGAATGAGGAAGTTGTAACAACCTGAAAGACAAATGCAGTCTATACAGTGCCTTCCACATGTGTTTACAGCTCTGGAATATTTTCCTGCTTTTTTTTGTTTTTGTATTTTTTGGGGGGGCTTTTGGGGGGGGCGTTGTACAGCCACAAACTTTCATGTGTTTTATTGGAATGTTAAAGAAAAAAATTATTTTCTGTATATGAAATCATTTACATGCAAAAAGCATGGTATCCTCTCTACTCTGATTTCCCTAAATAAAACCCACCTTAACCAGCTGCCTTAAGGTGCAGTCGAATTAGTAAATGTAGACTGAGGAACACACCTTGAAGAGCTGCAAATGTTCAAAGCTGAGTTAGATTGTAAAACAATGCTTCAGGCTTTATGCTTCTTGCGGAAAAAGTGTGTGGAAAGCAGAAAGCCTATTGAGACATGGCTGTCAAGTGTAAACGGAAAAATGAATGAAGATGGTGAATGTAGAAAATATGTTCGAAAGTGACAAAAACTTGAGGGTGTAACTCCACCTTCCTGCAGGATCCTGAACATCAGAGCTACAAAGCATGTTTATTTGCTGAAAAGGCCCAGATCCAAATTCAATTGTCTGTAGTAAGACTTTAATGTTTATTTAGATTTTTTGTTCAAAAACCTTCCACTCAGTCTGACTGAACTTGAAGTGTTTTGCCCTGAAGAATGGGCAAGAACGCAAGTCTCTTGATTTACAAAGCTGATGGAGACACACCCCAAAAACTGACATAATATAACACCAGCAATGTTGTAACTTTTTTTTATTTAATTCTTAACGAAATGGGAAATCTATTTTCTTCCACTTAACATTTATACAGTAGTTTATGCCTGTCACATGAAATCCTGGGTAAATGTGTCAAGTTTACTTTTGTAATGTACTATTGAAAAGAATATGTTATTTGTTTTCACTGTTTGCAGTTTGTGTTGTGATTTTAGGAACACGTAGCTTTGATATTTGATATTTCATTGAAAAAGTTTATTTTCATTTGAATTCTTTAAAAGAAAAATTGATTAATATGTAACTTCAAAACATCTACATCATTTCCAGTCTGCTGATAACACTTGCCTCCACCGTTCCAGGCCTTCTGTTTGACCCCACAGAGACACAATCCCAACTCAACAGAACTTTTTTTTTTTCATTACTCAGTGACCTAGAGGCCCCAGACAGTGCGCCGACTCGTGTACTGGACTTCTGTCCCTTTATAGTAGTTTTCACATTCATCACTGAACACACTGTGCCAAAAGAGATGACTACTGCTACATGAGGCAGCGGGTCCAAGGTAGGAAAGGTCAAAAAGATGTAAAAACAAGGGGAGTGAACAAGAAGCAAGGTGTCAGACAAAGAGATAGGGAGACCAGCAGAGTGAAAAATGTGTTATCGCCTGGCCAGTTCATCACACACTCAGGTCAGAGGGGGTGTGAGACGTGAGTTGGCAGAGCTAAAAGCAGGGTCCAGTTGTAATACGTGTGGGGCCATAGGAAGTGCTGTGCAGAGTAGATAACAGAGCGCGAGTACAAGGCAGCATAGGTGGGTGCGGCCGAGGGGACAGAGAGTGTAGCAGTGTCCTCGGCCCTGCCTCGCTTTTCCTCTACTCACAACCAGCATCCTGTCTGCGCTCGGCTCCTTAATGGGTTTTAATGAGCCACTGGTGAATCCTGCGGCTTCCTGCCTTCACACAACATGCCAGGAGAGAAAGGAAAACAGAGAGAGTTGATGTATCAAATCGCTGTAGTAAGTCTCAGGTGGAAGTCACTTATTCTCATCTTCGGGTCGACACAGGAGGACAAGTTACCAACAGGATTGAAATCCTGCCAATATCAGATATCCCAATTGTACTGAATATTAAATTAGATTATTTGCATTTGTATTTTGTCAAACTCCATTACAAAAAAATCTAATTTACCAGCGGAAACAAACTGATATTTAATGGTGAAGCACATTGGTATGAGATAGTTTGTATACAATATGATAAAGAAAAGGTGTTAAAAGAAAATGGATGAATATGAGTAAAATGACATAAAATGACTTTTTGTTTTTCCATGCGGTCAGATTTGCTTGTCATGTAAGTGACAGCAAAATATATTATCTGGTGGGGGTGGGGTGCATTATGAAAGTTTGGTCACATACTTCATATTGATCCATCAGAAGTGATGTGTTATCAGAGCCATACTGGATGAGAAGAACTACTTCATTTACAGGCAGGTCACTTTTTTCTGCTTATGTTCAGATTGACCATAAAATAATTTACAGATTAAGCTTTAATTCTCTTAACTGATTTTAAAATAGAAGTGTGTGCATTGTGTGAATGAACAAAAAAAAGCATGAAAATTGATAAACAAAAATGTAATACGTCCAATAAACCCTGTCAAATTTGATGTCTCTCTCTGATGTGCAAAGGTATGAAGGATTACTTTATGCTATCTCCAGTGTCTCTGCCCCTCATTTGCTGTCTCCCGCCTGTCTGCTTTCCAATTGCGTCTGGCAGGATTTCATTTCTCAGAGTTGTGTCCCGCTGCTGTGAGAGATGACAGGTGAGAGCGTCTCTCTGATCCCTCTTGACACTTTGTAATCGAGTTAAGAATGCTGGATTAGAAGCTTCTTTTGAAAGGGGCTGAGGTCAGCTCTCTATTCTGTTTGATGCATGGCTCCAGAGTAAGAGAAGGGCTGACATTCACTGCAGGAATGTGTCCATGTGTGTGATAGAGACAGGGAAGAAGAACACTCGCCGTTGTAGCAAACGCAGAGAGGATTGTCTGGAGCCTTGAAGGTGATCTCACCCATAAGACTCAAGCAAAGTTGTATCTTTTTTTATTACAAATGCTTGAACTGTCTAAAACTACCACCACAGCACAATAAACAGTTGCAGTAGCCAGGTATGTTGCTAAAGTTATCCCAGTTTCTTGAAAAAAGGAAAAAAGGTCATAGGTTTTGTTTAATTTGGTTGATTGAATGTTAGAAGAATTTAACCTGCTAGCTATCCTTAAATTCCACAGACATTTTTTTGTTGAAATCCTGAATAGAGACATACATATTCAGTGTTGTGCAGAACATTTGTCTCCCCCTTCTGGCACAGACAATGGTTGCATATGTACTGTTGACAGTCATGTTTTCTCATGCCAAGTGAAATTTTAGGGAATAAATCAGCAAATACTTCAATTACTTTGATTAGGACATCTCTGTTATTTTACAATTTGTCTCTGTTTTGTTGTTATGGTGAATCATGAATTAGCTGAAGGAACCTGACCAAAACTTTAGCTTACCCTGCTTTTGAATAAAATAAACGGGAGTTCGGATTATAAAGTCTGTTTTTGTGTCAGGTACAACAAGGACAAAAAAATGGGTTAGATTGGTATTAACAATTGCAATATAATATTAGATTTGAAGATTTCGCAAGAACATACATGTAGTTCAATCTTACTTTTCACTTTACTTCCACATGCTTTTAGGCAACCCAATAAATCAGCCTTTGTAGCTGTGGTGAAGGTATTCAACAAATGGTAATTAAGTAGATAATAGTTAAAACCACAACAATAATGCTGCTAATGATCATAATAGAACTAACAGGAGGCAAAGACCACACCTGCAGGTGAAGATATGGGGTTGAGGAAGTGTGTATCTGTGTGTTTGTCCACACAAACACCTGGATGTCTTGGCAATCCTCCGAGGAAGAGTCTCGGTCATCGGACATCCCTGCTGTAGGGCCAACTCCCTGAAGTGCACCAGCTAATCAGTGGGAACAAAGAAGCAAGGGTGTGTAACAGCTCCAAAATAGCAAGAGGAGGAGGAGGATGTAAAGAATCTGATGCAATACTTCTTAGTGCATTTCTTTTTTCGGAGGCAAAGTCCACTGAAGAACAAGAAGATTCTGTTAGTATCTGTTATTAGTTACTAGGAATTTTCAGGCAGCCTCAGATGTAATTGAGTTCAGCAAAACAAAGAGCACAAACATTATTTGATGTTTTTTTATGGAGTGAATTTAAATGTGTAAATCTATGTTTATAAGTGCAATCTCTTCTTGAGGGATGAGGGGGAAAAAGCTCTCTCTGTGGATGAGAAATTGTGTGTCTGTGTGTGTTTGTGTACTTCCCCAGCTGTTAATTATAACGTGACAGCCTGACAAACTGTGGCTCTAGTGGTAGCATTGACTTCCTGACCTCACAAGCCACACTGCTTTCCCTGATTGACTTTACCTTGACACCATACAAGATTTGAGAAGTGGTACATTCAATGCAAATAAGCAATGTTGCCCATTGTTCATTTTTATGGACAAACTGATGCAGAGAAATTCATTTTGCAATGCATCTTGCTTATCCTTTTTATGCATTAGATAACTTGTAATTCCCTTTAATCAGAATGTGGTTTTGTGAAAAGTACTTGTCTAAATTGAGAAAAGCCCATCTAAACCAGGAGGTGATAAAGTGGACAATAAGCGGGGGCCAACAGGTCCCTCTCCTCTGGGGCCCACAGATTAGGCCTCGTGCACTTCCTTTGGAAAACAGGCACCAGACCCAGAGGAAGCTCCTGTCATCTGCGCTCCCTCACCTCTCGGTCTCATTTGGTCCAACTGCTGGCTCTACTGCTCCACCACTGTCTATCTTCTCCCAGTCTTGTTCTTTGTCTTATTCTTTCTGCCTCAGAGATGAAACGCAGGCCTCCTTATACACCACTTGCCACCTTGCTCCACCCGGATACCAGAGGCTAACCCTCATCACGCTACTGTAGGATGTTGCACTGACATTTTTTTTCCCTCTTGTTCTGAACAATCAAAATTTAAATCTGGTCCTTTTCATAAACAGGTTTCATCATTTTTTTTGTGCAAATTGTGTAGAAAATCTGCCGTTCCTGTCTGGTGGAGCAAAAAAAAGGTGGTTTGTTATGATGAGACATATACAGTTCTGTGTGCATGTGTAAAGGTATAATCTCAGTTTTCCTGAACTAATATAAATTTGTTATAAAAGTATTACTGATTGCACTTTAAAAATTAGGTATCTTTATGTTATTGAAGGTAAAGTTTAAACAGTAATTATTTCTTGGTTAATATCAAGTTGTTATAACAAAGACATTTTGAATAATGTCAACTTTGTATTAAAAGTGTCATAATTTACCGAATTACATTTTATGACAACAGTCATAAATACTCATGAAGGCTTATTCATGTTCATGTCAGGTGTTATGTCATGTTTATGAAAGTGTCAAGACAGTCTTATTCACCCCCCTTCAAATAAAGTGTTACCCAATATTTTGCTTCAAAAAGTAAATTTACACTGTTTGGTCACTTGATTTTCCAGTTTTTCAACTCTCTGGAAATACCATGGCTAATTCACCCATTTATAGTTTTTTAAATATATGCATTATTCTTGAAAACGTGTCATGAAGTCATGTAAAAACTGAAAGATTGATGCAGTTTGTCAGGTTGTGACAATCTGTGTTAAAATCTGAAAGTGTTTTATAGAGTGTGTCTGACAATTCATTGTCTTCTGTACTTTCAAAACTCATGGTTTATGATGTTTTGGGAGAAAATGTGCTGCAACATATGTACTTTTCGCATTTAGATGTAAAACAATCCTGTGCTTTACCTCTCATTCTCTTTAATTTTTCAATCCAATGTCATGTTGCAGAGACAGTACAATAACTTGTCTGTGAGTCAGGTTGAAATGAGAATCTGCACATAGGTACATATACAGTCACTGGCAACATAATGTTGAACCCAGAGACCTGTTCATCTGTCAAGCATGAATAAAGACAACATGAAAGTCCTCCTGCTTCTCACACCCACCCTGACACCTCCCTGTGTGGCCCCACTATTTGAGAAGTACTGCAGTAAATAAACTCTCCAGTATAAATCTTAGATGTGAGGACCTTTTTTTTTATACACAGTCTTGTTACGGCCTTGTGATTCGTTAGGTGTGTACTTGACAAGTCACAGGATTTGGAGTTTTCTGGAGTTTGGGTTCTATAAAACAAAATGTGTTTTGTCAGAGTATTAAAACACACTTTAAGACTCTGACAAAGCAGGACTACTTCTTCCATATTACCCTACAACCTGTGTTTCTCGATGAATATTTGCATTCATATTTATCTTCAGAAAAAAAACAGTTTTACCACCACAAAACAGAAAGCATGTACTGAAATAAACTATATGATGATTTTTTTAAAAATTTTATTTATTGTGCACAGCTGTAAATTGTAATGTGGCTGAATTTGCAATGCATTCAACTGATATAAATTATAAATTAATGATGAATTATCAATTTTAAATATGAATAATTTAACATTTTACATCTATACCAGAACTATTGTTTAAGTCCAAAGGCTATATATAAGAGACATAGCGAGCATTTCAGAACACAGCAGGACTCTAGACTCTATTTCCCGCTGAACAGTCACAGGCAATTTAGATCTCATGCTGGCAGAGTTGCCCAGTGTGGGCGAGCATGGAATGCCAAAGCAGGTAACTCTGTTAGGCCTCAGTGCAGAATCACTGACCATTGGAGGTTGGCAATCAGTACCCTCTTCACCGCAAATACTGCCACAGGTAATGTTTTCCTGAATCCTTGCCAGAGTTTTAAGAATTTCCATGCATTGAGGAAAAAAAAAACCCACCCAGGCTTGACTCATGAAATACAAGCAGTCTTTTCAGTCACAACCAGTGCTAATGTAGTCTGGCTTCATAGGCAGCCAGACTAAAGCTCTCCTGTCCTGGAACCAAAGAAGCAAGAGGATAAGGGTTTGCCACAACATTTAACAAAACAGAACCTTGTTTCACTCAATAATGGATGGTAAAAAGCAGGCACATACCTCTCAGACTTAAACTTGCTTCTTTCTGACCCTGTGTGCCATGCAGGGACCCATGGGACCCATGCACTTGACCAGTGTATGGGTCCCTGCAACCGCCTCTGTGTGTGTTTTCTTCAATGCAGGTCTGCACTGAAGATTGATTCTAAAGCCTACTCATTGAACTATTCATGACAAATATAACAAAATTTGTAAAAGTATATTGTCATGTATTTCCTTCTTGTGAGAAGGACATGAACTTCTCATAAGAATTTCCATTTAGAAATGCAACAGAGTGGGAAAAAACTAATTAATATGAGACATTACAAGAAATCTGGAAATGTTAATTTGTAGCAGTTTCATATGTATCAAATAATTACTAAATACAACCATATAAAATCTATATCATACTTTGATAATGCTGCTTCCATTAGTTAAAAAGCCAGACCTCAGCTCAATATCAGTGCACCTTGTTTCTCTGGAGACTGGTTCAGTGACTGGTCAGGGTCTGGGACTCAATCTGGTCAGATCAGAATGGAGTGGCCCGAAAAGGAACAACTGTGATAAATGGGTCTTATCTTGAGGTTGAGGCACTGAGAAGGCGACTCTGTTTCCCTCCGATTACATTAGCAGGCAGGAAAATGGGACTCAGTGGGAATGGCTGGAATTCCATAGTATGACAGGCAGACATTTTTGTTCACTTGTTTGTTGTTTGATAAAGACACAAGAAGACAAAGAAGGGGAGAACACTGATTATGACTAAACTTTCACCAAACCTTAGTCAATACTAGTAAATTTGTAGGAGCAAACCTCAAGTACTTTTCTTTTTAAGAATAATCAGTATTGCGCAGTATCTGTTGCTATCTCCTGACCTTCTGCCCTGAACAAACAGCAAAGAGTTAATATCCTGATGCTTGTGTGAGTCCATACTGAGTGATTTATTGCAAGGGAAACCACTCGACTGTACTTGACCAGATTGTTTCCCCCTCATGGACTTCCAGAACATGCCACCAGGAGAATGAAAGTGAATAAATTGTGTAACATTGATGCCTATCTCTAAACTGAAAATGCATTTTTGTGAGGTGCCCTTTGAGTAACGAGTTGAGATAAGAATCATACAGTAGAAACTTATTTTATCATCAGGTGTTTTTTTTTACCCCTTGGACTTTTTTTAGATACATTTGCTTGCAGAATTTAAACATTGAAAAAGATCCTTGCTTCCGTTTAGTGACCAGTGTGGCAGAAAAACTCCAAAGTAACCACGATATCCTCAGATTTTCTGTGAGTACAAAACATCCTATTTAGGAAGACTGGACTTTAGGTGTTTGAGTAGTGAATGACAGAACGCATTTTTATATTAAAGTTTTGTGGGCTACATTGGTAGTGCAGAAAACTGAAATTTGCACAACCACTGCAAGGATTTCAAGTTAATATATTCACTATACACATACACTCATATTCATTTTGGTAACAAATGTTAGAAAGTATGCCAGCTCGAGGTGAATTACATTTTTGAATCACGGTTTCCATTACATGCAGTCATTCCTTTTAAGTCAGTCCTAGGGTTCTAGTTAAATTGGTTTTCACCTTGCGCATTTTTCTTACTTTGTCTTCAGTGTCTCATCTGACTTTTTAATTCTCACTGGATAGATTGTTGGATAAAGTTTTATTTCATTAAGTCATTCGAGCTACAGTTTTTACAATCGCAATACAATTTTGTCCTGGTAGTAAATTGTGTTTTGAGTAAATGCATTTCCAAACATAAGGTCACCACTCTTCTGTAAACTTAAGTGGTATTCTTAGAATATATCCTGTTTTATTTTCATCTGATTTGCATATTTATTGATAACAGTCAGGCAACAATAATAAAGCTAAAAGCCTAAAAAGAAATTTAAAAAGGAATAGTTGACAAAATGGATGGAGCACACCACTTAAAAAAAGAGACTGATCAATTCAGCCTCACTGGCCAACCATTACTGATTTCTCCTTAAGATCTTAAAATTAAAACAATGATCATATTTTCCCATCTTGGCTGCACAGAGGCGCAGTTGATAGGTTCTGGGTTTGATTCCCGGCCCGGGTCTTTCTGCATGGAGTTTGCATGTTCTCCCTGTGCCTGCATGGGTTTTCTCCAGGTGCTCCAGTTTCCTCCCATAGTCCAAAAACATGACTGTCAGGTTAATTGGCCTCTCCAAATTGTCCCTAGGTGTGAATGTGTGTGCATGGTTGTTTGTCCTGTGTGTCTCTGTGTTGCCCTGCAACAGACTGGCGACCTGTCCAGGGTGACCCCCGCCTCTCGCCCGGAACGTTGGATGGATGGATGGATATTTTCCAATCTTCTTTCTATGAGCCACTGTTAAATATTACTATTTCTATTAGAGTAGAGTTGATATTACCTTGTGTATAAGAAAGAGAATGTGTAGCAGTACAAGGGTTTACTCATTTTTTAAAACAAATCACTATAAAGTTGGGATTCTCATCTGTCTTTGGTATCACACATACTTAGTGATAAATGTTGGTGACTTTAACTAAAAGTCTCTATTTATAGGGAAGGAAAGCGTATGTGAGAAATGTGGACTCTTACCATCATTCTGAGATTTCCAGATTGGTTGCCTGCATTTCCAAATCAAACATATCGCATAAAAAATTGAGATCAAAAAATCTGTGAACCACAACAAAGCTAAAGCTCTTGTTCTCCCTTATCCATCTCAAAATAGAATCAATATGTATCTTTGGAAACTTAAGGTCCCTTTTAAATATAAGTCTGAAAGAAATTTAAAAGTTTTTTTATCAGAAGAAGGAATGTTTAAAGAATTTTGTTTTCAGGAAACATTGACATTTGATATGGTATTGAAAGAGAAACAGGAAGAAAGGCAGTTGTAATAAGAAGTAGGCTGCAGTCCAGACAAACATGGTGTGGCCCTTTCTCACTGACATCCTGAGCAGGAAGCTCTGCTGCTCTGGTCCCTGTGTCACAATCCCTCTGAGACGAGTTCCTCATGCAGAACTTATTAACCTTCTGCTTTCTCTTTCCAAAAATATCTTCAAGTCACTCAAATTTACTTTGGTCTCTAAGTCTTTCCATGTTTGCCAATTTTTTCCCATGATTGCCTTCCATGCCATGCACTCCATCTCTTATCTCCCACACCTGCCTGTCGTGACTCCAAATAAATATTTGGAGTCACGACGACAGGTGGATACCTGCAGGTATCCACCAGACGTGTAGGATAATGAGCAAAGGGAAAATCCCATCACTAGTTCAATAAATCACCTTTTGCATGATTGTTCCTCAAATAGTTCTTAACGAAGCTCTAAGTGCATACAGTGGCTGGAGCATTTAAACAGCAGTAGTCTGAAAACCTGTAATAGATATTTTAAGGAAGGAGTGTGTGTGCGGGTACCAAGCACACAGTGGTAAGCGACTCAGTTTACTATTACAGTGGCGGCTCCCTGTGGGCTTTTCCCTTGCTATAGCAGCAACCTGAGGAATTGCAGGCACTAGAAGAAAGCGATGGAAAAAGACAAGCGACATCAGAGGAGAACCAGGCTGTGCCACTAAAATATGCTCACTGCAAACAACTGAGAGTAATTTACATTCAAACTTGGACACATTTTGAAGATTGTTGCTGTGAAATTACACATTTTCTATGGATTATACATTTTACTAGTATGTTAATCTTCTATTATGATACTGTTTTAACAACCTCATGTTGTGAAAATTGGTTTGGCCATCAAAATCTATGAGGAAGCAGGAGTAGACATGACTGCCATAAATTGTTATTCTGCTTTCTGCTTTTACTCACATCTATTCATCCTCTACTGTTGTTATCTCCCCTCTGCATGCTTGCTTAGCACAGCAGGACTCCTCTGGGAGAACAAACCCTCACCGGAGGGAACTGAGCAGTCCACTCTCCTCCCCCCACTGTGTCTGCCCACTTCGGTCCCAGTGCGTTCCTGCCTCTGTGTGCCCCGTCAGTCTGCCATGTGACCTGCTGGCTGATAAGACCAGAAGCCCCAGCAGTGCCCACTGACTGGTGCCAGCACTTCCCGTGCACACAAAGTCGGTTATGTTGTGTTTCACAGATGGGAAAGGTGATCAAAAACAGCTAACTTGCTTAAAAACAAAAACTAAAAACAGAGACAAAAGGCTTTGATGGGTGCGTAGCCCCTTGTAGCTATCTTACCTTGAGACTTTAGCCTGATTTTTTGCAAACCTGGCAGCAAAATTGAAACGCTTGTACAATATTAGAATTCTTGATCATAAGGTAAACTGTAATTTTGTTGTAATATTAAGAACTTATAAGATATGTAACATCAGATAAATGTACACAAATCAAATAGGCAGCAAGGAAACAACCATTTTTGATTTTTTTTTATTGTGAGGATGAGAAAGCTTTACTTTCTAAACTTGGCAAAACAAACGTATACAGAAAAATAAAGAATACAAGTAGCAAAACCTATTCTTATATCAAAACTAATATGATTCAAATTTAAGATTGTAAAAAATCTGATAAAATAAGATATGCATATCTGTGTATTTATTTATTTTGTAAATTACTACTATTAGTGCAATGCACTTGGTACTACACAAATATGCCATGCGAATGCGATGCACATCCATAGCTACAAATTATACTATATAATGAGAAAGGAAAACAAATCCTGCCTATTTAAAGAGAACTTTCCTCCTGCCTGTTTCCTTGCCTCAGGTCCTGCGTCTCTGACATCCAGAAGAGGAGCAGATGGAGTGACAGCATTTGATTCATTTCTACTCTTTTTTAGTAAATGTTTCAATGAGATTCAGCAGTTTGAAAGTCAGCTCACTCATTTTTCAATGAACCAATCAAACAATCTTTATCTTTATGTGTTCACTATAAAGTGACCAGTGTGCTTCACAGGTAAAACAAGCAAACATAGTGAAATGAAAACATAAACACATGATGAATGAAATAAGAAATAAAGGCAACAAAATAAACTGTAACATAACCATCTTCATTTTAATTCAGCTGACCAGAATTAAAAGCCAACAGAAACAAATGTGCCTTTAGAAGACATTTTTAGTTAGATTTTCTGTGCAGCAACTAAACAAAAATAAACAAATTGATTAAATTTAAAGTTTAGGGTGTTTGCACGCCCCCTCACATAAATGAGCTCAAATGGTTGTTTTTTTTCCCCCTGAATTTTATTGACAATTAAAGAGGAAAAAATCCAAAGTAAAGTGATTTGAATGAAACCTTTTAAAACTCAAAGGAAAATATCAGCTCAACATGAACACCTACAGTTTCTAGGCATGTATACCCTCTATACATTTTTTTTTTTCGGGATTAGTGGATACAGCTTATATTCAGGTGTACTCAATAGAGTGGAAATTATGAATTACCTCAAATCCTCAAAATTAATGTAACACATTCTTGTAATTTCATATCTGTAGTGGGCATATACAAATATAACTAATCTACTGATTTATTTTCCTGCTACATTTTCAGTGCAAGATTTAAAATGAGTGTTATGAGTAAAACATATTCTATTTTTTTTTTTACTCTGAGAACAAAATAAGCCACTTCTATAACATTTTTACATCACACACATGTTTACATACCACCTCTTTTATTCACCTAATGATTAACTTAAACATTACCCCTGTCAGCAGAGTGCGTGTGCTGTCTGGCACAGCTGAGAATATTCCTTGGTACCATTTGTCTGGATGCATGTAAAAAGCTTCATCAATCTTCTTTAGGAACTGCTCAGAGTTTGTATTAAAAACAGCTGTGCTTTGCCAGGCTGACTCACAGGATGGAAACAAAGAAAAGTTGCATGTAGTCAGCCCAACACAACTTCACAGAGACAGAAGATGGAGACACAGTCAGGTTCATCCAGAGGGGCTCTGGTTGGCTGCCTGAAATGCTTAGAGTATGAGACCTCTGCTGTGGCATGAAGAAGAAGCGATCAAGTTTAGCATACGGATTTCTTCCTGTCAACCCATGGTAAAACATTTTTAAGTTCATTAGGTATTTGAAGGTTCATTTGGGTGACAGCAGGAAAATGCATGGTGTGTAGAAGATAAGCTCATGACTCAGTGTACAATCCATCTCCTACAGGGAAAATACTGAAGGAAAACACTGAGAAGTCTCAGCAGCAGGACGGATTTTGACTTCACTTTTGATCCACCTTCCCTAGCTGTTCTTGGCTCTGGAAAATAATTAGGTCAGCTACCATAACAAGAAAAAGTGAGACCTAAGTTGGACTTAAAAGTGTGTCCATGTTGAAAGCAGGATATAATGATATGATTCACGCGAGGAAGGAAGAGCTGGCATTCTGACGGGTGTTTCATAAACAAATTCCCGGGCAAAGTCGGAGGAGGAGACCCGGTGAATGTTTCCATGAGTCCCACCAGAGCTGACAATGTGAGCATCTGAGTGTATCGGAAAATTATGAGTCTGTGCGCATAAAATTCCGTGTTTTTTACAGAGGTGCAGCGTGTGGCTGAGAGAGGTGCTATGACCTCGGTCAAGTCACTTGACTTCTAAGCACCTCAGCCTCCCCCCAGCTGAATCAACACATCCCCCCTCTCAAGCAGTTACAGGCAGGCGGTGGGTCGGCAGTGTGTCAGGAGCCTGGCTTCAGCCCATCGCACAGAAACTGACTGGGTGTTTGTGTGAGTTGTAGGTGGAGGGCATAGAGGATGGTTGCACCCTTCACCACATCTCCACTCTGAGGAATTTAGATTATTCCTCACCGCCCTCCAGCCCCCCACCCCACTGGCAACCATGCCCTGAGTAAACAAACAGCTGGGGTCAGGGCCAAAAGCAATCAGCACCATTGGGTTGCTCCTAATGGATAGCCCTGTTTTCTGACAGGTGGTTTATTTGTGCCTTGAAATTAATGTGGAATCAGCAAAAATCATTTTCATGAATTCCAGCCCCGTAGCTGTTTTACCCATAATTGCGTTTGATGTAAGAAGTTATGTGGTGGAGAGTTACACAAGCAAGAAGAGCATCCGGCATATTCAAATCTTCTACTTAGCTATTGATATCAACTAGTTGGCAAAGACAGAAGCACAGAAGCTAAAAAGTGTCTTGCACTCTTAGCCACAGAAGAGTAGAGAAACTTCTGTCTCCATTTAAATTGATGCTATTTTCAAACCTTTTTTAATTAGGAACTTAGCTAATTTAATTAGTGAGATTTCAGCACTTTTAGGAGGAATTGTTCCAAGAAATTTTGAGAAACTGCAAAGAAAAATAATCTTATATATTCTGAACATATGTGGACAAAATGACACCATGGAGATACAAATTGGTCAAGTGATAAATTAAACCAGAACAACTAGACAAACTTTCTTTTGAAGAGAAATCCTGTGCCATTTTATTCCTCCAAGCATCTTCTGCCATAAAATCTATTCACACCTATAATATTAAAATAAACCAGAAAAAACTGCAGTTTTATTTCTTAATGCATTGTTCAAAATGTCAATTATTGAAAGCGAAATCATATAAACTTAAATTGATATTTCTATTTTGCACTCATAAATATAATTCTTAAGTGGGAATATAAGCAGCAAACTGGGCTTTCATTTGGAAAACAAATTAAATTCCTTATTTTTTCCATCAAATGTCTTGGCAGTTTGATGCTGTCTCCTATTGTATTTTTTCCTGGCTTACTACAGAGAGAAGCCGGAATAGGATGTGGGTGGAGAGGGATAGGGTGAAAAAAGTGCAGCTTGAAAGATGTGGTTGTCTAGACATAACCCAGAGATATACTTTATATCAGTTTTTGATTGTAACATGAAAACATTGAGTCAAACAAATTATAATATAGAAAACGTAGGGGGGAAAAAAATGCAATTGCTCAATTATTTTCTCATTCCCTCTTCTAATCTAATTTATATGAGATCAGGAGCTCTATTTCCACTTTCAATTTTGACACAACAGGAAGAAATTTACTTACTGCTCTTCTTAAGTACCTGTTAAACAGCACTGCATGATTCATTTATTTCCACTGGGTGCTATTTTCAGTGGATTTTAATGTCAAAGCCCTTACACTTTGACATTAAAAAGAAAAAGCAACTTTGTTAATCCTCACTGAATCTTTAATATCTCTACAGCAGTAAATACATCTTGGAAAAGGAAGAATGAATAAGCCCCTTTGTTTTATTATATTATTTCTGGCGCAGGGAAGCACATATGTCTGTGCAGTGCTGACCGAAGGTCTATACCCAGATGGCAATGGTGCTACGACTTATTGTACAACAAACACATCTTTCATGCTTTCTAGCCAGCAGCAGCCTCAATGTGGCCTGGGATCTCGGCCAAACAATGCATTACCTCTCACCGCATAACTTGTACTGCTTCCATCTCTTCTTATTTAGCCCTAATCTGAATGGGAGAATTCCAGTGCCTGGGCTGATTTACTGTCTGGGGGACACCTCGACCTTATTGCCATGGAATACACGGAAGTAACACTAAGATAAAGCACAGACAGATGTTCTTCCTCACAAGCGTATTTATAACACAGAAACGCCTAAATCAAAAGAAAATTATGTGCTTGCAATTGAAAGAAACATTTCTAAACTTTAAAGCCTGGGGGCCCCTGACTGGCTTGGGCGTGTGGTTCTGTACAGTTTGTCTTCTGACAGCTGGCAGAGGGGAAAAAAATAACCTGGCAGAGGTCTGCACTCCACAAAAAAAGCAGTCAATAACAGGAACTCAATCAAACTGCACTGGTTTCCGGTAAGCTATGCACTCTGGACTGCCTGGCCTGACAGACCCTGGCTTGCTGAAATACTTTTGGCAGCAGCTTGCCCCCTACCACAGCAAGGAGAGCTTTCAAATGTCTGTGTTGTGCCACACTCATTTGTACCTCGTCTGATTGTGGTTTTCTTGTTTTATCCAGCTGGGTCAAAAAAATGTGCCTACTGCGATGATGTCTAGTGAGGCCAACATTCTAGACAGGTAAAAGGAGCCATACGATTTTAAAACTGCATATATTTGCACAACATTTCCACAGTTATGTTCAGGCTGCAGCTTAATGCATATAATTATTTCCATGTTCGGAATATTCAAATAAAATCAGGAACAGAATAGCGTAGGCACAAGGTGAGCCAGATTGAAGCCGAAAGTTATCAAAATGTATTTGGAATCGGCACCAACACCTTGTTGGTGCCGATTCCACAAAAGACACATGTAGTGCACAAAAGACAAATGTAGCGATGGTAACGTCTCCTCGTTGAATATAAGTGTAGAATACAGATTTATATGGACTTGTGCACTGCAAAAATGCAAAATTTTACCAAGTGTTTTTGGTTTAGTTTCTTGAAATAAGATGAAACTGACTTACAAGTAAATTTTCAACACGATATAGGAGGTTGTTTTATTTAAATAATTCCTTAATATTGACCAAAAAAAGTAAAAAGTTCATTTTCATCAGAATTGAATAATAAAATATTCACACCATTCTTTCACAGTAACTTTCTCTTTCGTGATATATTAAGTACATATATAGTGATACATATTAAAGAATATCTAATCCTCTCTCATATCACAACTCTGTTACACCTCAAATATTTCCACGACATCTTAAGATGTTCTTGTGAAGTATTTAGCAGCGACTTGAAAATAAATTATTTTTCTCTTTCTGGTGGCAAAATCTGAAGTTTGTACAAGGTGGAACATCATCATGCATAGCATTTCTTTACATGAAAATTGGCGGTCAAAAGAAGGTTTTAGTTTCACTAGGAGGTGCCCATGGCAACTCATGTCACAGTCAGTAAACCTCTAGATTGACAAGCAATGTTGGTTTTCCATGCTTGGTTTCCAAAGAGCTTGTCATCATCTCCACCTTGTTTAGTCTACATGTCACTGTCTATCAGTTCACTGTAACACCTAAATATCCCTCTTTTTCCACAGATGCCATTCAAGAGACCGTGTTTTAAAAATCAGATGGAGCTTGCAGGAGTGTTTTCAGGTGATGGGGAGATGCAATAACTGATGGAATCTGTCAGGTACCATCAAAAGGTCAAGTAAAGGGACATTATAGCTAACGATAGAAAAACTATGTGTAAGACTAAAAACTGTCTGTTATGTTTATGTTTTTAAATTGCTGCATTATTGCATTTTACTGTGACTTTACAAATTGTTCTTAAAACAAATTCAACAAATGTACACTATTCATTTAGGATAGTAAACTAAGCCTATTAGTTTGTAAATATGATGAAAAACATTATTATTATTATTATTATTATTATTATTATTATATTATTATTATTATTATTATTATTATTATTATTATTATTATTACTATTATTATTACTACAATATTGCATTTCTTACAAATAATTTCAAAAGATTTTGATTTAAACTTAATTACTTATGTTGGTTAAGTAAAACTTTTGGCTGCTAATCTCATTCCTAAAGTGTAATTTTTCCCATAGGCCTGCTTCCTCAGGCTCCCCCCTGAAGAAGCATAGCCCCGCCTCCGACAAATTCGATGAAGCTTATATAGATTACAGATCTTCCAAAAACTTTCAGCTCCTAGTTATTATAATCAGGGCTTTGGGCACAGACTCCAGTGTCTCTTAGCAAGTTCCAGAAAGTTAATTACATCTACGCATGAGATGTATGTAGGCGCCACCCTCTGGCAGAACAACTAATCTGCACTTAGCAACAGTTTAATATAACCGAATATTTTCCAGCTACTTTCATGCTGTTGTACTCTGATTCCCACTTCTTCCTTCCAACACGATAAAAGAAACATAATCAGTCGACCAGAGGAGATGAAGATGGGCTGAAGCCTTCACAACTGCCCCGCCGCATCACCTCCAACATACACAGACATGTGGACCACCACCCGTTCTGTGTACACTTTCTCACACTCTTTCTCGCCCTACCGTGTTTACAGCCTTGGCTTCAGACTAATTGAATAAGCAGCGACCCAGTGGACGGCCTCTCCAAGGGATTAGGATATGATCTCAAAAGAGTGCTCCTCTGAGGGCAAACACAGCCAATCTAGAGCCATTTCATGCTCTGCGCTTCAGCACGCAGCACACACACACACACACCACACACACACACACACACACACACACACACACACACACACACACACAGAAAGAGAGAGAGAGAACCAGAGAAAGGTAATTCATGCATGCTTTAAATTCTGGTCTGACTTTTATGAAACACAGCTGTTTTTCTTCTACGTCTTCTCTTTGCCTCCTAAAAATGCTGCATGATACTATTAAATATCTCAAGACAACCAGATTCAACAAACGTTACCAATTACATCTTGCATATTTTGAAGTAGTTTTTGTATCAAATAATTACTTGAAATGATTAATTAAGTGGAGTTTTTAGAGCAACTACAAAACCTGCCTAACTGGATGCAATCATCCTAAAAAGAATCATAATTGTGTAGCAAAATTGTGCTTATTTAAAACATAAACCCAGTTGTTACACCATAGGTATATACAACTAAGGTGGTAAAAATGAATTCTAAGATGGTTTATTTTCCAATAAGATTTTTTTATCCTAGCTGCACTGTGAAGATAGTTTCAATATAATCATTGTCTTTTTTTGTATCTCTTGCTGTTTCTCACCTGTTGCTCCAGACTGAATTCATAAACATCGTGTTATATTTAAAATAATTTCTACCAGCTGTACAGGAAGTAAGTCCAACAATGTGGGTTTCATTACATTTCCCAGCAATATACAACAGGAGGATCAAATATTATGAAATGTTATGAAATGAATATCTCTGTATATTTTCATCTAGTTTACCTATAATATAAAATGAAGTCTTTTAAGTGTATTGTAATGGAGTAAACATTATGTATTAATTCAAAAATCCTCTTTAAGCAGAATTTTATTTTTGTTCACTTTTGTTGAACACGGAGTTCCACAGGGTTCTGTTCTTTGTCTTGTAATTTTATGCATGTCATCACTAAATCCTTTCTCTTCATTTTTTCATTTTGAAGTACCTTATTTGTTTTTTTACATGTTTTGAAGTGCTACATAAAATTACTTACTTACTTCATTACTCTTTGCCTTCAGCATTTTAGTGTAGTAGTTTATGTCTGTTTTCCTTATTTCCAGCTGTCTGTTAGGGTTGTGGCTTCCCATGCAGTGGTGAATCCCTCTGCCCCCCACAACCCCTCGACAGGAAGCATGCCATTAGTCTACCAGAACTACTGTTGCTGTCAAAATGTGATAAGGGAGTACATCTATTAGATACATATATTTCCTAATAATCTTTGCTTTCTGTTTTGGCACATTAAATAGAGAAGAAACCCAGATGACTGGTTCTGAATCTAGGAAAACAAGGACTAAGTATGCTACACTGGATGTGGATTCTGAACGAAAATAATGAAAAAGTCATTGGTGGAAAGAATTGCTTCTCAAAGGACAATTCAACTAAAGACACAGTTTGATGTTGTGGTTAGCTGTAGCAGCAGTTTATTTTTTCATTTCTTTTGACTGCTGATTTTATGTGTTCATATTGGTTTTTACTTTATTTGAACAGTTGCTCTAATGAGTGATATTTTTTGGAAGCTTTCAGATTATTTTTCCTATAAACAAAACACATTTCTGTATGTCAGTTACAAATTCTTCATGTTACTTCACCTCATATATCTTTATCATGAGTTTTAGTTAGAAGCTCTTTAGCAGAGTGGGTTCTGTTCCCCACAGAAAGGCCTGTCTGATTCCTTAAGTAGCAGAGGGAACAGTGCAGGAAAGATTTGTAATAAAAGCCTACTCAGGTAAATCACTTCTCAACCTGTCATCACCCACAGGGTTAATATTATTGGAAACAGGTGCTATGTATGACATGTGGATATTTGCTGCTCATTTCACAGTCCCCTAAGATTTTCACATTGAAGAGTTCCACACTTATTTGCAAATCAGTTTCCAACTTCCATTTGGAAAACACTTTATTTGATGGCTCAATTTTTTTATTTTAGACATGCTTTTTTAAAATATGTTAGGGTATGCTGTGGTGGCGCAGGGGTTAAGCACAACCCACATATGGAGTGCTTAGTTCTTGACGTGGCTGTCGCAGGTTTGCTTCGTGGCCTTTGCTGCATCTCTTCTCTCATTACCCACTTCAATCTGGAGAGACTCAAATGCAGAAAGAAAGTGATTAAAAGAGTTTAATGACAAAATGAACATGAAAATAAACAAAGTCCTTTGGCTTCGATGAACATTCCTGATGCAGCATAGGGATGTAGTCCCCACGGGGCCTGTACTGGTGGCGGTGATCGGAGGAAGATGAGGCTTGAGAACCGGGAGCGGAAGGTGGAGATGGGACGGAGTTGGGTTGATCGCAGCTGGTGAGCAGAGGAGGCCATGGGTGGAGGAGGCCATCCTTTTGAACTGGAGCCCAAACAATGATTGGCTGGAGCGAGGCTTGGACCGGTGCTAATAGGTCCAGGTTGCAGAGAGGGAGGTGCTGATTGATGAGGCAGGTGCGACTAGAGTCTTCCAGACTGAACTTTTGTCAAGACTCCATTTATCTGTCAATTCACTAACAAATAAATATCACTAGAGCCAATAAAAGTTTTTAAAAAGTTTTTCCAGAAACTACTGGTAGTCAATAATCCCCAAATTCATTTTAAAGGACATCAGATGCTACTTGAATCTACAAAAACACCAAAACAAGTTGCAGTATATAATCTACTTTTATTTCAAAACAAGAACATCAATCAGCACTGACAGCAATATACAACAAAGGTCATCCATTCATGGTACTTTGCACTGAAGGTAAAGTGCGCTTTGAAAGTTCATCAAAAGCAGCCATGTCTGGTCTTGTGTGCCATGCATGGTCAGGGATGGTTTTGTGATCTCTGATGGTGAAGTGTCTTTGGTGCTGCTCTTGTTTTCACCAACACACAGAAGGAAGAGCTGTCCTGGTTCTACACCAAAGAGGATGGTGTCAACACTGGCTCCCATCTTTGACAAAATGCTAAAACAAGTAATAAAGCTTATTAACATTATAAAGCACAACTACATTCAAATAGCAAACAAAGTCAATGAGAAAGTGCTTCTACACAAGAAGTAGGATCATTACAATAAACGCATACGTGCACATTAAGGACAACATGGTCCACAGCTTTACATGAGTTGTTTTGGCATTTTTATTGTGGCCTTTGAATGAAGGAAGAAGCACATAAACCAACACAAGAATGCTTGTTTTTCCCAGAGGAAAAACAAGAAAAATAGCAGAAACATTAGGATAATAAATATTTTAAAGAGAAGTGTGAGGAAAACTAATTAGATCAACCTGTGTGTCACCATCACATTCATTCTAAATATTCTCATGCTACCTGCTTGGCTAGATTTAGCTGCTAACAAAAATAATAAACAGTCGTAAATACCGGAATATCTAAACAAATGTATATGAAGCAATACTCTTGCGCAAACGGAAAATTAATGTGTCCATAAAAAATAATCAAAAACATGATAATTTTAACATGTAACTTACCTTGTTATGATCATGATAAGCTCCAGACAAGACGCCATACTGCTGTCTCCACCCCTCGGGTAAACACGTGACATCACAAATACGTTACAATTGTGAGATGAACTGCCTGATGTTGACAGGACAGAGTTGGTGTTAGTGTTAACTTATAAATGAACACAAGACAGAATTGTTTTTATTTAACTCTCTGGAATAACACCAACTCTTTAGAGAAACTAATACTTATGTTGTTGAATTAGACTAAACAAGTGCTGAATTAACACTGTTTTTAACACACAACAATGGAAATCTACCACTTTTGATTTTGCTGTGTACTATTTTGTATGACTTTGTTCAAATTTTAACATCAAACAAAAAAAAAAAAATAAAACCTAAGAAACTACAACACCATTTTTAATCATAATTTTATTTATTGAGATAAGAAGAAACTTGGACCTATGAAAAGTAAGTCCCTGTTTTGTTTCATTATAATGAAATCTGCCCGGGGTATGAATATTTTTGGACTTGTATGTAGATAGCCATGTCACACAGTTAAGAGTAAGTGTACAGCTTTTAAAATACTGAATACTGCTTTAACAAATTAACAACAAATAGAATTTCTATATCGTGTAATCATAAAGACACTCATTATATGTGTTGCTCATCTTAAAAATAATGCCATTATTGTCACAATAACAATGCTCCAAAAATTGCTGATACGGTTACCACTGTTCCTATCAGCCATTTCAGAAAGAGAAGTAAAGAATATATATATAGACAGTATATATATATATATTTTTTTTATTTATTTATTTATTTATTTTTTAACGGGATCATATTTTGAATTTACTAATGTGCTTGAAGGAAAGTTAGAAAGTGAGGAAAGAATAAAAAATGAGCACATTTTGTGTAACAAATGAACAAAAACCACAGGTTTGTGGATTTAGCAGTATTAATTCAGAAGATATTTTAGTAACTTTTCTGTCTGGCCAAATGCCTTACTCACTAAGCTATGTTTCTGGGCAGTCCATTGTTTGTATGAGCTCTGAATCTGCCAGCTTTAACGGCTTTCCTCTTTCCCTAGGCAGGTCGGAGAGTCTGCTGACTCCACATTCTCATCCCTCGATCCCCTTTCCTCCATCCCTCCATCTCCCTGTGTCCTGTTTACCCTCTGCAGGCCTGCGGCCATACCACCTAGAGACTCTCCAGACCACCAAGGTCCTGGTGGCAGCCCTGGATTGGTCACTGATGGCTCTTGCCTTGGGAACAATACATAAAGGTGCTGCACTGGATGGGGGAATTGGTGGCTTTGTGGTGTGTGTTTTTTAATCCATATTTGAATATACATTGCTTGACATAAAGTATATGTTTCTCTACGTTGGGGAGAATTGACCTCTTACGGTTTTTCTGCTCTGGTATTTGAGATTTAAAGCTTTATGGTGACTGATAACCATCTCACATCCATCAAACCATATGAGAAATAAATGGGATTTTACAGGGATGTTGGAGAAATCTAAAGAAGATGTTTCTCCCTCCAGTCACACAGGCATTGAGCAGAGAAAATCTTCTAGCGGATTCTACTGTTACATTTAGTCTTAGCTCTTGTTGGCAGGAGGTTTTCATACCATCCTTCTTAAATTTCCCTTATAACCCAAGAAAGTAATGGGAGATGTTATTTTTGACACTCTGAGAAAACTGGAGGGAGATTTCACGTTGGCCTAGAAATTTCCCCGTAGTCTTTTCAGAGCATGGGTCGCCCTCTGCTGGTCGGGGACCACAATTCCCTCTTTTCCCTGTCAGCAACGATGTGGTCAGTTTGCACCACAAAAGCAAGCGCGGCGAACACCATCATGGCATTCATTTTGCATGGGTGGTCCTCCTTTACATTGTTGAACCCAATAACAGTACACTTTTTTTTTTTTTTCAAATGTGCAAAAAAAGCCCTGGTCCAAATTTGGGCAATAAAATGATTTCTGCTCGGGTTAGTCTGTCTGTGACCCATTAAAGCAAACAGCACTGGCCAAGCATCGCAGGCCGTTTGTGCTCTGAGGGTTTTCTTAAAAAGAACATTGGCAGGGGATTGTTTTCCTTCCAAAAAAGCTGCCATTGTGGAGAGCTGAGGGAGATGTTTTGGCCTTGTTGCTCTTTTAAGGAGTCAGACTGACTATGAGAAAATTGAATTCCTGGAAAACAAGGCATAGAATACAGGTATGTATGTTTTAGCCACAAGGAAGAAAAAAAACTGCTTGACTAACTTTCTCCTGAGTTTTGCAAAAGTGAGATCCTGTTTAAGGCAGTCAGCAGGGTGTTTTCCCAATGCAGGATTGTGCTGAGGTGGCCTCCAGCTCTCCCTTTCTGACTGTGAGAAGGATTGCTCACTGAGACATTAGAAAAAAGGCAAAGTATACAGCTGAGACTTAAAAGGGTTTTTAAGTGATATTTTGTAGCCTATTGTGGACAATTGAATTTGTGTATTCAGTAGGAACAAGTAATAAATCCAGATTAGTTGAGTAATGCTAACAGTAAGTCTAAACTGGATTTTTACTAATGTTTAGCTTGGTTCTTTGATGGATAAATTATCCTATGCTCTATATTTGTTTGCATTTATTTTTTTACAAAAGGATTCAATTTTGATTGTGTGAGTTTTGTACAATATTTGACAGTTAGAGATGATTAGTCAGACACTTTGGACCACTTCTCATTTACATACATTTTCATTCATTGGAAGGTGTTTGGCCTGTGGTCTGTCATAGAAATGTGAGACAATATATTTCTCAAATTTAACAGTGTTTCTTTTGAATTCTGCTGTCTTAAAACACAAGTATTCTGAAAAATATCATTGCAGTTTATATAGACACTATATAACTAATGTTCCAACTGTCATCCCATTTGCGTATGGAAGTTATTTAGAAGCCAAAATAAATGCAAAAGAAATAAAGCTATTGGTGGTGCGATAGTACCAGGAAGGTACCTACATACTAAGAATGTAGGTTGCAAAACATTTTCAGTCAAAGTGACACAGTCTTAAATTTAGATCTGGTTGGATATACTTTTCTGGAACTAGAAAAGTATAATACTGTATAATACTGGAACATTATACTGATGTTCCAGTATCACGGCCTAGATCATCACTTAAACATTTCTGAACCATCCCTTTAATTTATGTGTTAGTATTTAATATGAGAAGAAAAAAATCTTAACATAAAACTATATAATTGTTCAGTGTAACATCAATCTTTGGTTAATTTATAATCTAAAATCTCCTTTGTTCACACTCCAAGGAACAGGGTCAAAGTTTATGTTGGTTTAAGATTTTGTATCCCCACCAAAAGTAGGAAACACAAAGTAAAAAACAAGAATCTAAAAATGGTCTTTTCAGTTGAAAGACAGGAGGGTATTGCTTTCAAGTCTCAGCAAAAACGATTATTTTAGCTGAAACAAAACCTGGAACAGTAAGGGCAAAAAGGGTGGGATTGTGGCTCTAACTTTAAAGTGTTTGTGCGCAGTCTTCACGAGCTTGACAGACGCAGGATATGTATGGGCCATTGTTAGGTTCCTCAAGTCCTAACTTGGTGATGCAGCAACCACACGAACCCCTGCCCACAAACGCACACATACATATTTCTCCATTACACAAGCAAAAGTCAGGGGGCTTAACAAGAACAAAGATTTTTTTTTAATAGTTTGCTTTCATTATTGTTGCTTCTGATGTTTTTCTTTTGCAATTTTTTGTGCGATAGAAATAAAAACAGATATAAATATAGAAATAGAAAAATCCTTTATTGTTCCACAGTTGGGAAATCCAATGAGGTTCATCCATTGGATTTCCCAATGGATGTCAACAAGAAAAACATATTTGAAAGCATGTCAGCAAGAGTGTGAACCATCATCCAAAGCTCCCCTGAATAGACACAGGCACAGTAAATCTTTTTTTTTTGCTTGCACCGTCTGCCACACAACACATAAAATTTCTGCCTGAAAATGGGCTCTTTGTGTGGTCAAGTGAATATGGCCTGAAGAATGAACCGCAGCACTGTGACTCTTTTCCTGTTTCTCCATTCTAAAAGCAGACTGGCCTTAAACGAAGACAGGCTCAGAATTGCCAAAACCAAGAGCAAACCACTGAAGAATTTTTAGCTATGGTCAGGTATCAGTTATCTCTGAAAGCGGCTTATAAATCAATGTTTTCCTCTTAAATAAAGTAGCTAGAGAATGATACAAAGGTAGTTCAATGACTGTTAGTAATAATTTTTCATGACTATTATTAATAACAATTAATTCTCACTTGCTTCTTTTCAGCATTTGAACAACCATCAAATCATTGCATCTTTCACCTCACCTTTCTGTCTTGCCCTCATCTCTTAATTTTCAGATTTATGTCTTTTATTTCCTCCTGTTTCAAACTCCACCGTGGGAAACATTTCACACTACAAAAGCAGCAGCCTTACGGGGTTGCCATTTTGTTGCCCTTTTCTGTGTTTTTGTTGGCCAGACTTGCTGTTTTTGGGAGTCAGGCAGAGACCAGACCAAGGGTCTTTTATCCCCCTCAGTGCAGTCCCTACGGCAGGGGAACGGCAGCTTGGCCCATCGATCACAGTGCACTGGGAGGGAGGACAAACTCCGTGGGTGGGATGGGAGAACATAACTGAGAGATGTAGGATATGGAAGTACGAGATTTCAGATTAGCTTGAATGTTGTATAATACATGCATGTGTATGCGGATTCTGTGTTCAACACAGTGGGCAAGGCGAGGTAAGACAAAGGTGAGCCAATAAAGTGTGACAGAAGCAGAATAAGCAGATGTTTGCATGGATACAAGGTCAAGAGGGAGCTCATTTGTCTGACTGCAGAAATTTAAACAGATAACGTACACAGGCAGCATGCTCTTACAATCATTCAGACACATATGCTACGCATTCACACAACATATTTACTTTGTTTGAACAAGACTCTTGGCTCCATTTAGTACCTTCGGCAAAGACTCCCCAGTATGAGTTATTGCATAAAAGAGTGAATCACATACATACACAAAGAGTTGAAGCATCACGCCTCTTCAGACTACAGAGGTCTCTCAGCAGGGCTGGCAGAATGAACAGAGGCCCCATGCAGGCCGAAGGATGAGCCAGAGGGATGGATAAACACAAATTCAATGGAAATGGCCCCACTGTAGGAGCGCCTGTCCAGTAGTAGGGCCCAACCCGGAGGTGATATGGAGCCAAGCAGATGACCCAGCAGTGGGGGACCTCTGAGATCATTAAAGGCTTCAAGCGCAGCCATTTGATCAGAGTGGAAACCACTGAATGAAAACATTGGCTAGAGCAAGTTGCTGAGCTTTCTCCCCTCGTCTGGGAATTAATCTGCAGGTGGGTGGGAGCTATTTTCATTTTGGAAGTCAAGCTTCACTGTTATTGGGTAAAAGTACAAACTCCACATTGACTGCATGAAACTGTACTAATCCTGATCAGTTGTCAGGGACTCTGTCTCAAAAACCTGAAATACAACAACCTTTTTGGCCATTAAACCAAGACAAATATTTTGTCGCACAGAAACCTAATCAAATTTTAAACAAATTTTAAAGCATAGAAATAGGTGGTGCATATGAACATATAGAGATAAACCAGCTTTAACTTTGTTTAAAAGTGTATTTCAAAATACTTATTTCTATTTTTGGGAATTTCCTTAAGGGTTGAATACTCATCTATGTGGAAATTGAGTTACCTTGGAAATACCACTGTTCATTGTTCCAAGTCAGTTCTTGTAAACCTATTTTCTGAAACGCTAAATCCCAAGGAAAACAATCCATAGCCTAAATCCATTGCCATTGAATAATAACCTAACTAAAACCCAAATAAATAACAGAAAGCCACCTGACATCTATGCAAGTGACAGTGTGACCCGAGTTCAGTGTTTTTACACTCCAGATGCTGAAAACTATATCTGAGTGTTTCGCAAGGTTAAATCAACAAACTGTGCTGTGTTTGGTGGCTATTTTACGATTGTTTTCCTCCCGTATGCCTGTTGCGAAAATTCAACCACATGAACCGAGCAGCAGCAGCTTGAAACGGTCTATGATTATTAATATTGATATCAGTGATAGCCAGGTGTGAATTCTCTCAGGAAAACTGTGAGAGGATAATTGGACGTTTTTACTGGCGACAGGCCTCTGCAGTGTAAAAAACAGATCAGTCACTCAGCGTGTTTCCACCACTGGATGTGATGACACGTGTAGTGCTATTAACTGAACATAAACGTGGTCTGGTCCCTACCCCGCCCCACCCCTGCTCAAATCAGAACCACCTGCCCAGGGCCCTGAGAACTGCCTGGTCCTCTCCGCGTAGCTCCTGTGAGAGAGAGCACCGCTTGTTTGGACAAACGTCAGGGCCAGCTCCGGGGGCTCTCACATGAAACGAAGAGCACAGAGAGGGAATCTCGCCCCTTCGTGTAGCCTTTTTCAACCCCAAGCCTCATCTCTCCCCTTTTGAGCTGGACCCAATATTTTTTAATTACATCCAGGAAACTCCTGTTACAAAGGACACTTTCTTGGCGGGTCTGGTGGGAGGTTGTGTGGAGTTCTGGGGGTCACCCTTTACTTTTTTTTTTTTCTGAGTATGTGTGGGTGGTAGGTGTATCAGCTAACAAACTCCTGAGTTTTCCACCTGGAGATCCAGGTTGACACTGAGAACATTATTTCCCAACCCTAGAATGGCACCAGTTGTTGAAAGACACAGGCAAAAATCAACTGCACCAAAATGCTTTAGCTGCTTCTCCACGTTTCCCCTAGTCGCATCATGTTTTAATACTTGTCAAAATTTATTGAATTATGGAGATTTATTGCCAAGATTTTTGTTCACTTCTAGGTTTTTTGCTGTGGTGGTCTCTAACTGACAGGAACACAAGCACTATTTGTTATCTTTTGGTCCAATAAGTCCATCTGGTTTTGATTTGGCTCCTTGCAATCGCCCCCAGAGATGTGGATGGAGGGGACTTACAGGCAAAGCAGAGTGGTGGAGGGGCAGATCGTTTTTTTTTTCTCCTCTTAAATTGGATTTCTCACCATTCCAAAGTGGGCCTTGGACCTGGGGAAGGAGCAATAGCTGGCATTTAGCTTTGAACCCTTGGGCTTAAAAGAAAGAAAAGAACAGGAGCAAAAGGAGAGGGAAAATTCCTCTGGATAAATCAGTATCACCTGTTTTGCTCCCCAATCAACATGTTCTAAGTCCGATTCCCTTTGCCATTATTTGTTTAAGCATGAATATGTGAACTCTCTGAACCATGAAAGCTTTGGTTTCTGATGAATTAAATGATGTGCGAAACAGATGAATCCTAGACTAAACAAACAGTTACAAGTTGGAAATGTTTATGGAGAGATTTAGAAATTTCTGCTCCCAGTGTTATTTATATTAACGTTTTGTCATAACTGTTTGTTTGTAGTACCCATACACAACAGCAGGAGTCAGTAGATCAGCATTCACAGAGGAAAAATGAACTTTGTCATGGTTTACAGTACATCACTTAAGTGAATCTGTTTGTAACAGGGTAAAACCAGTAATATTTCGTACATTTTAGCTTTCATAGGATTTTTTATACATGTCGAATATAAGTCAAAATGTTATAATCAGACTCAATCCTAGCTTGGATTATATACATTATAAACATACTTTATCCTAATATACGTATATAAATTTAATATAAATTAAACCAGTTTTCTTCCATATCTGGGTCCCATGGCGATGTATGGCAGCCTAGCCAAATATTTTGTCTGGCAATATTGTCTTCAAAAAATAAAAGAAGGAAAAGCAAACTGTTTAAAATGGTTTGTTTAATGGGATTGTGCACACTTTACAATTACATGCTGACTTTGTTAACACTCAGTGAAGACATCTTTAATTTACAAGCACATCACACTCTGACATTACAACATTCATCATCAAGGTAAACTAAAACTACATAAATGTTCTCTGAATGAGTAGTGGATTATTTTTAGATTGTGAGCCTTCACAGAAGGCATTTCAAATGTTTTGGGGGGGTTTTCATACATAAGTCTACAAAAGCATTTGTGCAACCAAAAAGACTCCACAGACAGAGACAGAGCTAGATAGACTAGCCAGAGTCACATTTAGACTTTAAAAGTGAGCAAAACACAAAGCTAGTCATGCAATAAGAACTAAACTAATAAATTAAGGTGATAAGACATAAACTGTGTTGCTGAAGTACAAGTACATTTTCTAAAGTTACATGTTGGTTCAGAAATCAAACATGGAAAATATGAAGAGACTTGACCATACAATCTGTCCACCAAACGAGATTAGTGAATTGTCGTCATTTAAACAAATAATATTATAAAGTGCAGGTACTACATATTCTGACAGCGGATGTACAAATATCAACATCACCACAATCAGTACATTTTTAATTAAAGGGCCACATTCATATCTATAGACTAAAAGGAATATTTATGATTTAGGTAAGTTTACAATTATTATTAAACACACAGCACACAACACATTTAAGGTTTGTAAAAAGAAAGCCTCAAAGTAAAATGTATCTTTTAATGCTATAACATAGTCTCACAGTAAACTATTTGAGCTTTTTTTTGTCATGTCCTGATTTATGAAGATCAACAAACATTGGCTTTACTTAAATGGAATGCTCACTTGTCTTGTCTATTTTGAATAGTGGTTCAGAAAAAAAGCGCCGTCTTGTTGCATATATCATTTGGGAAAGATGAAGTCAGGGATTACTTATTTAAAATGTCCCTCAAGTCCTCCATCACTTGATTGGAAAAGGGTAGGCATTTAGAGAAGTACTTTAGTTACCTTTTATTTCTTTGACTTGTTGAAAAATATGAATGAATATTGCATTAATGGTTGTGCTTAAATCCTTTTTTCCCCCATTGTTATAGTTATTATATTCATAGAAAAGGGTACATATTTCTAAAAGGTATAATCTCTAACTGTGTCACATCACATCCAGACCACAGGATATAGGATGTTTTGGATTACTATTTAAAGACTCCTCTATGCTGTGATTAACCTAAAAAATATATATCAATGTATAAATATAAATATACATAAGTGTAAGTTGTAACAGTAACAGTTTGGTTACATCTACAAGATTAACATACTTTGATTACAGGTCATATTTTCCTAATATTTGTCATGTGAAATTATGCTACAGCAACAAAAGATGTATTTTTCTTACATATTCTTTAGGGTTGCTAAGTTGACAAAGGAGTTAAAAATAGACGTGTACTGTTATGCAATAACATCAATAGGCCTTTTCTTAGCATGTCTAAGTTTTTTGCAAAAAAAAAAAAAGAAAGCCACACAAAACATTTTTGCCATTTTAGCTAGATATAAACCAAAGGAAGTAATATTTGAAAGTGAAGCCTCAAACCAGTCATGCACTTCTAATGAAAGCAAAGTTGGTACACAAATCAGCCTCAAGTATATAATACATAATGATTCATCAGATACTTATAGCACCATCTTTTAGATACTAAAATACGGACAGAAACTAGTGAAATTCATAAAGTACATCCATATGGCAAATCCCTGACAACGTTTTAGAAATGAATAAACGTTACGGATTTTAGAAAAGTTGCATGACATGAGAGTTTCCACAAATATCTATTTGAATAAATAAAAAAGGATAATGCATGGCTTTACAAACTACCAATGTGAATCAACTAAACCAGGTGAGAGTACATTTCATATTCCTAGAGCATACGGGATAACATGTTACCAGAAAATCAATCCACATCTCAGGTGCTTCAGTTGGATTTTGAGGAGTCTATGATTTCACTGACAAAAAGGGTTGGTCCAAGTTGCCACATCAGGAGCCATCTCGTTCTTGTCCAGATCTAAAACAAACCATTGAGAAGATTAGTTTCCAGAGAAATAGAAATGTCAGAGTAAAATTTAAGAAATGCTTCCCCCTGGTGGATGGATGGATGGATGGATGGATGGATGGATGGATGGATTACTTTCAACATTACCTTATACACCAATCAGGGGCACGCATGATGATCTGCGTGATCTGCACATATTTTTCTGTCAAACAAAATCAGAAAATTGTGTAAAAAAATATTTTATAAATATTAAGCAAAAGTGCAATACAAACACTTCTTATAGAATTTGCTCTCTGTCTTTTTGTCTGTGTGTCATAGATATATATGTATGCATTACGCATTTCTAAATACAATTTAATATTTATTCTTTTTTTAATTTTCATTTGTAAGATGATAATAAAAGTAATATAATGTTGATGTAATCACCCGACTCTCTCCATCTTAAAAATACATGTAAAGTTAAATCATGAGTCTTTCACAACATTTGGAAGAAATAGATAATTCATAATCCGTAGGTTTTTCTTTCAGTCATATTTCTCTACCTTTGTATGGAGATGATGATGAAGAACAGAGTCTGATAGCCATGGATGCCTTAAGGCCTCACAGGCCCCCATCCTCCAGCTGACGACAAATGTAAGACAAAAATACTTTTCACATTTTAAATTCTCATCAAACATTAAAAATTCCAGATCATACAGAGACACAATGCACTTACGTTTTATTTATAACAAGGAGCCTAGTGATAAAGTCTTTTGCTTCCACTGAAGTATCTGCAAACTCCTGTTCCTCAAAGTTCCACTGACAAGCCAAGATGTTGTTTAAAGTCTGATTGTCATCATCACCAAGGAAGGGACACAAACCGCTCAGGCTAGCATTAAAAGAAAAGGAAGATTTAGCGGTGATTTGAGCACAGCTGAGCATTAATTTGCATCTTTACTTACAGCATGTAAGTTATGACACCAAGGCTCCACATGTCTGTGTTGAATGACACAAAGTCGTAGTTGACGACCTCAGGAGCTAGAAACTCTGGAGTTCCAAAATTCACCTTTAATTTCTCCCGTGGTTTATATCTGAAACAGGACATGATTGTTTTTCAACCCAGGGACATTTTGCATTTTCAAAATACCAATGAAACATTGGTAACACTTTGTGTGAAGGGGGGTGAATAAGACTGTCATGACACTTTCATAAACAGGACATAACACCTGTCATGAACATGAATAAGCCTTCATGAATATTTATGACTGTTGTCATAAAGCATAATTCGGCAAATTATGGCACGTTTAATACAAAGTTGACATTAGGGTAAGGTGTTATGTCATGTTTTTGAAAGTGTCATGACAGTCTTATTCACCCCCCTTCAAATAAAGTGTTACTGAAATATTTAGTAAATCAGAAATAGAAACTTACATTCTAGCGAGGCCAAAATCAATTATCTTAATCTTGTTGGTCACTCTGCTCACGCACAAGATGTTTTCTGGCTTGAAAGATCAGAAAAATAAGATAAAATACCTTTAAGTTTCTTCCAGTGAATAAAATTACAAACAAATTTGACAAATATCTACAAAGTAAAATGTTTTATTTTGAAATCTAAGAAATGTAATGTGTGTGTGTTTATACTTTCAGATTTCAGAACAAAATTAATCAACTAAATTTTGAAAAGAATAAAATCTTTTTGTAGGATGAGCTGAGAGAGACTTTTGCTGTTGTCTATACAAAACTATTATTTACATAGTTTAAAGTTAAGAAGCATTAAATTACTTTTCAAAGCTTTATCCAGTAAAGTAACTTTGTAGATATTTTATGGAGTTACTGCATAAACATAAACAGAACTGCTTAAATCACCCTTTCTAACGGCCTTTACGATTAAAGATATTTCTAATTTGGGTTTCTAAATGCCACAGAGTGGGGGCCAAAAAGCCATTTCTGACTTTGGAGCCACAGGTCGAAGAGCCATGAGCTAAACATAATGGAAACACCAAGTACATTTGGATATGTGTTTATCTTTGTTACCTTTAAATCTAGATGCAGTATCGACATTTTGTGCATATGCTGAAGGCCCTCGCAGATCTGTCGAATGAACACCACAGCATCCAACTCCATCAAAGTGTAGTTTTCATCAATAATCCTGTCAAAGAGTTCTCCTCCACCAACACTGATGACAAAGACAAATGAAAAAACAAATTACATATAGAAAGAACAAAAAACTAGGTGTTTCTGTTTTAAAAAAAAAAACAAAAAAGAAACAATGCAACCTATAGTAAGTAAAATTAATAATTATATCAAGAATTAAATATTGAGTTGGTATGTACTCTTAACGTATACACATTACATACATGTACTGGAAATCTAAAAAAAAATAATAATAATAATAAAAAATATGGGTCATACTATTCAAGTACAAGGATGATGTCATTCCTTGACTCATAAGCTGCATAGAGCTGGATCAGGTTGGCATGGTCCAGATTATTCATGACCTGGATCTCATTCTTCACCACGTCCTACCAAAAACAAAGGCACAGAAACATGCAGAGGCAGACAGGAAGACGCACAGATGCAGGACACAAACAGATACACACACATAAAATGAGAGGTGTCAGATGTTCCCTGCGATCAGAGACTATTCATCTTCTGGTCTGGGTCAGTTATTTTCTCACTGCAGTGAGAAGTATTCCCTTTGCCTCTGTTCCAGGAGAAGCCTAGCAACATTCTAGTAAGTACTAAAAACTTAACGGCCTCCTGGTTTTTTTTTTTTTATCACACGTGGATTAGTTCTCATGGTAGGATTTAAAATAGACTTGCTCAGCGTCATGACAACGTGTCTCCGGTGTCGTACCTTTTCTTTCTGGCTTCGAGCTTTAATGACCTTCGCTGCCAAAGTGAGACCTGAGGAGTTTTCAACACATTTGTGCACCTGACCAAACCGGCCCCTGTAGGAAGAGAGGGAGAAAGAACAATTGGCTTCCTGTTTGCTGCACAGACAGCCAAGTTGTTCTAGCCATGCAAATTATGCATTGCACCAGTAAAGAATCACTTAATAATGGGACAGTGACAGTGGAGTGTATCTTTCCCATGAGAAATCAGGACTTGATCTTTCCTTCTGGAAAGTGTTGCGGTTAATCTGCAATTTTATTCAATCTGAGCCAGGCTGCGTCTCTTCTTTGAAGGCCCGGATTAACACCTAGTGATTAGCTACCAGCTGGCGCTGTGGATCCAGTATCACATACCAGTCAGTCTTCGTGTAAAAATAACTGCCATGACTCTGGAGTTATGAACCATTGAGGAGAGGAAGAGAAAGTGGGGGGGGAGGGGAGGACAATTACACAATCGGCCCTAAATCTGGAATTGAGAACATCTTTTTATGGTTTTTGTTCAGTACTTATTGCATGATTTTTATCTATTTACTTTTGGTAAGCAGAGAAGAGGAGCAGCACTCACCCGCCTAGGACCTCTTGCCAGTTGATTGTGTAAAAGTTTCTGATCTGGTTTGGCTTAGCAGACACAATGCGATGATTAAAAGGAGCTGCCGGAGGAGGAGTGGTATCTAAAAACAGCCGAGGAGACAAACAAAAAGATGTAATTTGTTTTTGTAAGTTATAAATAAGGCGTAGCATACATGTCTCATGACTTTTTAAAGTATGCATTCAACCAACTTTGCATAATTTTGTAAATTATGGTAATTTAATGCAATGTTAGTCAACATATTTAATATTTTTTAAATCAAATTATTGTGACATTCTCCCTTGCTTTAGTCTTGTTTCCACTTCTTCAGAGCTCAGTTTTACATTGCAAGTAGACTTCTACACCAAGCACAACAAATAAAGTGCAATGTTTTTCATTTATTGAAGCTTTACTTTCGGGATAATAAAGAGAAAGTTTTAGTCATCCGTTTTATTAGCACCAGCCTTCACTGGCATTGTCCTGCTTCTGAAGAAGAAGGACGTGACTCACCGATGAAGAACCGCTCCCTTTGATCGTCATCAATCGTCTTTTCGTCAACATTCTCCAGTTTTCCCTTCTCCAACTTTTCTTTAAGGTTGAACTGGATTTGAATTCCATCTGCCTTGAAGCTAGCCCAGTCTTCGTGCTCAGAGCTCTCATCATCCTCCTCTTTCTGCTGCTCTTCTCTTTCCTCATTCTTGTCTTGTTCTGTCTCAGTCACCTGGTCCTGTTCAGTCTCTGTGTGCGATGTTGCATCCTTGTGGTCATCGCTGTAAATTGAAGTTGAAGGGTTTTATAGATTTGTTTTGTTCTGTCATATTATTGTAGCTTTAGACAATAAAAATTGAATGGAAATGTGTTAAAAAAGCACAAAAGAACACCTGAAAATACCCAAGCATGGCCTCTTCAGCATAAATTTGAACAGAAAAAAAATGAAATAATGAAACTTTATATCTATGGCAAGTTAAGGTCAATTGCAAATAAAACCAGAGCGGCAAAGAAAGCATCTGTTTGCATTATTGATTTATATTTATATATTCAACTATTTTGTTTGAGGAGTGGTAATACTTTGATCCTCGGTGCTACTCAACTTCACCAAAAATGTGAAAGATAATGATGATTATTCTATTTGGGTAGAAACTTTACCAAAACCTAAGACCCTATGCAGAAAGACTGACTTATTGCCACAGGAGTAGTTATAGGTAAAAATAATCATACCTGGTAACAATCTCCACTTTCTTATCTACATCAGAAGAGGACATCTTGGAGTCTTCTATTTGTTCTTCAGAAGCAGAAATATTTTCTTTCTTTTGTTCCTCGGGAACTTTGGGCTTTTCTTCTTCTGCTGCTTTCTTTTGCACTACATCATCCACTGGCACTGTTTTTTCCTTAGTTTCCTCTTCCTCTATTTGCTCCTCAATAACACCTGTAGCCTCACATTCCTCAGCCACAGCAGGTTGGGAATCTTCATGCACATAGTCCACCAGGTTGCAAGTGGGGGCCTCTGGTTGCTCGTCTTTAGGGGTCACCCCAGACTCCAGATCCAGCAACTGACCCGTTTTTTCTGTGTTCTCTCTGTTTAGTTTCTGCACTTCTTCAAGAAGCAAAGCCTGCTTCTTTGGCGAAATATTATCTACAAAAAAAACAAAACAAAAAGAAAAACACAGAATGTGGATTAAGTCTCTGACTCACAGTGTATAATTTATACCTCTTCCATATATAAGGAAGTCAGAAATAGGATCGCACTAATTTTGAGATTGGTTTCCGAGTGAGGATTTAACTGCTGCGAGAATTAAACCATTATATTCTATTTTTTAAGTACCTGCTGCATCTGGAGGCTTCATCTTCTTTTGAGCTTTCAGGCTCTTCTGGCCCAAACACGGTTTTTCTCCCCCATCTTTGCTCTTGTGATCTTTCCCCTGAGAAATGAAAAAAAGAAAAAAAAAGAAGAAGAAAATAGTAGATCCTGTAACCTGATCAATATCTGAACTGCATCAAAGTTGATGTTTGCAACTATATTATTTCTCTTTGCTTGTTAGATGTATTTCTGTTCCAAAACAAAAATTCAGAAATCTGCCCTAAAAGGTTTTTCTCACTTTTAAAAAATATATTTTTTGAAAAAATTATTTTTTAAAACATCAAACCAATAATATCCATTTAAACTGGTGATGAACCTTGTAACATTAAGAACGAGACATCACCCTTTATTTAATCATAAATGCAAAATGATATAGAGTCAATCAATAAAAATAATAAAGAACTTCTAGGTTATGTACAGTTTGTAAGCACAAAAAACCTACAAAGCTTCCACATTTACGTGATGCGAGGAAATGCTTTGGTCCATGGAGCTTTATCTTGTAATGGGGCTGCAGAGAACTTGGCTGACATGCAGGAGTTATCTCTTGTTTCCATTTACTGCCTTTGCTAGAGGTAGTTTTCTAGTAAAAAGACAAGATGGAAATGCTTGGTAGGGTTTTAGCAGTGAAGGGGTGCATTTTATTTTGTATATTTTTGCAAACAGAACAGGCATTTAACTGAAGCAGCAGTGCTGTAAAGAAGTATTTGACTTCACAGATTTCATTAGGTATTTTTTTTTTCTTTATGTCTCAATTACATCTTTCAGATCATGAAGTATTTTATTATATCTGACAAAAAAAAGCCTGAGGAATTTAGAATAAAGAAATCACTTAATTAAAACTCAGCTCACAACATAACATAATATTCTCAAAAAGTCCTAATTGAAATATAGCTACAAAGTCATCCGCAAGACTTTGGTACTCCAGCAAACCAAAGTGAAACTCTCTCAGGACCACTTGACCAGTAGGTCACTAGAAACCTACGACAACATCTAAAGCATTGCTCACCTACCTCAGTTAACGGTCAAACAATAAGGAAGATCCTGGGCATAAATATTATGCACAGGAGAGCTTTTATTTGCTAAAACAGAAGTATTTCTGTTATCCCTGGAACATTTGTGAAAATATTCCATGGACTGATGAGACAAAAGTGGAACTTTTTGAAAGACATGTCTTGCTATATGTCTCCCTTCAGTTGTAAGTGCATAGGACAATTGTATGGTATGGTTAGCTGTGTTACACAACCAGTGTGTTGACTGGAGGACTGTGACAAGCAAGTGATACACTATTATGGAGTCATATTATGATAGAGTCACAGATTTAGGGTTGCCCAGTAAGAGTCCAACCAGGCTGTGGTTTTGACCGGTTCTTCCCCAAATAACAGATTCATTTTTGTTTGCAGATCCTGTGCAGTTCCTCCTCATTTTTTTGGAAATCACCTCAGGGCTGGTACAAGCTGGGCATTGTGAGCAACTCACTTGATTGTCAGCAGACTCTTTGGTCCGTCACTGGATGAAAACTCCTCAATCATAAACATCTCAACCACCATTTTCAATCTGCAACAAGACTGTCGTAGTTGGCAAGATGATGAGCCATAAATCAATAAGAGAGAGTCTCCTCAGAGAATGGCCAAAAGGCGCATGCGTGGGAAAAAGAAGTCAGCCTGATAAAAACTTGATAAGACTCTTGTCTTACACTGTGCTTCTTCTGGGCTATCAGCTGTTGAGAAACAATTGCTTTGTGGAGGTGTGGAATGTGTTGAGGTTTTCAATTTTATCCAATTGCTAAAGTCCGCCCGTGACCTATGTAATACATCGGTTTGACGTTAAGAAGCTTATCAGAAATTCCCTGCATTGTAACCAATCATTCTCCACTGCAGAGAGAGAAGTGCTGATCCAAGCGAAGTGTCTGTTAATGTCGTTTCAGTATTTGGAAGCATGGCCAGGATGGATTGAATAGCTTCATTCACTTCCTCCACTACCATTGCTACAACTACAGGCAGATTGCAATTCTAAAGCAGTGCAGAAAATCTGCATCGTTGTTCACAACTACTCCTTCTGTTGGCTGATTGGCACAGTAAAAAAAATCTACTGGAGACAATCCAGTCACGCGGAGAAAGCTCAGACTGTGCAAGAATTTTTTTTGAGCAGAATTGCCCAGGAAGGCAATGGCCTGGCTAGTTACACGTACAAACTGACATTATTAGAGCATCATCATCAGTGACTACATCGCCTTTTCTCATAACCTAAGTTTCCACATTCAGGCCCACATTCTTCTCATATTCGCATCTATACTGAGGAACACACTGCTAATGGAGACATACTAGAAACTATTAGAGTGAGACCTGACAATGGAGAAGGGCTATAGCGTACCAATCTTCCACTGAGCCACGCCCTATACTGCTCAGTGGAAGTGAGATATAAATTAATACTTGAATCCAAGTGAGATACTGTCTCACAAAAATACAGCAATATGCATGAAAGCAGAACGAAATCTGTAGCATACTTTTTCACAGCACTGACTAAAAGTAACATACAAGTAACTTCATAGGTAAATAACAAAAAACTTGTTAATATGAAAGTTGACATAAAGGGCTGACGTTCACAAAAACATAAAGTCACACCTTCAATAAACAACATATGACAAATTGCAAAGACCTAACTGCCTTGCGGCCACAGTTACTGGACATCAGCACTCACATACTGGCTTATATAATGGCATGCCTCTGCTTATTCATGGCTGATAGATAGGTAGCAGCAGGACAGTGAATTTATAGCTTATCACTTGTCGCACTCAACAGTGGAATGCGATGCTGACCCCGTGTGGAAAATATTACAAGCGATTGCAGGTTGTTCTCCAAATCTCCCAGCTGAATCGATGATACTAAACACTCTGATATCAGGTTGAGATGGAAAAAAAAAACCTCATCTTGAACTTGAGGTGTCCCACATATGTTTTTCAACGTTGACGTTAACTGAGAGGGGATATGTTGCTAGTGTTAGGGTTCACTTAGAGACAGTTGTGAGGTGAAGAAATGTAATTGGAAAACAAGGGAGTGCATATAAAGACCAAAGTAACATGAAATAAATGTTAAATATTTCACACCTCTGGAAGTGGGATAGGATGAAGTCGCCACCTGACAACCACTCTGACGACAACGGAAATTTGTTGAAACACGAGCCACGAATGATTTAGATTACTTGGCGGTCATAAATGTTCAGCAAAAGAAACACTGGGAAGATTTTTTTCTTTACTTCTGCAACATACAGTCCCCCTTCTTTCTGCCAATGTGGTCAGTTTTTGCTCTGCTCATCTGCCTAATTTAAAAGAAAACCACAACCGCTATGTAAATGATAGCAGTGTGCACGTCTGAGTGCCGGCTGCTGCCAGATAGCACTTAGTGACCCTTTAACAGAGTCATCACAGTCTGCTTAATTACAGATATATAAAGACAGAAAGCCCAGGTCAGCTCTGGATGTGACTTCAGTGCAATAGGAAATTGTTTTTGAGTGAATATATATATATATATATAGTATATATATATATAATATATATATATATATATATTTAGTAGACATTGTATAATGCTTATGTATTTACCTTTTAACTTCCTGAACTTCAAGTACCTTTGATGAAATGCAGTGCAGTAAATTACATAACAAATAACTCTGTCTCAATCAAATTGGCTATGTAAACATAGATGTTCAAGTTTTTCCACAGATTCTTATTTAGATCTTATTTAGATACTTTGTTCACTTTGAACACATTAAACCGCTAGCTCTGGCAACAACCTTACAGATAATGGCAGTATCTGTAAGGTTGTTGTACTGTTGGAAGGTGAACCTCCAGGCCAGTCTTAAGTCTTTTGTGGCTCCAGTCATAGTTCTGATCAGCTTCCCTGTACAGCACTAAGCTTCCACTATCATGTTTTGCCATGGTGATGGTGTGGTCAGGGTGAGATCAGCATTGCTTTTCTGCCACACATTGCATTTTGCATGCGTGGCAGCTGATTTACTTTGGTTTCATCTGACCAGAGCATGTTCTTCCACATGTTGGTCTTCTCATGCTAATCTTTTAACCATGTCATTCTTCTTGTCACATTTTGATAAAGAATGGAGTGTATAACTAATAATTGCAAAAGTCATCAGACTCTTCACATTCAGGGACTATAGGGCATTGTTATAGCCATTTTATAACTGACTTGTAGCAATATACTGTAAAACTGCCAGCAGAGCTTTAACTGGGGCACTATGGAGAGCTAAGAAGCACAACATGTACAAAGAAATCTGAGTGAGTGAGAGTAATGAAGACCAAATGAGAGGAGGTGAGAAATTTGACTCATCATGAAACATTTACACATGGTAAGCAGAGGGGATTGGGGGTAAAAAAAAAACACCACTGTTCCAATCAAAAAAAAAATCCCAGGCCACTTGTATTTTGATCTAGGTTTCATGCTGGCTTTACCCTGGTGCTGCCAGGTTGGGCCCCTCTGTGCCTCATGCAAAGGAGGCCACGTTGCATCAAGCGCAAGGAGGGAGCCAGCAGCCATAAACGTGAGTTAAATGGGGACTTTATATATGTATCATATTTATTGTGCAGTAGCAACATTTTCTTGTGACATGAACTACCTTTATTGCTTTACCCTTTAAATGTATCTTGGAAGTGTGTACATGCCAAAACCCAGAAGTGACCTTTTAACCAGCTAATTATATAGAAAAAAACCCTTCAAAGCCAAAGTTAATGAGCAAAATCATTACTCTTCAACGTTGGTGCTGTAATAATTTTTACTTGTCCTGCTAAAAAAACAAAAACAAAAAAAAAAACAGAAACTGCTGAGTTATAACTTTATCTTGGTAGTTTCCACAGCATTCTGCTTTGCATGTGGAATGCTGACAAGATGAAAATAATAAATGAGCATGTAGGACCCCTTCAAGCATAAACATCTCCTAATCTCACTTCAGAAGCTACTGTATAAAAGTCAAAAATCTATTTTGATTAAGACCAAAGTCACCCAAAATTTGACAGTACATAGTAATGCGCTAAACTTAGCATTCTCTAGCTTCACCCACCTTGTCAGGCTTCTTTGTAACCATCTCTGTGGATGCTTTCCTTTTGGTTGCTTGTTTCCCTTTACTGTCTTTGTTCCTGGAGGTTTTCCAAGTTGCTGGACCTTTAAACATCATCTCCATCACCTTTGAACACTTCACTGTCTCACCAATGAAGCTGATGACCTGCTGCATGCTAAGGACCAGCTTCTCCATTCCCTCTAGCTTTTGGGCCTGCTGCTCGGACCGCTGGTTGACTACAGACATGATGGTGCTCATCTCCTGGCAGATCTGCCGCACCTCCCGCCCCATCACCTGGGTCTGGTTCACCACCCTTGGGGAGAGATGGATCTCCTCCTTGTCCACCTTGATTTGTTCCATATCCTGCTCAATATCATCGATTTCTTGTGACATCCCATCCAGTCGACTGAGGACCTTTTCTTGAATGTTGATGAGTTTGTCCATCTTGCCACTCAGGGACTCAATGCGGTTTTGGATTATATCAAAGCCTGCATTACTGGAGTCTTCCATTGCATTTATGACTAAGGAACTCATAGTTTCCTGTGATACAAAAGTTACCTCAAGACACCAACTTGATGCAAAAACTGTTTAGGTAAAGTCCGTGCAATAAACAAAAATGCTTTCACTAAAATCGTTGACAGGTTTTCCAGAAAAGAAGAGAAAGCTAGAAGAAGAAATCCAGAAAATATTCCACGTACAACTCAGCAGGGAAATGCTCAAACAAACGAGATTTTAAATCTTTGAAACTACAAGATAATTTAAGCAATCGGAACTATTATGAAGTCAGCCCTCTGGTCTTCTCCTCATGATATGGTATTAAGAATAGATTGAGTTGGGGGGGCCTAAATGTAAATGGCCAGCCTACGTCAGCAGGCTTCAAATGTTTAGGGAGGGAGCTTGGCAGTGGTTGGGTTATGAGACATCTGAGAGGCTTTAACTGTTAAGCCCACCTCCGTGCACTTGCTTGGTAGGTGTCAAAATGATCACAGTACGCAGTACTTGTTGTGCCGAACAAGTAGGAAAATGCTTAGTGATTAACCCCCGCTTAGGTGAACTACAGATTCATCATAACAGGCAGACTTTTCTGTAAAGACAGACATTCTGTGTAATGTTCAACCTGAAAAGCAAGGACATATCTATGGCAGTGATATGCTGTTGTAAATGCTGAGTAGAAGTTACAGGCAATCCTGAAAGGATCTCTGGATTGCCTGTAACATCTACTCTCTGTCAAGGGAATTGAGAAGAAGCTTGACCTACAGTTGGACATGTAGCCTTCAGGCTGAAAGAAGAGATGAGTGACCACAGATGATTTATGATGTGCTTACTCTCTGACAAAAACATCCTCTGATAACCTCCCGAGAGTAAAGGATCAATTTTAACTGACCTCGGGTAACATAATCATAATCCATATGTCTTATAGCTCAAATTAAGTGATCTATGATTTATCAAGACTACACTAATGTCAGCAGTACGGACAGATGTAGACATTTGTTTCTTGAACCCCCCCCCCCCTTGTCCCCCTACCCCGACTCCCCTCTCCATCCAGCCCCCTTTTCTTCTTGTGTTCCCACAGACTCATGCTTGAAGAGATCGTAATGATTCTGACAACACAAGCACAGACTGTAAACTGGGACAAGATGCCAAACTCAGCTCATGCCAGTTACTCACACCCATGTCTTGGCTTGAAGAGGGGTTCAGTGAGGGGGAAAGGAAGGAACTACCCTATGGCAAATTCAGATTTGGCAAATTCAGATTTGCCATAGGGTAAATTTGCCATTTGCCTTATGGCAAATTCAGATTTGCCATAAGGTACCTCTGTAATTTTTTCTGTGTCTACCAGAAGAACATTTGGATGTCCGGACAGTTTTAAAAAAAAATCATTACATAATTGTTTTTTTTTTTTTAACTCTAAAATACGCGCTTTCTAGGAAGATGGCTTGGAGAGAGAACAGCTTTTTTTGACAAGGCATAAACAGATGGACAGAAACCAGTCATTAATCACTTCGGAAGAGACATGCTTACACCTGTCTTTTAATGCCAACAGATGACAGACAGCGCAGGTCATTTCCAGCGTGCTGTAGTAGGGGATATGGACAGCATGTCTGAAACACACACTTTTAACAAAACCAAAAAGAAATTGTCAAAATATTATTTTAAACGGGTGAATTTCAGTGAATTAGTAAAAGATTACAATAAACACTTGAATGACAGCATGCATGTGATAGATAAATTTAAGATTGTCTGAACCTGCGAGTGACAAATAAAATTTTAAATCTCTGAAGCTCATGCTGGAAGCGAACAAAGCTTTGCATCAACCTTTCCTCCACAAAAAAACTGGGAGATGAAAAATCTAAAAAGTGCATGAGATAATGTTGTTCAGTTGAAGATGGAAGCAAGTCTATTAGATTTAAATCCTAAAATACATACAATTGTCAAAAATAGCAAATTTAGCATACAACAAGGTTTAGGTGTATTGCATACAATAATAATTTTTTAACTCAAGAATAGAATAAAGGTACTTAAAACTACTGTTTAATACTCCCAAAGGAATAGAATTGGGAAACTGTTGTTAATCTTTAAACATCTAACAGGACCACTTTTCTTTTGTGACCCAGATGACTGTGAAATTTGTGTGTGTTGCTTAACTTTATTTATATTTATCTGCTTATCATATTTTAGGCAACTTTTACATGTGAATGATTTTATAGAAATGTTAATTAGATTTTTAAATATGTTTTATTCAATCAAAAGTGAAACATAATTTTGAGTCATTTTCATTTCTGGCTTGGTTTAGGACATGCTGCCTTTGAGATTTCTCCACAAAAAAAGAAACTTATGATTTACATTTTCTATTACATTTTATTCTATTTGCCTTATACCTATTCTTATCTAACTTCATTCTTTTAGTATTTTCATTTGTAATTATTCACGTGAATGCTTTTTTTTTTTGCCTTTTACCTCTGTACAGGCCTTTGCAACATTTAACTGTTTGAAAAAGGCTCTGCACATAAAATCTGATCGATTAATGTATCAATTTAAGCGGCATTGAAACAGGAAAACTTAAGACTATAGCATACACACCACCAGTATATAAATTGTATTGGTAAAATTTGTGACGACGCTTGTATCCTGTTGTTTAGTTTTATACAATGCAATACTATAAATATTATACACATTTATATCAGAAGTTAAAGAAAAACTTACACAAAGTTTCTGAAATTCTAGACTATTTTTTTTCTAATTGTGTTGCTGACTGATGTATAAATCTCACCACAATTAGAAGCATGCTAGGATATTATTTTCCAAGGCATTCTGTCAACAATATTAATACACTATAAATAAATCCCACTGAGACAGTTTGTACATGAGACTTCACCAAAGAAAAACAGTCATGGATGCTATGCAAAGGTTTCTCTTGAGCTCAAACATGTTTTATTTTTATTTGTAATTCTATTACTGAGACTTACATGACCCATGTGAGGGCACTCGCTTGGCAACCGCACAAGGCCAGCTGTTAAAAATGGAGCACCACCTCCCTGGCAGAGAACACAATGTCCCGGGGAGTTCAGGCGGACATGTGCGGTCTGGTTACTGTCCAGCCACCTTGCTTATGTCTCCACTCACACTTCTCCCTGCTCCAGATACACTTTCCCTCAGAAACGTCAGGGGCTGAAATGTTTTTGCGGCAGTTATGAAACTCAAGCGCTCTGATCTGAAGTATGAGTGGAGTCCCTGCAGTTCTTTCTGTTTCATCTCTCGTGCTCTCGTGGCCTCTGACTACAGTGTTGTAGTGAAATATGAAGGGTTACTTTGTACTTTAAACATTCAATAAAGCCCTGTCAGACAATACCTTTCCATTAATATGAGTCTAGATTTTGTAATAAAAAAAAAGATAAAGCGAAGCATCAACGGGGTGAGATAAATCTGTTCAATGACTCATGTTAAAATACGCACAGCTTATTTATTTGTTAGTCTGATAAACTTAATATGGGTAAATTTATTTTTTATTTAATCTGGTTATGCTGAAAATATAAGCTAAATTGGCCATGCAAAAAAAAAAACATAAATATTCACTGGTACAACTAAGGAGTCTTTGTATTTTATTTTATTTCAAAAACGTTCATTTAAAGCATTACTGTCATTCACCTGAGGAATGAATAATGCTGAGAGTTATATGCTGAAGACGCCACAAATGGTGTCAAAGTCAGTATGAGAAGGCAAATAAAGCTTAGTTACATAGCTGTGGCTCTTCCACAGTAAACATCCTGGGTGGATCTTCTGGATTCCAAGGGAGGAATGGAAAAAGGAGAGGGTGAGAGGGTTTCATTTAGCCTCTAGGTAAACCATTCCAGTATTACAGAAAACTTCACCTCATGTGTATTTATAATCAGGCTTGGGTGCATGACAACTTATATTTGCGTACTCCCAGGAAGACCTATTTCTAATTTGCTGGTATTTCCAACTGTAGGCCGGTCGCATATTATCAACAACAACAAAAACAAGCATAATAAATAAAATATTTTAAATAATATAAGGAGCTGCTGAAATCAAAAGCAAATGTCTGCCAGAAAATCATCTGTGGATTGAGTTTTCAAAGTTTCTGATCTGTTCGTAACCGATTTTAAAGAAAACGTTGAATTACAACATCCACTAGATGGCAGCAAAAACAGCTTCACTAGTGCCTAAAAACACCCATGAGCGGTTGTTAGGCATTTGCAAAATTACAGTGAACCTACAACTCACAGCCAATACTGCTACTATGTAATACTATCCAATTATGTAATGTTGTATCTTTTCAAACAAAAAACAATAATATCCCCATTACTGAATCAATAATTCAGCATGTGTTTTCCAAACTAATTCAAATAATTATGATATTTAGATGTTACAAGAGATGCCAAAGATTTTTTAAATAAACAGAGGCTGGGATAAAATGTCAGTATTCCCACGTATTGCAATATTTGTTCACTCTACCTTGTAAGTGCTATCCAAATCTATGACATAATGAATCACTGGGAAAATCTGAAAATAATCCTTCTTGACCTTCAGCTTTCAATAAGCATGTTGTACATTTTACTAAAACGTTGATGATTGCTTTAACAATGTGGATACAAGTCATGTTTAATAAATTAGAATATCTGTTTGGATTCTTGTTTCTGTGATCAAAAGTACCTTGTAAAAAAAGAAACCTTTAAACTGATATTAAACTGGCTTTTTTTAACCCAAACTTTCTGTCTGAACAACATTTTTCTTTTTGATCTGATGTAATATTCTAATATAATGCAAGATTGTATTTGCTGTAAGATAAAACACCGTAATTAAACAGAAATTGAGGTTTGGAAACATTAGTAAGTTGGTAGGTAGTTGGTGTGAGGAAGTTCATTTACTGAACAGAACACACTATGTGATATAATTCCAGCTAGGAAACAATACTTTTTAATGCATTGAAACAAAATGCAAAAAAATTAAAAATACAAGACAGTCACATTTGAATCTCTAATATTTTGCAAATGTTTAGAGATACCCTTTTGATAGAAATAATATACTTTTCTTGATATTTTGCTTAAATTCTGAGAAGCCAAGAACACATCTGAGTAAATTATTCAGTTCTTATCTGCAGCATGTTGCATCCACAACAATATTTGTCATTTAGCCTTTATGAAATTATTGATGCAAACAATAGTATGAGACATATTGAGAGACATTGCCGCAATTATTAAAACAGTTTATATAAATTTTAACCAACTGCAATAATTTAAAAAAAATGGAAAAGTGTATATTTTTTAAATGTGAGAGTAATTTATTAAATATGCTGTTAAGACTGATGGCTAAAACAAAAATATGCCTACAAAATAATAAAATAAAATAAATTCTTATATTCTCAACATCTCATATTTATAGGAGTCCGTTGTTCATAAACACTGATAAGACACTTAATTCACAAAGAAAAATGTTTAAATATTGTTAATACTGAAAGCACTTTATGCTTGGTTAATATCCTAATTACATATTATGAGAAAAAAAATATGTTAAACATTCAGTTTTTTTTTTTTTTTTGCTAATGTTTGATATTATTTCATGTGTCAAAGTGAACTGTAAGTACCTGGATGGCAAATGCTGTGTGCCTCCTCCTGTAGCAGAGTAAATCGCGCAGTTTGCCCCAGAGGTAGGAAATAACCAGACACATGCTGTTGACTAGCCAAATGTTTCCCACTGAGACCAAGTTCTCCATGACTTTCGTTTTACCTCTCATCCTATCTCTAGCCTTCCTTTACCTTCTATCTTTATCTATGATGGTCCCTTAGTGTTTTGGCAGAGGAGCCTCAAGAGCAGCAGATGTCAGTACCTCCCAATCATTAGGACTTGATTATCCTCCACAGCCTCTGTTAATTCAGTCAACTAGCCACTTCAATTGACACTTTGTAGCCAAAGGACGGTCAGCATGTCCTTGTTATAAAAGAGTGACAGGTGCCAGCAAAGAGTGTCAGAGACACAAGCTGTTTCACCATCCTCTGTTCACGTTAGCCTGTAACTGTTACGTTCTACATGCAAACAGACACTTTGTGAACTGAAATACTTAACTTAGCACTGTATGAAAAGTCAAAAGACATTCTGTACTTGTCTTCCTGTCAGCAAAGGCAGTTGAAGATCCCTGTAAATAATCAGGTGGCACTATTTCAATACTACTGCAAATGTTAAACTGGCCATCACAATGTGCCGGCTAAGGCCTCAAAGCTCCACCGTGGAGTTTCAGTCCCCACCAGAGCTCCTGGCCCACAGACCACCAGTCTCCCTGGCCTCTCCTACATACACATCCCCACCAGACTAACACCCCGAGCAGCTAGCAAACACTTGGTGGAACTGTGCTTTGGCTGAGCTTATCATACTGGCATCAACAGGAGGCATGGAGAAACATTGTTACGATGTCACCATGAAGAGGAATCTCAAGGTTATTTTTATTATAGCAACAAAGAATTTTCATAACAACTGAAGGTAACATATTTGCTGATTGTGCTATAAAACAGCATTATGCACCTGGAAAATACATAATAATGCTATAACTGAGAAGGATCAGAAGCTAAATGTTCTAGCTTTTTATTTAGAAGACTAAGTATTAACATACTAGATCATATCTTAAGAAGTGATACTTGGAATAAAGATGTGAAGCAACAGTGCCATAAGTTTTCATGCAATCTAATATGTTGGCATGTAAATTTTACATGTACAAAGATTATATTAAAGTAGTCTTTTTTCAAGACCTTAAAATGCCACATGTGGCTTTTAAAGATCAATTTAAAATCTTCCTCAGGCTTCCAAGATGGAGATCTACAAATCAAATGTATGGAGTAATGTCACAATTATTCATGCCTTCAATGATGAACTGCATGTTTCATTAATGTGCATTTTGAATCTGTCAAGAAAGTCAATAAGAGCTATGGCAGTTTTGGTGAATTAAGATACGCATCAAGTTTGTGTGAACACTGGAACAAGTTTGATTTTGTGATTGTTTTGTCTGCTTGAAGACAAGAACTTCTGAGAACCCCATGACCACTTCCTTTCTCTTCCTTTTCTAAGAGGGCTAGTTAGCTCTGGTTAGCTTATGTTATTCTTTAGTTTCTTCGTTTTATTCCTACGTTGTTTGTCACAACTATGATGTATCAACACCATAACTGACAATTTACAAAACTTCGATAAAATTTTGTGAAATAAAAGCTTAATTTTGGTATATTATAAAGATTCCATGGATATGATGAGCTACAATATGGCCTCATTAGGAATAACATCATATAAATTGAGGTAGTTTGGCATTTTGTCACCTCCGTCAGATGTCAATTCCATCGTTTTTCTGACTCTTTCAGTGAAATTGTAGTTAAATCTCACTTAAATGTGCAGTTAATTCATTTTAATGTATTTTACATAAATTGCATTACTTCACATGTACCAAGTTTTTCATTTTACTCACTAGTTTGTCACCACCTTCAGTGTCAACTCTGTCAGATGGCCTTTTTGTTGTTTTTTGTTTTAAATAATATTTATTTGGTTTCTTGAGAATCATTTGTCTGTAAAATGAGTAAAAATATCACTAACAGGGTCATTAAAAATTACTTTTTATTTAATTTTGTCAGATGGTGATGACAACATTCTAGGTGAGGTCGATTAAAAATGTAATTTAAAAAAAAATGTTTGAACTGGGAGCCTGCAACTTAGCATCTTTACATTTCCAAAACATTATTTGTCATATTGGCATACGTAAGGTTGAGAAATAACAAAAAAAAATATGAGAAAATTAAAACCCATATTGTCCCTATTCTCATGTATGATGTAATATAATATAATATATAATAAATAAATATAATATAATATAATAGAAATTAAATTTAAAAAATAAATTAAATAAAGCAGATTTCTTATTAGTCATTCACTACAGACAGCATCTTGCTTATATTTGAGTTTTATATATTCAGAGAAAAGCAGAGTGCTCACCATTTGTCACCCGGTGTTAAGTTTCAAACGCGACCCGGGTTTCGTCTCGCGCTTTTTCTTCGTCGTCCTACTGTTTTGGTCACGTGAAATACAATTCGCGAGAACCAACATGGCGGACGAGACAATCTCGAACTCAGTTCAATGTCCCGTTTGTTTCAAAGACTTCACACCTGGGACAATTAACGGACACCTGGACACATGTTTATTGAGCAGCGCTGCTGACAGTCCGTCCACCGCTGCTGAGTCTGGCCCTCCAGTGAAGAAACTGCGTGTTTCGGAGCCTGTCAACGACTCTGTTTCATCCTCCTCCTCCATGCCTGGGACGCAGTCCTCTTCGTCGGTTTTCTCTCTGTTTCAAGCCAACAAGGGGAAACTTGACGCTCAGCCTGACGGAATTGCCGTGTTTACGGGCAAACGAAGTCCCGTCGGCGCTTTCAGTAAGGGAACTAAACGTGCACTGACCGAGGCTGTGTCGGGATCGACAGGGACGGAGACTCCATCTGTGTCACATAGCGAAGCGGAGAAGAACGTTAATCACTTACCAGCTCGGACCCTGTTGTCGTCCAACAAACCTCTGGCGGAGGCTCTGAGGCCGAACACGCTGGAGGATTACTTTGGCCAGAACAAAGTTGTAGGCCAGCAAACTCTCATCAGGTCGCTTCTGGAATCTCAGGAGATCCCTTCTCTTATTCTCTGGGGTCCACCTGGATGTGGAAAGGTGTGCAGGTGATAGCGATACATTCAAACTGCTGCAACACCCGGTATCTCGTACAATTATTTAATCTGTCACTTTCAGCTTGTTGAAAGTACATCACTGCCTTAGGGGGCGGGAAAAAAAGGAATATTCAATCATCACTCCATTTGGTAGTTATTAAATGTCTTTCTCTTGGGATGGAACTGTTCTTCAGTCACCAAATCAATCAAACGATTTGTTTAATTGCACAACTATGTCAATGCAATGTTTTCCACCTCTAATAACGACAAAGCAGCTACTGCTTTCCTCTAACACAGGCAATAAAAGAAATTGTATATCTTTTGCATTCTAATTGATAAGGTTAGGCTATTGTTCTGAATAGATGTGAGTAGGCTTAAATTTTAGTGTTTGCTAATTGATACCAATTCTCTTAAGAGTATCTGTGTTTACATCTTGAATTAAATTACCTTTGAAAAAAAATCACAAATTTATTTGTAAAAATATATTAAAATATATAGGTTTTGCAAATGATAAAATTGTGAATAAATGCCCTTCTAATAAACATCTCGGTTTCATTTGATGTTTCCAGATTTGTCTTGTCATGTGTTTTTTTTTCTTGACTTGCTTTACTTAATTTTTCTTTTCTTTTTTCTTTTTTTTTTTTCTTCAGACGACCCTAGCCCACATCATTGCCAGCACGAGTAAAAAGAAAGGATCGGCTCGTTTTGTCACACTGTCGGCCACCAGTGCGTCCACCAACGACGTTCGAGAGGTGATCAAGCAGGCGCAGAATGAGCTCAAGCTGTGCAAGAGAAAGACGATCCTGTTCATTGATGAAATTCACCGCTTCAACAAATCCCAGCAGGTAGAATAACTGCAACAAAGTAGTTTTAGTTTCTTAGATTCTTCACAAACAATATGGGTCCAAACAATGAGCCCTGTGGAACTCCACATTAAATCTATTTGCTTGCTAATATTTTATTATTAAATTGTTTGACTTTCAAAAACTGCTCTGCCACTTACAAACTGCTGATTATCACTTTTATTATTATTACTTTTATAGCCAATATTTTGAAAGGAATATATAGTTCCTGCTCCGTTTTTGTGTAGATAACAAAAGTGACAACACGAGTCGGTGCTGTTGATCATGTCTTGTAAGGTTTTGTTTGATATTAGAAGTTTTAAAAGGCTAAATATAGCAATTCAGTCACTTTATTCTTTTTATCTGATGATCCAAACTTATGAGGTGCTAGACTACTTCAGGATTCATATCTTCATCTCTGTTAGCTTCTTCTGTCTCGCCTTTTGTCTGCATGACCAGGACACCTTCCTGCCTCATGTGGAGTGTGGTACCGTCACTCTGATTGGAGCAACCACTGAGAATCCATCCTTCCAGGTGAATGCTGCCTTGCTGAGTAGATGCAGGGTGCTGGTACTGGAGAAGCTGTCAGTCGAGGCAATGGGCTCGATTTTGAACAGGGCAGTGGCTGCACTTGGGATCCAAGTCCAAGGACAACATTCGACAAATTCCTCTTATCGAGACCAGACCGGTAGCTCTGAGTAAGTGATATCTTACGGTCGCTGTTGATTTAGATCAGTTTTGTCTCTTTTTTTTTTTTTTATTTCCCCACAGATTTTTCTATATTATTCAAAAGGATTTAATAATTTTAAATATTTTTAGAAAACACACAGGTTGTTGGTATTTCAAGGTATCTTTAGAGAGGGATTTTCCCTCTAATGGATGAAAGTCTATCCTAATAAATTTCTCTTTGCTTGCAGAGCTTGCTTTAAATTTGTATATTTCTGTTGAATACTTTCAATTTTCAAGATGCCTGCATCCCACTTGCTTCAGATTAATTTTAGAGGAATTCAGCACTGTCTGTGCTTATCATTGTAATATGTTCTTTCATCTCAAACTAAACTGCTTTGAACTGCTTTCTAGACACAATACCTTGTGTCTAATCTGTTATTCAAAGTCTGTCATATTCTCATACTTTATATATTTTCTGTATTCTTGTTTTAGACCTATTATATACATAGAGCAGAAAGCCTTGGACACCATAGCCTACCTCTGTGATGGGGATGCAAGAACTGGACTCAATAGTCTCCAGCTGGCCGTTCAAGCTCAGATGAAATCCCCACGACTGAACCAGTCAACGCAACACGGATGTCCTCAAGAGATCGTGGTGACGGAGGAGCATATCAAGGAGGGTCTCCAGAGGTCCCACATCCTTTATGATAAAGCAGGTGAGCTCATACCTCCTTACTGTTGGTGTCACTGGAGAAAAAAAATGAGGGTCTTTGCTCCAAGGATCAAACTTGTTGTTGTTCCTTCTTGCATTTAGAAAGGTGCACTTTAAATTTAGATTTTGCAGTTATTAATTACACACCTAGAGCAATTATCTATTTAATTAAGAACACATATTTATTACGTCATATTAACAGAAGACCGTGCAGTTTAGCATTGTAAGTTCTGTTCGGCAGCAATTTTCTGCTCTTTGACAAAGAAATGTTGCTGACTGTTATGCTATCTTCTTTTGCTTATTTATTACATTTCAGAAGGGTTTTTGCATTTGACCTCAAGTATTTCTATGCTTAACCTTCACACATTTTGCCAATATCGCTAGAATATTATATTTAATGTTTTATGATAGTTACAAATATTTATTCTCTAACATAAATGACATAAAGTCTGTTGACATACTATGGATCTTTGATTTACATTTGAAATTACAATTTAAGAAATTAATAGAGAGTTAATAAATTAGCAATGAATAACAAAAATGTTTAACATTTTATTAGCGGTGAAATGAATTAAGATACTTTACATGTCAGATATTTGAAAAATAAAAGTGGCAGTTGTTCAATAAAATAACAGACAGATATTTTAACTTGATGCATGTAACAATGTTTTGTTTAGCCAAAGAGTCGTTAGTGTTACATCCTCAAGTTAAGGCCAAATGTTTTCATACCTGTCAGATTTAGGTTTACAGTAATGTTTTAATTTGACTGATCTTTTCTTAAATTGAAACTAATAATGTTTTAGAGTGGCCCAAAAAGAGTCCATACTAGAATTAAAAATAATTTTGGGCTTATCTGTGATACTTGTGTGATCTTTGTGAGCCTTTTCTAGAAAGGGATCAAGTCACAAGCAAATAAAGCTTTGAGGATACTATTTTGTGTTTTTTTTTTTTTTTTTATATACCTAATACTTGAAATTATTATTTATGTTTATTAGGACATCAGTGCCCTTTACAAAACTAATTATATAACGTTACAGAGTCCAGCTTTTGCCATTTGGCGCCTTCATAACTAACTAATGCAGAGATGAGTCGTGACCCATGTCCTCATAATCACCATAGCATCTATCACGCTATTTATTAATAGATGAGGTATTGAAAATCCTCAGATTGTAGATGTTGCTACCCCAACCACTTGCATATCACCTCTCGTCACTTGTTCGTCCTCTGTTTTGACCTTTGATGTTCAGCTGTCTGAAGGACTTGCTGTTCCTTGCTTCACAGGGTGAGGCAACTTGTGCTAATGTGTTAATATGTGTGTGTAATTTATTCATAGGTGAGGAGCATTACAACTGCATCTCAGCGTTGCATAAGTCCATGAGAGGCTCCCATGAAAATGCCTCCCTCTACTGGTTGGGCCGCATGCTGGAGGGCGGTGAGGACCCGCTCTACGTGGCCCGCAGGCTGGTCCGCTTCGCCAGCGAGGATGTAGGTAGGTCATTTTATTTATAGCATTATTTTCAGCCAGCCCCTTCCATTGGTTTGCACGTCCATCCTTTTATTCATTCAACCATTGTTCTATTTACAGGTTTGCCCAAGTGGCCATTTGCCTTTTTGTCCATCCATCCACCTTTTGAGTCTTTGCCACTTTTCTTTAATTCACAAGCAGTCTGTCATCTGTTGTTAGATTCAAAACAACAGATGTTGAACTAGTTGTTGTAAATTCACCACAACATTTTGTTTTGAAACAAAATGGCTAAAAAGGGTGAGATCTCTGGAAATATGAATTTGGAAAAGTACAGAAACGTATGTAGAAAAAGTACAGGAATCCCTCCAAAGTGTTTTTCCACAGTTTCTTATCCCTCACTACCTTATCTCTCTTTTTTTAATTATTCATTCTTATTAAAATCAATATTCTTAATATTTGGTTTGGGTTTTTTAATGCCTCAATTTCTGCTCTTTGGATTTTTGAAAAGTGCTCTGTTGATAAAACGTGACTTATTTCAACACGTCTCCCTGCCTTTTATCCTCCAGGTTTGGCCGACCCCTCCGCTCTCACTCAGGCTGTGTCCGCCTTTCAGGCCTGCCACTTCATCGGTATGCCTGAATGTGAGGTAGGCACGCCTTACCATTATAGATTGTTTTGTAATTCTCTGCCGTCCCTCCAAAGATTGTGTTTATCATTTTCTTTCAGGTAATCCTTGCTCAGTGTGCTGTGTACCTGGCACGAGCTCCCAAGTCTATAGAGATCTATAAGGCCTATAGCAATGTAAAAGCATGTATGAGAAATCATAAAGGTCCCCTTCCTCCTGTCCCCCTGCACCTACGCAACGCACCCACCAAGCTGATGAAACAGCTGGGCTATGCTAAGGGCTACAAGTACAACCCGGAATGTAGAGGCCCGGTGGAGCAGGACTACCTACCTGAGGAGCTCCGGGGTGCTGACTTCTTCACCTGGACGCCATCAGACCGTTGAGTGTTTGAGGTACTCGGCATATTGTGAAGCTAAAGACCAAATATACACAGCTTTGTTCTCCAAGAGCTTGTTTGCAGCCATTTAAAAGATCCCCTGGAGGTTTAAGGATTTTTTTCTCTAACCCGATTATTTCAAAAATAGTTAAGTCAGACTATATTCTCAAATGAAGCCACATTTTTCTGTTATTACTCCATTTCTCTGTACTCAAGAAAGTGAGTAATACCACTCTCAAAGGGTTTACAGATTATACTTTTATGTATTCTTATCTAGTTTTTCACATATGTTTAATGATAAGAATTAATACTGCAATTTAATGGATATTTTTATATCTTGTATAATAAGTTTAAGTTTTCAGTGATGAACACAGTCGAATAAAAAGTTAATCAAACTGTTTATTGCTTCGTATTGCACCTGTTGAGGTTCCTCGTTTTGGGCCATTGTCTGTAAGAAAATGCAACATGATTAAATACATAACTGAAAGTAAAATAATTTTCTGTTTTGGCTTTGTGTCACTTTTAAATGTCAACAGATCAGACAAAAATAATCTCAGCATAACAGAGTTACCATTTTTAAATGGTAACTTCAAAATGTAAGGTAAAAAAAAATCATCCTGATCATACGTGAAAATATTATGCTCTTTAACTCATTAATGACCTTTGATTACCTACTGTGGTTCAGTTTTGTTAGCCATCCTCAGAACTGCAATCTTTTATCAAACCACAAATTCTGCTCACTGGGTTAAATTCAGTCTTGGGTTACACAACAGAATGACAATTTGGAGAGTCCATGTTCAAAACCTTCCAATATGGCTGAACTAAAATGCTTCTAACATCGAGTGGGCCAAGGTTCCTACCCAGCACTGTAAAGGATTACCTGCCAGTTACCTCCAACACTTGATGGCAGCCATTATTACCTTTACAGGTTGATGAGGCCAGTTAGTAGGATTGAATTGAATAGCCTTGAAGCTGTAAATTGAATTTATCTTTTATACTGAAATTTGATCATTTAAAACAAGTAATGAAACAAAACAATGACATCAGGAAGTCAGATAAATTTTAGTATGTGAATCGATTCCCTCACCTCGCTGATCCACGGAATGAAAGAAGCCACCCGCGTGAAGACGGTGGGCTTTTTAGGGGTATTACATCCACGACCATCAACAAAGCTCGTCACTCCTTCCACATACCATCTGTTGTCACGGCCCATACAGTTTAGAGGGCCCCCAGAGTCGCCCTGCAGGTTTCAGGCAGTTTGTTATTCAACCTCCACATGAGCGCAACATTAAATTCTCTGGATGTTTCTCACATGGCATGCCGATTTGATGTCTCCTCCTGCACAAATCATTGTCGTCTTCGCTGAGCTACCCCACCAGTCACTTTGACTGCAGACGCTGTGATCCACCACAGGAAGCAGCGCCTGCTGCAGTCTAGTTGCCTGGGGTCCACCGGCTGCAGAGGAAATGACTCCCTCATTGTAAACACGGACAACATGAATAGTGCTCCCCCCAAAAAAACCCCAGATGATTAGAACCATGTAATATTTTAAACAGTTCGAGTGAACCGCAGATCTCACAGTAAAGTCGACCCCAGCCTGTGATGTAACAGGGCTGGTTGTGGGTCAGAGTGGAGCTGTGCTCTGGCAGGCATGCAGGCTCAACTTTGTCACTGAGGTCAGCACTTTTCTCCAGTTTGAGCAGGGCAATGTCGTTCCTGTCAGAACGAGAACTAAAATATATTTAAATGACTCATTTTTGTGGGTTCCATCACAGGTTAGAAAAGCTTTAGTTATACTGATATTTCAACGTGTCTTTTGCAAATTACAGCTCTGGTGAATTATGTCATTATTCTTAAATCCAACCAGATATCCTCATAACCATGAGCTCTCTGGGTACTACTGAAAAACATTGATTCATTGATTCTTAGTAATATTCCTAAAGTTCTTAGGAATAATCATTCCTCCAAACTTTGCATTGTTAAAACATACCCGCAAGACACACAGTTATCATTCCATTTGGGATGAATGAACATTTTTGCCACCATGATGGACTGTTCAGGTCCCTCTTCCTTGTCCATGTCATGCTCAGCAAGAACCACCCTGTATGTGTGGAATCTGGATTGGAAACAAAAATGTTGTACATACTTTCCAAAGTAGAAGATTAGAAAGCTTCCTATTTTATGTAGAGGACATACTTTCACAAAGTCAAAAAGTAACCACCTTCTCGAGGGGGGTTCTTGAAATTGAATATACATAAACTGCTGCATATTTTGTTTATTTCACTATTTGGAAAATAAAAAAACAGTCAGAAAAATGACACATTTCATAAACTCCGGCAATGCCCGCAAAAAAAAAAAAAAACCTCACGTAATACAGTGTGCAGCTGTCAAAACCCAGTCTGGAGCAATAAGTGTTCCTCCACAGGTGGGGTAAAAAGACTCCAACGAAACCTAAAGGGTTAAATAAAATAAAATCAATTATGCTAATATTTGTAGCACATTTCTATTACAAATTATAACAGCTCTGGAACAATCCATGTCTAAACACAATATGGCCAAACAGAATGGATTAAAGATTACTATGTACAAAAATCATATTAATGAGTAGAAAAAGAAACAATTCATTTTTGCACATCACTCGCCTCCCCTCCCCCTTCTTCACTCACTCACCTGCCACGGCCAGCTGTACAGACGGGCCTCTTCCCCATTTACTACTCGACCGGTGTTGGGCCAGTAACTGGGCACGCCACACCCAGACACTGAAGCAGTGAGAGGCAACGTTTAAAATGTTACCCTAAATGAAGGTTAAATCCCATTTTGACCCAATTCAAGACTAATTTTTTGAATCAGAATGATCACATTTTAACTTTGAAATTACCAGATGTGACAGCCAGCAGGAAAACAAGTCCCAGTTCCATCTCTGTCTTGTTCCTTCAAAGGAAAGTGACTTATCAAGCAGCACTGTTCATGGGAATGAGTCCAGACAAGACCAGACAAACCCACCCTGGGAGTTTTCCTTCTATTCTGCAGGTGGCTGGACCAATGTTTACCATTAAACTGCATACACTGAAGGCAGCTTGACGCTTCTGTTTTCAAAGCTTAGATATTTGGGGTTTTCCTTAATGTGGTTTTAGTGACTGACCATTTAGAAGTTTGCAAGACCCTGTAATAAAAATATGAAGCAAGTATAAGTTTAATGTTTATATTGTCCTTCATGAGATATTTTATTTTAAAAATATGTCATTTTCACTTGCAACATATATCCCCATCTTATTCTTAGAAAAATGTACATTTCCAAAGCTTAATACTAAACTGCTCCAGTAGTACCACTCCATAAGAGTGCCACTTTTCACTCTTAAAATAACTTTTGAATAATAATTCTCATTAATCTTGACCTTTGACCGCTGGAGATTGGCACCAAGACCCCTGGCGGCCTCAATGAAAGGAATAAGTGTGTTAGAAAATGGATAGAGGGACAATCTGAGCTAAAAGTCCGAAGGAACCGAAGTGTGTAAATCAGTTTTACATCAAGCCAGAAGAGGGCGCAACAAACGGCTCACCGCCTTTCGTCACTCCAAAGAAACAGAAGAAGACGTTGTTGTTTAAAGATGGCGCTACACGGTGCCTTACTCGTGAGGCTAAAAGAACTTTACAAAGTGGCCAAATGTGCTCAGACAGCAGGGAAAACGGCATTTAACTGGAGCGGAGAAATGCGGTGGTATGGGACAAAAGCTCAGACGTTTCACGAGCGCAACGCGTCATTTTTCAACAGTAAACGAGGTGAGTAAAAAAAAAATGCCGGTTAGCTAATAGCTGACTGTCGCAGCAGCATCTAACCTCAAGGACATCCAGCATTTAAAAAAATGTGATAAAAATCATTCCGCTTCCAGTTTTCAGATCATATTTCAACGTGTGTTGGTTCGGTTAGAGTGCCGAAACAAACAGCCTTAGCGTTTCTCTGCGTTTGGTCACTGTTAATTCTTCGGTTAATGGTATTCCAGATCTTCTGGAGGAGTTTCCAGATCCTAAAAACCTCCTCAACAACACCATTTCCCGGTCACTGGGAGTGAATGATCTGTCCCAGCTCATCCAGTACACCTGTACAGAACATGATGGAGTCAAGGTCAGCTGAAATCCTCTCGACTTCACCCATCCTCCTGACACGTAGAGGCTTTGTTGTTTGACACAACTGCATTTTTGTAACCATGCCTCCCGCAGAAGGCCACTGTCACGCTGCTGTGGCCCAACAGGATTAAAGAAGAGGGTTATGCTTCCAAGAAAATTGACGCAGAGCGATTTGCGGCGGCTGCAGCCTGCCTCAGACTCAGGGTGAGCTGCTGAGAAAGAAACAAAAGGAGCTGCATTTGTACCACTCGATTGTTCACGTCTTCTCACCCTTACAACTCTAAACCTCAGTGTATGTTATTTGGGTTTCAGTGTGACGGATCAACACGATGTGAAACATACTTATGGAGTGGAAGTAAAATAATACAAAGTTGTTGTTTTTTTTTTATCCAAAAATCTGCAATATGTGGTTTGCTCATGTTTTCAGATCCTCTGAGTCTGTGCAATTTTTGCTGCACTTAGATCTACATTTTTCCCCTCATATTTAGGGGTAGAGGAGAGGGCTGTAAAACACACTTAATTTATTTATACTAAGATTAAAATATACACAAGCAAACTAAATTTTAATTGGGCATTTGCTGAAGGCAATTAAATAATAATGGTACCTGTGTTTTTTTTTGTTGTTGTTTTTTTTAACCAAAGGAATTGGGTGTGATTGGTCCTAACAATCAGCTCCCAAAGAGGAGAGCTGGCCGGGTGAGAGGAGGGCTACATTCCCATCTTTATGATCCCGAAGAGGACTCTCTGACAAACGCTCCCACCTCCAGAGCTCATGAATTGTTGCCTCCGGTGGAAGACGCCCCCAATGTCTCTGAAGCTCTTTCTCTGTTTCCACAACCTAAATCTCTTCTGACCAGAGTGATCCAGGTGGCCACTTCAACCAGCAGAGTCAGGGTTGGTCGAAGTTTTTAAATATATATAAATAATATATATATATATATGGAGCCTATCATTTCTATCCTCTTCATATCTGAATGTTTTTTTCCTACAGGAGTTGATGAATTTCAGAACAGCAGGTGGAAAACTAAAAAAGTGCGAGCTGACTCTACTTTGGCCGGAGAGCATGATGTTCAGAGCGACGGCGGGCAGCCGAGTGATGGCAGAGAAAAAGGCTGCGGCTCTTGCCTGCATGAAGCTGAAGGTGGGAGGAGATCTGGTGAACTGATGTCCATTTAGCTGCAAGTCCTAATTGTGCTAAAATATTTCTCATGCCTTTGGCGCAGGAGCTTGCTCTTCTAGATAAAGACAATAATCCACTTACTCATGCAAAGTATCATCGAGAAAAGGTAAAGGAGGCTGGAGAGAGAGAGAGGCGTCCATTCCCACTAGAGATTCCAGAATATTTGGAGCAACGCATGAGGGACTACCTAACACAGGTGGGTTCCTTTTCCACATGTCTTGCTTATTTAGATTCATGCATTAAGAAGGCCAAATGTGTGGGCAGAAGCCATGCTGACTAGCCTAAGCATTCACAACAGGGTGTGGGGATCTAGTTGTAGCCTAGAGGGACACGAGTAGCATGTATATGAGCCTGATTGACACAAAGACACTCCTTTTCTCTGATTGGCTATTCCTGATCTGAGGGGTTTATTTCTACAGATGGAAGTAGGACCCCAGGGAGAAAGCAGGAGAGCATATCTTTTTTTTCTCCACAGATCATCTGTCTCATATTATACTGTCAGGACATAATATGGAACTACAACACATTGGTTATGAAAGCTGCATACTGCGGCTCTAATCATTAATGCTGAGTCATCTTCCTCACAGTACCCGGTTGCAACAGAAGTACAGCAACTATGGGAGGAGGAAGAGGCAAGAGGACAACAAACAGTGAATGAGGAGGAAGAGGATGAAGAAGACTATGTTGCGGATGCCATCACCGGTAGGCCATACAGGCCGATGTCCAAACATCAGGCTCAGTGCCTCAGTCGCCTGTTACAGGAGGTATGGGAACGGGCAAACCCTGGACTCGGCTTGGAGCTGCCCGTCGACGCTCACCGACAGCGCGTGGTCTCAGCCGTGCGCTCCTCCAGGGCGGTTGTGATCGCCGGCGAGACGGGATGTGGCAAGACGACGCGGATCCCACGCTTCCTGCTGGAGGACCGAGTGAGAGACGGAGAGGGCGCAGACTGCAACGTCCTCGTCACCCAGCCTCGTCGGATCAGCGCCGTGTCTGTAGCTCATCGAGTCGCTCACGAGATGGGGCCACGTCTGAAACACCATGTCGGATATCAGGTGATGGTTCATTTCTAAGTGTTTTTTTTTTTCCTTTTGTTTTACTTGCTTGCTAAGTGTGTTTTTCAAAATTTGTTACAGAACATTATGCAATTTGGGGCCGAGTAATACTTTAAGTTCTCACAATAATTTCTTAAACATTTCGTACCTCTTTACGCTTATTCTGACCCTTCACAATTATGCAGGTTGTTTTGTAATGTCATACAAACCAAATGTTAGTTGTGACAAAGTGAACACAGTTCATAGAATGTAAATGACTGGCAGAAGAGAGGAAACCAGTGTAATATCCAACGCTGACGCAATAATTCCTCTGTGCGTAGGTGAGACTTGAGAGCCGCCCACCTGAGAACAGCGGGGGGTCCATGCTCTTCCTCACTGTGGGCGTCCTACTGAAGAAGCTGCAGTCCAACCCAAGCCTGACAGGAATCAGCCACGTCGTCGTGGACGAGGTCCACGAGCGAGATGTAAACACAGACCTGCTGCTGGCGTTGTTGCGCTCGAGCTTAGACGAGAACCCCGACTTGCGAGTTGTTCTCATGAGCGCCACCGGGGACAACCAGAGGCTGGCGGAGTACTTCGGAGGCTGCCCTATCGTACAGGTCCCGGGATTCATGCACCCTGTGAAGGACAGGTACCTGGAGGATGTGATGCAGGAGATGGGACGCTCGGCTAAGTTCCAAAACAGGGTGGAGTTAAGCAAGGTGACATTTTGTAGATCTGTTAGCTTTACATTTAGATTTAATATTTTTATTGCTTTAGTAGTTTTCTTTTTTTTTTTTTTTTCCTTTGAAATGCTAATCTGATTTCGTTTGAGGAGGGGTCGGACGAGGCCGCACCAGATCTGGACTTAGTAGCTGACGTAATTGAGCACATCGACAGACACGGAGAGCCAGGTAACTAATGCATACTCTCATGCAATAATTTTGTTTTGTGTGTCATCTTTTCTTCACAGACATATCTTTACATTGTTTCCCTTCCTTCTGCAGGTGCAGTGCTGTGTTTCCTCCCTGGGTGGCAGGACATCAAAATAGTTCAACAAACACTGGAGGAGAAACAACACTTTTCACCAGGCTCACATATGATTGTGCCGTGTAGGACTGAACACATTGATAGAGAAGTTTTGGTGTTTGGGGGGTTTATTGGTAACTTTTCTGATTTATTTTTATTTATTCTTTGTTTTTTGTAGTGCACTCAAGCTTATCAGTGGCCGACCAGCAGGTGGTGTTCCAGCGCCCCCAAGCCGGACAAAGGAAGATTGTGCTCACCACCAACATAGCGGAGACCTCCATTACAATAGACGATATAGTTCATGTGGTGGATACAGGAACTCATAAGGAACAGAATTATGACCAGCGGACAAAGGTGTTTTTTTTTTTTATGTGTTTAACTTCTGTTTTATGTTGGAATCTGAGGTCAAAACAATTTTTTTTTTGAAAACTCTATAAACTTCTTTTTTTTTTCTGCAGGTTTCTTGTCTGGACACAGTTTGGATATCTCGCTCTAACGTCACACAAAGAAAAGGGAGAGCAGGACGTTGTCAGCCGGGGCAGGCGTACCACCTGTTCCCAAGGAAACAGCTGGAGACCATGTCACCCTTTCCCGTCCCTGAAATCCTGCGCACACCACTGGAGAGTTTAGTATTGCAGGCTAAAATCCACAGTCCAAACTGCAAGGTACTTTGCATGTTTCTTTGCTATCTTTTTGCCGTTTTTTTGTTTTTTTTTTGATGACCATTATAAATAAATTGTGTTTATGAACAGGCTGTTGACTTCCTGTCCCAAGTATTGGACAGTCCAGATCCACAAGCTGTGAGAGATGCTGTCCAAAGCCTCCAAGATATCGGTGAGGGACTGGGATCCACCTTAACATCTGCTGCGATACTGACATTCAAATTCATGTCTGAACCTCTTCACACATGTACATCATCTGATTTGCGGCAGGGGTCTTGGACAAGAAGGAAACGCTGACTCCTTTAGGAGAGCGTGTTGCCTGCATGTCCTGTGACCCACGGCTGGGCAAAGTCCTCGTCCTGAGTGCCATGTTCAGGTGTGTTCTGCCCCTGTTGTCTGTAGCCGCCTGCCTCACCAGAGACCCATTCCTTAACAGCCTGCAGAACAGAACGCTTGTGACTAAGGTGAGTAGACTGCAGGTCTGGTTTGTTTTTAATAAATGTGTTATTTTATTTTTGTTGGAAAAGTTGAAAATGTTTTACTTTAATGTAAAAATAGTGACAAAGGAATCATAAATTGCGATGTGCATCACTGGATCTCAGTTTTATATTGTTTAGACCAGGGGTGGGCAAACCTGGTCCTGGAGGGCCGGTGTCCTGCAGCTCTTAGATGTCTCCCTGGTCCAACACACTTGAATCCAAGAGCTGAATCATCTCCTCAGTGCAGTCAGGTTCTCCAGAGTCCTGCTAACGACCTCATTATTTGACTCGGGTGTGTTGAAGTAGAGACGCATCTAAAAGTTGCAGGAAACCGGCCATCCAGGCCTGGAGTTGCCCACCCCTGGTTTAGATGCTCGGTCTACCATGTTTACAAAATGCGAAATATTTCATCATATGTAAACCCCTTAGTAGCAGCTTTGAAGAAACCCATCATAATAAGTCTGTTAGGCATAACTGTATTGGGGACTGCACTTGGATCTAATAATGCAACAAATATTGAGGCTTTATTAACACACCTATAAGGTCAATAGGTCAAGGCTTTTATTTGAATCCCTGTGTGTATTTTTTAAGTCTGTTAATAATCAGAAAATATGTTCAGCAAATCTTTTTAAAAGAAAACCAGAGCATTTTGGGAAAATGATCAAAGTCATAATTTTAATTATGACTTGACTAATTGTGCTTTGTTTGTCTAGGCCAAAGAGGAGCTGAGCGGCTCCAGCTATAGCGACTATCTGGTGTTCAGTCGAGCGATTCTGGGCTGGAGGAAAGTCCAGCATGAGGGTGCCAGAGGGGAAAGAGATAACTATTTGGACAAATACACTCTGTCCAGAGGCAGTCTCCGGTTTATCAATGGTTTGTCTGAGCCACTCGCATTCACATTAGTCTTTTCCAGAAATTTGGAATAAAGTTTCACTTTGACATAAATCCTGCTCTTGTTTCATCCCATGGCAGGTCTCATCTCCCAGTTCAGTGACAACCTGCAGGAAGCGCAGCTGGTTTCCCGTGCCAGTGAGTGCCAGCGGCAGACATCCATCTACAATGAGCACAGCAACCAGGACGAGCTGGTGAAGGCCGTACTGCTGGCTGGGCTGTATCCCAACCTCATTCAGGTACACGACGCTGCATTCTGGCTTTTATTAGTGCTTCTATGCAACTGCTATAAGATAAATAATCCTGCAATTGGAAAAATGTTGGGTTTGATTCCAGCTCTGTCAAATATCAATGTGCCTTTGTCACAAAGCACTTAATGCCATGTTGCCTAGCAATCTGTGTGAAAGTGTAAAATAACTCATGAGGTCGATTTGATTGAAAAACCAACAAGTAGGTTTAGTCCATTTCACTTTCATACTGTGCTTGGCTAAAAATTTCCAAGTAAAATATATTTGAGTGATGAACATTCTCAATGAATATTATGTAGCTTACATTCTTGTTCAACCTAAACCCTTTTTTTTTTTTTTTTTTTTTTTTTTTTTTTTTTGTCTCTGAAGGTAAAGAAAGGCATTGTTACCAAAGGGGGGCGCTTTCGTCCCAATAATCTGGCTCTGCGCTCGCTCAGCGGTCCGGTGCTGCTTCACCGCTCCTCAGTGAACAGGTTTGATCATGTCCAGACCTTTTCCCCCAACCGAATGACACCGAGTGGGATAATGGTCATGTTCACTTTGTCTCCCTTTCTGTTGCAGAGGCAAAGAAGATCTCCCCAGTCGGTGGCTGACCTTTTTCAGTGCGGTCAAGTCTAACGGGAATGTTTTCATCAGGGACTCTTCTGCAGTTCACCCCCTTGCCCTGCTGCTGCTCACCGACTGTGACGTTTCAGAGACAGGTAATGTGTTCGTCGAGCACAAGCGTTTGGAGGCGACTGTTGCAATCGTTTTTTACATCTTAGACTTGAAGACAATTTTTAAATTTTTTGTCAAAGGGTGTGTTTGAAAAATGAAACCTACATGCCAGTTCCTTAAAGTCTTGTCTAAGTGTGACAAAATTGTTGTAATGAAATTTCCCTTAATCATCCTTTTGAAAGCTCAAATAAAATGTATTGTCATGCCAACAGTACTAATCTTATGGAACTTCTCTGCCTCTGCTTTTGTAAATTGAATAATCTTTTTTATATGTTCTTTGCAAACTCAACTCTTCTATTAACTCCACCTTTACAACTACATTAAAATCTTCAGCTGTTCACCTTAAATTTATTTTAAGGTTTCTGCTCTTCTATTAAATAACTTTTATTTTCTGTCTTCAACTAGTTTACTATAGTTACAGCATTTTCACAGGAAATGTAATTTTTCTGGTCGTGTTTTAAAGATGGCTGACATCCACTGATTAAAAATGTTTCCTCACCTTCTAAAATCGGCAAGAACATTTAAACATCTGTTAGCAAGTCACACATTAGATTTGTACAATGCTTACATTAAGTCAAATTTGCAAAGAGATGCACATATTGATTAACAGATTATCTCCATGCCTTTATTTATGATTTTCTGCTGACCGCTTATGAAATAGCAACATTTAGAACTTCTAATAGAGAAACGTTAGTTTAATGAAATACGTTTAAAGGTTGTTTTTTAAAAGGTACTTTTTAAATATAACAAATTAGGCTTACCAGAATGCATATTCTAATTTAGTAAATGTTTTTTCTTGGGTATCAAAAAAGGTGATCTTGTTTCATACTTGAACAAAAGTTTTCATCTTTTTTTTTTTTTTTTTTCCTGCCGTTTCAGTAAACGGCGACATGGTGGAGGTATCTTTTCCTGGCCGCTCTCTGGTCCGCTGCGAGATCCCACTTCAGACATGGGATCTTCTCTGGGATCTTCGCACCTCCATTCAGACCATGCTCTACCGCAACTTCAACAATAGCAGCAACGCTAACATTTCTCAAGATGGAAAACTCATATCCTTACTTGTAGAGCTGCTGAACAACACAGAGTCGAACCCTTTTGTTGAGATGTCTGGCACAGAAAGTGAAGTAGATTAAAAACTACATATTTTCTGCATGCGAGGTTTGACTCCATGGCAAATTTTGAAATCATGAAGCATATTTTATTTCGGAAGCACTTTTGTGAAAATGATGATCGCAACAAATTCAAGTCTCCTGGAAATTGTGTGCTGCTTTTTCTTTATAAATGCTTGACTCCATCACTCCTATCCTACAATGATGGGAAAATCCAGTTTTGACCTTTTTCTTTGTATACCAAAATGCTTCATCACATTGTAGGATTTTACTCCGAGTAAGGATGGGTCGTTGAAATTGTGAACTTTGTCAGGTTTATTAAAACAATCAAATTTATTGCCATGAAATTTGTCATGAGTTTTATTTTTACTGACTACAACATCAGAAGAGACTTTTTTTCTTCTGTTTTCATGAAAACTCCTTCATAAACTGTTTGTGAAAGGCGCCCAAACGTCTCAGTATTTCTTCCATGGTGTCTGTGGGGGTCATGATGCAAAACCTGCAAAGACGAGTGCGAGTGTTGAATACCTGTGCTGTGTGAAGTTAACTTTAACCATTTTATGATCATTTAAAATGCCTAATTATTTTGTCAAACGTTCAAGAATTTGAGTCTCACCTGATGTGGTAGGTGCCCTCCTTTTGTCCATACACATTCCCAGGACTAAACAACACTCCTGCCTCCTCCAGAAGTCTCAAGCAGTAAAATGTGTCTGGCTGCAGTCCAGCCTCCTGAAACGTCCGAATAAATTCGCTCTCATAACCAAAACACACATGAACCTCTGGCAGTATATTACGAGTTGCATCATATTGCTCAATGTGCATTTATTCTGAAACCTTGGCTCTCTCAATGGCTTTGGGTGGAAGAAACACTCTTGGGAATGCAAATGCTCCTCCTTCCAGTGGTTGGCAGCTAAAATCTGGGAAGCTGTTGATGACTTCTTCCACCCTCTTCACGTTTTGAGCCAACGAGGCCCTGATGTGCTGCGTCTCCTGCACGATGAAGATCAAGCAGACAGCTCAAATTGTTTGTACCCCCAGTCGTTACGGTAAATAAAAGTGTCTCACCTTCAAATAGAGAGGGTGTGAGGGGTCTCCTGGTTGTGGAGGATTCACCATCACATCCAGAGCAATCTGCCCCATAATTGGACAGGCGCTGATGGAGAATAGATTGTTGACGTGCTTCATAACGGCGGGGTCAAGGTTCACAAGCTCAACGTAGCCAGTACGCAGACCACACCTAATACAGCAGACTTATATGAAGTGCTTAAAAATCACAGTTCAATCAATCTCTATCTATCACTTAAGTTAATTTTTCCATATGACCTTCAAAACATGTGTAACTTAAAAGTCTAGTATTCTCACCTTCTGAATGTTTGCATATTCACACACGATGTCTTATTGTGAATATGCAAACATTACACTTCTTTCATAAAGTGACACATTCCTGGCTGTTTTTTAATTAGAGTAAAAATCTTAAATCTTTTACTCAACATAAATGCTTTGCAGATCTATACATGTTTTTGTTCTAGTTACTCATTTGTTCAGCTTGTTTGCGTAAGATTGATTTGCAACATTTTTCCAAGAGTTCCTGAATGTCTGTGTAATGACTTATTAACAGAGCTGTATTTTCTTAAAAACAACTTTAGATTAAGAATTAAAGTGGGTTTAGAGTGGCCAAATCACGTATAGCATCATGTGGGGCAGTTCAGCCACTTTCCATATTTGGAGTGAGATTCATCTGGGCAGAGTGAACTTGTGTCTCACTCCAAGAGAGTAAACGTTTGTAACTCGTCATATAAAGAAGAAATGCAAGTTAAAAGTAGTTTTTTCTTTTCTTCATATTCTTGACCCACTTACTACTACTTATATAAAGGTAATACTTATACTAATACATATATGCTTCAGTACTTTCATTTCTCTGAAGTTGAGCTTTTGTGTTGGGTAAAAATGTGTCAGATGATGTCATTGCATACTCACTCTCCCATGAGGCCTTTGGAGACCGTGTGGAAGGATGCTAGTTCCACTGTGTCTGACAGAGGAGCCCCAATCTCAGCCAGAGCTCTTTTATAAGAGACAAACTCACGTTCCTTCCCATAAACACAGTCCTGGTACACCTGAGGAGGAAGAAGTTGCGTTACACAGGTCCAGTGTTTGAAATATTTTGTAAAATTCTTGATTCACTAACCTCATCGGCTAGAAGAAAAAGCTTCTTCTCTGCAGCAAAACGGATCACCTCTTGAATGCATTTTCTGCTTTGAACATAACCTCCAGGCATGAAATAAAATAAAAAAAAAATCTTATTCCATTGACAGGACACACAAATCATATTGATACTGCCTAGATTTTGCTACCGGCTGGGTTTCCAGGGTTGATCATATACAGAGCAACCGGGTTGCAAACTCCCTTTGCAGAGTCCAGAGCTCGCTGCAGCTCCTCCATCTCCAGCGCCCAGCCACGCTCCTCTCTGAGGTAGTAGGGAACCACCACCGCTCCCAGCGTCGTTAGGGATACGATAGTGGTGGAGTGGCACGGCACTGGGATCAGCACTCCAGTTCTGGGTGAGGCCTCGGAATTCACCAAGACCTTTAAAATGTTCTGAAGAGCCCGGTAGATGACACGCTGTGCTAACCGGGTAACCAACAGAATCAAGAGGCAGAATGAACTGTGTCGGTGCGTTTACCGTGAGTGCCCACTGTGAACCGGGGCTGATGTAAATGTTTTCAGGGTGACATGGAACCCCTCCATCCCGTCGCATAATGTATTTGGAGACGCTCTCGACCGTTTGTGGTATTCCTCCTATGGCACAGTAAGAACCTGGAGACATGACAGAGGTTCTTTCAAATTCACAGGAATCAGATTATATAAAACATTTTTTTAGATTCTTTTTGGTGGCGTTATGGAAACATATCTTTTCTGTTATGTTTCTGTCATAAGGCTGACCCAATATTTGTACAGACAGTACCCTCCACAATTATTATCATTACTGGCACCTTTAACCACATATGATCTTCTCAAATTAGTAGTACAATTTACTTTCTCCATCCATGATTTTGTCTTCAAATATAGTAAATCTCATACTGGACAAATGCACAAATCTTACCTACACTCCCTCCTGCACATGTTCCCAGCAGCCGCTGAGCCCTCTGCTTGACATCCACCATCAGCTTGTCTCCATCCATAAGCTGAGGGTAGAGACAAGCTGCAAGAATCTATGAGAGAGGACAGCTAACAGTTATTTGGAAAAAACAAGAAAATAAGTGTGTAAACCTTGGTTGGAAGTTGTCCCGTACCTGTCTTACAAAAGAAACAGGCTTCACACCTGCGCTGTGTGGGTCACCCCAGTAGACATCGATCACCTCTCTGTAGGACTTTCTTACTCCCTGTGAATTGAGACATAAAAAAAACAACAACAAAAAAAAAAAAAACAAAAAGACAATGAATATTTTTAATATGTTTTTCATTCACGTATGTATAGTGTCTACGTTTTACCCGTCTGAGCTCCTCCTTGATCTCGTTGGTTCGCCTGAACAAGACGAAGCTCTCCGTCTGTTCCATGTTTCTTACATCAGAGCTGATCTCCTGCAGGACAGACATGTCTGTGATTTTTCCTCTCTGACCAGAGATGCTGACAAACGCAGTCTGAGCAGGACGACTCCTGATGTCCTGAGCAGCTCAGTGGAAGTGAAACCAGTTTTCTTGTTAAAGATACATGATAATATATAGCAATAGGTGTTAGATTAACATGATGTTGTGCTTTTAGCTGTGGCTGTTTTGACTTGTTCCTATATTAGGTAATCTACAAAAACATCAGCTGATGTGAGAAGCCTTATTTTTCTTTGTTATTTTTTAACTTTGGTTTCTGATCTGGAATGACGAGACTAATCAGTAATGTATTTTTCAAAACCTTCTAGCTTCTGAAGAAGCTAGAAGATCAATCAGATATGTTTATCTGATTGTTCAATATTTCCTAATGTAAATATGGAAAACTACATTTCACAAAAACGGAATGAGGATATGTTGAATTTCTGCACTTTAATGCCTGACCTTAAGCAGTTAAAGGAGCATACCACTCTGTTAATCAATTATAGCATTTACTTAAACATAACATTGGAAAGATATTTTAAATTCGTCATATACAAAAAATTAACTCATGACCCAATTCATAAGTAAAACATTATGTTTGCTTCTGCATATTATATAGTGGTGGTCAGAAGGCCTGATGGCGAAGGTGCAGTCAGACTGTTTCAGGGCAGCTGAAGATGTCTGACACCACCATCAGTGTGTGAATGGGAAAATGATTGAATGCAGTGTGAAACACTTTGGGGTCCTTTGCTCTAGATAAAACGCCGCACAAGAACAGAACATTTGCCATGTTGAACAAGAAAGTTGTGGTGTAAATAAGCAATTAATAAATGGAGAATTAAATTATACACTGACCGTTAACACTCCTTTATAAATGTAGCAATACAAAGACTATAAATTGCATGTTTGAAAACTTTTACACAGACAGACAAATGTATAAGTTAATTACAGCACGACAAATTAAAATATCACAAAAAAAAAAGAGTTAAATTATGTCAGAAATTTGATGTGAAACTCGTCTTGGATATAGGTTTAATAAGAGCAATGCATTTCAAGCACATGTTTCTGGCTATTTTTGATTAAACTCAATATGTTTTAAATGTAAATACGCTCCAAGTTTCCTAAAATTCATTATAAAGTGATGTCTAAGGGCAGGAACACTCTCCTGTTGCTCAAATAAAGACTGAAATCACTCTGCTGTTGTATTACACCGTTATATGAAGAAGATGCTCAGGACTCTGGAATGGTCTTTATTTTTACATGATTTTCAGACCGGCGACTTTGTTTCCCCCCGGACGTAAATAACAGACGTGCTGTTCTTCTTCCTGTTTTGTTTTTCTTTCGCTCCCCATCTGCTCGGCTCGATAGAAATGGAAGAATGTGCGAGGCAGACACGCAACCACAGTCTGCCCGTGAACATACCACGTCTCTTTAAACCGGGCCGAACCGTGTAAGACCCTACGGCAGAAGCAAAAGACCCTTCCTCCGGTCCCAGTGTCCGAAACATGGCGCTCAGCTCGGGTAGCTGGGCTCTCCCAGCCCCGGTGCCCGCCTCGTCCCAGCAGCCTGCGTGCAGCGGCCCCAGCCCGGCTGCCTGCTGCAGCACTGTCCTGATGTCAGTCCGCGTCTCGGTGTCCCACTCCGGGATCAGACCCCTGTGCCTACCTGGAGCGGGCAGCGACTCTCTGCGGCTGCAGCTCAGCATGGACCCGAACCTGGCCGGAGAGTTCCGCCTGGCACTGCGAGATACGAGCGGAAACCGCAGTGTGGTGAGGCTCCGTCCGCATGTTCGTTTGTTTTACCTGCGGAGCTGCTGCTGTTGAACGCCCAGATGTTGAGGGAAGCACCCATGTTCCTACAAACACTCATAGCAAATGTTGGCCCGGACAGTGTAGGCCATCTGTTCAGTTCAGTAGCGGATCCCATATTTGATCTGCTTTCACAACTAAAGTTACATTCACAATGATGAAATCAGGCAAATTAAATCATACACATTTTAGATAGCTTCTCTTTCATTGTAATTGGGAAGCACACATAGTGGATATTAGGACCGTATAATAATATCTATATCGCGATATATATATCGATATTTTCTTTCATAGAAAAAAATCGATATTCATCTGCAAATATCGTAACATCCAACTGTCACCTTTCTCATTCACTACTTGCTTCGCATCAGGTCATCAGGCTTAGAGTGATTCCTTCAGATGTTAGGTGTCAAGGTTTAAAAGGTATCAAACTATTCAGAGCAGGTACTTGGTGCATTTTATTTACTTTACAAATGCATGTAAGCCACAGTTTGTACTGTTTCAACTAAAAGAAACATGTTTTCTCTCCACTTCTTTGATTCATTTTGTCCAGCTGTCGACTTTAAATCTGTGTCCATGTCCAATCAGAGCCAGGTGTTGTGTAGTTGGTGCTTTTAATCAGTTTTGAGTTAAATTAATTCAGTCCAACTCTATAACAGTCACAAAATGTCACCAAAATCACTCTGTCCCTCTAAAATCTTTCAGAAAATAGCAAAAGTGTATTGGATTGCATCGCTTACTGAATATCGCAATATGTATCGTATCGTGGCAGAATATCGTGTATCGTATCGTGAGATTATTGTATCACTACAGCCCTATTCATTACCAGAAATTTCTCCTACATTAGTTCTTGTTTCTTTTTGGTGTGTCTGCTCTGTCTTCTCTGAGCCTCAGTCGGTCCTGGCAGATGGCCTCTCATACTGAACCAGGATCTTCAGGTTTCCCCCTGTTAACGGGGATTTTTCCTCTCCACTGTCGCTCCATGCATTCTCGGTGTGAGGGAGTACTGTGAATTTAACGACACAACGCAAGCAAATCAACGACTCGTCGTAATCTGCTGGATTTCTTTTGACAGAAAACTTTTCAAACGAATTTGAATAATAAGCTACGTTATTGAAGTACGTTATATGACCAAGATCAACTAGAAGGTATGTGCAATTTAGTTGAAATGACTTAATAAAGTATCCTGATAATACATTTGTTGTGAAATGGCGTTATATAAATAAACTTATTTGAATTGAAAATTGAATTCTGCTTTCCGGGTTCTGGTATTTGTGCATCGCTGACCCCAGATAGCTTCAGTCGGACAAATGTGGCTTTCTCTGTACACATAGGGAAAGTGTCAGGCCTATTTCAGCCAGCTGATTGGTAGTTATATTACCTCCAGAAAAACGTTGGGTCACTTTTACACTTTTCTCACTAAAATGACTTTAAATCACATAATCTGCATGTTAACTTTTTGAAAAAATAATTAAGACAGGAAGTCTTAAAATTTGATTAAAAAGCTAAACAAACAGTTTGGAGGACACTGGGAGAAATATTAAGATACTGTGGAGTCCATGAGTTGGTGTCAGAGTAGAAACCTTTCAGTGTAGCTCTAAACAAGCTGTGTATAAAGAAAGTTAGCTCCACCTTTTCCGTCTCTTCAGGGACTTAATGATCCACTTCGTGGCCATAATGTGTATTATGTCTTTGAATAAGATCCTTATGAGAGCAGAAAAAACGATCTCAAGATTTTCTCAAAATATATTGAGAAAATAAAAAGTAGTGTAACCTTAGATAAAAAAAACAACCCCCACAAGTTTTTTCTTTTTTTTCTGCATATCTTATACATCAGCGTGAAGGAATTCAATACACTTTTAAGGATAAGAAATTGTTATGTTAAGGTTTTCACCCTGCCAACATGTAGACTTCACTTGGCTCACTGTATCCAAACACAACTCCCACATCTGCCCCGTGTTTGCCAAGTTCGCCACATGACTCCCGCCTTAACCCTCGCAGGCTCCAAATCTGCTTTTCATCTCCGAGGGAGACGTTTTCCCCACCGACAATCGAGACGCTTTCCGATTTGCATGGCTTTACTTTGATCCCCACTTCTTTTAGATCATCTATAACTTTTTTCTTTTTTTTTTTTCCTCAGTCATTTCAAAGAAGTCACGGACGTCTTCGCTCTCTCTCTCTCTCTCTCTCTCTCTGGCAGGAGGCAAAGCCCTCTTTGCCTCTGTGGCCTTATGTCCCCTAAAGAGCTGCGAGTGTAAACGGATAATGTTGAAAGAGTAATCTCTGGGGATTTACACAATTTCTGGCAGATTCTGAAGGGGATACTTTCTTTTTTTCTTGCGCAAACTGCAAAGTGTACGCCTCCCACCATCAGGTTGAACTGTGCGATTTTAAGTTCACGTTAACTTATGCTCAGATGTGAGTGTGAGCGAAAAGAAAAGTTTTTGGAAATCCTGAAAAATACATATTTCTCTGTAGATCCATAAGCATTTTTTTAAAATATTTTTATTAAAGCCCAATCACAGACCAGTGAAGAGGAGCAATCATCCACTCTAACATGCATCTCCAAATAATCTGATCAATCCAGACCAGCATTCTCTTTAGTTTTGATACGTTTCCATCTCACATTTAACCTGCCCAAAGTCGTTTGGAAAAGCCGTTTTGTCACAGCGTGTGTTCTCACCTTAGTTCATTGCAGAGTTTGACCTGCGCTCGGTGCAGTACGAGGTCAAATCCTCTCGCTGCCACGAGATGCGCCTCGCTGCTTCGCCTCACGACTGCATCCGCTTCAACTTCCGCTGCGACCGCGAGGCCGAGGCCTGGTCCACCGTGGTCATATCGTCACTGAGGGAGGCGCACAGAGGTCAGTTTGAACAAAACTCCTGCTTTTTTTCTTCTTTTCTTTATAGCCTCAGCATTTCTGTCAAAGATGCTGGAAGATTACTGTAGAGCAAAATTATTCATCCCTGTTGAACTTTATTACTTTATTACAGATAGATCTTTAAATGTGAGATTTCACTAGTAGAAATCCATACATTAAAATGTCATTGAAGATGTATTTTTTAAATAAAAGATGTATTGTTTTCTAAATTGATTTTTCAGCTGTTTTTATCTTTTGAAATATATCTGTCTGATTTCCTCTCAGGAACTAAATATTTTATTTGAACGACGACAAATCAGAAAACTTCCGAATAATTGCGGGCCGAGCTGCATGTGAACCACCACATATCGAGATGTTACACAGTGACTCCTCTCCCTCTCCTCTCTCTGACAGTGGCAAACATAAACGCCTGCGAATCGGACGGGAAACACGACTCCGACGCCGCGGCGGATCAGAGGAGCTCCACCTCTCTGACGCTCTGTGGTGAGTCTGCCGCTCTGCGACTTTGCGTCCGCGCTCGCAGCGGGCTCCGGAGGCGTCACCTTGTCCTGTGGTTTTCAGAGGAGTTGTGTTCGGAGCTCTCCAAAGTGATCGAGGCAGGCGACGTTCAGGCCGCCTCCCAGCACGCGTCCGCACTGGCTCGACAAAAAGCGATGTTGACGATACAGCCGTCCCAGAAAAACTACACAGATGGAGAAATCAGGTCAGGATTAAAGCGGGCAGGCCGTCGACCCGGTCCGTTTCACTTGTATTTCGACTTATGCCGTGATCCGTGTTCATTCCAGTTTATCCGTGGTGGTGGAGGACGCCTCTTCTTCTTGTTGCGTCACAGTTATAGTCTTTCCCTACATGTCTGTAGCTACACTCAAACAACAGGTGAGAAAGCTGTGAAATCCGGCAAAACGGGCAAAACCTCTGGTGGCATTTATCCGCAAACGTCCATAGCTGTGCGTCTTTCCAGGTCTTTCTAGAGTACGGTTTCCATCCTCGCGTGCAGCGCTGGGTGATCGGTCAGTGCCTGTGCTCTGATCCGCGGTCACTGGCTTCCTACGGGGTTCAGAAAGACGGCGACACGGCCTACCTTTACCTGATCTCTGCCAGACAAGCTCGCGTCACACGGCAGCTGTTCCAGCAGGACCTGGAGAACTCCCTGATGGCTTCGGCGCTGCCGCCAGGAAGCAGCCTCACCTCCCAGGTCTGGAGGGGCTACAGCACTCTGCCCTCAAAGCTCCCCCACAACAACCAGGGTGAGTCCAATAAAAGTCACCATTTCCTAATTTGGTCTTCTATCGTCTGTCACCAATGCCTCGTTGCAAATTCCTGTTTGCGAAAACAAATGGATAGTTCTTCAGATCTTTCATCTTTTCACGTTTCTGATCATTTCTCTGCCATTAATCTGTTTTGAGCAGAAACAGGTGGAGGGAATAACAAAGCAGGAGACATCAAAGACGTCCTCGATTTTGAGAAGCTGCAGCTGAGCGATCAATCCAACAAGGCCAGCAAGACGCAGGTATCTGAGCCGTCCGGTGTTCTGAACAGGCCACGGACGGAGCAAGCTAAAGGGTTTGAAAATATCTCAACCTTTTTTCCCCAACTCGCAGCAGACGGAGTGGGCCTGTCCCTCGTGCACCTTCATCAACAAGCCGTCTCGCCCGGGCTGCGAGATCTGCGCCACCGCCAGACCCGACGTGCAGAGCTGCATCCAGCAGGTACTGCCGCACATCTGAGTCCAGCTGAATTGGTCTGACCGGACGCCTTCACACAGTCACCTCCTGTCTCCGTCTCTCGCCAAGGAGAAAGGACGGAGAGAGGATCGCAGAGAGTCTGGCTTGAGCCGCAGCTGACTGCCCGTCATCGTCATCACCACCTGGGCTTTGATTCTTGCTCACGTCCACACACACACACACTCACACGCCAAGAGCGATCCGTTTAGATCTGAAACACACCTGTTGGCAAAAATACTCACAGAGGGAGAGCAAAGTGCACTGATCACCATCTGACTGGAGCGAGGCGGCACCACTCGATCTGCTGACAGAGTTTTGTCGGTTTAACTATGAACACCATGACGACTGTGACGTACATCTCATTTGGCCAGACATTTTTGCTATTTGTTTCAGAGTGGGTGTCTGTGTGTGTGTGCGTGGCGCAAACAGCCTGATATTTATTTTAGCAGAGAAAGGGAGTGAGGTTGTTCCTTGGCATCCGACTACAGCCGAAAACGAGGGAACATCGCGTGCAGCGTCCCCCAGATGCGAAGAAAGCGCAGATTCAGATGCTTTGTGCAATAGCCTGATACTCTGTTCATCTGTCTCCTGCAGCAGGACGACAGACTAATGCCAAAACATTGTCGGAAACGAGAGACAAAAAGCATGTCGTGTACAGGGTTGTATTTAGTGTAATATTTTTACTAAAATGCATTAACAATGTGATGTAAATTTCAAATAGTGGTTTAATTGTACTTGATTTCCTCTGAGCTGTGAAAGCGAGGAAGGATCCACTCTCAGTGCATAATCTATATATATATATATATATATAAAGGAAGGAATCTGCCTGAGTGTCTGTCTGTTCTTTGCCGTTTCCTGCAAACATCTTCACAGTTCCAACACAAAGGAAAGGAAAAAAAAAAGACGAGGGGCGTGAACTGAACATCAAAGTCCAAGTGGTTGGACTAAAAATATCCTTAAAAGCAGGAAAGTTGAAACACATGTAACATGATAAAATATCTCAAATAAGAATAAACTAAGACATCCATGAAAACGTGAAGTAAAATAAAAAGATAAAATGTAATTTAAAAGTCAGCATTATGCCAAGTTCTTTTTCCCCATAATCAAAAAAGAAATGTTAATTAGACATCTATCACCGTGTAACGAATCAAGAGTTTCACTTTAGGTTGAATCACCAAATAATTATCGCATGGAGCGTTCCATTCTAATCTTAAGTACCACAAATATCCCATTACTACTTTTACAAAATGATATGACCCAAGTCTGCATTTGCTGGTATACTTTGACCATCAAAATAAATCCCTACTCCCGGCTACATAGATAAACAGTAGAGGTACGCAGGAACAACTCAAGATTGTGCTCTTCTCATTCATGCAGATCTATCTGTGCTGATCTAAACTCTTGATTTATTGTTCCACTACATTCTGACCATCGGTGGTCAAGACCAAAAGAATGAGATCCCGGACAGCAAGTGTCACCAGCGTAAAGAGAGAGCCGCTGTGCATGCTGGACGGGCGCTATGATAATTTACACCTCTATATTTTTAAAAGCTTGAAAGTGAAAAGAAAGCAGAAACAAACACAACACAGATTCAGTTTTAAACATATTTAACGTTGTGAGTTATAAATACAAAACAAACATGTCTCACTAAACAAAAATGACAAAAACAAGTAGAAAAATATCGGTGGCAGCTCGCTTAACAGCTTATCCACTAATAGCGTCACAATAATTATCAGGCTAATACCTTCATCATCCTGTCCCTCAAGCAGTTTTTTAAAAACAACAGTGCAGTCGTTTCTTCAAGTACCACAAACCAAAATATTAAAAATGAAATCAACTTTCCTTACCAAAGGAAAAATTGTAGTTACGTCCACTATTACATGTCCCCCTCCCCTACAACTCTTAAAAGTTATGTAAAGTACAAACCACTTTATGCACCGCTTAAAATGTTCTTCTTGGCCACAAAATGGCTGCAATCTCTGGAAGGTGAAATACAAACTTGGAGTAAAAATGTCAAACCAACAAAAAAAAAAACAAACAGTCATTTGTTTCTCGCAATGTAAATGTCCTCGTTTAACTCTCCAGTGGATCTAAGCATTTGTTCTTCACGTTCCCCCACAAAAACAAGTAAACCTGAGATCATCCCAAAGTGTGAAGCCTGCAGCAGACCTGCGGTCTACTTCCAGAAGAGGATGTTCCAGAAAAGCAGCCAGCACGGATAAACCATCAAGGCGATCAGTGGGTATACCAGAGAACCGTACAAGTAGTGGTCCAGGATTCCCTGCGAAATAACCGACAGGTACAACAGCCAGCCGTCCTGGAAGCTAACAGGCATTTCCTCCAGCTCTTGGAAGAAAAACACAGAGAAGAGGAGCGTGAAGGCTGGGCTGAGGATCACCAGGACGACAGCTGACAACGTTCTGAGGAGAAAGAGAGAGAGTGGGAAAAAAAAAATCTGATCACAGTTCAGATTTATTTTGGCGAGACACAAATGTTGATGCAAAAAATCACCGGGGGTGAATTACTTTGGCACGTGGGGTGTAACAAAAGCAGCCACAGGCACCAGGGTGAGAGCCAGGATGAAGCCCAGGGAGAAGTTAATGAGGGCAGTGCAGCCCAGTAGGACGGCCAGGTACAGGACGGCAACGAGCTTCAGCACCCTCCAGCCCTGCTCCGTCCCCTCACCCGACAACAACCTGCAACACAACAGAAACTGCCAAAATGCAAAGTGACAGCTGTCTCCGCTTCAAAGTGGAGGGGAATTCATGTTTACTTGAGGCATGACTTTCAGAAATCACCTCAACTGATCCAGCTAAGCATGTAGAGCAGTATGTAGCAATGATCAGAGTCTGAGCAGAAGAATTTTTTATTTTTTTTCCCAATGTTTGGGGATACAGGAAACATAACTGATGTCAGCATAGTGGTTAAAAAGTCAGATCCAAATCCACAACACAGGCAAACCTAAATATTTATTTAATTATATTGTTGGTCAGTTCTTATGCTGCGATGTTTGAATGACATCAGATGTCTGATTGAATGATGGATGGATCTTAAATCGAAGCCTGTATCCGGTTGTTGCTCCTTTGCCACAATTCAAAGCAACTTAACACTTTAGTAGCTCTAGATTTGACTCTGTTCTTCACCTGGAGTGAAATCATGACACAAATCCTACCTGCATGTCCGAAATGATCAGAAATGAAAATTACAGAGGACTGATTCTATTTACATTTCAAAGTATCCACATATTGGTTTGACTCAAGATTACATAAATAGGTCTTTGTTTTTTGTCGCCCTTCTAAATTTGTGGCTAACAGTTGTCGTTCCCGACAACGTTGGTTAAAAAGACTGAGTATAAATAAAAAAGTCGAGTGTCATTCGGTACCTGTGTGTGTTATGAGGCAGAGCCAGGCCTGCTGTGTAAACGGCAATGGCGGTGAGGACGACGGCTTCAGTCTCAGAGACTGGGAAGTGTTCGACAGCGATCTCCTGGAAACGGGTTGGCAGGATGTACAGGGCCGCTCCGGTCAGGTGGCTGATCACCAGAGGAGTCAACACGGACAGAACCCCAGGGCTGGACTGCTGCACTCAGGAGGGGTTATTATGTGTGAATAAGAAGGAACAAAATGCCTTCATCTCTCATCAATTTATCAGTGTTCATTTCTAACCTGAGCGATGTCACCAACTCCATCCGCTGCTACGGCAGGTGGACTGACGAGCTGCACCCAAAGGTCCAAGGCCTGGACTTAAAGTCAAGGAGGAGAAATGGAAAAATTGCACAACTAAGATTCAGTCAGTTGTAGCAGATGTTTTTTACGACAATTTCTGCTAAAAAAAAAAAGTTAAATCATCATCAGAGGATACACGAAGCAGCAGGATGACCGCGAGGAGGCCGAAGGCGGGCATATAGTATCCAATGGAGACAAAGTGGGAAAGTGATGGCATGAGGTAGAAGAAGTAGGACTGGTGGAGGCGTTCCAGAAGATTATTCAGCTTTCGAAACATTCCTTCCAGGAGTCTAAAACGTAAAAAAAAAAAAAAAAAAAAAAGAAATCAGAGATGCTTCTGATTCATAAATTCATAACCTCCAGTTATGAATTTAAATTTAATGGACAATGTCTTAGAAAATAACATTGAATCACTGAGAAGGCTTTATAATTCCTGATGGCTATCCTTCATTGAGGGGGAAGCAACAAGTGATTAAGGTGCATGAGGTGGTTGGTCAGTGGTCAATTCAAGCATATTAATGGAAAATCAAGAGGAAGAAAAATGTTTGATATTACAAGGTTATTCAAAAATATGTTTATTTTGTACGATATAACATTTTTTGATATACACATAAACCTGTACTACAGTACAACATTTTCCTTAATACTCTTGTGATGATTTTAAGCTACATTTTGAACAACAACGTAAAACTTATTATACAGTTTAATAAACGTTTAGAGAACAAATTGGATAAAATAAACACATTAAATGCTTTGTATCCTCAAAGTCTCTGATAAAGAGACATAAGTAAGAAAAATACGACTTAAGGTTATGATTAAAAAAATAAAACAATAAAAAAGAAACAGCAGTCTGCGGTTCTGACCTGCCGACGGTGGTGACGTCCGTCTTGTACTGGCGGAAGCTGTTGATGCCCTTGACGGTGGCCGCCTCTATGTGGTAGCGCAGGAACAAACCGTGGTCTCCCCACGGCCGCCCGCTGGCCTGCTTCATTACCATCAGCATCATGGTCTGGACGGCGTGGCTGTAGCCCGACACGCTGTCCCAGTCGTTCCTCTGCAGCTACAGAAGCACCGGGAAATGAAAGTAAACAGTTATAATCTATGAAGCTATGATACCATTGTAGGTGTTTACAGGGCCTTTACCCGGCCCTGGATGGTGCAGAGGACTCCTATCTTCTGGCAGAAAGCGTAGAAGAGGTTTGTCAAATCCAGGTTTGGCAACTGGCCATTGAGGCCTTCCAGTATTATGTCCAAACTGGTGATGACATCACTGCTGAGCTCCAAGGACAGAGCAGCCTGGATTGAGCCGCCGCGTCCTTGTAATGGAGACCAGTCCATTCCTAGAATATTTAAAAAAAAAAAAAAAAAAAAAAACACCACACACCAAGATGCATTGTTTTTGACTACATCAAGTATATGTGACTTATGCCTCTTACTCGAGGATCTCTGCTATTTATTTTGACAGGATGATCACCTGTAGTGTTGGTGTGGTGGTAGCTCTCCAACCAGGCCTGCATACCAATCAAGTCATGCTCGTTCACAAGGAAAATAATGTCCTTGGCCCAAAACACCTGACCTGGTAACCACAGAAGAATTACTTGGGTCATCGGCACTGAACTTAAGTGTCAAATCTTTTCAGGGTTTTTCCCGAATGTGGCTGAACAGTCAGAAGGTGGACGACTCACTGCGGAAGTAGTGAGCTAAGCCCAGCAGCAGCCCCACAGCCTGGTTGTTGTTGTCGCCAGGGCTGCAAGGCGCACTGAGCACCAGGGCTTCGGTTCGTGGAGCTCGAGGGGCACGGAGGATCCCGTAGACATTTGTGCCTTTCACAATCTATTAAGAAAGGTACGGTCAGTCGATATTTGAGAGAAATAAAATAAAAAGGAGAGTGCAGATGTAGGAAACTAATTGTGGCAAAAAACTTGCATATCTCTCTTTATTTTCATCTGGAAAGGGCAGCGTGCGAGAGAAGCTCTGGGTGAACACCTCCAACCCTCGAGCCTGCATCGTCTTCACCAGCCAGTCCACCGGCATCCCACTGCAGAGATGTCAACCTCGTGTTGGGATTTTCAATTAAATCAACAGACAAGATAAACGTTAGAAAAAGAAAAAAAAAAAAAAAAACATACCCAACTTTCTTCTTGTGAGAAGCAAACTCTTTGCCTGTGGCCAGAGCTCTCTCTCCTGAAGGGAAGCGCTCCTCCACCATGGTGGATCCCATGGCATTCTCCGACATGTATGTCCGCAACGTGAACGGCTCGAACGCCAAACCCATAAACCAGCACACACCGGCGAAGTAGCAAAGTGCACTGGCATGCAGAAAGAGAAGAAGGAGAATCATTTACAAAACTGAGGCAAAATGTAAAACCGTAGTCCTGTTTAAGAACAACAGGCCCATTTCTAATTTTGAAAATTTAAGCAAAATTTTAGAGGAACTTAATTAATAACACTAAAAACTTCCAGCTAAGGGATATAACCTTTACTCAAAGACAGCACTTAGTATTGTTTAACGTCAAGCGTAATATGGATCTGAACAAATTATCTAAGCAAAGTGCTCTATAAATATCAATCAATCAATCTTTATTCCAGACACAAAAAGGTAAAAACAAAATAAGAGAAAAATAAAAATGACATATTCAATGAGTCACAAATAAATGACACCAATGTTTCCACAATCTTGAGAAAAATCTCACTGTACTAAAAACAGGATTTACTAAAATTGCAATTATATTATTGCATGACACAGAAAATCTACACATGCATTTATACAGGAGATTCCCGAGCACAGCTGCACATGTGGGAACATCATTATGCACAAACATATGGCTGGTGCTGCTCCATCTAGGCTCTCTGAGTAGGAGCCTCATGCCGTCATTGTAAGCCACATAAAGTTTCTGCAGGCTACTTTCTTTGTATCTTCGCCACAGATGGGCTGTGTACAACTAGTTGATGGATTTAATTCTTGTCCTCCACATGGACCTCAATGTATATAAACACTTATAGACGACATAAAGAGATCACAAGACAGTGTGGATCCTATAAAAGTAAAGGATGTTATTAAAATGATGAAACACAAAACAAAGCTGAATAAGACCCAGTTGCGACTGACACTCACCAGATCGGGGCGTGAGGCGGGTCAACAGGCTGATCAAAGCCCGTCTCCTGTTGGGATCAGACAGAAGTCCCATCTTCTCGTTTCCTACACCGGGTCCTGCAGGAAGCGCACATACAAATCGACTGAGAAATACACTTTAGTAATCTTTACCTGAAGAAGTTATAATGTGGAACATAATCGCATATATTACTGTCACACGCTCCAAAACAAACATGCATATTATTTGAGTTTTCATTCATCAAACTCTTGAGTTTGTCTCAACGGTTATTCATGACAGCTCTTCTGTGATTAGCCTTGTGCTAACCAGTTAGCAGGCAAGTTTTCCGAGTTTGTAAATTTTCCCGAAACACGTATTCATCCTCAAGACGGATCTGTTATTTAGTTACGAAGATGTGTCTTGTAACGTTTCAAATATACGAAAGCGTACCTCAGAATAATGGTCACATTCACCTGCAGAGGCGAGGTTTCATCAGAGCAGCAACTGGCTAAAAGTCGGTGCTATTTCCTTGTTTTAGTGGGAACGTTTTTACTGCGGACCTACTTCCGGCAAGAAAATGCATCGAAATAAAATGGAAAATGAAAAAGTAACACAAAGGTAATCTTTAAATAAAATTTAGCTCCCATTTAATTGTTTAGAAGCCTTTTAGTCCCTCCCAATTTAAATTGATATTAGGAAGTCGATCCAACTATTTCAATTTGCATACCTCGATTTAATTTTGCACATAAAACAAAAACCCTGTAAATTCAGAGGAATATGTACACTTCACTGAAACAAGGAGGTATTACATTTACTGTGTTTCTGCAACTTCAACAACAAAGTACAGCCCCTCTGGATTAAAAAGATAGAGGCAAAAACAAAAATTCTTGCCTCAGCAAACTGGCACAGAAATGGCTTTGTTGGCTTGAGAGAGAGCAAATAATAAACTGACAAAAATATGACTACAAGATAGATGTATATATTTTATTTACAGCATTTTTAACTGCTTCTCATACCGACTTGCATTTTGTTCCCGTCCATTTAAACACTCTCATAAAACAAATTATTTATTCAGAGATCACACACAAGAAGCAAACAACTGACATCTTCATTGTTAGGCTTATTTACGTACAAAAGTACAAAGAAACGCTTCTAATGAAATAAATGAAAGCAAACGGTTTCAGAATCCCCAGTGCAGATGTTACTCTCTGGAGAGCATCGACGCGTCTTGGAGGTGCTGCCTCACCACATCATCCAGCACCTTGCTCACAGATTTACAAGCAGTCATTGCGGCTTCAATCAGAGCTTCCAGGTGGTCCTGATGAAGTCGAGCATCCATCTGAACGAGAGCAATCTGCTCTCCTCGGGCAGCAGCGCCAAAGCCAGAGAACTCACCCCTCCGCTCTCCTCAGCATAGCAAAGGTCGGCAAGGGGAGTCTCGTCGACAAAACCCACAGTGCAGGCGCAGACGTAGTCTCTCATGGGGATGCCTGCGTCAATGACCGCCAGTGTGGCTGCATTCACACAAACGCTATAGTTCCCTCCGTCTGACTGTAGAATCTGGAAGGGAAAACATATTTTTAATGCAACACAGGCAGCCGGTGAGACTCAGCAAACCTTCAGTTTGTAATTTACCTTCACATAGATGTCTATCTGAGAGCGCGGGAAGAGCTGGGTCATCACAGCAGCTTCAAACGTCTGCTTCAGGTGGAGACTCATCTCGGTGGATTTGCGATCTCCGTGTGGCCTCCTCTTCCTCTCGGCTGTGCTGAACGTGGCCATGCTGTACTGGCAATTGATAACAGCTCGATCGTGAAGAGCCCGACTTCTGGAGCCCCGTATCTGAGGCAGACAAGGACAATAATGTCAAATAATTAAACCCCAGCTACTAAAGGTATCGTAAATTAACCTAGAGGTGGTTATAATACTCAGAAAGGCCTAAAGAAATAAGAAAGAAACTCAGAGACGCAGAAACACCAGTTCCCTTGCTCACACAGAATATATCATCATGTTACCAAACAATCCCAAAAAATATGAATAAAAAATGATTTTGGAACAGACAACCCATGCCAACAGTAAGATGTTGGGTTAGTATCAAATATCAAGTCCCAATTACCCCTGGATCTTCTTGATGCCCAGAGAAGGGTGTGATTTATCTGCAACTTTAATATTAAAGTTGGTGAGTATACATACAGGTGATTTTGAATGCATATTTTGGATGCTGTGTGGATTAGAGAAAATCTCAAGTAAATTAACAAATAAACGTAATTAATATTAAATGGGTTGCATCAGTCCTCCCCAAATTACTATGGAATATATGCTGATAATTCACATTTCTGAGAGCAACAGCCTCTAACTAGAAAATTCCTGCAGAAATTTTACAGGGCCTGCCAAAGTGTGCCCGTTGGATTTTTAATAAAGCGTTGTGATGGTAAAATTTTGCAATAATGCTAAAGAAGATGCAGTGTAGTCAATAACCTGCAGGGAGTCAGAAGCATGTTCATTAAGCTGTACCATTTATGTTGCATAAGCTAAAATGAGCCAAAATGCTAACAATAGCATGAATGCCATCAGTAGCATATGGAGCATCACCAGCATGTTGTCTGTCATTACTTACTCCATTCAGTATAGGAAACATTGGTAACTATGCATTGCTATGGGCAGGCCCCAATAAGTAAGAAAAACCTTCTGATGCTCAACATTAGCATCAATGCTAAGCTGAGCTAAATTGTAGTCAAAAACCTGTGGAGAGTCAGAAACATGTTGATGAAGTTGTACTTGCGCCATTAATTTTGCTAAAATTAATGCATAAGGTGATATTAGCCAAATTGCTAATGTTAGCATGATTGCTATCAGTACTATGTTTGGCATCACTAGCATGTTGTCTGTCATTACTTACTTCATTCACTATACAAAATGTTGCCAATAAGTAAGAAAAGTGTTCTGATGCTTAATATTAGCATCAATGCTAAGCTGAGCTAAATTGTAGTCCAAAAATTCTAATGCTCTGGCTTCTATAAGTCAGTTCTATAATCTGAGATAAAATGCCAATACTATCGCCCTGCCTATGGCAGTGTATGGACTCACACAGTTAAAATGGCCTATTGCAAGTCAGTATTATACAAAGTGATGGGTTTTCCACTGTTCATCATCAATTATTAATGACTGAAGCTCTTGCCAGATCAATCACCATATTTCTATAGCTGATCTGATTCACTGCAACAGTACAACAGCTCAACCCAATGCTCAATGAAATTCAGTCCCAGACTGATGACTATAAGCTTCGCACATGTTTTTCTCACTCACGGACCGAAATATATAAAAAAATAAAGACAGTTGGTAACGGTTTATTTCTTGAAAAATTTCAAGCTTCATGCTAAATATTTTAATACACATTCAAAAATTCAGAGAAATAATAATTTTATGTAAACAAAATATGAATAGTCACAGAAAATATTTATTCTTCCCACAATGCATTGTGAGACCTGCCTCTGCGCCTGTTTTTGAGACTACTCACTGCCTCTCTCTGGGACCCGTTGCTATGGTAATTAATTATCTGGACCTGGGCTGGCTTTCTCTGACAGTATGCTGGAGACAAAGTTTCTATATGCAACAGTGGTTTGGTTAAACCAGTTATCTAATGGCCAAAAGAGTAATCCTATGATGTAATAATCTTCAAGGCTTTTATTTTTAAATATTATGTCAGCTTAATTTTAACTTGACAAACTAATCCCATGTGTAATAGTTATAGTGTTAAATCAGTTGTATAATGTTAAAAAGACAAGTAGTGGACCAGTGAAGTCCTACAGTGCAGTGGTGAGCAGCTGCTGTTCCAGACTCGTATTCTGTTGCTATGGTAATTAATCCCCTGCAGCTGTGACAGCCAAAGGCGGGAAAATCCTCTTCTCCCAAGTTTCTATACTTGGGAGACCCCCAGCGTCAGTCTGAAGGACCCTGACAAAAAACCATAAACCCTAGAAAATTTTTGAAAACATTTCACGGGAGCAGGCATTTGTATCTATGTTATGACCAACTTTTAGACCAATAGGACGATATTTATGCCTGTGAGGGGAGTTAAAAAAAGTTTTGGAGTCAGCCATCCACAGTCCTGTGTGTGTGTTTCAGAGAGAAAGATTACTGATTCTGTGAGACACTCAGTCTCCAATTTTATCGTTTTTCTTAATTTATGTAATCATTTTAACTCAGAATACCACTAAAAATAATAGCTCCAATGCCATGATTGAGCTGCATGTTTTGATAATACTTTTGTGGTGGGTATGCAGCGGTTCGGGCCTCGTTAAAGGTCACGGAAGAATAATAAATAAACAGACATTTTGTTGGGTGTAGAAAAATGGGTGCCTGCCATGCAATGCATGGAGGCAGTGACTGACTTGCACTGCTCTCCCTATGCATTGCTAGGGCAGGCCCCAACTAAATATCTTTATCCTGGATAGATAGACTTAGAACACATGGTTACCATACAGGTTTTGTTCCAATTTTGGATATTTTATAAGAATGTATTAGAATTTGTAAAACAAAACTATTTTATTACAGCAAAACTGCGATAGCCTAATTCTGATAGTCAAGTGTTTTACACCAGTGGTTTCCAAACATTTTCTGCCCCTCCCACCCCCATGGATTACAAATGGCTGTCTGGTTGAACGATATGTGGGAAGGGGTGGGAGGGGGGAGAGAGGATTCTTAGAGACTCCCTGTCCCAGCCCCTAGGGGGGCGGGGGGCGACGTTTTGGGGGGCAAAATGAATGTACGTAGTTGAACATAGACAACAACATTGGTAGCCTACAGGCTACTTGTTAAGCTTAAGGTGCTGTATTGATATTAGCTAGTCATCTTTTAGCTAACATTACCTACATCCAGCAACTTTACTCAACTCAGTCGGTTAGTTTGGGAGAAAAAACTGTGAAAAGTTCTTTGCGTTTTGCTGGTTTGCTGCCATGATTCTAACACACACCTGCATAGCTCTGCACAGCAGCAGCAGCAGGTCTCGAAGGGGGCTCGAAAAACAGGTTACCACATGTTAACAACTAGGGATGTGCAGATCAGTTTTTTTTTCTCCTGATACCGACATCGATCACCCCCTGAGGGCTGATTGCCGATACCGATCACTGATACAATCACATAATTATTATTTATTCATTTATTTTTTATCATAAACACTACTGTTGCATTATGTGAAAAAAGGAACCATTAATTCACCTTAATTTAGACAAAACCTTGTTTTTAATAACTTTTTCCAAGACGAAAACTAAACAAAACAGGCATTGTGCAAATTGAACTGCTATTAATAACACTATCTTTAACAGACTGATAACATATGAAGGCTCTGAAGAGATTAATAATGCAAAGAGCCAAAATAAAACCTCTTAACATTGCCAAAAAGTTCAAGTATAAAACTTAACATTCCTGTTAGCATGGCGGATAGCTGATCACTGCTAGTTCTGATTGGCTGTTTCTGACTGAGCGGAGTAATTATGCAGAGCAGGGAGGAGATCGATTATTTTTTTAGAGATTATCTGTCTCATGTTAAGACAGCTAAAGTTTTAATACGTATGTAAAATGTATTTTTTTAGGTTAGATGCTGCAGCTTTAAACAGGTTCGGTGTGAGAGTCACAACTAGGTGGAGCAGAAGCGCTCCGTGTCAAATATTACTAAATATTAAATATTACTACCTGTAGCGGAGCAGCGGTTCAACAGCAGAACCAGCATCTTACATCACAGCTCCAAGACTTAAATAATTTTCCAGGTTATTTGTTTAGCTTTCTGACCGTCATGCTAATCCGGGTGAGTGTTTGTAGCTGCGCTGCTTTACCTGCTGTCTGATCCTCCATATATCTTTTTACTGCAGTGAGCCTCGATGTAGCTAAACTCTGTCAAGTACGTAGTTTTTATGTTGTATTAGCTTCCTTGTGTTGATGCATTTTGACCTGCTTCAATTTTCCGCCGCAACACGCAAACTTCCCCATTCACTCAGGTTACAGTTACACATGGCTTAGGATTTGTTGCTGCGGCGTTTGCGCAGTTTGAAGGAAAGAGACCAGCTGCAGAGGCAGGCTGAGAAACGAGATGCAGGTGATCAGTATCAGCAACAGAGCCAATGATCACCGATCACGCACTTTTTCACGAAAATCGGCCGATTATGATCCGTGACCGATCGATCGGCACACCTCTATTAACAAAGGATGAAACAGTTTTAATGCTGATAAAAGTAACAGGAGACAGATAAGGGAAGTGTGGACGCCACTACTCCACTACTGTATCAAATTGACGTAGGAATAAGAGTTGGCCATTCTAAGGTAAAAAACCCAGCGCATACAGCGTTCATGTTTTGTTTTTTTTAACCAGCTTCCCGTACCCCCCCTACAATGGCCAAGGTGCCCCCCATAGGGTGCGCGCCCCACAGTTTGGGAACCTCTGTTTTACAGTACTGTTGTTGGTATAGGCGCTCCCCTAGACTCACATGATTTAATTAAATGAAAATTAAATGACAAAAATGCTATATATTAAATTAGAGGGACGTCGTCTTCACACATGTAAAACTTAACAGTAAGAAAAAAAAATCAATCTTTTAACAGAGAATAAGATTGGATTATTATTACGATAACCTTCATTATAAAGTTACGGCCTTCTAACGAGAGGTAAATTCTTTAAAATAACGGGAATTTCTTTAATTACTCTGTTCTGCACCGCCTTTCTCTTCTCCAGATGTACTTACCTCGTGCGGACCGTAGACGACAGCCAGAACCTTGGTGTTGCCTTGCTCTAAGTAAGCAGACCCTTCGGCCTGGGTAAACACTCCCATACGGGTCTGAACTTTCCGTAGCTCGGTGGCTTTTCTTCCATCCAGGCGATATCCTTGATCAGAGAGCAGCTCCAAGCCCGCCATGTTTCCGTAAGCTTCACAGCAACGCCACAACCCACGTGTTTTCACTGCTACACTACATTACCCATCAAACACTTAGGAGAAGATCTACGGCAAAACCAAAGAGCCAAAACCCTACAGATGCGAAATCTTGTTAACAAATGTATCTTATTCACATGAATATTTTTGGATAATTTATTTGGTGAAGGATAGATGGAACTTATTTCATAAAACAAAATCACAAAATAGAGTATTTTTCTATTAATAAAAGAAATTATTTGTGTTTAATGAAGATTTACAATGGGACTTAAATAAGTTTAGGTGAGATTTTAATAACAGCTTTGAATAAATTGTGACTATATAAACAATAATCAGTCTCTGCATAGTTAAAGATTTATGATTTTGTTTCCATTTTTAATATTGACTATTAGTCATGAAATATAAGTAAAATTAAAATGCATTTAAAATTGGAATCATTACTAAAACGGGCAAATGTGGTAAGGTAAGAAAAAAAAAGGAATAAAAATAGATTCCAACATAATAATTTAAGTATTTGATTTACATAAGCATGTATGTTGTTTCTTTTTATAAAGGAAAACTATGTTTAATATGTTGATATAATAATTTACCACTAAAGCATATAATCGTTCAATAAGTCGTACGTTTCTAATATATATTGACAACTTTAACACTTAACTGTTTGCTTCACATATGCACAAAACGTACATTAAAGCTGCAGTTGGTGACTTTATAACAATATGCTTATGACTGCACTAAGACCCTCCTCCTGGCTCTGATTAGTTGTTTCTGACCAAGAGATGCATTTCTGCAAATGGCGATAGAACCACAGGCAGAAGGCAGAGGAGCTTGATTTCTTCAGATTACTTGTCTGATGTTGTACAATTGGGACATATTGATTGGTTTAACAAAAGATGTGAAATGTATTTTTTTTAATGAAAATTAGAAATAAAAATAATTAAACAACTAATTCTATACAGTAAAAAAAAATTATCAGATTTTTCAGACTTACCAACGCAAAAAATAACAACCCCCCTTTTTACCGATTCCTCTGATAACCGGTATAGAGCGCTTTGAACTCATGGAGTGTCCATCCTTCAAAAAATAAATAAATAAATAAATAGAATGACCAAAACTAAAATAATATAGCTGTCAAACTTCAACACTTTTAAAAATAAAATTTATTAACATCTCTAACGTGTATAAATAAAAACTTATGAACAATGCATATATGAATGTTATGAGCTTAACAGGAACAGGGTTACATGTGATACAAAGAGCAGTCTTCAGTTTAGCCAGTGTTCTGTGAGACAAACTTTGAAATCAAGCTTTCAAACACGCATACCTAGGAGCTGCAAACCTGTCACAAGAATTCAACAAATTTATTTGGGGTGATGTATAATAAATATGTCATATATATGTATATTTCCCTTTCACTCTTAAAATTTTAAAACATCTTCAATGCGTAAAAAAATTAATAGTGCTCAGGCACAAAGCGTGAACACCATGCATACTGACCTTTTTGACTTAAAACACTCCAAATCCTCAAAAAGGATTTTATTAATTTATATCCCTTTAATGAATATCTATTTTCCCCACAGACTTGTGACAAAAGGTCCTGAGGGAACCCAAAATTGAGGGGCAAAGACTAACCTTGAACACAAGAACAAAAAACAAACCCCGACCAAAACCAGCAAGATGGCAGAGTATATCATTTAAATGCAACTATCCAACTTCAAATTCAGCAAACACACAGATGGACTTGCATTTTATATAATGCAAGCTTTACCAGCTGCAATCTCCAAATGTGTGAAGGTGTGGAAAAAAACAAAAACAAACGTGAGATCTGTTTGGGGGGGTTGATTTGGCTTTCAGAGGCAAAAAGCAAAGAAAGGAAAGAACTTCCTTTTTTGTCAGCCAGATACTTTCACTTTGGTCATGCTTTATACACTCAATATTTCTTCTTTGTAAAAACTGCAATATGCACCAAACGGACCAAATATTGCTGGGACAATGAAAAAAGCAAAACAACCCACTTTACTGTGTGCCAAATGACCTCCTAAGTCAGAGTGTGAACTGTTACTGGCCACAATATCAATCTCAATTTTTCCACTCCCTTTCAAAACAATAAAAAAAACAAAAAACATATCACATTTCAGTTGGGAACAAATACATCCAAAAACTAACTGCCTTCAAAGTGACAAAAACAGAAAAGTAAAAACAAAGAGTGACTTGTCTGCTTTAATACGCAGGTGTTTTTGACGGTGAGAAGTTTTCAACACTCAAGGAACACGGCGACCTCTTTCAGCCTTGTGGAATGAAGGGACTACATAGATCTGAAAAAAAAAAAAAAAAAAAAAAAAGATGGTCCTCATTCCATCCCAAGTCTTTTAGAAGAGTGCAAAGGTCCCCGTTATGATTCCCTGATATATCCATGTTCTTCTGTTTTAAAACTGTGCAAACTCCTTTGTGCATTTGTCCGTTTCAGAAATGCGGATAATCTCCTCCTCGTAATCGTCGAAGTTGCTCGTGTCTCCGGGGCCTTTGCACTTCGGTATGAATGGAGCTTCCACCTGGAAGAACAAGAGGAAGAGTTTGATGACGTTTAGATTCCTACTCACACTGTCTGTAAGGACAACTAACTGGGAAGCTGTCAAATACTAAGCCTCTTTTGAAAAGTAAAAGGTAAAAACAGTTAAAGATAGATTATTTTTTTTAACTCAATCTTGGTGAAGAAAGAAAGCAAATGGAGAGAGTGGAGAATGGAGGTAATGAGCTCATGTTTGAACGCCATCATCAGGACTCTAGCTGCAGAGTTTTGAATGCATCGGAGCCTCTGCAGGTTTTTGCTAGAGGTCCTGATGAGAAGTGCATTCCAGTAGTCCAGTCTGAAGGAGTCCAACATAGACCAGCTGTTCGGGGTTTGAGGAGGAGAACAGGATGGAGTTTGGAAACATTCCGGAGGTCACAGAAGGAGGCTTTGCAAGAACGGTTGACGTGAAATTCAAAAGTGAGGTAGAGATCCATTTTTACACAAAGATGATCTGTGACTGCTGATGAAAGACCAGCCGTCACAAAAGATCCAGGTATAAATCTGGCTGATTATGGTCTGTAAGTAACTATTTTAACTGGTTGCTTACCAGTCAAAGACGCAATTTTTCAGGCTTTTTCAGAAATGTTCAATCAGTCTGACGTCAGAAACATTACAGAAACTTAAAATCGGCCTCTTTCGTCTATTCCAACACATTTTCGATCTGGTTAGCTCCACTGTCATGTTGGAACACCCTAGTGCAATAATTTTGGACTGATCTGATGGAAGGAATTCTTTTTAGGATGAAGAACAGCAAACACCAAGCCTATCATAATGTGGAGCACCAGTGACATATCCCTTGTAAAGTACGTTTATGATCAATATGGACTGAATAGGTCATTACTTACATCTGATAGGAATTTCAGGTCAAGTGCACCTTTAAAAATACATTTAATGAAAAAAACATGTTAAGTTCAACACCTATTTTAACCGAATACGTGTGATTCTGATTCTATTTGGATAACAAAAATCCATAAATCCAATTCTTGTGCCCCAAATAATTGGCAAAAACGTCTTTGAGTTGTTCCATATAAAGTCATTAAACCTCCAAAAAGAGACAGCTTTAAAAGACATCAGCAAAACATGACATTAATAAAGATAAGCGCATGCAAACTTTACTGACACTCTGCAATGGGGGAGCTGATCCTCTTGCTTCAGTAGCACATTTAATTGTCCCTTTTAGACATTTTATATGGAAGCATAATAAAAATACAACATGCCCAAATCTCTCTAAAAACCCCACTAATTAATGTCTTCGGGGGGATTAACTCTGATTAAGAGGCATCCAACTTACTCTGTTTATTTCCCCGAGTGAACGACTAGTCTGCTGTGCTCGTCTCACTGTATGAACACTTATCTCACGCGTTCAAATTAACCAAAACGTTAAAGGGTATTAACAAAAATGGGCCGCCAAATTAATCAAACCGTGGAAACAAATCTTATCTCATGCTCAGGCAATACTATTTCATGCTCACCATGTGGTAAAGCAATGCTATCAAGAGCATTAAATGTGTTTTTTTTTTTTTTTTTTTTTTTTTTTTTACAATAAAGCTTCTGCGTGCATGTAGTGATGTTAGGTTACTTTGATGAAGAAAACGAATATCTGTCTTGTGCGACTTTCTCCTCCACCAAATGATCTCTTAAACTGACTACTGAACTCTCGGCTCTTGTTGCATTCTTTATGCTCTACATCATTATTTTCCACACTGAATCTTTAAACACTCTTGTGCAAAAATCAAAGCAAGTCAGATCATACACTTTGACAAAACAAGCAGCGGCTGAAATGGTCACATTTCTTAGCACAAATTGAAACGTGTTGTGCAATTTTTGACAGACCAGTTAACACGCCTCCATCAGCTTTATATTTATCAAATACCGAGTGTGTTGGCTGCCAGAGTGACGCACACGAAAACATATGACATGTTTGTGTGCAAACTAAGAAAGTGGAACAGTGAACTGACAACTACTGGCTGGAATTTCAGTTTTTGAAAACCATTAAATGATATCAATGTAACATAATACTTTTCATCTTATTAAGAGTCTACAGAGGCAAGTTAAAAACAATATTTTTGTTATTTGAAATATTAAAGACCAATATAAATAATTTCAGAATTTTGCTACCTTCAATGTGACAAACACAATAGATTCTTGTGAAATGTATATAAAAAAAAACGATAGATGGAATAATCTGGGTGTATAAATGTGCATCCCCTTAAACTAAAACATTGTTGAATCAGCCTTTCAATTAGTTTCAACCGTCAAGACTTCTGGAAAACACAGCCGCAATACAACAACATATGGAACAGTCGCATTCGTAAAGTTTGATTCTTCTCCATAATTGATAAAAACAAGTTGGAAACCGGTGATGAAGACTACTAAGAGCTTCTTTAGGGCTGCAGGGATTTCTGATCAGTACCCATTGTGTTCATGTGACTCCTGTATTCCTGAAAACTCCCTCCAGACAGTAGTGTGTGGAGGAACACGTCATAGTCTGATTAACCAAAGTTAAACTTTTTGAGCACAATTTCAAAAGGTCATTATGGCAACGAAAGAAATAAACACAAAGCATCAAATGAATGCTGTACTTTCTAGAAACACCACATGGCATAATACCTGGAAAACTTTGAGCAAAACAGCCAAAAACCCAAACAAGCATAAATCAATAAAAGTTAACATGGGTCAGGCTCATAATGGTTATTGTTGTTATAAAGCACGGCTTACCTTTCGCTCGTAGATTGCGATCCAGTCTGTTGTGGAAAACCATTTGTGGCCTTTGATGTCGTTGACGCCGTTCTTCAGGTTTCCGTAGCGTTTGGTCAGGTCTACCTGCAGCAAGTTTCTTAACAGGTCCTTCAAGTCAGAGCTGAAGTGGGACGGGTATCGTACCTGAAGGGAAGAAAAGTTTAAGAACTTCAACAGGTCTTAAACTGTGGCTCTTCATAAATTCCATATGCAACACTTGGAAGAAAAGTCATCAAGGATCAAACATCCTTTTCATTTTTGAAGTTTCTTAAAGTGAATTTACTATTCAAGCTTCAAATCATGAGACTTGTAATATTTTTTTTCGTTTCAGATTAAATTATTGGTGTTTTGGAATTGTTAAACCCTGTTCAGTCTTTCACTATCAGTCTAAATCCAGACATGATATAATGACACAGATGTAGAACCGTCAGTTGTGTCATGGGCAGCTTTTGGTTTCCTAGTCAAGATTTGTTTTTCCACATTCAGATTTTGTGTTTTAGAAATGAAATAAAGTAAAGGAATGTGGAAATTTTTTTTATTCTATACTCAACTTTCTTTCTGTCAGACTTATCCAGACCTGGAACACACTAGAACCAGATTCCATATTTCATCAAACTCTGCAGCAGCTCTGGAGTATGTAAATTCCTCTCGAGGAAAATTCCTTCTCACCTTTCCAGACACTATCTTTTCATAGATCTGAATCGGCTGATCTGCAAAAAACGGAGGGTAACCAGCTGCCATTTCGTAGATGAGAACGCCGAGGGCCCACCAGTCCACGGCTTTGTTATAGCCCTGAAACAGACCAGGCAGATGTCTAAAACGAACAAGCCTTCTGACATCATAAAAGTGTGCATTCTATGTTGGATCTAAATCTGATAAACACAGGTGCTAAACGTCCCATGCAGAAAAAACAAAACAAAACAAAGACTGACCTGCGAACAAATAAACACTACATTTAAATGCTCAAAGGCATATGTTTTATGTGCTCTGACGCTTTATAAATGAGTGGTTTTTTAACTAAGCAAAGGAGCAAAGTGATGTGCATTTATCTAAATCAGCAAAGACGGATATTAACATCAGATATGAACAGGGCCAATGGTTGAGCTGGTTAAACATTGATGGGAGGGGCTGGAAGGGAATATGGTTTCATAATAACTCACAAGTCAACAAAAAATACAATGCCTTTACTCCCAGATGCGAATACCAGAGTACGGTAAATGGGTATACGGGATGGTCGTAATTACACAGCAATATAATTTTATTGGCAATGCATAAATCCGTCTACCTTAGGCCTGAAACCGTTAAGGTCGTGTCTGTGAAGATGTGGACAGAGGAAAAAATTACTGGTACTACACTTGGGAAGAACTGCAAAGGGCAATTAGAAAAGTACTACAGGGGTTTTATGTTCTTTAGGGGGGAACATAAACAATTGAAGTTTATACTTTGCTTAGAATGATCTCTGGCGCGAGGTATTCTGGTGTTCCACACAACGTCCAGGTTCTTCCTTTTACTCTCTTGGCGAATCCAAAGTCTGTCACCTGAAAATTGCAGGGAATATACCGCATTACTGACCTCTAACCGTTTTGCAAAACGCTCCAGCATCATAAATTCATGGTCTGCATTGCAACTCACCTGAATGTAGCCATGGTTGTCAATGAGAAGATTCTCAGGTTTTAGATCTCTGTAGATGAGGTCTAATGAATGTAGGTACTCAAAGGTCAGCACTATCTGGGCGCCATAAAATCGTGCGTGTGGCTCACTGGAAATTGAGATGTGCGTTTAGCATAAAAAGGAAGGAGGGAAAAACATTTGAAAGAAAATGTAAGAAGAGTTTAATCCAACATAAACCACATTAAAAAATAAAAAAGCCAAGACACCACTGCACAGCAACACTTTGTATAATTTACATTTAATCCTCACCTGAATCTTCCAATTCGTCTTAAGTGAGAGAACATCTCTCCTCCTGCAATGTACTCCATTACCATGTACAAATTGGAGTTGTCCTAGAAATGAAAGAGGCTCCTAAATGTTACAGAATACCAATTGAAGTTTTTTTTTTTTAATTTCTACATGTCAAGATAAGCAAAGCATACCTTAAAGGCGTACTCGAGTCTGACGATAAAAGGAAAGGTCACAGCTTGTAATATCCTCTTCTCATTTAATGTGTGTTCTATTTGCTTAAGTTTCACCACCTGACAGATAAGGAGATAAGATTGTCAATCAGATCCTGCCAACGGAATAGTAAGAGGAACTTGAGCATGCAAGGCAACCTGGAGCTACTAATTATCTATTTTTTCTAAAGTAACACTGTAATTCATAACAAAATGCCATTTTTAAGTACAAAAGTGACTATGTTCTTGGATGTGACAAATGACACAGTTTTACTAAACCCTAAACATTTTTACTGCACATAACAATAATACTTGTTGGAAAATATAGATATAGTCTTAATAAATCTGCCACCAACCTTCTGCTTATCCAGGATTTTCATGGCAAAGTACTGATTCGAGCCTGTGTGTTTGACCAGCATGACTCTTCCAAATGAGCCCGTACCAAGAGTCTTTAATCTGTCAAAGTCCTCTAGGCACGTTGAGCACTGTGGAAACAACCTTGGGTTATTGCTGTATGTGCCAAGACAACAAAGGTGACATTTAACAAACAAACCAGGCTGACCTGTGGTGGGTTTTCCCATTTCCATAAGAATTCTTCTTTGGCTTTAGCCAGAAACTCTTTAACTGGAAGAAAAGTGAGACGCACCACAGACAGAGTGAGCTGGCATACATTTAGTTTGTGTAGAAGCAATTTTGCATTCAGGTTCACCACACGTTTGGGGCTTAACTGGTCTTAGCAAATAGACCAAGGAGAAGAGATGGGAAGAAAAGTAGGAAATGGAAAAACTCAAGTCAAGGAGGAAGAACACAAGCAGAGTTAACTCTCATCTGGATATGAAATAAAAGGAAAGTAAGGAAACAAAAACACAAGACAACAATATCAATGAGAGGACAGGCAGATGAGTGATGCATGCCAAGAAACTCAGCATTTCTGTTATTTAGTAGTCCAAGTCAAACAGGAAAAAAAAACATTCCCCAGAAACCACAAGATTTGTTTCTCTCTGCATCACTTTTGGTAGAAAACACTTAAAAGGAGGATGTTAGTCATTTCACCCCTTTACCATTAAATACTTTTGCAGTTTTGGTTGATTTGTACTACAACGTTTTCCAGGTATGGAAATAAGTCGTGTGAAATTCACATCAATTGGTATCCGGCTTTAAAAGTGTATTTTTTAAATGCTTTGACAACCAATAATTGGGTGTTGGGTCATTTTCTGTTTTTGCTTTGTAAGCTGTGAGTAAATGTCACTCATTATTAAATTAATATGGGTTCTACAATATAAGGAAAACAAGAAATTTTGATTACGTTGCTAAATATTTGCAAAAATGACACCAATTTTATTTAAGTCAAATTTCTTTCACTTTGTCGTTATTGTGAATACCCCACTTCTCTGTTGGTGTTCTTTCAGACCGAGGTCTTAATCAGGCAGAGGACGTCCGTCCACCTGAACAAGTACATGACTGACGAGCACGGTTGGAACTCATTGCACCTGACATATATTATTCTACCAAATATTACCTGCAAGCAGTTCTTTGCACTTATGATTATGAATGAAATTGTGATGATGAATATAACTGATCATTTTGCGGCTCTAGTTTTGGTTCTAATCTGCCATATTTCACAACAGCTGGTTGGCCCAAACAAGACATCAGAACCACAAGCCTTGAAAAAAGGTAGTGAGATTAAGAGATGCACCAATAGGGCTTTTCCTGTTCTGGGTTTCTATTGGATCTGATAAATAACTGTGCTTAGGCCTATAAACATATAATTTGAAAAAATAAAGTGCACATTCTTTAGTAAAGGTAGAGCTTTTGAATCCAGTCAAGAGCACTTACAAAATTTCTGCATTTACTTGCTGATCACTATTCAGATCAGATTAAGAGAACATTGGCTGATTCTGGTCTCAAACCTTTGATTGGTAACTCTCCAATAAGACCAAGTCTTATTGATCTTATCGAGTTATTTAATTTATTAATAACTCAATAGCTTATTGAGTTTAATTGATGACTCAAATAGTTATTTCATTAATTTAGTTATTTAATTTAATAACTCAAATTCAATTTAAAGGTCAGACTAGACAATAAATCATTAACAATATATTGTGATAGACGCGCTCAACATCAATCAATATGTCTGATAGAATTTTCAATGATTTACTGAACTCTGATCCAGAGCTGCACAGCATTCTGGGGGATGTAGGCAGATGAAAGGCTTTAATCACACAACCTCTCTAGGCACCTGAGCAAGGTGGGTGACATCAACCAACTCACTCTTTGGTTACCTAGCAACAGCTACAACAGTAACTAGGGTATATCAGCAGTTTCAGGTTTTGCCTCTTAACTTAAAATGAGGAGTGAAAACTGTGGATGAAACAGGAGAAGTCACATCAACAGACTGGCAGTATTTCAGACATTTAAGGAAAAAAACAAATCAATAATTATGGATGGACTGATATGAGCCATATCATCCAGCTTTATTTAAAATTATGTTATTTAGATCATGGGATCTTTTTTTCTTTTTGACTTATCAAATGACTTCAACACCAGGATAAATTCACTGATGCATAATGGTTGGGCACAGTGCTTTGCTTACCAGTGAGAAGTGGGAGCATGTTAGGACGAAATGGCAACAGCTGGGTGCAAAAGTACAAATTGGTGAAGGGGAGAACAGACCCGGAGCCTTTTAAGGAGTCTCACAAAACAAGCTTAAAATTTAAGCAAAAAACAAACCAATGTATAGGAAACACAGTGGACCGTAGATATCCAGATCGAGTGCAAAAAAAAAAAAAAACAACAAAAAGAACATACAAAAACAAAAAAAGAAAAAAACATGATCAAATCACATCAAAAGCAAGCACGTCTAGCAAGTTTCCACAATGAACCCTTTGCTGCTCAGCTAGTCTGATCTCTTTTTTTTAAGCATACCAAATGTGTCTACAGATCACCATGGTTTTGCAGGAACAATCACCCACATGGATGGGATGATACAGAAGAGAAGACAGAAAAAAAAAAAACACAAGAGTTCAAGTACACAATAACAAGTATAGGACAACATCTACAAATGCCAAGCATGTGTGGTCAAAGAAAAGCAACAGGAATGAGAACAAAGTTGATTATCACTTCAGGAATCTGAACAGAGACTGTCTATGGTGGCAGTCGGAGAACAGGTGTACCAAAATGGAATGTTGCAGAAAAAGCGGTCATGCACATTAGAACAGATCAAAAGGATAACACAGGAAAAGAAAATGTGCTTCCAAGTAAAAATATTGCTCAAATAAAAATATGGCTTCTTGCATGAAACAAATTCACTTTCAAGACTTCATAGGAGAACTCCAACCAAGCCTTCAGCTAGACTACCGTCTCTAATTCCAGGGCTAAAACTGAGCTGGGCATACCATGGTTGAGTTATGCCGGCCTATCCTGTTACACTACAGTGTGAACATTGTACATGAAAGTACCGTGGAGCAAAATAGGTGTCGCAAAGGCAAGTGTTTAATCTTGCTGTCCAACTGTGAGTGTGTGGTGGCTCCACGATCCGTTCCACTCAGAGACATCTTTATGTACAGTAAACATATACCACTGTAGGTAACCAGGTCACCCCATCCAGAGTGGCTACACTCCAGAAAGAGCTACAGCTCAGGGCACTGTGTCAGCGTAAACAGGTTTAAGAGTCAGGGATCGTAGCTGGATTCAGAAGGAGTGGTTGCAAGTTTAGATACTCTTCCCTGATCTGATTGTCTTCTCTGTGAGTGTGAGTGTGTGTGTTTGTGTGTGTGTGTGTGTGCGCTGCTGGTTGGCAGCATTCACTATGCCTGCCTGGTGTCTCTCAACAGGTCAATAAATCTCAAACAAATGTACTCACAGCATCATAAAATGACTTTACTTTAAACGAACTCGGGCCATAACTGCACACAGACGGTTTGTGTGTTTTCAAGATCCAGAAGATGGGAAACTTTCCGTGAACTGCAAATCCAAACAACACCCGCACTCACGAGCTTCCCAGTTTGCAACCAGGGTTATGATCTACAACACAAGCTCTTCGGCAATGATCGGCTGCACACATCAGGGTATAGGAGCGTAAAGCAACACCGGCCTAGGCCGAGTTACGTCAAAGCGTTCAAAGCTTGTAATACCCCTTATCCTCTGACGAAGGTCCGATGACAAGCTGCTACAGTCAATGACGAACCGAGTGTGAGAAGTGAACCCTGATGGACTTTTACCACAGCACGATTAGAGAAGAGGGGCTCTGAACAAACAGAAATGGCACGATTGAGTGTTTACATGCTTGTGCTGGGCAGACAAGAGCAAGGTCCCAGTTTTATGAATGGAAAGAGGGAATTTGTCATTTCTTCACCATATTTGGGCATGTTGCTGTACAGAGGGAGAAAGCTTAGTTTATGAAGCTAAGAATAAAAACGTGACAGCAGAGCCCTGGAGAGGGGGCAGAAACAGCCCCACACTGCCTTCAGAGAAAATTTAATGCCCATTTAGAACAATTATTCACAGCTCTCTGGTTTAACGCTGCAGATTGAAGATCATCAGTGCAAAGTTTCTGTCTGACACAGCTGGCTGTGTTGAAAAGCAGCCTGAGGCCAAACATACTATAAGACAACAACATCCTCCACCAGGGATGTTGAGGCAATGATGGGTTAAGTAAATGTTAACCCATCATTGCCAAGTCTTTTTGACAAGACAAGATTGCAACGTATGGCTGCAACTGTAGAAGGCCTTTACTGCTAACACCACAATCATGAGGGACAGAGGGGCCTTCAGAGGGCTAATCCCCCCCCACCCACCACCATGCAGGCTAAAGTTAGCGGGCTAGCTAAGTTCCAGGGATCACACAAAAATTACCCCCCCTTTGAATTAGCTAATCTCAAAAATACAACAATAAATAACTTTAACAAAATCCCCAGTGCGTTTCAACTGCCCGTCCACGGTGTGGTTAATATTACATGGCAGCAAAACGCTCTGGGCAACATTTAAATTACGAAGATACAACAAAAATACAAGAAACGTGTATTCAGTCACTTGCGGTTGATAACGTGCGAATGTGTGACGAGTGAGATGTAAAACGATTTGCCAGTTTGGACTATTCTAAACGTAGTTTAAAGCTAGCTTAGCAACTGGAGAGAGTTGAGACAAACGGGACTTGTAAAACACCGCCGAAGCTGACCGACAGCTGGGACTCACCGCTCTCCAGTTCGTTGCCCTTCTTGGCGGTTGCAGCGTTCCCCATGGTGTGGAAGTCGCTCCGACTAAGAGGAGATGATGGCGGCGGCGGCGGCTAGCTAACCTGTTTTTTTTTTTCTTTCTTATTATTCTTATTTTTGGAGTTCTTTAAAACTGTTGCAACAGAATCAACGTATACATTTACTCCCCTCGGATCAAATGATGTCCCGTATCCCTTCTTGCCCGTTCCTCTCGCTCTCCTTCCTTCCGTCTCCCTCCCTCCTTCCCTCGAGGAAGATTTCCACTGCTTGCTACTTCAGTGATGTCTGCGCGGCTGACATGAAGCTAGCGGTCACTCGTGTATCAGGCTATAAGCTGCTGCTGCTGCTGCTCCAGTTCTCTCCCGGCTGCTCAGCCGCATTCTGGGTGCTGAGCTCAGGGCTTGGATTGGCCCGAGATGTCGGTGACAAGATACCAGACCATGTTGGCTTCCGCGTCTTTTTTTTTTTTTTTGAAGTAACATGATTGTGTCCACAGTTAAGGGGATGGCACGTCTTCTTTTGGCTTAAGTTTGCTTTCTTCTGTGTTCCAGTTGTATCAAAAGTGAGTAGGAAGAAATTAAAACTTTGCAGTTCCGCTGTAGGATGTGATAACAAGTTTGAAGCAGGTATACTGAAGGGATATGTTAATGTTTTAGTGTTTACTGCTTTTTAGCAAATTATTAATAGTAAATCACCGTTGTTCTAACTACCGAACAAGTGTTTTTACTTCAGTTTCTTTACACAATATAAAAAAAATGTTCTGCTAAAGAAACTGTCTATGACCGATATGCATGTTAATGGAATGTTAAGTAGAAGGAAAATGTGTGGTTTAAAAAAAAAGCACAAACAATGAGGATATTAGCAGCACTGACAGGACTAAACATAGTTTAATATACCGTAAGAATATGGCTCACAAATTACCAGGCCTCAAGAGTCACCACATACAGATTAAGGGTGAACCGATTTATCGGTAATCGGTCGATTTTTTACACATGAAGCCGATATTATCCACCAATGTTATCAACCTTGGCAAGATCTAAAAATCAGTCATTATGCTTTTCTTTTCTCTGGTGAGAGAGGTTTGTTTGTCTGATAAAACCGGCTGACCAGGTCAGATCTGCACATTTACAGTTAGCAATTGTTACCCCATTGGTGCCACTGCAGCAACGTTCTTGATATATTGAGCAACAAAAAACTGGTATCGGCCAAAATCGGAATCGATAAGTTAGGCTTTTTAAAAGATCGGTAAGTATTGATCAGCCAGAAAACTGCAATCGATCCACCTTTAATATACATGCATACGTATCCAGCAGTCAATCAAGGGAATCCTCTTTTCAGATTAGAGTAAATATAACATAGCCTTATCTTTAATCAAGGGTCCATAGGATAAAAGTGGAGAGATACAAACTCAATTTGAAAAAAACTGCGAAGAATTCAGTCAGTGTTGACTTGGAGAGCAAAGTCATTAAAGGCTTTTTAAATTATAAAGTCAAACAACAAAAACATGATTTAACATTTTTCTAATAACATATCTGAAAAGTGTTGGATCAACTCCTCTGATACAGTACAATGTTTAACCACATTTGCTTAACATATTTTAGATTAAAGAAGAGAATTTCTGAACATCACTTTCCATTACTTACCTTTGATTCTCAATTGGATTTAGGTCTTGATTTTTGACTGGATTGTTCGAACAGATGAAAATGCTTTAAAACAATCTACTTTACTCCCCTGTTGATCAGTATTGAATAGTAACGAAGTAAAAAAACTTCACTACTTTACTTAAGTATATTTTGGAGTACTTCATACTTTCCTGGAGTATGAAAATTTTTGATAACTTTCACTTTTACTTCACTATATTTCCGAACTTAATTGCATACTTTTACTCCGATACATTTTCAATGTGTGGTTTAGTTACTCGTTACAAAAAAGCAAAAAAGAGAAACGCTTGTGTTTTGACCCCACTTACTGATTGACTGCAACAAAGTCGGTAGCCTCCTTGCCTGGGCTTGTTCATCACCACCAATAGGAAACACCTGTTTTGCTTCTCCCATTAAACACAAAGCAAGTTTCACGATGATCAGCAGCCACATGTCCCTAATGCCACACATAATGACCAGTTGTTGCACCAATAGTTTGTGAAGTAGAATAAGCATAATGGCTTTTTTTTTCTTTGTGTTGGCCACATTTTCTGTACTGACTATTTTTCTCATTTTCAGCATTGACCTTACTTCAAGGGAAAACTTAAGGCTTACAAAAACTTTGTATTTTCTGTCCTGGAGGAGAAACTAAGAAGCTGGTTCAGTTGTAAAGCAGGTTAAGTTAACCTTGTAGGTAAAGCACCTAATTTTCTTAACTAAATGATGCCTGCAGGTTTATCTATTAGCAGGTTTAATTTTGCCTGCACTTGGTTGTGTACTTGGTTGTGTACATTACTTTAACTGTATTTGACAAGTTTACCAAAATATAAAAAATGTCATTCAAACTGCATTTGCCTTGTTTTACTTTTTACTTATACTTTTCATTACATTACTTGAGTACATACATTTTTACAGTACTTTCCATGCTTAAATACAAGATGTTTCAGATACTTTAAGACTTTAACTCAAGTATCAGTGACTTGGACTTTTACCAAAGTCATATTTTGGAGCGGAACCTATACTTTTACTTGACTCTGAGATTCAGTACTTTATACAACACTGCTGTTGATATATGGTTAGGGTTGATGTCCTGCTGGAAGGTGAACATCTTTGTCAGTCTCAAGACTTTTACATCGTTGGTGCTTTTTTCCCCCCATTTCTCTTTTGCAACACTGCGCTAAATTTAGCTCTATCCAGCTTCTCAGCTCAGACCAGATTCTCTCTGTCCATCCATTTACTTACACCCTTGTCCCTTAATGGGGTCGGGAGGTGCTGGTGCCGATCTCCAGCTGGCGTTCCGGGCGAGAGGCCAGGTACACCCTGGACAGTTTGCCAGTCTGTCGCAGGGCAACACAGAGACAAACAACCATGCACATACACACCTAGGGACAATTTAGACAGACCAATTAACCTGACAGTCATGTTTTTGGACTGTGGGAGGAAGCGGGAGTACCCGGAGGGAACCCACGCATGCACAGGGAGAACATGCAAGCTCCATGCAGAAAGGCCGGGGCCAGGAATCGAACCCAGAACCTTCTTGCTGCAAGGCAACAGCTCTACTAACTGCGCCACTGTGAAGCCCTTCTGTCTCTCCGTCTCTCTGTAGAGACGGTAATTGAATAAATTGAGCCCTTATCTATATCACTTGTTGATTCTCATGGAGTTAAAAAATAAAATAAAGCCTTTAATTCAAAAAATGCACCATGTTGTATTTGATTCAAACAAAATTAAACCTGACTTGAAAAATAAGATTCTCGCTGTCAAATGAACATTTTGACACAAAATACAACTTTTCCCACATCAACTGCTTTTTGTGCAGAAACATTTGACATGTTTGTCCTTTCATACAGATGTTATTTATTTGCTCTGTCGTTTTTCCTGTCCCCCGCCTCAAGAGGTAGCTAAAACGTCTACAAGAGCTTACGTCTGAGCCAGCTACACTCTGGCTATCCTCAATAGTCATATTCAATACATTTGAATAATAATGAAACTTTCATGAATTTCAGTAACTCAGTTCGCAAGTTAGCCACATTATTAGCTCCAGACCGATGTTTCAAAAGCTTTTGTTTCTGTTAACGATGATTTCTTGCTTACAGCTAATCAAAGCATGACATTTAAGATTAGGATAGCGTATTGGTCCAATTAAAAAAAAACATTAAAATGCAGAAATGCGGGACAAACGAAAAAATATGTTTTATAACTGCGCAAGATTTAGCTAAATCTTTCCCTCACCTAAATCTGTGAGGGAAAGGTGAAATCGGACAAATGAGCCCAATCTGAGCCCATAATCTAATTTATTGATTATGACTGTTGTGACATGGAGATCATTCATAAAGTATGAGGCTAACATTAATAAAATAAGCAGGACTTGAAAGAGCTTAACGTTACCTGAGGCGGTCATGGCAGGTGTTGCTGTATTATCGAAGCTCCCTCTGTCGCTAAGCAACGTATCGAACATTCGTACAAATCAGTTGCATTCTATGTGATCAACTGTTTGACGATGTTGGGCGTATTTCAGCATTTTATTGTGATTATAGCTGTGCACATGTTACAACCTACCCTGGTTTTGTTTCTTTTTGTTGTGTGTGAAATATGACCATATTTTGGAAGACGTCCGTGACGCCATCTTGGACATTTTTCAAGTTGCGTAGTTTTTTATACTACGTCATTACGTAAATACATCACACGTTCATGGAACAGAGTAGAGAATGTGTGAAGTATTTACGTAATGACGTAGTATAAAAAAAACTACGCAACTTGAATAATGTCCAAGATGGCGTCACGGACGTTTTCCAAAATATGGTCATATTTCACACACAACAAAAAGAGCGAGGACCTTCTCGAATCTTGGGGCATGCAAACGAACCATTCCGAGGAATTTAATTACTGAGAATTCATACTTCTTTGACTGCTTAAGAAAAACATCCACTCAGTATGAAGCTGCCACCAGTATCATCTCCCACCATATTATTATTATTATTATTATTATTATTATTATTATTATTTTTGCGTGCTTTAAAATGCTTTTGGCAAACTCCAAACAGAAATGTATTTCTTTTAACAGTAGATTTCTTTTTACCCCTGTTCCACAAAGACATGAGCTTTGGATCTTTGCAGTTACCGGCGGCTCGAGTTACCATGGGTTTCTCTACTGATCCTCTGAGTAATGCTATTCTTTCCTGTGTTGTCAGTTTTAGTGAACAGCCATAACTCGGTATGAAGTCCTTGTCAAGAAGGAACAATTGCTGCAAGTCAGTGATTCAATAATTTGGTGGGTTTGGTTAGATAGAAAATACTTTACTAATAAATAGGACTTTACTCCATTGTTTAAAAACTAGGACTAAAATTTTAATGCATATAGCTCACTTTGAGTCTGTCTGGATGATTGGATTTATTTGACTTTTCTGTGAAGTGTCCTTCAAAAGACAATATTTACTGTGAATCTGTGAGGGAAAATCTCTTCACAAAGCAGATGTATTTATGATTAAGACATATTTATTTTATGAGTTGTGTTTTGATTGATTTGAGTAGACCTAAACAAATTGAAAATCTGATTTCTGCCATATTTAATAAAGTGCTCACACTTTATTTTCCATGTCAAAGTATGACAACTTTCACAAATTCAGCTATCTATTCTTTATCATGTTGAACTATATGTTTTCCAAATTTGATCTCTCACTTTATCCATAAATAGACTCAAATTTCCTGCGTATCATGTTAGAAGCCGTCGTGTATTAGACTGCACTAAATACTCTTTAAGCCAGAGCTCAACAGAAACTGCTGAAATTATCTGGATTACAACATGAAAGAAGCAGGAGATGTTGGTGTGTGTAGCTTTCTGTGCAAAAAACCTAATGTCATGCGGCAGCGGTTAACCTCAAGAAACATGTTAAGAGGTTCCATAAATTAAATATTTATTTATTTATTTGAAAATGAAACATATTTGGTAAAACATGGCTTATGGGTTATGTAAAAAAAAGGCAAAATCAGTTCATAAGCTTTACATATTTATTAGTGGTGGGACTCAATTACAGTTTTTAATTTAGTTAATTGCTGTGCCTGTAATTAATTAACTGCAATTAATTCCATTTTAATCAAAAACTATATGTTGAGAAACTAAGCAACATTTTCTATTTGAAGACATCTTTTGCTACTAAATTATTGATCAACTATAAGAGCTCAACAACAAAACAATTATTGTTGTTAATCTGTAATTAAATATGTTCACTTTTTTGCAGCAAAGTGATATGAGATACAGTTTTCAAGTGTTTCAAGGAACTCCCAGGTCATTTATATAACTTATTTGAAAAAAAAAAATTCTTTAGAATTGTGGACTGTGGGCAGCGTTGGGGATACATGTGCATTGAGATGGTTTTTTAGGCTTGTATAGCTTTGGTGATAAGTCTACTTCTTTTAGGTAAGGTAAGATAATTTTATTATTATCGCACATTTTCAGCAAGAAGGCAATTCAAAGTGCTTTACATGAATTAGAAATAAATACAAACAAAATAACAAATCAAAGGAAAGAGCAAAAGAAGAACAAGTAAAAAAAAACACAAAGACTAAATATCTGGATTCTTGTTGTGATAATGTTGATCTAGAGTTGAGTTCCTCTGGACTCTAAGTTTGTTCTAATTCCTGACAGAATAGGTTTTTTGGAGTGAAGTATACAGAAATGTTCCTGTTCTGGAAAGTTGTTCCTCTGTATTCCAAGATTATTGCATAATTATTTAAAAAAGTATAGTATTGGTCTAAATAGTGAGTACTCCACAATTTAAAGTTGTTATTCTGTATCTTAAGTTTGTTCGTGGGTGGCCTTTGACACTAATTTGCAGCCTCCAATTCACAACCAAATGTAACTATTTTCTGTATTTTAAAGAATTGGACTGCACTGCAGTTGACCATTTCTAGATCAGAATGTAATTCTACTGTTCAAATTATGAGAAAACTCAGAAAAAAAGAGCCTTTTTGATGTTTTGTGGGTGTTCTGTAAACTCAGAAATTGTAATGAACATGTCATATCAAACAGTCAAGCCTGGAATGGACTGATATTGATAAAAGATTCTTTAAAACACAGTTTGCAACTTTTATTTGTTAGAAAAAACAATGACAGATGGAGAATTTTGTGGGGTCATTAAGAAATTTACCATACTAAATCTTATTGACTTTTTTTTCTTTTGCTGTAGGTGTGTGGTGGCAGAAAAAGGATCTTACTCACAGCAGCATTCATGCAGAATGTTGTTAATAGCAGAAAATTAGCACTTAAAAAGAAAGTGAATTTTAGTATTTCAAGCACAACAAGCGCTTCCCTTCTAACAAACTGGTATGACAGCAAGGCTTAGCATAAAATTTACACTCGCTATTACAAGTCCAAAATAAAACACTTGTAAAATTCATGTCCCACAGCATCCTCGAAGTCTAAGGATAGAGCTGACATAACATGCATTGTATGTGGCACTTGTAAACAACTGTTCTTTGGATCCAGGAAGGGTTAGGAGTTTGCACCATTTTGGAGACTGACTTCTAAGATCTTTTAAAAAATTCGTCTTGGTATAGACACTTCAAGTTTATGCCTTCCCACTGTGCTTCTTCCAAAGGAAAAGGACGAATTGTTTCTAACCTTTGAAGTTTTCCCAACAGGTGCATTTTAGAGCAACTAAGGTCTTGGAAAAAAACATCCACAAGCATTAGTTCACCTCAACATGAGGGCCCGGAGGCTATAACACTGGGGAGCATGACCTGGATTGCATGCTATGAATCAGTCTGCTGCTGCTGAAAAACAAGCCTTTTGTCTAACATAGCCTTGGCTTTCCAAGAGCTTATGGCATGTTTGCCCAGTATTAGCAACTCTCTTTCTGCATACAATGAGAGCGCAGCCCAAGTGAGTGATAGAATATTGATGCTGCCGGCACTATGACACGTTTATTAGAGAAAACACAGTTCCATGTGGTTTGTTGTTATGCTAAGTCAGTTATATTTGAAGTAATTTGACTTTTTATTGATAAGTCTTTTACTTATTTTTCCAAATAAATTTGGGATTTTTGGATTGGGCTATCCAAATACATTTTTTTTACAATTACCACATAATTTAAACATCTTACATGGAAACGGACGGTTTTCTTGAAGAGATTTCACAGAAGTCCAATTTCTTATTATTCATAATCAGAAACTGAAAATAACTAAGCTTCACCTTTAAAGAAGAGACATATTTGCTGTCCTCCCTTGTCCTTGTTTCCATGCATTTTTACAAAATGCATGAGGACAGTTCATAATAAATGTGCCCTAGAGGTGGAAAGAGCCTCCCACTTGAACTACTGACTTATTTGTGCCCCATTCACTCTGGAAAATATAAAAGAAAAAGCCCCTGGCTTTTGTCAATGCATCAAACATGACTGTGATTTAGTAGAAAACCTTTTTTCACTCAGCACAGCAGGCCCTTTTCATCAGATGAAGCTGACTCTTGATTCATTGGCAATGCTCGCCAAATTCTGTTTCTCACATTGACTCAAGCAGACATTTACTACTAACACAGCATCCAGGTCTTTGGATAGCAGTGGTTGCTCTCTCAACTGCTATGAATAATGTGAAGTTTGCCCCACGCTCTCAAATGTGTAATGTTACCTTTTTTTTAGATTTAGCTTATAATTTTCAGCATTAATGTCCTTGTCTTTTAAAATAAAAGGTGAAAAAACTGTCGATTCTTTTTAAAATCAACAGAAATTACACCATGGTGTATCATAAGAGTCAATCACATGCTGTTCAAACTTTATTGTTTAGGTAATATCATTCTGCGTTAGAAGAGACTTAAAAGACATCAAATGGGCAGCTTGTTGGATGTTGACCCATTGCCATAATCTGTCAGACCTCACTGACAGGTTGTAGCCCCCTTGGTGGTCCTAAATCTAGAATTTTGCAATTCTTCAACTTCAAGTACATAAGTATATAAGTGTAGCTCTATAAAACCCAGACCTAGTCATGCAGGCATGATAAGCTGATGTGGACAAACTTTGACCCTAAAATAACTTACTTTTGGGGGCCAAAGATAACACAAAGTGAAAAATTGGAAGAAAAAAGTTTCACTTTTTAACCAGTGGTAATAAACAAAGTTCAGACTGAAAAATATGTAGTAAGACTTAAAAGTCTTCCGCGACGCTCTCCATCCAATCTATCTGGTCGTGAGCTATTCTGCCAAGGATATTGTCAAGCACTTGCAGCTGTAATTTCTGCAAAAGGAATTTTTGAAGTTATTTAAGACACTATGTTTTTCCACAAGGTTTAAATTGTTAAATTCTAGAATATTATATTGTAGTATTGATCATTAAGAACAATGAGATAACCTTTTTTATAGCTGCATTCAAGCTCCACACCCAGCTGAGTTGGTTGAGACAGGAGACTTCTCTGCTCAGCTCAGTGCGCGTATTATGAGCCTAATTATCATCAGCATGTGGGATGGGAGGTCCCCTCTTCACTGATAGACTCAGCCAGCTGTCATATTGTGATAAGATGGCTTTTTGATTGGTTTCCAGCTTTCGTGAAAACTTTTTTCACCCCTGGCTTCTGATGAATAAAGAATGACAACCAAAAATAATGAAGTCATTAGAAATTATAAACTGTTTTAATGTCTAAATAATAAATTAACTATGAAAAACGTTGGGTGGTATTTTACCCTCCTACTTCAAATGATTAAAAACATTCTACTAAACTTTTGACATTAACATTATGGTCTAGAGTTACTCAATGGTCACACATCATGTGAAGTCCAGACCAGTGGCAAGCTGAGGTCAACTTAGAATATTAATATTCACAAAAAATCTAAAGAGAGAAGGGAGCTCTGTTCAAAATAAACAAAGGAATGAAATAGGCTGCTGGTTATAAGAACAGAGGACTGGGGGGTTAGTCATTCCTTCAGGCTTTTATTTCTTGGCCAGTCAGCTCTGAACGGACACTTGGGGCATGTTACAAATATTGATATCCTGTCTTGTTCTTGTTAGCTTTTGGCAACACAGGATAAAACTATACCAACTCGTATCTCTCCCCAGATCTTTCTTTGTAAAACACGACTTATAGTTATCATATATATCATATTGCAATTCATACTTCATTGAAGTATAGAAGTAATTTACCTGAGGAGGTATGACATGTTGCAGTGCCCATAGAAAATAGAAACAAAACCTTTTGCATTTGAAGTAAGAATTCCATGTTGGTCTGCATTATTGAACATGGTTTCTGAAATGCTGTTTACCAAAACTGAAATTAATGCAAAGCCAGCAGAGACTTCACTAAGAGTTAAATGTATTGACATTAGACCAATTGCTGACCGAAATCAGTTTTTATGGATGTCATTTGTATTATATTTAGGGTAATTGCAAATCAACCAATCAAAGCTAATGAAATTTAAATTAATCATAAAAACACTCACTTGCTCTGGGTTTATTCCCCCCGACTAAACAAGTGTGCTCCTTTTATCTTAGGGATCCTTCAGTTAGCTCAGGGGAAATCCGTTTAGAATGAGAGTTCAGCTTAGGTCACTGTCATTCAGTGAGTGAAATCATACCTTTACTGGCATTGTACACTGAAATTAGGAAAGCTGCTTCTACACCGTGCCATAAAAGGGGGATGATAGCATTTTAGAGTAGAATTTTACATACACAAACGAACATATGCATGGCTAAAAAATACATGTAAAATTTTTTACAAATTAAGAATGAATAAATAGCAATGAAGAACATCCTGAGTATGTTATTTGAACAGAAAAAGACGGAATAAATAACACTTTCTGTACATAGGCCACCCCCTTTAGAAATAAAGTTATTTCCAGTAAATGTGCACTGGATTAAAGTTTAATGCCTTGAGTTTAGTTTATTAATGTGATTTATTGCATTTGTTAAAAAGCCGTTTGAGACTCTTTTTGTTTTGGATTAGATGGAACGACAACGTCTGCCAGAGGGCAATACTTCAAACAGATGATGACTGGGGTGAGGAGAGTCTTTCATGATTTTATTAGCTCTGGAGACAATGTGACCATTTCCAATGTGGGAGTAGGATAGAAGAGGGCATGCGATTATTTTTTTGGCAAACCTTGTTACTTTTGTGAGAGCCTTGTTGTCAGCAGCTGAGCACCTGGTCTTTCCACACATCACTGCTGTACGTTAAAATGCCTTCCACACTGACTCTGAAAAGGATCATTAGCAGATTTTTTTTTACACAGATTGTTCTTTTTGATCATCTTCAAGAAACGCAGTCGTTGCTGAACCTCCGCAATTACTGCAGCAATGTTTGTAGACCAAGGGAGGCTGTCGGTGATGTATACACCAATAAATATGAATGACTGCAACCCCTCCCCACACTGACCCTAGAGGGGATGGGGCTGGTGATCTGTACAGTGTTTCCTGAAGTCTATAATTTATCAAGTGTCGGGTCATTTTTTCGAAAAATCAATGAGATAGTCTGAGATGCTTTACTTCCTGCCTGAAGGCTGGCTTATTCCTGCCTGAGAAAAGTTTCACCAATTTGGTATTGTCTGTAAAATTAAATATGTGGTGGATGGGAAATGGTAGTTGACACTGACAAAAAAAAAAAAAAACCAAACAAACAAGAAAAACATATATTTTACCTACGAGGCAGAAGAATCTGTAAAACCAAAGTTAAGTTGATAAGTCCTTTAATAAGCTGCTAACTACAACCAAAAGGTTTATTTCTGACAGTAAATGAAACAAAGACATCTCAATAGACAACATAACAATGCAAATAGAATATCAACTTTGAGGACGAAAATGGAAGGATTAAAAATTGCATGTGAAAAAATATTCATAACCTTTTCAACAATCAATGGGAAAATCTTCATTGGCATTAGAACAATGAAACCCTGCTTATAATTGCTGACCAGCTAGCACCAGGTATCACAACTGAATTTGAAATTTTAGTATCATGACCTCTTGTGTCTTGCCTATATTTTTCCCGCATAATGGAGCACCATGTCATACATTAGTATGTAATTTAATATATTTTTCAATAAAATATTTGTTATTGATGAATAGACTGAATACCTTTCAGTCTTTTGGATAAATAACCTATTTTAAATATTTTTCTTCTGGGTTTACTGAGCTTTTTATTCCAGACAGATAACTTGAGGCAACTTACACCTTCAAGCATAAATGTGATTTTGTGCTCCCCATATATTCCACAGATTCAGATAAAATTCGTGGAAACTTTCTGTCTGTCTAGCACTGAAAAAAAACACATCCATATCCCTTCCCACCCGGGTTGTTCTATAATGCATGATGTGACAAGAAACACATCTCATTCTTGCTCTCTTGAAAAATCCACCCAGCCTGCTGTTACACTTTTCTCCACAAGAGTGCAGCAGACCTCTGTGGCATTTCCCACGGCCGTCGCACAGGCAAATCCGGCGGTGCGCCCATGTTTTCCGTCCACCATCCTCTCAAGGAGTTGATTTAATTTCTTGATTTAAGTTCACTGCGGTCGCTTCAGTGAAGTCTGCTCACTGGGTCTGTTTATATTGGATTTGGCTGATGTAAGTCCTGCTGGTTGTCTACTGTGTAAATTTAGAAGCTCAAGAGTTTCTCTTCAAAGTAATTGCACTTTTTGTAACAAACATGGGGACAGCGTGTCTCGTTAGAGTGGTGGCATGTCTGGTGGTTAAAAACAGCACTCTGGATTGACAGCTACCCAAGATTTTTCTTTCCTTTTCCCTCTTCTGGAGGCATAAGTCATTTCATTTTGTTTTGCGCGTAAAACCTATATCAATTGAATATTTGCTTTTTACTGAATGGGATTGTCGTCTGTTTTCCTTCTTTTACGCGTATGTCTCCCAGCCTTATTTATTCCTTTCCATCAAAGAACAGGTCATGTTCATTCTCCTCCCCACTGACCAGCTGCCCTCCATATTAGCTTTCTTATGTTTATTGCAAACAGGCTCAGATGTGCTTCAAAGGGAATGATTCATGCCCTTAAACAAGTGAATGTAAATCCTCATCCATCTTGTTTTCTGATTTGTTCTATTTAGAGCTGCAGCTTCTCCATTACTTCAGCATTCATAATTTCTGTAGTTTTAATCGCAGCGATGATGATTATGATGACATCCTTTGCTGCCATAGCGACAGACATGTTTCCACATGATAAAATAAATTCTGATAGAGTCAAAAGCACTTTTGAGCCTTTATTTGTCCCAGCAATTGAAATACTGGTCAAAGTGGCTGTATTCCAGACACGCCCTGCTTCACATTCACACAGGAGCTGCCTTGTACAACCACAGATTTCCTCTGTTGGCTACCGACCAGCTCTACTCTAGTGGTTAGGGCTTGAGTGGCTTCCTCCACAGCACATCAGCTGAATTTATAGGGAGCAGGGTGTGTTATATATTTGCAGCTCTCCTGCCTCTGGTTGTCGCACACTCCCTAAATTTCCTTCCACTTTTTTTGCTGGCATTCAAATGAACACGACTGCAAACGGTGAGCTCGCTGCAATCATTTCGGGATTACCAAGACCTGGAGAGTGCAATTATTGGACTCATTTTCCTTGAAACTTGTCTTTATACGAGCAGGTGGCATGAATTATTACCTTGGCAGCAGCTGCGAGGAGATTTATTTATTTTTTGTTCCTGGAAAATCTAAATAAATCTTATTTAAAAAAAACAAAAAAAACAACAACCCCAAAGTAAGGAGATCAGTTTTTGTTGCTTAACATGTTAATTTCTAATGTTATGACTTTATCAAAAAGAGAGAGAGAAAAAAGGCAGTTAATGTTGGTTATCTTCTTCTTATCAGTCACCGGCTCCTATTAGGAGGTTGCATGTGGTTCCAGGACATTACCCATTTCCTCTCCTGTATATCAAAGCCTCCAGATCCCCCGCCCCCTTCTACCCGCTAATTCACTCCAGATGAGCACAACGGGACATTTGATTTAGTGTGCAAAGACATATGTATACAGCTGTGTCAGCTTGCCTCAAACAGCTGGCGGAGATCTCCAACACAACTTTTAATCATGCATTTGTTTATGTAATTAAGCTTCTTTTTTTCTTCTTTAAAACAAGAAAAGACAGAAGTCTCTGCTGCAACGTCCTGAGCTACAGTCTGATCGGATATCTCAGTGTGATGTAGGTCCTGTCTTTGTTATGGTTCATATTGCCTGCAAATGCTCATGGTTTAATGACATGCAGGTGATACAAATCATGCGCACACTGCTGAAGGCCTTCCAAGTGTGTTTCAACATACATGACAGCCCTCCCGATGAAAATATTTCTCGTGAATATGTGTTTTGGACCGCAGACTAGAAGCTCAAATGACCTGTTGCAAAGAACCGTAGTCTGATTTTGTAAGTATATACTGAATGTTTTTGCTAGTCTTCTATGAAGATGTGAAAAACTTGGCAGGAAAGAAATACAAATGGAGGGAAAGTCAGTAAAAGCATTCAGAATGATGCTTGTGTCCACCGTTTCCATTTTTCAGTTTCATATTCTGCAAGCATAGAGGTTTGCTGTTGTGGGGGTTGAAGGGGTGGGGGGGCCGAGTTTACCACCCATCTTTCTGTGCAAGCTCAGAGCATGAAGAGCTGCTGCATATTTACAGCACACCCGTCCGGGAATGGTGATCTTACAACCATAAGGGCTTGTCACAGTTCAGTCGCTGTTCACTTTTACAGGTCCTCACTGTGTATTCACTTGGGATGCAACCGTGTTTCTTCTCCTTTTGTGGTCTCAACGGTACGGTGCAAGGCGCTTGCCAGTAATTTAATTTCACAGGTTAATATATTCTCTCCAACTGAGTATGGTCTAGAAGTGATCAGACAGTTGCTCAGGCAGCTAATTTGGGGTAGCTGCACAATATCCTTTGAAGTTCTGCTTTAGCAAGAGGAGTCTGAAATTCCTGTCTCAGAAAACAGCGCATAATAGCTTCTCTGCAGAGCACAGATGCTGAGGGAAAATGTGATGCATTTGATTAAGTATTTCAGTGATTTAACAACAAAGGGAAAGTACAAGGAGAAAGTAGTTTAGATCCCTTTGTATTTTATTTTTAATACTGATTTTTGTTTTTGTTTCTTTTGACAGGTTGTTTTACATTTTTCCAGGAAGTTTATTAGCTGATTTCATCCCTTTTCAAATATCTCTAAGATGCTTTCTAGTCTTATGTTTGAACCTTGTTTTAAATGATGTGCATTTTAACTGAGTTGCATCTAAAAGCTTGGTATTACTGTTAATTATGTTGTTCTTTTCAATTGTCCTTCCTTTTTAGCGCAGTTGGTTATAACATACCGGTAGACTGGAAAACGTGATGACATTGTTAAATATTGTGCAAGATATGTGCAAACAAGGATCAGTGGGGGTCAATTCTTAGGCCACTTTTACTCAATGCAGTATCTATACGCTCCCCCTAAGTCAGACTAAATGTTTACAGGATATTACCATTAGATGATTTTATTTTTAAACATGGTACGGGATAAACTGAAGTAATTGTTCTAATATCCTAAAAGTGGGATTTTTCTTTTTGTGTAGTACTTAAATTCTACATTATTTAAGTACTACATACTTAAGCATATAGTACTAAAAATGTAAAATATACTTCTACTTTCTAATGGTAACGTTTTTCACTTGAGCGTCTTTATTTTACTGAAATACACAGATAAACTTGTCTTCTGAGTTGTCACTGGTTTTATTTACAGACAGGCTAATTTGTGATTTCAGTGAATCAGAGAGAAGCCCAGTCATTGTTCTTTTTTTTTCACTGCATCACAAAAGAGTTTTACGGATGGCTAAGATTATAGGAGGATAACCCTACACAACTTGGCAGCCCCAAAACCAGATCAAAGCGAAGACAATCAAAGCCACAGTGAAAGCTACAGCAATAAGCTCTTTTAAATGTCAGCCTTCCCTCTGACTAAGTAAGAGCGTTAACCTCAACTGTTTCCATCCGTAGGCTCTTCATTTTGTAGGCCTTGCATAAGCCTTGAAAAGTGGACAGTGAAAGGGTCAGACCTAAATCCTTCAAAGCAATGCAAACAGTACAGTACATGACCTGTGATAATATGACTCAGTCTTTCTGTTGCAAAAGGTACATTACCACTACTGATAAGACATAACACGCCATTATCATTTATGGTGCGGATTTAGGTTTTATACTCTCATGGGAAATTGGGAATGGTTTAACATAAAACCTAAGGATTGTGCGCCGCAATGTGATAGTGAAGTATTTACAGCAATGACCCTTTTGATTTAACATACAGTAAATCTTTCAACTTGAACAAACAAATCCTTCAAGTAGAATAAAAACACAACCGCATAATTCAAAACAGCATCAGTGTTTCACATATCTTTTGCAGATACTGGTTGGATTTTGCAGTGCCTTGCACAAACATTCATACCTTTTGAGTTTTCTTATATTTTGTCATAATCACAAACTTCAATGTATTTTATTGAGATTTTATGTAATAGACCAACAAAAATTAGCAAAAAAAAAAAAAAAAAGAGGATCTTGCTTTTAGTCATTTTTCAAATGTCCAAAATCTGAAGCAAATGTGAAAACTGCTTTCTGAGGAAGGTTTTAGAAGTTTGTAGCAAACAAACAACATCATGAAGACCGATGAACACACTGGGCTTATAGTTGTAAAGAAAATTTAAGCAGTATTAGATTATTAGGCAATTTTTCACATCTCAAAAAGGACTGTTCAATTCATTATCTAAAACTGAAATGCATGTGGCATCAATGGAAACCTACCGTGACACTGCCAATCACCGTTAAAAGATGTAAATGCTGGATATGGAGAGTAATAATAAGAGAAGATCAAAACCATGGTGACTAATGGAGCTGTGGACATCAATGTCTCAGGTGGGTCACTGGCAAAAAAAGTTTTTTAGGAAGAGTTGCATGAGAGAAAGTCATTACTGAAACCATCAGAAATTCTTTTTGTATTTTGTTAAATGTGTGCAAGAAGGTGCTCTGGTCAAATGAGCTCAAAATTGAGTCACATGCAAAGGACTGTGTGATTAAAAAAAACAAAAAACATTTCCCCTCACCAAGAACCCATTATCCTTATTGTGAGGAGTGGTGGTTTTATTGTTATACTATTGGCATACGCTTGTTGTGCAGGAATAAAAAAAAAAATGGTAATAGTTCATAGAAACATGCATGGGGCTAAATACTGGCCAATGGGAAAAGAAAATGTGGATATAAGAGACTTAAGATCTGGGTCTTTGCTACCTTCCTGCAGCTCAACGTTTGAAAAAAAAAAAAAGAATTTGGGGGTAAAGTAGAAGAGTGACACCAAAATTACTGATGGAACTCATTTCATTTTTTAAATTGAATTGATTGCAGGGTATATAATTAATCACAATTATATTACATTTTAATTAAAAACTATACACTGACAAAATAAGCATAATTTTTTTATTTAAAACCCTGATAAATTATTGATTAAATAGACTTGTGAGCTGAAGAACAAAAACTATTTTTAATCTGTTATTTGGATTATTCAGGCATCAGATTGGCGCAAAAATGCTGTTATGCTTTTCGGCGTTCAATTGTTTCAAGAATACCTGATGAGTCATGAAACTTCTTTGAAAACTACTTCCTTAGAAATGTGGATTGTAGATGCTGACATTAGTGTTGGGGATATCTGTGGTCGTTGCAACATGTTTTCCATTTAGATGGCCTTTTAGACCTGAATTATCCTGGTCATTGCCATCCTGCGCTATTGTGCTTGATTCTAATCTCGTTTTGCAACTCAGTCTGGTCTTTCTTCCATTGACGGTGATTCCTCTGATAGAATTTTGACCGCGCCAATCAGCGAATAGAAGGACAAGTTGTGAATGATGACAGATTTTCTGCACTGTTGTGAATGGAAGTGAATGAAGCCCTTCAGTCCGAGTGGGCCACACTTCTAAATATTCAATTAACATCATCAGCTGCCTCATTTAGCTCAGCACTTTTCTTTTCATAGTTGGGGGGTGGCAGTTTACAGTGCAAGCAATTTCCAGTAAGCGTCATAGTGTCGAATTGGCACATTGCATACGTAATGAACAAACATTAGAAATTGGGTAAAATTTTAAACTTCAATAAGTCCACACCTCCAGGAAGCAATTGTTTCTCCAGAGCAGAAAGAGTACAGACACTTTGTACAAATCAAAGAGTAGAACAAGACTTTTTTTTTTTTTGTTTGGTTTTTTAGATCGTTTCTGTTAAAGTCCAGGTCACAATCTGAACAAAAATCTGCAGCAACACATAAAAATTGATGTTGACAGATGCTCTCAATCCAGTCTGACTGAGCACATCTTATTTTACAATGAAGATTTCTCAGAAGTCTCTAGCACTAATCTGGTAGAGACCGATGCCAAAATACTTGAACCTATAATTCTAGTGACAGGGTTCTCTACAAAGTAGTAATTTAGTCATCCGAACAGAATTCCACATCACACATTTTGGGTCTTTGTTTTGTGTATCATTATTCTTTCACTTTACAAATATTTAAATGTTTGTTTTAGTCGCATATCACATAAGCTGCGATTAAATGAATTGATGTTTGTGGTTATAAAGTAAATACATGACAAGAGGTTCAGGATGTTAATACTTTTACACACCACTGCAAGTATAAAACATTCAAGAAGCATAGTTCATCTGGAGCTCTAAATATGGTCGTCATGATGTTTTCATTCAGTGGCGTAATAAGAATCATTCACAACACACGTAAATGAAACAATTTGGTGGTTTTAACGTAGGGGAATATTAGTGACACCTTCCCCCAAATGTTATCGATGCTTGTTTGGATGAAAACATATAAAAGCATAACCTTACATTCTTCCACAAAGGTCAACTGAGAAGAAAGATGTGCAACATTCTGCACATTCACAAACAAAACTATTGTGACTGCCAGTCCGGTCTATTTTGACCTTTACCATTTAGTTATTTTTGCTTCTCCCTACAGGGTTTTAGACGGATGCAGACTGCTTCTCCTCACAAGCAATTGCAAGTTTACATTTATTTAAGTAGGGTGTTACTCTACCCATTCTGCCGAGAAGAGTGATCAAGTATCGAGCCAAAATCATATCACAAGTGTTTGTTCCAAGTACTTTGCTAAGGGATATTCAAAGTGAGATTGATGTGGTCCACTGGAAAAGAACAATTACCAATGAGGGTTCTTGCATTGAACGACGTACATTCAGGTGTTTGTTGAATCCCAACACAAGCATGCATCATTTTCCCCAATGATGAGCTGATTAGGTGATCACCTGAAACTACCAGCAATGTGAAAAACTGTGGAGAGCATCCCTAAAGCACGAAAGTTGTTAATAAAAAACTTGGTCATTACACCAAATATTAACTTCTGAACTCTTCTGAAGTTAAACGATTCAGAAAGTAAAATTTGAAAATTAGTATGAGCTGATTTTATTTGCATGCATGGGCACTGCATTTTGTATTTTTATTGTCATGACCTTTTGTCATTTTCTGCAAATGCTTGAAATGTAATTCAGTTTTGGATAAAATGTTGCTTATACTTCATAGAGTAAAACAAAACTATTCAAATAGATTCTTATGAATAATCATAGTTGAACTTAAGCTGGAAATGGCCTCTTTATGTAAAGGTTAAGTCTATGTGGATATCATAGCCATTGGTAAATTAGAAAAAAAGAAAGAAAAAAAAACATCCAATAAGTCTAACTTGTTTTTATAGTTTTGGCATTTTGTATGATCTTTCCACACTGGGAAAAGCGTACTTTAATTCTATCATTAAAGCCTAAAATTAACATAATATTCATAATGATGACGATGAGGGAATGTATATTTGCGGCAAGCTTGAAATATATGTTAGTTCATCTTCAAATCAAAACATCGTAAAACCGTAAACAGTGCCCTCGTATGAGAAATACGCTACGCTTTGATCATTCTAAAAAGCCGCTGTGTTCTCAGGGAAATACTTGGAAGTTGCATTAAAAATACACAGTGCATAGAAAATGTGCAAAGTCTGGCGTGTACATGCAGAAACGTCTGCGCATTACCGCAGCTTATCCCGCAGATGTAAAAGTTGCCTTTCACCTCAGGGACATCGGCAAAAGGGTACACAAGGCACTGGGAAAAGAAAATAAGGTCTACCTCTGGGATCACCAATCAAATATCTTACACCAGACCTGAAGCAACAGGGGGACAAACACGTCTCAATTAGGAGCACAGCAATAATTAGAATAAGATCAAACACCCAACCTGGCCCTGCTTGTCAATTCCACAGACAGCATCTTTCGGAGTGCCTGTAATGTCTGTGAGAGCAGCAGAGATGAGCGTGCTGAGGGGGGAACTCTCATTTTGATGATGTTTCATCAATCTGTTTGAAGTCCTTTGGCTCCTTTCTCCCCCCCCACCCCACCCTTTTTGAGCTGCTCTACTCTTGTTTGGTTTGCTAAAGCATTCGGTCCTGGTGGTAATATTCTCCTGTCCTGTGTGCCCTTGAACATTTCTCACAGATGTAGATAAATGTTAATAAAGGCAAGATGAAAGATTTTCAAAGTGTTACGTAGAATCTAATGCGTCAGGGTTCAGTTTAATTAGGCTGAGCCTCTGGTTAAGTGGTTTATTGGCTGGCTTGTGTTAAAGATCAAAGCGAAAGGTCAAACAGAGCAGAATGTATAGATGATATTAATCTGATCAAGCATATCTTGGACATTTTATTGACTTGACCTTAAGTCTGTATTTTTCTCCGAGTTGCCCCGTCACTCAGATGAAATTTCTTTATCTCCTGCAAGGCCTTTACTATCGTTTTTATCAACAGAGCTTCCACAATTGTGCCAGTTCAGTTAATAACTCCTGCATTGTTCTATTTTCTCACTGCTTGGCTTTGCAAGTGCTGAATAAATTACTTTTTGGCAAAAGCACAACACACTGTAGCTGCGACTTTCCAGCCAATAAAATGTCAACCGCCTCTGCTCTAAATATTTACCCATTGCAAACACGCGCTCCATGCATTGTGTCTGCTTTAATAGGATGTGACTCTTTCTGGATTTAAGCTCGATTCACATTAGGGCTGTTTTCAAATAGCCCCAAATTTTTCCTTGGACATGGGGAGACAGTTTTGGCCGAAGGCATTGGTGTTCAGTAGGGAATTGGTTGCTAAATAACTCCAAACTGAGAAGTCTGCATGCATACACACACACACACGCACACACAAGCACGCACCGACACACTCATGCAGACACTGTCCTCAAGACATGGCTGATTCCAGGAGGGTTTGTGATCTTTTGGTATTCAACTAGACTCCAACTTTCCCTTTATAAATCAAAAAATGTGGGAGTGGTATTCTTAGCTCATCTCAGTCTTTTTTAGCTCCCTTGATAGCTGTGTCTTTTGTGCTCTACGTCTTTTTTCCTCCAGCCCAGGTCTGCCTGCTGCACCGCTGCAATTAAGGGCTGAGAATTATCAAAACAGAATAAAATGAAAGGCGTATAAAAGCACTGCTGATTTCAGACGTATGCTAGGGGCCAGATCAGTTACAGATTTAATTCATATTGCCTTTGTTCCTCTCTCCTGCCTCACAAAAGGCTTGAGGTAGCTGAAAGACTGGTGACTCGACTGACAATGTGACAGGTATTAAATGGAACATTTCCAGTTTCAACTGTGTGGTAACTGGGGGCTTCAAAGAGTTGGCAGGTCTCCATGAAGCTTAGCCAGGACTATACATCAGAGAGTATTGCTATGATGAAGATATTTAGCTTATGATCTACTCATATTCCTAACGTCTTTTTTCTCATATGACTTTGTGAAAATATTCATACCCCTTGAGAGCTTTCTCATTTTGTCACGTACTAACCACAAACTTCTGTATATTGTGGTTTTGGATGACAGACCAACAGCGTTGTCAACGAGTGGTAGTGAAAAGACACATTTTTTTCCAAATGCAATCTGAAAAGTGTGGTGTGCATTTGCATTGAGTTACTTGTATTACTAGTGTTGACTCGTGTGCAATTTGATTTAATTTTAGATATATAAATGCTGTGAATGCTTCAGCAGTTCCTTCTGAACACACCACATTTGAAGGGGATATGGTTGTGGAGAAAGAAAGGTGGAAAAAGAAAATGGAAAGAAATGGAATTAGTGAGGCACAAATGTCAGTCTACAAAGACACAAACATTTACCTAGTCAGAAAGATTGAGAAAATGAAGACTTGGCCAGAAAAGTAGCCAGGGGGGAACATTTAACTCTGTAGAAGCTGTAAAATCGGTCCATTTTTCAAATAGTAAGCTAGATTGTTAAATTCTTGATAAGCAGCAATCATTTTCCTTTGACAGTCATGTTAGGGACACTGCAAATTTGTGAAATTTGGCAATTCAGTCAAATGAGACCAAAATGAAGCTTTTGGTCAACATGCAAAATGTTATGTGAATTTGTAGAATCTTTAAAAACCATCATTACCATGGAGATGTGTTTCTTTCATGAAACAGGCCAGTGGCATGACGATACTATTGGATGTTTTTGTCTAGAAGGAATAGAGAAGCTAGGCAGAGTTGATGGGAAGATGCATGGACGGAGATAATCACAGGCAAATCCGGGAAGAAAACCTTACTTTTTGACCCTTCGCATACCACCAGAACTACAATAGGAACATAAGATCAAAGCATGTTCACAGTTTACAATAGAGACTTTGAGAATGTGTGGCATTACTTGAAAAGTGCTGGTCACAGACTTTCTTAAGCCAAACTGACTGCAAAACAAAATGGACAAATACATCAGTCACTAATTATTCAACTGTTGTTGATGTAAAGGTGTTTCTGCAAAGTATTGACTCAGGGGGTTAAAAATAAATCTGCACCACACTTTTAAGATTTTACTTATATTAAAAAACATGGAAGAATCAAGTATGAGCTATGTTTTGTTTGTCTAGCGCATAAAACCCTCTGAGTATCCTCCACTTTATTAAAACACTGTAGCCTGATGTGTCATTCACTCTTCGCTTGTTCTGTATTTGAGTCATGATGTGTTTCCTGAGGATGAACTCGATTTGGTGACTGCTGCATTATTTTCCATTTGCTTTCCTTTTTTTTTTGTAGTGGGAACCCACTAACAGGCTATTTCAGGTCTGTTTTTGTAAACATGGCAGGAATCACACTAACACCGCAAGTCAAACCATTCTGTTTGTAAAACCTGCTTGATATTCTGGTCATTCCCCAACTGAGCCATCTGGTGGCGGTCTTCACACTATCCCCAAGGAGCATTACTCTTAGTAATCTTGTTGCCCTATCACTTGCTACCTCATTAAAATGAGTGATGATAATAAATCCCGCAAGCCATGTGAAATGAAATCATATTGATCTCCAAATGCACACATTTTCCTCCCATCTGTGGATACACATGAGTCTGACAACCGAGCTCCCCGTGCAGAAACAGTTCAGAGCAGAACACAATTAAAATACTTTATTTCAAATCCCTCATTCCACAGTTCTTTGCCTTTGTAGGTGCTCTGTATCGAAACACTATAGAGACATGGGAGAAGGCTCGCTTTTGGGAACGCAGACCAGAGAGGAATATATAAACAGCCAAGGTCACTACGTGTTTCCATGCACGGCTGTTGATGGAGGTTCTGGGAGAACAGAGGGAAAGTTTCTCATCTGTATTCTCTTCAGATGGCTTGCGTTAGTCGGATCATGCAGATATGGGATTTTTCTCGCAGAATTAAAACCCAGATGTCATGCTAACAGACACACACTCCCCTTTTACCGCGGTAAAATATTATTTGTGGCTCCGCAGCCAGCATAGCTAATGCTCATACTCAGCAGCCAGTCACTGTGAACAATGTAAAAACTGTCTTTTTGGGTTTGAACTTGCTGGCGATAATCCAGTTCATGTCTGTGCCCTCCTAACTCTGATCACACACACTTGCACTTGAATGTTAAACATTAATAGTCATTCCACAAAAAACAACATCAGTTCAAGTGCAAATTTTAAAAATATAAGAAGAAAACAGAGTGCAGAGAGTTTTACGGCATGCTGTCAGGCTGGTTCTTCAACAAAAGCTTTAGAGATCATACAGTATAATCCTTTATTGTAATGTTGGGTGAATGGAGCGAACTCTGCCTTTTTGCATTTGAATGACTCATGCAGTGTACGACAAAAAAGACATGAATAATAACTGGTGTCAATCAATAATTTCATACTGCTGTGCAAATAAAAATCTTGAATCCATATTATATGTGCTGCTTTTTCAATTTACATTAGGATGCGCAGCCATAATATTTTCTTACAAATAGAATTTTAATGCCTTTCCTTGTTATTTAATGTAATATTATTACGAATTCATATTTGCACAGCACTACTGTGTCTGCACATTTATTTGACAATGCGGTGTGGTTCCCTAATTTCATCGTGTGGCAAGAAATTTCACATCAATACTGAAGTGGCAACTGACTGAGCTGCAGCTGTCAAGAACTTTCTGCTATTTTGCATAAAAGTCAGTCTTTTCCTATAGATTGTGCACCGATAGCTGTGTTTTCAGCCGAGATGATGGCACATCAGGGGTGCTATCAATTTCACAATGCGACAACAGAGTTTGAGCATGCTAATGTACCAGACAAATAAGTCATCAAAGATTATGCTAATATATCTGTTCTTTTACTTTGAGACTTTCTTACTGGCAAAAATGTACACTGTTTGTGTTAGCTTCTTTTGCTTTGACAGAATTAATGAAAACACGTCGTTTGTTTGTTTTTTATCTTGTAATCTAAGCATAATTTAAAACCACTGCAGGATCATAAAATGAGCTGGAGCGTGTTCATTCTGCCTATTCCACCTTACAAAGCAAGAGAGAAACACTGAAGTTGGGGAAAAAAGCTTGCATACATTTTAATAACTTCCTTTGAACCTTCACAATGGAACAAGAATCAAAATCCGATACAATGTAACTAATGAGCAGTTATGTTCTTTGAGGGAAGAAAATATACTTCATTGAAAAGCTAAATTAGGTGTGGTTTGATGCCAGCTTCTCTCTGCACATTTTGAAGTGCTTTTGGACAAGACAATGAAACTCATAACAGCATGTGAACTAATTTATGTGAGTCTGTGAATTCGACTTGTGGCATTAAAGCTCTTTGGTCTGTAAAACTGAAGAAAACACGTTTTCAGTTCAGCCTTCTTAGTAAAACGTAATGAAATCATTTGTCATTCGCATACATGCATTATATAAACAAAGTCGTGTTGCTTCTTCTATGTTATCAATAAAGCAATGTCTTCTTTAAATGGGTAGAATTATTGACTTTTTTGATCTTTACATCATATTATGTTATTCCCTCATCAAAAACATACCTGAAGTATTGCATTGATTCTTTTATGTTTATTTAAGAGATATCCACAGCAATCTCCACAGCAACCATTCAGCTGTACAAAATGTCCGAATGAACCGAGTGTTGCTGTTGAGGTGTAGCTCCTCCTCAGAGTTGCAGTTTCCAGAACTTCTGAGCTTCTTCCTCTCGCAGCGCGACTGACTGGCTAGTCTTAAAGAGCATGACTCCCTGTGTAAGAGTCCTGCTCAAGACTGTCCTCATCACAAAATTAAAGGGCTGTTCTTGCCTTTTAAAGACTCTGGACTGCAATGGATCTGCTCCAGCTTAAAACCTAAAATTTTGATTATGTTACAATTTCACCCTACCCAAAGAGGACTCCTCTCCCAAAGTTTTCTCTACACAGCTCATTCAAACTATAGCAGCAACAGCAGTTAGCACCTGCTGAAACTACTCATCTGGTGTACATACTACGTCTTTGTCCAACACGCCAAAGAATGGTTGTGAATGGCATGGTGAGAAATGTTGTGATAATGTGTGAGAGTCTGAAAGAGTAGGAGCTTCTTAAAGAGACAGAGGCCAACTTCAGGGGGTCAAACTGCAAAGTCAATTTTATTTTAAGTTATGTTGGATATATACGGCACTTTTATAACAAGTGAAGGTAAGATAAGTAGCACTATGTACCCACTTTAAAAGTTAATAAACACAAAATCTCTCAATTCAATTAATTTCTTCCTTTAGCAGTAATAATGAACTACTGATTTTTTTGAACTAAAGCACATATCCCTGAGGATCCTGTGGGTGAAACCTTTCCGAATCCAAGTCCCCATTCTTGAGTCATGTCGGTGTAACTCTACACAATGGAAAAGCACTGCGGGCCTGTGGGCCAGTGGCGGGCGCCTTTACTTAGAGCAGAAATCATCAAACAGAGACATACCTGAAGTGACACAAAGTTGGCAGAGCTAAAATAGTTTCCAGATAGCTAATTAACCTCAGCGACTGACGCAGCCGTCCTGCATGGCTGGGCAGTTGCAGCATACGCATGGATGAATACAACCAGTCATGTTGTCATGTCAAAGTTCATATATGTCATTTATGTATCACCAGCCTTTACACTCTGTTTGGGGCCAAGTTCAGCAGGTATTTTCATCAAGGAGGGAAGAATCTACAGAGACGTGATGTTATGAAAACATGTCATGGATCTGTCTCTCTCTAATTAACCAAGGTATGTATAAGGTTTGTATAACTGTGCTTGTGTAAACTAATGATAGAAACCATTTTTGGGGATAATTTTAACAATTACATATTATTAAAAAAAAAAAATCTTTATTTTAAACAGGGAAAAAGTCACTTTCGTTTTACCTTAGCAGCAAGTCTTCAAATTAAGGACAATATTCTACTGCACCAGACGGACACTAAAAATACATTCATTAAGTTGCTGCAGAAAATCCATGGACAGGATCCATATAGTATGTGCATTTGATTGATCATATTACAAGTTGGTTGCTTTTTATATATACTATGTCATTGCCTGGGGTAACGGCAAAAAAAAATATACAGATAATATAGATAAAAAAACAAAAAATTGGTCATGGTTCTGTATCCCTGCATGACAATGACCCCAAACACACATCAAAGCTACTTTTGAAATGCATACAGCTGACTAACACAACCTTTTGGAATGGTGTCAGACACAGCCTGTTGAAAATGCACAAAGTTTGCCAAGAAGATAACTAATTTAAATGAACGCAACCATTTTGTTGCTTTAGGACACTAGCGATTGTTCTGTCTTTTTTTTTTTTTTTTAAATAAACTCACAAAAAACATGGTGTGAACGTATCAGTTATTCCACTCTCTCTTTTGACATTCCAACCACATTTACACATACTGAGGGGGAACTAAATCAGTCAAACACTTTCTATTCCTGCCAGGAGCACTTACTGTCTTTGTTGCATCAACTCAAAGTCATGTCAGATATTGACGCTAGATTGTGCTTTTTATAATGGAGAATAAATTTTCTTAAACAGTCACTGAACGGGGAGGACAGATTCTTTTTAAGCTTTAAAAGAGTAAAAAAAAGAATAAAAGAAATTGCACAAAAATCTTACAACAGAATCTGATTACAAAATCAGAATCAACTGTAGTTGGCTACGTTTGTGTGCACAAACAAGGAATTTATCTTTGATTCCACTTTACTCTCAGTTTTTAAATATAAATTTAAAATTTTGGAGGGAAATACATGTTGTAAATATTTACTGAGAAAGAAAAATGTGTATGCAAACATTATTTTCAGAAAAACAAACATACAAGGTTGATTTGATGCAAAAATGTGTGGTGTCGATTCCCAGCAGAGTAGCAGGGAACTCTGCTAAATATTGCAAATGTTACATAATTGCAGCAGCTTTGAAATCTTCTCGTAAAATTTTACAAAAATCCAGTCTTCAGCATGTAGCTTTTGAGTGTAATTATTCAATGTAAACTTTAATCAAAATTTTGTAAAACTCGGAATACAAATCTATGACTTCCTTTTTCCTGAATCTAATATTCTTCGAGTGCCATCTTGTTATTTTAGCAAAACCTTATTTCAAGACTGTTTATGCACTTTACTAGGTATGCCTATGAATGCTGCAGGTGGTGTATGCTTTCACTAAACTCTTTGTCACCTTTAGAACAAATAATTTTATATAAACAATGTTTGAATAATTGTATGTCTGTTCACTGTGGTTTCTGGGCATTTGTTTCTGCACAGCTTTCATAAAGTTCTGATGCAGCAGTTTTAACAGGGAGGATTCTTTTTAGCTTTGACTGGGGTGTCACATCATCTCAGTTCTTCTCCTTTTAGAACCGTCTGCTTTATATTAGTTGCATGACTTTTTTTCAGCTCAGCTTTTTTTTCAGACAAATGCCACCCTGACTTTGAAACACTTTCATATACAGTGGAATTTACGAGGTTGATGGCTGCAAGGTGCCCATTTTTGTGGCTGCAAAACAAGCCCAAGTCATCATCTCCCGACCACCGGGTTTGATTGCTAAAATGCCATGTTTGCCAGTTCCTTTATGGTCAAACATCTTCACTTTGATCTCATCTGTTCAATGGACGCTGCTCCAGATGTCTTGTGGTTCATTCTGATCCAGCTTTGCAAACCAAAGTCGTGCATTTTTAGACAGAATAAGCTTCAAGCTGGCTTCCTTCCAAAGAGGTTCATCTTTTTTTTAGCTATACTGCAATGCTCTTTCACATTTAACATTAGTCTCATAGCATGTGAGCTCTTGTGTTTTTTTTTCTCTTGTATTTTCCTCAAGAACTGCACACTCTGAACTTGCTGTGATTCCTGCTCCTGGTTTTCTTTTTGGAAAAGGAAAACAGTAAAGACAGTACATGGATCAGGGGTTGTTGGCAGACATCCTAAACAGATTTTTGAGGTCCAGGTGGTAGGAGACACAGTGATCGTGTTCCAGTAATCCCAAAGACTCTCTAAATATTGGTTCTCTTCACACAAGTCAAGTTAGCAAAGTCTTTTAGTGCCAATAAAACAACTAAGGATTATACAGAGGCATAGTTACCAACAACAAAGAAGCTGACAAAATAAAATAAACTACTTTCAAACAACTAGGATTTTTGTGTGCGTTCGGTTCTGTGGATATTTGCCATTTTACTTTAAATTTACTTTAAAATAAGGTCACATTTCATTTTTGTTAATGGGACTGTTTTCTTTGATTAACCTCTCTCTTTTGTGATTAAAATTAAAAATCATGCATGATCTTACCTTGATTTTTATATGAAGTTCTTACACGTGTCTTTTTACACAAAAGTCTCTGAGTCTGTTGTAAAAGTGTCCTTGTTTGGCTCTCATTCTACTTTCATTTTTGAAAATCTGGCATCAAAGAGAAGCGTGGCCTCGAACACTTCTGTTCCGACTGTATTCGTATACAGTATTTTTCTGACATTTGAGTCTTTTCAATGCGTAGAAGAAGCGCACCTCAATGGTCAATGGGGTTCAGCAGTGCCCTCTATCGGTGAAGCACTCTGCCTCACGCTGTGCATTTTCATGGAGCATTTGTAGCTGGTCAGACAGACTAATTATGTCACTCAGATTTGTTAAATATATTAGACATAATGTATAATTAAGCAAGTATATTAGCGATATAAAAAGAGACAGCAAATGGTAAGCGAAAACTGCCAGTTTCATTCACTCTGTGTGACACAGCGCCACAAGTGGTGAGGCACAGCACTGCACTGCCTCACTTCGGACTTCTGTCATGTATTTGAACAGGCAACGCGTAAATGCAACAATTTTGACCATAAAAATGTTGATATTACAAAATAAAAATATTACCAATTAAAAATTATACAAAAGTAAAGTGGACAAATTTATTTTCTCTCACCATTGTTAGAATCTATTTTCCTTCTCATGTACCTATTTTACTTTCCAGGGTTAAAGGAGAGACACTGCTTCACCTGCCTCCCCTGACCACCCATCACTGAGCTTTCTGTCAGATGTTCAAAGTTTGGGATATTTTTATTTTATTTTATTTTTACTGAACCCTAATTTAAACATCTCCACAACTTTCTCCACACCCTGCCTGCTGTGTTCTTTGAACTCCGCAGTGCAGTTTGTTGACAAATGTGGTCAAACAAACCTCTTAGGGCCTTCACACAGCATCTGTGTTTAAACTCAAATTAAATCACACAACAATGTACTCGATTTGCTAATTAATGGAGTTTATATAGCAGTATCAGAGTAGAGCGAATACAAAGGTGTCAAGTATTTTCCACTTTGTATTGGCATATCATAAAATAAAATACATTTGTTGAAGTCTGTTGAAAAGTGACATGTAGAAAAGTTCAAGGGGTATGAAAACTTTTGCAGTGCTCTTAAATAATTTGCGGCATGCACACAGTCTTCCATTTTTCCTGCGCAACGTTTATGAGTAACAGACTCAAAATGTCGCCTTGCTGTGATTTTATGGAGAGAAAATGTCAGACTTGAGGTGGCATCCCAAAGTAACTATTAACATTTATTGTATAGCTCATTCAGATTTTAATACTTCCATACGGTATTTCTTACCTCTGTCGCACACACGCACTAGGGTAAATTTTAGATGAGTCTTGGAAAGGCTTTCATTCTAATCAAAACGTCTCTGAATAAAGTGAGCATAAAACATCTGGTCAGTAACACCTCACAGCTTCTGGAGCATTTGTTGAAAGAGATTATATCTGTCAGGAAAACTGACATAAAGTTGGTGGATTGAACCTCGAACTGAAGCGGGGAGCAGAACGATGACACATGCGTGGCTGTGATTACGCAAAAAGAATGGAAAACATGTGGAGTCTGCGTGCACCCACCCGCCTGGGACAATCCTCGTATAGGTTTTAAGCGTTTTCTCAGCAATCTTTTTGTGAGGAGGATCTTCCTTTTTGATTCTCATTTGCTTTCTTTGCCCAGAGCTTCCACATGGGCCGTCTAGAACATAACATTTTCACATGACATGTCAGACTCATTTTCTTAGTTCATATGTTGCGTTTTGGGACTTTTCTAGGAAGACTTTGAGCATGGAGTCTTATGTCAGAAGAAAGTTCAGCTCGCAAGACATTTTATCCTTAAAATTAAATTAGCTCCTTATGCAAATCCAGTAAGTTGATATCAGAGCAGAATATTACCATCGCTGATTTGCAGGATAGCCCAGATTTCTTCATCCTGTAAAAGCTCCACATATGTCGTACCCATACGTTTATTAACTGATGTGTCAAATCGTACCCTGATATTATGTTTTAACAGAGCTGAGGTGATTTAAGAAACCCTAACAGAAGAAGACATGCGGTTTGGATTCCCATGGCTGTCTCAGCTTAAACGTCTCCATGTTTTTTATGGAATGAATTGTAGGGAGTGATTTGCTGACTTTTTTTTCTTCTTTTTTTTTACATAGAAAAGGCCTTGCAGTCTCCCTTTTGGCAAGAACATCAGGATTTTGGAATTTTTTGGCAGTGATCTACATCTGGATTTCTACACTAGAGGGTGCCCCACCCCCTGACTGCCTCCTCACAGAGGTACAAGAAAAGATTTCTCTCTTTCAGTGTGATTTTATCCTGCAGGTCACGCAATTTTGAATGCATCCCGTCAGGGTTGTCTGTCACACCTATCACACTCTAGTAGTGTCCTAAAGCAACACTTCCTGAATGTATTTTTGCTGCTAATGTGAAGAAAAGGCAGAAGAGACAAACTACATTCTTTGGGTTTCTATTGGCGCTGCTGTGTAGCATGTGGAGCTTGTCTGCTTTTTATCCTGAGGCCCACACTGACTGGAACACAATGGATTGCGATGCAGGCCCTTTGACTTTTAACTCACTCTGCAGATTTTGTGTTACACTGCCAGTCCAGCCAATCTGTAGCCCAGTAAGTCCCTTGATGTGTACACCAAAGCAGCTTTGAATTGAATCAGAAGGCCATACGCTCCCTCATAACATACATCTACAGCAGGGAAAAGAAGCATTGAACCCCTCAGCGTTTTTCTCTGTAAATGTATTTCTAATGAGGCTTTTGACATGAAATTCACACCAGATGTGGGTAGTCCATGGATACAAAGGAAGCCGACTAAATTAGTCTGTAAATTAAGCTAGGTGTAATAAAGTGCAATTTCACACATCAAGGAAAAGATCCAAAACCATAGCAAAGCAAAAAAACCAACAAACAAATTAAAATCTGAAGAAATCTGTCAGTATTTCCAAAGCAACGCTGTCTCCTTTTGTGCTAATTGATATTGGCTTTGTTTAGTCATAATTGTTGCCTATTAAAAAGAAGCCCTCATTCTCAAAGTATTGCACAAAAAGCATGTGTTGTTGGGTTAAAGCAAGTAGGTCTCTCAAGCTCTTCTTAAACTCTTTGTTTCAAAACAACACACATGCTTTTTTGATGCACACTTGCTGCACAAGACTCCACTGCTGAGGATAAAACATGATTACAGATTACATCGGAAGGTTTGAAGAAGTTATCAAAATACTTATAGATTATGGTTTTGTTCTACATGACCACAACTTAACTCTTGATGTTATTGCACACTCCATTTTGATAAAGAGAAAATACTGCCCATCACCCAAAAAAAACACCATACCAAAAGTTAGGTTTTGAGGTGGGAACACAATGTTGTGGAGCAATTTTTAAGCATATGGTACTGGCAGACTTTGTTTAACTAAAGAAAGGATAAATGGAGAATGTGAGGATAAATAGGGGGGTGGGTTTTTCAAGAAAGCCAAGAATATCCTTAATAACTCTCAATGAGAGCTAGAGAAAGAAAAAAAATACTATTTGAATTATTTGGTCTATCATTGCCTGGAATCGAGTTGAAAATTAATGCCAAAAACTGAAGGTCATAGTTTACAGACGAAAAGTTTAAAGATAGGAATACAGCTTGTGTGGGTCAAAATTCCAGCTAAGTTGCGGGTGCAAATATTTTGGAATAAATTTTATTAACCATGTTAAATACTTATTTCATCTGTCATTCCACTTTATTATGCAAACCTTAACTTATAGACTATTTGTTTTGATTTTGTTCTATGTGTGGATGTGTTTCCAACATCTGGTATGAATTTCCTTTAAAAAGCCTTTGCAGATATATGTTTACTGAGACAAACATTGACTTGTTCGATACTTCTTTTCTCAGCTCTATGTTTTCATCACTGAGATGAAGAGGGGCTTGGGTTTATACAATATGAAAAAGAAAGATTCATTTTAGTCGGGAATTCTATCTTCTGCAATAGTTTAGCAAACCTTTTCAGCAGTCAATCAATGAGCTCGGTGTTGTGTTTCTCCCAGTGTAAAACATAAAGAAAAATCTCATTGTTTTGTCAGTTGCTGAAAATAACGTAATTTTAATATACAATCAGATGTAGTGGTGGACACTTTTCCCAGTGTGTGCAATCAAATCTATATTTGTCTTTGTTACTTCCAGTCTGTTATTGAAGCATGGCTTTTCATGAGAGAACAAAAATGGACACTTTAATTAAAGAAAGCTGTAGGAATGAGTGAATGTCAGCCCTTTGAAAGTTGTTCATTTGTCAAACTTTGAAACACCACTCTCCAGACTTCAGTGTCTCCGCAGTGGGTTTTGAATGATTTTTCTTGTTGTAGCCACCGCACAAACAAAGGCACCCCAGTAGATTTATGCCTCATCCCTCTCTCTCATATTGGACTCTGAGGGCTTTAAGGCTGTAATTAAATTCCAATCCCCACTCTCACTTCTCCACCGACTGTCCCCGTCTCTGTGGGAGGCTGAGAAGCTGGGTTTTACCGCCTGTTGTGGTTTGTCTGAGAGATCCAGAGATCTCTGGAAACCCCAGCCACTGCGATAGAATTCACACATGTGGTGCCGACAGAGAGCGAGAGAGAGAGACGAGTATGTGCTCGTGCAAAAACGGGGAACTGGTGTGACATCCGGTCTGATCCAATGGTTGAAACACTTTGACATGTGAGGATTTTTTTTTTACCCGGCCAGGATGTGTGCATTCTCATGTCAGTCAGAAGTTACATGCATGATGTTTCATGCACGCGATCGTGTTTTTGAGGTGTAAAGATGCCCGTATGAATAAGTCCATCAGTGCACCTCTCGGAGCTCCCCCCCCCACTAGACGGCCTCCCACTGCCAGAGCACAGATTGCTGGCATTAGCCCATAGCAGGGCCAACAAACTGGAATCAGCTGCAGCAGCAGGCTGACAGTTGGAACTCCTGACAGCGATATGAGGGACTGTAGACCGAGCGAGTCCAGTCCGGAGGGGACCAGCGGGAGAGGAAAGATGAGTTCTGCACCAGTGATCTAGAGTGACAGTGATGGACAGGTTCAGAGAGGAGAGTTGATGGCCAAGGTTTTTCTCCTGTCTGGACAGTGTTTGAAAAGATGGACATGACGGTCGCAAGGCTTCGAAGTCCAATAAGGCATGTTGTGCCTGGCTGTGTGTGTGTGTGTGTGTGTGTGTGTGTGTGTGTGTGTGTGTTGTGTTGTTGTGTGTGTGTGTGTGTGTGTGTGTGTGTGTGTGTGTGTGTGTGTGTGTGTGTGTGTGTGTGGGAGGGGGAAGAAGGGGGACAGCATGCATTTGCATGAGTGCCCCTTTTCAGGGTATTGATGTGGATGCACAGGTGTGTCAAACTGTCAAGCAGAGCAGCAAATGTGAAAGTGACACTGCGATCCTGGATCATAAACTTGCTGATGTGCAACTTTTGTTTAATTTCAGATGAGAGTGGGAGGCTGAAATTCAGCAAAACCTATTTTTATCTAGTTCTATTTTTTGATTCTGTCAATGAGTTTTTTTTTTGTTTGCTGTATTTTTTTTACTTGGCTTATAATGGCTGACGCTCTTACCATTTCTATGTCATAATTTTTTATTTCCAGTTTTGTTTTAAGTGATTCACTTAATTGCGTTTAGTTTAGTTCCTCCTGTGATTAACTCCTATGATTATATGTTTATTTTATCTTTATTCAAGTTTATTTAGACTAAGTAGTTCTATGTAATTTGACAGACTGATGTTAATATTATGATTTATGTGAAAGATCAGAATAAAGTTTGAAAGTGTAAATGTGGGTACAAAAAATAGATAAATTGAGGAAAAGTATAATTTTCATAAATATATGCATGTTTTAGATATTTAAAAAAAATTCCAAAAATCTTTTAAAAAATTATTTTATTAATAAACAAAACAACGTAATTATTGTGTAAAATCCATACATATTTATTAAAAGGATAAAACTGCCAATATATCAAAGAATATTCATGTACTCTATTTCTAATTTGGTTAGTTTTAGTTGACTTAGGTCAGTCATTTATAATGTTTTCATTCAAGAAATTTTAAATGAAAACACAAATTCTTATTTGTGATAAAATGTTTGAAAATAGCATATACTTTTTTTAAATTTATAACTTACCACTCAATTAAAGAACGATATAAAAATAAATAGGTTCTAACAAGTCTATAAAAAACATTTATTTTTTTTAAAACATCTTAATTGTTTGATTGAAAAGACAGACAATAAAAACAATAACCAAAAAGTTTGCTTAATTGTTTATTTTAAGACATAATCAAGACAAATTTATTAAGATGAACAATAATAAACTTTTATCTATTAAAAAAAGGAAATTACATTAGAAAAAAATGTTGATAAAAAATCACAAATGAAATGTCAGAAAGAAGAATGAATTAATAATGCAATAAAACAAAAACCCATCTACAGTTTCATAAGGGACTATAAATAAGTTTTCAGTGAAATGGAAAACGTCAAAACTCTCTAACATTCTCAGCGACCCTCAGATTCTCAGAAAGGCCCTTCTGCAATAAGAACATGACTCCCAGCCACAAGTTTCAGTTTTCTACTTTGGATGGTAATAAAAGACCATTTTCAGAAAACCCCAGAGCCTGGCAAGCCCAAGGTGAAGGGAAACTTTCCCATTGATTCAGGCCCTGGCTCAAGAATCCATGTTAACAAATGTCGTAGTAATACCTACACAAAGCTAAACATCTTTTTTCAAAACTACACAGAACTCATTATTCAAATCTCTTTGAGGTTAGACCTCAAAGAAAACTGAAAACTGGCTCTAGACAGGAAATGCCAGATCGATTTGTTTCTACTGTTTCTTTGAAGAACAAGGAGGTAGAGCAAAAAATCCTGTTTAATTCTTTTTTATTTCAAGTTGTATTTTGAACTAATAAAAACATTCTAGAGATTAAGCAGTGAGAAATAATTTGCTATTATATAAAGTGCTATTTATGTGATGAATATTGTGAACTCAGAAATGTAATGTTTGGGATTTTAATATCATTTTGCCTACTTCATGTTGTCAGGCAGGTTAGTGATGTCTTGGTCCTGCAGATTTGACACTTATCTGGCCTGAGTGTGTGGGTGGTGAAGTTGTACTCTGCTGTTCAGAAAATGTATTTAATCATGGTTAATTTATGATTTTACTGTTTAACACATGGCCTGGTTGAGTTGGATAGTTTTTTTACCCTCTATAATCAAATTAAAAAAAATATTTTGTATTTAATCCAGCTGTCTTCATCTGATGTTAGGTTTTTTTTTTCAGCTTTTCCCTAAAACCAAGATCAGAAGAAATCTGTGAATGTGAATGGAGATTATGGCCCCAAAAATTAAACAGATATGGGTCTCATTTAATGAGAGTCTGGAGAACTTGTGAGGTAAAAGAAAATTAAATTAACTGGATGGACTAAGACTTTTAAGAACTACAATTAAAGACTAACAAAAACACTTTAAATTGGTTTCTAAAACACACATCTGATCTGATCTTAACTTTCTTTCTAGTCCTTGTCAACATGTTGTATCTGATTTTTGTAGAAACCGTAGCATAGCTGTGTGTGTGTGCCTGATTTATAATTTTTTTTAGGAATACCAGACTAGCATCATCAGAGGATTAAATTTGCCAAATTTGTTCTCCCTGCTGCTGCTAATCAACTTGCTAAAAACTTGAATTATTTGTCACCAAACACTTTGCTAAGCTGCTTGTGTTTCTGCGGGAGTCAGCGCTCTTTCTGACAAGCCGTTGCGTCAAGAACAAACGCTCCCAAGGGCAGCAATTAATACTGAACTCATAACACAGAATGATGCCCCAGGGCACTGGATCTAATATGAACGTTGGCACCTCTTGTAGTGCATTTGCCCAATTGTCTGCTCAGATGACTCACATACTTGCACACTTCCTCTCATTAAGTTGTGTGTGCCTGTTTCAGTCACTCATGCAATGTTTCCGCCCTGTCCTCTATTCTGTGAGCCGATGTGCCAGAGACAGACTGTACGTTCTTCATACCCAAGGACGACTAATAAAAATCATATTTTTCCGCAAAGTGCACAGATTATTTTAGCACACACAATGACGCATTTGAAGGAGGCAGCTGGGCTAGACGTTTATGTTATGATGAAATGAATCTTCCTCGACTCGGACTTCCCCTTAAGATTTGCACTTTGTTGTGAAAATATGCTCGATACATCCCTCTCGAAATAAACTACAGTGCAAGCCTCCCTACTTCTCCGGGATGACATCAAGGTCTCCGCTATATCTCATCTGAATCACCTCCAAATTTGAATTATGCCCTTAAGAAAAAAATACATTCTTGGCCACAAGATGTTTTTAAAATTAATATTTGATAGGTTCTATGAGAGAAACGAAAGGGAAGTGTCCACTGGCATTGTGCAATGTAGAAGACTGACATTCAGCTTTTTGGAGTCTGGGGGTTTAGAGGACAGCTCCCTCTTTTTGCTGGAGGCGCTCAGGAACCGCTCTCAGGGTTTAGGCTTTAGGGCTTTGTGGGGTTGTTTAAAAATTGTTCCTGTTCACTTTTCCAGCTGCAGCCTTTTAACGATGCATTAACGACAGTGAGCCCCCCCACTAGAAATCCACCAGGGAAAGCCAAAAAATCTTGTCTGAAAATCAAGGGAGGGGGAAAAATATAATCCTCTGGCACTATGTATGTGCCCAGAGAAAAAACAGATACACTTTTAAAGCCACTTTAGATAGGAAAAAAAAAAGAAAGAAAGATTATTGTGACCCCAAAAGTACTATAAAACCCCATCTGAGAAGCAAAGTCGTTTGCACTTAGGGCATGGGGAATATCTTTAGGTAATGTTTGGTGTTTGTTAGCAGATATAAGCTTCATGAGGACAGATTTTATAGATTTACACATGTACTTGATTGTTATTAATTGCAAAGAAGATGCTTTTTTAAAAAAATATACTCCGTAGAACTGATGTATTTCTAACTACATTTTTTTATCTTTGCACATAAATTATTTCCTGGCACATTGTAAAACCTCATTTTATATTTACTTTTACATCGCTAAGCTCATTTACTCTTGCGTTGTAAGTTTCTTTTTGTGCCACTGCTCCAATGTTAAACGTACAACAGCATCTGGTCACCATAGATGCACATCGCTATTTAAATTTAATGCCTAAATAAATGTTTGTTTCTTAACCCCAATAAAAAATACATTGCTATGTGGTTTTGATTTTAATTCAAACAAAAACTCAAAAAACTAAATGATAACTATTAATCTGTACAGGGAAAGTTCACTTTTCATCTTTCAAGATGTATGAATCGCCTTTTTGTCTTTTATGCTGTAAGTGAAACACAGCAGAACAAATGTTAGCTTTTGAAGTTGTTTCAAAAGAAGACGACAAAGACTAAAGAACATTAAAGGCAAACACAACAGAGCGCAGACTAAACACCGAAACCCAAAGTGTAACAAACCTTTGAGAAGAAAAAGCATTCAGACATAAAAATGACTTTGAGCATGGCCTGAATAATTACTTGTAATCTACTCATAAAGTAATTAAGGACTTGATCTCAAAAGCGATTTATACATAGTTAAGATAACTATGGATAAAAAGAACATTTTATATATTAATAATAAACAATAAAAGCCTGAATATACATATTTGTATAAAGAAACAAATCTCTGGAGTGGGAGAAGTTACTGCAAACCTGCAGCTGAATATTTCTCCCATTATAATATGACAGGTCTAAAATATGGATGTTTAAGTAGAATCCCATTAGGTTTAATCCATTGCTTTAAATTAAAGTTACTCAACTTTATCACATATAAATAGCCTTTAAGATGTTTAATAAAATACATTAAGCCAAAATACCTTCACCCCACCCTAAAAAAAAAAAGACATGGAAGCGAATGTAAAAGCTTGTGAAAACGGGAAACTGACAAGTGTCTTCACATATATTTTCTAAGATGAGAATTATTTTTGTTTCTCTCTGCTATTAATTAAATTTATATTTAATAAAGTTATAAATCTTGCAAGCCATAATACAGTAACAAAAAAAAAGTAAAATTTATGGTTGCCTGTAAAGGGAACCACACAGGATTACCAGTCAGACAGGATTTATTTTCAGGGGACATTTCAGCTGCATCTAGATCTGGGGTCCTTAACTCCACCTACATCTTTTAGACATTTCACTGGTTCAACAAAATTGAATCAAATGGCTGAATTATCTCTTCAATATGTTGTCACACTCTGCAGAATCCTTCGAACGACCTGATTATTTGATTCAGGTGTGTTGAAGTTTATCTTTGTAGCTATAGCAGTGGTCTGTCATTGTTTCCCAACAATTTTCTGTGCACTTATGTTCGTTATATTACTATAGGTTGAAGTATACAGTACAAGAGAAAAACCTTCTTTCTTATTCCTTGGTTCTCTTTGTACCCTGGGTTCATTTCCATCAGTACGATTATCATAATAGGTAAGTTATTTTGAAAAACACAAAGTAAAATAAAACAGTGCTTGTTTTCTAATTACAACCTTAACCTTGATTCACTTGAGGTTTTATGTTTTCTAAAGGGACAAATAATACATGTTTTTTTGTTGTTTGTTTTTTTTTCTTTAAATAAGGAAGAAAAAAAAAAAAACGTCCAGGTCTTATTGGGGAACATTCTCCCTCTCAGGGGTCTCGAGTTGAGACGTTTCTCTGGTTTTTAAAACAGGATGGTAAGAAAAGGATCAGCAGAGGTCACACACAGGGCAGGAATCTAGCTGATATTTATTTTTTTTTTCCTTCTTCACGTATATGTTTGACTGAAATAAATGTGAGCTCTTGAAATGGAATAATTTAAAATGCAAGTCCTCAATAAAATTTATATTGGAGTAAAAAGAGTGATGTAATGGAGGATGGAGGAGAGAGCTGGTATTGTGTTGTACTCTCTCCATGGAGATGTTGAAAACATGTGGAAATGTCAGTTCAGAAGTTCGAAATATGCATGTGATGTATTTGATATATGCTGTAAGATGTGTGCCAGGTTTTAAGACCGCTTCATTAATAAGGAAGCATGGCAAAAGTGCGCCGGTTCTCTTCGGATCATTCCAGCAGGCGGCGATTCTGTCATGACCCTGGTTTTATTATGTTGGATGTTTGTGGTGTAATTCTGATTTGAATACAAAATTGTTTTTGGTCTTATTTTCAATTTACCTTGCTTTCTACTTCCCACACACCAGGGTTCAGCTTACTAAATGGTTAACTATCACAACTTGCTTATGTCATTGTGTGTTACTCACTTCTGCTGTACATGAAAAAAAGAAAAACGTTTCCTCATCATTGCTTCACATTTGCGATGATATTTCATGACTTTGCCGCTGCAGTGCCTTTTGTTAGCCAAATGAAAGCTTAGAAAATTTTACTGAGATAAAATAGAAAGTATTGACAGAATGCAGTTCATTGGAGAACTATTTTAAAGAGAACTGTGACAAACTCCACAGACTGGGACAGAAGTAAAGATCTCACTAAAAAGTAAAAAAAAAAAAAAGTCACTTTCTGTTTTGGTTTTATCAGTAGAATTTTAAATTTATTCTTAATTTAAAAATTTTGCCTAACAGCTTTGTTATTATTAATCATTTATTTGCTTTGTTGGAAGGCGAAAAGTAGAATCTATAATAAATCATTACAGAGTTGACATTTTGAAGTGTCTTGATTCTTACGTGGACAAAAAAGTCATCTTATGTAACTGTAAACAGTGCCTTCTGTGTCTATTTGACAGAGAATAGATTCCAACTTTAAGACTTGCAAAAAGTTTCTCTACGTTTTCAAATCTAGCATTTTCTATGACAGACAGAGGGTGAAAGCTCAAAAGGATAACCAGAGCTGCACAGGCTATCTTCCTGCTATCTTCTTAAAGTCTGTCTCTTTCACACAGTCTGAAAGTATTGTAGTTATATTTTTCTTTTAAATAGCTCCTAGCATCTCTGTGCTTCCTCTGACTTCATTTCACGCACCTCACTGATGCCAAAAATCCCAACTTTGAGTCGTCTTTACCCAGCTGCAGTGTCAGTAAGAGGAGTGCTGCTGTCATCGCAACACAGTTAGGCTCTTGTGTGCTCTTGATTTGTTGACTGGATTCACTGACATGATGTTTTAGTACCTCTAAGACTTCATACAAGCAGGTTCCTTTCATGTATGGTAAAAGGGAGGCTAACGTTTGTGTTGCTTGTCAAGTTCTCTTAAATAACTCTCGACCTTGACTTGGGAAAATACAGAGTAAAGGTTTTACTGAGGTCACAAACAAAATTATGGTGATGTCATTTTTTCCCCCTACTTGTATATGTATATCTATTTTTTTTAAATGCTGTCTTAGCCCACATAAGTTTTCCCTTGTTTTTTGATTCTTTGTCCCTCTTTTTCTTTTTCCTTTTGCTTTTGTTCTTTCTGTTGCTTCTTATTTCTTTGGTTCTGTTCTGCCATCTTTGCATCCATTCACTTTCTTTTGATTATCAGCGACGGGGTCACAGAGGTAACCCATTCTTCGTCCCAGCAGTACTCCTCTGCCCCTCGGGGAAAATCGCAAGCTGGTTTCTGGGTAGAGAAAAATACAAAGTCGCTCTGTTGAGTCCTGGGTCGTCTTCTTTGAATTATTCATTTTTCCACATAAACCTTCCACTGAGTCATTAAAATTTATTCCACTGTTTATGTCAGAGTAATTTCAAATTGAAGATATATATATTTTTTACAAACATACTCTGTGATTTGACCTAGTTTGGAATTGCTTATTTACAGTAGCTTCCGATTTTCATACTGTATATTCATTTAGAGCAACTAAATGCTTGGATAAAATTGAACCTTGAAACTCTACTGTAATTTGATTGTTTTTCTTTGTGGAAAGAGTGTAAATATTAGTTCACACTCTTAGTGTATAAGATGTTTTCTCTATTCACTTCTGTCCAGTTTTCGATCCATCTTTTAGTTTTTTGTTTTTTTTTGGCAGATCCTGTCCCTCATACTCAGAAATAACTGTGTCTAATCAGTGGTTAGTAGTGGGAGCATGGCTTACATATTTTGCAGCAGAATAGAAAGAAATTCTGTGCACATATTTGGACCCACTGTGGGATTTCCTGACATGAGATACACAGCTAAACCTTGCTTCAGGGCATATTTAATTGTTAACTGAGTTACCAAAAGGCCTTTCCTCTGAAATCTGATCTCTAAAAAATTGTTTCGTTTTTTTTTTTTCACTCTTCTCTCCTCACACTGCCATAAAGTTTACATTTTCAAAACGATATGTCATTCTTAACTACTTTTGTTACTCTAAAATAGTTTCCATTTATTTAGAAATAATTAATGATGATTTGGCATTTGTCTGTCTTTAGTCCCAAACTAAATATTTTGCTGAAGTATAAACTATGTTGATGTACATGTAATACTTAGTAAAGGTCACTTTGGTCTCTTAAAAAGAAAGCATTAATAAAGCATTTCATAGCTACACACTCCATTAGGTTTCAGCAGTTCCAAAGCAGAAGCTGAACCCCCCCCTCTGAACCCGTCACTTTGATTTTCAAACCAATGGCTCAAGAAAACATTGCTTTGGGCGTCTTTTGACTGCAACTTCAAGCATGACATTGATTATCTTAGCTTCATAATTATCTCCACATGTTACTGTACCACTGTGTTTCACATTCAGATGAGGCAGACTACATCCTGGCTGGATGATTATACCAAACTGTAAGTAAATTAGCTGTGAATAACAGCCTTTTAAATAAGGGCACCCTGCAGTTTAATACTACAAATCGTCTCGGTTATCCGACAGTGAAGTTGGGGGCAACAAAAGCACAGCGCACACAGTCTGAAAGTGATTAATGCACAACTTTTGCCTCCGACTCTACAAACCAGGCGCACCCTTATTTCATGTTCTTTCTTTTATTGATTTCTTTTTGTGATAAATTACAAATGTAAAACAAATCCTGTTACACAGTGTCTTCCAAATGTGTCGACAGCAATTTAACTTTAATATATATATATATATATATATATATATATATATATATATAATATAAATAAAATAGATCTCAATTGTTTTGTTTTTCTGTTATTTTTTTTCTCAAGGATCTATTGTTTCGGGATGCTAAATTAAGTAGTTATAATGGCATAGTGCAAGTGTATTTAAAATAAGCTAAATTTGAAATAAATGGGCATAAATCTAGATGAAACTGCAACCATAATTTGAATTTAGTTCGTGCCAATACTTTAGAAGAGCCTTGCATATTTTCTTCCTTGATCGCCCTCGGCTTACCTAAGACCAGCTTCCTATCAGGACTGAGGAACTTCTTTGTCCCTGCTGAAGAAAAGTATCCCCACATCCTGATGCTCAGACTATCATGCTTCACGCTAATACCAGGGTGAGTGTTGCCATTTTTCCACACAAAGCCAAAGCCAAATGTTAGTTTCACATACTTATTTGTAAAAAAAAAAAAACAAAAGAAAAAAATCTTAAAATGATGTATTATCTTTTTTTTTAACATTATACATAGAACATAGCACAGCAAATCTTAATTATATACTTGTACAGCCCTTTATCAGGTAAGAGAACCCCAAAGTGCTTCACACTACATTCAGTCATTTTCTCATTCACACACACATTCGCATGCTGATGGTGGCAAAGTAGCGGATTGCAGCTACAGCTGCCCTGTGGCAGTCTGACAGAGGCGAGGCTGCCGTGCACCGGCGCCACCGGGACCTCTGACCATTAAAGTTTAGGAGTGTAAGGCAAGAAAATGTGGAAAGGTTGAAGGGGTGTAAATACTTTTGCAAATTACAGGATTTGCCTTTATTTTCATGCGATAAATAAAAGGCTCTTTCAGGTAATAAAAATGATTACATTTATTGTTGCACATGTTCTTCCCACACCTGAATTGCATTTTTTTCCTCCACTTGAGTCGTATGTTTTAAAAAATTACAATCATTAAATTTTTGTCTCAAATGGCTAAAAAAAAAACCTAAACAACAAAAAGAAAAAACTGTGGGAGCAATTGCTTAAATATGGAAAAATTCCTCTGTAAAGTGTTTGACTAATAGCAGCCGTATGTTATGTTTGCGTCTCCTGGGGTTGTATTGCTATTATTTTAACAGAGACAACCCCAGCAAAAACACGGGCCTCTGCGGAGTGTTTACTGTGTAATGGGTGGGACAGGCTACCTTAGCCCAGCTCTGAGGTCAGTGCTGGTGTTTCCTACGAGGTATGACAGTTTTACAGCTGCCGGGCTCAGACTCGGATAGTTTCTGACATGTTAGGCTGCTGCTCACCGTCTGTCTCACGACGCGCGCTCTCCCCTCCACCGCACCTCCTGCTTTCTCCCCATCTGCCTTTCTGGGGCTCCGTGAGAAACAATCGCTTTCTTTTATTCCTCAAAAACACAAGCGGGTAAGAAATTATTTCAAGCCCTCCCAGACTGACTGCAAAAGGACTCCTGAGCATATTTTAGTCTGACGTCTAAATTTCTCACAATAGGCTTCATTCTTAAAGATGAACCAAGCCCATATTTCTTTTGAGGCAGCTCTCCGTTGGATGTGGTTTCAAATTTTTTTAGCTTTCAATCAACAGAATGAGTTGGCAGCAGGAAATTTACTGCGTAGTTAATTACATAGTAAGTTGATCGGACAAAAGAAATGTTTTAGAGAAATATTTGGTACTTGCTTCATTGCATGAACCCTTTTTTTCCCAAACAAATAGTCCTTTTAAAGATTACATAGCCTTCCAAAAGTGTCAATGCAGCTTGAAACTCTTCTCATTTTTTACATTGCAACCACATGCTTCAGTGAAATTTATTGAGATATTATGGGACTAAGTGATACAAAGTACAGGATGATGTGTTAAATGAAAATTCATGACGCAAGCCTTCTTATAAAATATTTTCTTTCAATACTTTCCTGTATTTAACTCTACTCGGCGTCTCAATAACCACTTTCACTGTCACAGCATGACCACCATGCTTCTACACTGGGAGGGTGTGTTCACTATGCTGCACAGTTTTATGGTTACACCATCTGCATGTTTTTTCATTGATGCCAAAAAATTCAGTTTTGGTTCTTTTACAAGCTCACTGCGTCCTCTACATGGCTTGAGAAAAGCTAAAAACAGGACTTCCTATAGCTGGCACACTTCCATAAAACCCAGATCTGTAGAATGCACAATTAATAGTTGTCTTACCAACAGATACTCATAATTAAGATTGATTTTTCTGCACCTCCTGCAAAGTTAGCATATGCTCACCACATGTTTTTTATTTTGTTCTTATAAAACATTTTTGAAAACAATGAATATATATATATATATATAAATATATATATATATATATATAATATATTAATCATTTTTTTACTTTTTGTTAGTGTAATTGAATCGAAGTAAAAAAAAATCACTTTGTTAAAATTGAAAAATGTTTGAAGAGTGTGGCCCTTTTTCTTCTGAAGATTCAGCAGAGCTATGCCTGTTGCAAACACGAGTACCGGGCTTTTCCTGGAGCTCAAAACGCTGTGAGCCTTCTCAATGCTCTGCTGTTTGGTGAGATGACGGCAGCAGAGCAGGAATGATTCAGATGTTCTTTATATTCATGCTGCCGAGAGAAAGGTAGAGGAATGTAAGCTGAGGCCCTCGGGATATCTAATACTCCTCCCGCATTATGGTTTTGATAATGTAATTATGCATAGGTCCGGTACAAGCTGAAGAAAAGATCACTATCCAAGAAAGTAAACATTTTCTGCAAGGCTGCCTCATAGTTTTAATAATACTGTTATGTTTTCCAAAGCAAGACCTCGCCAGAGCAGGCTTAAAAAAAAGCTGATTCTGTAAACATAATAATCATTTCAGTAAGTTCGGGAGATTTCATGAGGAAAAAAAATGTTCAGAGCACTGCAGTGCACATACAGTACAGAGCACCCACATGCAGACACAAATAAAGCACATTCTGGTCCAGCCTGTGATCTGATTTTGAATGAAGCATCTTGTTTGATGTCTTTTTGATGATGGACATGAAATAATGTCCAAATCACCAGGGGCTGGATCCGGGAACATCAAACAGCGCCAAATGAAAACACGGTAATGTTTTCTCGAACTGGGCCTTATTTATTGCATCGTCATTTGCCCGCTGCCCCATGAATGCCGGGGCTTTGACTGCACCAAGATAAAAGATGAGTTGATAAATGAAGCACTTTCATCTCTGGGAAACTTCTGCGAAACTTCTTCATTTCCACTGCAAACAATGCATGGCTAATATGGTGCATCATAATATCATCAGATAAGGAGAGATGGTAATGTCAGCCACGCAACAAGAAGTCAGAGGTGTAAGGAGTGTCTTTGAAGAGGATGAATGGCTGGAAGCCGTCACAGCGGGATAAGGAGAGCCTGAGAAATGCTGGTCTTTGTGTCTGGAACCCCTCTCCTATCAACACTTTACTCCCTCTGTGTTATTTGGAGAAAAGTATGGGATCATCTATACATTGTTCAATCTCAGAATCCAATGTTCTTTAAAATAATAATGCGGTGAGAAAGCTAATACAGAGCACAGGTGACTTAGTGATAATGAACCAATATATATGCATCATGCAAAACTGATCCTTGCGCTCGGAAAAGGGAGCTCAGTGCATTCATTTATCAAAATTTTGTCTTTTATAAAGCAGACAGGAGGAAACTCATCATGCACCCCTGAGGGGGAAAAAAAAGAGTCCTAGCTGTGACATCACACACGTCCTGAAGCGTTTGTCTCTCGGTGGGGCCTGTGTATCCGAAGAGGAAGCTTTCACCGACGATGCCTGTCCGTTCACCAGTGAACTGCTAGCAGGTCATCAAGATCTGCGTTTAATTTAATTTATAACTGAAGGGAAGCCAGAAGTCTGTATGAAATACAGATGGGGTTGTTGTCTCTGGGGGATTTTTGGAGGGCTCTACGTAAACCGAGCACTTTATATTCAGAAAACAATGCTGAGAGCCATACTGCACCCAGACCTTTGCTTTGGCCTCCACGTCAGTTTCCTGACAGCAAACTGGCAACCAACTTCCACTTAATAAACTGCACCACAAAGATCCTGAAGCAACTGCTTCAGCTTTGCGACTGGCGAATGCGCGTGTGTGTGTGTGGCCAGCTAAGCTGGAAAATTCCTAGAAACGTACATATGAAAGACATTTCCATTTTTGCTAAATCTTTGAAATCTACCATGGAAGCTTTGCCTGATGATGCACAATAAACAGCACTCAGTGCCTCATGAAAGCATTTATGCGCCTTGAATCTATTTGACAGTTTGTCTTGTTAAAATAAGCCATTTTAGGACAGTTAATTGGTAAAGTAATGCTTTGTGGAGCCACGTCTTGCTGTAATTAAGTCCTGTGCTACGTCTCAACCAGCTTCACGCACGTGACTGAAAACCTTTGTCCATTCTTCTCTGTAACACACCTGAAGCTTCAGAAGTCCAAACTGAGTGTAGGGTGTCAATGAACATCATTTTTCAAAGTCTTGTGTCTAATACTCAACATTTAAGCGTGGACTTCAGTAGGCCATACTAGCGCGTGAAAATGCTTTCCAGCTTAGTTTTATATTTAGGGCTGAGGTCCTACAGGAAGTTGGACTTCTGTCCTTGCTTGAAGTCTTTTGCAACCTCTAACTCGAACAAGTTTTCTTGAAATATTTTCATGGCTGACAATAAGCCTCCCCAGAGCCTGATGCTGCCACTGCCACATTGGTCTTTTTGCTATATTTGTTGGTCTTCACAATATTGTTTGCGCACTAATGTTCTCTAACAAACCTCTAAGGCTTTCGCAGAAAAGCTGGATTAACACTGAAATATGATAACACATAGGTGAACTCTATTGACTGAGTAATCATCAGCCATTTAGACTGAATTTTATTAAGAAAATGCAATACAATTTAGCGAACAGTATATGTTGTAGATGAGTACCTCACTTTTTTTTTTTCGATTTTAGCTATAACTGCACTTATGCACTACATAGTGTTCTATCCCCTACAATGCCAGTACCTACATTAAAGTTTGTGGTTGCAACATGACAAAGGGTGAAGAAGTCACAGGGATATGAAGACTTTTGCAAGGCAATGCGTTTTACAGTGACATTTTAGAGTCAAACGGTGTGTCTAATTATAATATTACTTCCTTGTCAAAGTCAAACAACAACCATCTGATCTTCTGATAATCTATTAAGTTAGACTACGAAGATTAAACAACTTGATTTACTTGTTTGCACAGGCCGCAATGCACCCAAGCATTTCTCAATTCCTTTGGCGTGATAGTCAAATGAGAATCGCATGTGTGAATGAATCACCCTGGAGCCTACAGTTCATTTTCTCGCCACACTTCACCCCGAATGTACAAATATCCCAGTGATGGATTGCAAAATAGTATCTGTTTGTCATTATGGATTAAACTTCTCCATAATGATAGCCTCATATACATCCCTAGCAGCATTTCTGATGCAAAAAAATGCTCACATGCAACCTATTTGAGCCAAATGCCACCACTTTCAGACGCACAACGCTGGCTTTTGATCATGGCCTGTGGGGAGAAATTAATCCAAGCGCATACTACACATTTTTTCTCGGGGAACTGACACACAGTTTGTGCCAGTAAGTACTTGGAAGTAGAAAGGACCAAAGAGATGAAGCATGTATTACAAGGTTTTACAGTTGGATAGTCTGAAAAGTGCCTTTTTTATTTGGGTTGGTCATTCAAAATATATGCAGCAGTGGGCCAATCAAAAAGCAGTAAAATTTGTTCAAGTTTACTACATATGTCCTTTATTAGCTTACTTGTCTCAGTCAGATATGAAAAGTTTGAAATGATTGGTTTTGCCAGCCATACTTAGGGTGGGGTTAGGGTTGGCAGTGCCTTAATGCCTTAATACTTTATTGTTTCAACTTAAAAAGTCTTCTTTTATGTATGCAAAGTACACCCAGAGGGTAGAAATCCAAAAAAGTAGACCTTAAAATAATAATAGTTCCATTATCCAGACATTATACCATCATGTGAGGTGCCGTAGCAGATGGAACAAAATATCAATCAAAACGAGAACTCCTTCACCTTAAGAATCACATGTGGGTTTAAAGAGCAGCAGCTCAAGCCGACCCTCAAATCCACAATACTAAAAAAAAATTATACTTATCAAGTCCCACTGATATGACTAGAAGTGCACTGATTGCTCCCATGCTGCCAGTATTTCTGTGTCCCGCCCATCTTCTATGATGGCTGAGAAAGACCTCAGGTTTTTTCAACTGTTAACCGCAAAAAGATGGAATGGAAAGCTGATGGATGAATGGACATTTGAATATTCGCTAAAAGACCCCCCCGACGCTTCAAAGGGTGAATCTTCGTTTGATATTTTAGATGTTCTCCAATCTGTCAGTGTCACAAAGCGTCACTCAGTACCGCTCAACATCAGATTCCTCTAAACTCGAACTTCAAGAAAGAATCTAATTGGATGCCAAGTTTGGCCTCTGAGCTATTTTCTTAAATTAACTCGATTTGCATTTTATGCATTGTTTCTCTTTAACATAAATAAACATGAATATTTGAAATGTTTGTGAGGAATTTTATAAATGGAAAGAGTCCACACTTACATATACACAAAATGTGATTCTGAAATGTTTTATCGTTGGCAAAATTACTTATATTTCCTGAACCTCCATATTTAGTCATCTCATAGCGACAAACATAAATAGATGACGCAAAAGTTTATGATTGTCACAGGATCGTGCTAAGGAGAATGTTTTCTTTAGCAGGGAGAAGGGAAGCTAGTTAATATGAATATGGATGGAGCTAAAAATGCAGGGCAGCCAGGACAGAGGCTGCAAAAGACTAGAGACGGGGGACAGATGTTCACCTTCTGCCAGGACAAAACTAGACACACAGGAAGAGCTACAACGAGACAGTTGGACCATTGCCGAGTGGACTGGCTAAAGTACAGATCTTAGTCCTATTGATGTTTGGTTTGGAGACTTGGAAGCTGATCAGAATGGACAGAAATTTTTGTGTCCAGATGTACAAATATGTACATCTGGACAATTAGACAGACTGAAAGTTAAAACACTTGCAGCTGCAATTACAACAAAATATGGCTCTAAGTAACAAATCTAGAAGGGCCAGAATACTGACACACCATAGATTTAAGATTTTTATTCGGGAGGAAATAATTTCAATGTAGAATTTTGTTTCCACTGAAGTGGTCTTCAAACTTCTTTGTGTTGGTCTGTCATATACACCACCAACTAAACGGATCATAAGTTTTGTTTGTAACATGAATGAAATGAACCAAAAGTTAAAGGAGTCTCTACTTGTTTTTCTTACTTAAAAAAAATCATGTTGAATACTTATAATACATTTCCAATGTAAAATTCCTGACTTTATAACCGACTGGGGAAAAAAAAGTGGTTTCACATATTGAAATCAACCAGATTTACAATCACATTAACAATAAAATATGTTTTTCAAGGCAAACATTGATTTTGTGGAATCTTGCATAAGAATAAGAAATATGCAATAAAGAGCAGTCTAAAACTGCTGCACTATTCTGATGGTTTCTTAGATAAAATCAATTGATTTATGGGCATAAAATAGCACAAATATAAGCTCTTGTTTTTTTCTTCTTTTTTTTTTACAAAATATTTAGAAATAAATTTGAGACTTGTCTGTGAATTCTAGAAGAATGATATTTTAAGGCTTCGTTTTAGCAAATTATGATTTTTATGGCTTACAGACAATAAAGCCTTAAATTTAAAGCCTTAAATTTGAAAATTAAATTGAGATACAGAAATAGTAAAAAAAAATACAGAAAGGTCTAATGAAATTATGCCTAATAAAAACTGTGTCAAGATATAAACCTCTTGTACTTGTGTCAGGAAAAGAAGTCTGTGTTCAACAAGCTTCTTTAGCTGTTCTAACTTCTTTTTTAATGAAAGTCTTCTCATGATTGTGCATGCCACAACATGGCATAAACATACTTATGTATCAAATATTAGTTTTGTTTTATATAATAAAGACTTAAAATGTGCAAAACGTATCTACTGTACAAGTTTCACTATTTAGCTGAATTAGTAAAAAAGCAACTTTTCAGTGATATCCAAATTCTTTGAGATGCACCAGTACACATTCATCAAACCCCCAAAACAACAAAACTCACAATTCCACAATTTTTCAGAAACGTTTTGCCCTAATTTTTTTTAAAGAACAGCATAAATGGGTCTATATTTTCCAATACCATCTGTTTCCTTCTTATCTACTCCATTAGTCCAGCATTATAAAAACTGGGTATCTGTTAACTCTTAAATACTGCACAGTTTATCGCATGCTGTAAAGAAAAATCAAGACGCCATGTGCAACTCGTCAGCTGCCATTTCTAAAAAACCCATTTCCACCACAGGGGGGAGGATACAAATACACCGCTGTTACTGGACATAAAACGGACAGACTTTACAGACGGACAACAGATGTCTCATACAGAAGAGAGGGAAAGCACAGAGGGAATGAGACAGAATGGGAGCAGGGAGAAACTGTTGCCGTGAGAACGGCATGGGCTCTTTTTTTTGTTTGTGTGTTGCATTGAAAGGTCAATTCAGATGAAATGCTGTCCCCTGATAGATGGTAATATTTACAAAGCTGAACACAAGTGGATTTAATGCACATATTCATTTGTAGAGAAGTTACATATTTGCATGAACAGAGAGCATTTCTTTTTTTTAGCCATAGAAACAAATTGAAAAAAAAAGATAAGAAAGAGCAGCCAGATTTCTGCGAACAAGAAAAAGTTTCACATTTATTTAATATCAAACAGGAGTTGAATTAAATACCAGTTGATGATGGGCTCTTACAAAAGAAATAAAATGAACCTAATCAGTGCGGCAATGTCTTTTCACACTTTCCCAACCATGATCTTCTTTTTTTTAATTACTTAATAAATTAATGTGCGTCAAAGGATGAAACATTTTTGCAAAAGAATAAAAAATAAAACCTGCAAAATCTGCAAAAGCATGGAAGGAAAGGAGTCAAAGCTGAAAGTTTCTTTCAAGTCAAATAAATTACACGGGGATCCAATTCGTTCATTCTAACGTTAAGTCTTTGCATGGCCCGGTGTCAACAAATATACTACTGGCGAAATACCCATCATTCGTAAAAAGCAAAAAACACTTCACAAGCAGAGATGTGAACATGGTTTCATATGAACTGATGTCTCAAAACTTCTTTTTTTTTCTTCCTTTTTTTTAATATTCAAACATTCTACAACAAGTCAAGTGTGAGAGGAAAAAAAAGCACATTTCCAACAGTTTGAATAACCTTGTCTGAAAAATTTTAACATTGAAAGGGCATAACTACTGAATTCTTGCCGTTTCTTTTTTCTTTATCTTTTTTTCATTTTGTCTTTTTGTTTTTACTTTTTACACTAGTGGTACAGCAAAATATATATATATTTTTTCAGCTGTTACATGTACAACAGTTAATTGTGCAATAGAAAAAAATATAAGGCCTGAGTCTGAATTAGTGGTTTCTTAACTTTACAGTCCTGACGGTGTAAGTGGACCCTCACTAGTTCTTGTTCTGCACTTCTTGACTTAAGAAGGACCCTGGTTCTGCAAAGTCCCCCAGGAATATGCCAAGAGCTTCATGGTTCTTTGCTTGGAGGTTTAAAATTTTTTATTTAATCCCTTACTCTTCGATTTTTCTCTCAGTACGGCAGAAACACCAGACTTATCTTTGAAACTGCGGCCTCTGTGTTATCCTCTGCACCTCATTAGTCCAGCAGCAGAGCAGCCGCAGCACCACATTTGTCTGGCCTCAGTTGGGTGTGTCTTGTGTGTAAATGAGATCTCTGTGCAAAGAAAAAAAAAAAAAAAAAAAAAAGTTGTTCATTCCTATTCCCAATCCGGGAACTTTTCACTTCCTGTCCGAACAGGAAGGCCATGTGCGGAGCCAGGCCCACTAGGCTCTCTTGACATCACCAGAAAGCACCCAGCTGTTCAAACCTGTGCGACAGAGGTGCCCAATCCCTGCACCCCCTCTCAGAGGCTGGTGATCAGTTGCATTTGTCCGTCGCTCGGGGCGTCTCCATCCTGCTCACTGTCCTCAGTGCTGGGCGAGATGATGCACCCATCGCTGGTGCCTCGGTTTATGTGGTAGTAGGACAGCGGCTGCGGAGCGTCGCCAAGCTCGGGCATGCTCTTGTGATACGCATCCTCGCCTTCGCTGTGAGGTGAGGGAGAGAGCTCCTCCTCTTCCTCCCCCTCCTCCGGCGGGTACGGCGAAGCTGACGGCGACGGAGAGTCTCTCAGATTTGGCATGCTGGTATACAGAGAGTCTCTATTGTTGCTGGGTGACTGGGAGCCCATGTCCTCCACTGCGGTAACAGTCTCGGAGCCGTGGCCGCTGTGGCCCTCCAGGCGCCTGGGAGCCTTTTGGGCGCTGTAGAGTAGAGAGTGAGTCCTTTGGGGAAGGAGGGGGGCCTCCAGCACCTCCTTGTGGTGGGGGTGCAGGAGCAGCTCCAGGGTGGTGTGGCCTCCTCTTCCACCACCTCTCTGCGGGGATGAGGCCTCCGTGTGGTCAGCCACGATGGCATCATCCTCGCTCCCGCTCCCACACCCTTCCCCTCCCCCTCCTTGGTCCACAGTCACCCTGGTGTGGGGAGGCGGCGCGCGGTCCCTCTCTCTTGGGGTGCTGCGAGCTTTAGGGGCCCCGCGGGGCCTGAGGTTGTTGTGGACAATCTCGGATATGATCATTTTCTCAAATGCGGCGTCGTCCAGGTTGAGGCTCCCCAGGTCACCAGGGGCTCGAACACCCACGGCTTCGTAGTCATCGTCGCGCAGGGAGTAGCTGTTGTTGAAATTGCCGTTGAGAGGGAGGGTGTCCATGGCGCTGATGTCCCTGCTGTTGCTGAGGGAGTGCTGTCCTAGAACGAAAGGCGGAAAAGCAGGTAAGATATAATTTCGTTCATGTCAAGAAAGAAAACCACCACACCATCCACATATGAAGGGTCTTGCAAACATATTTGTAGCCTCTGAACTTGTTTGCATGTTGTTGTGTAGAGGCACAATCAATCAGTCTTTTGGTATTTTATGTGATAGACCAACACAATGTGGAGAGTTGAAGCTATAAGGCTTTGTCTCCATCCAGTTTGGCATATCTAGATGGACCTATTTCTGGACCTATTGACCTATGGACCTATTTACCTATTTCTTCATGTGACATATCAGAACATCCATTTATTTTCATATCTTTTCACAGGTTCCTAATTGGATTTAGATCTGGACTTTATGGCACAAATACACCACACCATGATGTTGTCACCACCGTGTTTCACTAACGTAATGGTGTATTCAGAGAGTTGTGCAATGTTAGGGTTCTGCTTATGCATGTAGGTCATAAAGTTGAATTTTGGTCCCTGCTGACCAGAGCATGTTTGCTCCCCCACCCCGACTACCCTAAAGGCCAGGATGCACAAATAGCATTTTTCCTGCTCACATATTTTCCACCAGAGTTGTTGATCTCTGCAGCTTCTCCACGGTAACCACTGGCCTCCTAGTTGCTTCTCTGATTAATGCTCTCCTTGCCTTGCCTGTCAGTGTGGCTGGACATCTATGTCCAGGTGTGTTTGCAGTTGAATCATACTCTCTGTTTTCAGATGATGGATTGAACAGAGCGCCGTGAAACGCTCGCAGCTTGAGATTTTGTTCTATAACCCAACTCTGCTTTAAGATTCCCCCTACAATTTTATCCTTGACCTTTCTGATGTGTTCCTTTGTATCTAATTGTTTGCACTGGATTTTATTAAGTAAAATCAAAGGTACAAGTAAAAATATGCAGCTTAGTTAAAAAGCTATCTAATTTTCTTCAGCTTCACAGTTATGAGCTACTTTGTGTTGGTCTAGCATATAAAATCCCAATATGCATTGGAATTTATAATTAGGACATGACAAAAATTTTAAAGTTCAAGAGGTGTTAATATTTTTGCAAAGCACTTCAGCTGATACTGCTCAGGACACTTTAAACTTTTGCTTTTTGATCTGAGGTTTGATTTTAATTTCATGCAAGTGCGACAACATGAAATTCAAAGGGGAACCAATGATCTTCCCACCATGCTCGTCCTCATTAGAGACGACGTTCTCGGGTCAATATAAGAAATTATCCTGAACAATACTGGAAGAATGAGACCAAAGAATGACTTAAAACTTAAAAAAATATATATATAAAACAACAACATACATCAAAGTAGCTCATGACCAGGTAACATCACAGCAGCAAAAACGGTTGAAAAATAGGTGATGCGCATAACCCAAGTAGATGAAAACGAGAGGATGAGAAAATGTGTCATCCACAATAAATAAAGCATTCCACCTGGTAAAAGAAGGCAAGACTAGAGTGTAATGTCAAACACAGATGGCCAGCCACCTCTTTTACGCCGGGGGCCCCATGAGAACAGCGGCAGGCCCCCACACAGCATGAAACACAGACACCGTGCAATGACTCACTTTGCCACCACTCACATCAAGTGTGTCTGCTCAGGCTATCAGGCCTAAGAACAGCTGATTTGCAAACAACAACAACAACAAAAAAAGGAAAACAGATGCTCTTTCAATTGCAGCAGAAATAACAAAATTTGTGAAATAAGACAAAAGTGGAAGCTTGTAACATTCAGCCTGGATTCAGCTGTGTCCTTCAAACCGCAAGTTGATTTTTCTTTGAAGTGTTTAAGTTGAATGGAAAAATGCATGTATTTGTTCGCCAGATTGAGAAGCAAAAGCCAGAAAAAAACAACTGAATCCAGGGACTCTGCAGGTGAAAAGATTCAGCGGCAAGCATATATACAGCCTGTGTCAGAACTTTACGTACACTTATCACCGACATGAATTTTAAATTCATTTTGGGGTTTTTAATGACGTGATTAAAAACATTTTTGGGGGAGAAGAATGAATGTAGAAGAAACAACTTCAGGGAATTAAAAAAAAAATGTTTGAAATTTATTATGGACTATGGAATGCACACAGGCTCAAAATTGCATATCCAGATTCAAATACGTACAGACACCCCTACTGATGTTCAAACTACTGTCCCTTAGGAAGTTGCAGAGAAACCACACAGTTTTTGTAGCCACCAGCAAGCTCCTGGCATAATTCTGACTGGATGTTTGAACACAGTTCTTAGCAGAGTTGGTAGATCTAATTTAAAGTGGTTAGTTTCCTGGCACACAGTGAGCTTTAAAGCATAAGACCATACATTTTCAACAGGGTTGAGTTTGGGGGAATTCTGGAGGGCAAAAATTAGAATGTTTATCCTTCCTAAAGCCAGTTTTGATGCATGTTTGGGGTCACTGGCCAGATGGAAGATATAACTGAGACCAAGTTTTCACTTTTGTCCAGAACTATTATCTCTGACTAAAGAAACAGAGTGCAAGAGCAAGCCAGAACTCAATTTAAACCCGTTATAACAGGATGCTGATGGAAAACCAGTGCCCAACATCCTGTGACTTGTGAATTGATTGAAATATTTAGCCTGAATGAGAAAAAAAGATGTTTTGAGGCTTTCTAGTCTAAGATAACTGTGCCAACTGTCAGGTGTGCAGTTTGTTATGCTGCCTGTGGTACTTGGACTCTTGCAAAAAGGCTGGAAAATAGGAAGAAAAGGACTTCCTACAAACTTTTCCACAAGAAAATGATTCCAAAAACTAATAAAAATGGTTTTGAAATATTTAAGGGAGGTAAACATCAGTCTTTTGGAATAGTCTGTACTGCAACCCCATTGGAAATTTGAGTATTATAGCTGGTTCCAAGGCAGAAAGAAAACGTACCCATTTAAATTAACTTTCCTGTATCTAACCCTCCCACGGTCTTAAGAGATGGGGTCATTTAGACCCCACAAGGTTTTTTATGTGTGGTTTAGAAAACTGACGGTCTGAACGCAGAACTCCTCTTTCCCAGCTGTCATTAGATCGTGACATTTCTAATGCCCCCACTGAGCGTTTTGATAAGATCTGGGAGGGTTAAAAAGAAGTGCTGTCAATATTCAACCAAAAGCTGTGCCACAAGCTTGCTGAAGACTACATTTAACTGAATGTAGGTAGAGATGTAGGGATATATTTGAGTCTGTATAAATATTTTTTTACCCTGTGTAAGTTACTGAAAAAAAATCGTTTTCAAAACTCACTGAAGTTATTTGTCATATAAACACTAAACCCTGAAAAAAATGTGTTAAATGCAAAAGCCCAAAATATTATTCAGTTTGATGAATAATATTTGGACTTAGTATAAATAAAAATAAATAAATAAATAAAAAAATAAAACATCAGCAAGAGACTTCTTAGATAAAAGTGAGTTTGTCCCGCTTTTATACGAACAATGTAGAACACATACAAATTACCAAAAATTACTCTGGTTTTCCACAGGCTGCATCTGAATTATAGTGCAAGTGTTAAAGATTTAAGTGGAAGTGCCTCGTTCGCTTTTAAGAGGACTTAATGTGATTGAAGTGTTGGGTTTTTATCATTTCAGGCGAACAAAAGGACAGCGTGTAAGTGTCAAATCTCAACTGAGCTAGTCAGAAAATGAATTAAAATAACCAAAAATGAGTTAAAAAGCAAAAAAAGTATTTTATGGAAAGTGCCAAAAAAGTACAGAGAGCAAAGAGTAAGGTGAGTGTGGACCAGCCCTTATTAACTTTAATGGCGGGTTGTTGGAGATCTCAAATTATACGCATCACTTTCAGATTACACTACTCTATTTTGAGGTTGTGGCTTGAGGGTGCAGCTGTACATTTTATGTACTGTTCATTGGACATTGCACAGTTTAACCATGAGACATTTCTGGAATACCCCTCACTTGATCAGCTGGGCATCAGTAGCAGATTTTGATTGAGCAACAAAAGGCAGTTGCCCAGGGCAGCATCAGAAAGGATCATACGAGCAGGGAGAAAGTGGAGTGCTGATAAAGGTTCTCAGCCAGGCCTGCATTCATGCAAGAACCTTTCCAGAGCAGCTCAATGAAAGCAGTTAAAATAACCTAATTATATTAACTTGGTATTTTGTTGCTGATTTAGTTAATTGTCTGGATTCATGATAGTTTATTGCGAGTTGAAAATATTTTGTTCCTGGCAAAAAAAAAGAAAAAAAATGGTAAGAGCTGGGATTTAAACAAGCATGTAAAAATGAGTAAAAAATAATAAGTGGAAAGAGAAAAATGCAATTCAAGGTCGGGGTGCTGGTGGGTGTGGGGGTTTTCAAACTTGTGTCTGGATAGACTTTGCTTCAAAATGTACATTTATCTTTGCATGCAACCTGGACTTTTATCTATTTATTTATTTTTACTGCAGACAGGTATTGTCTACCGGGAAAGGGAGGGAAATGATGTGAACAGAATTCAACTGGACATGGCGACAGCTGCACTCTGGGAACCGTTCCAGCAGAGATTCATTCAATATGCTCCCTCTTTCCAGTTTTTACTGCATCAGACGAACATCTGCAGAATATTACTTTGTATTAATACACTTATAATGGAGGACAGGCTCATCCTTTTCCAGGAGCTAAGTGTAATGACTATAGCAGGCAAACTTAGTATACGCCTGTGTTGAGCTTGACAGCTTCTCTCTATGCGTATTTCATTTTTGGCTGGTGATCTTCTCGCCAGGTTTTGACATTTGTGTGTCACGCCGCTGCAGCTCCCTTAACGTTATTTTCCATATGTTAAATCCTTGACTCTCCCCCCTCCCGTTTATAAACATGTGAACTATTTCTTTTGTTTTGCCTGCGTGTTTGAACACAAATAACAACAGAGGATAGCCTCAGGAGGAGAGGGAAAAAATAAAAAGTGTGTAAGGCAAGGATTTATGCTCACACACTGAGAATTACCCGGTAATTAAATATTCCCTCTTTTTATCTGTCTCCTGTGTGCCAGAGTTAAAATGCAATTATTCTACACAGATTAGGCAGGTAAACATTTTAAGGATAGAAAACAGCAGCTAAGTTATGCACCTGAGCTGCTTGGCTGCAGATGAACTCACCTCAATAAAAACTAAATTAATCAATTTTGAAAAACAAAACAAACAAAAAAATGTAATCAAAAAGTGCATCTGGTTTTCAGTAGTTCAGCAGTGGCTTGGTCCAAGCGCTGCTTCATTAGTTCTAAGCATGAAGTGCGCATTGTGCTGCCAGCCGGCTCGCAGCACAAAACAACAGAGACTGGAGCAGGTTAATCGGCACAGTCGCTCCGTACACACTTTTGCCATTCTGCCGCCTTGTGTATTCCCTTTTTATCATCAAGTGCCTGTGAAATAACAGAGGCCTGTAACTCTGCCCGCATTGCGTCACGAGCTTCTGTTTTTTTCCTCCTCTGATTGGGCTTCTTTCACTCTGCAAGAGAGGAAGTAGGTCACAATGCACAGCGCTGTTCCAAATCAGGTTTTGTCTTCGGAAAAATGTCGAGATTTTAATAAGTTGTCACTGTGCGACGACGCCCAATGCTACATACATGAAATATCCACGTCGGTGGATAATAAAACCCAGCTAACATTCAGTGGATGTCTGAATGTTAGCTGGGTGGATGGAGGCCAACAGATGGGTGGGTGGATAATGGACAAACCAATGGATGGGTGGATGAATTATGGATGGATGAATGGGAACTGAATGATGGGCAAACAAATCTTCACTGATCTAATCCCATTATTTTTCCAGACTTCCCTCGGATATTTTACTTGTCAGGTGGTGATAAAAACATAGATGTATACGCATATATAAATAATCTGGACTAATATGCTGCAGCTGTGTTCACCATAAACAAATTCCCACATGACTTCTAAGTAGACCAGATAAGAAGAATACTCTGATGTTGAGCTCCATTATAAAAAAGGAAAACTAGGTAACAATAAAAACACTTAGAAGATGCGGGCCATGAAAGACAAAAGGTAGAGCCTGTCTGATTAGTTTGAACATTTTCAGTTATGCCATGTCACAGTCATGCTTTCATATATAAAAAATAAGAAAGAAAAATCCAACATCCTTCATGGAACAGTTTGGCATTTTGAGAAGGATTTGTTTTCTGGCAGGGAGACAGAAGAGAAAAGTGACATCACTCTCAGGATTCGTCTGTTGAATATGAAGTATCAGTGACTAAAATAGCATGCAGAATAAAGGCTGCTAACCAGGCAACACGGCCCAGCTGCAGCCACCTTTAGTGCTCCCTAATTAACACTTGATATCAGGATCATTTATTAATTGCACAAGTATGTGCAATGTATAAAAAAGACAACTTCCTGCTGGAATATTTCCTCTGGCAAAGGCCGTTAACTTTCTTTTCTCTCTCTCTCTCGCTCTCGTTCTCTCTTAGTTGGTTGCCTGGGAACAGCTCCGCTCCGAGACTGGCAGATAACCCACCCCAAAATGGCAAATTGTTGTTTTCCAATGGCTTAAACAAATGAGATATAAAGTGTTAATTAGTGCGCTTTTAAGGTCCTGATAGGCTGATTTTGTTATTGAGGCTGCTTCGCCTGATGTTCCAGCTCTCTGTTAAACCCTAACAACCTGTTGTTTTTACACAAATAGGATAAAACATGTTAATTATTGAGCCTCGGAAGTGCTGGTAGGTGTACTTTGAAACCAGAGCCAGGTTTTCGCTCTTCACGTTTAAAAAAATAAAGAGCTGGCTGTAGCTTTAACAGACTCGACATGAAAGTGGTTGCAATCTGTCTCTCTCTTTCCAGAAAGGGGAATACTTCTCAAAATGCCGCATGTGTGCTCTCGAAACAACCACAAAATCTGTGCAAAGACAAAGAAGGAGAAGAAGTGAGGTGGCAGGGGTAGAGGATGTGCACCTGGGGAGTGAAAGGCCGGCGGAGAGGGGGTGTTGCACACCACCGTTTCAGCCAGGAGGTTGTTATAGGGGTTAGTGTCGTGGGTTCGGAGGAGGGGTTAGTTAGGAGGTAGTTGCCAGTCATCCCTGCAATAAACAGGAAGAAGAGACAGAAAAAAAGGGGAAAGAATTAGGAGGTGAAAACAGTAGAGGAAGTGAGCTCAAGGTTGCATGTTCATAGGGTTTTTTGCGGCAACGCGTCGGGTAGATTCCATAAACAAACACTGATACTCGCTGTGCGGAACCTTTCGCCGCAGAAGATTTACGGCCTCTGCTGCGTGTGTGCCGCGGACGGAACAGCCGCGGAAACGCTGGTCAAGGCGTGCTGATACTCAAACAGCTCGGCGATGCAGCTGACAAACAGCATTATGGGGACAAGTGTTGACCAAAGCCTGGCAACATAATCAGCTGCAATGTTTATGCGAGGCAGATTCATCCAAACAAACTCATCCATTCGAGACAGCAGACGAAACATACCCATGCGGCCTACCACAAATAGCACAGTATCCTCATCAACCATCATGCGCTTTGCTAAGCTCTCGGGAATGCAACAACACATCCGAAGTTATTAGAATGAATCGCTGAGAAACTCTGTATTGGCAAGGTTCGCTTTAAAAAAAAAAGAAGTGCTGAGCTGAAGCCAAATCTGTATTGGCAGAGTCCGGTTCCTGGGTTTCATGATGCTGGAATAATTCCCAAAGCTTGCTCTGACCCCCGTTCGACTTTGCTCCTCTCCGTCCTCTTCTTCTACCTTCAAAGTCACTTTGGGATGGCTGTATCTTTAGTCCTGATCTATAACATGATAAACTTCACAACAAAGCGATAAACCGCTTTCCTACATTTTGTCCTGTTGCAACTTGGAACAAAATAGTTTCTTTTCATTAAACTGTAGTATGCATCTGAATTCGGCCGTAGATGCAGCGACGCTGTAAGTCTTGACTAGCTTTGCAAATTTAGAGACCGAATTCATCCATCTTCCTATCAGCTCTGCTTAATAAACTCATCCCCACATTATGATGCTGCCACTACCATGTTTCACACTGATGGTGGTCTCCTAAGAGTCATGTGGAGTTTCCTTCAACCACAGATTTTCTATGAGGGCTCGAAAGGTACATTTTGGACTCATTTGACCAGATCACCTTATTCCACATGCTGACTGTGTGGACTACATGGCTTTTCTTCATCAGTGGAGTTTGTCTTGCTCCTCTTTTGGTCCAAACAACTAAACATCTGTCCTGTTGGTGTATCCAACTCAAAAAGTGGGTCTCTGCAGCTCCTCCAGAGTTACCATTAGCATTTTGGATGCTTCTGATTAAAATTCTTCCTTGCCCTTGGTATGTTTTCACTTCTACCTATTGAGTTGTTCCCTTTTTGTGCTGTTTTTTAACCTAACCCTACCTTGAACGTCTCCACATCTTTGTCCGTGACTTGACGTGTTCTTTGGTATTAAATATGCTGTTTGTCCAGTGAAGTTCTCAAACAAAGCTTTAAAGGGCAGAACAACCTCATTCACTGTATAGGACTGAACTATATAAAAATTATATAGTGGATGTTTAACAGGATGTTTTTTTAGGAATAAAGAGCTGAAAATAAATGCATGCAACACTTTCAGAGTTTTATTCGACAAGAAAATTGTATCATTTTCTTTCCGCTTCACAATTTTGCCCAACTTTGGCTTGGCCTATCTTACAACACATTAATACACACGCACACACACACTTGTAGTTGTAATGTGACAACCGCAAAAGGGGTTCTAGGAGGGGGTGCACTGCAAATATATTATTATTTGTCTGTTTCTTTCCATTTATTTAGTCCAAGCGAGCAGAGACAAGTGAGAAAATGCTGCAAAGCTTTGAGCGTTTAATGCATCTGATTGTTCGTTTGGAGAAAAGCGGCATGAAATCGGGCCTTATCTCCCTCTCCCCTCAGTCAGCACGAAGCGATGCAGGCTGCATCCATTGAAGTGTTTACTGTTAATTCAGAGCTTCATCACAAAGAGAACAGAGCTCGTGTCTCGTCTGGTGATGACGGAGGCAGCAGTTGCTTACCCTGGTTGAGCGTGGAGGTGCTGTTTATGTCGCCTGAGATGAAGGAGGACTCCGACTGCTTTCTCACAGTGTCGTTCCACATCCGCCTGATGCGGCTCTGCGTTGGGAAAAAAAAAGAAAAAAAAAAGCAGCCGCTGATTAGTGCTCAACATGGCGCTGTTATGTTTCAAGGCTTCTGGTCCCCAGGCCTGAGTGGCTGTGTGGTTTTGTGATTCAGACCATACTCTCTATAAATTAGGATCTAATTGACGCGCTAGCTGATGACATGTTTGTGTATCACAAAGCTCCACAACATGCTATTGATTCGACTGCTCCCTAAAATTGGAACCACTGAGAATCTTACGGTTTGTAATTTGACTCTGAGCTGCTCTCTTCTGCTCCGAGCAGCGAGAGCAGAGGCAGCCACCGAATTCCCAGCGGCGCTCCCTAAATGAGACCTCACAAAGTCTTTGGAGCAGATATCATAAGTGGGATAAGCAGCAATTCTTTCCCACAGGGTGCCCATGTTTTACGTTCAGAGCAGATGCTTTTCAGGAAATCATCAAAAAAAACAAAAAAACAAACCCTGTTAAAAATTAATATAAGGTTGAAGAAATCAAGCGAAATTGCCACAGTTTACATTGTTGCGTGTTGTATTCATTAACGTTGGGGAAGTCATTCACAATTTCCATAACCTTCAATTTTTTTTTTGGACTTTGCTTTTTAAATTGACCAGTGAATCTAAAAAAAAAAAAGGAAAAAAAAAAGAAGCAGAAACCCAAACATTTTTCGGCTGCTCTTTAAAGTGGGAAACGAGGACGCATAACATAACATAAAAAAGCATAAAGGTATTTATGCTATTATTTTGCTACACTTCTCACTAAGAAGAATGGCTAGGGAGGGGGTAAAAGACCTGCAAAGTTTACGGAGTAAGCAGAATCCAGTGTATAACCTTTAGGTGCCATTTACATATTAAATGGAGGTCTGAGATAGATGTCAAAAAACGGTCTCACATGAAACGCCACTTTTAGAAAAGCACTTGATGCCCAGTGCACAACATGGTGTGAGACCAGTAATGCTGTGGGTCTGTATCTTACCCAAAGCATCCGAGATCCTTAGTATGACTAAAGATCTCAGGTACTTTAGACCTTAGTACCACAGGAATTTTTGAAATATAATAACAACATTTGGTCAAATCAATACACAAGCTCACACACAAGACCTTGTGTGCCGACCTCAGTCCGCAGACTTTAACCAAGTAGGAAAGTTGTTGGGGGAGCTGAAAGGAAGAGAACAAAAGGCCTTAAGGCTTTTCAGACAGCTTTAACAGAGGTTCCAGTCAGTATGGAGGGAGCTTTACTCTGGTTAAAAATTTGTAAAACAAGCTAATTGATCCAAATGTGAGAGATTTTCCTAATGCTAAATATAATCTTTGGCTCAACGATCAGAAAGGAGATGTAATTATATTAATATGTATTGGCTTCATGAATGAAACTGAGCTGCATGCTTTGTTTGTTCACATAACAAAACAAAGTCTAAAAATGACAAACGGGTTTACCTATCTATAAAATTCTGACATGTGTATTTCTTGCTTGATCTGACTTTTGTAACGAAATAAACCATCTTACATGTTTTGTACACCACCATAACAGTTGTGGCTGTAATTTGTTTCCGAATATATCTACTCGCGTCATTATTTTGAAAAGCCCGGCTGACAGACGATGGCGACTGCTTTCTGAAAATGTGTAAATCTTCCACTCATTATCTGGCTGAGAGGCATTTCCTTCTGTCAGACTGATCGTAAAAAATGTCTCACCTTCATGAGGACTTCAAAAGATATTAGATTTAGAAAATAACCAAGAGCATTTTTTTATTACTTTTTAAACACATCTTGTTGTGTCCTAAATGGGTTTTCTCAATAATCACAATAAATACTACTATACTTTTTTTTACTTCTGTATTAAATTTCTTCAACCAGATAAGAGATAAAAAAGCGTTAAAAGAACACAAATATTAAAGAGAAAAACAAACACGATGCTGGCAGAAGCTGGAAAGAGAGTTGATCTGAATCTTGTACCGAGACAAGCTGAAAGCCCACTCAGCAAGTAAGAAGCCATTGCTCTGAAAGCAGCATGAAAAGACAGATTACAGTTTGCAAATGCACTTGAGTGAAAGGAGATGAATCTTTGAAGGCATTTCCGCTTGTCTCTAAAACTTGTAAACATTTTAGTATTTGAAGTACTTCACTAAAATTGAAGTATTTGGCTATAATGACCATTTGGAGAAAAAACAGGGATGATTGCAAGACTAAAATCATCCTTCAAACAGTAAAGTATTGGGGATAACAGGTCACAGAATATAGTTTACATTTATCTTTATAGGAATTGAAGTGCATTCAAACATGCAAAGAACTGTTGGAACAAACCATTTTTATTTAGGTATTATGGATGCAGATTGCTCAACACATGGTACTAAAGTAGTACATTTGGTGACCCTTGTTTAATGCAGCATAAAGTTTTAGAAGGTAAAAGTCAGTCTTAATTTATGATTGCAAAAGCAGAAATATCACTGTTGAGTTAAATATTTCACTATTTAGTCAAGTCATATTGTTACCATGTCATACATCAATAATAACACAGAATAAATGGCATCATCACGAAGAACATTTTGTGGAAAATACTGAAGCAACATATACCTGGAAGACATAACTTATATGTCATCTTAACAGTCATCTTCAGAAAAGAACAACCAAATTAATTAGAAAGTTACTTAAAGAGAATGACCTTTTTGAAGTACAGTAAAAAGGTCTCTAAGTTCCACCAGTTCTGTCAGGAGGAACAGGCCAACATGCCAGCAAACTATTGAGAGAAAGCTTGCAGAGGGAAATCCAGAATGTTTCTAACCCAATTCATACAGCTTAAAAGGCAATCCTATCAAATATTAAAGTCATGTATGACATCTTCTGAATTCTGCCAAGAAACTAACTGACATAAAATACGGAAAGTTTAGTTGGTGAGGAAAAAAAGTGTGTCTTTTATAAACAGCATATGTGACCATGTGCTTTCAACTGAAGTCATACGTGGGAAAAAGGCCTCAACTCTTGAAGGTTAAGTGACTATTGGTTTAAACCTTTCAGCTGGATTTGTTGACATGAAAATGTAGCAAAATAACTCAACATATTCTTCAAAAAAGCAAAAAAGATCAAGAAAAAAAATAGCCTTATTGCTGAAAACCTTCACAGACATCTTTTCATAGCTTAAACTCTTGCTTGCTTCCCATTGGCCTACCTGTGTAGCAGAGGAGTAGCGGGCTGTGGATCGAGACGTGGCTGCCTTGGCCGAGCTGTGGGAACTCTCAGAAGGCAGAGCGCCACAGCACTGGGACTGATGGAAACATTTGCTGTACTCCTTCCGGACCTGCAGAGCAGCAAAAAGATTAGGACAAACTGAACACACGGACATAGAGTTTGACACATCCGCCTCTCCTCGGGGAGAGGTGCAAATCCCAAATCTTTATCTACTGGCAGCCAGCCGACTGCAGTTTAAATGCCAAACCTTCAAGAACTGGGAAGACAGGAAACCTGTAACACGCCACAAATTAAAGCCTCCCCTCGAATATCTGTTTTGCTTAAGTAGGAAAAATATTTGCCAAAATATAAATTATCCACATACTTAGCATTGGAGAATGAGTGTGTTGGGCTTAAATTAGGTGAAATTTGGAGTTAAATGGGAAAACATGTGATCTGTTACTTATTTGCAAGCTATGATTCAACCCACTTAAAATTCCATCTCGTATAATAAAATTCATATGCAGCTAATACATTTTTTTAACTAGTAAAATTCTGAACAATTGTGACATTCACATTTATTTGCATGAAGTTCTCTTTAGTTTGATACCTTTAAATAAAATTGTGTGTAACCTACTGCGGCCAGATGTGACTGGGAAGCTGTAACTACTCAGTAACTCTGGAGATTCGGAACCGAGGTGGAAAACAAGACTAATGTCAATCCACAGATCTGTCAAGAAAAAGTTGTTGTTGAAGCAAAGCTATAAGGAATCAGACCTACAGTTGTGTAAAGGTGGGAAAAAAAAAATTCTCTGGTGAGTTGAGACCAAAAAACATGACTCAAGCAATATTACTGCATAAGCAATATACTGGTAAAAAATGACAAGCAGTTGTGATTTGCATTGTCTTCCCTCCTGTCTTGAGCTGTACGTCAAGGTCTCTTTGTACCTTCATATGAGAGGAGTGGGCATCTACTACAGAAACTATTAAATAGGTTCCATTCTATACATATGTGCAATTGAGCTGTGTGTTTGTTAGTTGTGAACTAGTGCATTCCAGACATTCCTTTGTGATCCTAATACAGCACACACTCATACTCTAATGATGATGATGAAGATGATATGTGTGATATACTGTGGGGTTAACGGGAAGAAAGATGAAGCGAAATACATGGCAATCCTGGAAGAAACTCTGTTTGAGGATGCAAAAGACAAACAGCTAGAGCCACAGTGGAGTGAGTTAGATCAAAGGATACTTATCTATTCAAATGGCCCAGTCAAAGGCTGAACATAAATCAAATTGAGAATCTGAGGCAAAACTTGAAAACCGATGCTCTCTATCCTATTTGACTTCTGGAAAAAGGAATTACAGACTGTGTCTTTATTTTTACGAAGTATGTGTTCTTCAAATCTAAAGCGACGTAAATACCAGTAAAAAACGTTTGACATTTGCAAACGCTGTAAGGGGTATTAATACTTTTACAATGCATACTGTATGGCAACTTTACAGATGAACTAGTTCCTCTTGACTGTTTTTTTTCACCCCTGCACTAGTCCCAAAAGGCAGTTTCTTACTTTTTTCTGAAGCAGACAGTGAAAGATGAAGATAAACATCCCTTGCAGAGTGTTGAAAATGGTGAAGAGGTAAGCCATCACGATGGACGACTCGTTGAGGAAGAACAAGCCGAAGGACCACGTGAGTCCCAAAAGACAAAGTAGAGCAAAAGCTCCCAACACCCATGACCTGCAAAAAAAAAAAAAAAAAAAAACAGGAGGAAAAGTGATGATGAACAACTGAAAGAGGAAAATCGTGCTACATTTCAAAACTTCCGAACTGCACTTTAATACAATATATATTTTTGGGTTACTTTTCCTGCTCTGGAAATGTTGCAGAAATTTTGACAAATTTCGGGCACGGACTGTTCGATCTAAATTTAGCTTCTTGGTCTGCGTCAGAGTTTGGTAGCTGAAAAGACGGCACAAACAGCAGGCTTCACTCGATGCTTTCTGAGGAAAGTCTAAGGGATACAAGATAGCCTAACAGTCAGTTTCAGTGACAAAAAAAGCAACAGAAAGAGGGGAGTCCTCCCCCCCTAACCATGTCTAAGAAAGATCTAGCGAGTGTAGAGACCAGGGGAGAAACAGACCATCAACATGACACTTGAAAAGAAATTAGAATAATAATCATGGCTTATTAGACATGCTGTCCACTTGTTTGTGCTTCTTCTGCAGGGATATAATTTTGTTTTTGGTTTGGGGAGAAAAAAAAAGCCTGACAACTTTTTAACAAGTTAAAAATATACACAACACAGAATCTCTATACGCCATAGCGGCAGACCTTAATTAATGACAGTTAATGGATTTTGACTGCTAGTTATGGTTGCACAAAATACAGCATCCACAAATGTGTCATTTATGTGAGCTAAAACAAGCACAAAAGCCAATTAAAATGTTTTATTTTATTTTGTTCAGTTTTTTTTCTTCTTTTTTTTTTTTTTTGGTTTGGACCCAAATCTGAGTTGCTGCCTAAAAATCAAACGCCTACGTAACATATGCTGGCATGCTGTCAAACATATTGTTGAAAAAGGCTCCAAGTGCAGAAATGGTCAGGGATTTGCTGTTTTATCAACCCAAAGCAGCCCACTGGAAGCAGGGAGATGGAAGAAAGCCCCCACCCCTAAAACCCACTTCATATAATTATTTCCCCCCGTTTTACACGTCTTGAAATCAACAAGACGTATGGTTGGGCTCTATCTTCCAAATGCGCCTATAAACTATGTGAGAACACAGGAGCAAAGAGATGCCAAAAGGTCAGAAATGCACTTATGAAGAAATAAAACAGGCAATATACCCATGAGTAGCGCAAATACTGAAATCATAAAAGTGAGCTAAAAAAGCACCACCAACAGACTGAGAAGGAAAATAAAATCTGAAAGGGAAAACCGTGGGTCTGGCTGGAAGTAAAATCAAAATGTGTAGGTCAAACACAGCTTTTGAAATTATAGCAGGAAGGCAAGAAGCGGCGACGGCGCGTATTATTTTCCTCCTCGCATATAAACCACCATCCCTCTGCCCCTCATACCCTTTCTCAGTACGCACACACGCAAACACAAACACACACACACACACACACGCAGTCACAAAACAAGCAACGACACACCCGGCCTATTAATCTCCTAGAGTGACACCCCTCACCTGATACCCCCCAGCCTGCTTGAGTCGGGTTTCATGGAGGTGGAATGCTTCACCATCTTGTACATCGTCACCACCAGGAAGATGACATTGACCTGTCAAAACAGATGTGCATCAGGGTTAATAGACTGCACTAAGGAAGGCATCCGGTTCCACGTGCTCGCAGTGCAGGCTTAGGTGCTGTCAGTAGAGATGTAGTCAGATCCGTTCCTCACACAGAAGTGCTGTGAAGCACTCCAGATATTCTAATGAGTTAAAACACATTTATCTAAACACCGTTTGCATTTAAATATTCAGCTCTGTATTAAGAAATTCTCAAACACTGATGTTGAATCACAGCTTTTGTCTCAGGAACAGAAAGAGATTTAACTGATTTTTAAATTTTTTTTTATCCGTTCACTTGTTAAAACAGAGGATACAAACAAAAGAATATTTTCTAGCAGATAAAAACATTAGGACCCATCTACTCTCCAATACCTACACTTATCCTCTTTGGCTGAAACGACTTCGGTGTCTCTGGTATCGGTCTGTGGAAAGGATACTGTACTTGCTGCTGAAGTACTTGATGCTGAAGGGGTTTCTGCTTGTAGAGCTCATTTTAGTCTTCAAACTAAAATTAGCTCTGAATGACGTCATTTTAAGGAAAATTTGTAAAATTTTGTAGAAATTCTCAGATTTTTCTAAGAATTTTCACGAAGCATCTTAGGCCTTAAGAGAGTTTCTAAAGTGACGCAATTTCAGGGACAGTGATGAGGACTTTGAGAGTGTCTTCAGCCTTTATTATGGTGGAAATATCAACAGAAAACAGATACTAAAATGGATAGAGCCCTGCCAAGAACAGGCTCTGCTTCTTTGTCATGTCTGGTTTTGGTGTCCTTTATTCCCCAGTTTTGTGTTCAGATAAAACAACTTGATACAAGCAGGCACTGAGTGTCCACACATTATCACTAAATAGATGGTGTAGTAAATTAACCAGCACAGCTATAGGAGCCTGTAAACGTGTGTAAATGTGTGATGCTTCCAATTTGCATACTTTCATCACCATGACACTTCTAAATCCAGATCACTTATACTGGGGGCACATTTTTTATGATTTATGTATAAACCAATTACAGTGAAAACAGTCTCACCCTAAACAGGGTCAACCATGCCACCTCAGCAAGGTAGAACTTTCTGTCGCCTTTAGCAGCTAACTGAGTCACTTCTTTTTTTTTTTTTGCTCTCGTGGCCTTTATTTGAAAGTGCTATGACAGGAATGTAGGGTAATGAGAAAGAGGAAAGACATGCGGCAAGATTCACCAGGCCAGGAATCGAACCTGCGATGGCTGCGTCGATGACTAAGGCCTCCTTAGGTGGGCTTGTGCTTAACCCCTGTGCCACTATAGAACCCCAGCAGGAATATTTAGAGTAAAATGGGAGCTCTCTGAATGGAGTCGGAGAATCTTTGAGAACCCGGGTCTTGGTCTTTTTCTGTGTTCTCTCTGGCAACTTAACTTTGGTCTACATGCTTTCCTAGAAAAGCAAAGAGTGGTGGAACTTATTTATTTTTTGAAGTTGAAAGTATAAAATAAGGAGAAACCTATTCTTTTGCATTGTTGAAAGTTGTAAACCACAATAATAAGAAAATTTCCCTATTTAGCGATTTGCAACTACACTCTTAACTTGGCTGTGACGTCATTCCTAACTAAGCTCCAACTTCTGAAGAAAAAAAAAATTGACTGCAGCATTAATCCGGGACAATTTAGGAGAAAAAGCTGCAGGAGAGAAGTTGACCTTCCAGCAGGACTTCCATACTAAGAGCCACAAAAGAAATGTTTAGATCAAAGAAAATTCATGTGTTAAAATGGCCCAGTCGAAAAAATCCCACAGAGATTCTTGGATAGGATGAGAAAATTGTTGTTCAGAGATGCTCTCCATTTACTCTGATTGAACTTGAGTCATTCTGCAAAGAATAGGGTGAACATTTAAGTCTTTATTTGTGCAAAGCTGGTAAAAGACATTCTCAGAAAAACTAGCAGCTGCAATTGCAATTGACTATTGACTCTTGAAGCTGAATACAAAAGCATGCAGCACTTTTGATGTCTTTGTTTGAGAAATACTTCGAGAGCCACGCATTATTTTTGTCCAGTTCTAAATTACGCATTACTTTTGTCTTGGTCAATCCCATGAAATCCCTCTAAACGAGGTTCGCGGTCGAATTGTGACAAAATGTGAAAAAAAGATTCAAGGGGTAATAATATTTCTGAAAGACACTGTAGACAGAAACCAATATAGTTTGAAAAGAGACACTACATCTTTTATTGTGTTGGCTTGAAAGCAAGCAACACACCTTCACTGACAGGTCTATGAAAATTTTATACTGATCATAAGGCCTTCTGACTTGAAAATCAACAGCGAGAGGTTATCACTTTGGTCTTCCTCAGTCGGCTCGGGGCTTTGACGCGAGCTGCGTTCGCTGTTTGTCTTCCTTTCCAGTGTTTGTCATTACAGACGACGCCAAACACGGAGCGCAATTACACGAGATGAGGACGCACGCGCGGCAAAGCCCAAACAAATCTTAACACGTCATGGCTGAAAGCTCAGGAAGCTTTCGGAGAGAAAGGTGGGGGGGGTGGGGGGGGGAGTGGGAGCAACAGGAGCTGAATGCCATATTTTAGAGGCAATTTCTACCGAGGCCAGGAAAAACATTTAAGTGATTCAAGCCATACATCCAGAAAAGGTTTCCATGCTCTCAGGATGTCTCTTTCTGTAAGCACCGCAGGGCCTGTGGCCACAAAAAGGAAGGGAGGGGATGAGCTTTGATTTGGTCTGATACCATATTTAACTGTTCAAATGTCCTGCACTGAAGATTCCATGAAAAACAACAGGGGTAATGTGGAACCTTTTTTTTCCTCCATTAGGAACTTCAGGTCGACTTTTTTTTTTAAAAAAAAACAAAGCTTAAAAATCTTTAAATGTAGAAGTTTAGTAGAAAGCAAACTATAATTATAAACATTTTTGAAGTTTTTGTTCTCCTGCAGGAAGAAAGAATCCCAATTACCGGACCATATGGATGCAGTCTAAAAAAAAAAAAAGACAAGATGACAGAAAATAGTCTTGGAAGGGAAACAGCAGCATGTGGAGGGCAGGCGTATGTAACCGAACAGCGGCGGGGAGAAAGATGGAAGAAGTAGGAGCGGCTGCGAAGACAGAAAGAGGCTTTTAGATCACAGAGTTTTGTCTCTCAGCCACCGGGGCCAATTTACGTCCACACGAGCCGAGAGGCTGGAGATACATTTAACACAGCCGTAAGTGATGACACAGATACGGTGAGACGGACAGATGGACGGATAGACGGCGAGTAGAGAAGCTGGGAGGCACTCTGCAGAGGGCTGCATATGGATCCCTCCCCCCACAAAACACCTCCTCCTCTACATGCTTGGTCTCTAAGGAGCCGTCCTCCACAGTTTTCAGGTCTCTTACTTCTCTGCCAAATAAAGCACATAAAACCAGTGCAGGAGTCCATGCAGCTCCTCTCATGGTTTTGCATGTTTATACAACCGTTGGACTCGTTTACATGCGTGTTCCTGCGTGGACATTCGCCGTGTGTTTGTTCTCACCTCTCCTGCACGTGTGTTGTGAGTTTGCGGCGAACTCGGTGTACTCTACATGAAATATTAAGAAGTGAAGATGGAGATGTCCGTGTGCCGGGATTGGCTGGGGATGTGTCATGATCCTCAGCAGGGCAGCACACTCTGGTAATGGTTGTCTGGCCCACCCACTCATTACTTCCATGTTTCCCCCCTCCACCTCCCCCCCGCAACTCGCCCCTCACCGTCATCCCCCTTGTTTTCCCACTGAGCAAATGACCTTCATGCCTGAAACGATTTCTCCTCCTGATTGCAGGAAGGGGAGTATTCTCTAGTTGAGACGAGAGGACCGAAAAGCTCTGCGTTGTTACTGCTCAACAATTCTGATTTCATAGGATTTCATAGCTGAGTGGACACTGATGTCCTCGTGTCAGCTATAATGGACCACTTTCCTTTCATGCAAATTGATCTGAGAAAGCAGAGCTAAGAGGCTGCCAGGACACATGGAGAGAAAATCTATAAACTGTTTCCAAAGCTTCTCTGCGATTAAAAAAAAAACAAAAAAAAAAAAACTATCCTATGCTTGCACAAATTTTAAAACTTACCACTATTATGAAGGTCACTGGTATAATGAAGCGCCAAATGAAATGGTTATCCACTCTCAACCAGCATCTGGAACACGTAAAAAAGGAACATTTAGTTCATCAAGTCGTTTCAACGCCAAAACACTGCTCTGTTGTATTGATTAGTGCACAGAGGAGCTGGTTAGATGATAGGCCATGGCAAAGGAGCGGCAACTCTTCTGACCACAGTGAAGAAAATTCGACCTCGAAAGGGTGTTGGAACTGTGCCACGAGGTGCTGCACAGTAAAGAGCAATTCTTATCGCGCTTGTGTTTTCCATTTATACGTCTCAGTGTTTTGCAAATGTGCTGTTCTGAGATTGCACTGAAAGTAGGTGATGATAGCAACCTGTGACTTGTTATTATTATTTTCATTTTATTTCTTAAGCGGTTCCTTTTTTTTTAACTGTTACTGCTACTTTTGCTTGTCCTGGTGTTACTGGGTGTGGTGATTCTGGGGGTCATTTCACCTGGTGAACATTAAAGGGTAAAGAATCGAGGGATAGGTGGTTGTGGCAGCTTGGCTGGTTTTTCTCATATCTGTCATTGTTGTCACTGGTGCTGTCATTTGCCTTAGCTGAACACTTAAAAGTCATGTTTCATAGTAATTTCGAAGTCTGTGTTTAGCAGACAATGTATTGTGGGAAGTTAAAAAAAAAGCAATATCCTTTGGTCTTTATTTTTCAGGATGCATAAATGAAGTGAGGACTGCTGCAAGAAATTGGGAGAGTGAAAAATGACATGCACTTTCATTCTTCAAATTAGAAGATTAAAGCCTTCCAAGTCCTAAGTTTACTGGTTGGATAAAGACCAGTCCAGAAACGCATAGACTTCTTCCTGATAAGGGCAGTAATTATCCATTCGCAAAGAATAAAATGAAAAAATAAATAAATAAGAGGAACTGGCAAGCCAGTCAGCCAGCATATTCATTAATGCTTTTCCTATGCTTGCAGCCTCCTCTTTCTGCAGTGACAGGCTGTTAATTCGCCATGGGCCGGAGGTGGACTACTCCCTGTGATATTACTGTCATTAGCACATCGCTCCATATGCATGCTGTGTGGGTGTGTCCAAGTAGAGAAGTTCATCTTTTTTTTTTTTGTTTTCATATCTTCTCTGTGCAAAGCCAGGAGAAAGGATTCGCCAAAGGCGGAGCACTTACGCCCGCTGCGTTCCGTAGCTCCTGTAGTCGATGGCCGCAGAGATGCCAACGACGACTGCAGGGACGAGGTAGCCAGAGAGGTAATAATACTTTCTGCGTGAGAACTCGCTCTCGAAGACCTCGACCAGCATGAGGTACAGCTGCACGCCCTCCAAGCACATCCAGGTGAACGCAGCCAGAAAACAAAAGTGGAGGACTCCGGCAATGATGGAGCACACGAGCTGAAAAGGAAACACACAAAGGAGTTGCACGAAAGAGGATTTCACATCTTCTGAAATGAAAAAGAAATAGAATTTTTAATAAGATTATTGCATGTTTTTGTCATGGCATAAAACTACAATGCCCTATTGCGCTTTGTTCACTCAATCTGAGTTTATTTATTCATCTGAAGTATTCATCTTCAGCTGCTTTCATTAAGTGTCTTTAATAAACTTCACCATGTACTGTCTGTCTACAAAAGGTCTATTGGTTTGTGTTTAGCCTTCAAATGTTCTTATAGTTCTAATTAGTGAACTATTTGAAACCAAAGAGGACAGCAAATATTGAACCTGCATTCACTAAAGATGCCGACGTCAATACAGCAAATCGATGCCTGTGTTGCTTTGCAAACCGTTTCTTAAAATTACAAACAGTTCTTCTTCAATGCATTTTGTGGGGATTTTATATAATCGACCAGCCCACAGTAGTGCTACATGTTTTCAACAGCTATTAATCTGCACATAAAAATCTGAAAAGTGTGGCAAGAATTTGGATTACTGGGCACCCGAGTCAAACTTTGTCTCTCTATGAAAATACGATCATATGTGAACAACAGGTTTTAGGTCTTGGCACATATTTTCAAACTGATCTAGATCTTTCAATCAACTGTAACCAGCTTCCCTGTCCCTGTGGAAGAAACTCATCATTACCTCTACCATTTATCACTGTGAGAATGTGTTCTGGGTGATGTCTAGATTTAGTTTTCCGGGACACAGATTTGCATGTTTTATTGTACCACAACTGTTCTGTATTCCATACATGGCAAAATGTAAATTGAACTTCTTACAACTTTCTTTCAGCAATCTCTTTCCTCCTCCCAATCTTGCATAAATTCCATAGTTTTCATACTTTCGTTGAAAATGGTCTCAAAACGATGACATTATTGTTTATCACACAGATTTCTGGGACAATTAACTGTCCAGCAAAAGTTGCTATTGTGACATGCTAAACAGTGCCGTCTGCCGTTCCAAGTAGGCTTTTAATTTTACTCACATGTAGCTATTTTTCCATTTCTTTTTGGTGCAACATTTAAAAAGACAAATTAAGAGTGAAATTTAGGTTAGTGAAGGTTAATTGCTCAAGATGAGACAATTAAAATTAAGAGCCACTGCGGCATAATTTCCCCTTGTACCTTTGGCTCCGTCATGTGGATGCAAAGAAAGAGAAGCTCTCCAATGAAGAGGTTGAGGCAGAGGTTTTTGTGGATGGTGTTGCGGTCGCTTTGCAGGCCTCTGAAGAAGCAGAACGTGAAGAGGCTGATGGCCAGGCACACCAGAGACACAGCGATACCCATCCTGGTGATGACGGTGAGGAGGACCTCGTGCATGCCCCCGTCTCTCTGCAGGAACGCACGCGGAAAGCACAGACTCAGTTTCGCTCCTGCACTACTCATCATAATAGCTGGCATTTGCGATTCTCTGAGATTAAAGTCCAGTCTGGTGGAAACATTCATCCATGTAAAGAAAATGGAAAATCATGAGGTGTTCAGTTTAGTTCTATAAGAGTCATATTCGTGCAGCACTCTGCAGATTTACTGGCACACCTACTAAAGATGAGTAAAAGCCATTAATATACAATAATATTTTATTGCAGTAACTTGCTCCTGTACTGAAAGAGTACATTTTATTTGAGTCCATTTATTCAGAGAATAAAAAAACCCACAGAATTCAAAAGTCACTGAATACTTTCTAAATAATCAGAGGGATGATGGATGTTTAAGAGACATTAGCAATTCCTCGCATCCCATTTTCCTATATAAAATAAACTCAATTCGATTCACCGATCGTGAAGGTGGGACAAACAAAAAGATTGTGACTTTCAAATAAGGGGCAGTGGTATCGACTGAGATAGAAAGTGCATACAAGAAAAGTAGCAGCTTTCTTATATCAATTTGCCAAAAACCTTAAGGCAAAACTTTAAAACATTCGTTGATTTTATTAACAAAAGGACACAGTTGAAAATGACTAAGAAAACATTATGTCAATAAAGCAGCTGTGACAGGAAAATCATTCTTTCAGGGGCACACAAGAAAGGAGAATTTCCTTCCAACAGTGCTACATCAAATTAGTTCATAAACAAGAACAAATGAAAGACAGTGGTTGTCAAAATAATACATAATAATAAAAGTAATGTTTCTCAATAAATAAAAGGGTCAAGAAAAGAAGTAATAAATGTACCAATTCAGCACTAAGCTACAGGTGATTTAAAGCCTCCTTTGGGAAGCCTGGACGCAATCAAGACTTTCTGAAGCCAAAATAATATAAATCAATAAATTCAGAATGTCTCAATGGTTTTGGAGACTCTAAAAATCTCGTGAACTCTACCTGCAAACTAAAAATGGATAATAATCTAAAACAGATGTTCAAAATGAGTACAGAAATGATTCACAAGACATTGATTAATCAACCTTATTTAATTGGCATCCCAAGTCCCCAGACCTTAATCCTATTAAAAACCTGTACGGCGAAATGAAGAGCAGAGCACATAAGGAAAACCCAGGACTCAGAGACACCTAGAGATATCATGCAAAGAGAAATAGTCAAAGATTCCTCTATGTGTGCACGCCAACCTTGTGAATATTTATAGGGAAAGTGCTGTTCTTTTCGTAACGGGGATGTGCAAAGTATTAACAGCAGGAGGTGCCAATAATTGTGGCACTGGTGAGAATCATTTCTTACAATGGAATATGTTCTTAGAATGAATAACTGCACTAAAATTAAATGTTGGATATGTACACATTTTTTGAAGAGATTATCGTGCTGCAGTGAAAGATTAATACGGTTTCTTTCTTTTCATATGAGGGTGAATTTGATTTTAAGGGTTCTCTTTTCCGTTTTTATCCCCCCCCCCACCCCCCCAAAAAATGCAGCAGCTGTTACAGATATATGAATTCTCAGCGCTTATATGTTCAACTTGACATCAGAGCCAGAAGTGCTTCAGCGCTCATTTGGGCGTTTGACTGATCAACAAGAGACAGGCTTGACAAACTGCAAAGCCCTAATTTAACCCGATCGAGCCTGACGTCATTTGGCAAACGAACTGAATGCGATCCGTCATCCTTTTTTTATGCTGCGCGCGTTGCAGAAAGCGACATCAGAAGGAAGGGGGGGCAGGGGAGGATTGCCTCAAAGAGCAACGGCCGTGCAACGGCTGATTCATGCAGCGTTTCAGAAGATCTAAAACTGAGTGGGCAACCGGCCAGGCTGCAAAGAAGAAGAAGAAGAAGAAGAAGAAAAAAAATAGGAAAGCAGCCCTGACCATAAGAAATATCACTCAAACTCATGGTGGCCTGAAAGTGAGGCAATTCCTTCTGTGATATTTGTAATTACATTGAGGTCAGGAGTTACTGTTGAGGTGATATGTATGGGGACTGGTGTGAGGCTGAGCCCAGCCTCTGGGCTCTGGTTTCAAGATGTGGTTAAGGTTGAGGTTAAGACAGATGAGAGGCACCAAGTTCAGGAGTTGGAACGCACTATTAAACAAACCACATACTTATCCTCTACATTTATTACTGGCTAGGTCTCTGCTACACATGCTATTTTTCATGTAATTGGATTGTAATTGCATTTTGTAGCTGAATGGATTCTGGACCACTTCAAGAAGGGTGGCAAATGTAAGTAAAAACCCAAGGTTCTGCTGTTTCCCATGATACTCAGGGTACGCAGGCACGGAGAATACATATTAGACACGGACCACAGGTGAAACATAATTACTTCTGATAACGTCGTGCCACTTCCTATCCTGATCCGCAGAGTCGCTCTTTTAAAATGACAGCCCCACTCTCTCTTTCCTCCCTCCCCAACCCCTTCTGCTTATGTGCTCACCTTCTACTCTGGCTCTAATCTAATTATCGCCGCCGAGATGCCACTCTTGCACTTGCTACGTGTGCACAAATCATTCAGCAGGACAGGAGACAGAAGGACTAATTGAGAAAGAAAAATAGCAGGCGAGAACAGCGAGGTTGGGGCCACTTACCACATTTCCCCGATGAGCCATGAGGATAGCGAAGTTGGTCAAGTGACTGCAGGAGCAAGTGGTGTGACTCTTATTGGTTTCCAGCAGCTTGCAGCCCTGAGTGGACCAGTATCCCATCATGCTTCGCTCCGAGTAATTCCAGAAGGAGCAGTTAGGGTTGTAATAATGCTCCTTCTGCAAAGTGACAAACACACAGAAAAACCTAAATCAGAAAAAAACAAAAAACTGAATAAACTCTTTATGTGTATACATGTACAGTGCCTCGTAAAAATATTTATCAGCCCTACCGCTGATTCTCAATTGGATTTGGGTCTGGACTTTGACTTGCCAATTCTCACACATGAGTTTTGTTTTGATCCAAACCGATGTACTTTGGGATTGGCTGCATGTTTTGGCTGCTGGAAGGGGAACCACCGCCTTAGTCACAAGTCTCTTTCAGCCTCTGAGAGGTTTTCTTTTAGATTTCCCTTATTTTTGCTCAAAGAAAAAAACCCTTCCCTACAACACAATGGCTCCTTTATAAACCTCTCGGGCCTTTTAAAAACAAAACATGTATTTATAGTGGATGATTATTATTCTATTTACAAATTAGCTAAATATCTAAAGACTGTACGATTTTATTTAGGGGGAAAAGAGGTGTGGGAGGGGGGCTAGTGCAATTTTCAGATTTGATACATTAAAGGTTACAATGTGACTAAATGTGAAAAGCATAGGAACCAATAACAACACCTGCAGACAACCTAACACCTTCAAATAGTCTAATAATTATTCCCAAATAAATGAATGCCACTAACAAAGCAAACTATATTATTGGTAACAAGATCTGGTTTCTTGGAGATTAAAGATTTCTTTTAGAGTTTTATGCCTTTGAATTATTTAAAATAGCCTCCATATTTATTCATACACACAACCTCTCCTTAACCACCATTGCCAGAGCTAATTTGAGAATTGCATTGGTACAATGTAAAACAATTTGCCCCAACGATAACCCCCTCAATGTCTCTTGTCAAAATACATGGTATAACTTCAGTATCTGTCAGAGCTTTGCGCTATTAGGTGGTCCGGTCAAATCGCAGGAGGAGGCTTACATCCAGGTGCTCCAGAGTGAAGACCACCGGGTCGGCCACAAACACACGGCTGGACTCCTTTGTGATGGAAGCTGACAGGATGTGGGAGTTGACAGTGAGGGAGAGGTTGTGTTTGTTCAGATCCCCCATTCCCCTCAGTGTGGCGTTCTCTGTGCTGAGGAACTGGCCCAGGTGCTTGTAGAGCACAAACACCAGCTTGGCCACACCTGCAACGAGACAATTAGAAAATCTAGTAGTTTGCAGAAAATCACAATAGCGTATTTAGTTAAAGCAAAAGTGCAGAAATTTTTATCATTTTTAAATGGCAAGTACTGGAGGGTTCACTGTTTGGATGAACAGAACCCTAAACATGTATAGGCATGGCTGGCGAACGTGTGAAAAAAACAAACAAAAAACTTGTATTTTCATTCCTGTAACATAATTTAACATCCAAAGATTTAGAAAAATCTAACCTTTCACTTGAGGACATATGTTTGACAACAACAAACACAACGTCAGCATTTTTTCTTTATCATTTCTTTTCTCCACTTTAATTAGTCTTGGGATTTTTAGGTTTTGACAAAACAGTTCTTTCACTATATTCACCTTTTAAAATGGGAAAGACAAGAAAGCCAGATGTCTACGGATATTCCCAAAGTAGAAAATAGCAACAAGAAGAAAATATACCCACCTAAACATGTCCATATCTGCACTAAGTTTAAACCAATCGTGACAAACCAGGCAAGACACAGTCCAGCATGCCACTCTGCGTTCCATGCTTTGTAAGTAGCATGGTAAGGAATCTCCTTTTTCACATGATATAGAGCTATTGCAATAAACGTTGAATTTATTTGAACTATTTTACATGTTTAAATATGTTTAATCTTGTACAGTAAGCAAAGAACAAAAGAGTATATTAATTCCTTAATAATTTAGGTCCATAAAGTAGATAGATGATACGGAGACTTGAACTATTCAACAGGCTATGTCCCATCCAGTTAAAGAATAAAAATCAGATTCTTTAAAACATAATAATCTAATAACATCATATCTGACGTTTCATGGACAAATCATTATCATCGTACCACAGGGGCAGCTGTTTCATATCATACATGCCCGCAGCCCCTGTCTTGATTTAATTATTCTTCGGGATATCAAGATAAGAAAAACCCGTAGAGTTTTGAGCCAAAATCGCCAAAGTAACTCGTCAACCTGGAGATGTGTTTTTTTTTTAGAGATGACAATAAAAGAAAACCATGGAGATTATAACAGATGTTTATTATATCTAGACATGTGACATGTTTTATATTGTTGTTTTGTTTTTTTTTTGCATAAGTTTTAGTTTCTATTGCAAAAAATTTATATAATCCATTCATCTATCCATCACACTAACTGTTATATTCTCTTAAATTATCTGTTTTCTTGATCAAATGAATACAATGTTACTTTCCACTTTTAAGTCTGAGGATTTTCTAAACTTATGGATGTTCATGGCTTTGGAAAGACTTGAATTGAAGGTCCATTTGCAATTGATTAAAACTTGGTTTGAGTAGGTCAAGCTACACTTGGCACAAAATGTAAAGAAATTTGAGCTTAGTTGATTATTTCTTTGCTTCTTAGTATCTTAGAAAGGCTGTTTCCCTTTAAATAGTGGAATCTTTGGTGTCGTTTACTGGATTTATTGGATGATTAAAGTTTGACGAAACAAGACATGCTGGTAATTAAAATTTTTAATTGATTTTCAGACAGAACCCTAAGCAGAGAACAACCATAATATCCAGCCCCATTCTCCTCACGCTGGTCACCAGCATGGTCACGCACTGCTGTGGGATTCCTCACAGCAATTGTTTCACCTCAGCCACTGTGCTGGTCACTCGGGACAAACAGCACTTCCAAATCAATCCCGCAGGAGTTTGGTAAGGTTGAAAACTGCACAACAGTAAATTTTTAACTTCCACGACTTATAAGAATGCTTTTTTTTTCTCTGATTTTTATTATTTTCTCACCATTTTTGCTGTTGACTTTCACCGTGTTGGAGGATAGCTGAAGAGTCGCTCCACCCTTGCTCGTCTGTGGAAACCTGAAGTCTTGCACGTGGCCGTCGGTGCTTATTACATACACATCCAACACTAAGAAATGGAAGAAGGTAGCGAGGAGGAGGTTAGCCGGGAAAACTCCCCCCCCCCCAAAAAAAAAACAGGAGATGCATAACTCAAAGACGACATTTTAAAAGCTTTGCTGTGTTCAATAGAGTTCTACCATCAAGGCCCGGTGGTGCATCTGTAAAAGACTCAGCGTTCATTGTAACAGTAACAGAGTCGAGCCTTTTTGGCAAAATCCCGTAGGGTGTCATTTACTTAAAAAACCCATGTCACTGAGCTGTTTCCTGGCATTGTGAAAGCCTCAGAGGCAAGAGCAAAGGGAAAAAAAATAACGACAAGGGCTGCGGTGGAGGATGAGTAAACGCCAGCGCACAGCCTGCTGCAGCATGAATGTCAAATATTCATAGGATCAAACATATCATTGTGCTTTTACTTTTACTTTTTCTTCCCCCCGTGGGCTCAGATAACTCGGGGCTGGATGAGCAAATCTCTGAAAATCCTCCAAATTCCTGCAGTGCCCCCCCACTCTCTCTCTCTTGCTCGCTCTCCGGCATGCCAGCTGCAGGGTGGTGTTCCCTTTGATGTGTGAAATTACTAAAGGGTCAGAAGGATACACGTATCTGCCCCCCTCCCATCACCAACAGCCACACTTCAGCAGATAGGCGTTTCTGACGGACAAAGATGAAGAACTGCTCTCTGGTTTGGGTCACCCTTCCGCTCCATCTCACTTTCCTTTTCCTTTTCTCATCATGTGCTTAGATTTTACGCGGAGAACTAATTTAGCCTTCTAAAATACCTTATAAGAAGAAGAAAAAAAAAAAAATCAATTTCTGCTTTTTTGTTGTACCTTTGCAAGGAGATCAAGTAAACTGTTCTCCTTTCTCCTCGTGGGTGTATCTTTGCTCCCACACTGAAATATTATCTTCATTGCTGCAGATAAGCGACAGCTCAACAGCCTCATGAGGGCAGCCAGAACGCAGTGATTAAATAGTCAATATACGGCATACTACGCAAATGTATTAATCAGTGCTTTTGGTAAAGACAGAGCTTGTCGTTATCGGCGCTGCTAACTACCCCTTAATGGGAAAGGCTCGGAGAAAGCCGATAGAGAAGCCGTCTGAATGGAGTGGTGCCATTCAATTGGTTTCTTTTGTTTCCCACCAAAGAGGTCGGGACAGTTCATCTTGCAGCATGCGTTCAAATGAGGTGACTTCACAAAGAAAGATTAAAAACCAATGAGACATAAGACAAAAAAAGAAGATGGGGTGAGTGAGGAACCATAACCATAGCAACAAAGAGCTACAAGCAGAAACATGACAGTTCGCACATTCGGAAAAGACCAAAATGAATGAGACTGCTTCACTAATGAACCTCTTTTTGTTTTTTTTTCCTGCTACGTCTAGTCAAATATGATGTGATGTGAACATTTTACATTTCACATCAAACCGGTTTTCCAATGAGAAAAGCTGCCGATTACAAAATAGAAAATAATTTTAAAAAATCTATTTCAGCTCAATCCACCAAACAAAAAAACAAACAAACAAAAAGAAACACCAGCAGCACAAATTGACCCAGACGTACTGTGAAAAAACCCTTTGCAAAAGTATTCACAACCCTTGAACTTTTTGCAGTACAATGTGTAGTTTACAAAATATTTGGCTGCTTTTTCTGGCAGAAAACTAACACTGCGCATCACTCTGAAACGTGATCACTGCGAGGCATGGCGATGGCAGCATCATGCTTTGGGCATCCTGCTGTTCAGCGACGACATTGAAGCTGATCAGAATTAGGATGGGAAGATGGATGGAGCTAAATGGAGAAAGGAAATCTATTTGAGCAGCAAGATACCAAAAATCTGAACTAGAGCTGCAGCAGATAAAGTCAGACGAGCGTATTTTTATGCGTTAGAATTGATCAGTCAAATTAAAAGGTGAGCAAAAATTTTACTTCATTCTAATTAATTCTACTTTGTACTGGTCTACCACCAGTACATCCAAATAAATCAGTGTGTTGTTACGGCATAAAAATGTAAAAAAGTTAAAGAGGTGTAAATACTTTTGCTAAGACATCATATCTATGTTTTTAATGGACTCACCAATATTCTCTGCGGGAACTTTCACGATTGCCGGCTCTATCAGGTTTTCCGCCAGCACGAATGCGCCCTCCTCCAGGGTGTCTAGGAGCATGGTGGCAGCATGCGTTTGTTCCGTGGAATTCATGTCCTTCCAGGATTTCAGTGCTTCCGGCCTCAGGAGGTTGTCAACGGTGTCCACAATCGCCTGCATCCATAGAGACGAGAGGAAAAGAAAAAAACGTCAGTTTGCCATCCCTCGCTTTCCTTTCCAGTTTAACAGCAAAGCACAGAGGGACTGGGAAGCAAATGCTTGAAGCGAACATGAATGAGAAACAGTCAGAGTGATAAAAAACTGGAACTGAAATATAAGATTGTACCGACAGAAAACACAAGGGGTTCTCAAGGACAACTAAAATATTAATGATGAAAAAATATAGTAGAATAATATTCTGTTTATGAAAAAAAAAACTTTCAAAAACCAAAAAACTTTAATTATTAAAGCTGCCTCTAATGTTTGGGTTTCAGGTTTCAGAATTCCAGCTTTCCTAACGAACAATTGCAATTCCTGAATCTGCTGATGCTGTTTTCCTGGAGGAAAATCCTCATCCAGAGGAGTAGTCAAAACGGGGGCAAAGGGGTATACGGTTTGCTTGTTTTCAGTTTCAATCCTTTAATTTCCTGCTTTCTGATAAGCCCTAAGTAAGCAAAGCATTCCAGCAAACCCTACACAAGTATCATATGTCGATAAAACAAGAGCTTCCTTTGACCCTGGATGCCTGAGTTCATGACTCAGGACGGGCAAAAATTAAGAAACAACACAACTAGCTTTGAGAAATCCAGCAGAAATAAAAACAACAGTGGCAGAGCGATCTCGGAATACTTTTTTAAGTGTGATAATTCAGAGTGACAATTTAACCATAGGTGTCATTACCCACAGCAAGAGCCACCGCAATAATGGTAATTAACCGCAACAGGACCCTGTTCACGGCACCAATTAGTCATGCCTGTGATTTTCCAAAATACTAATTGACCAATGACAGGATCCTCCACATGCCTGGACTAAAAACAAAGTAGGACCCGGGTCCGTGCCGAAATTTGATCAACCGCAACATTTAACCACAAAGCTCCTGGTAACCACAACAATGACGACTGTTTCCAGACACCAGGCTGTTAGTGCTCCTTTATGTCTGGGAGTTTGAGCGCAAAAAAATCAATCTTTACGGCCCTGACCTTGCAGGCAGCGGAAAGATTGTCGCTTTGTGTGCTTGATGTGCATGTAACAGAGCAATCCAGACACTAAATGTATCTTCTCCCACCCTGAGGTAAGCCAAAAGGAAAAAAAAAAAAGTTGTTGAAAACAAAAAAAAAGAGAAGGGAAAAACCTGTCTGTCTCTAATTTATGTTGGCGCAGAAAGAACCTGTCTTCTGACTGAATGCTCTTTAAATCTCGCCTGGGTTGGAGGTCAGTTTACAAATCACAGGGGTTCAGTCAGGGGAGCCTTTAGGGAGACATATGGTGAGAGCTTATTGAACAGGACAGTCAACATTCAAGCGGCCTTAAAACCCTTCTTTGGAGCTGCAGCAATTTATTTATTCTTAAGTCTGGATTTGAGTTATTTGTAATGCAATGACTCTTCTTCTCTGCAACAAAAAAAAACTACTCTTGAAAAAAATGTGATTTTAGAGCACTGTAAAAATGACGTAGTAAAAATTTATTACACTCCAAAGAGAAACTGGTAATATTTACTATTAACTTAATCAATAGTTAGTTAGTTATGTATAAACAGGAATTGTATTGAAAATAAAAATCTGGGAAAAAAAGTGCAGTTCAGTTATTCTTTTATGTAAATCTTATGGTAGCTGTGGTTTTGTTTAGGGGTGCTGTTTGGAAAGTGACATTTTCTTCCAAGATTTCTCTGTTTTTAGCTCCATTCATCTTTGCATCCCTGCAGCATGACACTGCCACCACCGTGTTTCAAGGAGGGAGCAGTGTTTCAGCGCAATCTGCTCCTGTACAAGTGTCACACCAACAACAGGATTTTGCATGTTGACCAAAATTTTTAATCCTGGTCTCATCTTACCAGGGAACAATCTTCCAAATCTTTATGACTCCTACATTTGCTTACAGTAATCAGCAAACAGATTTTCTTATGGCAGTCTTAACTTTTCTTGTGACTCTTTCACAAAGGCCAGAGCTCTCCTTCCAAACGATTCTCCCACCAAACCGTAAAGCCTTTTACTCTTTTGTGATTATTGCTCTGCTGCCCAGTAAGGTGGACTTACATGCACTGGTAAATCTGCAGCAGCGTCACTCTATTTCGATTTTCCGATGATAATCCGAACCTTTCATTGCACTGGATATTTTAGGGTGCTCAGAAAAATGAAATATGCTAATTTAAATAAAATGTATTAATGTGTGTTGGTGTGCCTTAAAAAAAATAGAAAATAAATTAATTCACCTTTGCAAAATTCCTGGTTGTGTCGTCAGTGTTTCTAAGACCAACATATCGGATGAGCAAACCACTACTAGTAGAACAGTTGGTCCCATCCAGCTGGTAGGAGTACAAATAAATGTTTTCCAAGATAAAAAGCCTGCACCAGCAGTATTTGCTCTCCAAAATACTCTCCAGTTATGCAGGAATTGATGCGACAAGCTGCTAAGCTAACATCGTTGTCGCATCTAAACCTCCCTCGCCGCTATCGATGTATGAACACCGTCTGGCTGAACCCTCCACGCTTTGGCAACTAGAGCCCACTTTGAAGCCTGAAAGAGTGAATTCTCTCATTACTACGATGTTGCAAAAATATCACCTTGTGGGTTCCAGCCTTACAAAAAAGATGTGCTTTAAAGAGTGCATGATGCAAAACATAGGGCCACAAAAAAAAAAAAAAGAGCCATTATCATGCAGCCTCTGGGTGCTATAAATATATGTGCTCTGCATTTTTCGGCAATTCATTTAGCAGATGTTGAGTGGATGACCAGAGGACCCACACCACCTTTAGTTGGGCTGCTAGTGTGGCTAAAACAACATTTCCAAATGAGTGCAAGGAAATACAGTACATGGCATTTTTCCCTCTGTAAAATGAGATGTCAAGCAAAAAAAAAAAACAAAAAAACATAGCAACTGAGTAAACCATAATATGATCATTTGTTTTAGTCCGTGCAAGGAATCTTGTCCCCCGAGTTTATATCACGGCCTTATCGTTCAGCAGAGCCCACCTGAGAAAATAAACTCCAAAGCAGCAGAGGAGAAGTAAAAATCGGAGCGAAATACAAACAAATCAACGGGCTCTGAAATTAATCCCTCAGATAAAACACAATCACAGTTGGAGAAAAGTTCTTTTTTTTTTTTTTCTTGCTGTGGGGACAAGGGAGAGTAGAGATTTTACCATGTAAGCAAGTGACAACTGAGCACCAAGGCACTTTGATCACACTTCTGCCTGACAGGGAGATGCAATTACAACCGTGGGAAGGCAATTATTCACAGAACGTGCAAAAAGCCAATAAGACTGATGGAGAGGGTGAAAAGTGGGAGGAGGGAAAGGGAAAAAAAATGAGGCGAAGACGTGTAAGTGATTGGACATTAAGGAGGGGAGAATGAGACACAAACGGAATGATATTGACAGGGACATCCTCAAAGGGACCGACGGCAGAGCAGAGACAGACAGAGTCGCTGTATTTTCGTACAAGCTGGGTCACCTGGCACAGAGACAACCAAAGATAAAGGCGCATGCAAGAGAGTCAGACGTCAGGGGCCGGAGGTAGAAACGGCAATGTGAAAGGGGGGGGGGGAAGAAAAAAGCCTGGCAGTTATACCTTCATGTACGCTCGGCATGTCTTCTCTCTTTTTTGAAGCTTTTCCGCACAACAAGAGGATCAAGCATAAGAGACAGATTGTAAAGAGAAAGAGGGAGAGAAGGTGGTGAGAGAAAAGGAAGCGTTAAACCATGCAACTTACTATCAATTACAGTATTAATGAAAAGAAGGAAAGGCACAGGTCTGTGAACTATCACCTTGAAATAATGAGACAGATCTAAAAGCTTCCCAGGGGAAGTTAAGGGGCAACTCCTTGCTATGAATATGGATCACATAAGAGTGAAGGGAAGAGATAAGAAACACACAGACGGCGGGAAGGAGTAAGTACTGAGACTAGATTCTGCTGCTCCCCATTAGCAGCACGTTGCAATACACCGAGAGGATAAACAATCTGAGGATAAAATCTTTGCATTCCGCTCGATGGAGAAAACAATTAAATGCTAGTTATTTTTATAACCCTCGGTTAATCTCTTAGCGTTAAGTAAGTGGCCGTGTCATTGGAAGTAAGTCACACCATAGAAAATCAAACATCGCTGCTCCTTCCACTGCAACACAGGGGCTTTTATCCAGGCCACAGCATCCAAAACACCTAAGGACATGCACAAAACTTCTGCAGACTGTGACTTTGATTTGAGTTGTTAGTTTGCAGGGAAGGGGCTGCACAGAACCTAAAGGGGCACACAATGGTTTAGTGGTTTCATCCTCCTGGAAACAAATTTACAAATAAACATTTCCAAACTCCACGCACATAGCTGCTCCGATGTACACTGTTTTCCTCTTTTTGTTTGTTTGCAGAGCATGCAAATTGACAAACCAACTCCAAGAACTGGCGCAACTTTATCTTCACTTGTGTTTACATTTGCACAGGGATACATTTGCAGGCTGCTTTCTGAGGATATCAGATGTCGTAAATGAAATACAGTGTCCGTAGTCGGAGCGGCCATGAGGTGCAAAACAGAAGATAATAAAAAAAAAAAACAAATAGCAAAAACCAGAAAAAGAAACACCACAGCGGCGAAGTAAAATGTGCGTTTGTAAATCATTGTTTTGAGAAATGTGTGTGTGTTTTTTTCTTTTTTTGTTGCTGTTGCTCTTCCATAAAAGCATGATTTCCTGATTGAGGGGAGGTTTGTTGACGGAGTAGGTAGTAGATCTCAAAATTGTGCAACACCTGCAACTGTTAATGAGGCATCCTGCACAACCCAACTGAAAAGATTATTGCGGGATAAAATATAAAACTTAGAGCAGCACAAATCTGGCTGCATAAGTGTGCATTTTCCTAAACTAATGCTTCGTTAAAGCAACTTTTCATTCACTTTCTGCGTTTAGTCTTCTTAAGGAGACCACTTACATCATTAGTGAGTTTTACTAACTTAAATGATAGTCCAGGTATCCATGGAGGATTTTTTCTGAAATTTGCTCATTTGCATAATCATCTATTTGCTCAAAGGTATCAGTCAGGAGAAGGGCTGGAGACCAAAAAATGGCATTGCGAATAAGTGAATTTTCTCCAACATTAACCCAAAGACAAGACTGAAACTGGTCCTACAGAATAAGAAGTGGCTCACAGCAGCACTGAAGTAGCTCATGGAATTTCCACCCAGCACTGGTTGTGTTCGGTGTAGGACAACCACTTTTCCATGTTTCTGAACTAAAATTTGAGGTTTCAACACTTATTGAAAAATAAAAACAAAAAAAGCCTGACTGAAATCTCCCAAAACCTTGGGGGAAAATGAGCTGAAGCAAGGTTGAACTGTGTGCACCACTTCTAAAAGGTACCGCCGAAAGAACATCGGATCCACAATCACGTCATGATCATGGTGGCATCATAATGTCTGATTACTTCTTTCAATTAAATGTTGGTCAAGGTAGACTGAACTATAAACAGATACAAACTACATTAAAATGAGTGATGCTTCCTTAATAATACTGTTGGGATGACAGGAAGAGTCATCCCAACAGGGTGTCATCACAGCCGGTCCACAGACCTGCAGAGGTCTGTGGACAAGAGTTGTCCTCCTAATGTGACAGATTTGCTAAACGTTTGCCAGGCAGAGTAGACAATCATTGTCAAGTCAAAATATTTATTTATTTATTTATTTAAACTAATTGTTCCGATTTCTTTTTCAGTTGCATTGTACAGGACATGTGTCAGAATAAAATGGTGCAAAATAACAGATGTGTGTACGCTTTTCGAAAGGCATTGTACATTATATATAAAGTACAATGCCTACATTATATATAGCACACATGTACAGGACAAGGTGCTTACGAGGAGCTAATTTTTGCAAAGTTGAGACAAGCTGAACAGAACTGAATTCCCAAAGGGAAACAACCTGCTTCAGGAGTAACGTCATATCGGCCTGTAAGGACAGAAACTCTTGTGTACATGTGCAGCTGTAATAACAAAGCGCATCAATGTCACAGAGTACACCTTCACATCACTGCAGAGAGGTTAAATCCCTGAAGTTTTCAGTTACACTGTGCCCTTTTTGTGACATTTCAAAGCAGCACTGCAGGAAACCTTCATAAAAACTCCCCCTTTATGAACAGACTAGCTGTTTGTAATCTCAGGGATAGTTATGTTGCCGTCTGAACATATGGACACAAACTGCAGTTGTCATTTCAGCAAAATATCACATTGTTTACCAAGCAACAGCCGTCTGCAGAGTCTGAATAATAATGCAATTTTTCAAGCTGTCACTCATCTCTCCGCTGTACCTCCGGCGGCTGAGAGAAGCAGCCGTGTCTCGGACCCGCTCTCTTTTCAAAAGGCGTCCGCCGAGGCTCCAAAGGACAGCAGTCCTGCACTTGTCAGCAATGAGGAGTTATTCTCTCTGGGGGTGGGAGGGTGGTTGGGCTGAGGGGGGGACTCGTAGCCATTAGCTAGGATAAGGTGGAACTGCCAGGTGAGCTTGTTTTTCCAAAAGCCCTTAATTACCCAGGAGCTGTAAAGGAATGAGGTTCCCCCTCAGGGCAGAGGCCTGGCCCCTTAGCGTCATTCACCTAAGACTTGAGTGTGATACCTATGTGTGTGTGTGTGTGTGTGTGCGTGCTGTGTGGGTGGGTGGGAGAGAGAAAGAGAGAGAGAGAGTGTACGGGCTTGTCTGTGTGTTATCCGTAAGCATCCTGCTAATGAATGTCTTGGGTTATGCTGACTCTGAGTGAGGAGCAAAGGAGGGAACAAAGTGTAATGAGAGGTTACAACAGGCCAGACCTTGTTGAAGCTGCGTCCGGCCGAGTCCTTCTCGTTGGGCCGGAGCTCCTGCAGCTGCGCGTCCAGGATGTCCACGAGCTGCTCCATCAGCCGCACGGAGGAGCTGACGTCCCCTGCAAACACGGGGCCCTGCGTGTGCCTGGCCAGCTCATTGGCTAAATTAGCCGCACTTTCGCCGCTTCGGATCTAAAAACAGCAGACGAGGGAGGGAGGGGGAAACAAGAGGGGGGGTGTCAAGGAAATGTGGGTGATGAAGGCCTGAGATGATGGTTATATAACGCCGGCTTGAATAATTTATTTCACATACATCTCAGAGTCCTAATCCACTGCAACACGGTTCGTTTACAAAAAAAAGAGGTTTTAGTCACCCGTGAGCATTAGAGGAGTATAGAAAAATACACCAGCATAACAATTATAAGCTGTCCTCTGTGATTAGTGTAATATAGTATTTATTATTAGACACAATCTCAGCTCTGGAGTGACTCATGGTCGTAGTACATACGCTGACTACGTCTATACTAATTCACATGGTGGGATTGTTCTGTAGTGAGTGATGAATCAATTTGTGCAGGAGGAAGCAATACATGTACAGACACAGGAAGCACATTTTCATTCGGTCTGTCTGAGATTTAATTTAAATCTACCGGAAAGAAAGGTGATGAGACTGTATAAAAATATGCTACTTGAACAGTTAGAAGACCAGCACTATTATAGTCGGAAATCCATCAGTATTAGAGGTAGGACCTAAATAAAATGTGTTAAAGCTGATAAATCAGGTGGGTATATTTTGATTGCTTGCAGGTTACATTTTATTAAATAAAACGGATAACTAGTGCAAATTATCATTAAAAACAAAGGCTGTAAAGGACAGTGCAGAATTGAGCTGGTGGCTAATTTTCAATTTGATCGACCCAAAGCAACAAGTAGCTCTGAAACTTAAAATTATGTTTTTATTTCCTCCTTTTCTTTTCTGATCTGTAAAACATAGCATTCCAAAGAGCTATTATGTTCTGGTAACAACAAGTCCATTTGGTGTGGATGCTGTTATTAAAGAAAGAAGACTCAAGGTTAGCTACTCTTAATATTAGTGAGGCTTTTAAAGACGAAGTCAAAGGAAGCGCAGAAATTTAAGAACCTGTTTAAAAAAAACATTCTTTCCCACAAATTATAACATTTATGGCTGCACAGTGGCGCAGTTGGTAGAGCTGTTGCCTTGCAGCAAGAAGGTTCTGGGTTCGATTCCCAGCCCCGGCCTCTCCGCATGGAGTTTGCATGTTCTCCCTGTGCATGCGTGGGTTTTCTCCGGGTACTCCGGTTTCCTCCCACAGTTAAAAAACATGACTGTCAGGTTAATTGGCCTCTCCAAATTGTCCCTAGGTGTGAGTGTGTGTATGTTGTGTAACTGCAGACTTCTGCCCAGGTCCCCCTTAAAAATGAGATCTAGATTTCAATGGGGCTTACCTGGTTAAATAAAGGAAATGAAAAATTTGTGGAACATTTGAGGTATGAGACAGCAAGAGTAAGCATCACTTTCAGTAGATAATGGGGAAGTTGAACAGAGTACAGCAAAGTTTCTCTGTTTTATCCTTTTGATCCTTCAAGCTCTGTCATTTATATAACACGCTCCTTTTGAAAAGTCTTTTAGAGATCTCAGAGTTAAGGTAGAGATTATGGCTGAAAATATATTGTAAGGATATCACACAATATTACGGATATTCACACAGAATTACTTGGACCGTAATAAAGCATAAGCTAATTATTTAGCATGCATTCAGAACTTCTATACCTCTATCACAGTCAGTGATGGGACATGATGCCTAATTCAGATTAAAAAGGTTTAGAAGGTGAAGAAGTAGGCAAAGTGTTTAAGTCATTAAGAAATTGCAACAAAGTTTTTGAGAAGCAGCTTTTTTCATTAAAGCCATGATGCTGAGATGGAGAGAATGCATTTCAGTTGTAATACTATTACTGCATAGACTATTCTCTTATGTTCGCAATGGACCCAAAGTAGGCAGATGTAGATACTTTTTTTTTTATCATAAACCGTATTGTTATTGAAACAGTTTGTCAATATTCTCACACGTAGAATGGTTTCCTAATATAGGTCAGCCCTTGTGGAGATACATGCTCTCTGGATTTTGTTCGCAGTTAGCTGTTTTTGGAGTACATGCTGTGATAATTGCTAATATGAGATGCTAAAGATAGAAATCTGTAATGATTTTGTATTTGGCTCACGGCTTGGACAAACTCCATTAATGTTGTTTTCATTTCCTCAATTATAGCTCCAAATGAGAGATCATCATTGGCTAAAATCAGTAGTCAAAGCTTTGCAAAAATCAGCTACTGGAAACTGGACATTAAATGCTAATCAGTCTCTCTCTTATAACCAATGTGAGAATAATTGCAATATGCTAGGTTTCCCTGTGGTTTTGTATGAATGCATTTTACTGAAAAAGCAAAAAACAAAACAAAAAAAAAAACAAAAACAAAACTTGTGTTTATGTGCATCTCTGCTTATTCATTTTGCTGTCTTTGTTCTTTGCAGATTACATTTAGGGAAAATATGAAATAATATGGCAACCCCCCACTCCCCAAAAAAAACAGTGCTGAAACAGTACAAAAAGTATCCAACGTGATTCACCGTGCATCAGATTAAAAGAAAAAAAAAAAACATACTAATTCTGTTTTTATCACATAAAGTGCTCAAAATCAGGGCACAGCTCTTTAGATGCATACGCACTACCACTCGCCTCCCCACCCCAGGAGCCCTGCCTGAACCTGCTGCATTCATTTCTGCTTTATCGAACAGAGAGAACAAAAATCTCTCTCAGAATGCAGCGTGTTCCTGTTTTATTATAGTGCATTGAGGCTACTGAAGCTCTTATCTGCACATCTACAGCTCTACCTGCAAAACATCAAAGAACAGAAGCACTGACGAAAGAGACCCTGGTTCTTTGATTCTCCGTAGCACGCTGCAGCTCTTGGCATTTATGCCTGATTTTTTTTTCTTCTTTTTTTAGAGAGAGAGAGAGAGAGAGCATTTCTTTTTTCTGCCACATGACTTTGGCTCCCCTTGCAAAAAAAAAAGGAAGTATTTCAATGATGAGTACACTTGACCTGTTCAGAAAATAAACCAAGCAAGGAAAGGGGTCACCCATTGCACACAGTGAAGATGTTTGATTCCTATACTTGATCGCTGCTATGTTTTGCAATGGGCAAACTCTCCGTTTTACCTTTTGTGCCACCTGAGTCACCCAGTGGGAGGTGCAGTTGCTGAGGTCCGGCCCCTTGGAGCACCAAGTCCCCATCACGGTGCAGAGAAACGTAGCTGTGCCTGCAGCAGCACAGAGAAAAAGAAAAAAAAAAAACACACACACACAACAGTTGGAGGGTAGCCAAAACCTTGCTTGGATACAATGTCTCCTGCTGATCGCTCATTTATACAGACTCTCCTGTGAAGGATACTAAATGTTCCGCAGCAGCAGGAATTTTTCAAATGATCTGAAAGGCTGAGAGGAATTTTAATGTCTGCTTTGAAAAAAAAAAAAAAAGCATGTTTGGAAAGGTTTAGTAAAAAAGCTGTCAAGGTCCGTGTAGCTTGAGATAGAAGGGGGAAAAGAACTGACAGAGAAAGCAAAGTGGCATTTGTTTACAGTTAAAGATCAACACATTTCACAGCTTTCTGCATCTCGCATGCTGCCTCATCTTTCAAAATCACAATTACTTCCAATTAATTCCTGCCACACTGACGAGACAAAAATCGACGCCACGTCCTTTTGAAACATTATCTCACTCTTATTTTTGTACTTGTATCTGCTGCCTCTGTTTTTATTCTGACAGCACTTCCATATTCTGATATTTGCTCCGAATGTAATTTCAGCGCGATTACTCCGGCAATGTTGTTGTCAGACGATCACACATAACTACAGCAGAAAAACTGCTTCCCTAACTGCTGACTTCATATGCTTCCAGCAGAGATTTTAACTGCGCTAAGTAAATTGTGAGTGCATTATTTAAATTTACCTACGGTGGAAGAGATGCCGTTTCACGAAATGAACAGTCCGTCACATTTATTTGTTTCTCCTTGAGCATTTGGAAAAAGGCAACAGTTTCCCCCCTGCTATTTGTACACTTTTATCCCAGAGTTTCGAAATAGCACGAAAGCACCAAGAATGTACATAATGATTTCCCCCCCCCCCCCTCTCCTCCTTTATGTAGGAAGGAAAAAGCTCTAATCATGCAACACTTTGGTTTTAAAACTGACATGCTGCCTCGCCGTTGAAACGTGGCTGAGTTGGTGCATGTAAATAGAGGTGGAAATAACACTACGCCGAGCACACAAATAGGGATCATTTTAAGAGATTCTGTCAGATTCTTCGGATCTTGTTCTCCGCTCATTTTTTTAAATTTTATTTTAAAACGTCAGTGGTAGAAGTGACTTTACCAATTGCGACTGTCATCGTACCAAATGAGAACAAACCCAAACCTCCTGAAACAAATAAAAGCGTGGACACATTTTCTTTTATGTCTTTGTTCAGAAAGTGTCTCAGAAAAACAGTGATTCAGATCAACAATGTGGCCGTTTTGAATTGTATAGATTGTGCTGTACTGCATTAGCATTGGGTTGCATCATAATGAGAAATACGTTTAATTCTATTACGTTTTATTTTCTAAAGGTGTGTTTTGGTTGGAAGCTTAGGAATTTTTTTCCCCACTGTGACACTATTAAGCAGCAAAAGAGTAAAAAGAGAACAATTTAACATGTTTTTGCTGCTAGTAAGAGGGAGAACTAAGCGAGGCCTTAGAGTAAAACATCAGAAAAGTTCCTTATTTTAGCAATTTCTTTCAAAAGTGAAACCTATATAGTTTCAATACACATAGCTATATATTTTTGCGAATTTATTGTTGCTGTTTTAATCAATCCGGCTTGATGCTATAATCCAAAGTACAATTTCTAGGAAAAAATGGTAACACTTTATTTGAAGGGAGGTGAATAAGACTGACATGACACTGTCATAAACATGAAATAACACCTGTCATGAACATGAATAAGCCTTCATGAATATTTATGACTGTTGTCATAAAGAACTTCAGGGTGGGCTTAAAGCACCTTTTAGCCATCTCCATTGTAAAAATCCCAATAAAATGAATGAAGTAGAAACCAGTCTGTTTTTTTTCACTCCCCTACAGCAAGGACAAAGCTCAAATGTAGTCCGAGGAAAGAGTGGAGAAATTCAATGTGCTCAAGGTCCTCTGTGAAGTTTTAATTGTCTGTGATGATTTTAATGAGTCATGTCATCTGCTGGTGTTGGTCCACTGTGTTTTATTAAGTCGAAAGTCTGGCAACACTGCTAAGTGTAAACAAATGTGCCAATACCTGATTGGACTGTGGTATTACCGTGGTAGGTGGCACGGGGCAAACCGGGGGTCTGTGGGGTATCGTCAAAGGAAAGGTAAGACACACCAGGGCCCAACAACACAGATGAGCTGAACTTTGCTAGTAAAGCAGCCTGGCTTTCATTTTAAAGTACATGTATATACTTGTCAGTAGGCAGACATTTAAATATTAAGAATCCAGATTGTTTTTGTTTACTGATTTTATGCAATATTCAACATTTGAGAGAAGAAAATGCTAGCTTTGCATTAGCTACTACAAGTCAAAATTATTGAAATAAACAATTAATTACATCACTTTGTGTAAGAAATCTATACAAGTTTAACTTTGTCTTTTATTCTAGTGAAATTTACTTTTTTATGATGTTCAGAATTAGGGAAATGCAAATGAAGATTTAGCATACAGAACACATCTGTTTATACCCTTAAGGTGAATGGAAACAATGTTTATTTTTTTCTAAAACACAGTTTCATTAAAAGACCTGGATAAAGGAGACAATATCAGACATTTATTCTTATTTCTACATGTCTGGGGTTTAGGTTTTCATCTTTTTTTTTAATAATGCAGAGGTAAAATCTGTGTTGAGTGGTTTTGTTCGTTAAATCAATTAGAGGGGTTTAAAAACTTTAGTAAAGTACTGATGTTAATCACAGGCTTGTAGAGGATTTAACAAGATAACTTTTATGCTAGTTAAGTCCGAAGCAGTGCAAAGATAAGCTTATGTATTTTTATTCACAACAAAATAGCGATAAGGGTTTTAATCTCGTTAAGCTCCTACATAAACAACACATTTTGCCTTACATTTCCAGAAATCATTGAAGTTTACCATTGTGTAGTAATCTGGGTAATTAAAAAAACCTTGTTTGTGTTTTGTCTTGTTAATATAAACTTTAATAAACTTTATTGAGATTTTATAGACATGCCAGCACATATAGGTGAAGTAATAATGTTGGTCTTTAACACCTAGTACAACTAAAAATCTGAAATCTATTATACGGTGTACTGAGTCCCTTTGATACCACTAATAAAAACCCAGCACTGCTTAATCCATCATAAGAAAATGCAATTGGTCTGGCACAACTGCAACCCTAACAAGACATGAGAGGCTGTCATGGTAAACTGAGCCTAGGCAATAAAAGCATTAATCTGGAGCAGATTTTGTTCTTTCAAACAAAATCTAAAGAGTTTAATGGTTGAAACCTAACAAAGCATAAGTAAATTGACCATTTTAAAGAAAAATTAAAGTCTTTACAAAGAACTGGGAAAAAAAAAATCATGGATTTCAAATAAACGTAGACACTTACCTCTGGTTCCTTTGGGGCACGGTCTCTCCACAGTGGTGCCGGTGTGCGTCTGGGGCCAGTCGATGGCTCGCCTCCTGGTGGCCTCGCAGAAACGCCGGGGCGTCGGGGGCAACTCGGGCACAGTGGGCTCGGACGTGACGGACCCATGGCTGTCCTCGTAAAGTATCCTCCCCTCTCTGGGATCGGCTCCCGCTCCAGTGGTGTCGCCCTGCGCCCTCAGGGTGGGCACGGTGGTGGTGGTGAACATCGGGGTGTTCTGGGGACGGATGACGAGACGGAGGGATCCTCGGTGGTTGGGACTGGAGGAGTGACAGAACGGTGAGGCTGTTAGAGACGTGCTTTCTTGATACCGGTGAATGCTAGTGTTATTGTTGGCTGAAAATTAAAAAGGTTCGCGGTGGGGTGTCGCTTTATAATTCCACCTCTGCTCTTCTCCCTCACAAGACAACACTGGGGAAAAAACCTGACAATGTGACACTATCTTTCACCGTTTCTATTTTACTTAAACCAATAAGCAAGACAAGCAGCAGCGGCAGGGCAATCTTTCACACAGCAGTGATTCCTTCCGAGCAGGCTCCGTATTGGGCTGATTAAATGTCAACAATGAAGACAAAGGCTGTCTGCATTTTTACCTTTTTTCTCCCTGCCTAGTTCGCCTTTTTCCCTTTGATAAAAGCTGGAGCGCGGAAGGAGAACCGCACTGCCCCGAGCAAAAACTATACATCAGCAATAATGCGATTCCACTGTATTCGGTCCACGCCTACCAAGCAAATCCGAGTGTGACTGCGCACACACACACACACACACACACAAGCATGCACACAAGTGTGCAACCCGACCAGTGTCTGCTCTATTACTCAGGTGTGTCCCTGCCTAAAATCACTGCCAGCTCACAGATTGATATCTGCAGCGGAGGGCCTGGAGATAACTAGGAAATGAGAGCAGGAATGGGAAATCAATAAATTTAATACAGTATGAAGAGTCAATATGGATAAAAGAGAAAACAGAGTGAGTGTTTGTGTGTCTGTGTGCCTTCGCGGATATCCAAGGCTTCTTGTCTTCTGATAGGCCATACATTTCCACCCACAACCTGCTGATTGTATTTTAAGATAAAAGCAGCTTCCCACAATGAGGTCTGCCCATGCGAGAAGCCACTATAGTCTTCATCATGTTCCTTGGGTGCTTTTGGGAAAATGCAATATCATGCTATCTGACACTCCATCATCAGACACCTATCTCCATTTCCCCGGGGGAGAATAGTGACAGAGCCGACATTTCTTGTTTCACACCAATCAGCGGGTCAGGGGGATCGTCGCTTCTTCATTCAGGTAAAAATATTTGAGTTTATTACAAAGCTGATATCTGTGATGAGGCCAAGAGGCCACCTAAGCATGATGGGGTGGCGGGTGATGCTCATGATGAGAAAAGGAAATGCGACAGAGTGTCTCAAATGTGACATTTCACGGGATGACCTTTTTTCCTTTCCTACGTGGGCCCGGACAATTTACCTGCACTCATTCACCGATCATGCGGCTGTCAGCCACACATTCACAGATTGGCCTGGTCAACATGGCTGGACCTTTAACAGCTAACCCCTGTGCGGTTTGGTTGTGTTATAAAGTAATACAAAAAAAGTAAAAAAAAAAAAAAATGAAATCAAGTTGAGATTTAAGTTGATAAAAGGGTTTTTATATCTATCACATTCATTGTTGTATATTTTCTCTCTAGAAGCTATCGTGTTTAATCTGAAAGTCAATATCGGCTCTCAAGCTGCTCCAACAGAACAATGATATCTATGAGAGTGAGCAAAAAGTTTCTGACATATTATGTAATGTAGGCAAAGTTTTTTCATCGAGTCAGGGAAAGTGAGAAGATTCATAGGCTGACTTTGGTTGATTCAATAGACACATATAATGCAATATAAGGGCAAGTGTAATTGGGTTTCAGAATATTAAAGCTCTCCATACCTGAGCAAACTTCTGCTTTTCCACAGGCTGATATAAACCCTGATACGCAGCTGTTTGTAACAGCTTGCTTGCGTCACCTGATTAACTTGCTCCTGAGAGCGTATTTCTCCAACTCAACCCTCTGAAGCAACTTGTTCTAGTGCAAATGATCACAACACGCAAATTGTCTGCTTTTTAATCATCTATAAGCAGTAACATTTTTCATTTTACTTTTAATATCACAAAAGATCCATTTCGCTGTAACATGCTGCAAAGATTCCCTTGGATGAAACATCTGAAGCATTTGTGCATGTTAGATGTTACAGGAAATGAATAATTATTTAAGATAATAATTGTTCATATATTTATCCATATCAGATTTTACAGTTCTGTTGCTCGCAATAATGTTATTTTACTTTTAGTTGTATATTTCACCACAGCGTTTTACAGTAGTGTTTAAGATTTTGTCCATTAAAAACTACTGCTAAGAACGTTTCTCAATCACTGAGGATGCCTGTCTGTCAACTGTATCCAATAAACAATTACTGTGTATAAATAACACTGGTGAATTTAGGAATTTGAAGCAAAATAAAAACAACAGCAGCAAAGTTTACAATAAATAAAGTACTGTTTATTCTGGAGCCTTGAAGAAATGCTTTTCTAAAAGTATAAATGCCCCTTCAAAAATGATGTTATATTTAACTTCTCAAATGCACACCGGTGTTCTTACAGATTTATACAGTCATGGGAAAAGTTGAGTGCACGCCAAAACTGAGCAGCTTGTAGAACTACCTTAGGCAGCAATAACTTCAAGAAGTCGTTTTCGGTACGACTTTATCGGGCTCTCACATCTCAGTGGAGGAACTCTGGGCTGCTCCCCAGTAAAATGTTGCTTCAGTTCGTTGTGGTTTTCAGACATTCTTTATGAGCAGCTCCGTTAATGTCCAACCACAGCATTTTAGTTGGCTCGAGGTCTGGACTTTGGCTGGGCCATTGCTACATCTCAGTTATTGTTATTTTTTTTCCCCATACAATCTGTTGTAGATTTGCAGATGTCTTGTTGTTGATCCAAATTCGGTCAAGCCTTGGTTGTCACACAGATGGCCTTAAGTTTTCAATCTAGAATGGTGTGAAGCACAGAAGAGCGGGATGTACCCAGGTCCAAATCACCACCGCTCCACCACCGTGCTTAAAATTGGGAAATACATAGCATGCTGGATTTGATTTTCATTAATCGTGCTGCTGTGCATTGTGGCCTAATGTCTCCACTTCTGTTTCAACTCTCTGTGATGTGCGTTGATGTTTGTGAATCGTGTGACGATTACACAACTAATAATGAATAAGCAAATACTTAACTAAATGGCATTGATGTAAAAATAGAACTGAAATTCATTACGCTCATCTCATTAACTTGTTTTATTAAAAGCGTTGCATCCGGCTGCATCAGCCGATTTGGCTGCAGAGCAACTTAGCTGTTGTCGTTTCTCAGTGATTTGACCAGAACATCTTAATGCTTTCCATCAACATTTTCTGCTGCAATGAACAAGCAATAAACATATTACTGGGAATAGAGAGGATGGATGCTATAGTACCTAAATAACTAGTTAATATTTACTGCAGTCCAATTTCCAATGAGCTAAAATGAGATAATTTAACAGAAAATTATGGAAATAAATGGAGTACCTGAACAAAACCCATCGATGCAGAAGGAGAAGGTATATATTCAGACAGGTAGGTTCTTTCTGGTACTTAAATACTGTTTTCCAGTGCTAACATCCAATCTAATATGCCCTTTTCCTCCCTATTAGGGCACCTTAACTAAATGGCTAATTACTTTAAAAATGTAAAAAATAAAATCAGACAAAAATTAAAAGTTTATAAGATCAGGAGAAGAAAATTAATGTTGGAAGGTTATCATTCAAAGAGCCTTCTGCTAAATAGACAAATTCAATTCCAGGTTACTTTATGAGATCTATAATTTGCAATCACAGGACAGATAATTACTTTAAGCTTTGAGTATCAAGCTGTGACTTATATTGCATGACTATACTTAATCTAACACATTACATAGCAAACGTGATTCTTTACGTGAACACGACGTTTAAACACTTATGATATTCAGCATAAATTAAGGTCAACCAGTTAATAAAAATGGTAATTGTGTGATTTGGTGCAACTCATTGTATTAAAGTTTGATGGGAAAGGGCCATTAGGCCATTATCTTTCTTACAAAGGTAGAGAGATTGTCGAGTTTATTTTCATCAAACTACAACCTGAAGGTCATTGTTCAAAGATTTCCAGAGATATTACAGAAAAATCTGTAACCTGGTACTTTTTGGAGAATGTTTTCTCTCTTTCGACTTGTTCCGCTTTCAGTCGTAAACACACAACTAAGTAAATAAATCAGCAGAGCAGCTTTACAAAAATTGGAATTGTTTAAGGAATCTTCAATCAGCGTGCTTCTGCTTTTTAAGCCATTAGACGCTCGGTCATCATATTCCCCGTTCCCTCTTCGCTCTTCTTACTCTTATCACCATCATTTCACCTTATTTAATCAAAGAAAATCTTTGTGGATCCTTGTAGTCATCATGTCTTAAGTCTTCAAATCAAAGTGTGGGTAACATCAAGACAGTCAGCTAAGCAGCACAGCTCCTCTGTACTACACAAAGTAATGCGCTCAGAAGGCAACACATCTGCAGGCTTATTCTGATGCCTCTGCACCATGCGCTCTACAATTTTCTTTTGATTGCAAAGAGCAACTCCCTCCAGTAAGAGCCTCGCGTCCTCTGATAGCACTCATCCAAGAGAGGGCTGCACCAATTAGCTTGCATTCCTCTCAAGAGGCAGTGAAGTCACTCTTTATGGGAAATCTGACACCAAAGAGCACGCCGTTGCCATATGGTGAATATTACCTCTTGTATGTAATGGAAGAGTTTGAGATTGAGCACTTGAAAAATGACTATGACCAGTGTCAAAGCAGAGTGCGTAAATTAAAACACAGCTAAAGGGGAGAAGGAATATCGTCCCGCAAGATCATCAGTCGAAAAACGCGGGAGATGAAGCAGAATTAGTTTCATCACATTATGGCCCCCTTGAGTCATTCCTGAGAGGGAGATGGCAGAAAATATTAAAGTGTAATCATCTGATGAGAAGAGTGCTTATTCTGTTTGTCCTTGATTTTATACCTCAAACTTTCCCACTAGCAGAGTTAAATTTTTTCCACCTAAATTACAAAGTCGCCGTATTCTCTACCTGTCCAGACAGACGCGTGAATAAATAGATTGTAAGCTGTCTAATGCTTGCTATTAAGGGAAGTGGAATGACAGCTTGCAGTCAAATCAAGCTGCTTTAATTAGTTTCCGTTTTGAAGATGAATCACTTACACGGCTAATCCTCCTTGTATACTAATAAACAGACACATGCGGCTTATAGGAAATTAAAATGTGCAAGAATATGAAATAATATTCAAATGACCCCACATCTCTCTGCTGCTATTCCCATGGTGGGCATTAAAAAGACTCTATATTGTGTGTTAGATATTAAATGGATAGTTCAAGGTGTTTGAAGTAATGTTGTGCTTCACGGTTTTAAGCAGAGCATTTCTTAAAACAGCCAATGATACAGATTCATGTACATGCTGCTTTACAAAGCTCTAAGCCGTTGTCATGTAGCAGCGTGCTCTTATTTGCACAGAAGCTGATTACTATTTACAATGTGGTGGAGGTTGGAGGCGGTTCAACACCAATAATTGTTCTGTTAAGTAATGCAACAGGAAACTGGTTGTCTAAAGGAACATTTTTAGAATGATGGGTCCTGATCGGTGAAACTAAAATCATCACATTTTGTCTAGTAAGTAAATGAACCATGCTTAGCACATGACTCAAAGTTAGCTACTGTAAGTATCAATGTGCAGGTGAAAAAAAGTCACTAATGTAAGCAGTAATTTAAATATTACTAAAATATCAACTTTATTATTATTTAAATCCAATTTATGACATTGAAACTAACAAATGCTGCAGCCTAGGTCTCACTGAATTTTGACTGGATGCTAATAGAATGTAGATGTGGAATAAACTTCCATTTAGTAAAAGGATATTCAGAGTATTGTAGCAAGCCTTAGTCCTATCTGTTAGCTTTAGCATAAGGGACCTAATCTGGATGTCACAAAGACACCAAGAGAGTTATCTACAGCGACTAAGATGCTAACTACTTATAAGCTTCTAAAAAGAACATAACTTCCAAAATTCTTTTAAAGCTGTCCCAGCAGCTGGACAGCTTAGCAGAGATGAGAGTGGCAGTAGGAGTCCATGGAGCCTGTATCATGTGCATGTGGCTCTACATAAATCCATGTGTAGCTCGCCTCAATAACAAGGACGTCTTTGAGGATGAAAACTGAGCTTCGGTTGCCTCTTTACCTGGAGCTCGAGCTGATAATTAATGACAGAGCAACAAATCCCACAAGACATGAATTTTACATCAGGTTGTTTATAGGCGCTCGTGCTGTTTCTGCTTGATTCAGGGTTACACGATGGCAGCGTGGATCGTAAAGAGTAACAAGATAACTAACACATTCCTGAATTTGATGCTAAGGAACCTGCCATCATTCCTTCAAAATAAAAACATAAAGTAGCAAAAAAAAAAAATTCTTGGGCTGACAGCTTTATTGACATTTGTTCCTTAAAAGACCCATGGACAAGAAAAGCTCTGCCTGACACATATCTTGTGTCTGCGTGGGGTAATTTATGAGGCCTGAAGAAACCGAACACTGTGGAGCAGCAGGCGTAACACAGTCACAACGAGACAAGTCTGAATCAGGAGGAGGAGATGGCAAAGCAGCTTGCTATACAGACACACACGTGCGGACAGGAAGATATATGTAGAGACAGAAATACACTTGGAGCAAAACACTCCAAAACTCCCTGTCATGTACACCTATGAGGTCCAGTCTCCTGCCATAATCCAGCAAGTAGAACAATTAAGGCTGCTCCAAATCCCTTGACTTCTTTTGCTTCAGACTCTATTTCTGCTGCCAAACATGTTTTAGAGTGTGGAGCACAGGCTTAACGTGTGATGCATCTATAAATGTTCGCAGTCTTCAAGGCTCACCTGGAGGCGTCATGTGAAGATATAAAAGCAAAGCTAAGCTGAGTAAGATGCAAGGCTTGGCTTAGCCAGAACAAGACAAAAAAAAAGACAATAGACAAACTTCATTCTATGTGGAAACAGGTCTGGATTAAAAAAAAGAAAAAAGTAAGAAACGTAAATTTAAATTAGGTCAAACGCCTATTTTAAATTTGTAATATTCATTAACTAAATTTAAACTTTGAATCTAAACTTCAGTCTATAATCAGCTAACAACATGTACTTTGATCCACTGTTTTTGAGTACTAAAAGCAAGATAAAGGTTGGAGACAAATACTTTGATCCGAAAAAAGAGCATAATCTTGTAATTCCTGCATTTTCTGTCGAACTCAAAACTACAACATCTACCAAAGAATCATCAAAGGATGATCAAAGTAAACTCTTTATCCGCACAGGTTCCGACCCGGAATTTCAAAACACAGGGAGTCTAATATCTTGACAGGTTGTTGGTGACCAGCTTTATCTGAAGGCCTGACCAGACAGGGGGAAGTTTCTCTCATATCGGACAGAGTGAAAGAGATATACATCAGTGACGTGCGGTCAGGGGAGCCTGTCATCATGGAAAAATAATATATAGTAATAAAATTATTTAGAAAGATATTTTCACCCTGTGGTTTTTACTATAAAGTACCTATTTTTAATTTAATTTAACCAAGTCTGATGATTTTTTTTTCTTCAAAGTCGCTGAATTTTCACATTTTCCCATTCAAATGCTTGAAAGCGTAGCCGGTGAGGCAGCAGCGAGCTGAGCCTCACCTGGGATTGCTCAACCTCTCGCTAACTGCACCGGTTGCCACTCTATGAGAGCATGCTCCTCCTGTCTGTACGTCACCCATAAAATGGTTAAAAACATTTAATGTATTAACTGACTTGCCATAATTTAGCTTATGTATTTGATGTACTGTGGTTTTATTGTCACGAACTGTGTGTGTAATATGTTTTGTGTGCTGAGGAGTGATCAGAAACGGCAGAGAACAGATTCGAGGTGAGACAGGCAGTTCTCCAACCTTATGGCAGGGGGCGCTGATTAACCCAGATATTGTGACTCCACGACTGCAGAGTAAGAGGCAGTAAGAACAAGCTAGCCATACAGTAGCTGTGCTGATACAGAGAGCGAGAAAGATGTGGTTTTGAGTTGTACTTTCACGGTTTCTCCCTTTGCTGTTAAGCACAGCACAAAATTAATAATATCTATATGTCTAAGTTTATATATATATATATCTGTCTCTTTTTAAGAACTTGGTTAATCAGGTTAATCAAGAACAGTGAACTTATCTACTGATAAAAATCAAACTATTTGCAAAATCATAACAGATATAGATCTAACAAATTGCACATGATTACAACTCATTAGTAAAAAACTTACAAGCAAATTAGCAAGACTTGAAAAGGTTAATGCAAATGTAATTTTCAAAAAAATTGCAATTACAAATTGACAGGTGCAAAAGGCATTTTAATGATAGCTCGTGTGAAACTTTCTAAGTAATTTAGAAAAAAGAAACAATTATGTCTGAAGTTGAGCAAAAATGATGCAGTAGTGAACCATTTTTCTACCAGCTGATGTGATGCTCAATACGTCAAGAAAACTCCAGGTAGTCAACAAACTTTGTCTGGGATCTCATTTCAATATGGTACACTGGAAAATTGTGCTGTTTTGAAACTGTAACTTTTAAAAACCTTGACACCAGTAACCAGCCAATACATATGTGGAAAGCAAAATGCCACTCCCCCTCCCTCCCTTTCTAACACAGAGCCCACTTATTGTTCAGTTCTACCAGAATGCTCCAAGGAGCTAAGCCTTTTGAACAAAGCCATCAATTTTACGCCTCTCCTCTTTAAGGTCTCGAATCAATGCTACCTCAAAGACAAATTCATTTTCCCCTTTCTCTCCTTGTTAGTTTGAAATGTTCTCTGCAATTACTGGCTAAGAAATCAGTTAATGCCTTTGTACATCACAGAGAATGCATTACCGATGTCCCTATAAGTTTTCTAGCTACAACCTTTTGGGTTTTTTTGGGTGGTGGTGGTGAAAGAGGTGTTCGACACACATCTGAGGAGGTGTACTCTCCCAATATTGGCTTGTGTTCGCAACGCATTAGCAGCCTCCTGATGCTTCTGTTAATTCCCTGTGAATTGTTTGGAACAATAAGTAGAGAGATCAATACGTGGAATGACCCGAGCTAATCACCTCAACCGGAGGCCAGAATTGAGCAGCTTTCAGTGTTACACAGCCTCTCCCGCAAGGTAAAAGAGCAGACAAGTTGCTGAGGTCAATTATCTCCCGCTTTGATCACTTTGCCAAAACTCTCCTAAAATAAAACCCGCAATCACGCTGCTGTTCCAGCGTCTCTCTAGTAAGAGAAACTCCGTCAAGGTTGATGCTGCTGACAGAAAAGGACGGCGACGCCTGCTGTTACCGTCAGGAAATAAAGGCAGAAAAGATGCTCTGGTTTTGGTGTAACTTCCTTCTGTGGTCGATGGATCTTAATGGGCACAATTAATTTCCTTTACGCCTCAAGTGCTCCTCAGTTTCAGAGAGTGAGACATTATTTCAGCACGATTAGACTACCCTGCAGAGTACGTTGTTTAATTCAGCGACATATCACGGCCAGCAATAATTCCTAACAGCTTCACAGTACAGAATTAGAGGTGTAGATCTGGGAAAAGGGGGAAAAAAACTAATAAACAAGGACCAATTATTTTCAAGAGCCCTTTATAGAGCATACTGTTGCTGCTGCAGAGGATGGCCTCAGCATATTCAGATCTGGCTCCTTCGGAACACAGCGTCACTAAATGCTCTCATAAAACATATTCAGTGATCCACTGTGACAAGCTCTGCAGAAAAGACAGGTTTCTGAATGGATCCCCATGTCAGAACAGTAGCACGGAAAAAGCTAGACTAATGGGTGATATCAACAACTGTGTTGTGTGACTGCAGCAAGTGGCGACGCCGAGCCTATGTGGCATTTATGTTTACCCAGGCATTACGGTAGCTGAGAGAGCACATTAAACCCTTCACTGGAAATGCTTTGTGATGGCTACTTCCCTCCTCTTCCCGAGACTCTTTAGAGACACAGAGGGTAATTATGATAATTCACTTGTTAATTACATTTACATAAATCAGGACGTGAGCAGTTGAACTAGCAGTTTGCACGCATGACAAACTCATCAAAGTTCGAGTAGTTTTCATATCAACTCTAACATACTTTTAATTGAGTCTTCGGAGATTCCCGGGAAAACAACGGGAAAACAAACAAGATCTGGTGACATGAGGCCAAAGTTCAGTCTCCATTCTAAAATCAACCTTGCTCCATATCTCTCTCTTCAGTAGCACAGGTCAGGAATCGGATTTCAAGCCCCATGGCAACCTCTTTCCAAAATATTCATAAGTTAAAAAAAATAAAACATAACTAGGACTGCACAATGTGCAATATTGATAGAGCTAAAAGGACTGGCAGGTTTCCTATGAGGTACAAGTCAATATCATTAAGTGTTCTAATTAATTGAATTTGTTGAAATAATGTCACAGCCCCACTTAACCTTAGAACTTGATAACGGCAAGCAAATGTAAACTTCCAGGTTTCTCTTAGAAATGCTGCCTTGCTTACAAGAATCTTTTCAGAAAGGACACAGATTGATGAGTTCTGGAAAAAAAACTGTTTTCATGAGGAAAAGTTTCATACATAACTGTTGTTTTATTGCAACTTATATACTTGTGTAAGTAGAGCACCCAATCTGACTCCTGGCCCTGGGGCCCACACGCTCATAAACTAACCCTGATTAGCAAAACTAGATTCAAGTTTTTCACAACTGGCACAGAAACCAGAATCATCTTCAGAATGAGTTGTAGCTTAGTTATGTGTTGCTTGTTGCAAAGAACTATGTGATTAAAAAAAATCTCCAAAAACAAACAAACAAAAAAAAAACAGTTCCTTTGATTTATATTTATTGACTGTATATAGAAAATACAAAGTGCAATGTTGACATGCTATACTCTTGTGTATCTCACTTGTGCTCTTTCTTTGCATATGTAGACATTGTTTTAATGTAAAATTAACTTGTATAATATTTCAGTATTTGTCATTTTCTTCCTAATGTTCTTCCTAATTCATGGTTGATGCTTGTTTTGCTTTTTATGAACTGATGAACAATTTTCAATAAAAATTACAAATCATAAGGATATTTCACTTCTTCTTTGGAGTCTGAACTAATTCAAATAAGCCTAAATTTCAGAATCTAATACTGGATTATCCAACTAATGACATAGCTGGACATACAGTTATGGTCAAAATTATAAAAAATTACAAACCGCTTTGAATTTAAATGAATTTTTACTGAACCAAGAAGTCTGTTTTTGATAGGAAATGAGGCAGGTATTTCTCCTGAGCTAATGAAAGATGTTAGTGTTTTATATACCTTTCTCCATAGACGATGTAAAAAACTTTTTGACAGATTCTCTATTGGATTCAAGTCAGGACTCTGACTGGGCCATTTCAAAACATTAACATTACCTCCAGTTAGAAGAAATATGTTGGTAAAATGAAAAAAATAAATAACTAAATAAATACTTTAAATCTAATTCTGCCTGGGGTATGGCTTAACTGTATTCTTTGATGCATAAATAATTATTTTAATTTTCTCATTTGGATTCAAAACTGATACACCAAAGAACCAGCAGAGTATTTTCTCTTTCATGCATTTTAGTTATCAAAAAAAAGGAAAAAAAGAAAGAAAAAACAGTATCTACCATAAAAAGCCTGACTAATTTAAACTCAGCTTATTTAAATGATGCCAATTAACAGAATATATAGTCAAAACGAACTTGATCAATCAGTTGATCTCTGCACCAAAGCCTGATCTATGAGGATCCAGAGGCCAAACAAAGCTATAAAATGTATCAATTTTATTACTTTTGGAAGGCTGTGGCAATAAAAACTGTAAAATATAAAATCTTACTTGTTTTTTCAAATAGATTTTTATATTTTTTAGGTAAAATAGTAAGACATATAGTCTGAAAACTCAATAGTTCCCATGCTCAAAACCTTTTAGAAGAACTTTCAACAACAAATACATAAGATGTATCATAAATGATCTCATAATCACAATAAATAATATCACCACTCGATGATTCTTTAATAAGTGGCCCGTCGTAACCTGATATCCAACAGTGCTCGGCAGAGGGGCAGCAACCCGAACCTTTATAATGCATCATCCAGTAAGGTCAAGATTCTTCTTCCCCCTCTTCATACAGAAGACTTGTGGGATAAATTGGCTTCTGTCAGGTAATTAAGCCCATTATCGGCCTGATGTAATGTCCCTGTCTGATGACACATATGTCGCCTCTCAGCACTTCACAGATTAATTTAAGCCTGTTAAGTGCCTGACAGGATTCTTCTCTGTAATATATCTCCTTTTCCAAACAGTTTTTTCTCCAACAGATGCGCTCTGTGCTCTATAACTCGCCTTTGAAAAATATTAGCCCACAATAGGTTGCCGATTATCACCTCATCTGTTAGAGAAAAAAAAAAACAGAAAAAGAAAAAGAAAAATGGCAACAGCAAAAGTTGAAGAGGTAGTCATGGCAACACATGGTGCAATCCTGAGGCGGAGAGGAAAGGATAACCTCTGTCATACTGTGCACAAGCCTTTTCCTACATGTTCGCAGCGTGAGAGGGAAGTTCAGGGAGGCGGTGCAGATAATGGTTTCGGATAAAGCTTGAGATTGAAGAATTTGATGGAGTCCAAATATCAGCTGGATTGAGTGGCTAGCCTGCCTCGTGGTAATAAAGATGCACATTTTTCATGTTTTTTTTTGTTTTTTTTTTAGCTGTGCCTCAACCCTACAGAGAGTTGTCCCTCATTCCAAGGTGAATCTGTAATTTCTGTCTGCAAATGAGGTCTTTCCCCAAGAATAACACAAGCTTCTCTCCTTGATCACACCTGAATTGTATCCAGAATTAAAAAGCAGCCAGCTGTGACATCCCAAGCCGCTGCCAAACAATAGAGGGGTTTACACAATGACAATGGATTACACCTGCAAATGAAGCAGTCCCTCACCTTCTGCAGGATCCGGCGGCCCAAAGTCTAGGTCGTAACGCAGGACGTAGAAGTTATTCCACACGTACAGCTGGTTGTCCCGGGGTTGTAATCCACGGCGGTGATGTACTGGTACTCGTTGGGGAAGAGGATGTCCGTGTACTCGCCCTGGTTCAGCTTGGTGTTGTAGATGTAATCGATCTGGCTGCGGCTGGCCTCGCTCTCGTTCTCCTCGTAGGTGGAGCGCACGACGTGCAGCACGCCGCACACCATGAAGGCGTTGGAGGCCGAGCGCTTGTCGTACGCTGTGTCCCAGGTGTTCTCGAAGCGTAGCGTGTACGGGTTGAGCTGGCTCACCACGATGCGTCCATTGTTCTGCTCAGTGGCATAGATCACCCACAGGCCCCTCTCATCGACCGCAAGGTCAATGTCTGTCTTGCCGCCCCAGCGGTAAGGTGAGGTGTCATGGTAGTTGGCATTGTTCACAATGGCCTCTCCACTTTTGATGCGCGTGCGGAGATCAAACTTGACAATGTTACGAGTGCGCTCCTTGTTGAAGAAAATTGCACCGTCGTAGGCGACGAAGCCGGTTCCGTCCACACGGTGAGGCAGTTTGTAGGTGGTTGTCTGGCGACCGTTTTTGAAATCCTCCAGGGAGGCATACTCGATAAGTGTGTCCGTGCGGTAGGGCGTCCAGGGCATGAAGAAGACCTTGTCTCCAGCCTGGAGCGGGTCTTTGCACCACGAGCCTGCTTGCTGCTCGGCCTCGAACAGGAAGGTTGCAGCTCCTATGCCCTTGAGAGTCCCCGGACAAATGAAAACTGGTGACAGAGGAGAGCAAAACAAAAATACAACAAAGCAGAATATTAAAAACCTCAAACATTACATGTGTGACAGGCACAATTTTCCCAGCTGCGCCACTCAAGTACAGGACAAAAAGATCAGGGACTTTGAAGCTTTTGACTAGTGTTTCTGTACTAATGAGACGGGGGAAGGGGGGAGGAAAACAAATGTACGTGTCAAAGTAACTACTCAGGATGAAAAATGTGAGGTTAATAGAACTTGCTTCTCAAGGGGCTGCTGCTACACTGTACCAGGGACAAAACAAATAAAATGTGAACCGAAAAAGTTTTAAAGTCCTGCAAACGAAAGACACGGAAGTGGCGAAAGGAGAATTCACAGTGCTTTGTTTTGTGTGCTTTTTTTATTTTTTTTCATCCAACACCAGAAAGGCTTCTTCAAATGTCAAATGCCACATGAACAGCTGGGTACAGTGGCTATAAAAGTAAAAGTAGGCTGATTAAAATGTCAGGATATTAGGAGATCATTAAAAATCATTTCCAAACTTTTTCCACCCTTTGTATGGTAAGTATTTTTTATTTATTTTTTTACAATTCAAATGAAAATATTAAAATCTTTTGCTAAATGTAAAAAGCAAAAAGGCTGGCTTAATAGGTATGCACACCTTGAATCTAATACTATATTGAACCACTTCTTAATTCAATTCCAGTATCCAGTATTCTTGTATTTACACCTCCCATCAGTTATAGTGAATCTGATGGATAACAAATAAACTTCAGTCATATAAGTAAAATTCTACTGACTTTGCTTAATTCAATCCTCTAGGTAAAGTCAAAGTATGCAGAGATGTCATAAAATATCTCATCATACATAGTATCTGGTATCACAAAGACCGTTGTCAATAATTGCAGACAATATAGACAACAAATCCTTGGCAAAAACTGCATGTTGCATAACTGATAGAAAGACAAGGCAGAAACTGGTTGAAGATGCTGCCAAGAATCTCCCAGAAAAATTGAAAGATTTGAGTTAACTGCAAAAATTTCTGGTTAGTCCTTGTGCTTGGTTCTAATTTATATGTGGCAACAATTTTCAGTGTGCTCCACGTGTCCGGATTGATCAAACTAAATCTGAACCTTTGGAACAGTTGAAAAAGTTAATTAAAACACAATTATTACAGTGAAATATGCTGGTGGCAGCATCATGTTTTTGCTTAGAGTACTAGACTTTTTGGGAAGGTGCCAGACAGTTTTGAGCCTTAACACTTATGAGTCAAAGCTTGAAAATTATAGAATACAAAAAAAAAAATAAAAAATGGCTTCACCAGCAAAAATTTGGTCTTAAATTAGCCAAGCCAGACAGAAAGCTCTGTGATTGCATGAAGAGAGGAGGGACAAAAGATGCCCTTACAATCCGATGATGGTTTTGAGAGCATCTACAAGGCCAAAACACAGAGAATGCTGAAATTGAATCATAAATGGCTGCAGGGATTGAACAAACTATCAGTTTCAGAGTTGGTACTAAACCAGGTCATTCCAGCTTTAATATTCTTGTTTATATTTCTCCGTCAAGCGTAACTTTCTCAAATTGTACAAGATAAATATCACACTTGAGGTAGAAAAAGTTTTCAAGTGATCTGTCGTGGTCTCATTAATAACGCAACAAATACATGGCATTCTAACAGTGGTGTATGCACTTTTCTATGTCCACTGTACATACGGACACACTGCACATGCACTCTCACATGACTGAGGGTTATTAAGTAACAAGAGGGAAAGGGAACAGACTTTACATCTCGTGGTAAGAGTGAACAACAGGTTGTTGGATGGTAGTGGTGGCGGCAGCAAAGCAAAGGTAAAACAAACTAAAACAAAAAAAAATGAAAGTGGAGGTTGAGGGAATAAATAGAAACAACAGAGGCAAAGGATTTCCACTACTTCTGTGGCAAAAGACAAGAGTAACCACTGATGGGTGAGGGAGGCCATGGCAAGGTTCCAATACAAATTAATTTGCTCTAGATAAAAAAGAGAAAGGAAAGACAGGGAAATTTTGTTTTCCCGTCCTCAAACATTTTTTTTTTTTTTTTTTTCGCAGGGGGTGCCAAACTCACTCAGCCATCACTGCTATTTCACATCACGTGCTATGGGTGCAGCAGAACTCGGGCCAGGCAAACTGAGACTGAGCCAATTAAGAGGTATTCACACAACTAGTCATTCTTCGGAGAAGTCGGGGGGGTGAGGGGGGTTACACTGCTTACGAGGGGATCCGAGGAATGAATGGACACCAAAAACAGCCAGTGTTTTCTTTCGTATCGAGAAGAGAACTTGGTCTGGTGACCATGGTTGTCATTTGAAATTTCGTTCTGCAAATCGTTTGGGTTCCATGGGTGCAAACCATCCTCCTATGGGTTTACAATTTGACAGGAAAAGGCAATCAGGAAGGGAGGAGAAAGGTGGAAGGGGGTGGGACGTGAGGGGAGCTGTACTCAACACCACAGAACAAGAGGCCGAAAGGGTGAGGGGTGGAGGGGTAAAGAGAGGGAAGGACCAGAGCACTCATTTACCTTTTTGCTCCACTTCTATTTCAGGCATTGGAAAAGAAAGCAAAAAAAAAGAGTGCAAGAGGAAGAGAAATGTTATCATGAGTTAGCTAGTAGATATAAAGAAAGAAAATTAGTTGGAGGGTGTGAGTGTGAAATGAACCATTCGGCTGGCTGGGATAGGAGATCTTAGAGGAAGAGCAAAAAAAAAAAAAGAAAAAGAAAAAAAAGTTTGTTAGAGCGATGTTTCATCCTAGAATTAAAAACAGAGAAGTTATGGCAAGAGACAAGCCATGTATCGCACTTCCCAATAAACTACTCATTTCCATCGCCTTTATCTGCCAACAAAACAACAGTTTGTACAGTAAAAGCTGAATAAATTCCTCAAAGAATGCTTCTCCCCTAAGCAGCAAGAGATGGAGAAGATTTATAAGTAAAATAAAATAAAAAATCCAAAGTCCTGGTCATATTTAGATGGAGAACAGTCAACACAGCATCAGAGTTATTTCTGGCATGTCTTGGCTGAGGGTGGAAATTGTTCAAACTTTTCTAAACACAAACGAAACGCTGGATTTCTAGATTTGCTTGCCCACATGTGTAAAACACGACGCTAAAGTTACCAACGCTTAAACGAGCTGGCAGCGCACGATGTGACTGGTGGTACAGTCAGCCTAATGGGTGTTCCTTAGAAATACAGCTGCATGTGCTTCGGTGCTTTGGAGAGGCTGGAGACAATATGAAAAAAGGTTGAAAATTAAAAGGCAAAAAAAAATAGAAAGAGTTAGTACGGGTGGGGAACAGGAGGTGAAAGGAAGGTCTGTTTGAAAGAAGAGGGGAAAGAAGAGTGAGTATTTCTAAAGGTTTACATTTCAGCACTTAATATATGGAGTAAGCTCAGATAAAGCTGCACTCATGCAAACTACTCTAGGCATCCATTTAAAGCTGAATTAACTATAAAATAGGGACTGTTATAAACATATTTGCAGCAAAGATTATTTAAAAAAAACTGTAGAAGAAGAGAGTTGTGATAAGTGTAACAATTCAGTTTAACCTCAGGAAAAATGCAGAGCATTCTTTTAAATTTTAGGCCATTAAATGGATTTTACAGTAAGATCCACAAGAGCACTAAATAACGCCATACATTCTGATTTCAGTAAAAGATAATCCAAAAGTCAGCCAACGGAAACTGTGAGAAAACACTGCGTCTCCAAACCTTATTAATATCTAGTCATGCAGATAGCTTCAGCTTTATTTGTCAAGCTGTAGAAATATATACCCCTGAGATTTTCAACTGAACCACAAATATGTAAGACTGAGTTTATAAAAAAAAAAAAAAAAAAGGGGAAAAGCAGAAGCTATTTGTTCGGCGGAAAGTAGTTCCAAAGTAAACTGATCACAGTAAGGTCTGAGGATTAACCGCAGAACCAGCAATGCTTTTTAAGAAAAGATACGGCCAATGAAAAACTCAATTTGATCTATATGAGCGTCATACTACAAACCAGAGATGCATTTACTGCCGTTGAAGCAGAGTCTGGGATAGACGGCGATGGGGACACATCAACAACCATTTATCACGTCTAAGTCCCCAGTGAAATCCCTCAGTGGAAATTGAATCATGTGGAACCTCTGCTTCAATCTGACTCGGTTTTGCTTTAGTGGTTGAAACTAAAATGATACATGACTAAAACGTGAAGATTTAATTTAAAAACTCAGAGCCAAAGCGAAACTTAAAAACACTGCAAACTAGAATAAATGATATCTTACGCAGCCAGATTCGCAGCAATCCGTGAAGACATTTACAGTCGTCTTTTCGCGAAATTTAAAGCTGATGAGTTTGATGTGCTGATTTGTGTCGCTGTGCTCAGTCTGCACAGTTACGTAAAGAAAATTAAACTGACTACAACTAAATTTTTAATCTTGCAGTAGGAGATTTACAATCTGTTAGTGAAAGTCCAGCTCCCACGGTTGATAATTGGCATGCCAGTAACCAGGCTTCTATGTCGCTGTCAGGTACAAAATGAGCATGCAAATTAAACATGTTTCCATTAGTTGGTTTTAGAACAAATAAACAAGGCTGAGCAGTGACCTCGGACAGCGTTATAGGCTACTGTTACCGACTGTTACCGGGAAATGTGATAAATAGGGTGGAAATTTGCTAACAGAAAACAAAAAAAGAAGGAAAAAAAAACAAAAAGCAAAAAAAAAAAAGGTTTTGAATAACATTTTGCAGTTTGGAGCATTCTCCATGCCAGTCAGAGTCGACATGTTAATAAGTGGAAACTTTTGGACACTTAAAGTGTAATTACATAACAGATGCCTTTGGGGAAGAAACTGTTTTCTGTTAGCTTATTTGTTAATCTTTAGTGGGGTTTAAAATCGCCATTTATGTGTAATTTGTCAATAAAATACTCCTAACCGTAGACACACAACTCTTAATGTGGTGATAATTTACTTTGGCAAGTTGCAATCGTGAAGATGGACAGAACATTTGCATATTGGTTCCATCTTGAACATTATCCAAAGAATGACTTAAAAATAATGTAGGCTGGGACCAGGTATACTAAAGCTTTGTATAACCATATATCATGCTATTCCTGGGGTTTAAACTAAATTTAACAAGCTGACAGACCCTGAGAACTGTAGGTTACCTTAACGTGGAATAGTTTTTCCTTCTCTTAAAAAAACAAATTCAGCTGTTTGGAAGAATTTTCAGTTGCAAAAACCAGTTTTTTGAAAGATGTTATCTCTGAACTCTATGAGCATAACAACAATTTAAAACTATAGTTAATAAGCTGCAGCAATAAAAGCAAAAAGGGGTTAATACTCTACTGACTCAAGATTAAACTACAATAAATAAATTAAATAAATCATATAGATAATATTAATACAAACAAAAAAATCAATATTTTTTTTGCAGTAGTGGGAATGTTTCTTTTCTATTTTAAATAAATTGAGTTAGTAGAGCTTTGTTTGATTTTTTGTGTAAATACCATTTGTGAAACATTTGTTTTCTTTCTTATTTCTTATGCTTTATGACTCATACCATTGTATCCCTCTCTTGGTGCACATTTCTTTTTAATCAACTCACTTGCAACCAACAAAAATCTGCATTTATTACATCAAATATCTCACATCTCAAATAAAGTCAAGTAAAATCACATCTGCATGACTAGACTTCCAATAAGGGAAAAGAAAAAATGTGTGCTTTTTCTTTTTATAACAAGAAAAACTAAACTTTAAACACCTAAGAAACATTTCAAGTCCATCTAGCTTTAGGTCATTATTAGCACAGTGTTATTCCAGATAAAAGAGTTGAAGAGTCATCTGTAAGAGCTAATAAAGAGAGGCCGCAGTCACATCAGACACGTTGATATTACACAACAAAGATTTCTGTATGAGATTGGGGTGGCGATACTTACTATAGGGAACACACTCATACTGGACCTCTAAGTACTTGTAGGTGCCAGGGCATGGATCGGGAAAGACATCAGAGCCAGTGACAACCACACACTGCGTACGGTTGTTGCACCTAGGGGAAAAAAAAGATTGACCAGAGATTTCATCATGACTACCCACAGTAAGAGTACTCCGCATGAGACAACATTAACAACACAAAAGGAGGGAGCGCTTCATTGTAACAGTCTCAGTGACATTGATGAAATCCCAGGCTCGACTGTTACTTATGCATTCTAGTTTCAAACCTTGGCGAACGAGGAGGGAGAGGAACGAGAGCATTAAAGGGGCGAGTAAATGAAGGCGATGGCATGAATGACAGAACGAGAGAGCAGCTACAAGGCATGTTGGGAATTACTGTCTTCAGGCTGCTATTGGAAGAGAGGACATTCATTAAAACACACGCGACAGGTGGTGGTGACATGCACTGGACTGGAATGGGTGGCCTCGAGTATAACAGAGCAGCTCCTCTGCATGTATGCCCAAACAAGACATGAATGTGTCAACTCCATGAAAGGTTATTTGCCTTCCAGCATGATATGGTGTCCCTCAGTGAAATAACAGTATGATGTGTGAATTGCAGAGACATTGGGTATGTATGTGTGTGTGTGTGTGTGTGCTAGCACATGTTTCTGGGTGTTAAAAAAAGTTCAAGTCAAGAGGCAGCAAGAGGGGGAAAAAAATAAAATAGAAGAACAGCAAAAGATCGAGTTTGTGTAAATACTGTATAGGGTGAAATTGGCTCCACTTCAATCGAGCTCTCCTCAGGCCCAGGGATTGAGAATGATGTCAGCAAGAGAGGCAAACAAGATGAAAACTGGCACCAAAAAATAAACGTTTAACAATGTGCAGGCTTGAGATAAATTTAAAAAAAAAAAAGAAAAAAGAAATAAAAAAGTCAGAGGCAGAGATGCAAGTTGAACATATATCTGAACAGGGACAACAGTAACAGTAACAGGTTTAGGACAATTTGTCACTGCAAAAACAAAACAAAAATATGATGGATGAACAGAACCAGCCATCGAAGACTAAGTTAATAAATTTTAAAAAACAGGTAAGCACACAAATCCAGCATGTAAATCCAGCATGAAGCTTTTGCTCAGTAGTGCACATGCATTTTCTTTGTAGCACCCTGCCTGTACTTCAAAGTTAATGCCGTACAACTATTACACCTTATTAAAACCATGCACAATTAACAAAGGATTTTTAGAAAAAGTCAGCTATGGTCTAAACTTCAGTGCCAATATACTGCCAGCTGTGCTTATAGAGAAGCAACGTTTGTAGCTAAAGCGTAGCAAATGTTCAAGAGAGCTGCCGCAAGGGAGGAAGGGTCACTGCATGAAAATGTGATCTGATTGACAGTGTGTGGGGCATGCTGGATCACCTCAAATTCACCCAAAAATGTTCCACTTTATTCTGGGTAGAGAGATTTTAAAGTCAATAGCTGCAAGTGAAAGGAAATAGGCTTTGAAATATTTGGAAAAAAAGCATGATCTCGCTGTATGATTAATAATTTCCATGCAGCAAACAGAATGAATATAGATTCAGGTAGAGTGCCGATCAGCAAAATGAAGCATAATTGGGTAATAGATGATTATTTGGTATGTGTTGAAAATGCAATGGAAGGCAATAGTGCTATCAACCAAGGCATTGTGATGGTTCAAGCTCAAGTTGAAACAATGCTTTAGAACAAATTAAGAAACTTTCATCAGTTTTATATCCCTTTTTTGGAAATATTTTGGGTAATTGCTGACAGTGGTAGATAAGAAGCAAACAACCTGCAAAGCATGGAGGCTACGGTGATCACACCTGATCTCCGCATTCACCAACAAGAGAAACCATTAGCTGCTAATACTGCTAAAGATAGCATGTGCTTTACAGCTTCACTTCTTTTCTGTATTTGATCATCTGTAGTTCAAACCATAAAATATTTCATTAATCTAAACTAAACTGGATAACACTCCACCAAAGAGATTATTTTTATATTTATAAGACCTTATTCTATCTGTGAAAATGCAAAGAAGGGATAAGTTTCAATCCTAATCGTCTTTTATTATAAGAATAAAAAAGCACAATTCATGGAAAAGAAACAATTTGCAAAAATCTTTATTTGCATTCTCAGATTTACATAAAATATGTTTAAAACCTTATGAATATCATGCATAGTCTCATGGGTTAAATGTTTCTGTGCACTTCTATGGTGTTTTTTTTCTTTTTAAATCTGTCATTAAGTGTGTTAAGGAAGCAACTATGAGCTTCATCTCAACTAGCAGGAAATTTAAACTCCAGATAAATTATAGAGGTGGTGATAAATCAATAATAAAAAAAAAAACACTGGATATTCATCTGCAATTTTTACTGTGGTTGACTTTGTGCCACACTGCAGCTGACCTGCAGGACAAAAGAACACACAAAGGCACACACCTAATAAATATTCACCCAAGCTTCAGCTCCACTTCTGGTTCATAGCGGCTCCGAAGGGAAGCATTTCTGGCTATTTATGAGTTCTTTGTTGTACTAAGCAGGTTGTGTTCGGCTGACTTGATGTGAGCAATGAGACCAAATCAAACTGTTTAGTTTGCAGACCAGAAAACTAAGGTTGTGAGTTAAAAAGACAGGAAAAATGTTTTGTTAGATGATCATTCTCTGTTGGTTAACCAGTACAAGAGAACACCTATCATATTACACCATTTGATCTTTGGTAAACATGAAATATTGATTTGTATACATGTAAGAACCAACAGAAAAAGCTTTTTTTCCATCACTAAAAATTATTTTTATGCAGGAATCGCTCACCGCAGCGTTTTCCTTCACAGTAATTTGGAGATGCCTTTGTGTTTTAGGAGCAGGTGTTGTTGCTAAGGGTTCTGACGGTCTGTTTATAACAGCAGCAAATCCCAGCGTGCAATCTGCACTGAACAGTCTCACGGCAGTCAAGTGTTTGAATTCCACTCGCTTTCTCTTAGAGAGCTGCACCTTTGACCAGATAAAAGATTCATTCTGGTAGTTTTAAAGGGTCAGAGAAGAGGCTGCGATTCAAATGAAGTAATGGAAGGCAGAGAGACGAAAAGTGTATTTAGATCATAATTTTTTACAAGTTAACAGTTTTTGCACCTGCTCCGGTCGAGAGACGGAAAGGTCAAATTCGCAGTCCATTCACGACGCGTTTCTAAAGGAATGAGGACCTGAATATTAAGCAATGTGACCAGAGGTTGCGGCACTTTCTTTACAAAACTTTCAACTAAACGTTCTTCTTGACAAAACCCTCTGATGTAGCTGTCGTGCAAAAATCAATCTATTTGATTCCTGTCTAGTAATTTTTGTTGTGGAGGAAGAAAAAAAAAAAAGAAACAGTTCTTGACGAATGCTCTCTGTCGCAATTTCCAGAAACTGCCAGTCTGAGATGCAGACCTCCAACTGTTTCCATCTACCCGCTCTTGTTTAATGTGTTTGTTTATCCGTCTGTGGGGCTGTTGCCTTTTGTTAATCCTGACAGTATTGACTGGCCCATTGTGATAGAGTTAAAATACCCACATTCTAGTTTGCTGCACACCAATGGAGCTCTGATTGGCCTCTGAAAGATTTGCGGCTGGTTTAACGTCGCCATTTATCACATCGCCTTTAATTACGATCAGGAGCCCTTTCCCTCTAATCTGAATCCTTACGATCATTGTGGCAAAAGGCTCCTTTCAAAACCATTATTTCCTGGGAACCTGGATCAATATTCAGGCATGTGAAAAAAATAGGACACCCAAATAAGTTATTTATTAAGAAATGCCGAAATCTTGGTGTCTAATTGTATTTTCTTTATTTCTGAAAATTAAAGTGATTCAACTGGAATTAAATAGTAAAAGATGTCCTTGCTTTTACTCATTTAACAAAAGATAAGAATAAAAATGTGGAAAACTTTAGGACACACTGCCTTCTAAAAGCTAGCATTACCCCACTGGCTGAAAAAAACTTCAGAGATGCTTCTTGTAGACATTAATCTGAGCAAAGTTGGACCCACTCCTCACTTTCAACTGTAAGATGTTTGAAGAGTTTCTTGCATGTACAGCCTGTTTCAAGTCACCCCACAGCACCTCAATCAGTTCAAGATCTAGGCTTTGACTCAGAGCAGCATTTTTCATTTCAGCTAGTCCTTGACAGATTTTACCAGCATGTTTTGAGTCATTGTCATGTCACAGGGTCCAGTTTCTGCTTCACCAACAACTGCTTTAGAGAGGGTCTCACATTTTCACCACACACCTCTCAATATTACATTCATCTGTTCAAAGAACAACGTCCAGGAAGTCCTGGTCTTTGTCTGGGCTATCCTTGGAAAATCTCATTGTGGCTTTGGTTTATTTTATTTTATTTTTTTATGAAAGTATTCTTTGCACACCTCCCATGAAGGTTAAACTGATGCAATATTTTTCTTTTTATGCAGGTATTTATTTTTCATAGCAACAACTGCAAAGACCAGCTGCAGGTTCATTGATGACGTATAGCCAGAGACTTCTGTTGGTATCTTACAGTCCACTATCAGGGGAACTTTCTTAGATGGGACAGACCAGACCATGTTGGATGTTGTTCACTTGTAGACCATTTCCCATACCATGGAATAGCAAATTTGTAATTCTTTTGAGGCCTTATTTAAGTTAGATAAGTTAGATGCAACAACACGTTTCTAAATGTTTCAAACAGATCCTGCCGAGTTACCCTCTGCGTCTGCAGAGTTATACTGTACAACTGCACTGGGACTGCGGTGTAGATTTAGAAAGACAGCAGGACCTGATGTATTCATGAAGCTCTTCTGTGGAGCTGCATCTCATGGGGGTAAACAGGAGAAAATGAGGCATGTAAAAATCCCAAAGGTCTGACATGGTGGGCGATGATGCTCAAAAGCCAGCTTTAAAGAGGCTGCAGGTTAAGACAGAGCGGCGCATTAGACAGTGAACAGTGGTCGTTACTGTTTATGAATAGCTCATCCAGTGCCCTTTAAAAACACACACACACCTCTAGGGTAACCAGCAGTCGAGCTGAAGTGTTGCTGTGCTGTCGTTTGACAATGAGGCGGCATCCTGTGAGAGGGTAACCAGGATAAAAGGCACGATGATGGGCACCGCTCGCTACCTGAGGCAAAGCCACTTCAATGCACTACAAGTGTTTGAACAAAGCAAGTGCAGTGTTCCAGATAGGGTATTAGGAGGGTGTTCATGTGACTGGCGGTCGCCTCCCTGAGCTACTCCGATTATGACTCAAACAGAAGCAACAACACGCAGCTGGTGTGAAGAGCTCCGTTGCATGGATGTCACTTCCTGCCTGTCAAGAATTAATCTGCGCAACACTTTTTTAAAGATTTTAAATGTCATCCACATAATTTGGCAAGAGATGGCAAAACCTGGAATTTGAAGGGTGTAAGATGGCGCCATTTTGCTTGAACACATTGAGCTGTCTGTACACATTAGCTTTCTGCGCATTGCATAGTGTTTTGTGCATGAAAAAAGCTCTGCAGAGTCAAGGACACACAACACACACTGGTCCTGATCTGCCTGAAATGTGAAGTTTGTAGTTCAGGCTTGTCTACTGCTGTTTAGTAACATAATTGTGCAAGATGTTTGAATATTCTATGCAAAAAATGTTAGATAAGCATACCAGAAAAGAGTTTTTTGAACCAAGACAAACCAGAGCAAAATAACTGAGCACAGGTGAATTTTAACAAATAGTAATGCCAGGAAAAAAGTTCATGCACTCCAGTATTTCAATTCAAAAAGTAAATATGTATTATATTGATTCCTTTTACATACTGGGATGCATTTGTAATGTTTATTTCTGCTATTTTCAGTAGTATGGCTTAAAAGTAACAAAAACACAAAATTCAGAAAGGAATAATTTTACGTTAAATTAATTAAAGATAATTTTCAAACAAAAAATAGCATGACTTACATGAAAATTAGCTGACTTCACAGGGTTTTTTTTTAGCTAGCAGTGATCGACACCATCCACCAAAAAGCGGAAACATCATTGCTTAAAATGTTGACTGTTCACAGACTCCTGCATTCAGTTTTATTAGAAAAAGTTGAGTGGCAGGAAACAGAAAAAGGTGCTTCATTCATTAAGGACACTGACTAAAGTATGTCATTATGAAAGTAAATAATGACATTTTAATGACATCGTTCTGGAAAGAGTCAGTGACTGTTCGCTGGACAACTGCCATGTCAGCAGTTCTCTCCCTGATTGTGCAGGCTGTGGTATGGCCATAACATAACATGTTTATATAATGAAATATTTCCATTTCTGGGAAACTGTCTGAATTTTTATAAGTTACGAGTCATAATCATCAAAATTAAAAGAAATAAAGACTTGAAATTCATCACTCGTAGAATGAATCATTGTAATGTGAGCCTTGCTTTTGAATTGAATTACTGAATTAAATACATTTTTATATAAAATTCGGATAATTGAGATGCACTATGAAAAGAAATAATGATAATGACAATTCACAAAAGTATATCCATCTGAAGAAGTACATGCCGAAATGTAACAAAATACTGTATTACAGTAATAAAGAGTTCAGCAATATTCCAGACAAAAAAAAAGAAAGGCCATGCTTTTTCTGCCCAGCTCCTGGTTGTGTTTGTGAAATGGAATCCCTCCTCTCCCCCCCGGTGTTTTACCTTTGCGATATAATCTTGTAGGCATCGGGGAGGTAACAGTTGACATTCTCCATCTGGAACGGGTCAGCATCGCAGATCTTGTCGTCAGTGCGGCCGTAGTTGGCCGTCTCGATCATGATGACATCACTCCCAGGGCAACGGAGATCAATCGCGTATCCTTCACACGAGAGCTCTCTCCTGACCAACCCAAAAGGCAAGGCCGCACGGCTGAAGCCTGACGACGGAGGGAAGAGAGAAACGCACACAAAGACAAAGAAAGCGCATCACTAAATTAATAGGTTAAGGGATCACTGCGCCAGCACAATAAGACCGCACATCATGCTGTAAAAATTTGCTGGCAAGCTCCGAATAGGCCACAGCAGTCCAATGTTTACCGCAGTTTTAAATAGAGGGGCCGTTACACGCAACCTAGGAATGGGGGAACGATGAAAAACAATTCATTTCTCCATTGCTCTGTGGTCAGGCCTGTCAAATTTTTAAATCATCTGAGATCAGTGGTAATCTAATAAATTCCTCAGCAGATATAAAGGCCAAGAGTGCTTTGAGATGGTCTCCACCAACAGAGAGCATCCACCAGCAGGACCAAATCCAGTTGGATTGAGAACAGCTTTATTATCATATAGACCCTTTAATTTATTTCTCTTTTTTTACTCTGTTTGATTCGAAAAGAAAGACACAAAGAGAGGCAGAGTCCCACCTGAATAAAGTGGGATTCTGAAAAATATGGGGGGCCAATCAGACAAGGGACAGTGTGAAGTCCACATAGGACAACTGACCAATGGATGAAGCCAAGTAGAAAGGACAATTGCCAAATACCTCTTTTTCTAAACTATAAAACATTTAAGAAGAAAATCATACAGATTGCTGATGTCTAAATCACTTTAGAGGAAAGTACCCTACAAAAGGTGTCTCTGTTAAGGACTGAAAAGTTTGGTCAAAAGGGAAGCCATGCAAAATTTCAAAATATGTTATGTCTATCCCACACAATCAAACTGCATAATATATGTATCTGAATTCTAGACTTGTCAGGATTTGCCAGATTTGGGTCAATTTAACAGATTGAAACAAGAGCTATTGTCCACAAGCTTCATCAGTAACCCCACGGACTTTCTGTCAGATTTATTCCAAATTATTGTCAGGTCTTTTCCAAAACCTCATATTTCTGCTGGTAAAGCATTGATTGTGATTTGTGCTTTGATTTAACATAGAACAGAAGGTTTTACATCACAGCTGAGAGGTATTTAGAACTACGCAGAACGTCATCTGACTTTAGAAAAAGTCTAGGTTCAACTGAAGAAAAGTAATCCTACAGCATGATAGTGCTTTTCCCATGTCTTGAGATTATGACCAAAAGTCCAAGTTTGGTTTCGTAAGACCATAGCGCATTCTCTCATAAGATGTTGGGAGATTTTGGACATGTCAGATTGTTTTGAGGAAAGGCTTTTGTCGCTCAACCCCAGTCTTCAGTCCAGACATAGGGAGACTATGGAGATTGCTGTCACAGCGGCCAGGACTAACCAGAAAATCCTGCTAGTCCTTCAATGTTACTGCCAGGCTCCTGGCCGTATCCAAACCAGTTTTTCATTTTGTATTTTTATCAGTTGTGGAGAAAGATCTTAGTAATGTCGCTGTTCCATCTTTTCTTTATTTTCATTCAACCAAGAAGTGCCATTCTGACAGGAAATAAAAAAGGAGTTTCAGTTAAAGGTAATAGTTTTTTAGTTTGTTAGTGGAAAAAATATCAAGTCAAAATCATTTGCACCACTCCTTAAAAATAATCAAAAGGAATATCGCCAATGATATTTTGAAGATTTATCTTTGGTGACGAGCACCAAGTTTTGCCATCACTCTAACCTTTAGCTCCCTCTGCATATTCAAATCTCACCTCTGGCTGGGCTACTCTAAAAAATAAACTTAATGTTAAAATATGTGTTTGGCTCTAAATCTGCCCAGGTTATTAAAAAAATAAGTTAGATATAAGTGAAATACTGCTGATTTTTATCAAAAATTAATTTGAATTATTATAAATGATGGCAGGTGTGTGCACAAGAACAGATGCTGAATCTGAATCAACAAGTGCTTCCACAAAATACTAGTTTAAAGGCTTGTACACTTCACATCCAAAAAGTCTGAAATTTTAACACAGGCATGTAGTCTTTTTATATCCACTGCAAGGAAGAAAAAGAAATCCATTAACTGCAGTTAAAGTGATCCAGTCAAAAAAAAACTAGAACTGTCTGCAATTCTGAGAAAACAATTTGGTAAAATCTAAGCAGAACATGGAAATGTGCTCCATTAAAGACGAGCAAGTAGAGCTCTGCATGAACTGTCAATAATCGTCGTTGTTTTCAGCACCGGCAGGCCCCTGAGGGAGCAGCTACCATTTGTATTTTCTACACTGCTCTCTCCTAATTAGCCCTCCTTTCAGCCTGTTACCTTTTTCCTGCTCCCATTGGCTCCCGACCATTGTCATGTACTAACACTTACCACCCCGGGTTCACTTTGCCCCCATGCTTTAATTATCCTCACACTTTTGATAGGCAGGGTCCTGCGCAATTAGCATTGTTTGAACTGCTCAGAGCTGAAGTGATTTTGGCTCAAAATTCCTGTCCTTAAAAACCTGACCAACATGTCTGCAAGTCATTTCAGCTTTTCTGTGCCTAGCTCAGTCATAATGATAGTCTGTGTAAGCCTGCACACGCCGCAGCAGCAAAAAGGAGAAAAATGGCATCTGTAAAACATTCACTCTTAAAAATATACCGAAAGAGTCATTGCATATTAGAAAAAAGTTCTAGGCACACCAGGAGAAGTAGCAAGAGAACAAAATATGAAATTAATGGCAGATTTTCTCTGGCATTTGGCCTCTAGACATTTCATTATGAAACCATGATCCATCTAATAGCCAGTAAATTGTTCTTAGCTGGACTGTTTATCACCTCATTAGAAGAAATCAGTCCAGCCAAATCATAAGTGAAGGGCTGCGGGGTCACTCCATCTTTCCCAATAACCACGACAATTACCCAAACCTTTCAGAAAACCTGTCCAGAATGGTGGATGATAAAACCCAGAGAGAGGAGTTGGCGGCTTTACTGCGAAGACTAATGATCGTCCCGCCTGCCATTCCTCACGGACGGAGTGACGGGTTTATCACGGCAGCTATAGAGAACAGACGGAAATAATGTATCTTGTGGGGTTTTAAAATTCCAAGCAGAAAGACCGTCTTTCTGCAAAGCAAAAAAGAAAAAAAAAAAAAAACATCCTCACGGACACATGCGCCATCTGCCTTGTCTAAGTTTCTTTCTCCGGCTGTCCACCGCCGCCTCTGCCCATCTATCAGATCGCTATGGCATGATGGCAAGCTGCTGTCAGCAGAAGACTAGCGATTGATTAGGCTCATGGCTGGCTGGACTCCACCCCCCACCTCTCTGGTATAGATCTTTTTGGTCTTAGGCTAACACTACATCAATTAGGAGCACCTAGACTGTGACGGCGGCCCAAAGAACAAATCGCCTTCTCTCCAAACTGCACATAGTCTTGGTCTCATTAATGCTTGTCTAGTAAACTTGTAACTAGGCATGCGATGACAAATCTGAATAAAATACACCACTATACCATGTGTAAAGAAAACTTGTTTTTTTCATTGTGTAGATAGGAAAAATCCAAATTCAAAGGAATATATTTTTGGTGGCTGAACAGGATGTCGCCTAAGATCTCAGGGTTTAGACAAAGCTCTGAAGCAAAAACCTTGTGACAACAAAGGTTTCTGGATGTGTCTATTCTGTGTGCACTTCCTTGGTTTAAACGAGTTTTGCAAGATCTTGAGAAGAAGTGAAGGTTGTTTTTGTGCAACGTGTTCTAGGGAGGCATGAAAAGCTTTTCATCTCACACTCTGTGCTTTGTTTGACTGATCAACTTTGCAGCAGTTGAAGATTGCGACAGAAGGCCACCAGCTGTAGGGAAAATGGTGTCAGGAAAACTGCAGGATGGAATTCATAACGCAAACCCTGTGTGGGTGTGAGCCACAGACTGGGTGATCTTGCTGTGTCACTGCCAATATTTAACATAAAATATGTGGTCTTTTGGACAAATGGTAAACATGAATGTTTTGTGCTCTTTTTCAGACTTAGTTGAATCTTATACTTCATCACTATACTGGCTGTATGTGGTAGACCAAAAAAACGTTGTTGGTTGTAATGATTACTATAGTAAAATGCATTATTAAAATTTTAGTTCAATTTCAGCTATTTTTATTGTGACATTCCTATAAAACTGCATCCAGTTATCAAAAACACTTCTTCAACTCATTCATTAAATTAAACCATTCACCACAAACATAAGCAAAAAGCAATGAAAGTAAAGTGGAAAATTTAAATGACCAAACAACACCAATTCTTTGGCTACAATTACAATTATTATGCCACATATTTTTAAATATTGTATCCCTCCGTTTTTGAAAAATATAAATTGTTTGTGGGATGCCAATACAATACCAACCTAAGCCATATTAGTTTGGCAGATTGCATGGTATCATTGTTGCTAACTTGCCAATTTTGTCAATATATTTAGGGACTTTCCAGTTCCCTTTAGCAACTTTTCTCAAAGAAGCTACTCATTGCAGTGTTAGTGGCAACAACGCATGAAGCACCAGGTCACAGCCTATTGTCGAAGGTCGATAAATTTGTACATTCGCTCAACATTAGTCTCTACAAGCTTTGCACGCGGCCCTGATTGTATTCTTAAGGTTACTGTCCTGCAAGAGGATGAATCTACATACAAGTCTAAAACCTTTAGCTGCCACAGCTCTGTCCATTTTTCCACTGAACAAGCTTTCAAATTGTGTTTTTGCATGCATTGTATGGCATCCACAAACAAGAACGTATTTCTATTCAATTTTATTTAAGGATATAAATGTAAAGAGCCAGGCTAGGTACAGTAGTCAACATTTATAAGAGTAGCTCTACATCAACATGTTTTTCTTTAGGTAAAGGTAAAAAGAAGCCATCCAAGAATTTACTCAACAGTACAAGTTTGATCCCCTTGTAAATATTTCCTACACTAAAAACTATTTGGTTTTTTTGCATATTTTTTTCTACATTAATGTCACTAGAATAACTACCAATTTCTTAAATAAAAGGATGTATCCAAACAATTTTATCTATTAACTTAAGCAGATTTTTTATTATTATTGTGTTTGTTCTCAGTGAAAAATCAAAGTTTTATCGTTAAAAACTGATACTGCAACGCAGATGTATGTTTACAAATATTCCTCAACTTACGCTTTATGCCATGTCATAGCTCTACTGTTTTTACATACAGAGATTGTGATAACAGTGACCATAATTTTCCTGTTGGAAAAAAATAATCCTTAAATTATATTTTTGCTAAATAAAAAGCCTAGTATCATCATATTCGATTGAGACCACCCAGACATATTGCAATGGAAGCCACTTTGACAAAGTGATAATTGGCTCTGATCCCCATTCCTGCCCTTGTTGACATCAGGCCTAATCATGCATTCCCGTCAGTGAGTGGCTGCACAGAAAAGTAGCTTTTCAGATTTCTCCTCCTGACCTGCCTGCTAAGCCATCTATTCAGCTCAAGAGAGCAACGCAAGATCAGTACTGATGCTCAATCTGTTGCATTCTGGGAGCTTTATTTTTTATTTTTTTGCTTTTTTTTCTCCAGCTGACAGCCTATAATTCACTGGCGACAATCCCTCTCATAATACATATTTTGTTTTCTATCAACACCCTTGAAATTGGAAGTGGCACTGTGGCTCAGATGGGTGCATCTGAAACCCTCTGCAATTATACCCTCATGTGACGTAAGAAAAAAAAAAATCTATGAAGATTATATGAGAACATGATGTCGTCTTCGTGTTGCGATATTGCCGTCTGCCAACTGCAAATGGCGGACCATAACACACATGCTCAGGTTCATCTTGGCTGCTCTGCACGCGAGCTCTCAAGTCTGCAGTCATGACCAACCTTTGACCGCTCAAACTACACACCATCAGGCAGTGGGAGGCACAAAAATACTGGAGGAATGTTTAACTTTCAAAAAAAAAAACTGGGCCATTTTTGGAGGGTAGGAGAGAATGACAAGACCTGGCACAGACAGAGAGCAAAGGCACTGGTTGACGCTTGTCATCTCCCATTAAGGCTTCTTTGATTGGCCTTTGTGGTCCTGGAAACGGCAAACAGCTGCATGCAAATGGCCCTGTTTCCCTGAGGCTGGCCCCTATTGTTCTGGGTTTCGGTTTGACAGGGACGCTTTCTTTTGCAGCATAAAGGAGGGTGTAGCCTTTAGTCAAATAAGAGTGCCCCCACCACGGTCACAGCAGGAGTACTTCAAGATTGTTTGTCTTTTTATGTTGTTTTATTCCCGGTGCTACTGGTAGGCAACATCTTGAAAAGAAAGAGAAGATCTTAGAGTCAAGTTTTTCCCCCAAAAGTGAGAGATGCCTCCATAATCCAATATCCGGAGGGAATGAGAAGGATTTACTTCAGTGGAGTTAGGCTTTTCAAAAAAATTTTACAAAAACAGGCATAGAAGATTAAAAACACTAATTTTTTCAACTAGCCTGCGCGAACCCGTATGAACGCACCACACAAAATACTCCTTGATTGGTAAGGCAGTTGACAATCCTGGCCAAAACGTTAGAAAACGTTTCACATGACCATTCATCAGATGTGAGAGGCACACATAAGAAAGGTGGGAGATTAGAACGGAGATCTGGGGATTCACGACGTAACACCTGCTTTTCGAATACAGATGACACCCAAAGAAGCCTTCCACATCCCTCCGCAGCTCACATTTCAGTCTAACTGTCGAAACACGGCGAAACACTGAAAATCAAGTTGGACACATTGCACCGTTTCCCATGACACTTTAGTCCCTGCTCTGGTCCACCTTGCTGGGAATTGTTTCTAAAGACAGTGTCAGACAAGACCACAAACCCCAGGGCTACACCCGCCCTTCCCAGACTGCTGCCATCAGACACTCTTGATTCCCATATAAGAATTCGAAAATAGAAACCAGCACTAAAGAAGAGACTGCTTCCATGGTCAGATGAAGCGCTCCGTGTCGTATCCCTTTTCTCTTTGGCGATACATAAATTAAGCCGTTGCAGGTTCAAGTTGCAAAGCCGCAGCTCGTACCACTGCCCTTTCCCCCAATTTATTCTCTAAATGTTGTCTTAACTCAGAAATGCAGCGCGGGAGTATAGAATAACAGATTAAATGTTGACACATGTCCCAATGAAGGGGTCTAAGGAGAAGGATTTGTCATATTGCTAGGGTTAAAGGACCCTAATGCTGCCTCTAGACTCCTCAGGCGGGCCATTTTATTAAAACCTAGATGCTATCACACCATATAGAGGTATTTCATTGTTTCTGAAAGATAAAACCAGATATATTAGGACTGCCTGTGGAGGTCTATATATCACCACAATGATGCTCAATACTAAATAGTAAGTAGGTTTGGACATAAATTGAGATTCTGACAGTTGTTGAATAGTGAGTTCACTGGTTTTGTTTAAAACATAATAAAACGTAGTAGATAGTGACCGAGCATAATCTAAAGGGTTGTTAAAGGTTCATGATGCAGTGAGGTGAAGGGAAAAGAAACCATGTACCAAAAGAGCAGGAATTGGAATAGAGTTGATTTGATTTGTTTGAGCTTTCTGTAATGCACATTAGTAATCTTCGCTGCTCATTTAGACAAATCACTCCATTTGTTTCCGGACCATGGTGTCCTTCTAAAAGGCTAGTATGTCACTCTTTACTATTCCCACAGAACTGGACAATTTAAAAGTTACTTAGCAGATTTTTCTGTGTTAACAGTATTTTGAAGTTGGAAGGTCACTTCTTTGCCATTATTCTAATCTTTAATTTTAAATTGCCAAAATCAAACACACTTTGGCTAATGCTAGATTTAAGTGCAGGCCTTTACTTGACCACCACAAAATATTAATATTACTAGCCCAGCAGAAACATGTTGATAAAATAAAAAGATTTTTAAACCAAAACTTTCCAGGGGTACAGGTAAAAAAAAGAAAGAAAAGTAAAAACATACTTATTCTTGTCCACCAGCATTTTAAAATATGTTAATTTTATACTTTCTTCATTTTTTCATGTTTGTTTTGTGAAGAATGATTGCAGATTTGTTGCAAGTTGCTGCTTGTTTTTTCCAGTCTAGAAAACATAATCAGCTATTTCTCAGAGAACCCAGACACTTGTTTTTGTTGTAAAGCTCCAAATTAGTTTTGAAGCCAGCAATCAATACGCTAAAACATATGGACTTGCACGGTTTAAAGTTAACAAAAATTATGTTAGTGGTTAGGCCACTGAACAAAAATGAGCAGGTTGGTCCAATGATATGATTTGTTTAATCCAGAGAAGAAAATTACATTTTATATTTTTAAGAGGCTTATGACCCTTTCCCTTTAATCGTTTTATTCCTGTGGGCTTGCAGAGCCAATAAAAAAAAAAAAACCTGAAGAAGAAAAAAAAGAGTCATTTAAACCATGTCAGTTAAATGAAGATAAAATGATGAACATAGTAACATAGTTTACAAACTGACTTTGAGATGTATGGGTCTGTCAGAGATGACAAGTGTTATTGTTCTATCACAACACACATAGCATTAGCACCACAATTAGCAAAATATACCCCAGATGAATATAGGATAGTGCATTTGAATGATGCCAAATTATTTGACAGATGTTGGTTATGTTCTGCATCGTAAATTTGCAAATAAATTAAACAAGTAGAGTTGAACAATGTATCAAATCAATTTCAGCACGTGCAACATCCTGCATCCACCCATGAATAGACCACTTGAGGTTAGGCACCTTGCCCAGAAGCACGTCAACATGTGACTTGAGGACGCCAGAATTGAACCTACAACCCTCCAATTACAAGCTCGTTACTCGACGGAGCCGCAGAGGCTCTATGTGTATGCTTTGCCACAAACGATGCACAGACAACACGGTGGGTTATACTTAGCCTCTCCAGAACATCCACCTCATATGCAGGCCCTTGCAGATAAGAATTTCTTGCAGAACTTGCAGGCTGTAATGACTTAATTTGGTCACAATAATTAAGATTTATCCTCCCTATCTCTGACCCTCTGGGTGAACATCAGAAGATAGACAAAGCTTCATTACATTACTAATACATGTAAGCCTCTAAATTCATGAGGGCCATGACAGGAATAATTCTGGTGAGGATGTAGTAAACTATAATGTTTGGCCCGTTTCCCCAGTACATTAGTATGATTAAAGTAAAATAAAATCTCTCATAATTTACTGAGAAAGCATCCCTTCCACACTGATACAAATATCTATTACAAAGGATAAACATTTAGAAGAAGGTAATGTTCAGCTTAGAACATGAAAAACCTCCAATGCCCTCCTGGGAGAGCGGCGCTTTGACAGAGTTAGTTCATTGCTTGTTCAATATCCAACATATTGTTGCATCTCTTCAGGGAAGTTGATGAAACACACAGAAAGAAGTAAGTTCGACTAACCCTCCAGAGTTCAGCAGGGTTATAGTTTTGTGGGTTTGATCTGCCCTGAGTGATGCCTAAGCCCCCTTGAAGCCCACATTTTACCCTTGCACTTAAACCCCAGCTGGATTTTCCACGCTAGAAACGTCTGTGGGTAAGTCAGGTGCCTTCCCAGAGGATAGAGAGAAAGAAAAGAAGAGGATGAAGCAGAAAGAAAAGAGAAGTGGTGTTGGTGGGGGTGAGTTAGTCTCCATCACATGCTCTTGTCTCTGTTCTTGTTTGCCGGGGCAGAGTTCCCCTTTACCAACCCCCGCCTCCGTTCGCCCGGTCCTGCATGTATGGAGCAGAGACAGGGTGTAAGGAGAAGCTGCAACGGGAACATGGATTACATGAATAATGAGGCCGAGACCAGAATAATGACTAGAGATCAGGCTTTAGCTGAGAATAAATGGTCAATTCAGTTTCATCATGGTTTCTGAAACTGTCACAATATCACTCCTCCTAGACTGGCTTGTTTCTTGAAATTACAAACTAATTCACTTGAGATTGAAAGGCATTTTATCCAGGCTTCCCTGTTTTTGAGTTTTTTGTGCTTAATTTGTTTTATTCAAACATAAGACATTTTTATAAGTGTACATGCAAAAAAAATAAATAAATTCATGCCTTTGTTATTATGCCATATGTTTTTCATCGAATGCATGTTTCCTTTTGCATTAAAATGCAACTTTTAATGCAATTAAGGCAGAGTCTGTGCTGACTTAGATTAAATGGGCTGATTTTTATCAGCAATCTCTTCAAGAGACATCCTGAGATCCTACTAACTCTGCTCATCCTGCAGGAGTCTCTTTTCTAGAATGCCGACTCTGCAGCAACCTAATTTAAAAAATGTGTTGGTCACATCAGTGTGTGTTTGCACTCTGTCCTCTTTTAGGACATTTAAGCTGGTACTTGCACAATCTCAATGAAAGCGAGCACCCAGTTTCGAAATACACACAACTAACTGGAAGAAATTAACATAAAAAATTATGATAACCTAAATCCCCCTCATGTTTTGCAATTTCTAAATAACAAATGCAACTTATAAAACTTACATAACACATATCAAGTTCGACACCCTGATAACGTGATGGAATTCCTGACTGTTTTTCACAAAGCCATTTTGTTCTGTAATTAAGCAGTTCAGCTAATTTATTTTTACATTTATAGATCTCAATGGGAAGCAGGGCCTACGTATCAGAATAGCGCTGGCCATCTGTATGGAATCTAATTCTCTATCCATATTATCTTTAGAATTGTCTGAAATTGTAAGAATAGAAAGCCTGTCTAGTTTGTAGTACGATAACTAGGTGACTTTTGAAGAGAATTGGTTGGACTTAACTTAGAGGTAGCAGAGTATCGGAGGCTGAATTAAAATGTCCACCACACCTCAGATTTTGACTCATCAAAATAAAGAAAAAAAGCTTCACAATTATGCTTTATGTTGTCTTGCTGTATCACAATAAACTATATTAAAAGATTTTAGAGTAGTAATGCAATGAAAAGTTAAAGGGGTATAGAAATCCTTTCCAATGCACTATACACTACCTGACTTTGTGGACCCATGCGCAACGGTGTTGGGAGTCTTAGAGAACTTCAGAAAGTCGATGGAAAAAAAAAAAAACACATTCCTTGGCAATAACCCCCTGCTATCTCTGCAACGCTGACCACTTTGATTGACTTGAGCGCGATGACCTTGCTCCATTCCCTTCCACCAGCATTCCGGTCAATGCGAGCAGAAAACAGCAGTGCTGATAACAGATGCCCAGATGGGGAGATCTAGATGACAGACAGCTTCCTGCTCCTCATCTTCGATGAGACCATTGTGCCGTGCACATTCAATGAGGATATGTGCTGCAAGAGGTCAATACTGATAGTGTAAGGCAAACAAAAACGTTCTTTGTGCGTGGCTGTTTCGCCAACTTTTTCTCTGCCTCTGTAGTTATTCAATTTCCTGCACAGCAAGAGAAGGCCTCCTTATCTGGGACTGTTTATACCTGCAAATCGGCTGGTGGCCTTTTGTTTGCAGGTGACCTGCCCTCAGGTGACATTTAATTCCTAGACAAAAAAAAAAAATGTGGTCATGCTCTATAGCACAGACTCAGCTCTGAGGAGATTAGTAAAACAGTGACTGCAACAGAGGCACATTCATGGGCTGTACTGAGAGCTAGCCAGCAGACCTAACACACATCATTACACTTACTCACATCATATACGACTGTCTGCCATACAAGAGCAAAAGGCAAAAAGAAACCAGAGCTGGCTGAGGAGCCAGTTTTGTGCTCCTTTTTTTTTCTTTTTTTCAAAACTTACTAGTCCCTCTGTCTCAGCTTTTTCAAACAAAGAAACATGTCACAAAAAGCCAAAGTTGTCAAATCCACAACGCTTTTTATTGATTGCCATATTTTTCTACTGTCAACATCCGTTTTAACTCCATCGCTTGCGGTGCAAAACACAACCATCAGTAGAAAATGTGAGATGTGAGCAGTTATGACATTTTTGATTCAGAGCGGCAACGACAGGTAGAGACAAATGCATCATTTTGGAACAATTTTCACACAGAGTAAATAGAACTGTAGTCTCCTTTTATTCCCCTTCCTCACGACGAGCGGCTTTTTTGTCCAAACGGCAGACACACTTTACGTGTCGACTCGTCTTGACAAATTACTGTTCCAACTCTGTCAGGATTAAAAACAAAGCAGTCGAAGAGGTAGTGCTTAAAGAGATCCTGCTGAAGGTATTCAGAGCACCAACAGGCTTTGATTGCTTTTACTCAAAAGTGCTTTATGGTATACACTTTTGTTGTTGCCTGTTTGTTTAGCTGTTGTGCTTTAGATTAGTTATGACGTGCCTTTAAGCTATTTGAAATTTCTGTGAACATTAAAAAAATCGCAATAAAACCGAGAGAGGTTCTTGTTGGCTCCGTGAACGCTTTTGTCTCTGTTTCAAAAGGTGATTTCTACTGTTGGAAAACACATCCCAAGACACTATGAAAGGCGAGAAGATTCCTGCATCTTTTTATATTGTTATTGAACCCCTACTGTTTCCCTTCAAGATTAAATGCTATACTTTGTTATGACAGCTGAGCCCGGTTCAAAACAAGCCTTGCAGCGAGCAAAGTTTCAAATCCGAGGCAAGCTACTTCACGGCTTTGAGCCGGACTCATCCATTACTTGAATGAGGCAGCCTGGAGAAAGGGAGAAAAAAAAGAACAAATTCTTAGACAGCATTTAAGAAAGGAACGCGCGAGGTGGGCATGTGGTCCAGTGTTTATACAACTTGTTGCCATAAGAGGCGTGAGTGGAGTTTCTCAAAGATACTGCTGGCAAATGAAGATTTAGGGCACGCTTTGCAAATAGAATGAAACTGCCAGACAACCTGCGCGTCTCTGAGCCCATTAAATTAAGCGCCTGTTCATCAGCTCGCCGTATAACTGACGTTTACAATCCTGTCTTAAACACACAGTAACGGCTAAGCCTCTCCTCAGGTTTGGGGAAAGAGTTACACACAAACACTCAAGTGCTGGATGGAAACATCTCTCTTTGCTTTCGCTTTGACCAAAAAACGCACTCAGGAAATGGCTGTTGCAATAAATCTAGGATGAACCCATTGAGGCTGATATTGTATTTCATTTCCTCAGAGTGAAACCCGGATCCTGGACATTCGCGTGGGTCTGGCTCATTTCAATTTCATGTTCTCCTATGGTTCCAAACTTTCCAGGATATTATTAAAATAATAAAGGGCGATGTCATGCAGAAATATATCTGGTGAGGTTTGCAGAAGCCTGCAATGCCGCTGCATCAGGCAGGAATACAAACAAAATACAGTGCCTTATAAAAGCATTGAATGTTTTCACATTCTACCAGATTACAACCACAAAAACAAGAGAGTAGTCCATAATTCTAAAGTGGAACAAAGTAGCAACGTACTTTTCTAAAAAAAAAAATCTTTCCAAATAAAAATCTGAAACTGTGGCATGAATTTGTATTTAGTCATCACATTTTTACTTTGTAGAACCACCTCAAAGGCTTCAGGGGTCTGATTCCTCCAATTTTGCATGTATATGAAGAGACTGAAATTTGTGTCCATTGTTCTTTGCAAATAAAGCTCAAGCTCAGTCAGACTAGAGTTTAGCATAAGTTTCTTACTACACCATTACTGGCTGTATGTTTTAGGGACTTGTTGCAAGGTGAACCTCACCTTTCCCGTAAGTCCTTTAACAGATTTTCTTCCAGAATTCATGAGTAATTAGCTCACCCCATCTTCCCATCAACAGATCAGCTTTCCTGTCCCTGCCGATAAAAGAAATGCCACAGCATAAAACTGTCACCACAACATTTCATGCTGAAGCTGGTGTTTTGGAGATGACAATCAGTGTTTATTCATCATTCAAGATACATTTGTGGCTGTTTTTTTGTTTTAATAAAAGGTTAAAAAAAATAAAAATATATAAAATCGCCATGGGGTTTGTTGGAGAGCCAATGCACAAACGACTCTTGAAGTGTGGCATAGCACAAAAGAAAAACAAATAAATAAAACTAAAAAGAGTTTAGCTAAAAAGACTTAAACAAGCTTAGCACAAGCTTGGTACTGAACTGAGCTGAATAGAGCAAAACAGAACTGAGGATCCAGCGATGAACAAAGAAAATCCAGGAACTTAAATAGCGAGAGAAACAGTAGAGTGACATAACTAAGATGGGGCAACACAGGTGAGTTCAATGGGCTTAATTACAGGGACATAGAAACTGAAATGAGACAAAATGGGAATTGGAAGCAAAAGGATAAAACAGGCCTGACAGGAATCTAAGATGATGAATACACAAGGCATGTAACACTAAGAAACTAAACATAAGGAAACATAGCAACACCTTCTAGGCAGTGACAGCAAACCTAAATAGCACTAATGAAACTAATGAGGATGATAAATAAAAAGAAAACCAAAACATTATGACACCATGTGTTTTGGTAATGTAAAAGGAAAAAGGGAAAAAAGAAACAATCCAGGCTTCAGAATAAACTATGAAACTAGGCATTTGGTCTGACTGAACCTGACTGGCAAGAAATATAAGGAACTGAACAGAATGTGATAGGACTAACCCAAATAAAACAGAAAGGGAATAATCTGACACACTATCGGGAATAACCTAGGAAAACTATCCAGAGAAGAAAACACTGGAGAAAACTGGAAACAGACCTCCCAGGAAAAGCAAATATTGCAAAAACTATCAAACATAAATAACCCATAATAAAAACCATAAGTCAAAAACCCAAACACCCACAAATCATGACAAATGTTCTTTTTCTTAGATTGTGTCATGCGAGATGTGTATCTCTGCAGCTCCTATAGAGATGCAACGAGCATCTTGCTTGCTTTTCTGATTACTACTTTTCTTGATTGATTGCCCTAGTCTGTTCATGTTCAATGGCATCTCTGCAGCGTTCTTTGGTCTTCATGATGCCGTTTGTTCACAAATGTCCTCTTACAAACCTTACAGTATTTCAGAGTGCAGCTGTCTTTATACTTAGGTTTGGTTACTCAGATGATTCCATTTTCTTAGTTGGGTTTTATGTAGGGTAATGAAGAAAAAGGGGATGATTCCAGATACAGACCACACTTTACAGATTCAAAATGTAAAAAAGTAGAAATTCAGGTTTGTTATTTCCCTTCCATTGAGTAATTATGCACTACTTATCTCCTGGTTTATCACACATAAACGTAATAAAATACGATGACGTTTATCAATGTAACATGACAAAAATGTATTTTCCTTACGTTCTACTTTTTGCTGCTGTATCACATTTAAATGCTACTAAATATGTAAATGCATTTAAGTTTGCGGTGTGAGTGTTATGAATACTTGTGCAAGACACAGAACTCTATCAGTCATTAGTTAATTTTTTTTTTTTTGTGAAGAATTAATGAGACCATTTCTCCATCTCCGCGTGACTTCCAAGCAGCAGGAAAGTCCATCCAGTCCAGATGATGAACCCCTGCCCTTATTTCTTGAACTATTTCCAGTTGGGCAGAATTTCAATGAAGCACTGATATATCACATTTTTCCTTCCTCTACGCTTGTTCTCACCACACAGATTGACCAGTCATCTGTGAATCTCCCACGGTTTAGCAGATAATTCATGATCGCCCTACCATGGACCCGCAGCATTCAATATGAATCATAAAACGGCAAGCCAAGCATATCAATGGATGACAGACTGGTTGTGTATGGCCCGGGGCCAGAGAGAAGTTGGAGCACAATGGCCTCCCCCCTCAGCTCTGTCAAGCCCAAGACTGGAAATACCAGCGTGGCACGAGGGAGGGCCCTCCGTCAGCACAATGTATGGCACCGCTTGACACAAATGTTGTGCCGAGACGTGGCGTTAACCTTCGCGACCTTTTGGGGGAGAAACACAAGCATGCTGGTGTGTGTTAGCAGAGGGGTCTCTCCCTATCAACAAAAAACTCCTCAGCGAGAGGCATACAGTGTGTTATCCAGAGCGGCAGGGGCTCACAAGTGGCAGAATTGATGTTGTGAAACAGCTCCTCGGAAATAAAGTGCCTCATTTTTTTTTGTACGTTTTTTTTTTTTCTACACAGTTTATTATTCAAAAACAAAATACAGCTGAAAGTCTTTTCCCTACACTTTATTTGTGCTGGAACAACGTCTCAAGACCTTTGCAAACACTCCTTAACTTTGATCCTCATTTCTATAGATGTACAACACCTATCAAACACAAGCCACTTAATTTTTTGCAGCAGACCTTTGTGCAATTTTGTGAAAGAAGCTCAATTTAGACCATTTTATAATAAAACTCAGACAAGTGTTGACATTTTATGACACAGCCCCTCCCAAACTCGTCTTTTTCTTTCCTTTAATGACTCAGATAGCAGCTCGTGTTCAGCCGCTGCAGATAAACCGCTCTTCGCTTGCTCCCCCTTTGTGGCTGCTCCCTTTGAATCAGGTCGTCGTCTTTAATATCTTTAGACAGGAGCACTGTAGCGGTTTGAGAGATATACAACAGTTTCCAATACCTGCATGACCTACTTCCCTCTGGGTAGAAGCATCGTTTTATAGGCTGGCTATAAAGGCAGGCAAGGAACAAGGCATATGATGCCTTGCAAGAAGTATTCATACCCTTTTGTCAAGTTTCTATTCCAAACTTTAATGTATTTTATTAGGTTTTGAATAATTCAGTCAGATTATCAATTAGATTGCATGCTGAACTTTGACTGGGCCGTTTCAACATACAATTATGCTTTGATCGAAGCCTTTTAATTTTACTCTGGCTTATGCATCGAGCAAGCTGATGAAATTTGAACAGTTTTCCACTGTCATGTTTTACTATGAGCCCTTTCTCTCCACACAAAGTTCAATTATGGTCTCATCTGACTAGAGCACCTTCTTGTTCATGTGTCTTCTACCACGTTGGTGTCCACTCCCTCCAGAGATACCAAAAGCCTCTTAGCTGTTTCTCTGATTAAAATTCACACAGACTATTTACTAAATATGTGACTTCTGAAGGCAAGACATTGGACTGGATTTTTCTAGGGGTATTGATGTAAAGGGGCATGGATTCAAACATATAGCCGTCCTTTTGAGATTTTTTATTATAAAAGACCTTAAGAAATTGTGTATTCACTCAAAATTATGCAGTACTTTGTGTGAGCCTATAGTTCTAATAAAAATACATTGTAATTTGTGTAGTCAAATAGGGTTGCTTATGAAGAGATTAGAAACAACCAGGTTTAATTAAAATTGCATTTAAATAGCTTTTTAATGAAATCAGTCACAAATAATTCCATCAGTCATTGCAATTTCATCTATTTATCTGGAGTAACTACCTCCCACACAGTAGTTTTCTCTTCTTAATCTTCCATAAAAGGACAGGATTATGATTTCCATCCTACCCACATAAGATCCAAAATTGTTTTTTACAATTTTAAAGTTCACATTTCCTTCCCTTCTCACCTGAAGCATAAATAAATCCACTAAGGTTATTTTTTGTTTGTTTTTTAGGTTCTGTATAGATTCCTGTGGGGCTATACTGGCTTGTTTTGCTGCTCAGTTCCCCAGTACGTGTGCAACACAGCCACTAACTGTGCATGTTTACTGAACAAGAAGTATAAGGTACATGCATCTCTACTGCTCTGCTTGTTAACTCCCTGCTTGCTGCAGAGAAAACAATATTACGGAACCATTGACTATGCATCCAAACAATGAGTTGAAGCTTGTTGTGAAGATCTGCAATGCTAAAAGAGTTGTAGCTCTGAGTATCCTTATGTGTAAGATATTCATATGACACACTGTTAGTATAAATATATGAAGGAGTGCCAGTTTGAGTATTAGATTTGATGTGCTGAGAATAATAAAGACGTATGCAAAACCTAATTTGAAATGTACGGCAATTTGATGAGAAATATCCCAAGCTAGAAAAAGTCTGTTGGAAAAAAGTTATTTTTCAAGATTCATGTGTGTATTTGTGTTTTCATTGAAAAGGTCAGCTTTCAGTTAATTTTACAATTTCTCAAATCTTAATAAGCTCGTTAGCGCAATGGCGTGTTCCCACTCATAATTATTAAACCCCAGGTGAGAAATATTTCTCAGGTTTATTTCTATCCTCCTCAAAACTTGTCCCAGCAATCAGCACCCATAGGCTCCTCTAAGCAGCTGCCCAGCACTCTGATAATTAAAATAATTGATGCCCATAAAGCAGTAGATGATAGTGAAGTCGTGCTCAGGTAGCCATTTCCTTGCTCTGAGATCTAATTAAGGGACAGTGATTAACAGGAGCAGTGGAGGTGTGGAGTTAAGACGTTTAAAAAAAGAAAAAAGAAAAAAGATGCCAGACAATGAAATTCAAATCCTTGTTTGACTGCTGAAGGCCTACTGGAACATCTAGATTCAGCAGTAAGATGCAAGCAGCAGCTGCACAAACACATCCTCAAAACAAATACAAACAGAAGAAGAAAAGCATACTTTCATCCCGATCAGAATCTTCATTGCTAAAGATTTACAGATGAATATTCTCACAAGGCTGATTTATTTTGCAAAGAAGTCATGCAGAGTGACAGGAGGAAAATAAAATGTTTGAAGACAAAAGTCAGCAAGATTTGTCAAAAACATCATTAACCACAACAGGGCATTAATCATGGAGTCGGCTTGTGTGGAAGTGACGGGCACTGATAATGTTTCATCAGACCTTCATGCAATAATAAAAAATGTTTTAAAAAAAATCAGGTTTTCTAAAAACAATATTTTAAAACTTGAATACTAGAAGTTTTAGGGTACATGTGCAGCCTACAAAGAATATAGTAATGAGAAAAAGTAACTTCTACCTAAACTTACCATCTGATTGTGCCATCTCTAAAACCTGTCACTACTCTAAAATCTTTTTTTAACCATTCAAAGGTGGACTTCTTCGTTCTTTGGATCATTTTCCTGCTGTACAACTGAAGAAGGCTTGAGTTTAAGGTAGCAAACCAATGATTTGCTACTCCATGTGTGACAGAGAAGCAAAAACAGTAGAAATTTGCAAGGGGCACACACTTTAACTGGGACACACTACATTAACTGCCATGACAAAAAATTATAAATTTAAACCACAAACCAAAGAACTCCACGCCAAACTAATGCAGAAACACTTGGCAACAATGACTTTCAGAAGTTCAAGGACTCACTTTTATAGCTTGTTTCAGGTTTACAACAATATTGCTGAGGCATTATTGAGCCAATACAGCAATATTCATATAACAGCATGCTTATGGCAAGCCATTATTTGTTTTTATTCTATATCTCTCATATCATTCCCATCTACTGGCATACCGTCAAATAAACACACCACCAGTCACCACCAAACACTAAATAAAAGCCTGCTTTGACTATGGAAAAAGTTTTTTATTTGAATTTTTTTAATGCAAGTAAAATAATATTAATTAAAACAAGACATATTTTCTATTTTGTTACACTGCCCAGCTCAAACTAGATGGCCTTTTTTTATACTTTTGCCTTGCCGTTCTAACTTAAGAGCATCATCTTAAAAAAGATAGTTTATTTTGCTGTACCAGTTCTTTTGATTGGTTTATTTTCTGCCTAGACCACAGCTACTTTTTGTGCAAAACATGACTTATATGTGCACCTCTACTTAACATGGATGTCCTTCCAAAATGGTATAAATATTTTTAAAAAGCCATATTCCACAATGGAGCTATATGGGTACCAAATGAATTCTGAAGCCCACTCATTCTGCACAGTCAAAGAGTCTGTCTGTAGGCAGACCTAAAAAAAAAACAAAAAAACAAAAAACAAATCCATGCATGTATTTTGGCTCAAAAGGAAGACTGAGTAAAAACTGGAGAAAGAAGAAAATGACAAAAAGAAAAAGTTGGCTGGTAACAAAAATCTCTTATAAGCCTTCAACAAGTTACCAGTGATCTACCAGACTGCCCAAACTTCCCCTTTCCCCCACCCCTTTTTTCTTTCTCGTATTTCTGAAATACAAGGGAGGGAAAAAAACAACTTTATGCCTTTTGAAATCAATTAATTTGTTTACTTCAAGAAAAAATCATTGTTGGCCACATTTTGTCTATCTCTAGAGACATTTTAGTCTCCACAGTCATAAATCTCAACGAGTTTAATTTTGTTTTTTTTTTCTGTTTTTTTGCATTTCATTGGAAGTTTATCAAAACAGATGATAAACTGCTGTTCCTCCTCACCGCCAGAAGAGAAAGTAAACGTAGAATGAAAACTACTTTTTTTTTTCAGGTATGTCAGTGAGTATTTCAAAGTACGGCTGGAGTGTTTTTGGGTGAAAATCATAACCTGATTACACCCTCTCCTGGTGAGGGACAGGAGGTAATTATCAGGTGGAGTTTGCATTGCAGGGATGCTGATGGAAACATAGATCATAAGCGGCAGGATGCAGGCCCTCAGGGCTGGACGGGCTGAAGGTGAGTGGCATGTGGATAGAATTGGATATTGTTTTCAGATGGATTCACACACTTACACACACACAACACACACAACACACACAACACAACACACCACAACAAACACACCACACCACACACACACACACACAACACACACACACACACACACACACCCCAACCAACATCAAAAGCAACCCCCTATCTTGCATATGATTCTGGCCTGAGAGCCTTCACATCAACTTGAAACCCAAAACCTGCCCTTTCTGCATACCAAAGCAGTGTTCCTCTTAAAGAAATTCAACAAGACTATTCAACTCAGTTTCCAAGCCAGGCCAAATCAGGGGTCTATTCTTCAAGAACCTCAGCAAGCCCTTCTTCCATTTTACCTAATCTAACAAAACAAAAAAGCTGCATTACTACTAGAGAGACAGTTGGAATAAGGTCCTCTGTAGAAGGCTGCCATTGTTAACAAATTGTCGACCAGAGCCAGATCTAAAATGGAACTGGAAAATAAATCTATCACTGAACAGCAAGAGGGAGACATAATGCAAATCCCAAATTGAAAAAGAGTCCCCTAACAAAAAACTTCTTCAACATCTATCTGTAATAAATGCTTGGCACGCAACTATGCGATTTCAGGTTACTTTGTCTCACCGTACAAAAGGGTCTGAAAGGGAAAGACGAAAACGATCATCATTAATTCAGACACACCAACCATCAGCTGTGGTGACGGGCGTATAACTGATGGGTGTGTTTTGTCACAACACTTGTAATTACAGCCAAATGTATTCATCAAAAGCAAAGGAAGGGAGAAGAAGCTTAAATAAAAAGCAGAAAACAGAAAAAAAGCAGTTTTAAGGTTTCATTTGGGGATTTATAACAAGTCCATTCCTCTTGTGCACGACTTTTGAGGGTTCCATGTTCGCAGGGTGCCTCAGATCAATTTTATCAAGGTGAGAATAAAAAATGCATAAGTTCTTTGAGAATCTGGTTCATCAAAGTATACTCACATAATCTATAATGAATCTTGTGGAGCAGAAAAGGTGTCATTTTTCAGACTTTACGGGCAGAGAACGATGACAGCAGTTTCAAGTGCCACTGCTAAAGAAAAGACTTCTTTTTAATTTATTTTTAAGAAGCCAGAAAATATCTAGGCAGTTCTGTTACAAAGCTATACCTAAGTTTAAAAACTGAACAAATCTTCCATCATGCCATTCCTTTGGTTTCAGATCATTTTAGAAAATTGTCAAAGTGGGATTTTTTTCTGGCAGTGTAACTCTTCCCCCTATTATTGCTGCCCACAGCTGGTCAGGTGGCTGTTTATTGGACAGTAAATGCCAGAGATTTTGAGACATAGATACTGCTCAAGGCAGATATGCTAACCTTAAAATACCATACCTATTTATGTATTAACATAAAAAAAAAATATATATATATAACTACCACTTTCACCTTCTTAAGTTACAAATACCATAACTGTTTCTAAAACATTGATTGGGCTACATGGGCGGTTGCAGAACCCACCACTGGTTCTAAAAGCAGAATAACAAAATCATATAATACTCTGCACAATAAGTTGTTGTAAACTAGCTTGATTTGTAGCTAAATGAAGCTAAATTTCTGCCTGAGAATATTTACCAAAATCAAACAATAACTAGAAGGTACTAAACTGTAATAATTTATATGCTATGGTATTTAATAAAAAGAAAGTTTTGTTGCTTTTCTGTTTTAAATAAAAGCTATTACCCAAAGTTACATATTTCAGCTTTATAGTCTTGGGGTAATTACTGTGAAAGTGTGGCATTTTTATTCAAGGTTATCAGACCATGTGATTTTCTTCCCGGTTTGTGCCTGGTCTAGAATAACATTTTAAAACTTCAAGGTTAAGCTCAAAGAAGACCTTGGCAACCTATCTGCCAGCTCTTCACTTCTCAAAAAAACAGCTTACAACAATTTTCACTAATACATTCCACACATTCATAATGTGTTGAATACTAAGATGCTTTTCCAAAGGTTGCCTGAAATCGCGTAAATTCCACCTTCTGAGAACGTACCTTGTGTGCAGTGAAAGCACAGAAAAAGGAGCAGGAGGCAGCGCAGCACTGGACATCTCCACAGTGCAGAGGCCATCGTGTCGCAGTTAGCAAACGATCCGGATGACTGATGGGCTGATAACAGCGTTTCAAAGTGTCGCAGTCAGAGGACGGAGAGCCGGTAAAACTTCAGCGATCGGTAGGTCTCGGAGAAGTATTGCTGAGCATCTTTTTGTCTAGAAGTAAACAAGAAAAGAGGAAGAAAAAAACTGTGAAAGAATTTAGTGACTGAATGGTTAACATTAGTGTGACCATAGTGTCGGCAATTCAACATGTGAAAGATTCGAGAATTCATCAGCAGGTTGGCGTTTGAAAAGAATAACAGCAAATATCTGAACATCATGAATACCAACATTCAAAAGGAGGTTTGATCAAACGAGGACATGTTAAGAGTTCAAGTTCTTCCAAATCGAACTTGTTCTGTCTCACCACATGTTTATAAGGGTGCAAAGCACATTCAACACTTGAGCTCTTATTCAGCACTGTACCATTACAACCAACTGTTTACTCTGCATTATTCTCCTACGTCTCTGCGCTTAACCTTCTACATTTGCAGCCAGATCACCGCAGGAGAATGGCATGTCGCTCTGGCAACACGTTAATACAGGACGCCATTACAGACGAGGCGGCTTTGAGAGCTACTTTTGTTTCCTGCCTTATCAAGGGCCGGCAAAAACGGTCCTTTGTCTGCACAAGAAGCGAAAGGTTAGAGCCTGAGACAGACTAACACACAAGACAGATAAGCTGCTTACCAAAGTCAAACACCGGGGTAGGATGTGTTGTGTGTCACATGTGAAAGGCCACCCTCACACACACACACACACACACACAAACATGCTTATTCATATGAGTGCTTGAACAAATGCATAGCTAACAATAGTTAAAGCATATCCTGAATCATGTTCCCAAACTCCATTAGAGCAAAAAAAAAAACAAAAAAAAAACGTATTTAGTTCGGTGTGTTTGCGATTCTCTATGCAGTAATGGTAGAGATGCACCGAGAAGTTGGGCAGTGAATCGAAACAGACACATTTTCTGCTTGATCAACTCCGGATCAGATGGAAACCTAAAAATCCTATCTGTTTCTAATTAGTGAATGCACCATATTGAACATCACCCCACTGTGTGCTGAGAACACACTTTGGTGTGGACGTTGTAATTGAGTGACTGTGCTACCTGCTAATATAAGATAGTAAAGCCAGTTTAAACTTTTAAATTTAAAAAACCTTTTTAAAAACATTCTTCTCCTAACATTACCTCTTCTCCGAACATAAATAATAGCAATTCACAGAAAGTTGGAAAAAAAAAATTCAGAGACATCCTTACGTCTTCCCTAAGCTAATGTCTTTAAGAAAAGTCTGACTCATAATTTGAAATAAAGTTGGTCACAGAATGTCTGATTGGTGCATCTCTAAATAATACATCCACCCAATCCCACACATAGGTCACTTGTTACTTGTCTTCATGTAGAGGAGAGTAAATGTTCCCCATTGCTGAATGTTGCTCCCTCTGAGCCACCTTTCAACTGCCGTGATTATTTTATAATGAACCCAAAATATGAGCAGCAGAGCAGTCAGCGCTGATCACTCTCTGGGCCTCACTAATACACCTAGATATTTTTGGCAACATAAAAACCCCACAAAACATGGGAGAGCTTTCACATTAGCATACTCAGACATTATTCAAGCAAATATTGGGCATTTTAAATACGTGACCAGAAGCCGTAGAGGTGGAATAAAAGCTCGCCGGTTCTCCAAGCAGCCTGTCGAAGCTTGAAAATATTTATTTTTACTTGAGGTCATCCTGACCGAGCTATTGAGCTGCAAACTCTGAGCCAAGGAGACACACATGCGGCCAACTTAAAATTTATCAGCCAATCTTAGGTGGGTTTATGGGAATTGTGCTTTTATTTTTCTTGCAGTTGTTTATCTGGCAGTGGCGCCGAAGCAGATCAGATAAGAACAAAGAGGAGCAGGCTCGCTCTCCTGTATGGGAAGTCTGAGTCCTTGTCTGCTGATGCAGCTCGCAGTCCTCAGTTTACCAACACGGCTTCTACAGGTTCAATACTAAAGAGAGCAACTACTCTCCAGAGACAAGCCGGACTTCTCCAGCCACTTAATAATCCTCCAAATATGAGGTTTTAGGCTCTGGCATAACCATAGCAGTTGCTGACAGGAGAGGACTGGAGACGGTTGGGGACTGCTGGTCAAGGGGCGTGCCCCTGCCCTTCTGGTCTGCTGGACCTACTGAACTCCCGCCAAAGCCCCTCCAGACACCAGGGGATGAGATCCTGCATAGTCTTGAAGATGAAGTCTTGCCCTCGTCACCCCAGGGTTCTTTCTTCTGATCAGCTGTCGCCCTGCTGAGTAACATTTCCCCTCTCTCACTTAAGCTGGTGGAGGATACAGCCATGTTCATCTTTAAAAAAAACAACAAAAAAAAAAAACACGTTTTGTTTGGAGGGATTTCTACACTGAATCGGTCCAAACTTGAGATAAACGGATTAGGCGATTAACATGAAGATGCTTTACACGAGCGCTGACAGACGCATCATAATTTCACATCGGGGAACGGGAGGAGGGGAGTTGACGTAATTTGGTGGATGAGGGCCTCAATGCTTCCGAGCAGAACATTATTTTAAAAGGTAAATGAGTCACAGTTAACCCTTTAAGATACAGAAAAATCGTTTGCACTGAGCCGCCCTACAGCCTCAAAACTGAGGTTCACACAGGGCCAGCATTTCTGCATAATGATCATCTGTAGAGATGCACAATCACTCTTCTTCTGGTTTTCTAAGTTCTGACCTGCCCCTTTCAATTATGACTAATTCAGCTTTTTTAAGAGGAAAAATGTTCTGCACTTTGATAACAGTAGCAGTTTTGAAACCATCAGAAAGCATCTCGTTTATAACCTCTATCTGAACTAAAAGGAATAAATCACAGAAATTCAACTTAAGTCATCATTGAAATATTAGCATGTGCAAAATGGTAATTGCGAAGGAATGCATGGATGCAATATTTTCTTGAATAATGTATGATAAATCTGATCCATTAATGCAATATGGGTTTTTACAATTTGAAAAGAGCAAGTAAACATGTGCAAATTGCAATTAGAGCTCCCCACATAAGTGTTCAATAAAAAACTTCACAATTAGAGGATTTCCTTCATGCAAATCAAATTTCAAATACTGTTGTTTGATGGGTGAAGCTGGTGGTAGGTTTTAATTATATTTAGAGCTGTGCAATACATCTTTACTTAAGAACTCTCCTGTCAATCAGGATGACGCAGTAATATACAGGCCTACATCTAATCTTCCTCTATTATCTAAAATGTTTGAAGACATAGTAGCTAATCAAGTGTAGGTGCACAGTGATTTCTCTCTGAGATTCACTCACACTCATTATGACGATGCTAAAACCGAAGCTGAAACCTACCAAGTTCATAACAATTTAAAGTTAAAAGACAGATGCAGATATTGTAGATTTATAAATATCACAAACTGTGATACAGTATGACTATTTTTCATGAGTCCACACTTGCAATGCACACAAACGCACTACAGATAAGGGACATTCATTTTGATCTGTGCATTAAGATCCCCTTCCTTAAAAACACACACCATATTCCCCAAGGTTTCCCTTCCATTAGCAGTCTATCTGTCTGGAGAAAAGGACGAAAGCCCCAGCAATGAAATGAAAAATGATTCACAAACATTCCTGACATCTGTTTTCTTTTGTCTCTCATGCCGACACAGTTGAAACCCAAGGAGAGGGATCAATCATCAGTTAAGATAATGGAGAAAATCACAGTCCACAGCAAATTTTTCACATCAGCCTGATAGAAATAATAAACAAGCATTTAAAAATGGACAGCGAGCAATTAAAGGATAATTAAAACAAATGGACAAGAGGAGACGGCCCACATGTCTCAACATGAAATACAGGGCTGGCAGCAGCAGCCGTCTGAATGAATGCGAGGCTCCTTTGACAAAGCTTGCGTCTGCCTCACTCAAGCTGGAGAGGCGTCCGTTGAAAGAGAGATGGGGGAGAAAGAGGCGAGTGTGGGAGTTTCGAAGACGGAAGGGACTAAATAGCTGTGAGAGTTGAGGGGGGCGACTGGCAAAGGAGGCAAAGAATGGAAGGGGGAGAAAGAAATGGGGCGCTGGGGTCACTGAGGAGGATTGACAGGCTGTGAGTACGACCTGACCTTGTGGGTTTGCCTCCAAGTTTTCTCAACAGGCTTAGAGAAGACAAAAATAAAGCCCAGGAATGTTAATTTATTTTCAATTGTCAACGCCCAGAAGAGAGCGTCAAAGAGCGCATACATACATATCAAGTAAGACTGGAACAAAAAACTAATGTGCAAGTCCAAGTGTAGGCTGAAAATCTACAAGTGAAATAGAGACGTGGAGCTGTGGTGCTGGATCTTACCAACACAATGATGCGTCTTCCACTCAGTGAATAAGTACTAATTTGGAGAACTTTCTGCCTCCAACCCCCATGCCCTACATTCAGAAGCAGAGAAGACACATTCAAGAAGGGAATTTCAAACCCCAGAATGCGGTTGATGGACTAGAAACGAGAGACAGGAACTACAGGAACTAAGAAAACACACCCTCAGGGAAATTTTCTTCCTGTCCTCGGTGCGCCATGATGTTTCGGGGGAACTCTTTTGTCATGACAGTCCTGTCAGAGCTGCGCTTTAAACCCCTGCAGGGATATGATGTCATTTCCTTGGCTCCACCGGTGATGAAGACAAGTCCCCACCAACATCCAGAAACAGAGCTGCACCTTCACACAGCACAGTCTGCCAAGTGTGCTTTATCAACAGTTCGAAGATAAGATAAACTGCCATCAGGATTAACTGGCTGTAAACGGGTTCGCAGCTGCACATGGTGAAACAACAAAACATGCTGACGACTTCCTAATTGGAACTCAATCCTCTTAATTTTCTCAACTAATGAGCAGATTGATTGGAAATTAGGTCATTCTGAGAAATGAATGTTTGAAAACTGTAAAACAGAAAGAAATAGTTTTGCTATTTCACTTAAAACTTTCAAGCACACATTTATTACATATTGTGGAAAAATAAACAAAAAAACTTTATGGCCTCTGGCCTTTATGAGTTAAGCCATAACTTCAAAAACAGTCTTCCTCTTTGATGAATCTCTTAATTCATTTGTTAATAAAGGAACTTTGTGCAGTTCTTCTTTGCACTGTTTCTTCGGTTCATTATTGTGTGAGCACTCATTAACTTAAGGCTTCAGACCAATGAAATTGTTGTGGTCAACAGTGATGCTCTTTCCGACTTACTGCTGTGCTTGGAATCATTGTCTTGTTCCAGTGTTAGCTTCACTTCAGCTGTAGAACAGATGGCCTCACATTTGACTCTAAGTTTTCTTTGTGTACTGAAAAATTCACCATCATCTCATTTAATGCAGTTCTGCAGCAGTCCAGTAAAACAAGTTCATCACTCCTCCACCACGCTTGACAGCTGGTGAAAGGTGTTTGCACTGATATGCTCAGTCTTGTGTTTGCCAGTCGTCTTGCTGTGGATCATTATCAAGCATCTCCGTTTTGGTTAAGTCTTACCGGAGGACATTGTTCCACATGTCTTTTTCACTTGTTCAGATGTAAATTAGTAAGCCTTTCTGTCACATCTTTTTTTAAATAAAACGAGCTCGTTTTAACAACCTCTCCAAGACTACAAAGAATTTTAACATCTAACAAACTCAGAAACATTCTTTTTATAATTTCTTTGAACACTCCCATGTCTGACCTTGGAATGAACTTCCTGACATCCATTTCTAGGAAGACTGGCAGGTGTCATGAATGTTTTCTACTTGTGAATAATCTTTCTTACTGTCAAGGATTGACTACATATTGTTTGGTTAACGTACTTATGACCAATTTCCAGAATGATGGGAAGCAAAAATTGCTTCACAGAGTGTATTACTGATGATGTATTTCCGCCTTGGAGTACCTGAATGTACTAGGCCAGGAAAGTACCAAATTGTTCCCTTTGATGCAGGCAGTCTATCTTGCAAACATACATCCATAGCTCCTCTAAAAGAAGTAAACTTGTGGTTTCCAAACAACCTTCTGACATGTTGCTATTACCTAAAATGTGAAGCTAAAGAGTCAACAGAACACCTTCTTTAATTGCAATCTTGTTGACAGAACTTCAACTTAGTTTCAATGCTGCATTTCAATAAAAGTTGTTTTTTTTAAATGACATTATGAAAATACATTTTGATAAGTATTAAATAAACAAATTTTTATTTAGAGATTAACTAAACATGCTGGTTCAGTCAATGGCACTGGTTATGCCTGACATCCATCAGAGAACAATATAATTGTTATATAATTCAGGTGATTATATAAGAAATTAATATATCTACATAGTAAAAGACATGTGCTGAGAAAGTTTCTCTTTTGAAGCAAGAAATTCAGCTTGTAGCTATCTTTAGCCAGATAAGCCACAGCACTAACAGTAAGCTAAAACTTGCAAGCGACCTGAACTTGTAAGCCTTTAGGCACATTTTGTCAAAGAACATCACAACTACAGCTGTCATGGAAACTGTTTACATGGCACCTTACAAAAAGAAACTGAAAAACGTTGTACCTAGTTTAACACTTTTGTGCTAAAGTCATGGTTGATAGCAAGCTAAACTTGCTTACCCTGAGAAATCAATGCCTATTAACAGTAGAGTTTTATGGTTTAATAATAAGCCATAAAACATTTTTTTTGCAAAATAAGACAAACCTAACAACTTCTTTAGCTAGGTAGCTATATTTTAAAATAGAATTTCACAAATGTATTCAAGATGTACTAAAGATATTTTCATACCTTTCACTAATATATTGATTAAAATCTACCAAAATGAAATGTTTTATTAGTGCATTAAGCCTGAAGCTTTTATTTATTGTCTTTTTTCTTGGAATAAATGACTTCAGTTGAAAATGAGGTACTGCTAAGAAAAAACATAAAAAAATAAATACACTTTTAAGGTGAAACATCCTTGAACACAGCGCACAAAGCCCACACAGAAGCTTTCTGTAAGGTGCAAGGCTTCTTTATTTTATTGAGAGAGCACAACGGTTGGTGTGTTCGGCGGCTCCTGGCCAAGTGATTGAGTCAGGAGATAAGATTGAGTGCCAACGGGCAAATGGACATAGTGAAAATAGAGCGGGTTGGGCAAAATACGTTAAGTAAAGTAAAGAGAACAAAGAAGGCCCAGGAGTCACAACTAGGTTAGTGTCAAGCAAAATAAAGAAAGAATTTGAGCCTGGGGTGACTACATAAAAAAAAAAAAAAATACTGTCAACAAAATAATGAATCATGCCTAAAATAATTGCAGTTATGACTGCTACATCTCTCAGCAACAACAAATTTACCTCCTGACAATAATTATCACTGATTCATCAACTGTATATGCTATTTATATTAAAAAATTGTTCACGCTGTTTTATACCTGTTCTGATATCAACCCAAAACAAAATCTACCAAATTAACAGTGAGAGTCACCTATTGATTCTGAGCTGCACTCTGGGGAGAACGGCGATTTCTGAAAGTCCTAAATAGATTAAAGAGCAGTTCTGTTTTGTACAAGCAGAGCAATATCCTGAACAAACAAATTTTACTAGGTTACTGATATGTAATTTCCTAGCATCAAAAACAGAAACAGAACATTATGTTTCGCACCAGTGTGCATGCATATTGCACGGCTCATTGGGGTGTTTTGGGGATTGTGTGTTTTCAGAATGTGGTTCTCAGGAAAATGTAGCTTTGAAACGGTTCACAGGAGACAGCTTGTGCTTGTTACTCCATCATAATTAATTCTTGTGACTGGGAAAACTGTAAACAGTGCATGTTTGACACTTTGCTGTATAACTGACTTAAATAGTTCATGCATTATCATAATTGTTGGGTATTTTTCTGCCAATCAGCCCAATCTGATGTTTTTACAAACCTGGAAATTTAATTATTCAAAATTAGACTTCAAGGTGCATTTCAATAAATTATATAGTTGTCAAAAAAGGCAATTTATTTAAACAATTTATTAAACTCATATTTTATTTAGAATCATTGCACAGTTATATTTTTGAAGAGAAAATTTAACAGCTGCATAACTTTAATTTTTGGTAGACTATAAGATTTTGAGTCCCACGCATTCAAACTCTATTGACTATTAATTATCTGGCAATGTAGACAAACTTTCGCTGTTTTTTTTTTTTTTGGGGGGGGGGGGGGGGGGGGCTGGGGGGTTCTCCTTTGCTGACACCTGACTCAGACCTTAATAAAGAAGTAGGAGTTTTGGGTCACTTTGCTTATGGAAACGGAAAAGAAGAGTGAGAAGAACTGGGAAGAATAAAAAATTATATAGAATCACAATATTCAAAAAATAATAGTGGAATTTAAAGCTTTCTTGATAATATGTAACCTTCAGAAATCAGAATAATTAAAATTTATGACTTGCTATTCACACTATTCATATGAGTGGTAAGGTACAAATTGTTATTCCTTCAGAAGCTGACTGTGTACAAAGTGCTGCATGCCAAAAAGTTCAAGAGAAAATTAAGTGGAATGAAAAAGTCTTATGAAGTCAAAGCTCTTCTAAAACTATGGAAGTGTATTCACCAGATTTGGACTGAGACCAAATCCACTGCTTCAAGAGCTGAACACAGACTTAACCAGGACATCAGCTACAACTGTTGTATTGCTTGCTATGCCACTGCTTAACCAGATCCTAAGGAGGCTGCAAGGAGAAAGGGAATAAACTGTAAGTCATTGGGCCAAATATTCCACTGAAATAAAATGTTGCGTTGTATTAAGAAAATCTTGCTATACTGATGCAGTAATTCAAACAAAAGGAACCCCAACATCTATTAAATGTGTATTCAGACAGAATATTATTACCTAGTATTCACTAGAATGAAATTGTATTGATATTAGAATACATTAGAATAATCATTTAGATAACCATAATTATCAGAAATAAGTGCAACTGTGTGCAAAAGGTTCTATATAACAAGTTTTTCTTTTTGGAATTAATGAATGAAAAATTCATTTCCAAAAGTATTCTAACTTCATTGAGCTTCGAAAAACCGAATCTCAGTATTCAATTAAAGAAGCTAACTTTTTATTTACCATTTGACTGTAAGTGGATGTTTTCTCTTGGGCTCTGAAATTAATAGACTGACCTAAGAGCAGATGGTTAAGCAGGAAGGTCGCCAAAGAGGAACACAGAGCAGTCTGGTACTGACACAGCGAAGAAAAGTTTCTTTTTTTTCTTTTTCAAATCAATCTCTTCATACATTTTTCTCAAAGCCTCACTTCTCACCTCCTCCATGCATCATTCTCACACTCCCCTGCATTTATCCACAAAAACGCCCACACGTGCGCACACACTCCTCTCACCTCCGGCTCCCTCCGATGTTAAACAGCATTTTCTTTTTTTACAAGCAGCCATAACTAGCTTGGCAATGTCAGCTCCACCTGAACACACTAAACACGCCGCACAACAGCTCCGTTCACTTTCAGCACATTTACGGCGAGTGATATGTTGATGTTAACACCTCCTGGAGGTAAGAAAAAAAAAAAAAAAACTAAACACACTGATGTGATGTTAGATTTTTACACACTCTAAAGCCCCATTCAGACTAGATTAGTTTTATCAGGAGGGAGCGCATAAAGCTAATACATAACATCTGTGATGTTAATGAGCAACATGCAGGCAGGGGGAAATCTGTCTAATCAGTCTCCAACATTACACAACTCCATTCATGTGCTTCCATTGTGCCAGAGATGGATCATAATAATCAGATACAATTTCCACAGTTGACGGCAACTTGTTCAAACAAAGACAAAAGAAATGCTGCATCTGGGCCGAAGTGATCTCAGCTCTGGGGTTAGAGCCAGAACAGCCCTTGGAGTCCCGCCTTCTCCAAAAGGAAATGGCACATTATTTGCAAACTATCACAGGGATGTCGCCACGGATGGGACAAGCTCTGGTTTCATAGGTGTTATTTCTGCTGTAAGGGAGGGCAAGGGAGGAAGCTCCCGCTGCTAAAATAGATACAAGTTACTGACACGCAAGATCCAGGCACTGCTTTAATATTTGTGATTATTACCCTTCTCACACTAATCCTGTCAAAATAGAAAATTGTCTCTCGATAGAAAACTCAATAGCTTTCCCCCCCAGCCCCCAAAATACATGAATCATACTGCTGAACAGTAATAAAAAGTCATCATTAATACTAATAGGGGTAAAACCACAGAAAAGATTTTAAAATGAGTTGTGTTAGTTTGAAAAGAGAGAAAAGTGAAGTCAGAGGCGAAGTTCAGAATTATACTGAAGTTTTATGTTAACTAAAACATAAAAATGATCAATCAAGCTTTTCCTTCTGTAAAGTTTCACCCCCATTATTTAGGTTTTTAAAGAACAACAATAAAGCAGAGGTAGCAGTTTTAAATGGGAGAGAGAATGAACGAATTACAGTTATATTTAAACCTGGGCATTTCACCATAATTTGTGTCAGATTTTTATACAGTGCGTGATCGATTTGTTTCTCAACTGAAGATAGTCAAAGTTTCTAGTCTTGATGCCAATAATTCAAGAATTAAAAATATTTCACCAGTTGATTTGTAGATTCCCGAGTTTCAGTTTCTGGCCGATTGGCTGGTGCAGCTCTGCTAAAACATTTTAAATATTTGTCATTTTATTTTGTATGCACATTTTCCAAGCAGTGAAAACACTTACTTGACTGTTACCTGAAATTATATTTTTAACTTGACCAGATAACTTATTTTTGGTATTTGCATATTTATTGCCCAATATTTTCTATCTGGTTTCAAAACTGGTATTTGATTCCCACAGCTCATCCAATTCATGGGAACTGCAACCAGAAAGTAATTTGTGCATTCAAAATAGGCTTATGTCATCATTTAGCACTTTTTATTCCAGTTTTAGAATTTCCTGTAGGCTAGATAACAATACACGGAACAAGTTGAGGCTGGCAACCAAGCAGCCCTACAGGCAAAGCATTGAAACAGCTGAAACATCTTTCAACAGTTGATTAGGGGAAAAAAACTAATCTACATGTTTTTAGGGGTTTTTTCAAACACAGTTTCAGAATACTGAGTTTGAACATAATAATGGCTTCTCCTGACTCAAAACACAAAATGTAGAAAACCAAAATCAGACTTTGTTGTCATTTGAAACAATAGGACATGAACCAGATGTTGACCTTGTTGAACCTTTAAATGAGGCATTTGTATCAACCAGTGCTGGTTTATCCTAAAGTTGGTTGTGTCTTACTCCAAAAAAGAGAGCACAATCCACATATTTTGTATCAGTCTGTTTTAATAAAGATGTGACCAAAAATTCCAATAGAGATGTGTTGGAAAAGCTTTTCAGCTAAAAGATGGACAAACTGCAAACAACTTGTGATTCCTAAGTGAGAAAAGTTACCTATATGAAATAATGACTTTGAATAACTCCAATGGTAATTAAGGCTACTTCACAGGAGACCTACACATAAAAGCTTGTAATCAACTTTCCTAGAGACAACTGTGACATTAGAAAATCATCTAATCAAAGCCTCATAGATTTAATTGGAGTCATAAGGGGAAAAAATGACATTGTTACGCTTTAAGAATGGTCATAATTGCAATAACATAGACAGCCTGTAAAAGTAAAACTGATGTTTTAGATCAATTGGAATTGATCCAAGTATTTCCAAAAATATTGTGTAAAAAATACATTAAAAACTATTGAAATTACTTGACATAAGCAAGACTTTGAAACTGAAAAAGATTTTAATAAATAGAATAATCAAATTTTGGTAGCAAAGGTTTTGCAACGTACAACATCGGCATGGAAAACAAAAATGCGCTAATTTTTAACATGATTGATGAGCTTAGTAGAACGTTTTAAACCTACTCATGCACCTAATTATACAAAATGTTTAGATTTTATCAGGAGTCATTCTGTAATTACATGAATAAACTAAACAGATGGAGAGAAATTAGGCAAAGCTGAGATGAACTTTGAATAACACGGACAAATATCCACATTATTTGCGTAGCCCTTACATCACTTTATTATGAGACGTAGTGTAATGTTTATGTGAAAGTCAGACTTGTAAGGCTGTTTTATCTCAAAAACAAATCAGTTCTTCAGACCCAGTTTACATCACTCAGACAAGCTGTTAGGCCTCTCCCGACATTCCTGTCTGCAAACCGTGCTCACTACGCTTTCACACAGCTTCTAGGAGCTATTTAGAGTTAGATGAATTCTTTCAGCAGCATGAGAAACAATTTCATGCAGTGACTGTTTCGCCACAATGACAACTTTATGGCTCGCCTCACATTCACTGATATAGCCATCCTTCTTGTTTCCACACATTCCTTGAGCGGATTCACCGTAATGTTTGTCCGAACTCTAAACTCCGTTCTGCTTCGCATTACCCATGCGTGGTCGGCCCGTGGGCTTCCTTCCCTGTGTGGTCTGTATCGACGCAGTTTTGACACCTCGGTGCCTGACATGCATCAAGCTGCTTTAGATCCTGACTATAGAGGTCCTGCAAATCTCCAAATGAAAACTAGATGATTTGTCAGATTAAAAAGAATGACTTTAGGGTTGCATGTCGCCACAAGTTGCAGATAATCATATGTTGAACCACAGCATCAAAGAACGAAAGTAACGTAATTTAAGTGTAATTTATATGATTACTGTATGTAACTATCCATTTTAGCTTTAGATACAAAAATAATTGAGCCTAAAAAAATTCATCAACATCAACTTTATGTAATTCTCAAGTGTTAAATCCATTTAAATAACACTTTTTAATGGGTATTTTAGGCAAAATAAGTCAAAAATCCCTGTCATTTATTTCTATTCAGCTCAAGTAATTCAATGTGAATTACTGAAAATAAACACTAGAAAGAGAAGTGACAGCCAGTCACAAGGCGTGTTCATTTCACCCTTTACTCATACGGCCCTGATTAACATGGAAGCTTCAAGCATGTCAGCACACCAACAAACACTTTCTAACATCACTAAAATATTGACTGACATGAACCATAATGAAATTCAAAAGGAGAAAATTAAAAAAAAAAAAAAAAAGAATCGTCATCATCACCTTTTTAACCATTTTAGCTATTTAGCACTGAACATCATCTATATCATGTTCCTGCTAAGGAATAAAAGCCTTTGAAATACACTGTGTAGCTAAAAATGATTCGGCCCCTGAGCAAATCTCATTGGCTTTCCAACTTGCACCTGGTACACTTTTAAGTTGGGTTTGATGTAATGTCAATATAAGCCTTCAGAGATAAAAGGGATGCAGCAACCAGTTAAGAAGTGAAGTTTCTGCTTCCCCATTGCTGCATTTTGCTCCTGTAATTTTTTCCAAATAAAATTGCTATGGCAAAAACAGACGGGGATGTCCCCCTGCTTTTCCAGGGAGCTCCCTGGTTATCAATGGGGATAACCAGTATATATTGATTGTGTCACCAGAACACAGGGAAAAAAAGTAAACTGTTTCTTTAAATAATGCTCTTTTGATCCAGCAACTCTAGCAACTATTCAAAATCCCTTGTCTTCCCTTAAATAGTAGTAAAGAGAAATGATGATGCTGGACTGGGTTTTTTTACATGACATTATGTCTCACTGTTTACACATATCATGGGTAAAAATGCAAAAAGGACAATTTCCAACTTGATTTGCCATGACCAGTACCAAGGATGACAGAAACTCAAAAATCATATCTTTTTCCAATCAGTAAGCACATCATATATAAGCATTACCAGCAACATCTCTCTTTGGATGAAATCAGAGTAAACACAGAACTGTAGGAGAGCAATTGGAGGGGAAGGCATTTTTTTTTTTTTAACACTGCAGTTCATTCAGGCTGCAAGAAAGCGAGAGAGCGCAAGTCTTACAGGAATTGAGAGGAAGGCTAAACAGAGTACAGCAAAATTGGTCTGTTTTATCAAATTCATCATCTGTCTGTTATGGAACATAGTAGCTTTTGGAATGCTGGCTCAGATTAAATTTAGGAGTATAAGTAACAATCCTCCTGGGAATACACACAAAAACCGTGGTTTTAATAATGCCAGCCTCCCTAATCTCTAGTACCAACTACTTTAAAATCAAGTCTGTAATCATTTAGCTTTGTTTTGAATTATCAAAATACAGTTTTACAGCATTTGCTCTCTCACATAAACTGTGACATCTCCTCTGGCCCTTATATAAATATTTAATGACCACTCATAGACAGGAGGCAGAAAATCTATTCCAAACACTGTTCTTATGTCTTTTACTGTTATAGCTCTGGGCACCCCAAACCTTAACAAAAACAAATATGAGGAGTTAAAATATATTGAAAAACATTAACGTTGTATGCAATTTGTTTAGAATGATAATAATGCAATACTAGTTAAGTTCACATACAAATAAAACTCAAACACTACAAAGACCTGCAAAGACATTGTCAATGTCTACAGGTGAAGACATTGTAAAAACATAACATTATTTCTTTACCGCGTCAAAACTGTAATACTATGATAAATACTACCTTCTGTTAAAAACAAATCCAAAATTAGTGAGATAGCAATATTTAGACATCTTGAAAAGTCTGACGGAAGTGTAAATTACCTTTTCGGTATTTAACAAAAAGGATGTTTCAGTCTGTTTACCTTGGGAAACCAGACAGTGAAATTGCTTTAAACACAAAAACTCCTGCAACATGAGGTCAAACTACTGTGGTCCTGTGAAACTGCCTCCCACACCTCAGCCATTACTGGACTGTGTGGAGTAATCGTCAGAAGTAATGAGTCCCAAAGGAAGGCTGCCAATACTATTAAGGACCCACCACCATGTTTTACTGTTGATAGTACATATCTACTGGTTTTTCCCTGCAGGTAAAGCCATCAGGATGCAGAGAGGGGAGCATTTAACACTGCGTTAATTTTTCAGCGTCTCCATGCTGGGGAAGCCTTTTTATGACTGGGCCAGAGATGAAAGCGTATCCTGAAGGGCATCGTTAATACCTGCAATGATATTCAGCTCAGTGTGTTTACCGGGGTCTTTGGTGAACATACGGGTTCATTTTGATTTTCAGAATGTAAAGATGTTTACCATGCAGCTAGTAAAATTACCGTGAATTTTTCCTCCTTTGATTCCATCCACCGTGTCTCTGCGTGATAACTTTGAGCTGATAAAGAAGCCTCCGCACTTTTTACTGAGAATGCAAGATATTTGGTAATTTCACCAACATTAATTTATGATCATATAATTTCCACCAAGGGGAAGAGAATATCAAGTCTATCCAGCAATAAAATTAACATAATATTATGTCTGGTCTTATTATGATAGCCCAGTAGGTGATGCAGACAGAAAATGCAAATTCACTTGGTAAAATTAGACACCGTCCCTCACCCCCACTTTTCACACCATTTTCTTTTTTGTTTGCTTGCATCAGAAAAGCTTTGGTCAAGCTACTTTTATCAGTTCAATTTGACAAGCAGGGCCAGCAAAGGAAATTGTAAACACAATAATGACATATTATTAGCAAGTCTGTTTAGACAGTCCTTGCAAACAACTGCCTAATTACACATCCAACAGTTCCAAACCAGAATTATCACTTATTTGGAGATGCTTTTCAGGCCAGCATACACGCACTTTTAGCTCTGCTGCAGACTGCAAAACTCCTGAGGGAAATATCTGGTTCTTAATCTGCCAAGTCCTGCATTATTAGCTGGTCGCTAAATTTGTCTGTCTGCTGTTTGATGATTGGCAGGTGGTGTATAATTTTTTTTTCCTTCCTTTTGCTTATTTTTGAATTCATTAGAATTGAGAGGATCCTTTCACAATGCATGTTTATTTTGTCTGATTTTTAAACTGCTGCAGATTTAAGACCCGATTTCTCAACTTGCGCACACATTTAAATATGCTGCATTGTTTTTCAGGGGGTAAATGTTGATGTTAAGTTGGTCCCTTTTTGGAACATCAAAATTGTATTTTCAGCATTGCACAAATATATCCAAACACTTTTAATTAATTATATTAATAATGAGAAGATATGTTCAGCAAAAGCAAAAAAAACAAAAACAGATTTAACATAGTACAATTAGCATTACTTAACGTTTGCACTATTAAGAATTTAAAAGCAATAAAAAATATATTGCTGCTGGACATACCTTAAGTATAAGATGTGCTGTTTAGCTTATTAGAGAAAGAAAAGAAACATTGATACTGATTGAAATACTTAACTTTATCTTAGGAAGAACCAGTAGAGAAATGTTGACTTGTTAAGTAAAGGAGGGTCTTTGAGAAAAAGCAGAAAAATTATGTTTCCCAGAGGTATAGTTGTGGGCCTAATCGTTGAGAAAATGTGCGCATTAATTTAATTTGTTGAAACCATAATTTAAAATCAGTAATTGTAAATTGTTCTGCTATGTTCAAGTCTCAAAGGCTTTATTAAAGGTTAATTACTTTGCATGATGGCACTGATTAGGAAAGATTCTTTTGTGTGGACTGGGAGTACTGCTCAGACCATCTATTTGGAAAATTTAAGTTGGAAAATTCGTTATGGATTTTAAAAAATACTTTAAACTTAGATAGCTTCCACTTCCACTTTTTTCAGTACTGGTTTGTAATAATTTGTCCACCCACGCTGTCAGCTCCTTTGGAAACCAAAACGCAAGCATCAATCTGCCACATTTCCTCTGGGAAACGAACACAGGTTGGACTTGATTTTCTGGTTTCACTCTACATAATTGCTTTCTTGTGCTGTCGCTGACTTACGAAGGCAGACACCGGGTGGTTATTTAAGAGTATCTGTCTCTGATGAAAAAAAAAATGAAAAAATTGTAATGCTTGTGCATATTCATTCTAAAAGATGGGCTGCTGACCCGAGGGACTAAAATACCTATAAGAGTCAGGCTGATTTAAAAGAAATGCAATATGAAATTCACAGCATATTGAAGTCTTTAAACCCTTTTCTCCAGGTTTAACACTTTTGACAACAAAATCTGTGGTATTTTATTCAAAAACAGTTTTTGGATGATTAAATGAAATGCTTTCATCTACAAATATCAATAGATCGTTAAAAACCCACCTAAAAGCTTCAAGGACCACACGGCTGAAATTCTGTGTGTCCAAATGATGTGCTTTTCCAGAGTTTGCTTTGCTCACTCCATTGTTATGCAAACTCCAGGGCCATAGTAGTGCAAAGAGAGCAAATTTGAACAATGATGAGAGCTCTTGCAATAAGACTCGGGACAGCTGTGAGGGTGTGTGTTTGCAGAATTTAGAGCTATGGGCTGATCAAACTAAACCCAGCAAAATAAAAAAATGTGAAATCCGCATGGAAGATGGTTTAGTCCAACAAGAGACTCGGACTGTCAACATAATACTAGAATTTATGTTTTTCTTCTTTTGTTCTAATAAATGTTCATAAATACTCCTTATGTTCCCCTTCACCAGATGCATACCAAAACAAAGGTTTTTAATAATCACAAAAAAGTCCTTGGGTTGTTTAAAAGGCACAATTCGTTTTACTTCTAAAAAAAACTGATAAATGAAACCATATGCACTGCGAGTCTCCTGCACTTCACAGTTAGATAACCACTGCTTTAGAGACTAGTGATTAATTTTCTTATCAATGCATCTACTGACCATTTATATGGTTCATTTCCTAAATCGTTTATATTATAAAGTGTTAATCGTGGAGTGCAGTGTGGCATCCTCTTTTTGTTTTATTTGTCCAATCAACAGTTCAAAACCCAAGTGTTCAGAGATCAATAAGGGAGAAAGGCAGAAAATGAGACCAAACGCTGTTACATAAATAGTGTTTTTTCTATACTAGGGCAATTAGTCTACAACCAAAACAGTTAAAGGGGCTCATTCCCATTCAATCCCCTGATCAGTTTCTGTACCCTGACTTCTTTTTCAGCTGTAATCCTCATAAAGTGTGCACAAAGTTTACTTGTCTATTCCAACTTCAAATTCCTGTGTGTTAACTGTAGCAAACCTGTATGCGCTTCTGCACAATGAGGGAAAGCACAACCAGAGCGCTGTATAAATATAAGCAAAACATACACAGCCACCATACCACCTCTCAATGCTTCAAAAACACAAAAAGAAGGCTTCTGTTCATGCAAAGCCTTTCTTTGCTGCCAAGTTTTTTTTTTCCTTCTGTTGTGGCTTAGCCCAACAGTGGTGTAAAGGATTCATGCCTCTTTTATTTTATTTTCAGCCCCCTGCCTTCGTTTGTTTCCTCCTCCAGTACATCATTCCTTTGGGTGTTTGTACGGTGTCCCTTAGTTACCACATAAGAGGCCGCGTAGCTCAGAGAGTTAAAAGCCTGCTCTGTCCCACTCATACGTACAAGGCCATCAATAATTCACCCTCATCGGGAAGCATTATCTAACAGCCTTATGAAAATTTAAGGATCGTGGGTGACAACATGGAACCATGAAGAAAGTGCTTCGCAAGAGGACAATTCAGGTAGCAACAATGCTGGCTACAGATATGTTAAAATCCGGGATCCAGACTTGTTCGCGCTGAATGGTTACACATGAAAGACAGACGCCTCGCCGTTTTAAAACGTAACCAACAACAAGATTCGGCCGCCTCATCTCTACCAGACGCTCTTGCAGGACTGTATATCAGTGCGGCACAAAGGTGGAAGCATTTGCTCGGGTCGTATTAACGCCCAGGCTCATTCTCATTGACAGTGAAATCCCTCTAAGCCGAGATCAATTACACCCAGCTCTGCTGTAATTAAAATGTCCTAACAAAGGTCTTAGGAGTGCAGGACAGAAACCATACCCATTCAGGAGAAAGATCAGTCAAATCTATAGCAATAACTGCGGAGAAAATAACTCCTGATTAAATTGGGGCTCGCTTGGAGAAAGTATGTGTAAGCATATGTATACCAAGAGAAGGTTGATCATCAATATCAGACTATTTTACACTAGAAAACCAAAAATCTATATATGTTTTTTTTCCATCCAATCAGTGAACGCAGCAGTAACAAGTCATGTGGGAACAACACCCTTTGGTGTGAAAGTTGTTGCCAAGTGAAGAAGTGTTTAAAAATGAAGACAGGAAGAAGAAAGGTGTCAAAGTTTTCTGGAAAGGAAATCTATTTTCTACAGATGCATGATGGCTGCTCAGCAGATTGTAGGTTATTGTATAAATCTAAACAGGTTGAAATGATCCATGCTATTACAACTGGAGACAGAAAAATACACTGCTGCAAGAAATCAGATGACTTTCAGCTTGATTGGAATCGCCATATAATTGGATGGTCAGAATAAAAAAAAAATACAATAAATTTTCTAATCAGTTAACAATCCGCAGGTATCACAGAAATATATTTTAACGCTGTTGCCAAGATAACAGCATGTTAAAAGACGCTGTTGTCTGTATTCTATTTTCAGTATCAGAAGAGCATAAATTTTAAATACTGTTTTAAGAAACTTTATATTTCTATTCATTCAGGCTGTGAGAAAGTGAGAGAGAGCAAGTCTTTTCAATCAATGACAGAAAGCTGAAAATCCCTTTAAAATCTGTCACAGGCATACTATTCCTTAGACTATATCATGATTGTTTGTCTGCTATAAAAGTGTAATCACTGCAAAAGAATAATTGGTTATAATTTTATTACTTAGAATCAAGACATTTTTTCTTGATGAGAGCCTCTGTCCCAATCTCAGCAGCTGGATAAAACATCAATCAGCACTGATGCATCATCGGCAAACTTTTGAACCCCAAAGTAGAAAAACAGACAAGAAGCAGGCAAGATAAATCAGAAAGTTCCAGGACATAAAAGTTCTGGGTCTCATAGCTGAAATGTGTCTCGTGTAATCTTTTTTGTTGTTGTTGTTTTATAAATATTTGTCAAGTCATGTTTCAGTGCAGAGCTGTGTGATGCCGACTGCTCACTCACTCCTTCTCACATACATGGTCTAATGTTGTCTTCTACAGAGTTCCAGTAATTGAAAAAATGATATAGCAGTTTAACACATCACTGTTTTTTTTTTATATTAAATTGAGAATTTCATATTAAATTTCTCAACTGATCATGAATAATCACCATCTTGTCATATAAAGCACATTTACATTTTTAGGTTGAAAATTTGAAAAAAAAAAAAAGATGCCTTGTAAGCCAGTAAAATAAGCTTTGATCTTTTTTAGTTGGATTTTATTTAAAACTACTTCTATCCCATAGCCTGAAGCACTTTACTGTTTTTGAGGTTTACAGCAATGCAAATAGACACCTCTGTAAATTAAAACTTAGCTTTTTTTTATCTTACTACAGACATTTTAATACTGCAGTTTTCAATGAATTCAGAAAGTAGTAAAAATAAATCTGTTGTCACTTCATGTTCTTAGGGAGAAATCAGTACTGGCAGGTCAGTGTTTTACAAAATCACTGATAAAGATCAGCTGCACAAATTCCAATCTATACATTTCAACTAGGGGCTATTGGAAAATATTGCAATGGAGATAATATTGATATTTACTGAGATGAAGGTATCAGTTACATTTCTTCTTTTCTCATCTGTGCTTCCTACACTCTGTGACCTTTAGCATTTTGGGAAACGTCTGGTGTGAGCATCAGCTGCCTTGAGACTCTTTCCAACTGGCTAAATATTACATTAGCTTGAAAAATGCAAGTTTTATTGCACTCCAAGCAGTCCTTAGTGATGTGAATATTTCACTCACTTGATATTGCAATGATGGTATAGTTGCGATATATTGTACAGGCCTCATGGCTACTTTACAAAAAAAAAGAGTCTATCTTACGAGGTAAAAAAAATAACACAAAAGGTTATGTTACGCACAGTTATGCTAAAAAATTTAATCAGTGTTATTCTTGTATGCTGTAGAAACACGGACTTGCTTTGTAGCTCCAACTACTAAGGCAACTAATTATTTGTTCTTTTAAGAACACGATGCTCGAATATGCTGTGCAAGGAAATGACAGAATGCTTATGAGTCTCCTAATTAAAACTCAGCAGTAGAGTGATTAGCAATCACAACTCCACTCTTCAAATATCAAGATCTGATTTGCTCGGCTGATCATCAACAAGCTTCCTTCTCTCGCCTGCAACTCGCAGAGCCCCGCAGTCCCTTTTCTCCCTGTTCTAAAGAGGCTTTTGAAATGGCGGAAATGAGCACAACTCCACAAGAAAGGGCTCGGCTGAGTTTTGGAGTTTCATGGTCGTAACTGTTGTAAGGTTTTTTAAGGTTTCTGTTTCATGCTGCAACACTTTGGTTCTCTCTCTCTTTTTTTTTTTAGGTTGTTTAATGTTGCAAGTGATCACAAAACAGATTACACAGTGACACTGATGAACGCTTCAATGTTTTTGCTTTTACAGGACGATTCATCATAGCACTAAGCTCGAGCATGCGACATCAATAAAACTGCTTATGGCGAGCCCCAAAATTAAACTTGAAAGCTGCTCCCTCGTTGCTCTGGTGAGGGGACTCTTCCAGACGCCAAGAGTATGCAAGATGGCTGACTTCACTGACACATTGTGAAAGTGTGCCTATGCCATCCGAGGTAATAGATTCTCTCTGCAGTGTGACTCCCACCACTCCTTATCCTCGGTGACAACGCCTGCCAGTCAAAGCCCGGGGAATGTTCAAGGACTCTGACAATATCTCCTCACCTTGAAAATAGATTGGCTTTGTCGCGGAACGCCAAGTGACACCAAGTAAGCATCAAATAGCCATTAGACATGGCAAACGACGAGCTCACAGATTACAGGTGATCTTCTGACTTTTTTTTTCCCTTCCCTAGTCAATTCAGAAAGTAGTAAAAAGAAATCTGTTGAAAACAGCCATATGAGGTATTCTTTCAATACATAAAGACACAACAAGGACAAAATGCCAGAAATACCGTAGGAGGTGACATTTAAGCATTGCATGAGAGCGCTAAGTGGGGATAGACTTTTATGATCGCAGCGAAACTGAGGTGAGGGAAAGGGCTGCAATGTAGCATTTGATTTAGCCTTTTAATGCTTTGAATAACCAGTTTCTCAAGAGGTAATTGTGCTTGTGCAGTTCCTGTGAAGGCACTTAATAGAAGAATTCATGCTGTCCATCATGTGTGGTGGCCTTATAAAAACAATAAAAAAAAAAAACTGGGTGTATATACACTCCGCTTTCAGATGTTTCGATGCCATGAGAAGAGTAACTGTTAAACCACATCAGTTGACTGATTTACATATTTATATGATTCATGAGTGCCATGAAGGAGGAACTGCAGTGAAGCATAGCCTGAACCTCAATTTCTAGGATAATTATATGGTGCTATTTAGGAATTTCAGGGAAGCACTGAAGACAGATGACCTGTCAGATACACCTAATACCAACACACTCTTCAGCCCTTAATCTACACACTTCCTGTGACCTTATACAGCGGCAGGACCAAATAAAGAACACTATCTCTGTATCCCCCCCGAGACGGAGAAGCGTCCTTGTATGCTAATATCGCCGCAGCGTTGGGGCAAAAGGAGCTCAGAGGGCGGCTCACACAACTCACAGGTCAGTGCTAATCTTCTGATAGATGGAGCCGAAACACACGGGACACATCCATCACGTGCTGCCGACGGGGGGAGAGCTCTGCACCCTCCGAAGGGTTAACACACAACCCAAAGAGACCTGTGATGATCCATCATTTGAGAACAAGCCTGTTTTTGAACTCGACGTCAAACAACGGCACCAAGGGGAGAGCTTTCTTACACACAGAGCCAGCGTGACTGTTAGGACGCTAAGCTCTGGGCTTCTGTCGATCATTAAACATCCATTTCAAACCAGTTGGGGAAAGTTAACCGTCATTTTAAACACCGGAGGAAGTGCAGTAGGGGGTGAGATTTTCCTCAGGCATATATCCACCTATGCTGTTAAAGGGACAGTTCAGGATTTCTGAAGTGCGTCTGTTAAACACTTAGTTAATTGTTTACCTAGAGTAACTGATGCTTTGCTCATTATAAATCCATATTAGGTGGAGCTCTCAAAAAGTCGTAGTAGGGAATGCCATCACTACATCATGACTTACTTTATGAACTAGCTTTGTGTTTAATTTTTGGTATTTTTTTTTACAGATAACTACAAATATTTACAGTTGAAGTCAAGGCTTTAAGTGGTCCGCCACCTTCCTAAAACACAGTAAGAATGGCACATAAACCCCAGTCAGTTCCTTTGTAAGTGGCTATTGGCTGTTCAAGAAGTCAATAAAAGTCACTAAATTTGAATGCTTCCTGATTTGCATAATTGGCCATGTGAATGTAAATGTAATGGGTGCTATGAAAGAGAAGGAAAGTGTAGGAGAGATAATGTGAGTGAAATCCACTCTGAACATGAACTACAAATAAAGCTTTTTATGTCACAATTGTAATCCTTCTTCTTCATCCAAGCTCTAGACCAACAAGAAGAACCCAAAAAGAAGACTGACGGATTGGTTTGCAGCTCGAAGACATAGGGGTGACTATCTGCTGCTCTGTCTGCAGCTGGGAGGCACTAATGTGTGGAGTGAGGACTAGGCCGCCTGGAGGTGCTTTGGCAACGGGCAGGAGCCAAAAGGTAGCACCCATTTGCTGTAAAGAGAAATAATGATACGGTCTTTATCTTTCTAAAAGTCTCCAATAGCAGCAGAAAAAGTTGGTAGATTTGTTGGCAGTCGCTTTCCGAAGAAACTGTTGCCAGTGCGTTCTTAATTCATGTTAAATATAGTTACAAAGTGACCAAGTAGGAAACACTGCAGTGAACAAGGCTAAAAGCTAGACCACAGAAGACTACAACTTCAATCTCGAAAAAATTCTTCCGGTTAATGCAAACTCTTTTTGCATGAAACTTCAACTCATTGTGACATTTGCATTGAGTAGTTATTTACAGGGAAGCAGAAAATTATTACACAAGTAAGTAAATGTCTCTAAATCTGAAACATTGCTAAGGATCAAACCAACATCAATATCAAGTGGACTTCTACTGATTCAAAATAACTTCTGTCTTAAAAAGCTCACAGTGATTCATTCAAATGCTATTTTATAAAACTTATACCATCGACATATTTGAATCAGTTGGTTATTTGCAGCAAGGATAATGGTTCTTTACAATAGAAGTACAGGTAGGAGCCAGTGCAACACTAATAATCTTCCTTTGAGAAACATAAATGTAAATAGAACATTTATGCTTTTCTTGGTAAAGCTTACAAAGTAATTTTAGTTAAACTAAACTAAACATTCTTGACTTTTTACACTGCTTAATATACAAATAAAACATATTGCACTCTAACCAGGAATGCTTTACATATTCTGTTCTCAGTATGTGTTTCACACAGGAAGGCAATTAGGGGCACACTGCCTCCATACTCAAGTTTCCTATGTAAATGATATCTACCCTGCATAACAGCCGATTCCAAAGGAGACAATGGTTTAAAGAGAAATTAATGGAATTTGCGGTGCAACATTTTTTAGAATGCAGTTTCTTTAAAGGGGAGTGGCTTCAGCCTTTGGAAAAAACTAACCTGGATAAAGAGTGGAAGAAAACATATTACCTCCTTATAAGCTCTTGATAAAGCTTTTCTTTAAAAAGAAAATTGAAACTATCCCTTTAACTACCCTCATACACATTTATTTGCCTCTTTATTTTTTAAGTAAAGCCACAAAATGGCTTCAATGGGCTTCAGCAGTGAGTGAAAAACTCGCCCTCGAGCACTTTGTTAAATACTCTGTGCCCTTTCCAGCTTTTTAACTCCGGGAGTTTTTTTTTCTTCAATCCCTTCCAAATGTGGACAACAAGAGAAAGAGCAGCTTTGATGTTACTTCAAAAAATAAATAAATAACCCAAAAAATGAGGAGGAGGAGGCTGGAACAGGGAGCGGGGGGTTGTCTTTAGAGAGCATCACAGGAAAATGTCAGGTTGCAGCCGTTACTAGACTCTAGATCATTTCGCAGCGAGCAATAGGAAATCCATCTTAGGAGGGAGCACCGATGCCAATTTCTCCACTGACAGCAGCCTCCACAGAGCAGAATGCAAGCACCTCTCCTCCTCAGCAGCTTTTTAATAATCTGAACGGCCGGCTCTGGATCAGCACCGCAGCGTGGTTTCCACTCCAACTCGACAAACTTACCACAGTCGCTCCTGCCTCATCCTCCCACACGTACACAATGCAGGCAGGCTGTTCTCGAGGCTTTGTTAGGGCTGAGAAACCGCCAACAGAGGGGAGAAAATTACGCCATGCATAGGAAAATGTGCACGTTGCATCTTTATGGACCGTTTCTCTTTGAAAATCAATCTAATCTAAGCTCATCCATTACTCATCTCTTCCTGTGTCACCCTTTCGGTCTACTTGTTTGCCCAACCATTCACAAGGAAGTTGGAGGAATTGAACAAGGCAGCTGTCAAACCTGTTGGCCATGAGGGAAGATAGCAGGTGACGTTTGGATCCCCCCCCCCCCCCCACACACACACACACACACACCACACTCTTTCCTGCTCTTTGGGCTTCAAACTTGAATCTGCTCTCCCGCTCTTGCCCCTCTGCGACGGTTTTGTGATGCTATTTTGTCCAAACAAAGGGAAGGGGAGGAAAGAGCGAGCTGTCCTCTTCAGCCGATCGGGGAGCATTTGGCTCATGTTATTACCGAGGAGCAGGAGGAGCATGAAGGGGCCGCTGACCCCTACTGCGCTTCCAATGGCATTTACATTCCCTGTCTCTGTGTAATAACATTTCACACGCTGCACCCTCTTTCACTATTAACCTATGCTGATCCTATTTTCAAAGTAAGGGCATACACAAAGGCACAAAAGCGATTTTTTTTCTGTTTGTTTCTCTTTGTGCTCGCCGCAAAGTGTCTGTTTATTTTCATCTATTTAACCTGCCGAAAACTGAAGCGAAGATTAGACCGTGTATCACAGAGACAAAGAGGAAAGAGAGCCGAAGGATCCATCAAAATAAACAATGTCTTGGCGCATTCTTTCTCTGACAAATAACACCTGCACAGAATTGGAAATAAATATTATCTCTGCAACAGGAAAAAAAACCAAAAAAAAAAAAACAATCAGACACCAGTAGGCACACGGGAGTCTCGCAACAAAGCATGAACGCTCCGTGTCTTTACGTCGTCACTCAATCAATGTCCAATTAAACCATTCAGCTCGCAAGAAGGCACTCGAGAGCAAATTTGTTTTGGGGCGCTTTAGAAACTCAATACTGCAGCCCAATCGACTAAACAAATTTTCTGCAACTTATTTGTGTGTGGGGGTAGAGGGGTTGTTTGTTTTTAGCTAGTGAGCAGTCTTGATTCCCTTACTTAAAAAAAAACAACAACAAATTGGCTAGCATTGTTTTGAGGAATAGTAGAGGAAAAATCTGAGAAAATCTTTGACATGACCACATCAATGAGCTGCATCCACAATTTCCACTCAATATATGGCTTTTTAGTGTTAAATTAGAGCCAACTAACTCTCAATCCACATTAATTCTGCTTCCAACACAAGCACCATCTCTCTCTCTCAAACACACAGACACACGCACACACACACGCAGCCAACTGCCATCTCCAGAAATCCTGTGAGTAGCCTGCGTCTTCACCACCACCGACCCCACCAGCGGCAGCAGTGCTCCATCAGAACAAAACTGCTTGGAGGAAGGGGGCTGGCAGCTAAAGTTCTCCCCTATTCAAATGCAGACACTTTGATATGGAAATTGGCAGTTACAAAAAAACCTGCTAGAATTCACACCAGCGTGGACTGAAACCATTTGCGCAATGTGAGATGAGATGGCACTTCCTCCCAAAGACGACACCAGACAAATGGACCAAACCAACCGGCATGGTTTGGGTGGGAGCTAAGCTGGAGAAGGAGGGGTGTGGGACGGGAGGAAGATGCAAGAGACCATTTGTCCCCAACTAGCACCACTCCCTATGCCCCCATTTGAATTCCTACCATTTACTATCCTAGTGGCTCTTTCACCAATTCTCAACTCCATTTTGTTCCTTCGTACTTCCATTTTGTATCTTGCTTACCAAACCATTTCACACAGTTATTTCTACAACTGTCTATCGGTTTATCTATTTTCATAGATAAGCCTTATACTACGTATATTACAGACATAAGTCCCCTGAAAATGAACTGTTGTAATATTGTTTTTTAAGGTTTCCTATGCCACCCCTTTTTCACTGATGATGGTTCTAATCCTCATTTGGACTAACGGTTTTATCTGAAATATCCAACAACATGACTCCTTGATTAAACCAAAAGGATTCTGGGAAAACATTTGTTGGTGAATATCCATTGGTTTCAACTTTCCTTACAGAAGAATAGAAAAATGACTTGAAATCCTCGGCCATTTAGCGGACACAAAATGACTCAAAGGTGACTTTAAATTGACCAAAGGTCAGTACAAAACATCCTGTGAAAGAAGGTTTCCTCTAATTTTCAAAACTGCTGAATGCAAAACGACAGTAGTCACTTAACGCTCTTTCTATTCATGGAAAAAAATATTTATTGTGATAAGCATTTTGCTTCATCAAGGAAAAATTCCAACTAATGATGTCTGAAAAGTCACAGAAACTGTCAGTATTGTGAGGATAGTTACGTTTACTCATTTTTTAAAAAAAATCTTTGGTTCCATTAGAGCATAAGTAAATATATGATTAATACAGTAACAATGTGCAGTTCAGTGACAAAAATCACACTTCTTTATGTAATTAGTGTCCTGAAGAAGTCCATCTCAAAACGAGTGTGTCTTAAGAGTGATATTTATGTTTGTGCGGTCATAGAGCTGCCTTAAAAAAAGATTGCAAAGAAGTTAAAAACAAATTTTTTATCCTCATAACTATCATTATCTCAATAAATACAATAGAAAAAATAATAAAATATAAAGTCCATATTGCCCATCCCTTCACAATAACCAATAATGGTTCGAATGACACACAAGCAAAGATGCAAAATGATCAGCAAAAATAAAAAAATTAAAAAGTTACTTTTTTGGGAAAACTTCACTTACTGAAGTTATAAAATCCATATTTCTTACAAAAATTCTAGAAAATTACTTTAAATGGTGGTAAAAGGTTCAATTTCTATTTAAAGCGAGGTATGAATTGACGCATCGTAAAAGAGAAGCATGCTGATGATAGATATTGACGGTTCCATTTTATACCTGAAAATCTGAAATGCAACGACACAAACTACACAGGTACAAAACTCCTAAGGGGCAAAATGATCAGCACCTTTGGGACTTTTTCCTTAAAAAAACAACTAGTGCCCTCTAAACTAAATTATACTGAAATATAAAAGACAATGTTATTTTATGTCTGTGCAACATATGGTGGAAAAAGTGAAAGGTGTCTCTAAAAGCGCCTAAATTTTGACTGAACATGGGTCAACTAAATTGGCTAAATTCGGACAGAAGAAAAAGAAAAGAAAAATTCCACCAAAAAAAGTAAAATAAAACTCTGGATATAATTCAGACATGGGCAAGGTGAACGGAGGGCTCTTTCCAGTTGTAAATGTTGCCCTTCTTAGCAGGAAGGCGAGGTGACCTTTCTATGATTAGGGATCACTGATGGGAATGTCAGCATTAAGCACTGAACATCAATCCCAGCCAGCGAGACTTTTATAGTCTGGTCTTGGATGAAGAATTGTTCCCGTCAGGGTCTAAATATGATTGGATTTGTTTGGTGCCGTAAAGACATCCATAATCTTAACTACGAGGCTCTTATATAAGCCCAAGGAAGCCCCCAGTTTCCTCAACTTATATAATGATGCACCACTGTCCTGATTTAATACAGACAGTATGGATTATATGTAAATGTCGCTCAGCTTTGATATTTCAGGCTGGTACTGGCAGACCAAGAGCTCTTTTGTTGTTTCTCTCTAAAGGTCTGAGCAGCCCATGTCTCTAAAAGCCTCACGTGAGAATAAAATATGGTTCCTTCAGCCTGTAAAAACTCTATTTATGTGTGTATTAGTGTGTTTGTGTGTGTGCGTGTGTCTGCATGTGCATTGTGGTGTGTGAGCGTGTGTGTGTGTGTGTCCCATCATCACACATGGCTAACTCAGGTCTGTGAATTATACATGTCCTGTGAAATGATCTTATTTTACAGCCGCAAAATGGAAAAGTAAATGGAGACAGCAACTGACAGTCCAGATCTAGGATGTCCAGGACTGGGTGGAGATGTTTGGGAGTTCTCGCTTTTTTTTTTTCCTTCTCCCTTTTTGGATTTATTATAAAATTAATAATAGTGGCTACCTCATACATCAAATTAAATTTGTATTCTCAAATCTTTTAGGTCATGTCAAGAGATTTCTTTGTCTCGTTGAGCATCAGTGAAGATCATTGATGTATGAATAAAATGAAATGTGAATGTTAAAGATGAATCAGTCTGAATTGTATTGAATTCATTTGATTTTACATTTCTGGGTATTATTGTGATATGTTGCCTTATGAAGAGCATTAAGATTTTTTTTTTTTTTGCAATGAGGAGATATATGAATAAACTGAACTGAAAATATACAAATGTACAATAACGGGGAGCATGTAGGTTAAAAACACAGCAATCAGAAGGGTTTACTTTTAAATGATTTCCACCCACAGACAGCATTCTGAATCTTGTAGCCAAGCAACTTCTAACTTGAAGTATATATATATATATATATGTTACACCATGGGGATGCATTGATCTCGTCGGTCGCAGCAGTTTAGAACTGCTGGAGGCCCCCCCGCCCCCCCCTTTTTTTTTTTCTCACATTTTTCTTGATCCTATTTTGAGAGTGTAAATAAATGGCATTGATTCACCGAGCCACAACCCCACATCTCCACAAGAAAGAGTCAAACATGCGCGTTTAAACGCTACTTACAGCGCGGTGCCAAAATAAGAATCCCCTGCGTGGAGTGGAGATCCGATTCAGTCCACCAACACCAGGAGTCCCGCCGCCGCCGCCTCTCCTTTCTCTGTCTTATTTTAAAAGAAGCCCTCATAAACTACACAAAGATGGCTGGGGCTCTGCTGCATTCCTGACCTTCTTCACACTGGACAGAAGATGAGGATCTCCGAGGAAGATACGCGCTCTTCTCCCAGCCGGTGCGCACGGGACCGGACGAATAGCTCCATGTCGAAGGGGGTCTGTTCAAAAGTAATGATTGCTTCCCCCCTTCCCCTTCTATCCGATTCCTCCTCCACCACCTCCTCTTCCTCACAGACTCCTTCCGACGGAGCACTACGGACAGACTGCATGAAAAAAAAAAAAAAAAAAAAAAAAAAAAAAAAAAGGGATCACTTCAAGGAGACGAGATGCGCCCCCCCCCCCCCCCCCCCCCCCCTCCCGCAGTCTGGCTTCAAAATCAAAACTCCGAGCGTCTCGGATCAGTCCGAAAGTCCTCGGGCGGTTTCGCCACGCAAGGCGGACTGCGATCTGAACGGGAAAGTGTGGCTTCTCCAGGCGCTGCTGCGAGCGCTCGGCGGCTCGTTCCCTCCGCGCCTCATCCACACGCCGCGCAGACAGTCGGAGCTACAGCCGGACTGGAGGCAAACAAGGCGAGGAGAAACCGGCGCACCGGGTCCGCTGCTCTGCAGCAGCTGGCTGTGCGTGGCGGCGCGCAAAACCCGGCAAGGATCACCAGCACGGCACGGATCGGGGGTTGGCTTCTGAGGCTGATTACAGGAATAGTTGAGGGTATTTGTAGTGAGGTTTTGCTTAAAGATTATAAGCAGATGATTTTGTGGCTTAATGTCACACTTTAGTCAACATACAGATTACTTAATGTGAGCCTCGTGAATTATTAAAAATTAGTGGCAGAAGAAGGCCTGCAAGGGTTTTTAATAGGGCTGTAGTGATACAATAATCTCATGATGCGATACAATACACGAAATTCTGCCCACAATTCGATATATATTGCGATATTCAGGAAACAATACAATTCAATACACTTTTCCGATTTTCTGAAACATTTTAGAGGGACAGTGATTTTTGTGACATTTTCTGACTGTTATAGAGTTGGATTGAATAAATTTAACTGAAAACTGATTAAAAGCACCAACTACACAATACCTGGCTCTGGTTGGATGGACACAGACTTAAAGTCGACAGCTGGGCAAAATGAATCAAAGAAGTGGTGAGAAAACATGTTTCTTTTAGTTGAAACTGTACAAATTGTAGCTTGCATGCATTTGTAAAGTAAATAAAATGCACCAAGTACCTGCTCTGAATGGTTTGATACCTTTTAAACCTTGACACTTAACATCTGAAAGAATCACTCAAGCCTGATGACCTAATCACTCTCCTGGCAGTGAGCAAGGTGACAGTTGGATGTTACGATACTTGCTGATGAATATGATTTTTTTCTAGGAAAGAAAATATCGATATATATCGTGATATCGATAGTATTATACAGCCCTAGTTTTAAATATGATTCTAAATCAAAGACAAAACGTGGGAGTTGGCATTTGAACTGGCTTTAGCAAACCTTTGTTGTCAATCATTCTAGAGCGTTTTGTCAGCAACTGACCAATTAGTGGTCAATCAACGCCCCTTAGCTGGGGGAACTGAACCTCTGTCAACATTTCCGGTGTTCTTCATTGCTAACACGCTATGGTCATAAAAATTTGGGGGGGGAAATAAAAGGAAATCATGGTCATTGAGGAACATAGAGTCCTGACAGCCGGTACCCAGAGCATGTAGAGAGCGGAATGAACTTTATTACATTTCCAAAACCCAAAAGAAGTCCGGAATAAAGCAAGAAATGGATCAAGGCCTCCAGCCCACCTCATATCCAGTTGGACGAAACTGTGGTTGAGGGCAACTACACATGTTCGACTCCATGAAGGTGTAGTAAATATCCCATCCCATGTTTGGCATAACGATACTTATCGATAGTCAAATCACAAATTAATAGGTGAAGGTAGTTATGCTTGATTTTAGGTGTAAATTTCAATTGTAGCTCTGTGGCAGCGTGAAAATGTGAACTGCAGAAACCGTGGTTTTGATATAAGCACCTTTTTTTCCCTCCTGTTTATTTTTAAACATTTTCCTTAAGGCAAATTTTCACAAACCGGTATTATTTAAGTAATACTCACAAAATGCTTCGGACACACTCACATCCGACAAGACGTTTTGCCCCTAATTCTTCGTCTGGCTGCAAAGTCTTTGACTTTAACTTTAATTTCGCCATTATTCCCGCAAATAACCTTACAGACCTGATGTATGACTCGTTGGATAATTTTTGACTTTCGTCTTTGTCTTGATGTTTACCGACGAGGCAAAAATAATTTTAAAAAAATGTATCCGTAAAATTCTTCTTCTTCTTTTCTATTGCGGCAAATCGCAAGCAACTTTAAGGTGCATACCGCCACCTACTGTAGCTACACGAGGGTGTAGCAAAACTACCCTAACTATCTCTTACCCTAACCCTACCTTGTGTCCATTAATTTCTATTTTTTTATTTTGCATCATGACAATAAATATTCCTTTCTTTTATCTATAAATACTCTATAAGTTTCCTTTAAATCCCAATAATCCTTTAAGACTCTATTCCTGTCCTTCTTACTATTTTTCTCAGTCTCTCCCTTTCCGGCTTTTTACAAGGCTTTGAGTACCACATTCTGCCATTATAAGACTGTTTGTTTGTCAGAGGTTTGCTCAACTCCTGCATGGGTGGAGCCGTCATCATGTCAAGTAGCGCAGTTGGCACAGCCAGGACATTGATAGCACTGTTACCCTTTATATTTGTTATAAAATGTAGAGGCTTACTCTAACTCTGAGATTTCATGAAGGTTGCCATCATTTCAAAATCTTGCACGTTAAACAACGATTTAAGAGTTTAAAAACAACTGTTGAGGCACTTTCTTCAGCCTTTGTGTTATGTTTTGAAAATCCTTTTCCAGTCTTAATGAAGCTCAAACATTCCTCAACATCTTGCCAAAATAGTTTTTTTTTAATTGCTTCTAACATCTCTGTTCTTCCGCTGGCTTCCTTTAAAAACCTTTTTGATACTGAAAATAGCTAACTTGTTTGAGTCTTCTCTCTTCTGTAACAACTTTCAAACACCTGCGTAAGGAAAGCCTAAAAGTTGTTATAAATGTTGTAGCCTAATCTGTATAATTAACCATGTGCGTGTAATTGTAATAGACAATGTACAGAGGGAGGAGTAACACTGTGTTAGAGAAGAAACGGTGAGTTTTTTTCATTAATTCTTTTTTTTTTTATTAATGTCACAATTGCAACCTGCATCCTTCATTTGGTTTTGGGAAATGCAAAACTAACCCAAGAGAGAAATTTTCATAGAGGTAGTATTTTTCTTTAGCTTTACAAAATCTGGTTTGCTTCTTAAGATTATTATTCACTTTGGAGCCTCTTGGAACTTCATGCATGATTTATTCACAGGCTGGTTGCAAAAACTGAGAACTGAGTTTACGGCTAGTCTGGGAAGTGTCAAGACCTAAGGGAAATTTTTCTTTCTTACAACAACAATCTCAAAAATATTGCAGTGGTATATGCAAAATATATTTTTAGTGCATTTAAACAGTGCTCACCTTAGTAGTTGGGCAGTTATTCACAGAAAAGGCAATTATTTTTTACACGACCACAGACAGAAGGTGGTACACTAGCAATGAGCTTCATTTGTGAAACATACTGAGAAGAGTATGTCAAATATATGTTGCCAGAGTGGCTATCAAGTAGAGAGGAAAGCAATATTACTTTTGCGTTTAATTCTGATTTACTTTTGCGTCACAGTTACACTGATCAGAAATGCTTTGTGCTACATTTTCATTATCAGTTTCACACAGGAAGATCATTGTTGTCACACTGCCTCCAGCCTCCAGAATGTTTTGCAATGGATGGGCAGATGGGGGGCCATTAATAATAACAGGGAGGCGCATAGAAACCAAAATAAAAATAAAAAAATCCGGAGTTTTATCTGTGATGCTATGCTGGAACTTAAAACTTAGGTCCAAATAAAGTAAAAATATTTTTTCTTACGATTTTGAACATGCTTGCATGATGTAAATTAGCAGGACTTGATTAAAACATTTTAAATGGGTCAATTGCAAGGACTGAAATTAAAAATCAAAGTTTGCATCATTTTAATAAAAAAAACCATATATCGATAAAATAGACGGTTTGTATTTTAAAATCCTGTCCGCTGCTAAATTACGAAGTAATATGAGCTCATCATATGAGTGAATATGAACTCAACAACGAGGATATATTTTAAATATGTGACTTGGGTTATTCAGCCATCACATTGGGGCAAAGTGCGATTTTATGAATTCAATTTTGAATTCCTCCAGTGACCTCCGATCATTCATGTAGCTTCTTTGAAAAAGCACTTCTTCATAAATGTGAATTGTGGATGCTGCATAGGGAAGGTCTTTGATTGCCGCAACATGTTTTGCATTGAGATGGTATTTTAGGCTTTAATAGCTTTGTGGATAGGCTAAATCCCTTTTTTCCGCAATTCACACACAACACAGCAACAGCAGTAGTCTTCTCCACCATCCCAACAGATTGTTTTGTGTTGAACCACCAGTACTTGTTTGCTGTTATTTGCAGATGTGGCTTGTTGCTTGTGTGTCAGATTTATGGGCACACCGGAAACATGGAAATACAAAGAATCTGGCCTGTGGCTTTAAAAAAAAAAAAAAAAAAGAACAACAAAAAAAAGTGATTAATTGCATTAACATTTTTAATGGGTCAAAATCAAAATACTAATTGAAATCAACATGTCAAAGTCATGGCCCTAATTATAAATGTATGTTTTCAAGTACTGACAAACTAAAAATCAAGATGGCAGGCATTCTCCAGGCACAAGTAATCTAGATTTACAAAAACCGAAGACACAGATAATTATCTACTGATTAGACAAAATCATTTTTCTGTCACAATAACCCTTACTTCAAAACTGTCCCTTTAAGGCTAATTTACCTTCTTCATCTAGTATTTGCACACATCTCATGCATGCGTGAGAAGAAAAACAGAAGCTGTCCTCTGTGTTCTCCAGGTGATGTTAACCATCCAGGAAGTACAATATTTTAATTAGCATTCCCAGGTTTAATTAGGAGTGGCTCAAAATTGCAAGGCCATTAATGACGAAAATCCATGTAACTCAGAGCAGTTCATGTATATAATGCTCTAATTTTAACACTATTAAAATTTCAGCTGTGTGGGCAGTGAGTTTCACCTGGATCATTAAGGTATTAATAAAAACAACGCATCAGCAGAAAAAAAAATAATAATGAGGCTAAAGTAAGATTTATTCTAATTGGCTGAGGCCAGAGAGTTTACGGATAAAGCGCTGAATGAAAAATGCACCAAGGTGATAAGAAAATACCTTTTGAAATATTCCCACTCCTGCACTCCTCTTATCTCTCTTCACTTGGATTATATTCCACAGAAAGATGGGAGCTCATAGACAAACCAGTGTACAAAAATGTGTAGCTCAAATGACTTATCGAGCTGTGATATCTACAACAAAAAGAGCTTAAGCTTTGCAACATTTGCGCGCTGTAACCAGAAAGTTGGTTTGTTCACTGGATATGAGAACGCATTAAACTTCAAAGGATTTTCTGAGCAAGAACCTCACTTTAGACTCATGTCTGCCAGGCTTAAATCCAGAAGGTAAAAATTTAAGCAGGAGAGCCATCAGTACACTGAGAGGGATGTTTAATCAGCGCCTCAGAGCAGATGATGTGCATATTTGACCTCTATTTGTTCTCCCCTTAAATGAAAACATATTACCTTCATAAATATTGGCATCGCTGGTGCCAATATTTGAAAATCTTGAAAAATCCAACTTTTAATTGCATTAAATTAGAAGTCCCATCTCTCTGTGTGTTTTCCCATCAGGTAGAACAAGGTGATTGGGTGAGGAATACCCAAAACATTTTACATCTAACTTCTGTTTGTTTCGCTTTCAAACTTCAGTTTCAAATATTATGGAAACATGGGGAAGTTCCAAGAACTGGTCATTCTGGGCGCTGGCATAAGAAGTGGTAGAGAACCCAAGCATATGTCACCAGGCAAAACGTAACACTTACAAGAGATCAATGTTGGGGAAATGCAGCAGTTGTTACATTGTCATAAGACTGCATTTTATACAACTTTTTAACTATTCCTATGACTGGAGATGCAGCTAAATTTAGACGAGTACCTAATCACTTTCTAGCTAAAGTTGTGGATTTGCAATTAGTAGTCCCTGCAAACTTTGGGCAAAATAAAAAAAAAGTGAAATATATGTTAAAACAAATGTTACATTTATTCTACAGGTGATTTTGCAAAAAGCAATTATTTCTTAACGTGGGTGTTTTCATCTCCACTGAGTAATAATTTTTTCAACATTTTTCAGTGCAGGATTATGCAACTGCAGTGGAGGATTAATTCATTTATTACCAGAGGTGGCAATAAATGTCAAGGGTTCTAAATATAAGCTTACTTCTTGAAAAATGTAGCCCCCATTTTGTGCAAATAAAGAGGTGAAGACATTTTTGATACGAATTAAGTTTAATTTTATTTTTTCAGCAATTAGTCTTGTGCTTTTAAAACATTATGCAAGTCTTTCTGCGAGTGGTCGCAAATATAAATCATTTTTCTATTTAATATTAATGTACTATGCTTCTCATTTCTTTTGCATGGAGCCATTGGTAATATATCATGGTTGTATAATAAAAAGTAAACTAGCGCATTTTTTCTCCTCTGAGTTAAATTTAACATCCATAAAAGGTGAATAAATGTTAGTTTTACTGGAAAGTATTCTGAAGCTAAAAGATGCTGTGAGGCTGTTTTATGAAACAATGAGGACCAAGTAAGGCGCAGTGTTGTTGAGAAAAGCCTGATGTTTTGGCTCTTGCACCCTGTATATTTGTGAGGATGATGTTACATGAAAAGTGGTATGAGAGCCCAGCTTCACGGGCTTTTTAGCTGATTTCTGTAGCATAAACAACTGAACTGAAAAGGCAGGAGCTGCTTAGAGCAGTTGAAAGAATACATCCAGCTTTCTAAAATATGGCCCTTCTGCTGATTGGCTCCCTTTTGATGTAAAGCTGGATTTACACATCTGCAAGAGATGAGCTAAATCATCTTAAGCTACTGACGTCTTTAAATTATACATGAGACACAGAACCCTGAACAGTATGGAGAAATGTTTATTTTCAAGGTGTTTGCTCATATTTTATGGGTAAATTAGTTCAGTTTATGTTTAACTGTAATATTTAAATGTACTAATTTAATCTTGGTCATTAAATCTAGGTTTGTGCGTAAAATCGTTCCCACCCATGTCTACATTATGTTAGATTACAACCACAGACTTCAGTAAGTTTTATATTTTTTTTAACAATTACAAACCAAGAAAGGGTTGAGTTCAGTAATATTTGCTTTTGGGTACCTTGATACCCAGAAATAAAATCAAGCACAATTGTCCTTATTTGTCATAAATAATCCCATATGTTTTTATCTGCAAAGATATTTTTTCAAGCCATGTTATATTTTTATTTCCATTTCAGAATCATATGTTGCTTTGTGTTGATCTATGACATAAAATCAAAATATAACACATTCACTTTTGCAGTTGCAATATGAACAAAATGTGAACGCATTTAAACATTCAAACATACTGCAGGGAACTGTAAATAATAAATATTCTTTCCTCATTATTACCGATTTTACTGGGAACCCTTTGTTTGGGCACAAAAACCAAACCAGTCAACAAGTGAAGGTGCATAACACACATCACATTTTGAAAGGAAGCAAAATGATTTCGCTTCACTGTGAAATTATTTTGTCTCTTAAAATTAAGCAGGTCTGCTTTTCTGTAAGTAAAGGAAAACAAAACAACAAAAAAACATGCATAAGAATATAAAATCAATAGATTTCATACACAGATGGCTCCACAAATAGCTCTGTCATCTACTGAACAACAGCGTATGGTGAGAAACTGGAGCTGAATGAAGTACACTGCTAGGTTGTTTATAATTCAGGCTGGTGTCTGTTATAGTATGTGAATCCAGTTGGAATGGAATCATCAGACATGAGGTAAGAACAGCCCAGAGTGGTAGCATTGCCAGTGTTTATTGAATTAAAAAAAGTATTCCATATTTGATGTTCTTATCAGATATAACATTTAAACAAGATGTAAATTTCAAAGAGAGATAGAGCATATACTGTAGTTTTACATTAACCACTATATGGGAGCTTTCATTGATCCACACTTTATTTTACCACTTGTGCCTCACGTTTTCCATACTTCTTAAACTGCTTTATGTTGTGTCACCTGACACGCATACATTTTTTTGTGCATCTTGGATACACCTGGATTTTGTGTGATAGATCAACACAAAATAGTGCATAAATCAAAGCCAGAAGGAAGACTATACCTGGGTTCCAAAAATAAAAAAAATATGTATATACCCATTAACTTATCCACCTACCTTGTCCTGCTGAAGAAATGCTTTCCCACAGCATTACACACCCTCTGCCATGTTATACCGTGGGGATGGTGTGTTCAGATAAAGGGGATGTGCGGTGTTGATTTTCCACCTCTATATGAATTTTCCATGAATTCTCAGTTGGTTTTAGACTTGGCCATTCTAACACATGAGCCGTCCATAATCCAAGCCATCAGCTCTGGCTGTATGTTTAATATTGTTGCTCTGCTGGAAGGTGAGCCTTTGACCCTGCCTGAAATTTTTTGCAGGTTCTTTTTTTTGTTTGATTTTTCAGGATGAGCTTGCATTTAACTTTATCCATCTTCCTATCAGCTACTGTCGCTGCTGAAGAAAAATCCTCCACAGCCTGATGTTGCCTCTACTTATGCCACCATAGGGATGGTATACTCAGGGAGACGTGCAGTGTCTGTAGTCTAAAAGGTGTTCATTGATAAGAAAATCTGTTTCTATAACCTAACCATGACGTAAGCAGCTTTATCCCTGTCCTGTGTGAGATGTTGCTGGCTGTTTTATTTTTATTTGTTTATTTTTTTGACAAAAAAATACAAATAAAACAGATGAACACTATGACTTGAGCGGAAGTAATTTGTCTTTCTTGATAAAATGACTCTTTGAAACTAAAAGTCCATCGGAGTTGTACTGTAAACCGTTTGACATTAGCCTCAAATTGCTGTTTCTAGACAAAAAAAAATCTAATCTTAATGACAGAGTGGACAACAGCATATTTGTGCACAGCTGTTCCCTAATCGTGCAGTCATTGTTTGTCTAGTGGAGGCACAGGCCAAAATAGGTGCTTTCTTCTCCGACAAAAACTCAGAAAAATTAGATTAATTTAAATGTATTTCATTAAAAAACACACTGAAACTCAATGGAAACTGATAAACCAAGGAAATTTCAGCGTACTTGATCTGCTCTACCAGCTGAAGTGTCTGCACAGCAACCTTCCTTCTGAGACAACACACAGTTTTCTGATGTGCTGCCTCAGCTCTGATATTTTGCCTCTGAATATCATGTGATGTCTGTGTAGTTGTCATTTTCCCCAACAATTCAGGCAAGGGGTAAAGATCTGCGCAGTTGGAGGCAGGTTTATGGTAACGTTTTCCTCCGGTTTCTAAAGTTCAGCCACACACGGCTTTCTTTTGAACATGATATTATACACTTAGTAGGAGCTTTCATTCTCCCCTAACACTGCTCCTATTTTTAGATCCCTGCTTTGCAGTATTGTAATGTAAGAGCTATCTCAGCTGTGCAAATTCAAGCAAAAACCATATTTGCCTGAGAAAAAAAAATATCTGTCTGAGAATAAACACTTGATTGGCAAGGAATAATATTCTAAATATCCCTGCTCTTTTTACTCATGAGCCAAAGTATACAGCTGGGGTCAATGGGCTCTGTTACACGTGGATTCAATAAAAAAAAGGAAAGAAAAGAAAAAAAAACAGTCCTCAGGTCGCACTGGGGAAACCTGAATTTGGGTCAGCTTCACCAGGTGGAAAGTGAGAAGCTTACGGTAGAGCTTGAATGTTTTCTGAGGTGTACTTTTACATAATATAGACCAAGCAAGTAAGAGAAAACAGATGTAATGATGCTGCTCTACCAGTACGTAACCTTATTTAGAGAAACAATGTTTATGCATTGCCTACTACTGGAAGTATAAACTCTCAATTTCATTTGAACTAACCCAAGAGAGCTCGGCTTGTTGGTGTTTTATTCATTGTGGTCAACACACTATATATGTAAATAGACACAGACGGCCCTTGTCTCTGCTTTCGCCTCTGTTTTTGTTTTTTTTTTTAAAGCCTGATGGAGTTGTCAGAAAATGCTTCGCTTTGCTTTTTCCTCGCTCCGGCCTGTCATTCTCGGCGTGCAATCAAAACCCAATATCACAATAGGACTAAATGCAAGCTTCGGTTTTCCTGCTGCTGACTCATCTGAAGAGTGCAAATATTTTTTTTATTTATCATCAGTTTTGGTAAAAACAGACTCGGTGACGTGATGTAAATCACGGGTCTGTGAAGACGCTCGGTTGGAGCCGCAGTAAACTCCTCTCACTTCCGACCACAGCTTAACTTCCACATCTCTGCTCAATTAGTTGTAATTTGCAGTGGGATTCACAACTACCCATCCATACGTACAGATTACATCACCTATGATTACTTGTGGTTGCTTGGAGACCGCCTTTCACTCCACTGTAGCTCATTGGAGAAACAAGCATCCTACTGATCTGCTCTGATCAGCGACACATATAAAATTTATTCACAGACGTGATTATGCAGTGTGAACACTCCATGCGGATATATTTGTGATCTAATAAATGCATCTAGATATGCAATTAAAAATCCAGTATTTTGATCCAACACTGATCTTTCTGGTTGTTTTTTTTTTATTAGAAAATTGGTTGTAAAACATAATGCGGCTACTAAAAGAAAAAGACTTCAACTAAATTCTCGTGTAAGATGGAGATGGGAATGAAAGATTTTATTCTCTTTAGTGGTGGAATTATTGTGGCATTTTCAGCTGAATGAGACCTCACAGAGGGAAACAATCTGAAAATTAAAGTTCCTTTATAACTACATGTTTTTCTCTCTTTCTAAATATGTGTTCTCTCCAAATGTGTCGTTCACATAATGGGGGGTGGAAACCTCATGCAATAATGTGGGGTGCTTCAACAAACATCTATGCTGTAAATAAAACGGGTAGCTGGGAAAGCTGCGGTAAATATGTCTGAAGTCATTATTAGATGGTTTTCCTCATTAAGATCAAAAGCTACGAATTCAAAGGCAATCTCAAACCTTGGAGGGAAGAGCTGAAAAAAAGAGAAAAATCAAAGGATAAGTTTCGGAGGATTTTCTATGGGATTTGTTAAATGCTCTTGTTCCAGGCAGAAAGACACTCTGTGCTCGCTTTCTCCGGCGAAGGGAGGCAAATTCCTTGCGGCATCCCTTTCCAAGCTTATACTGGAGGTGCTTTCTGCACTTTTGTAATTGGAAACCAGAAAAAAATGGGAACAACAGGGTGGTGGGGTAGGGGGTGGGGTGGAGGATGGGGTGACCATGATCTAATCACAAGAAAACTGGACTTTGATTGTGAATTTGAAATTAGCTAGATCAAAGTGGGATTTGGACCAAGGAGAATGATTTGGAGTAAGTATTCATGAAACATACAAAAGCTGCTTGGTTCTCAATAATTATCCACAAATCTGGAGAATCCAAATAAATGTAAAAAAGACAGTTACCATGTATACTTTACTGTCACTTATTGTCACTTAAAAAAATCTTTTCATCCCTTGAACAACTTCACAATTTTGTCTTACAAGCATTAACTGTAATTTTCTTTATGTGGATTTTATATGATATACAAAACAATGCTCTCTTTTCTCTAAACACATATGATACACCAGTCCGTGTTGAATGTTCTCATGGTCCCCTCCCCCCCAACATATCTGAAACTTTGTGCTTGCACTGTGGCAAAATTTGAAAAAGTTCAACAAGTGATACTCTTAAAATCCTCTGTGGAAAAACAACTGTTAATAATCTAGCATCTCTAAAATTTACAGAACCTTCCATTTGATTTTCAATTCCTGTCTTTTTTATATATATCAGACACTGGTGCTGACTTTATCCAACCTGTTAGCTACAGCGCCAAGTACTGGCAATGTGTAGCTGAGCCTTTGTATGACTAGAACAGATAAATAAATTCACAGTGAGTGACTGTGCATACTAATGTGAGCTTTGTTCTTTTTTTCCCTTCTTATTCATTGCTGTGCTTGAAGAGTTTGCAGACCCCAAGTTGCATGTGGTGCTTGCAAAACAACCTCCCATCTCTTGGAGATTCTTTTTCAAACAGCATGTCTGAAATCTTCTGAACATGTTTAGAGCGAGTGGCATTTATTATTGAGTGAGGTGAACATGTTACCAAATGTTTCTTGAAAATTGTCATCTTGCTGTTCTAAAATTCATTGTTCTTTTTTTTTATTTGGTTTGTATTGCATATACTCTGTTGTTGACTGCTAAAAATTGGCACATTGCTAAATTGCATGATATATAGATGGATATAAAAACAGATGAAAGAATCCTATTTGAAGTGTATTTGAAATAAATACACCTCTTCTCCTTGCAGTTTTGGACTTAGCTCTGTAGTCTATTTTTTTAAAAAAACTTACTATTCATTACAGATTCATAGATATAGTGCCTTGCAGAATACTGACACCTTTTTAACATTTTCTCACATTACAACCGTAAACATTCATGTATGTTGTTGGGATTTTATATTGCAGGCCAACACAAAATTCATGGATTTTTTTATAAACAAAAATATGAACAAGTACATTGTGAAGGTGTATTTAGGCCTTCTGAGTCATTAACAATTTTTTTCCTTCCATTCCACAAACAAGAATTTAACATCACAATTTCAAACAGAGTTGCACATTTAAAGGCTGAAATATTTGCACAATCTTCTTGTTAAAAACATTTTTATATGTCTAAAGCCTTCCTTTTTGTCTCTGGCGGTAGGTTTAGGATATTTACTCTGCTAGAAGGTGAACATTTTCCAGTCTCTGCTTTCTTGCTAACATTTTTCTACTTGCCTCTATCCAAGAGCAAGCATGCCCACAGTATTATGGGCTGTATTATGCTGCCACCACCATGTTTCACTGTGATCATCAGTTTTCCAGGATTTTAAGAACCTCTTCTGCTTCTTTGCTTGTATTCCCTACATGGTCTGCTACAAACTTTAAATGGGAATTTGAATGGTTTTGTCATGGCCATGACTTTCTTGTTTCCAACAAGTCGCAGTGGACTTTCTAAGGGCAATAAATACATTTTCATGTCACCTTTTATTTTTAGACTTTTATTGGAATAAACTGATATATATGCACCCTACTTTGTATCACTTCATAACTTTTCACAAAGCTGTAAATATATGAACTAAAGTGTTCATGGCTGCAGAGTATATTCTCTGGAAGTCCTATAGTCTCAAGAGATTTGTCTCAACAGCAGACGCTGACAGAGGTGGGATCAAGAAGAGGAAGAGTATTCAGCTGTGTACGGTGGATAAAATCTGACAAGCAACATGGATTCAGACTTGTCTCGCTTCCAGATCTTTTTGGCTGAAAGAAAATTGCCTTTTCTCTGCCCCTGGAATTCCTGTAAAGAAAAAAAAAAAAGTAACAGTTTTTATATGGGGAAAAGCACCGTACAAATAAATGGAATGTACCAGAATTGCTGCTTTCCAACTGTGTGATTTACTCCAAAAACATGCTTATCTGAAAAAGCCATCGCAATCTACAGTCAAGCATTCTGGAGCGCTTGGGAACATTTGTTTTAATTTAGTTTGCAATGGTGACTGTTTATTTTGTGTGTACTTGGAAATGTTGTTTCCCTGTGAGTTGTGCAGTGGAGTCTGTGCTCTTTCACATAGATGCTGAAACACACTGAAAAATGGAAACAGATGCTCATTGTTCCAGTGTGAAAAGGCGTAGAGTGAAAAAAAAAAAAGTTTGGGAAAAAAAAAAAAGATTTGCCGAATCTGATGATGCCATTCAACAGTAGCAGACCTTGAGTTTTCTTCACACGGTTGTGTTAAAAAGAAACAATCTATAAGTTTTTTAAAAATATGCACAGTGTTGTTACAAAGTATTTCCCACATTAAGTTTTTCTGTTCTTGCTTTTATATTTCAGATCATTTTTTTTACTTAGTTAAAACTTGAGAGGGCCTATGTAAATAAAAAAAAACTTTTCAGGAGAGAATTGAAGTTATTAAAGGAAAAACAAAACAATTACCTGTCAGATTCCTGAAGTTCAGCATAGATAGAAAGTAGAAAACACCACAGAAATGGAAGACCTCCTTTGTAGAACCAACATGCAACACAAGACATCCGAAGCTAGCAGCTACCACACAGGTAGTATTGACCTTGCATCTGATGAAGACTTTGATCCTCAACACTATTTGTCTCCTGTTGAGGTTTTCACAGGATTTTGCTGCAGTATGCCTACCAGCCTGGCTGCAGGGTGATCGATGTCAACATCTACCTCCTGCACCAAAACTCTGACTCACCTAGTGAAGGCTGGAAGACTGTGGAGATCATGTTCTTTGATTTCTTCTGTGACATTAAGACAATCCAGCCAGGACTGCTAGAGCGTCATGAACATCCAAGGAACTAACATTGAGATGGTGAATTTTTATAGGTACCTGGATGTTAACCTGAGCAATAAACTGGACTGGTGTCATAACAATGATGCTCTACAGACTACAGTAAAGGTCGGAGCAGACTCTACCTGCTAAGGAGAAAAAGATCAATTGGAGTACAATGGTTGCTCCTGAAGAAGACTATTTTTTTTTACTCTGTAGTGGCATCAGCCATTTTCCATGGTGTTGTTGAAGTAGCAGCTTATCTACAGCTGAGAGGAAGTCGTTGATAAGCTAATCAGGAGAGTCAGCTCTGCGCTAGGATGCCATCTTGACCTCGTGCAGGTGGTGAGGAACAGAAGAATTCATGGAGAATGTCCCCCACCTCAGGTATGAAGCTGTTGGTGACAGACTGAAAGACTTTGCAACCATTACAGCTCCCAGTTTTAAATGATCTTCTTTACTGCTTTTTTAAATTTTTACTTCTTGTAAACAGTCTTTTGTTTCTTATTCACAATTTTTCTATACACATTTGTTATTTTAATTTGAGCATGGCATTGGCCTGCAGTATTATTTTCTTATTTTGTAATTATTTCATCTTTTGTATTTCATTTTTTATGATCCTTTTTGTGAAAATGGATGCATCCATTAGCCTCTCACTTTGCTGCTGATGTCTATTCTATTCTATTCTATTCTATTCTAATGTGCCACGTTGCTTTGGTTAGCTTTTTCCCTTAGTAAATGAAATCATCACTCAAAAATGGTAACTTTTTTTCCCTTAGTGTAGTTTATCTTAACCCAGTGTAAGAATTAGCTTGATGCTTAAATCATTTAAGTGTGACAAACAGAAAAAAAAGAAATATGTGTAAAGGTAAATACTATTTTTTACAGCACTGTATTTTTAAAATCTTTCTTCGATACAGGATGATTTTCTAGGTTTAGTTGATTTCAAAGAAAGACAGCAGTCAATCGGTTGAAATACCATCATATAGTGGGGTGACGTTTTTAGGAAAAAGGGAACTGGATCATCTTTGCGTGCCAGGCAGAGGAATCCTGTCACTCAAGCAGGAGTTCTGGGACTGCCTCTATTTTTAGCAGAGGAAGCTCAGACACATACCATACGGCTTAAACCCTCAGACAAACACAGACGCAATAAATAATGAATGCACAAAAAACAGGAAGATATTATCCACTCAAGTGTTGGTTGGAAGTCAATAATTTGCAAAGCAGCTCACGGGGAAAATTGGGTGCAGTAAACCCATTATGCAAAAATGCATGGTGGAATAGATGTGAGAGGAACACAGCCTCGCCTTGAAGTGAGGTGGGACTTTGAGGCTTCACTTCCGCCCCTTTTTGCAGGCTTCGCCTCAATTAGCGTCCACTATTTCTTACTCAAAATGGACCGCCTTTACAGGCCTGTTTGAAAAGCCGCAGTATGGAATGCATCTGAACACCATGTCATTGTAATCAAGATAAAACAATCCCAATAACCCCGCCACAGGTGGCTGATTAAACCTCTTCACATGCTGTGTGCAAACTCTTCCTCACTTGACTGCTTAGCTCTCCTCTCAACTGTTCTGCTTGGGGGGGAAAAAAGAACACTTATTTTAGTAAAAACATTCAGTCGAATTAGCCCTTTGCTAAATTGGATGGATGCGGGTTTTATGTGGGTATAAATGTATTAACAGTGTGTGAAGGCAAAGCTGCACTTTGTAGTCTGCTCTTGTATTATTGTGCAGAACAGTGCAGCAGTGAAAAAGATGCTTTGGCTGGAATGAAATATGAGTAATTATTTGTGGTATGGTTTACGAACACATCCCATAATCCCTATTGTACTTCCACCCACATTATTCCTCTTTGCTCTCACATCATTTCTAAGTTATCGGTCCTGGTGCTAACCTTGTCCAAATTAACGGCTTTTGAGATGGTATGTGTTTGCAGCATTTCATTACTAAAAGTGGGGCCCAATTTAGGTCATACTTCTTTTTAAATAAAAGTCTTTGGAGCCATTAGTGATCATATTAGTTCATTTCAATTTACACACACAAAAATGCAATTGAATAAGCAGCTGACAAGCAAAGCATAAAGACAAGCAACCGGGTGGATAATGGTTATATATGATAGGACCTTTTTCTGCTCTCTCTCTAAGAGAAACTGGTCCAAAGCGATGGAGCTGGTACCTCACTTTTCTCAGATCATTCTCACCACATGTAAAAAGACCTTGATTGGAACTTCACCCAGCGGAGACAGAGTTTTTATTTTTTATTCGTTTCTCAGTTTAGCCTCGTGTCACTCTAGCTAAAAGAAACTAAGATTAATTTTCAACTTACCCCATGTGGACTCTGCACGGTCAGCAAACATACACAAATCCTAGTTTTCATCAGCAAACGAGGGTGCTTTCTCAGTACATGGGGATGCCAACTCTCTGTTGGCTGCACATAAAAGAAAAAACAATAGAAAACGTATGTGCCCCTTTCCAATACCACCGTGGGCAACTGCCCTGATGACCTACATCGCAAACTGTCTTGCCTTCTCACTCAGCTGTCTTGCTCTCCCGTCTTGTCTCTGACATCTTTTGACAACTCTTTGGTTTCTCCCATGGCAGAAGGAAAGTTGCAGTGGAAGAAATTATTCTGTAGACAGGTGAGCTTTATACACTAAGTGAGCTGAGATCTGGAGGATCTGTAATTGATGAAAGGATTTAACTGTCTGCCACTTGGGCATTTAAACAATCTGTTAGACACCACATTTCTGGCTTCCTCGCTTTAGGTTAAATATTTATCTTTAAAGCCACATATCGATTTTTGATATTTATGTAATTAATTCTTTATGAAGTATTTGTTGATATTTTATTCTTTTACTGATAAACAAAGGAATTGTTCAAATGTAGGCATATTTATTCCTCTAAGTAAGACAACTTTAAACAATCTGCTGATTACTCTATTTCTATTAGAGTAATCAGATAGACAGTTTTAATACCTTCTAAGCTAAACAGTCTCTCCCCCCAAAAAATATTTTCTCCTGGAAAGCACCAGGGAACTTGATTTATACTTCAGAGCCAAGTGGGAGTTGTAGGCTGGAATGAAACCTTAAAGTGCATTAAAGACAAGTCAGAGAACTTTCGAATCAAAACACGAATTGACAGGCTACCAATGTAGGGACTTTTAAAAGGTGCCATGGCCTTTCTCCTTCAGGTCCTTGTCAGCACTTTCACATCAGACGGGAGAACAGCACATTAGTGAGAGCTGAGCTGTAAAAGGTTTCAAAACACCCAGGTATTTCTCTGAAAAATCTAAAAAGAGCATCAGCTGGGCCTCTGTTATTGTGAGCTGCCTTGCTGTGGGAAAAAAAACAAAACTGAAATTAGCAATTTTCTCTACCAACAGTACTCTGCCTTAGAGTTAAAACAACAACAAAGAAAAAAAACATCCCAAACTGATTCAGAGACCAGGCTGAAACATACCAATTTAAACCTTTTTTTTAATATATAAACCTAATTACTTCCATATATGACACTTTACCTACAATTGAGCTTAAAAAAGGGAAGTGTGGAAACTGGTGCGTAGTTAATTGGCGGATCTTCTGCTTCTTTTCTAAAGAGACTAAATAAGCCTACTCTTTAATGCATAAGATTAAAAACAGCTGCAGAGGATGATTCAGAGCTGTTAGGACCGCATTCAGCCCTTTAGTGAGCGGACGTCTCTGTAGATCCTTTTATGATGCGAATCATGTCGTCTGAAAGAAATTTCCAATAGCTATGACTTCAAGAATTCCATGTAAAAAATCACAATCCATTTCTGGAAATGGTTTACTGGAAATAACAAAAACACACCATAGATCTTATTATTTCATTTATGGGTTTTTTTTGTGCGTGTGTGTATATTTATGTGTAGCTTAATTTCCTGTAGAAGAGCCCAATTTCCTTGGTATTTTGGATTAAATATTGACCAACATCCAATGCAAAGTCCAACAAAATAAAATAATATTTAAAAGCATAGTTTGGACATTGACTAGCAGACATATAGGTCCCAAATAACACGAGTAAGCATACTGCTGGACAGATTTCTCACAAAGGATTCCAGTGCCTTGCAAAGTATTTACACCCCGTGAACTTTTTAATGTTTTGTTACTTTGCTACATAATACTTAGTTGTGATTTGAGGGGATTTTACGCTGACCCAATGTGATGCATGATTATGATAAGAAAAGGAAAATAAGCCGTTTTCATATTTTGACAAAAATATAAAATGTGTTGCATATGGAGCCATTTACACAAATGAGGTGATTTCTTAAAACCAAGTAGAAAGCCACTATTAAAAGAAAGGCATGTGTGTTCAGTCACACCTTCCCACTTAAGTTTGCACATTCTTCTTTGCAAAATAGCTCAAACTCAAGTCAGACTGAAAAAAAGATTTGGGACTGACAGGGGCATTCTAACACATGAAGGCCTCAGTTTGATCTAAGTCATTAAATTATGGCTCTGGCTTTACATTTGTGAATCCCTGCCACAATCCCATGTCTTTTGGTGCTTCTAGCAGGATTTCTTTCAGGATTGCCTTGTTTTGTATAGTCCTCACCTCTCAACTACATCTTACTTGTCCCTGGTGAGGAAAAAGACTTTGATCCTACCAGCACCATGCTTTGTTGAGGATGGTTTTTATTTTTCCCAGCACTGATTTGCATTTTTGCATATAGGTCAGAAAAATCCAGTCTCTACATAGCATTGTCTAAGAAGCTATTGTAAACTTTAAATGTGACTCCATTTTCAGATTTATATATAAAAACACCCCGTAAAACCCATCAATACGTCCTGTCCACTCCACAAGTACGCACAGCACCATATTGTGTTGGTCTATGAAATCCCAATGAAATACATCAAAGTTTGTGGTCCATGACAATATCTGTAAAAACTAAAAAGGCATGAGTCTTTTTGCAAGCCACTATAAATGTCATTGTCAAATCTGTCTAGAAGATCCTGCCCCATATGTTGTTTCAAAGACTGCATTTTTGTCAACAGCTGACCCTAATTGCCCAATCAATAACAGCATAACAAGCATGCAATTACCATCGCTGAGAAAATTTTGGTGTAAAAATTACCTCAATGCCCAGGTGAAAGTGTCCAGAAAACTCTCCTCATTTCTTGACTGCCATTCTGCTTTCAGAAGCCATCATTTCTGCACGGCGGCGTCGCCTCGAGTGATAATCACAGCATTTCACAGCTATGACAGCACAGAGAGAGCCGCCCTAAAGAGGCTCTTGTTTGACAGGTTTTAGTCAATGTGTGCTCTTGTTATTTGTAATGCTGCAGACTGATGGAAACCAGTGCATATAACGTTGGCGTTTGTAATTGGTCCACATTAAACGTCTTGATTGCTCATTGCTCTCTCCTTGCTGCATTTTTCACCACTGGGCATTTGAATGTAACATGCAATTTCCCTTGAACGGATGAAATTATGCTACCAAATAACAGTAAAGAACAAATGTGAGGATATGCAGTGAGATCTGCAGGCAGCAAACAATGTGTCTGTAGATCTCACTTAGGCTGAAATGGATGTGAAGAAGAAGGAAGAATGGATAATAGCCGGTAAGGTGTCAGTTTTTCCAAAGCCTTCACAGCAATCACAACGCTTTGAGCTGGACTCCGACTTGTTTGACATGTTTTAAGAGTGGATTTCATGTGCTGGCATTTGTCCTGGGACTAAACTGAAACTGAACAAGCAGAGCATGCATGCCAATCACGGGCTCCCGACAACATTCCGTTGTTTTGCAGTATTGTTTGATTTATGCCTTTCGGGTGGGACTGCTTCACGTAGCAGTTTTTGTTACCTTTTCTTTCATGTGCACGCCATGTGTTGAAATCTGCGGATATGCTACTGCCTCAGTATCCAGCCATGAGGCTCCATGACATATACTTTACACATGCCAGACCGTTAGACAATGGAAGACTTTGAGACAACGATAAAATGTTCATATTAAAAGCATTTACCCCTCTCGAGGCGCCAGACTGTCTGACACTGGCTCAAATTGATTCTTAATTAGGTTTGTATGGACCCTGAATCTACTGTTGATGAGTACAGTGAAAAGTGGACAACTGCTGCTTCTTCGGCTGAGCGGAAACGTGATAACAAAACTGACCCAACCGAGGAAGAAAAGTCTTGGCTCTCATATAAAAAAACCAAAGGATAATTGTTGTGAAATGAATAATCGGCACATCACGGGAAGAAGTTTAAAAAAAACAATCCATCATCCAGACATGACAGAACAAAGCCACTGGCTCAAAGGGGATGTCATTACTCATCACAAGTCACAACCAGTTGGCATTAACCAGCTGTGTAGCTAAATGTCTTTTTGGGAGACTTGTGTTTTTTTCTGGGCAGTAATAAATCACTCACTGTTGCTTTGGAATGCAAGCTAGTCCTCTGAAACAGTTTGGTCTTGGTAGAGGTGATTTTCTGTTTCTGACATTCCTTATTATCTATTTTGGCTGGCCTTGCATGCACACCGAGTGGCGGAAAAGACTGGTTAAAAGCTGAGGACTGCGGGGTTAAAGAGAGAGAGCGAAGCAGCTCTAATGCCTCTCTTCGTGCTCCCCTACCACCACCATTTCCAGTGAGGCTCTGCATGCCTCTATTTGAAGAGGAAGGGGAGGGAAGGATTCCCCCAGTCCCGGCCTTGCTCATGAATTCCCCAGTCACAGTGGAGGCTTGTTACCAGAGCAAGTAGACGTAGAAGAAAGAGAGAGAGAGAGAGAGCGAGCCACGCTGCAGAGCTTGATTCAAGCTGAGGAGAGAATCTGCTGTGGATTAAGAGTCGTCCACAGTACGGTCTGGTCTCAATTTCACTCCTTTTTGTGCAGGGGTGCTTCTGATTACTGTCGATATCTTTGAAGGCTTGCTTGGTAAACCTGGGTTAATAATAAAAACAAGATTGTTTTTGAATTGCTGTGTGCTATTCTAAAAATCTTAATGGTTGTGATATATTTGGCCAATTGTAAAAACATTCAGAGTGGGACATGACTGTAAATATGACTCATGAACTTTAAATGCCGTCATAATGAAGATGGGGTTAGTTTTGTTTGATCTATGAGAAATGTTTTGGATTATTACATCAGCGTGGTGTTTCCAATTTGTATGAATGCAGAATTGTAAATATAATGCAAGTGAATGAATATCTATTATAGTTGAAAAAAAAACTTAAACAAATTCACATTTCTAAAAGATTGACAGCTGATTATTCCTTGGCATAGAATAACAAGGATGCACTGAAGAAGATAAGATTATCTTAATTCTTTCTTGTGCTATGTTATTGAGTCTTCACGTTATTCTGGAGCTTTTGGTCCACTTTGTTTCCTCTGTGTTAGTTTCTGTGTTTCCTTTACTTTCCCTGTTAAGATTCTCTGCAACTGCATTGCCTGCATTCTCTTGCTTTTAGTCCCACCTGGTTTTCATGTCACTCATTCACCTTCCCCGTAGTGTAACCGTCAGTCAGTTCTCTGCTTCTTTGTCAGATCCTTCTGTTGCTTACTTGTCCTTTGTCTGTAATTTGTGCCATTTTTCTTGTGTTGCTGCCTCCATTGATTCTTCAGTCCTTTTTTTGTGTTATTTAGATTTTTTTCCAATGAATATCCCTCTAAAAATATTGCCATCCTCTCTTCTGCATGTAAGTCTTCTGACAGCATATTTAAATGGATATTCATTCATGTAATACAAAACAATAAGAGATTAGTTTTAAACTTTCCAAACAGTTCAAAAGTAGATAAATATGAGGGCACCAGATGGCTCAAATGTAGAGCAAGTGCATCATGTACAGAGGGAACAGTCCTCAACACATTGTTTGGGGTTCAATTTCCTCGCCCTGGACCACTTACCGCATGTCCTCCCCTCCTCTCTCTGCCTTTATCCCTATCAGGCTATTGATGATGAAATGCCAATTGTGCCCAAGGCATTGATGAATCTTGCACTGATTTCAGGTAAAGCTGAATAAAGTAATTATTCCACACAAAGTGAATAAATTGATGCCTGCAAAACCAAAGCATGATGCTTTGGATCTGGTTCTCAAATTTCAAGGCCTCACCTTGACTCTTCCTAGCATTCTTCAAATCATTGTGGGCAACAGCTCTTGTCTGATCATAAAACTTTGCTCCAGAACACATTTGGCTTGCCCACGACAGCTGCAAATTTCAACCAAGTTTGAAGGTGTGTGTTGGGGGGGAGAAGGTGTTTATTTCTTCGCCACACTTTAATTGTCATGGAAAACTGTTTTCACTGTGGATGAAAACACTGGTGTTTTAGTATCTTGAGCCATTGGATTGTTCCTGAACAAATGAAAATGATTCCATACAACCATCAAATCTGAGTTTGGAAGAAATAAATCAGACTAATATATGCTTTTGGAAAGGACCTAAACTGAGTCCAAATAGAACTTTATGGTTTATTTCTAAAATCTCTGTAACAGCATGCCATCCTACTTAAATGAGCCCTACCATTTCTGATGAAAATGGTAATGAAACATCAAAGCATAAAAATATCATAATCTTGTTCATAACACCCAAACGTGTGTTGGTTAAACATTTATTTAAATGGTGAACTGCTTAAATAATCAAATTAAAAGCCCCCCGGTTACCATCATGTTCAGTAATGAGTGTGTGTATATTTCTGATTGGCACTGTGGACACTGTGTATGGATGAAAGGCAAACTCGAGTCCTTTGAATGGCAGAAATACAAACACTATCTTTTGTTACAGATGGTAATCTCTCCAGATCAATAAACCATTCAGTGTCATGAGACTGCAATTGATTTGACATGTCAGAAAATCTTTATCAGTAAAATTGTGATGAATCAGAGATGCAATATGATTAAATATGTACTCAAATAAGGTCAAAAGGTGTTTGCACTGCGCTTAACTCAGTTCATTCATTGTGCTACTTGTCTGCTTGTTTTTAAAATAATAGTTTTGCACACAAAAATTTGAAGATTTTCTCACCCTTTCTATAGTAATCAAAAACTGTATTTATACCATGACATATTTTTAAAGACTTTTATCATTATAATTTTCACTAACATTTTCATTACAAAAGCTCTTCTATTGTATGGTGTACGTACTTCCAGTTCAAACTAAATATATACATAATCTGAATAATCTTCTTGACATTAAATCAGATTAATCTTTTTCTGCTGTATAAGTGAGATATATAGGTAGATTAAAGCTAGATTTACTTCAAATTCACAAGTTTACATGTATTTCCTTGGTACTTTTTAATCTGTTGGTTTTAAGTCAAATATTTCAGTTTCTTAAACATCACCACACACTATTTTTTAGAACATTACTCCCGTAAACTGAACTGCTTTAGTTCACCTTTTCAGACCTACCCACTGATTGTCTGTGTCTGAGATCAGGGATATGTGATTACTACTTTAAAACATTGACTTTGCTGAGTTTAAGCATCTCTGTAATTTTTTGGTGACATATGATTACAGGTTTTGTCTAATTGGAAGACCCATTTGTGTTCAAGTTTTAACGTTTTTACCCCCAAAGATCTCCAGTTCCTTCTACAGCAAAACACCCAATCATTCTGACTCATCAGATTTGGGATGGTTCTGTCACACCTACAATGTTTCTCATTTTCCTCCAAATGTAACAATAATCATTATGGCCAAACCCTTAAATTTTATTCCCATCAGATAAGAAGATGTATCTCTAAAATGTGAAGTCTTTACCACAGAGAGAATTTGCAAAGCCTGGTCTGGGAACCTATGTAGCTTTTGGGAAAATGCCTTCTTCCTCTCTGAGCGGCCCTTCAATACATGTTGTTACAGAATCTGTTTTTACTGTGGATAATGATGCCAGCTAAACTGCCATCTTTACAAAGTCTTCTGCTGCTGTTGTGGGAGTTTGTTTCCAAATGTTGCTCATCTCTGAGAAACAGCCCAATTCCTTCCTGAATGGTACGATGGTTGGGCATTCTCATGATGTCCATAGTTTCATTTAGAAATTGTACTCAAGTTTGAATCAAACATGTGGGGTCCATGCAGAGTGTTTGAGGAAGCAGTGTGGGGTGTTGCCTTAAGTGCATCCACAGACGTGCCTCCACCTATCTTTAATGTAAATGATCAGAAGCGTACAAAATAATGACATTAAAATCAGGACTGTCACAAATCTAAAGGCAAAGTAATCTTAATGTAAACATCTGACTTTGGAGAAAGTCAAAAACCATCTCTTTAAGACACGTTTTTAATGTAACCATATCTATAAAATAGATATCATTTTTGGTAGTTTGAATCATTCTTGCTGACCTAAAAAATGACAAGTTTAGTCTGATGTAATTTCAGATAGTAAAGGGGGGAAGGACTGATGTCTTTAAATATCTGATTTCAACTGTAAATACGTCCCCCACTGTTGTGGGAAGCTGCTTTAGAAAGTCCTGTGAAACAATAATATTTGAATTGCAAACAGCTTCCGAATGCCAAACAAAAGAGGCATAGAATAATAAGTATGCAGGACAATAGAAGTGTGATTGCAGTAGAGAAGAATAACAATCATAGGACCAGTGGAAACAAAAAACAGTCTTGGCGTAACAAACAATGGAGAAAAAAAAAGTTGTGGTCATGATTATAGGCAGGATTGGAGCACATTCATGACTCAGCCTCTTGCCTACAGTGCAATTTTGCTTTGTAGGTGTCGTAAATTGGTCCAGGCACCCCGAGCTTCAGTTGGACTGCTGGGGTGGTCCTGCAGCAGCCTCATCCCAGGGTGGGCTAACGTCAGCCTGCAGGCCCATTGGGCTTGTCAATGTCACTTTGCTGCTTCTATTCTGGTCTCAGAGTGTAGAGGAGTGAGTGGCTGCAGTGTTTGGGTGGGAGTTAGGGAGCAAAACAGAAGAACCTGTTACAAACTCATGGTGGTCTCCTCATTTTCCAAGCCATGAGATGCATTTAAAATGAGAGGAATTTACAATGTGCAAAGTGCTTCTGTTTGATGAGTGGAATCCTCAAACTGATACCAAAAGAATGCCACTGGTGAGCTGCAAAAAGGCTCAGTAACGCCTCCAGTTATCTGGCAGGATGAAGTGGCTCTCAGAGAGCCAGAGCCTTCACCACTGATCCATTGTCTAAGTCAAAACTTATTTTAATACTTTATAGCTTTGGCTTCGATTCTGCTTTGAAAATCTCTGCTCATTAATCATCAAATCAGACATTCAAACCCCCGACTGTTGGCAATAAAACAAAAGGTGGGTTTTCCCCACCGCTGGTAGGAGTATTAAACTCCAATTTATTCCAACCATTTTTCATATGCGCTGAAGAGAGCAGTGAAGTAAAACTAAACCAAGTCCCCAAATGTTTCTGTTTAAATTATTATTTGTTTTATTATTAACCTTTATTTCTCCAGGAAAATTCCATTGAGATTAAAAATCTTTTTTGCAAAGGAATTCTGTAATCCTAATAACTCAATTATTATTTTTCCTCTTCGAAGGTACTCGTTTTAATATGCCTAAATCAATTAATATGCTAATAAACTGCAAAACTGCCAGTTTACGATTGTTTTAACAATCAGTTGCAAATTAGGATTGGCAAAGCTTGTGGTTTTATATTCAGCACAAGTCTTTCTACTCCACAGACAGAACATTCTTTTGTTATATGATAACCAAAACCCTACTGCAGGATGTGACCACTCCTTTTTTTCAAGCTCATAAAAATGTGATTGTGATCTATTTGTTCCCTTATGTCCCTCATTTTAGTTGTGGGACACTCTTAGATCCTTTGTGTAAAGTAAAACTTGGCCTTTCTTAAATGCGTTTTATTGCATTCCTTCTCTGACCAAATTCCTCTTGTGCTTTTTAATGCTAGATGTTCCTCTGTATTTTCACAGAGAAGAGGCGTCTGCTGCCAGATCTGTGGGCTGTTGCGGTCCAAGAGAACAGCACCACAGGGAACTTCAGAATAACTCACTCGGATTTCAGTTTTTTGAAATACAGTTGAGCCTAGGGAGGTGGGGGGTGCAGGGCGGGGGGCATATCCCAATATTTCAAATCTAGGATGGAGGGGTATTCGGTTTGAAACAGAAGGCACAATGGCCCCTCGTATATGTAGCATAAGCTACCTGCATTTTTACTGTGTGCACATGGTTGCAGGCTAATAATGCTTAAGTTTCCCCATGACAGGTGCTGGAGTCCTATGTGTCTGAAGTGCAGCTTAAGAGTTTTCTGTCTTTTTACAAGTCTAGCCTTGGTTGTTTGACCCCACACATGGCTCTGTTGTATGGAGCTGAGGCAAATGGCTTGACACAATAGTGCTAGATAATACACAAAATCCACAGGAAAAACATAAGCGCTGCTCTGGGATTCTTAGAAGAAAACAAAGTTTCTAGTGCTTGTTGTGAGTTTTAGTGTTAAGTGACAGTGGACTGCAAATATATTCATACTGTTTGAACATATTAAACATATTCGATTAAGATCATGTGTTGCATTCGAAACCAAAGCACATTTTGTACACACAATGTTTACCCAAAGTGCTGTAAAGCAGGCACAAACTGATGCAATGATAATAATAAAAGAAAAACATTAAAAGCAGCATAAGCTGTACCAAAAAGACTACAGAAATTATAAATTAAAGTGGTACAAATGATTTTCAAAGCTTTTAACAAATAAAAATATGAAAAGCGTGGTGAGCATTTGTATTCTGCCGTGTTTATCAATACTACCAAATACAATTCAATGGAAGCAAATGTCTTACGAAAAAACCACAATATTTTACTCAAGCCTTCTTTGGAAAAAGAAACAAAGTTTTTGAAGTCACATATTCTCAATTGCATTTTGGGGATGGATGGTGTTTGCATTTTCCTGTTAAAGAAATGCAAAAGGAAAGAACTTTTGAAAACTAATTTTCTTTAGCTTTAGTTTTTAAACAGAAAGTCTTACAAAACGATATTCTAACAAAAAATATTAAGATAAAATCTTGTCTTAGTAATTATGCCCTAGATAATTATGCATATTCAAAACTTGTGAAAGACTTGAAATCTTTGTGTCTTATGCACTCAGGCTACAAATATTCTTACTTTTATCTTCATGGCTCATGATCGGAGTATTTTATGTAATGATTGTTTACAATCATACGATACTGAAAGCCGACACAGGAAGAAGCTTGTATGCATCCAGTAATAGGTGCATCTAGTTTAAATGAAGCTTGTAGTATCATATGTCCAGAGGATACATTGATTAGCTCCTGCACACCAGAGATCATTGACTACCCCTCATCCCTCCACTCCAAGCCCCTCATCCCCACCTCTAATGTTGCTCATTGGAAATATGCTAATGAGATTTGTCACGATCGCTGATTCCCTTTGAACTTTTTATTTCGTCACGGCCTGATTGAAACCACAGAGGTAGAGAGCAGGAGGTTTTCTGCTGCAAGCCCACGGCCCCTCTTCCACCATCTGCTGGACCTCATTTCATTTGAATAATAAATGATTCCCTCTTTTTTTTTCTTTTTATCACTCCCTCCCTTCCTATCCTGTCCCCCCACCCCCCTACACCCTCCTCTGCTACACAGAGGTGCCTCATCTACTTGCAAGTTTCTGCAGTTCAAGGAAAAAAAAAAAAAACGACACCAGGCATGACGGAGCATTGTTGCTTCTCACTGTAAAGCGTTGCTCAGGCTCTACAGGCTGAACCAGACCGCTCACTGCCTTAAAACTGGCTGCAGCATGAAGATGTTGCTCTGTTATTAAAAGCTGAAATATGCTCCCCTTTAAGATGCGAGCCCCAGATGGGGTTGAAGCCTGTCTTTATTTTGAATAACTGCACATGAATGGAAAGCCTCGGCATCCTGTTTCTCTTAAAGAACAAAAGGATGTTGAAAAATATTTTCATGCTGGGCTAATTCTCTTAGATGGAAGAGAAGAATAGAAGCAGGAACATATTTTATCAGCAGGATGTTCTTATATGGTCATATTCCTTCTTGTGACTGAGGCCACAGAAGAAGAGAAAGGTGCTCAGTGACGTATAAAACAAAACTTGTAGACGAGCTGTTTAGCGTAAAGGACATAAAAATGTTCTTGTAGAGCTGGTAGCAGAGGCTTGCACTATTTTTTCAGCGCAGTCCCTTGCTGTCAATTTGCATAGTGCCCAGCTGGGGAAGTGCTGGAGCAAATCTAATTCAAACTTTTCAAACCTCAAAGACACTGCATGCTCCAAATAGCAGTAAAGGCAATGGCCTCTGCCCTCTGGTATACTTCCCATTGACACACTTCATACCTTCAATTCTCAGTGTCGACTCTGTAACATGTGCTCACAAATAGATTGAAATACAGTCAATAGGAGCCTCTTTCTCCTCTGCTGCCAGCATCTGGATTTCAAAGTGGTGCGATTAGCATGCACATACTTGGTTCGAATTCACTCCATTATAATTTCCACTTCATATGAAATGCAGTCAGGAAACAAATGTTAACAGGATACCGGTCCCAGCTTTGTTCAGAACAAAACAAATGATGCTTGAACATTACAGTGTACATTTTCTGCAAAGGGGAGAGTTTTACTGGTTACAGCTGGGGAATTTATTAAGAGCACACGTTTTAGCCACTCTGTTGAAGGGAAGATTAGGAGAGTACGTAAATCTGCTCCCCCGCTGCGAGCCTCCGCCAGCTTTTAGAGTGATTGACCTTTGCATGTTTCCAGAAGCTTGGAAACGGGGAATGCCCTTGACACACTAGGTATGAGAGAGAAAAAAGAAAAACTAGCAGAGACCCGAGGGATCAACGGGGGCAGTGAAGCAGGTTGTTCCATTTCCCCTTCATTTAAAAACCACCAACTAGCTCTGCATAGGCCATGTGTCTGACCACTGACAATGAGAGTAGACTACAATTAAAGAAATAATTATCTGGAAAGCCTGGAGTAAGGAAGCTCTTCACACACGCATGCAAACACATGCGCACACACTACATGTAAATATATATATACACATGGCTCCTAAAGACTTGGGACTGAGATGTTTATTCTCCACCATAAAAATTACTTTCAGCCAATAATGAGAGCTACAGTGGAGTGGTATTGTTTGGATGAAATCAAATTCATATTCTATTAGAAGATCCAGACCTAAACCCAAAATGAGTTGTTCTGGAATAAAAATGTACTCTTTTCAGATTATTATTTGTAAAATAAGTTGAAAATTATTCATCATTTATTTTCTATTTCACAACTTTGTCTACTTTTGTGTTTGTTATAAAAAAATCTGTGGGACACATTGAAAATGATGGTAGAATACAGATTAGTTTCAGTAAAACTTTTACGTATGCATGTATGGTTCTTCAATGCTCCTGGGACACAAAGAAGAGCCTCCCACTTCCTCTCCTGTTTCCCTTTTTTATCAAATCTATCAGCAGTGATAATAGCTTGGCAGTCTCCACAGCTGGTGCCTTGCATTGCTGTTTCAATTAGTGGACTGTTTAAAATATTTCATTATTAAAGCTAAAGCGCGATCACTGGTCTATAACAGCCGAGTGCAGTCAAGATCCCTGAGGATAAAGTGGTGATAATCTCTAGGATAAACACCAGCTCAGCTATAAAAACATGCGTTATAAGGTTTGATTAAGCACTTGGCAGATGAACAAGTAGCAATGACTGTAACATGAAGCAGTTGTGTTGGTCGTGTGCAGGAATCATACGCAGTCATGAAACGGATTCCCACTGTAATCTGACTGTGTATTGCAGCTCCTTTGGGTATCTATTAAGAGTAATTTGTGGCCAGTCAGTGTGCTAACTGCATTATCATGCAGGAAACTCATATTCTGCCCTACAAAAGCAAAATGCTGCATCAACATATTTCAGAATAAAACTGCATTACGACTTGATTTTGACCTTTTCAAAAAATGCAGCCACAGATATGAGTAATTTTGTTCCAGAGCAAGTGAAAGGTAGCTTTTGAAATAGAGAAGGCTAACCTCAGCTTAAACTAAAGATATATTTCTTTTCTGATTCTGGCCTGCTCTTTTGTGAAACTTTTTATTTTACCTCTTCAGGATATTTTTAGTTATGCCATTTTTTCAATGCCTTGTATAGAATATAACATTAAAAAATCATTTGGCACGTGAAACCAGTGATTTAAAAAGCAGTTAAGTCCCCCTATAGCTCTTACAGTATTACCTTCCATGTACTAGTACAATCAAGATGTTGATTACATTGATGCACAACTTTTATAAGGATTCATAACCCAATGGAAAATTCACATGTTGTTTTCTGCATCTGATGGCAATAAAAAAAGGGGAAAAAAACAGATAAAAATATAGGAAAATGGAAAAAATGATCAATTTTTCCACATTTAAAATCAAGATAGAAAAATGTTCCACATATGAAAGACCTGTGGAAATTACAATGTATACTTTACTATAGTAACATGTTAAGTATGCGATTTATGGTTTTCAATATGGCAACACATGTGATACTTCAAGTTTAACATTGCCACCTCGCGTAACTTTATGGTTGTCACATGTTAATTTGTATTTCAGAGTATTGTCATGAATATATTCCAACTTTTTATAATGTGCAATAATGTGTCTACAGTCTACACGCAAACAACATTTTTTGTAACCCTCTGAAACTGACAAAAGTATAACCAATAAAAATTTACTGAAAATGAATCAATGAAAATCATACATTGCTTTTGACACGTGGTTCAATAGAATCACTTTCCAAAATAAAATAATGAAACAGGTTTGATAAAAATAATAATACAAGCCAGGAGGAAAATTGATGACACACTGAAGAGAAAGATGATGTGAATCTAGCCAACCTCCAAAGAAATTAAAGGTGAACTTCAAGGTCAGGGTACATCAGTGTCAGATTGCACTGTACGTCACTGTTTGAGCCAAAGTGGACTTTGTGGGAGAAGAGCAAAGAGGAAAGCAAAGCATGAAAAAGCGAGACTGGAATTCACCACAATGGAGATTAAACCATAAAGCTTCTGGAAGAATTTCCTTTGGACTGATGAGACAAAACTGGAACTTTTTGGCAAGGCACATCAGCTCACAGATGCAAATAATGAAGCATACCAAGAAAAGAGTACAGATCCTTCTGTGAAACATGGCAGAGGCTCAGTTATGTTCTGGGGCTGATTTGCTGCATCTGGCACAGGGTGTCGTAAATTTGTACAGGGTTCAATGAAATATCAAGGCATTCTGGAGAGAAATGTGTTGCCTTGTGTCAAAAAGCTTGGACTTAGTCATAGGTTATAGGTCTTACAACACACAACTAAACACACCCCAGAATGGCTAAGAGGAGGATGGTTCTAAACTGGCCTTCTATAATCCCTGATCTAAATACTTATGAACATCTGTGGAAGGTGCTGAAATATTCCATCTGGATAATACACACTTCAAACCCGAGACAAGTGGAACAGTGAAACCAAAATGCCTGTGGAAAGGTGCAGAAGTCTCATAAACAGTTACAGAAATCATTTGGTTGTCCCAAAAAGTTGTACCAAAAAATATTAAGATTCAGAAACTCTTTCAGTAGTTTGTTTTTTTCTTGTAAAAGCAACATCTGATTTTCAATAGATAATTTTCTGCAATTTTTAATTTGTCATTACTTTTGTCAGCTTTAAGTTATTTCAGTGGCCAAAATGGGCTTCTCTGTCATTAACAGAGGCTTACCAACAATTTGGTCCATGTGCTTTTTGACATGAATTTGACTTTGTTCGTTTTGTTTTTATTTTGTATTTTTGCCTGCGGCTAATCAGATTTAAATATGTAAATTATTTTTCAGAAAGTTATTCAGTGATATCAGGCAGAAAATGTTTCCAAGTTCCAAAGAACCAATTTTGTGTCTAAAAACAAAAAAGCATTATTTCCCAATTTGATGTGCTTGAATCAGTTCCGATTTCTCACTCTTTACAAAAGGTAAGAAAAAGAAAAAGGTTGCCAGTGTGACCTTTGGTGCATTTTATGTATGCTGAAATCAGGATGTGTGTGGAGTTCCTGACTGTTGAAAAAAAACTTAAAAAGTAAGTTAATAAAGAAGAAAAACAGTCGGTCCAACTCTTGTTAAGGAATACGTACTGAAGGGAATAGCACCTACCTCTACTGCAATCTACTGCCGAATCAAAAGTGTTCAGTTCTAAATACATTGGTTCTATTCTATTCATTTTGTTTATTAAAGTGCAATTCAACCAATGTATTCAAACCAAAACAGAGCCAAATTTAATCAAAAGACATTCTGACAACAAACAATCACATTAGTATGTAAGCTCAGAGGAAATAAAGAAAGGAAAATAATGAAACAGTTTAAATAATCACCCCAAGAGGAGAAATAATCAAGCCAATTCATTCTTTCTATATGCAGGTTGTCACTCAGGTTAAAATCTTTACTTTCACCATCACTGCTTCACTGTAAATACTGCAGTGTGCTTTTCCCCGGTCACATCTATCAGTGACTAATGTTTTATTCAACTTTAAGGGAAACTAGGAATGTTGTTTTCGACACTCAGAAACAACTGAAAGAAAAACCGAACACAAACAAATAAATTATATGTTTTAGGAAAACAACTGCACATTAAATACTTTATTTGCAACTGGCACTCTTACCCCCGGAAACAAGCAACAAAAAGCAGTTAAAATTCACTGCTGAGCAAACATATGGACATTATGCGTAATGCCAGGCAAACAACTGTTCAGGTGAATTTGTTTCCTCTCAAGGCAAACCTTTAGTTTTCATTTCGCTTCTGCTGCTGCTGCTGCTGAATTTGACTTTGTCTGTTACGTTGCCAGGTTCACGGTCTTTGTGCACAGATACAAACGGAAGAGAGACTCTGTGGCGCAGTGTGGTGCACACCGTCTGATAGTCAGTCCAGAATTGCCGTCTATAGGCTGGATAGGGGGCCATAAGCGGCAAGGGGAGACGGGGGAGAGAGAAAGGGCCCCCGGCAAGCTGCCCTGGCTTTGTTTACAACAAAAAGCCATTGTTTGATGTGGTCGCACAGCCGGCTCCACAGCTCCCACTCCCACAGGATGTGCTCTGGGTAAAATGCCAGACGGAGGCCACTGCTGGATGACTTCGACCTCGCGCCGCGCTGGGACTCTTAGCTGAGTCCTCCTCAGGCCTCTGGAGAAATAAATAAAACAATAACAGCTTGATGGTCTTTAGTTTGGTATCTATTATGGAAGGAATCTGTAAGAAACATTTAGCAGCTGTTACCTCAGTGGAGTTCAGATCAATTTTCACTGAACTATGGAGAGCAAAGAAAACATTATGGGGCGGACCAGAAGTAAATGTGTGCGTAAAAACCGAGGCATATTCTTCAGGCTAATATTAATGTGTTTGACTTGGGGTTAGTAAGATTTTTAATTGTAATGGGTTTCTTTGCTTTCTTACAAGTGGATGATTTCATCTTCTTTAATCAAGGTATGTTCCTAGTGTTCCTGGCAGGAGTGCCGAGGCTTTAAGATAAATATTTGCGAGGTGATCAGATAATCCGCTCGTTTATTGCCTGCAGCTGTTTTTTAGCCAGTCTGATAAACACGATAAATCAAACCTGGCAGAGTTGTTAAGGAGGGAAACGAAAAACATATACAGCAGTAAATTTTATTTAATGTCATTTTTTGACCTTCTTATTCAAGGGGAAGAAGTGTGTTGGTTTGGATTTAACAGACACATGAATAATCAAATCCCAGTCATCCTACCGAAAGCACATCAAAATGCATAGGATGCTGATTATTCAAACACAGCTTGTCTTCTGCCAGGTAAAAAAAATCTTATTGATTCATTTTTCATTGAATATCCCTGAGGTTTTAACAGAAAAGATGAATTCTGTTGTATACTAAAAATCTTGTTTTGACTATACTTTGTAAAAGTTTTCATATTTTATGAAGTTTAAAAAAAAATCATCTTACAACTAAAAAGCTTCAGTATAAGTCACTGGTATTTTTTGGGACAGAGCAGCACAAAGTAGTGCTTGATTATAAAGCCAATGGATAAGGAGACATTGGCTTCAGGGTATTTTCTGTATAAAGTGCAGCATATATAGTCACTTCCCCTACAATATGACCACCTTTTGCCGCAGCCAGCTAAAGTCTTTCAGAGTGTGTCTCTATGCGCTTTTCAAAATTGCTCAAAATTTGTCCAAATGGGCAGAATATCTGTGAATATGAAATTTCACAGATATACAACAGTTTCACAATTTGATTTTGGTCTAGACCAGGGATGTCACTCTCATTATGATCATGAATTTTATTAAAGGGCTAGTTGTGGCTAAATGTATTGATGAAGCTAAAAATTGTCAAACTCTTAAAATATTAATAGTTGCTCAGCAGTCTCCAGTCTATTGGAGTCTCTTTTCAAGCTTTTCAGTCGAGGCACTGCATATTTTTATGCAAAATAAAATGAAATATAAGAAGGGTACCCCATGTGTTAAGCTAATTGGCCAAGGGATTCCTCCAAAGCGTCACTGATCAAGCCGCTTTGGCTAAGAAGCTGAGATTATATGTGTTTGCACAGCAACTTAATACAAACATATTGTTCTAGGCCACTTCCAGCCCCACTCTGCCTGATCCTTCCATTCTGTGCCAAATCATCATTACAATCAAGCTGCGTGCAACTTGTTTATAGAGGGCATCAAACCCAGAGAGCGTTTGTTGTGTTTATGATGCTGCTACTCAATCGAAACAAACTCGGGCCTCATAGGGGACATGCATCAAAAGGATTTCTGCAAGAACACCCAAAGCTTCATATCACACACAAGTGATTCCTTGAGGGATCGTCCAGCTGAACGCCTCGGTAGAAACAACCCAATAAATGGTGCAGGAATTGCTTCCCAAAGGATCAATTTATATCAACCACATAGCATGCTGTGTAAAAAAAAAAGTAGGGTTCAAATAAAAATTCACTTTACTTTAAAATGTTTAAAGTTAAAATTCTTAAAATAGCTTCAAACGTTTTTGCAATGAATTATTTTTGGTGGCTCTTTAGTCTGCTATGATTAGATATGATCCTGGCCACAAAGTAGACTGTACCATTTACAGTCTGGTACAGTCAGACCATTTACAAGCAAATGGTGTAAATGGTGATAATCTAGGTTTAAAGCAAACAGGGGAAGCTAAGACACGTAAGTTGGTAAGCCAAGTTCAATCCATGCTCTGACCTTGCTGCTCACATGGAGGAAAGACATGAAAGAAGCGTTGATGTCTCTACTGCCCCCAAGAGGTGCTAGATCCACAGGCAGGAAGGGGAGACAGCTTCAAAGCTGGACTTCATGCATTTTTAGCTTAAGAGTTTAATAAACTCTTCAGGAGCTGATGAGAGAGGATTGTTTGAGTCTGAACGAGAAGCATATTTAACCGAATGACTTACTGCGTTTAAGCAAGCCAAGTATCCCTGCAGGAAACCAAACATACTGTGAGTCTTAGCTGTTTCATGCAGGCTCCATTTATTTAATTTTTCATGTCGGTGGAAGTACAGAGCAAGCAGGAAACCCCTACAAAAAGCCTACCTGTTAGTCCTTGAGCAGTTCTGAGAAACAGTCATAAGTGAACATTTTGAAGATGAAATATTCTCTCTGCCTTTGCTCTTTTGATGTGATGTCTCTGGCAGAGTTCTAGAAAAGCAACACAAGCGATGACAAAGTAACCAAAATTCAGGCCGCCTAACTATAACGGACCCTTTTTTTTTAATGCAACACACAAGACTGTCAAGATAGTTTATTGCCAGCTGTTTCATCTGTCAGCAGTCATGGCTGGAATTAATAGAGTCTTAAACATCGGCAGCTGTGAATTTTCTATACTGTGGCTTGTGGCATCAGAAGGAACAGTTGTTATGCTGATATGATGAAAAGTCCGTATACAATGTGGCGCGGCTGCTTTGTTTCATCTCATGAAAAACATTGAAGCTGACTGACGGCAAGATATGCAACTCAAATGAATAATCAGGCCGTGCCGAGGTGGCTTTGATAGAACAATGTGATCCATGCTCGGTTTTTGACGTAATTACACATATATCACGCTGAAAGTAATTATGTGTGGATTTATCTGTCGACGTAGATAGATCAAGGAGCCAGACCCTGCTTATAATCTTTAAAAGTGGTCATAACTAATATTTATTTGCAGTTTCTAAGGGACTATTAAATATGTCATTGGGAATTCGACTGAGTTTTAAAAACTACCTTCATGGTGTCTGACAATTTTTAAAAGAAGTTCTATTGCCATAGTTTTTCCCCGCAGCTGTGACCAGTGAGATGATCAAGCCTCCTAAGCTCTAGCAGAGACAATGCAAATTTTTTTAATAAAACCACTTTTTGATGAGAAGAAAACTGAATTTTACATATATAATGATAATAGATGTATGTAAATCTTTGTCTGTGTAATCTATATGAAAAGATTACACAGTATTAAAAATAACACTTAATTCTAAAATCAAAACAATTCATTAATAATCAGCTAGTAATTTCCCATACCTAAAAAGTATTAAAGAATGGTGTGTAATGCACAAATCAATGTGCAAACGTTCCACATGCAAGAGTCTTGGTTTGGATTTTCTTCATAGCAATCACTGTTTGAATTTATAAGAGGATTTTTTTTTCTATGAAACTCATCGTCAATACCGCTCCTTCTCTTTGATGAGTCAGGATGAATTTACTCATATAATAAATGTAAATAAGATTGTCAGCTCTGCTAAGCTCTGCAAGTCTGCTTGCGGCTTTAGGAGACTTTCCTCATATGCTGCAGGGCTGAAAACCTGGGAGTCTGAACTGTCAGTAACCCAGCCATTATGCATCTCTTCCTGAACCTCTGTGTGTACACAGGGCTGCTGCAGCACACCTCAACAGGCGCTTGTTTTGCCTCATGCTGCCAAGAAGGCTGGTTCTGGAAGTGTCATGACAACATGTACAATCACTTGCTTTTCACCTTCTGATCAATACACTATTGGCTGCTGTGGAGATATGAACACTGCCCTGCTTGAGCAGCCAAGCTTTAGTCAACACCTGCTGTGAAACCACCAGCCTGCTGCACATTAATTTCAATCCTAGATTAAACATATTTAAGAACAGAGCAGCAGCGCTGTCAGGGCAACCATAGTGATTTTTTTTTAAAACTACATCTTCCTCTCTGCTGGAGTCAATAGCATCTCCCCGAAGGTTTTGAAGTAAGGAACCAGCCCTGGTGATTTTTCCAAAATGTGGTTCTGGAGCACAGCAACACAAGCAATGGATTTACAACGCCTCATCGAAGTATGAACTTGAACTTTTTGTTATATTTATCGTTGTAGTAGCCACACACCTAAATGTAATTTAGTGGCATTTAGAAGATAGACCAAGACAAAATAGCATCTACAACTGTAATTGTTTTGTGATGTCTCAACTACCTATGCAGATTTAAATATTTTTGTCATATCTGTTTGCAAAATAGCTCAAGCTCAGTCATATTAGATGGAGGACATGCGAAAACGTCAAATTTCAAGTCTTTCCACTGTAACTTACAACCCCACCAGGACCCTTGTGGTTAGGTTAGGCATTTACTTCTCGTAAATAAAACTATGTAGGGACCCTGGAACACCGGATGGCCGAGTAAGTCCTTCAGGAGGTTTTAAACCACGACTGGCAACTAACTTGTGTCAACTCTGCTCCACAGGTATGTTGTCACATTGTGATTTGTAGATTTGTTTGTTTGCCTGTTATAACACTTACATCCCTTACTGATGCACACCATGTGCTACTCATTTCGCTGACTGTCACAGTTTTGTTGGAAACCTAAAGTTTAGGTTGTGTTGAATATATTTATTTTTGAGAACTCTCAAACATGATATTTCTATCCTTTTGTTGAGACCTTTGAAATGAAATGAAATGAAATTTTATTCGAACATGATACAAGTATAAAAATAAGATAAGTGCACAGTAACAAGAAGTGCATAAAAAAAGAAGAAAGATACAGTTTTTGTCTCAGTTAACATATCATGGTCGAAATGGGGTAGGAAGAAGTGAGAACTTATTAACTCCTACCCCCTAAGCACATGAAAACTTTACAGTCCTACCATCAAAGAAAAAAAATAAAAATAAAAAATCAAAGTCAAGGTGGCAGTCAACAGTTACTAATATTTACATATACATTTTCCCTTATTATGCTGGTTTGTCTTTCCAAACCCTTACACCAAATTGTTATCTTCAATACACACATTATTGCTTTCTCTCACCCATATGTCTATATCTGTTGAAAATGACCTCCTTGTATTTTATTTTGAATTGTATTAAACTATTGCTTTGTTTCAAATATTCATTTAACTTGTTCCATAACTTTACACCTTTAATTGAAATACAGAAGCTTTTTCTTGTTGTTCGCAAACTGCAGATCTTTAAGTTTGAGAGACCCCTTAAGTTATACCCCCTTCTCTTTCAGAAAACATGCTTTGTATATGCTCAGGTAGCAACTTTTTAGATACTTTGAACATAAATTGAGTCATTTTAAATTCTACAAGCTCGTCAAATTTGAGAATTCTGGATTTTATGAACAGTGGGTTTGTGTGCTCATAATAACCAACATTATGGATAATTCTAATGGCTCGTTTCTGTAGGATGGTTACCGGATGTAAAGAGCTCTTGTAAGTAACTCCCCACACTTCACAGCAATATGATAGATATGGTAAAATCAGAGAGTTATATAGAATATGAAGTGATTCAGCATTCAGTACATGTCTAGCTCTAGCCAGTATGGGTATGCTTCTACTGAGTTTACTCTGTAAATGTTTAATATGAGGTTTCCAACTGATTTTGTCATCTATTATTACACCGAGGAACTTATTAGCAAAAACCCTTTCTAAGTTACGTCCTCTATTTGAACTTGGATTTCAGTATTTTTGTAACAGTTCCCAAAAACCATGATTTTAGTCTTGTCCAAATTTAGTGATAATTTGTTATTGTTAAACCATATCTTTAACTTACTGATCTCTGAGGTGACTGTTGAGAGAAGATGCTCTAAATTTTCGCCAGAGGCTAGAATATTTGTGTCATCAGTGAATAATATAAATTTTAATACATTAGACACTGTACTTATATCATTTATATAAAGATTAAATAGAACTGGTCCCAGTACTGATCCTTGTGGTACTCCACAGACAATCTCCAGCCAGTCAGATTCCACATCTCCCAATTTCACAAATTGTTTTCGGCTCTTTAAATAACTCCTCATCCAGTCCAAAACTACTCCTATAATTCCTTTGAGCTGCCTTACTTTATTTTGGAGCAACTGGATTTGATGTGTTGTGAAAAATATATTCTCCTATTGGTGATTTCTTTTGTTTTTGCTTTTTCATCATAAGCAACAACAATGAAAATCTGGTGTTCTGAAATAAATAATAATATGACATATGAACCAGAGTAAAACAGAAAACTGTTTTTATATTTTGTACAATGACTTGGTAATTCTGTTTGCTTGCAGAAATGCCTACAGGCGAATCTACAGGCACCAGTTAGTGACCATAAGCTCAAGCCCAATTCAACTGCGCTGCAAGAAAGTGATTTGAAGCACGCTAGTAAGTTCACCTCCAAGTGGCTAAAAAGGTTTTGAATTGGCCTAGTCAAAGAATTAAACATAAGTGATGTGCTGTTTCCTGAAGTTGAGCAGGTTGTTCATGCTCAGCACCCAAAATGTGGTTGGAAGCAATAATAAAGAATAATGCGTCAAAATTCCTCAACGGGTTGGATTGCGTTTAACCCTCAAGGGAACCATCTTTTTTGGCTGTTGATCTGAAATATTTATTAGTGTCAACAAAACCCAATTTCTAGGCACTTTAATACTACAATGTATATGTGACTATGTTTTCAAATATGCATTACAAATTTAGTATCAATTAAATTTTACCTCTTTGTTTTCCTGACACTTTGCCCCAACATTCTTATATGTTTGTTGAATATGAAAAAAAGATAATTAAAAATAAAATATTCAAAGCTATAAATGCTAAAACTCAATACAGTAAACCTTTTTTGCAGTCTCTCATACTAATTAGCTTGTATTCTGAGATGATAAAAGCAGCTTGATCATCGTATGTCTATTTTGCAGCAGATGGCCACGGGACGTTGTCGGCAGGCCATTCATTTAAAATCAAGGGAACTGCGAATGTCAAAACAGACACTTGGTAGCAACTCATCACATCTTTGTTTTAGATAAAAGAAACGAGCCTTGAGTAATGATGTATGAGGGTATCCCATTTTGAAGGGAATGTTTTTAACCACAAAAAACATTCCATTTTTGTGGAGTAAAGGGCTATGAAGTCATTCACGTGGTGTAGGTGCAGCACTGGGAACTAGATATAAAGTTGGACTCTTAAACACGAACAGTAAAAGCAAACTCTTAACACGCTCACATTATTGGCACAGTCATCTCTTGGGAAAGGGGGAAAATATTAAGTAGCTGTTGCTAAACTTTAGGGTTGGGGTGACTTCAGCCCCTCCTATTATAGTGGTCTGCGAGAAAAACGGCTGCACCAGGATAAAGCATTAATTCCAGCCAAACGGTGCAGCTAAAGCTAAAAATGACTTCCTCACAATCACCCAAAGTGGGCAGGGGAGTGGGAGGTGGCAATTTGAACGAGAATTTAAAGAGCGAAGGCACTGCCAAATTAAAACCGGCTTATCACCGCTAGTTCTGTGAGCGGCAGCCATTTAAAACTGATTTTCTTTATGCATTTTGACTGACAACTGCAAACTTTCATTTATGAACCACGGTTGTCATGGGCAACAGAACATCATCTCTTGTTCTTAATGCATTTTCAAACTTCTGTTCATTTTAGGAGCGATGTAGGAGTTTCTGAAGCAACTTTTTTTCTTTTTTTTGCACATTTACAGACCGTGTTCGTTAAACTTATATGAATTATCTTGCTAAGCCAATACAGACACTCGCCATTTTATAATGAAAATACCAAAGTAAAAAGGATTGTTGTAAAATCCAGCAAATAGGTTACAACAATCTCACTTGAAATGCATTTCCAACATTTTTTGAAAATGCTCAGTATAAACAAAGATTATTATAAACATAATAAATTAATATAATTTCTGATAATAGTTTAACAAAGAATTGACTAAATGAAATAAATGCAATAAACTGAAAATTGTTTAAAATTGTCAATAATTAACATAGAAATTGAGAACAGTGTGCTTCTAAAAGGCTTGCCTTTGGTCTTTTATGCTGCAATTGATGCAAATCTTCTTGATTTCAGTTATATGTACAATTCAAGGTGGATTTTATTCAACATTTTACCTGCTTTATTCCTTCAGCTTTAATTGTAATCATGTATTTTCAGCTTCAAACAAAAGTAAAAAGGAAAACAACGTTTCGTGGTGACAAGCCCATAGTACACAGCTACGAGAAAAAAAAACAATAATAGTAGGTAGTAAGCATTATAAATAAATAAAAAATACTAAAGCAGATACATTTGCATTATTATTTCCCATCTACATTTTTCGTTGAGTCCATAATTACACCCTGTCTACAGAAAGGTACTCACAGGTGTCACAGAACAACAATGGAGGGCAATTTGTTCCGCGAATGACATTTCTGACACTTTGTCGTGTTTGTCCGAGCAACGTCATTTCTAGCCACTATGTGCCTTACTTTGCTCTGGGGGGCTTTGACAGCTCCACTGCTATTAAAATGTGATTAGGCAAATTATATAGGCCTGCTTTTTAGCTGAAACTTGAGGAGAAAGCTGAATGCAGAAGCAGAATTTTAATCAGATTTCTGGGCTGTTTCAACCTACAGAGAGCATAGATTCACTGAAAGGTAAAGTTTATTTATTTATTTCAGCATAACTTTTCTAAAAATCATACAACTTTATTTATGTAAAAATGAATCAGTTAAGTTTAAGTTTAATTCAGTTTGGTTTGATGTCATTAAGACATAACAGTAAGCAAAAATAAATTACAGATCAAATCACTGTTTTCGTGATTGTTCTTTAAGAACATTCGTCATTGGTACCTTCTGAAAATTAAATCGGTTTTAAAGAAAGTAATTGTAAAAGAAAGTTATAAGTATTTCTGCAGAAATTGCAGACGGCCAACAAGTTACGGAAGGGACAGAGCAAACATGTGGAAGAAGAGACTCTGGTCAGAAGAGACCAGCACTGAACTTTTTGACCTACTTACAAAACACTATTTGTGCAGAAACTAACAGTACACAAGATGCACTGTTCAGCTCTTCAAACATTGGGGACTTGGCCTAATAAGCCCTAATAAATGTGATTCTTTTAAATGACCTTTTAATCTTGTGATATTATCAAAGCGACAAGTTTCTAACATACATGTTCCACATTTCTTATATTTTTTTGTGATGAGAAGAGTAATTAACAACAGTACTTAGCTGGTTTTCTTCAATCTTGGTCAAATATTAGATATTAAAGGGGCAGTGTTATGTTTTTTCCAGGCACATTTTATAGCACCACCAAGTAATTATGTTACCTTCAGTTGTTATAAAAATGATATACGTATCAAATATGATTTAAAGGAAACTTTATTAATAATCAAAGCAGCACTCCAGATATATTTTTGATTAGGAATAAAAATTATAACATAATGTAAGTCACAAAACTTGATTTTACGTAATGTAATATTTATATAAATTCATTTAGAAGTAGGAAATTTGCTTTAGTTAAGACAAGATAAATACAACCCAGTCCTAGAAGGTAACCCGTTAGAAGATACAAAAGACTCAAAACTGCAGTAGAGATTCAGGACAGCAACCGTAAACACACAGCCAGAGCTACAGCGGGTCAGTTTAAAGCACATTCATATGTTAGAATGTCCCAGTCAAAGTCTAGACGTAAATCCAATCAGGAATACATGGCAGGATTTCAAAACTGCTGATCAGAGATGTTCTCCGTCCATCCAGCCTGACTAAGTTTGAGCTTGTTTGCAAAGACGGTCTGGCCCATATTTCAATATCCAGATGTGCAAAGCTAGTAGAGACACACCAAAAGTCTTGCATCAAGTATCTTGACTTGACTCAGGAGGGCTGGAAGGAAAAGCGTGTCACCAAGTCTACAAAATGATGTATTCTTTTACTTGATTCTCACAATCGTGCCCTTCGTTGGCGCTTGTCTTTACATAAAATTGCAACAAACATTGCACAGAGAGTCCGACAGATGGTTTGAACATGGACTCCTAGCATACAAAGGTGAGGTTGTTTATGTTCAGTGGCCCAGCTGGCACAGCAGCACAGCAGAGTCCTGAGGATAAAGCCTTAAGCCAGAGCACAGCAGATAGCCAGGGGTGAAGCGAGTAGCTCAGACAATACTTTTAGCTTCCGAGGCAAGCGTCCTGCTGCAGTGGCACACCACACCAGATAATGTGTCACACAGCAGTATGCTGGTGTCGCCAACAAAAAGACCACTATTCCCTCTGTCAGAAGGAGACGTCATGGAAAGAATGAGAAACTACACTGCAAAGACTTTTAAAGAGGAAACAGATTAGGGGAGGAAAAGTCTCTTGAGCAGGACTTCAAGAGTAAGTTAGGGGAGGTGTGATGCTGCTAGCAATGGGAAAAGAGCAAGATTTTTTTTCTCTCTTTCTCTCTCTCTGCCTCCCCTTCTTCCCATTCCTATGTAGGAATAGGCAGGCCGAATAATATAATTGGTTCCAGGAGCAGCCAACGATACAGGGAGGAACTTTAACATATCCCAAGAAATCTGACAGTACATGCCGACGAGAGTAAAGAAAAAAGGAAAACAAAATAAATGCAAGTTGACAGGCAGAATGGGGGACAGTTAGGCTTAGTGTTATTACCATGACAAAGAGAAAAGAGCACAGTGTCTGCTCCCTGCAAAGAGGGTGAAGAGGTTTAAGGACAGAGCAGCAGGAGATGAGGAAGTGGCACACTGAGCAGTGTGTGTGAGACTCTCCGCCTGCGGGTGCGTGAGGGTGTGTGTGTGTGTGTGTGTGTGTGAATCTGTCTCCCTCTGTCTCCCTCTGTCATGAGTGTGTGCGTAATCATACCTCTTGCAAGCCACAGCACTTCGTCTGCTCTGATATTAATGCTTTGCACCCAGAACATAGCAGCGAAGGCTCGCGGAGGATTTTTTTCTCTTCTTCTAAAGACAGAAATGATTAAGTATGTTTGTTTTATGCTTGCACAGGCCCCAGAAATGGTGTTACGGATTGAATCAGCTGCAACAGAGACAACTATTAAAGACTGATAACTCCTAAGGGGCCCTTCAGGGCTAGCAGGAGATAGATTACTCCTCTGCAGGGTAAGAAATGACATCATCCCAGGCTGGAAGCTGTTAAGAAGACGGGCTTGAGCAGTGCATGCTCCATGTACCGTCTTCAAATGCTTTACACACAACTCAAGCATTAGCATGAGGATTGGATAATTCTGGCACTTTGCATGACTTGACCAGATCAAACAACAGGAGGCAGGGTTAATCTGTGCCATGAAAGTTTCTGCAGGAACACAACTATTCAGTCTGTTGGCAATCCTCAAGGGCAAATGCAGCGATACTGTCGGCAACAAGTGCTGATCTGAATTAACTTTGCTCATAACTGAGCAAAATTTAGAATGGCGCTGTCTATGATCACCGGTGCTTTCACATGAATCCTTTTTCTGTCTTCCTCTAATAAGTCTTTTCACTCTACGATAAAAATCAAAACAAATAAATGAAGGGAAGTAAATGAATATAAATACGTTTCAGGAGAAAGGTTTCACTCCAAATCAGTTTTCCTTAGAGCATAAAGCATTGCAGCTGCTCGACGCTGCATGCATTAATGAGAAAACGACAAGAGAAAAAAAAATAATTTCACATCATAATGAGGCCATTTTATAAAAGGAAACAACATGTTTTTATTTAAGGCTGTGTTTTAATATTCATAATTTATGAAACAGTGTGCATGCAAAAGTCAGCATATTCAGAAAGAGTTAAAACTTGAATTGTGCGTGAAGATTGTTTCTGTTTGTTGCTTTGTAACATGCACAAATATTTACAGTAATAAATTAATGGCATTGGAGGACTAATTAACAACCAAAGGAATGACTTTTATATTAAGAGATGGCAAACAACTAAGTAAATAGTTTAAGAAGGGAAAAAATGCTATTTGATAGAAATTGGAAATATGCATATACATACACACTAATTAGTTTTTTTTAAAGACAGAAATAAAAAGGTTTTAAAGAGCAGACTGCAATTGTTTTTCATTAGCAACTAGAGTGCACTGATGGAATCTGAGGATATCTGCGAGGTGAACCAGCACCCTGCAACCTTCAGACTTTATAAACAGATATTTCCATGTGATTAAATGCAGTATTAAAGAACTGAACACCATTTTGTGGAACAAGCATCTTGACATTTTTTGTGAATTTCTTTTCTATTAGATCACCAAATGGAAAGGTTTCTCTTGCACAAAGGCAGAAATTATGTCACTTTTACAACATAAGCTAATTCTAACTATTAGAAGGTGTTTAAACTGTTTATAGTGATTTAAAAACAGTTAAAACGTGATTTGATTGCACCACGTTTGTGCAATAAAATGTGATTTAAAAATCCACTTTGTGTTATCCCAGCAATTTCAGAAACCATGTTTAGGTAGACAATTGCTCTTTCATTCTATTACAATTTAAACGGATGGTATTAAAATTTCTTTAAAATTTCTAAATATTTTACGGTAAAAATATTATTTGCTAAATGTTTTTGCCATTTTTAGTAAAGGGATATCCAGATATTTTAAATGAAACTAGAAAAAAAACCCCACTAGTATAAAATAACACCCATCCATCCATCCATTTTCTTGACACCCTTGTCCCTTAGTGGGGTCGGGAGGGTTGCTGGTGCCTATCTCCAGCTAACGTTCCGGGCGAGAGGCGGGGTACTATAAAATAACACATAAAATAAAATAATAATAGGCACATAAATGCTCATGTTATCATTATAGTTAAATCTGAATAGTGACACAGTTTGTTGCACTGTTGCTTTGCAGCATAGAGTTTGCGTGTTCTGTCTGTGGCTGCATGGGTTCTCACTGGGTACTCCAACTTTCTCCCGCTGTCCAAAAACAAGGCTGCTACTGCTAGGTTAACTGGTCTCTCTAAATTGTTCTTCAGTATAAGTGTGTATGTGTATGTGTATGCGTGTGCATGCGTGTGTCTGCGTGGTTGGCTCTCCTGTGTGTGACGAGCTAAACATGGTGTTCCCCTCCTCTTGTCCCAAATCTGTAGGAGATAGACACTGGCCCCACACAAATGATGAATTTATATTATTATTATATTATTATTATTATTATTATTATTATTATTATTATTATTATTATTTATTATTATTATTTATTATTTATTATTATTATTGTTATTATTATTGTTAATAATAATAATAATAATTTCTCAGGGGGTTTTTTATTAGTGTTTCTTCATTCAGGACAGCTAATATGAATACACATATTCACTGGAACAGAATATTTCCTGTCTGGGTTTTTTAGCTGAAACCTACAACCATGAACTCCCTCAACAGATTTGAACGGCGCTTGTGGAGCCTCATAAAATATTATTATGGGTTCCAAATCAAAATTGCTTGGTTATCTCCTCTCAGACACACAAAAATTGGTGATTCATTCTGGTCTGCTTTTAATGCCAGAGAGCTGATAAGACATTATAGTGTGTTTTCTTGTCCAAATGCTGTTGGGTGCGTCACTTTAGACCCTGCAACATGTGTTATTTTTTTCCTCTCGCTGGCACAAACACACACACACACATGCACTTTATCGGCTGGTATCTTTTTACTTGTTAGGAAGTTTTTTGCTGCACAGGGAATTAGCAGAAGCAACATGGGTTTTTTTTCCACACCACATTGCCCCAGACAAGAAGGTTATGTTTTCCTAACCTCTTGTTTTGAAGCACACTACAGTGTGGCAAATTTCTCTCTTCTGCTTGAGAAATTCTAGCCAAGTTATCTGCAAAAGTGAGTGGGAAGAGCAGCAGCTGCTGTTCCAAAGTTTTATCTAACCGGCATTATAAATTTCAACAGCAGACATTAAAATGAACATGACTGTGTGTTTAGCACAAGATATAAGAGAGGGGGAAAAATAACTAAATGAGAATTTCTCTGAAATGGAAAAGCGATGTTTCAATAATCAAAGATTTTTACATTCACAGGAGAAAAAACACAATTCTAGAGTTTCAACATCAAAAGAAAAAGCCTAATACTAAAATTAGCAGTTATGCTGACTATGTTCCAGCTTCAAGTGGATATTGATTTTCTAAGTAAAAGTAAAATAGTTTTGAGCAAATTTCTGTTGAGTGTCCCGATTTAATTTAGAGTTCAGCGAGCCCAAATATTTACCTGCTTGTCTCCTCCCATGGAAAGTGTCGTTTCAGCATTGTTAAAAAGAGTATTTGACTCTGTGACATAACCAAAATTACACAATTTCATTATTTGTAGATAATGTTTTAGTAAGTCGGCTACTAATGCACAGGCTCTTGCAAATTTATTCAAAGCATTTTCAAATTTGATTGCATTAACACCAAAAAGAACAAGATCTAGAATGCATGCATACATTTTTATAATACATTTGAGCTTTTTTTCCAAGAAGAATGGGACACAGTTGGTAGAGCCCAAGTGACCAGCAGTTTTAATCACAGCTTTAAGTCTGTGATTGAAGCTTCAGGAATTCAGGAAATACTTTGCATATTTCCTCAATCAATATGCAAGGCATTGATTCAGGGAAGCTTATTATGAATGTGCCTCAGGTTTTTCAGATTCTTATTCTTAAAAAATGTGGAAACATGCAGATAATTTTATGATACCTTATCTATCATATGTAAAACATAAAGTCTATGTTTTTATTTTAAAAAGAGTGAAAAAGTCAAAGGGGTGTGAGCACTTTTGTAAGGAACTGTACCTGTTGAACTCCCGGAAAATCAGAGACTTTATAAATAGACCCTTAGGGGTATTGCAGTCTGAAACTGTTTTACCTGCATGTTAACACAAGGTTATTTTATCTACTTTTGGAGATTTTATTCTTATTATAAATGTTAACTGGAGCACAAAGGAAGCGAGCGCCACAGGGGGAAAAAAATAAATTACTATCTTCTTATCTTTTGCTCTTCCTTCCTCATCAGTGCAAAGGTTATCTTTTTTGTGCAGCTAAGGGACGAGACAGTAGAAATAAGCTCCCTCCCTAACTCCTAAAACGGGCGATAGTTAAATGTACAAGATAGATAAAACATTTAAAAACTTAAAGATTAGAAGAATAGCATGATTTCCTTTGAGCTTTCTTGTCATTTTGTGTTAGTGCTACGCTTGTGTTAAACACAGTTCAACTTGTAACTCTGGGCGACAGACTGCAGCCGTTAAAAGAAAAAAGAAAAAAAAAGGATAAAAATCTTCCGGTCTGACCTGTGAAAGCTTTCCAAAATTTAAGGCCCTTGACCATCCTTCACCCAGTAGTCAGTTTGAAATATTGAAGGGCTAACCTTCTGACCAGCACCTGAATGGATAAACATGCGTGGGCTCTGGCTGTTTGAGACCAACTGACATTGTTTGTTGAAACAAAGAAACAAAGACACGATCAGAGGTTGCAAAAATGATGCGTATTTGCATCTACTCCTACTTCGGTGACATCTTTCAAACTTTGGTGATGATTCTAAATTGAATCAGCACAAAGGTACATTTCTCTATGTGCAAAAATGAAAAGCTTTTCTCCTTATGTTGGGTTTCTTTGTACTCGATAAAATACAAACCATGAATAGAAAATCCATGAAATTCAGCAATTCTTGTAAGTGGATCAAGGGCACTGTGCCAACTTTGCAGGAAGCTGCAAATGCAAAAAATAAAGTCACTATAAAGGTTATAAAAATAAGTTTTACTCAACTAAAGTTGGGATCAAGCATGGTTTCTTCTTTCAATATACTTTTAGTTACGTGTAAAATGTTTTTCACATGTTAGAATCAGAAAGTAAGGATTGTGCTACCCAGAAGACAGCACCATGCTGGCGTATAAGTACATTAAGTGTGCTTCAACAAGACGTGTATGTAAAACTGATTGCTTTCAGGAATTTACGAATGTGCCTCTCCAGGTCCAATTGATTCTGCTTTGAAGCTTTTTTGCTTATTTTAGTTGAACCCTGCTTCTGCATTCTGTTAATGTTTTGCAGTTTTAATTTCTTAAACCTCACATTCAGAGATTCGTTCAAGGCCCAGATCAAACTTTTTGAATAAACTAAAAATAAATGAACTCACTTTGAATTTAGTTTGTCACCTATACAATAACATTCACTGGTTAGTTTTTTACCTGGTTATTTGGCTATTTTGGTGTAAAATAATATTCAATGAAGAATACATGTACCCTTAAAAAGACAAGCTTCCACTCCCACATGCCCGCAGTGACATCCCACAATACATAAGAAGGTAGTTGACCAGAGTGAATCTGTGTATGTTCATTTATATTTTTCCTTATTTTTATCTTTTATATATATATATATTTACAGTGAAGTACTTGACGCAACTTGACTTTGATCTATATAGTGTCAGCAAAATATTTTAGACTAACTTTGCCAACAACGTAACACATGGAAGTGGGATACTTTAGATTATATTGGCAACATATTGCCAGTTCTCAGCTCGATTCAGATCAGATCAATGCTTTTTCTTTCATTGCACTTTTCTAAATCTTAGACTTTGTGAAATCCTGTAATAAAACTGTATGCCCAAAATCATGGCTTTTTTTCTTAGCTGTGATTTTACTACCAAACAGGCATTAAAATAGCAGACGTGTCTCTACTTCTTTGTGACATAGACGACAGCTACTGGTCAGCTACTGGTCAGTCACGTTCTTTGATTCAGATGAACAAAACGTACCAAAAGGAAAAAAAAAAACATTGAAATATCAACTAACTACATGACTGCTTCTTTCAAATGATATGGAAGGAATTGCTTTTACTACTTTACTAACACATTTTAAATGGCATTCACATATGTTTTACAGACTTAAGGTAATACCTTATTATTTTATTATGTTCATTATTTTATTTGTAGGTTCTGAGTTTAGCTGCAACCTGTTCAGCATTTCTACCACGTAGATTTGTAGCATAAATTTTATACAGTTTATGATCTACACTCTCACTTTCATGTGAAACAACAAACATTTGCACATCCTGCAACTTATAATGTTGACTTGGAGTATCTTACAGTTTACATAAAATAATTACATTTAAATTAATATTAAATCCTATTTTGAACAATTATTTAACTCAAATTCGGTCTTACTCGAGGAAGAAAAATAAGACATTTCCATGAATTCCTTTCAGTAACCTTAGTACCTTTGTGAACTTTCCATATTTATTGCAAATCTTTTTCAAATTTCTGAATAACTAGTGTTGTTTCAAATAAAAGACGTTAGCAGTTTTGGGTACCAACGCTAATGTGATGGAACCAAATGAGCAGTTTTTGCATGAATAGTCTATCAAAAGTTAGAAAATCATCTAAATTCTGGGCCAGGATAATATGCATACTAGTCCCACACAAAGCCCATAAGAAGGAAATTTTATTCTCAGAAAGAGGCTCTAACTCAGAACTGACTTCAAAAGCAAAAAAAAAGAAATAGAAATTTAAATTAGTCCTTGCACTTTCCTTCCTTGTTAACACAACCTTGGGCAACTGCCCATTTTGCCCATGTGGCCCATTTCACCAACCAGAATCTCCCTGAATGAATTGTAGCCAGTGTGTTACGTCACCATATTTTCATCTCTTATTCACACAGATGAAAATGCTCTGTAATTAATTTATATTTCAAGTAATGTAATATAAATTGACAATTATTTCCCTGTTGTTTCTAAAGTTTAGGTCAGTAAAAAAAAAAACAGAATTTTGCTAATTAAGTATGTTAGGTAATTAATTTAAGATGAATGGTCGGGAAAAAAACAGCAGAATTTTCAAGTTTCATTAAATAGTTTGATTAGCTATTAAATGCCTAATCTCTACTTACAAATATTTATTAAACATTCTCAACTAAACACTAGGGAAGTTGCTACACCACTGCCAAACACACAGTTTAAATTATAACAATCAATTTTATTGGTGTGGTTAAGACTGTAAACAAAATCCTTTCTTCTGGATGACACTGAATTGTGTTATTTTGCCTGCTCCACTCTGAAGCCAGAAGGAACTTTTCGCCTGTTTGAGAGGCTACAAATTTGGCAATGATAGTACACAAAATGTCATGAAACCGGTCTTCTGTTTGCCCTCCATGCTCACACATGCACTGTGTGAACGTCAAGCTAACTGATACATGAGGCTGTAATCTGGTGAGCAAAACCTGACTTGTCCGTGTGAGTGCAAAAGGTTTGCAAAAGATATTTCGACTTGCTAAATGCCAGCATTGCATGCCCTACTGATGCTGAAACGACCTAACTTTTATCATTTACAAGAGGTTATGACATACAAGTGGTATATGAGAATCAGCATATAAAATGTCAGTATTTAAAGGCCTCTTTGTTAAAAAGGAATTTGAGCAGGATAGGTAAAGTGATACCAGATCGTGTTTAAGGTTTAATTACGTACCCACTCAATTGTACCTGCAACTTCTTGTACTTTGCATTTGTTTTTTGTGGAGAATACCAGATAATTTTCTAGGTTTTCTATTACAGCAGTAAACAATGCCGGACAAAGAAAAGAGTTCTGATGCTGCTTGGCAGGAAAGTCTGTGTTTCTGCTGATATCATAAGTCAGATTCGCTATGCCTTGAGCCTACTTTCTCTCCCTATGAAAATGACCCGCATAGTGTAATTTAAGAAACAAGAAGTAGACGACATAAATGCTCCACCCTCCCCCAAAACCCTTCCAGCTGAGGTATTTTAACGCAGACTGAGTAAACCATCAGCAGCCTTACAATGCAGCGAGATTTTCATGCAGACACTGTCTCTCTTAATAGAGTTTTTTTTTCCTCTCTTTACTGCACCGAAGAAGACATTTTAGCAGCTTAGCTGTAATAATACCAGCTTTGTACATGTCTTTATTTGATCTCAAGTGAATCTTTGAGGGTATTAACCTTTCTCATGAGATATATGACCTTTTTAAATGAGCTACAATGTAACCTGCTGTCATATTTCTAAAAGAGGATAGCTTTGATTCAAGAAAACAGTACAGAATAAATAAAAGGAATCAATACAACCCAAAGCAAGCAGAGCTCGATAATGGCATTCTCTTCAACAGGAAGCAAATTCAGCAGGGTTGTTGCTCGGGCTAATAACTGCTTCAAGTCCTGATAAAGCCCAAACATCTGATGTGGCTTAGGATGCCGGTGGCGAGGGAGCTTATACAAAATGGTGGAAGCCTTTTGTCTGAACAAAATCCCCTCAGACCTATATAATCACCTTCCTCTAATATCATTTGCTCATGCCTTATTAGTCTTTGCAGATGGCATGGATCCCAAATCATTCATTCCGCTGGCAGTGAATTACGAAATGTAAGTATACCAAGAAGGCAGTGTTTGACACCTTGGCAACCTCTTCATCTACAGAAGTCATTTATTACCTGGATTTGCATACAATTCAACACCAGGGAGAGTTCTGGTTTTGGCATTCTTCCTGCACTGCTGACTGCGTCTGACTGGCTCTTTAAGGCAAATAAACTACTGCTCTGTTGAACTTATAATAGCCGAAATAATAACGAGAACAATACACTTCTTCTTTTTTTTTCTTTCAAGAGGATATGGGTGCACCATTACTCATAAGTTCAGTTTTTTGACCATTTAATTGGTGTCATGTAGGACTCAGAGGTTTCTAAGCAAAGCTACAAAATGTTCTTAAGAGCATTGCATGAACAATTTTTGCTTATCTTTAGGGTTTATATATTTTGGAATGAACAATAGCTAAATATTTAATACTCAGTTTAAAGGAAGGAATGCTATGTTGTATGTATATGTATGTATACAACATCTTATACATCTTATTTGTCTTGACCATCTTATTTTGGAAGAATCATTTTATGCCAAGTTATAACTGCTTTGTTTTGTATTGTAGCATATACTCTCTATAGGAATTTAGTGTTAGCTTTGCATTAATCCTTATTTCCAGAATGCAGGTTATGAACAGGGAATACTAAGAATATTATGTGTTGTTTGTTGTTTTAAGTCTTTGGGGGTTTTTTTGTCCAAAATCGAAAAACGTATGCATAGCTTTATGTTAGCTCTTAGTCTGCTTTGTTTAATTAAAATTCACACTGCAACTGCTTCTTGCACAATTTCCAGTAACCAATCGCAGCTCTCCTCCTTTGTGCCGTGAATGTTCGACTCCATTGTAAATAGTCCTCACACGAACCACAGGTATTCTGCAACAGTGCTCTCTTCCCCTTGCGGGAGGTTGCTCACACATTATCAACCGTAATCCTTTTATCTCTGCTCCTCTTTTTACATAAAAAAATTAGGTTTTCCTCTCTACCTCATCAGACGTGGCTGTTTTTCTGCATTACGTGCTCTCTTGCAGCTGCCGCAAAGCTCACGTATCATTTTGTGGGTGCTCCATGAAAGTCAAGGTCCACCGAAAGGCAAAGTAACACATGCTGCTGAAAATATAAAATGTGTTTTCCCGTGTGCTGCTTGTCTCCCATAGTCTGAATCACACACACACACAAAAAAAGGATATCTTGGTGGTGGGGAATGCTTTGAAGGCTTTAGTCATACCCAAATGTGCTGTTTTTCTTTCTGTGCGCCTCGTCAAGGTTTCTCCCTCGTGCGTTCAGATTGAAGATGCTGGGAGAGGATCCAGCACAAAGAGAATTGCATATTAAGTTCAGCTTCACAGTATGAGAACAGCCAAGCATAAAGAAACTAAACACCCTTGCCTGCACTTTGACATAAATAGGAGGCATGATGCAAAGTGCAGGGTGAACATGTTGCCTTTTTTTGGCAAAATTTGTAGTTTAAATTAAAGCAACAAAAAAAATCAGCAAGCAAATGTCACTGATTGTTCTGAGAATTCTAAAAGAAAAATGACAATATTCATTAAAGTGAAGAAGAAAAAAAAGCCAGTGAACATGGGGCATGTCAGGACAAAGCAGACAGAGAGAATTTTTTAAAATAAAATGATCCGTCAGTGAGGGTGCTGATGTGATTGTCCTTGCCAAATGTGATGGTTCCAGTATCTCTTAAATAGACAACCCTCCCACGCTTTTTCATTTACTACAAAACCTACAAGCCTCCTGTAGAGCTATGGTTCTTAAGGCAAAAAAGAAAAAGCACAAAGAAAGCAGCTTGTTAATGGGACAAGGTTAAAACATGTTAGCAGAATATGACCGAATATTGGCACTGTTTTTAACACAAAGTGAGACTCTGAATTGAATTGGTTGCTACTTTGACATGCGTGTGACTTCTTGACCAACGTGTCTGTGTCCGCTTCTTTAACAAAAAGCATGTCCACAAGACACACAGACCAAAATAAACACATATTTCGTTTTACTGCTTTCATCATTTTTGTTTACATAGGAGATTGCTTTCTTATTTATCTCAATTCACAGGAGCGTAAATGAAATCACCTCTTTTTTAAAACCTGCCATAAAAGTGTCAAATTGTAATGGTTTACATGTTCTCTATTATTCTTCCCTCAGTTGCAATAAAAATGATAATTAAGTAGTGTATGGTGTAACAAGACCTAAATTAGCCCCTCGGCACATGTATGGCTGTGATTAGACCATTAACTTGGTGCAGTTGTAACACCATGGGTTTTTCCAATCAGGTGCAGGCTGCAGTAAGTCTGAGCAGATGTTTCTGTCAGTTCAAACCTCTCAAATGTAAACCTTTTTCTAAATTAAGTGGATACTAATGACGAATTAAAGCAGCACAGATAATCAAGGGAATATTTTTGATCCTCGTGCTTCATTGTCTTCAAGTTATTAGCGTTATCAAAAACTTTACAGGGACTAATTAAGACTTTTGAAGCATTCTTTCATTTTCTTTTGAAGCTCACAGTGCACATGAAATTTTTAAAGGGTCTTTAAAAGCTTACATTGCACGACTTGCATGAGTAGCAACAGGAGTCAGAAATTCTCCTGTCGCAGTGTGTTGAAACTGTATCTCACGCTACACCTTCGAAATATTTTTTTGAATCGTCATCTGTTATTTTCATTGTCTCAAAATTCTCCAAATATCTTCTGTCTTTGAAGTCACCTTCATGGTTCAGTCTCATATTGTGAATCATATTCAAATGATCACGAGCATATCATTAAAACTGATGAAAAGTATAATAAAAATTTAACAGCAGTTTCACAAGAACCGTTTTGGGTCCCATCTCGTTTACGTTGCATTTCAACAGACCTCAAGATGTGTGTCCAGATATTGACACACTTCAGATGATGATAAAATTGTCTTTGTTGCTGAGAAAACCTGTTAAAAGATAGAATTAAGTTTAAAGACACTTTCAGTATGCCTTGCATCTTTAGCTCTTAATTTGAAAATGAGAAATATGGTAACTTCAGATCAGAAGATGAGATGTTATATAACGGGTAACAAATTATCAGGGGATAAGATTGGACTTTTAATTGAATAATATTGAAAGTGATGTAAAAGATATATCTAGGAGGCTGAAAAATGTATGCATTTATATAAATATTATTCAATTTTTTATGTTTCATTAAAACAGTTTCCCATTTATACAAATTTCTTAATTTATTTTATGGTTAGAGAGTATGTGGAAAATTTCATCCACTTAGCATATGAAGGGTACATAAGAAACAAAATGTATCTCTTAGTTTTTTCACTACCTGTGTTTGATGACAGCTGTCCTTAGTTCAAGCTACTGCAGAAAATTCAGTCTTTATGGTAATTTCTTCTGTTCAAAACATTCAATCTAAATTCTTCATATATTGCAAGAAAACTGCTCAGCTCAGTCTATTTTCCCTCGAGTGCACAGGGGATCTTTTCAGGAGATAAAGTTAAATACAGTTCTTTAATCCAGTTAATAAACTGAGTCCTGCTTGTGATTTTACTTAAAAGGGAAATTACTCACTTCTCTGTTTTTCTTCAGTACCTGATAATTATCAGGATAGAGTTCTCCTACAAAATCTTTAGTATGTAGTACTAAAACATGTTTTCTAAGAGTCAAATCTTGATATGCTTATGCTTGCATTTATTTGAATAAACTAGGAGTTGCTTTCACGGAAGCGATCACATTTGGGTTAAATGTTTTACTTTCAGTCTCCACACACACAAAATTTGAAGTTGCATGACAACCAGAGCTCTTCCAAAATGTAAATGTGGAATTGAATCTCAAATTTTAATTGCAGTTTTTGCTTTTAAGATATTAAAATCGTCTAAAGTATTAATAGTATTTTAGGGATAAAAAGATGATTGGTTTTAGTAGTTTCTATGTAAGAGAATACTACATTCTGACAGTTCATGAACTATTTCTTACATTATATGTACTAGAAGGCAGAGATGTTTCAACCGCAAAAATGCAACAGTTTTTTTTTTACAAACTCCACTAAAAGACGATTTGAAAATATAAGAAGAAATATATGAGACATTTAAGATGTAGGATTGAAAATCTAGATACAACTAAATACTAAGACTTTAAATACTTTTTTAGACCCTGCAACAATCCTGTGTGTAAGTAAACTTTTAATTGGATTTATGCAGTCTTCTGGTTGATCTGTTTAAGATATTACCAGGTTGAAATATTTCTTGGAATACCATGAATAGCTTGTGGAGTCTACGGGACGATAAAAATAATACTTATGTTTCACTCAGTTTTGACCATATATCAAGTCTTCACACTAAGAGCCTTTAGTATATCATGATCATAGTTTAAAATAATATAATTTAAAGATAATTGAACGATTTTGCGGCATCCTTTCTGGAAAACACTGAGCAGTCTTAATGCTAAGTGCTTTGTGTGTTTGAGCTATAGACTAATTTATCCACGACAGGATTTTAATAAAGGGCAGCTGTCAGATTTGCCTTTTAAAACACTGAAAATGATGTTAATGCTTGGTGTACCATAAATTACGCTCTACAGACAGAAAATAGACAGAAATGTATTAGTTCAGCTGCTTGATTCACCTTAAATATTTAACAATGGAAACTATGTATTTCTCTCTTGTTGTGGACCTCGGTTTATTTTATTGAAATTCCCTCGCTGCTTCATAACTACCAGTATGTATTACAATTTTGCAAATCTACAGTGTATTTATTTTTATAACATTATTTACCGTTTAATTATACCTTGAGTAACAGAAATAATCACACCGAGACACGTGGTTACACTCTGGGGAAAAAAAATCATATCTGAAATGAACATAAAGTTGTGCAGATTCAATATGTCAATAAAATTATTAAAATAAAATAAACCACTTTTACTATTACCACTATTATTAATGCTAAGATCACTTCTCTTATCATCATTACTACCAATAGAAAAGCAAATTTTATGCTGCTGAAAATCTATGAAGTGACTGATGCTGTTGGCTCTACTTTAATTATAAATAGTAATAAATGTAATTCACAATAACTTTCACAATAACCAGCAGTTTAACTAAAGTGCTTTGCAGTGGATAGAATAAAGTGCACAATACACAAGGAGGAAAAAAAACAGATTAAAACAATTGAACATCCTAAGTGTAACAATCAGCTATTGAGGATTTCTGAACAAAACTGTGGCAGTATTGATTACCATATTGAATTAACACACTTTTTTTTTTGCCAAATGTTTTATGTTGATGTAGCCATAGTTTATGTTGAGCAAAGCACTTATTTGTAAGAACTGGAGATCTACATTTTCACATAAATATAATAAATCACTACTTGTTGTTCCAGTTGTAGAATAAACTAGTGCAAGCACAAATACAAATTATAATTTTCCTAATAATAACAGCTCCAGGAAATTTACAGCTGTGTTTCAGCAACACCAAATGCCTCAGACTCCCTTTCACAGATGAGCTGCAGTAAAGGGAGTCTGGTCTGCTGCAAGCTGGATGTACTTAATAAAACAGACGCTGTGTGGGAGAAATTTAGGCCAGCGCTGTGTTTCTGTTTACCCCTGTTTAAAATCTGCACTGGGACAGATTTTTTTTATTTTTTTAAAGAAAGGAAGAAAAAAAAAGATGAGCGGGAAAAAAGCTGCAAAATTCCGTTTCGCCCTATAGAAACAGGAGGAGAAAATTTGCCTTGTTCTTTTCTTCTCCAGGCTGCGGATGTACTGCCATCAATAAAGCCAATTCCTTTCTCTGTCATGCTTTATTCACTCACATAAACAGTTTTAATCAAATCTGAGAAACGTCAATGATTTCTTCCCTTTTTCAGATGCCTCAGTCACTCCCGCTTTCTGTTCTCTGACTTTCCTATACATGCTAACTGGTTCCATCCCCCATCTGTTTGCCCTTTAATCTCTCTTTTGTTTTACATTTTCAATCCAGGCATTTCTTCTCTTTTGGCAAAATAAGTGTAAATAAACTTGCTTCCAACCATTTCCAAAAAATAAAAAATGCAAAAATAAATAAAAGAAAAGCCCTGTGAATTTGTAATTGTTTTACTTTTTTCATCTTGGCAAAATGAAAGGAAACCCAAGTAAGAAGATACTAGTGTTCTGAAGATATTACAAGGAAAATGAGGGGCCTATTTCACAGACATGGATTAAACTAATCCTGGTCTAATACACTGAAAAAGAGAACTTTGGCGTTCTGTCGCTCTCTGAAACCAATCCTCATTCTCATTGAATTTAAAATACTTGACCCAGCTCTGCAAAAAAAAAAAAAACGGAGACTACTAAGGAGAACTTTTTTATTAGCATCAAGAAGGAGGTTCATAAGAGGGACATGTTATATATGACACCGATTGTGCAAATAATACTGAAAACAGTGTGTCAATTCAATAGAATTCATATTCAGATCCCACTCTTCCTATATGCCTCCTTTTTTGTTCACAGCTATAAGTTTTTTAATTTATTAATCTATTCTCTTTTATCCATTTTAGATGATGTCAGACCTTTATGTGCCTTTGAAATATGTCTCCTTTACATTAGAGCCTTGCATAGTGCGCGTTCTTGGCTGTAAACACAGCTTTAATTGTCGAATTCCCTCAGAATGATACGCTTCCTTTACATTAAAGCATTTACCTGATTACATGGGGGCTGGGGTTAAAAAAAAAGCAGAAAGTAGTCTTCAAATTGTCATCTTAGCGTAAAGCTTCTTCACACTGAAAAGGCTTCAAGGCACAATCTTGAATGTTACAATTGTGTTAATTATTTATTACAACATGATCTCAAATGCGTTCTGCTCCCTGAGTGTGGCTGACTGTGTGAGGAAAATACTGCCATTTTCTGAATCTGGCTTGTGCATGTGTGTGTGTGTGTGTGTGTGTGTGTGTGTGTGTGTGTGTGTGTGTGTGTGTGTGTGTGTGTGTGTGTGTGAAATATTTAGGTGTACAAGCCCTTTATGATATAGCAAGACCTTTGCAGGAGCTACCGCAGTCAATATTATGGCATAAACATGATCAGTGATTTCCACTGTGCTGGATATGAAGAATATTTCCATTGCTTTCATTAGCCTGAGCTAAATCAGTTCGTCTGCGCTCATTTGTCCTTGAATCAAGTGTTGCTTTTATGCAGTATGGCTCTTATTCTTTGATGTGAGAACATTGCCCCCTGCTGATTCCCTTTTGCACAATATCTGATGAACCACACAGTGACAGAGCACATGTAGGCTAAGGTCACTTTAGTTTTGCAGAACAAGATCACTGTTAACTTCAACAAGCTGTCCCATGTTCTCCTTGCTCTCATGTCACAGTTTTGTTTCCAATCTTTATCAGTTACGCTGGAGACAGCGTTCCTGAGTCCATATGACACATACATCTGCAGACCTACTTTTTCAGAGATCCTTGCCTTTTTCTTCTCTTTTCTTGCAATATTTTAGAGTATTGATACAATGTGACACAATGGATTTGTGGGTAAAATATCACTGGCCAGTCTGTTATGGGCATAGCACACTGCTGGCCTGTTGACAGCTGGAGATAGGCACCAACCTCATGTATGAATTAAAAAGGCTAGACGGATGGATTTATTTCTAATTAGATGAATGTTCCTCAGCACAACAGCATGAGAAATGGAATATTTGTAAATAACCCAAAATATTCATAACTGGCCAATGAGCAAAATGCAGATATCTTTATAAGTTGATATCGTTAATTGGTCTTAGTTATTCTAATCAAACTTGCCAGATTACAGTAATGTTTCATCTCACTTCAGACATTTTTCTAGACATTGATGGAGGCTAATGAAGTTAAGTCTATTAAAGAGTTATCTCTACATGTTTACAAAGAGCCACTTGAAAAGTGTAAAACTATCAATCAGGTCTGTATCTTCTTTGCTACTTGACCTACACATGATACACAATACATGACACACAACTTTGCAAAAGCATTCCAGCCCCTTAAATTTTAACATCTTTTAGATTTTTTGGAAATTAAAATGTTTGCTCAATCTTCTCTGCAAAAAGAAGGGATGGAGAGCATCTTTGAGCATCAATCTTCAGGTATCGCCACAGATTTAGGGTCTGACCTTTGAATTAACCGTCTTAACACATGAAAAATGCTTTAATCTAAGTTGCAAATTTTCTTCCAGAATTGCACTGTGTTTAGTTCCAACCATCTTTCCATTAACTCTGACCAGCTCTCCGTTTCAGCTGAAGAAAGCTGCTTCACAGTATGACGCTGCCACCACCAGCTTATCTCCAGCGTCATACTTGTAGTATGACGCTGGTGATAAGCTTAAAACTCAGATAAGTTTAAAACTGAGTCCAAAAAGCTCAGTTTTAAACTTATCTGAGTTGGCTTCTGAAAACCAGGAAAAAAGAACATGACTTCCTATGCACTTCTTTGAACATCAACTTTCTTCAGGCTACTCGTTCAAAGACACCAGGTTGTAGAGATGCATGCCTGATGGATGTCCTGTGTACAGATTCTCACACCTGAACTGTGGATCTCAATAGCATGAGTCTTTTGGGATTAAATGTTTCCCTTAAAAAGGGGTGACTAAGAGCGTACAACCAGCTTCTACTGCAAAACGAGCATATTTTTTCTGATAAAGCATCAGTTAGAAACAGAGGTGATATGTGTGTCATGCATGTGTCCCAGTTCTGTATGTCATGCAGATTCTTTCTTAGCTGTCATCCAGAAAGGCTTTAAGAGAAGACTGCCTCATGTACTGGATGGCCGAGTCAACAGGATGTTAGCCGGAAGATTTTAAACAAATGTTTAAAACAATCGACTGGCGAGCGAAATTGGCATTCCATCAGCAGCCCTGCTTCCAACTGATGGTAATCTGTATTCACATGGTCTGCCATGTCAGATGAAAGCCTTCAATTAACAGGCAATTCTTTTCAGTATCTTCCATCATGCCACCGGTATTTACATTCTCTTTCAGCTCCCAAGTCTGCTTCCGGCCCACGGCTGCGGGATCCGGTCCTGGTGGGAGTGTGCGTAGTCCTGCTGTGAACAAAGTGCTGAAAACAAAATGTTTGGCAGAAATCAGAAAATGAGGGCTTTCTAATGCTGCCTACCTCGTGGCTGTGGATGTGTGGAACCCGAGGTCTAAGTGCTATCCTTTCAGTCTTAACCTCGGATGAAAAACAGACTCCAGTGAGGAGATGAAACACCTCTGATGCTTTGATTTGCAGCCTCATACTGGCATGGCTCCACACAGACCCCCAGCGTGACGCTTGTTCTCACACCAGGTGCTCTAAAGCAGAGCCACTAACTGAATTTTACTTTGCCGCCTATGTACCTCTAGTACCTATAGCAAATACGCAGGATGCAACACAGTGACTCTGACACACTTTAGAGTACTAAAAGGTCAAATATATTTTAAAGCCATAAAATCTATAAACTCTAAAAGTACTAAATGTATTGATTTAAAAAGAAGCCCATGTAGCCATGTATTTCTAAAAAGCAGGAATTACCAAATATGGATAATATACTATTCACTGGGTCCAATGGACAGGACACAAACTAATTTCTTATTTGAAAAGACCTTTTCAGCTGAAATATGTGATGTATCAAGCATCAATGCTTGCGAGTGCACGTTTATCAGGTAAGAAAATGCCTTCCATCTAAGAAGTTTTTAATTTTATGTGTCTTATGTCAGTGCAAAAACTTCTTCTAAAATTAATATCCATCATCACTAAGCACAAACCGTTGGTTTCATCCACAGCTTCTTTTTTTAATGTCTGGGCGAGAATTAGAGTGTTTAAAGCTGCAGCTGAAGTCTGATTGTACATCAGTATTTTAACTTCTCTTCCATCAACCATATACGGTGGTTTAAAGGGACTCTCTGAGGCCAAACTATGTGCTGTTGTATAGAAAATGATTGTAATTGAGCCCTGAGGGCCATGGCTGACATGTCCTTTGAAATACACAGTAACTGCTGCATTGCTATGGTGAGGATGAATGTGTTTTTTTATAATAGTAAGCAAAACATTAATTAAACATATTTGATGTGTATTTTCTTGATTTTGGTGATAACATTTGACACAATGTAATCTTTATCGTTTGAGTCATAATTGAAGACTATATTATGTTTTTATGATGTGAAGCAGTTAGAACTGCCTTGTTGCTGAAATGTGCAATACAAAAAACCTTGACATGACTTGACTAAAATGTAGTGAATGTAGTAAAAAATCTGACTGACCACGTGGAAAATGAGATTCCCACAACCACTGTATGTCTTTAACTCCTCCTCTGTAGAGAGGAGTTTTCTGTTTCATGTCTGAACATAATGCTGGTCAATAACGCAGGTCAGAACTGGAGCAGAAATTTTAATGCTAGTAGATCTGTAAATTACTTAATTCAGGTTTTTGTCACAATTTTGGTTTAATTGCAGATAGACTGAACTCATGACAGGTGACTTTTGGATCCTTCTTTAAAGTGCAGATTTTTTTTAGTTCTCTAAGCTATTGTTATCAGACAGCTTCTTCTGATTTTATTCTCCTCACTGAATAAATCACCATATTAATCTTCACTTTTTGAACTCAAAGCCATCTCGGGTGCACATTCTGTCATGCATTGATACCTGAATTGGCATTCCAGCTTTTGGCTTTGGCTCTGTTGCCTTGTGCTCTCTCTTTTTTTATTTTTTCTCCTTTCTTGCCTTTTTACATATTTCTCAAACTTCAGTGATAGAAATGAATTTAATTATTGTGAGCTACAAGCTTGAACACAATGGAAAAGGAAAAGTTGTAAAAAGTGAACATATATATGACTATTAAATACGCAGCAGGGGCATCGGTCTGACTAAAAGATCACAATGCTATCTTTGTGTTTCTTTGTATGGTTTTATTCTATTATTATGAACTGACAACTGTTGCCGTGAGGAATTATGTATTAAGTATAATAAGGCATCAGCAGTGGGTCTCATCTTTTGCAACTCAATAATCAAACCCATACTGTGATTGTGAGGAGCATTTCAGGTTCCTTTGTGTGTCTGTAAATTCATCTAGTGAGCGGTTTTCATTCTGTGTCATTAATGTTAGCACTGTACTGTGGTGATCAGGGGGGTAACAGGCACACAAAAGAAAATATTTCAAAGCCAAGAACAGGCCGGTGGGGGACTGTTTTCAATGAAAAAGAGCTAAAAGCTAGTAAGCAGCAACACCATCTGTACTCAGCCGCGAGTCCCACTGGTTCAGCCGAAAATGCCCTCCAGGTCAAATACATTTATTAAGATTTCATGCTGAACACGAAGAAACTGAAACAAAAACATTAATTGCTGTTTTGTGAAATTTGTTGAATACATCAAAAGTATTTAGCAAATTCCAAAATCACAGACAAAAGACTGAAGACAAAAATCTGTGGCCTAGCCTGTGGGTTTAGAAAAACCCAGTAAACCTTGGCAGGAGACTGTGGACTCTAGACAAACTAAAGAGGTAAATAGACATTCATCATTCTGTCAGTTTTTGAGGAAGTGGGCTACGCTTTGGCCGGTTTTAGTTTCCGACTGTAATAATTAGCAAAATATGCCATATTTATAATAAAATAGAGCAAAGATAATATTTCAGATGAGAACTGAGAATTTCTATTGTTTTATTAAAACCACATGTCAGTTTTGAGGCTGATGCCAGACATATGTTAGAAAAAAAATAAATAAGTGAAAACCAAAATAACAGCCCCCCCTCCCCGAAAGGTTGCAAAGAGCTAACAAGACCTAGGGAGGAGAAAAACGCCTCTCACAAACTTGTGTAATAAGCATTTGCTTAGGAATATGACTGGGCATGAAAATATTAACTACTTCAAATAAAAGAGGTTTACATTTCTTGTACAACCCATCTGAGTTGTTTGAAGTTGCCATAATGGTTATTGCTGCAACCAGATCCAAGAGTTCAAAGAAATACAAACTGAAATTCATAGGAGAAAACGTGGAGTGCAACACATATCTCAATGTTATAAAGAGAATAAATGAAACAGTATAAAGCACAGAACAAAACGTTCTTAAACTGCATTATGTTATCTCAATGGGATGTATGAGACTCCTGTAGTTTTCTCACCATGGTCGGCCAATGTTGTTTTTGAGGAAGAAAATATCTTCAAACAAATATGTATTTACTTAAAATGATGAATTAGGTCACATGGATTATCAGTATTGCCAATTTTTTTAAATCCCAGTTGGGGTGATAGAGTGGATATGATTGAAACCAGCTGACAGACAATTTTGGTATTGTTTTTTAACTCTCAACTTTTCAAAATCCTTGACTTAACTTATTACCGACAACCAGCTCATCTCTAGAGAAACCATAAAAAACTGTGAAAATCAAGAGAAAAGCTCCCTGCACAAACGCAAGGGCTGAGAGCCGAGACCAAATGTCTGTGGTGTTCCATCATGAGGCGAGTTTGCATTACAAACAAAGCAAGACTCCACAGAAGAAATAATTTAGAGTGCTCAAGAAGATTTCTAAAACCCAATAGCAGAAATGACAAATTTATGGCAACTGAAAAAGCAATGTAAACAAATTTCAAAAACACCATTGCACTGTCTTCTCTGTATTTATTTGAGACCAAGTACAAAACTCTCCTATGGAATGATGTCATACGATTCAAATGTTACTCAGCTTTTCCTCACACAAATCAAAAGGGTGTACTCATGTTTGAGCCATTTATTTTGTGGGGAGCAGATTTTTTTTACTGAGCCAAGTGGAAGCCAAATCACACTCTGTCAGTATTCCAACATCCTGGCTTTGTTATAAAGAATAAATTTTGGTGAACTAACTTCTGCCGCATGAAAGACCAAAGCTAAACTATAAAACTGAAATGGATAAGGAGTCACTATAGAGCCAAAAAATTCCTGTATCGTCAATAGCGACTGGAAAACTAGCAACATTTAAAACTCGACTCTCAGATTCCAAACTACTCTTGCTAAAGAGAAGGTGATGAAATAACATGTAATAACTTCAATGAAGTAAGTACACATTTTTCAAAACACAAACCAAAATCTCTACAAATCCGGAATTTTATATGTTGTTATACTGGTGTACTGTGTTCCTTTGATAAGTGTCAATAATAGATGGCGCAACCTTGAACATGTCAGCTTAAGAGAAACTTTGTGAGAGGGACACTGAACTGCAAGTCGTTGCCCTTTGACCTTATGATCTAATCGAGGGAACCGTCACACATCATTGTGATAACAGCTTACATCAGCAGCTCTGCCTTTGCCAATGATGTGGCAGATACCGAGCTCTTTTACACACCGTTATGTCACAACAGCAAATTTAAGGCCACCAGTCTCACCTCTTCAACTGCAATAACCTCAATGATTTCCATCATCTTTCACTGAGGAAAGAGACAAAAAATACACAGAGGGAAATAAAATATTAAAACCATTAATATTTATTTTCAATAAGTGCATCTCTAATGGTATTACTGACAAAAACTCACACCATATGATGGTAATATACCAAGTACCTCAAAAGTGCAAATAAATCAACATGGTTAAATCTATAAATTATATCTAGAAAGGAGAAGAAAAATGTACTGAACACATGAAGAATACAAGCTGCACAATTAGATCAGTGGATAGGCTTGAAATTATATTCCAGAAAAAAAAAACAGCAATATTGGGGAGCAACAAAAACTTGAACTCTTGAAAGTATCAGTCTAAGACTTTTCTTGTCCGCCCATTCTCCTATCCAGAATCTCAAGCATTTACTTTCAGATCACGAGTTCCCTCCCTCCTCCACAACACCTGGAACTCCAGCAATGTCCTCCTCCTCCAATCTTGTCTTTCTCAAATAGATTTTTCAATCCTCTCCCTCACAGCTGGACATGGTCTCTCTATTTTATCCCTAATCTCTGCATAGCAGCTGTCCAGGGGAGAAGGTAATGTTAGATGAAGGCAAGAGAGCCTGCAGGCACTGGGTCTGAAACAGCCAGCCGACTGACTATATATGAAGACTAGCCCCATCAATTCATTCTAAACATTTTTAATGTGAGACAGGGCCTGGATATTGTTTTGTGGAAAGCTCTGTGATAAGCCTTGACTCGACAAATGTATTAAAATGTTTTGAAAACATAAGCCCTTTAAAATGAAAAAAAAAATGTCTGAATGTTTTAATCAAATAACAGATAATGATCAAGAGTGACCAGTTTTCTCCAGATATATGAAGAACATAGTGGCTTCACACTTCTACTTCACTGTGTTTTGATTATCTACCAGCAAGTTGGCTCAAAGGTGACTTCCATGTTTTTTCCTTGTATACAAGAAGGCAAATTCTGGTCAAGGAAAACTCATACGTTTCAAAACATCAATTTTTTTGTGTAAATAATGAGATACTGCAATGTTTTTAGTCAATGTTATCTTACAGAGAAACTCTCATACCAGCCCATACCTATTGTAAAGGAGTTTCCAATACTCCATGTCATTTTCCTTCTGTGCAGTACATGCTGGCCAAGTCACATCCGCAGAAATGATCTTACCACACAGCTTATTGTGAATCAGAGGGGGCAAAATGAAATTCATGATAGCCATCAACAATTTTGCACACCAACAATCACCGATGAAACCAGATATTTACCTTCCTATAACACATTTTTTTTTCTAGAATATTGCTTGATTCTTCTTGATATGATTAATCAAACTACTTCAGGCTTGCTGGCCACTTTACTCGCACACACGGTTTCAGCACAGCCCACAAATTGTCCACATTCCCGAGATCAAGGCGGCCACTCCAATGTCAATATAGATTGCTCACATTACATAGGCATTCCCAAATTGTCTAGTCACAATAGGTAAACTAAAGCTGAATAAAATCAAAATCTATCTATCCTAGCCGACTTAAAAGAGAAAAACATTGGACTCAATTCATACCAAGCAGTGAGAAGAAAAAGGTGGTGTCTTTTAAAACTGTTTTTAGAAATACATGGTTTCATCTTGATATGGTTGGAGAGAACAAGTGTGTTAGCAATGATCTGAAATGGTTCGCTCACAAAGTCATGTTACGAAGACCAAATCTACCTTAACTGACGAGACTTGGATGCTTTGGAGCATGAAGGGCACTGCTGAAAACATCCAATGACACTGTAGTGCCTTTACTAAGCTGTAGTCTGATGTTGTATGCGTAAAGCAACGTGGAAAAAAAAAAAAAAAAAAACTGAACCAGCTGGTCACCATGGCCAGTTCAGATCTCTCCTCTGGACTCCGCAGAGCAGGCAGTTGAGACAAGCTAACATTAATCATGGAGAATAAATCCCACACTGAGCAAAGAGGGACTCTGAACAACTCTCTCACCATTAGACCAAGCCTCTCACACAGTGGAAGCCTTACATAACATCATGTACAATTCTGAGAAATTGGAAGCTGTCTTTACTGCCAATGCAGACAGAGAAAGAGCTCACACTGCTACTGATTCCATAGTGTTCAGGGGAGAGAAGGACAGTCCAGGTGCAGCTAATTTAAGCACTTGATTAATTGGTCATCTGCATGTGTGGCCATCTGTTTAAAAGCAGGGGTCTTGGCAGCCTGTTGCACAGAATAGTTCAGGTGTGCAACAATGCTGGAATGGAAAGAACTCTGCCAAAAAAGATTATATACAAGCAACTGTGCATCAGTCTGAACGGGGTTATAAAGCCATTTTCAAGCTGTTTGATCGTTGACATTTTACAATGAGAAAGTTATCACAAGTGGAAAAACTCAAAATTCAGAGAAGTGATGCACAGAAAAATAGAACAAATTATCCAAGACTTAACAAGCCTTATTTGCTATGTTAATGTTTGTAACAGTAAAAGGCTAAGTAAGTATAGCTTGGCTGAGGGGGTGTGAGGGGAACAGCCTCTTTAATAAAAAGAAAATCAATAATATCCTTCTCATATTCAAAGTTGCATTAAATTTAGCCACCTCTAGACATCTGGACATTGTTTATTTGTTTTTTTTTTTGCAGAGATGAATCCTACGTATTTCTTTGTGATAATGAGAAGTATTTTATAGACAGCTATGTACATTATCTAAATTATGTTGTAGGTTTTAACAAAATAATTCAAAGGAAAAAAAAACACAAAAAGTGTCAGATGTTTGATGAGATAGCTTACTTAAATACTGTAATACTTATTGCCGTTGGTATCAATATGAGCAATACCAGCTGTGTATTTACTTGACATTTGATCAATACCAAGAAGTGCAGTATATTGAGCATCTCTGCTCTGTATACCAAATTCCAGACTGAAATATGATGATTCAAACTTGAACTCAGCCTAAATCCATGCATTGCTATTAAGACGATGTTTTCTTGCTAATGCTTTCTAACACACTGTGTTTATACTAAGGTCACATTTCACACATTGTGTATTCTATTAATGATATTACCTTGGGGCAATTTGCAGCACCTGACTGAATGTATTTGTGATCAGAGTGAAGAGAGCTTGATACAAATGCACAGCACATTTTTTACTTCACAATCATTTGTTATCTGTGTTGGTCTAACAGACAAATCCCACATACAATACATGGAAGATGGATTACAACATGACAAAAAGTTAAAATATTAATGCAATTAAGTACTCTGTGGATTTTTGTGTGGAGGGCCATATCAAATAAAAAAATATATAAACACTTATTTCAATACACAATTTTCTGTGGTATTTAAAAACTCGAAACAAACACCTTTAAGACGCACTTCAGCACAGTAAATAAGCATAAATATGAAAGACAACAAGGTCCACTGAGAAAAATATAACAAATCAGATTTTTTTTCCTCTCAGAATTCTGGAAAAAAAGAGAACAAGTTCTGACTTTAATCTAAAAAATGCTTCTTTTTTTAAGAATTTGATTAGGGCTATAGATTAAATAGAATCCAGTCTTTAATCTCTAACTTTAATGCAGATGGTGAACCCGGGAGGGGAGCAACAAGCTTCAATGACAAAGACATGAGTTTAAGCAGCAGAAGTAATTTTTTTGTAGGAACATGTCGATTAAGTGATTTTGTACATCGTCGAGGATCCTGAAATATAATTTTTTTCTAAACTGTAAAGTAAAAAGCTTCATTTTGTCCCCATATAGAAACAGTGAGCATTCAGAGGAGGGCAGTGCACTGCGCCTTTTCGCTCCATCACAAAACAATACACAGGAAGTTGTGTTTGTCACTGGACCAATCAACTGTGAGGTTATTACAAGCTGTGTGTGTAGCAGGTCAAGTCGGTAGAAACAGCAGTCTTCTCTTTTATCACATAATCGTGTGTTAATCTACTAGAGTCGTTTTTGTTAAAATTAACTTTATAGAACAAACAATCTTCTAGCATAACTGAGGAAGCAAGAACAGCCGCTGTTAGCAAACGCTGGTTAGCCGAGTTAGCTTAGAGGACATGAAAACCCGGTAGCTTACAGGAGGAGCAGTTATTTTAAAGAAGCGACTTCTAGGGTGTGAAGATATGCTAATCAGAAACTAAACGTATTTATGTTGACATATAGTGTCAAATAAGCCTGTCGGATTACGAGTCCGATGTCTTTATGTGTTGGATTTCCTCATTACGCTGCGTGAATTTAGGCTAGCAGGATAAGGTTAGCTTAGCTGCTACATAAACGACAACACCCAGCAAACTGGACAAAACATTGGATTTAGTGGGCTTTAAATCGGGCTCGGCGGGTTCGCTGACCCCTCAGAAGAAAATGAAGAAGAGGAAGGAACTGAACGCCTTGATCGGACTCGGAGACAGTAAGCGAAAGAAGACTAAGAAGGGCTCAGGGCACCGACTTCTTCGAACCGAACCACCGGGCTCGGAGTCAGAGTCGAGCTCGGAGGATGATGACTTCAACAACTTGAACGGTGGAACCAACTTTGGAAAGTGAGTGATCTGCTGTCCTGCACACCAGTATGTGAATATATGTGGATTTATTCTAAGGTTTTCTAACTTATGCCAAATTGCTGTTCAAATTGCAACTCAAATATTCAACATCCTTTTCCTAAAATACTTTACGTAGGTACTCCTTAGACAATTGTCTGACCATATAGTTACATATTTTTAAAAAAAATGAATATTCGACCAATTTCAGCCTTAAAGCTACTAATGCTCCACTAATCTGGAACAAACTTCTAGAAAACTGCAAAAAAGCTGAAACACTGAGACACACCTGTTCAGATTTGTCTTTTAATTCATAATAACTGAAACATTGATCAATATATTTGATACACCTTTGCTTGATGTTTTTGAGGATGGCAGGACAAAATGCAATGTTTATTGTTGTTATATAATTGGTTGCTGTGTTATGATTTGATGGCGTAAAGCACTTTGAACCGCCTTATTGCTGAGTTGTGCTAAACAAATAAACGTGACTTGACTTAAATCGTCACCTTTGGCCACTTTAATTGAATCCTGAATTTACTTCTTGGGACAATAAATTATTTATATTTCCACTCTAACACTGTTCTTGACCTGCCACATTAAACCTATTAACACGTAGCAATTCATCTACACTGACAAGATTGGAAAGCAGAGTATTAATTACAAGGACAAAAGGCTCTGGTATCTGAAGGATCCCTACTGGTCAGAGTTGATGGATGGATGCAAATACAGGGCAATTCTATAAAAAAAAATCTGCTAGATGCTTCAAAAAAACTAGTTTAAGGTTCCCCTTCAGTTTGCAGTTGTAATGTTATGAAATCACAATTCAGTGGGAATTAATACATTTATAAAAGATCCTTTCATTTTGAGCAAGCTTATTTACTCACACACATGCAGCTTTCCAAGGGTTCAAATTATGAATAATAAAAGAGGCTGTGGCGTTTCAATGTCTAATGTTACACATCCTTCCTTTTTTACAGAAGAAGCTACTCGCAGTGCTGCAACGTGTGCTACCCATTGTTTTTGTTCATCATACTAGCTGCCTGTGTCATGGCTTGTGCTGGACTCATATGGATGCAAATTGCACTGAAGGAAGATTTAGACTCACTGAAGGAAAAGCTGCACAGCAGTAAGTGTCACAAACCAGTCTGGTGATTAAACAACACAATGCCCTCAGGTCGTGAAGTCTGTTAGTATTTAATCTATTCATAAGGTGTTTATTGCTCTTGGCACTGCTTAAAACACTTTCGGCACCTCTTTGTTGCAGTGGAGTCCAGCCAGAAGGTGTCATCGAGTGAAATACCCAAAATAAGCGAGGATCTGAAAAACAAGGAGAAAAAACTTGAAGAAATTGAAAACGGGGACAAGGGATTGAGTAAACTCTGGTCTAACCTCACAGAAATGAATCGCAAGGTCAGTTACGCCCTCTACAAAGCTTGTAATCTTTTGTAATATTACATGCGTCTAAAGGAAAAATAGATTTTCCTTTAGACGCGCCAGTTGGACTGAATTACCTTATGGCAATTGCGATTTGTGTAGTTTTTCCTCGCTACAGTTTCTATAGGTATTTCTAGGAAATGAACCTTTCAAATAGGGCTCTGTCTAATCAAGCTCTTTAGTACAGTTTTATAACATTTTAACATCTATATGTCAGATTTAGTAACATTTGCATGTAACTTTTTAATAGTTTTACAGTCAAGATTCAACATACTTTCTGCACTTTTAGCTAAAATGTTTTTGCTTTAACCCGCACAGATCACGTCTCTGGATTCAGCCGTTAACCATTTGAAAACCAGTCTGAAATCTTCCGCTGATTTAATTGGCCTTCCGACCACTGTTGAAGAGCTTCAGAAGGTAAAACCAACAGAAGCTGGAAATGTGATTAGCTTTATTCTGATTTCAGTCACTTCAAGCATTTTTCTCTGCTTCAGAGTGTCGCCACGATTGGCAGCACACTCACAAGTGTACAGCACGATGTGGAAACAATGAAGGCTTCTCTTGAAAATCAGAAGCAAGACGATGAGTCAAAGAAGACTATGGTAATTCTGAAATACTTTTGTTGTAATTCCTGAATAGCCAGTTTAAGGTAGATTGCTATGCGCAGCATGGAAGAAATAGTACCCAGTTCAAACCACCGTTTGAACACTAGGTTACACTTATTTAGGAGTCGGAGCATGTGTGTGCCAAGCTGTAAACTTGTAGGAAAAAAATGGTTGCGTATTATATGGCCATTGGGATTCCCATATAATACCATCTGTTCTCATCTCCTGCGTATTGATCACTCCAAATCTAAAGCCTCTCTGCCCTCTGCTGATTAGACACAAGAAAATGAACCTTCAATCTTCTGTGTGGCATCATTGTCAGTCATTCTTGCATTAGTTTGGTGTGGGCTGCTTTAAAAGCAGAGTAAGCTATTTAATTTGCTCATTTTGTTTCTTTGCACTTTGGACAAGGTAACAGAAAAAAAAAAAACTAGCGGGTCTGAACAGGACATCTTTTGTCATTACAGTTGCCATTACACCGTCCAATCTGCTGTTTATTTCTTTTTGATCTATGCTGCACTCAAATTGTTTTCGCAAACAATGAAAGTTCCTATCTTTTATGACTATGACTGGTTTGCAGCCTCAAACTGGATTCTTTCACATGAGCAAAGCTATTTTATTTTTTAGTGATCCAAAGTACATACGCACTTCTCTTGTTCAGCTATTTGTATTTCCATCTGTAGGCTCACTGCAAATACTGCTAAAGATGCCTTCTGTCATTGGCACCAAAAACAACTGAACGGCGCATTGAGATTTCTGCAGTACATTGGCGAGACAGAACTGTAGTGTAATCTCCCTCTGATTCGTAACTGTGGCGTTTGTCTTGTTTTAAAAACTGAGGCAAATCTACTGCCGTACACCCTGGCTCATTGTGTTGATCTTCCGAATCGCGGCATGAATCCAAACGAGGAGCGCTAGTGATCGCCACCACAGCCAGATTAATATGTGCGTTAACCCACGCATGTAAGCAGCTTGGCAGTTCTTGTCAAGCCTGTGTTAAAGGAGTCGTTGGGATAAGAGGGTCCTGTCAGTTCTTTGGATCTGTGCCTTGGCTTTGCATTCATAATACATTAAACAACTGCCAATCTATTTTGAGGGCTTAGATGCTATGAACTAAAACTAGGTCAGATTTCTGAAAGAATTGAAAAAAATATTTTCCTCGTTTCTTTACAAGCACAACACGATGAAAGGAGAAAGTCAACAAATAATTTGTATGCGTGTATTTCCGATACCGTGACCTCAATAATTTTGTCTTATTACCTGTAGTTTTGCGAGTTTGGTTTAGAGCTTCTGAAAAGTGCACGTCATCCCTGTTAGGAGTGGAAGTTTTGGAATGAGGCCATAATACAAATGAATGAATAATAAACAAAGATGATTGCAGAAAAAAAAAACTGTAATATCCTGGTTGCAATGTGATGTTCAGCCTTTAACTAGACTAGATGATAACAAGACGAAGGAAGCTAAGAAATGGCTTTTTCTAATGCAGTTATGACTCATGTCTGGCGTGTGAACGTTGAATAAAATGCAACACGACTAGCGTGACTGCAGACGCTTTGAAAACTATCAAAAACGTCAGTTCAGCTATAGAAATGGCACAGGTTGGATTTTCTTGGGCCGTAAGGATTTGACCCCAAACTCTTCTTAACTTCACATAACTAAAACCTTAGGTTTCAATTGAGGATACACAATATAGTATGTATATGTAGTCACAATGTCGGGGTGCGCTGTACTTGCACACCGAGGGACTATTTGAAGTTCAAATATTGTCCTAACTGTTGTGATTCAAACACCAGACACAAAATACACAAAGTGCTACAGATCAGAGAATGTAGGAATAATAGATGAGAGAGGAAAAATAGGAAAATATGCACAAATCACAACTGATAACATTACAATATTTATAAATTTTAAATTGCCCGCAAGATTTTTCTAACATTGTGCATCTCTTGTTGTGGCCAGCAAATCGTTAATTTAAGGGTGTGCGTATATGCATTCAGGTTATTGCAGTATTACGGCTTTTATATATATTTTCTTATACCGTATATTTGTTTTTTTGTGAACTGTACACGGAATATGTCACAACATTGCAAAAATAAGTTTTGAATCATTTATCACCATTTCACTTTTCTGCATCACAAAAAATCTGACGTTTTAACGTAGCCACTCGATGTTGGGAAGTAAATATCTCCAGACACGTCTTCCCGTCTCCAGAGCTGTGCTCCATTTTAGTTTGTGCAACTCTGAACTGCAGATGTATTGACATCTTGCATACTTTTTGCAGGACATCACAGACCTAAAAAGAGCCATGGGTGAAGTCAATAAGACCGAGGAGCAGCACCACATGTGGACTGACGAGCAGATCCACATTCTTCTGTCTACTGTTGCAGACCTCCATCAAAGAGTGGCCTCATTAGAGAACGGGTCAAAGCACAGCGTGAGTAATACCCTAATTCTATGGTGACTAAATTTATATATACATGTATATGTTTTTTTTTTCCTTCTGTATTTGGGTTTTATCCCAACAGTAGCAGATGGCAGTTGATTTAATCATCAAAATAACTGAATGCTTTTTTACACACATTTTTCTTAGCCAATTGTTTTTCTTATTAAATTTTTGTTGCTGTTATCACTCTGTATGGGGGTGGGGGAAAGAGATTCTCAAAACTTCACAAACATTGTCTTAAGTCAACTTGAATACAATTGGAAGTCAATTGCCACTGATCCCTTGTTAAAAATCCATTTCCTTGACAAAGCTGAACGCACAATGAATTTGGGTTAATAAACTCCTTTAAAGTTTAACCATTCAAAAGACAAGGAAGAAAAAAAAAGACAGTAACAGCCAAATACTGAACTTCTAGTTCTAACTCTTTGAGTCCACAGATTCCAAACACACAGTCATTTAATTGCCTTCTTCCTGCCATGCAGTTGCAGTATAACGACACAGTAGCTTCACCGGCTGTTGGCAGTAAAGAGCCTGAAACTAAGACGGTGACAGAAACGACAACACTGAAAGAAACACCTCAGGATTTGGAAGGTATTGTGTAGAGAAAAAAAAACCAAGCAATTTATCCTCCTGGCTTTCTTTGCACTCTGTAGCTGTTTAACATAGTCTTCCTATGACAGACATGTCCACACCTCTGACACTGCCCCAGACCAGCAGGCGTCCTCGTTTCTTGACTCCAAGGCGATCCAGGAGGAATGCTAGAACAAAATGTCCAGGGAGGGTGTCGCTGCCTGGTGTCGCTTCTCTAACTGGTACCCAAAGTGGACAGCTCTCCTTTCATTAAAGACTTGTGTTACTTCTTTAACAGCGCTAAGTCGGGGTGTGTCTTGCCTATTCATTCACACGTGGAAAAAGTTGTTTGTTGGATTGCGTACAGTTTTTCGTAAGCAGCACCGACTTAATCATCCGTGTGTTTATGCGTTTTCGGTTTTGGGAGGAAATCCATAATAAAGTAGAGTCAAAAGAAAACGTAATGATGGTTTGTTTATTTAATTCAAGAGATCCCAGTAATGTTTTTTTTCTTCCAATTTGGCATGAACCTCGCTACTTGTTCAAAGTACATAGCGTTCGAGTACATATACGTGTGTTGGTATTACTGCAATTCTTGTTCCTTTTCTAAAACACGTTTTTATCTTCGCTTCTGAATTCTTTTCCAGACCTTGAGGACGTCTACCAGAGAGCCGGAGTCGGACGCGACTCCCTCGGACTGACTTACCAAGACCTGAAGAAGCTGTTCGGGACGTCGACTCCCAGCGAACGTGCGCTGGCGTGCTTTGATGACGGAGACCGGAGGTACTCCCTCCTGGAGCTGAGAGCTGCTGTGGGTTTGTGAACGCTGCGCCACTGAGAGCAGAGAACAGTGTTGAACACCCAGCAGGGTCTGGGAGCGGGTCTGGGATTCCCAACCCCTTATCTGTGGTTGCTGCACCTTCTGTGAACTGAATATTTATCATTTTGATGGTGGTAAAAGTGGCACTGGTATGCCGTCCTCTCACACCTCTCCCCCAGGCCCACTCGAGTGTATTGTCGGCAAAAACAAATGATTTCTTACATTTTAGCAGTTATCCAAAACAGGCATCTGTTTGTAAAATCAGATCTTATTTTAACTAGTTCCTAGAATCATGTTTATAGACCTTGAATAAGTCCTGTTTTCCACCCTAGGTCTTCAACTTGAAGTGTTTCTGTACCTAATTGTTTTTTTTTTCATTCTGTCTCGTCCTGGTGTAATGATTATTGTTTAAGATATTTTAGGCTGCACCTACCGGCTATCTCAGATGTCCCCAAGTGTGTACACAAACACCTGGTTCAGCTCAGCTAAAGCTTGTTGGTAGGATGCGGATAAGGACTTTTTTATGAATGTTTACAAATGACTACTAGATATGGCTTTTTTTGAGGTTTTCTTTGTGTTTTTAGACAGTTTCCTAACTTATCTCAGACACAATCAAGTATACAAACAGTCAAAACTTTTGTATTCTCTTTTCTAAGCTAAAACTGAAGTTCGAAGTGCTTTCCTCCACCTTTAGCGTTGTGATCACATACTTAGTCAGTTTGTGCATTTTTCTGTAGTTTTGTTGCATATTGTTTTGGTTTTTCTCATTTCTTGACGTTTTGCAGATTTGAAGGGCTACAAACTCTTTACAAGAATTTTTAAGGGTTATTTATGAGGCATATGTAGCAATAAATGAAGTAATGCAGTGGAATGAAGGCACACCAAGCTCACAATATGTAACGGGTAGTGTGAGAAACACTGACCATCACTATTTACTTGATACATTTTATTGCATTATAAAGGACCTAATTATGTGTGTATTCATAAAATGGCCATATTCAGACTTGATATATTGTCAGAGGGGTTGGGTTGTTTAAAATTTAATCAGAGATACTCAACAAGACTTTTTTTGTCAATACTGATTTGTTATGATCTATTGGTTCAATAAAATATGCTAAAGATTAATTGACAGAATTATCAGTTTAAAATCCACCAGAGAATTAATTAATTGGGTCACAATAAAGATACAGCTCAACAAATTAGAACGTCTTTGACATTTTTATTTACTCCAGTAAATAAAGTCAAAATCAGATTCATTAGAGACAAATTGTTTGACAATTGTAGCTCACAGCAAAGGAAAACTCAAAATTTACTTTCTCAGATACAATTTTTTTTTGTTTCAAATAGACTGTAAGACAAAAAAAAGGATTTTATACTACTGTCCAGCTTATCCACTCGATCTTGATTGGGTATTTGGGTCTCCCAGACATACTGTCATCATTCTCTTGACAATAAATCTGGAAAATTTGCATACTAAACATATTCAGATTGAATGGTCTTTAAACAAGGTTTTAGTACTTTTTGTAGTGTGCCAAATTCTATCGGAATATTAAATCAACAGTTTTCCTTCCACTCACCTTTCTGTAATAGGCTTGCATAGAGCTCTCAATGAAGAGCCAGATTATTTTTGCTGTGGTACATTTCTATTCAAAAGCCCTTTTCTTTGGCCTTTAATATTTAAATTTTCTGAGAAGCTAAAATTTGGGTCTTCAGTAGCTGTAAGGAATCATCAAAATTACCAGAAATAAACACTTTTACTGTTTTAAATCTTAAGAGTTTCACTTTTCCATTAAATTCCTTAACAACCTTTTGATATTTTAGGCTTGATCCACTTTTATGCTAACACGTTCATAATCTTAGCTAAGCAAAAACATGCATCAGACTACACACTCGGTTAATACCTCTTTAGACCAAAAATTGTGTTTTGTGTTTTTATGCTTTAAATTAAAAAGGTATTAGGCGTCTAACTGCTCGGTAACTGATCTTATCAAGGTGATATTTACCATTTGATTATGGCATGTTTGTTAAATCCACCATGTTGACATGAGTACATATATAAATTAAATGTTTCTTTTCAGGATGAAGGTTAGTCAAGCTTTTGTGTCGCAGAGATTTTTGGGTCCACAATGCAACTGTAAATGAGATCTTACAAATGTTTTTGTTGTTTGAGCACCAATGAATAAAGACAGTAAAAGGCCTGAGTTTCTTGTGCGTGTGTTTTTAAGGATACATTCAGAAGCTTTGATTTTGTGTGACATGTGTTTTACTGCAGTATTTTATTTTTGCATGACTGAAAATGACATTTACGAAACTATGTACACGTTATTCATGTCTGAGAGCAAATTTATCAACAATCTTTAAAAACAAAAACCAGGTTTTGCAAGAAGAGCTCTAGGCCAGAGCCCCTTTAGCCCTCCAGTCCCGGGACAAAAGCCCCAGCAGTCCCTCTTCATCTTCTTCTCCCTCCTCCTCATTGTTATCCTCAGTCTCCATTTCTTCATCCTTTCTTGGCCCCGATTTACTTCTCAAAACATCCCGCCTGTCCCTCAGCAGCTCCACCCTTTTGTAACACTCGATCTGCTCATCAATCTCGTCGATCTGACGCTCAAGCCGTCCCTCTTCGTCGTCCTCCGCCACGATGGCCTCAGACTTCGTGTTCACCTGTCGGATCTCCTTCTGAAACTCTTCCCACTCCTTGTCCATCTGATCCTTCGGGGCGTCGACGTTCCGCACTTTGGCGTCTCTGACCGGGTCGTCGAAGAAGCCCTCGGGCAGCGCCTCGGCTGTGTTGTCTTTCTTTTCGGGGGTTTTCTCCGGGGCGTCTGCTTTGAGGATGGAGCCTGAGTGGGAGACGGCGGGCGTGGGTGGGATGGAGCTGTCAAAGAAGTCGGCTGGCAGCTCTTTAGCGGGCCCCGCCGGGACGTCGGCTTCATCGGCGTCTTCGTCGTCCTCGTCGTAAACTCCTGCCAAGAGGCTCGGTCCTGCAGATTTCTGTGCGGAAGCCTTTTCGGACGGCTTCTCAAAGTCTCCAGGCAAACCCGACTCGGGCTGAACTCCTGGTTTGGCCTTTTTTCCGACCGCTTCCACGCCGTCCTGTGTTTTCCTTTTCACAGGGAGACTCTGCGATACAGCTGGTTGGCTCTTTCCTCCTTTCAACTCCGCGACCTTGTCTTTGTGCTGCTTCCCCAGAACGTGAGCTGGCCACAGAAGTTCGGACTTCACCTGCGCGGAGCACAGGACGCAGCTGAGGTGACCCAAACTGTTGTATTTGGCGAAGGGAGATTCCACGCGTTTCTTCTCCGTGTTCTGTCGTTGTTTCTCCCTCATTAACCGCCGGAGTTCTTCTTGGTTTACTACTTTTTTCCCCTTCTTGGACGTTGCCATTCTTGGTAACGGAGCGTGTTAGCTTAGCTAGCTGCTAGCCGCAACAAACAGAAATGTCGCGCTTTTTCCTCTTGGTTTTTGCTCTCACGGCTCAACTCGTCAGCGCCACCACCTGGAAGGGAGTGAAACTCAAAGATTCGCCAACTGTGAAGCTACACAGACTTGAAAAGTCAAGAATGTTTTAGCATTTTTTTAGCCCGGTATATGGGGTAAAATTAGTCTATTTAAGTTTCCATATTTTTTATTTTATTCTATTTCCCCAAGCAGATGAGAAATGCTCCCACTTCAATCCAATCAGACACATTTTTCCTCTGTTAATATATTATATTAGCTGGGGGGCATTCTGGAAGCATTTGTTTATTATCCTTTATGTGTTTCATTCCATTTGTTTCTGACTTTTGCTGTTTTACAGTGCATTGCAAAAGTGCTCAGACCAACACACAATGAAGGAGTAGTGCTTCATTGTGAAGTAGAAGTAAAAAAGGCACACAGTTTTCTGAGGTTTTTTTTTAATGAATCTTAAAATTGTGACATGCATTCAGTCTTCTTTCTAATGTCACTAAATAAAGTGCAGCACATACTGTTCTCATGAGTCTCCTAATTACTGACTCTGCTTGTTTGTAATTCAATTTCAATACAGGTGTTTACTGAAAACCTTTTAAAAATATATTTTACAGTGATGAAACAAAATCAGACATAAAGATTTTATGAACGTTTTGTAGATATAAATTTGAAATGTATTTAAGCATCAAAACATCATCAAGGTTTGGGTTGTTTAGGGCTCTTGTTTCTCGTAACACACTTGCAGTTCTTTACTTATCAGATGTCTATCAACACTCTTGGTTTAAGCATCCGGTTCTTTTAAGGAAATATGAGTAGTATAGCATTGTAATTTAATTTATAGTCCAAGGGAATCAATTCTCTTCGGTGAACTCAGCCAACTGATTTGGATCTCGAAACAGAGCCATAAATCCCACGGCTAGTTTACATTCAGACACGGAGCAGTTTGAGCAAACCTAATTTCCATGATCTCGCGAGGTCTGCTGGCAGTGTCGCTAGCGAGAACGTTAGCTCGGCTGTCTTATTGTACCAACCTGTCCGCTCGACTTTTGCTGCAAACACCGCACCGATTTTATCTTAAATCGTACATTTGAAAGGCGGTAGAAGACACAACGATGTAGTCGTCTACAGGTCGTTTTAGCTTCTCTCTTTGTGTTCATTTTGTGCGTGTGTGTTCTGTTATGTTTAAGGTTAATTTCTGTATTCATCGCCGCACCCATCGTAGTCATTTTTTATTTAGGGGCTAGCAAGCTAACGGATGATTGAAGCTAATGTTGGGGGTTCAGCCTGTCATCAAGTGCAACGATATTTCAATTATATATATATAAAAAACTAAATAAAATAAGAGTTCGCGATTCTTTCCTTTTATTATATATATATATATATAAGGACTTTTGTCATGTTCACTTTTATCTTCACCATTTTGTAGTAGCTATAGTAATCCAACTGACGCACGGTAGTCATCATGACAGGTGATAAGATACGCACCATGCGGAAGGATCATAATAAAGCAAACAAAAACGAAGCGATAACGGAGACCTACGATGAGACCTCCAACGGGACGGTTCCTCATGGTAATAATAACCTCTTCAAGTCCAACAAGGCTTTTCAGAAAGCCGTCAAATCCTCGGCGCTGCAGCAGCAGCTGAATGCGAACAACATAAACGGCAACGCGTCAGTTGTGGATGATGACAACAAAAACCCAATAATCCTGACAAGTGAGGAGCTGGAGTTTCCAGTTCATGAGTGTGTGTTCAAAGCGGATGTCCGCAGACTCTCCTCTCTCATCAGGACCCACAGCATCTCTCAGAAAGACGTGCATGGTAATCTTTTTATACTTGTCATATATTGTTTTTTTTTTTTTACCTAACTATTGTCCCAGACTGTGTTGATGTATTTTATTAAATTGGAATGTAATCAATTTCATTTGTACCAGTTATTCCATTCTAAAAGTGAAACTTATGTTATATAAATTAATTACTGGAAGGGGAGGGTGTAGGTTTTATTCAGCTGCTTTTCATTATAGTGTACAGCTAATTATGAAAACAAAAGTTCAGTTTCTCAAAAAAAGGTATTAAGTAAAATAATTAAAATAGCATTTTTAATTACAATTATTAATTACGGTTTACAGCAGACACTCATTGACACGTCTGCAAGGTGTTCAGGCCACTAAGTTACACTTTGTCCTTCCACTTAACTTTCCATGAATATTCTCAGATACGGCACACTGAACATCCAGCTTCTGGCTGCATAGTGTTTTTGGGAACTTTCGTGGATCTGTATTATAATTCTTTACCTTTTGATTAGGATTACTAAAATAAATTAAAATTGCTATGGCAGATGTTTCTATGCATCTGTGACTTGGACCTGGATTAATTAGTTTTTCCTCCATAGGGAACACACCTCTTCACCTTGCTGTAATGTTGGGCCACAAAGGTAAAGCAGAATAACTATCGTATTCTTTTGCGTGTTTTCTTTTTTTTTTAAGTTTTTATCTTGGATAATTTTTTTCAGAAAGCTTCTCAAGTACCACAAGTGTATGCCAGTAAATTAGACTAATCTGTTTTTATTGTGAAATGTAATTGAGAGTGTACCACACAACTTTGGAACCAGGATTTTAGCTAATACATTTTACATGTGATGTGTTCAAACTCTGCATTAAAATAGTAAATCCAGTCTTTTGCATCTAGAGCGGTTGTCCTAATAGAGAATTAGAAACGTGGATTCACTGAAACCTTTTTTATGTTTTAAACCAGCTCTGCAGCAGTGCACAGCAACTGGTTTCCACGATCTCTAGCATCTTGTTAAAAGAATTTTAAACACAGTATGACAGAATGTTTTAGCTGTTCAGCAATCAACTTTTTAAAACCAGTCTAGCCCATTCCAATGCTTGATACAGCACAGCGTAGTTTAATCGCCATCATCTCAAAAAGAAGCCAGTATATGGAGACACAGATATTTGTAAACTTAACTTAACAGCGACACAGTATTCATTATAATTTGGACAACAAGCAAGAATATTTTTCATGCCTTTTGAAAGTAATAATAGAGGAAAAATGTCCCCACCATTTTGGTTAAATCTGTTCACTCGCTGCCTTTAGGAACATCCCCCACTCACTGAACATAAAGCGTTTCATTTGAACACCTCTGTTAATTTTTAATGAACAGCAGCTGTGCACGCTCAGACAGAGAGCGCTTCTTGACGCACATCGCATACGGGCTTGATGATTGCCTTTAGTGTTTTCTTAAAACGTGGATTTAATTTTCCCGTCGTTGCTCTTTCGTGTTGTACCAAATGCGCATCGACATTTCAACAGCGGGCGCGTTTCTTCACGGTCAGGTGGGGGAATGAGCTGGGCAGAAGTGATGAGAAAGCATTCTGGGGGACGGGTTTCCTCTGAAATGGAGGACGAAGCATTTTTACCGGCGGGAGGAGGTCAAAGTCATCCCAGTTTATTATGCTATTAACCGCTGTCTTGAAAAACAGCGAGCAGTAGTAAATATAGAGTACCAGAGATCATGTCCTGACTAATATGACAACTAGATTTCATCGTGTTCTACTAACTCCCTGACTTTTTAAAAAAAATGTTTTAGTTTTATGTCGTTCAAACAGCTCTTCTGTTTATATTGGCCACAGAGCTGAAGTGGCAGGACGTAGGTGAGACGGCAGCCAACAGGGCTTCTCTATACTCCTGGGTTGGCTCCTTTGAATCTAAATTCTTTAGTCGTGTTTATGAAATGTTGGGCCATGCCCGATTGACCTCGCACAGAAGATGGTACACGTGTGTCTCTGTGTGTTTTGTCGTTCAGAGTGTGCTCTTCTCCTGCTGGCTCACAATGCCCCCGTTAAGATCAAGAACGCGCAGGGGTGGAGTCCGCTTGCAGAGGCCATCAGCTACGGCGATCGGCAGATGAGTAAGTTACAAAAACGCAGCTGTGAGGAGTTTTGTGATGAGGCTTTAGTGCCGTGTTCAATTTCATGTCTCTGCAACAAACCCTCTGTTTTGACACTTGGGATCAGATGTGCGTATCCGATTGTTGATGGCCCTCGCTTGTTAGTTAGTCCACCGACTGGAGCGGTGTTCTGTTTCGGCGCCTTGGCAGCAGCATCGCAATGTGTCGCCTTGTTTACGCTGAACTGTGGAAAAGAAGGATCGCATCTGGTTACATTCCAGCTGCTAAAAACTTCCTATTCATTTCATTCACATTCAGATTTGAGGTAGGATTCCCTGAGATTCCATGCACAAAAAGTCACTTCAGTGCTCGATTCCTCATTTATGAATGCATCACAGCTTCCGTGGTTTTTTTTTTTTTTGTTTTGTTTTTTTTTTTTGTTGTTGGGGCAATTTTAAAGAATTAAAACTAAATATTTAATCGTGGCACCACCATGATGTCAGCTCCAAAAGCCAAAGGTCTTGGAGTTTCTCGGAGGACTCGTCATCCAGATTGGATGGGAAGCAGTTCGTGCTCCGACTGATGATACGAGGCAGCCCTGAGCTTTTGGGCTAATCGCTACTTCGCTCAGTGATGCTGCTGTTTTTTACGTTTAATGTCTGGTGAAACATTTAATTTGCATTGTGTAAGGCTGGTGCTGCTGTTACCTCTGTCCCTCGCTTTAGGGAGCTGCTAATCTATCTTTTTTTTTTGCAACCGTCTTCTGTCGCCAAATTTAGTATTTCCTTTTTGGCCGAATGGATGAAACAACTGATTTACTGGCAGCATCTGCTTTCACAGCTTGTGTTGGAGATATTTAAGGCTGGATATGTTCCACAAATGACCCCAAACTTTTATTAGTATGCATCTCAGCTACTATTGCCCGTCCCAGCAAGCTGGCCGACGACAGAAGGACCTGGGACCAGGAGCTTTGCTTTCAGAAGGTCACGTCTCTCATGAGGGGGCAGCGTCGAGGGTCAGCGAGTGCAAGGACGTGGAAAGTCAGAGAATAACTGCCCCGTCATTAGGTTTCTGCTTTTTAGAAAAGCAGCTGCTATTATTTAGTTTGAGCAGGAAATGTGGTGGTGGTGTTTTCCTTTAAATAAACTGTGTGCTGAAGTTTAAACTGCAGACTCGTCCTCTGTCCTCCGTTTCAGCAGCTAGCTCTCAGAAAGCTGCATCAGCATGGCGTCTCTCGGTCACGCCCACTCCCGGTCCGGTATTCCCCTCCGCACGAATCAACCAGGATACACTCAGATGTGCTGACTTGCTCTGTGTCGGTCCGCTATCATTAAAAGGGTCACTGGTCAGTTTCTGAAAGAGGCACATTTCATGAGCCAGTGAGTTCCAGCTGCTGATTCAGTGCTGCGTTCCACTTCAACCAGTGTAATTTGTTGCGTCTGTGTTGCAGAACCCCATCCGATATGAGTCGATGCACAGTCTTGTAGAAATGCTGGAAAGGCATAGCAAAAAACAGATTTTTTATTTTTTTTTTCCAAACAAGAAGGCTAAACACACAAACTTCTGAAAAGTATTTGTAACTAAATTAATCTACCATTGACATGTCTCGCTGTCTGTAAAACAGTGTTGTTAGAGCTCCAGGATGGTGTTTGTTTCTTTCTCTAAGAGAGTAGAGACCCCCCCCCCCCCACACCACAAATGCATTAAAAATGTCTAACTTTTAAGATCTGTGAAGGACACATGATGTCTAAACATATAGAAAGTCATGAAAAAGCTCAAACTGAGTTAAAGCAGCACACTAAAGTCTGGTTGTGGGTACAAAACAAGACATTTCGCATTGAAACCTAAATATGTTTATTCTATGTATCTGTGCATGTGCTATACTTTGATCTTTTCTCCTTTCAGACCAGAAGGCATGTTTATCATCTATCTTTAGATTTACTGACCTCTTCGTAAAAATCTGGAGTCGGCCAGTAACATCAACTGTCCTTGGCAGACCTGAGAAGTCAGCTGCTTTCGTTTAGTTTTGTAGAGAGCCACGCAGCGTACGCTGCTGAACTTTGCCTGTTCTTTCTGTTTCTCCAGTTACAGCGATACTGAGGAAGTTAAAGCAGCAGTCGAGAGAGAATGTGGAGGAAAAGAGGCCGAAATTACTGAAAGCTCTCAGGGAGGTGAGAATCTCAGCTGGTGTGAAAAACGGGATTTGTTGCTGAGGGCTGTTCTTCTGCATCCCCGAACTTTATGTCTTACTGTATCTGTGCAGATTTTGTGTGAATGATTAAAGTCGGTCCTGCAAATAGCCCAAACAGTCTTCCCTTTTATCAGATGGATCCACGAGTCTGTTTTGTGTTTTTCTTCCGCAGCTCGGTGACTTTTACCTCGAGGTTCATTGGGACTTTCAGAGCTGGGGTGAGACCTTTTGTTGTACGAATAAAAAGTTGCAAATAATTAATTTTCTTAAACAAGACATAAGAAGGCAGCATTCTTAACATTGTCTGCAGTGCTGTGCATTTTAAAGCAGATATATTCTTCTTTTTGCAGCAGCTATTGGTAGTTGTGACTGTAACAGATTGGTGTGTTTAAACAGGTTTTTTGTCTCTTTTAGTGCCGTTGCTGTCCAGGATGCTGCCGTCTGATGCTTGCAAAATCTACAAGCAGGGTATTAATATCAGGTAAAGCATTAAAAAAAAGTTTCTGTACCAGTAAAAAAAAAAGAAAAGAAAAAAAAGTAGAATGAGTGTTAAATGCAGCAAATATTTGCTATTCAGGCCAAGAACTTTTTTTAGCGCTAGAAAGTAGGCCGAAACAATTTTCCCTCCCTCCTAATTCTCTGCCCTCCATCCTGATTTAGACTTGACACTACGCTCATCGACTTCAACGACATGAAGTGTCAACGCGGAGATCTGAGCTTCATCTTTAACGGTGACGCCTCGCCTTCCCAGTCCTTTGTGGTTCTGGACAACGAAGCCAAAGTGTACCAAAGAATACACCACGAGGTGAGCAGGCCGCGACTGTCGCCAGGGATCAGTGTCAGGGAGGGATTTTCGGTCTTTTAACGCGGCACTCGCCTGTCCTCCCAGGAATCGGAGATGGAGACCGAAGAGGAAGTGGACATTCTGATGAGCAGCGACGTCTACTCCGCAACTCTGTCGACAAAGTCGATAACTTTCTCTCGGAGTCAGATTGGCTGGCTCTTCAGAGAGGATAAAACGGTAAGGCCTGCAGCAGAGCAAACTGTGGAGCGATGTCACAACTTCGTCCAAAAACAGCATTTAACACGAGAACCACGACAGACATGACATGTCAAATTCGTTTTATTGATTTAGGTTAGTAAAGTAAGAGTTAGCAGCCCCAAAACGTATTTTGATGGATCAATATTTAAAAATATTAATATTTAAAAAGCAAAAAATAAAAGTCAAGATAAAATAAATTTACCATCATACTTTATGCTCATTAATCTAGGTCACTTTTAGCTTTATTTAGATATTCTAATGAATAATTTACAGCATTAACAACAGTGTTTAATCCATTAAAGGAAAAATAAAATATCCTGTTGGAGCACATAGTAAGTATCAAGTAAAAATAACATGTCTGAAGCATCTGTTTGACGTTCCACTTAGCTTATTGCCACTTAATGTATATTTGGTAACTGTGTTTTTTTTTTTTTTTATTAATACCCACAAAACATTTATTTTTCATAAATCTCTTGCCCAACACAGTGTTAGAAATGCAGCTGCACATATCAGTAATTCAGGTCAGTTCAAGATAAACTAATGCACCTTATAGATCGATTGCACACAAAGTACATTATGTGTCTTTCAGTTCAAGGTAGAAATATTACAAAGACCACAATAAAAAGTATTTTTCATTAAGAAATGCCATCATAGTGAAAAATAAATTCACGTAATTTGCTGTATTTGTGATGAATATTTGGTTAGAGCTTCTTTTGCTTGAATTAGGACATCAACGCATCGTGGTGTGGAGACGGTCAGCTCAGGCTCTAACTAAAGTCCAGGTTGCTTATGTCATCTGGTCTGGTGTCACTCAGTTTTCTATCCAGTCCATCCCAGAGGACAGCAGTGAGCACCGCCTCTGTAGCAGAAACCTCAGAAACCTCATTGGAGATCCGTCAGGGTCCTAATATTCATTTTCTTTATTAAAATCCCATTTTGTAATAATTAAAGTTTTCCAGAAGCTAAATTTGAGGTTTTCCTTTGCTCTAAGCTGCAAGTGCTTAATACTACTAATAATAATTAATAATACTTTATTAAGATGCATTCTAATTAAAAACTGACTATGAAATCAGGATTACAAAACAGTAACATCTGTATCCTTTCATTCCATTGTATTGATCTATCATTTAGTTAAAAACCATAAAAGTACCGTAATACTTCATTTATTTTGTTGGTAAGATCTATGTCTGTCAATATTTTGTGTTGTTTCCAAGTGTTCAAAGCGACTCCTTCGGTCATAGTATTTTTATTAGGGCTGTATAATAATATCGATATCGTGATATTGATATTTTCTTTCCTAGAAAAAAATCGATATTCATCTGCAAGTATCGTAACATCCAACTGTCACCTTTCTCATTCACTACTTGCTTCGCATCAGGTCATCAGGATTAGAGTGATTCCTTCAGATGTTAAGTGTCAAGGTTTAAAAGGTATCAAACTATTCAGAGCAGGTACTTGGTGCAGTTTATTTACTTTACAAATGCATGTAAGCTACGGTTTGTACTGTTTCAACTAAAAGAAACATGTTTTCTCACCACTTCTTTGATTCATTTTGTCCAGCTGTCGACTTTAAGTCTGTGTCCAACCAGAGCCAGGTATTGTGTAGTTGGTGCTTTTGATCAGTTTTCAGTTAAATTAATTAAATCCAACTTTATAACAGTCACAAAATGTCACCAAAATCACTCTGTCCCTCTAAAATTGTTCAGAAAATCGCAAAAGTGTATTGAATTGTATCCTTTGCTGAATATCGCAATATATATCGTATCATGGGAAAAATATTGTGTATCGTATCGTAATGTGAGATTATTGTATCACTACAGCCCTATATTTTATGTTGAGCAATATCCCTTATTGTATTATAGACATTATTTAAAGGAAAGTCCTGAAGTTGAAGCCACAGACGGCTCATTTTAACAGTTGCAGAGCTGAAAATGCTCAGAGGGCTTAGATTGTCCTTCTGAGGTTTGTTTACCAGTCAAAGTTTGGAGTCGCTGCCATTTTGAACCTCTACAGTACGACGGCTTACGGAGGTGTTTAAAGGTCTGCGCTCGCGCCCTCTGTGCAGGAAAGGGTTGGAAACTTCCTGGCCGACTTCTACGCCGTCAACGGTCTGGTGCTGGAGTCGAGGAAACGGCGGGAGCATTTAAGCGAAGAAGACATCATGAGGAATAAAGCCATCATGGAGAGTCTGAGCAAGGGAGGCAGCATCAGCGAGCAGAATTTTGAGGTAAACACCCCCACTCTCTTAATTTCAGTGCTCTGTTTATTCACTAGCAGTTAATAGCTGTATCACAGTAGAGCGGCTTTTATTCCCGTGACTGACGTTTTTTCCTGTCTGCAGCCTGCGAGGAGGCAGTCGCTCACAGCGCCGGCCCCCAACACCATTTCTTGGGAAGAGTACATAACGGCAGAGCATGGAAAGTACGTTTCTACGGCTTCATCAGTCTTTGCTGTAATTCGCCTGATTATTCAGGGGAGCTACAAGCGAATCTGTGTAAGTGCTGAGTTCGTAATGCATCTTCGTCTGCGTGTGTCTCGGCTCACCTTCAGGCCGCCTCACCTCGGCCGAGAGCTCGTGTGCAAGGAAAGCAAGAAGAACTTCAAAGCTACTGTAGCCATGAGCCAGGATTTTCCACTAGGCATCGAGTCGTAAGTACATCCCGTCCTCCTCAGATCTCTCCGCAGAGCTTTCGGCGCTGCTTGATCCACGGAATACTCCTGGGGTTTTCAGAAAAGCGTCGAGTAAAGATAAAATAACTCCGATAATAAGGCCCAGAACATGAAGGGTTTCACTTGTTAAGCGCTGATCAAAAACTCCACAGAAGCAACAAGAAGAAGAAAAAAAACCCATTAATGAATAGAAGACTAATGAACTTACTTAAAACAATTAACAATGACTCCTTCTTTTTCTGCCTCACTTTATCTGTAAGCAGTTGTGTGGCTACCTATAACTTCCAACTTTTGAAGTTAATTTTCCAGTTAACTATTATTTTATCCATCCATCCATTTTCTTCCGCTTATCCGGGGTCGGGTCGCGGGGGCAGCAGCTTCAGAAGGGAGGCCCAGACTTCCCTCTCCCCAGCCACGTCTTCCAGCTCCTCTGGGGGAACCCCAAGGCGTTCCCAGGCCAGCCGAGAGACATAGTCCCTCCAGCGTGTCCTGGGTCTTCCCTGAGGCCTCCTCCCGGTGGGACGTGCCCGGAACACCCCACCAGGGAGGCGTCCAGGAGGCATCCTGACCAGATGCCCGAGCCTCAACTGGCTCCTCTCGACGTGGAGGAGCAGCGGCTCTACTTTGAGTCCCTCCCGGATGACCGAGCTTCTCATCCTATCTCTAAGGGAGAGCCCGGCCACCCTGCGGAGGAAACCCATTTCGGCCGCTTGTATCCGTGATCTCGTTCTTTCGGTCATGACCCAAAGCTCATGACCATAGATGAGGGTGGGAACGTAGATCGACCGGTAAATCGAGAGCTTCGCCTTTTGACTCGGCTCTCTCTTCACCACGACGGACCGGTACAGCGCCGCTTCACGGCAGACGCCGCCCCAATCCGCCTGTCGATCTCCTGCTCCCTTCATCCCTCATTCGTGAACAAGATCCCCAGATACTTAAACTCCTCCACTTGAGGCAGGACGACCCCCCTGACCCGGAGAAGGCACTCTACCCTTTTCCGGCTCAAGACCATGGCCTCGGATTTGGAGGCACTGAGCCTCATCCCAGCCGCTTCACACTCGGCCGCGAACCGTTTCAGCGAGAGCCGCAGATCACGATCTGATGAAGCCAACAGGACCACATCATCTGCAAAAAGCAGAGATGCGATCCTAAGGCCACCAAAACGGAGCCCCTCAACACCTCGGCTGCGCCTAGAAATTCTGTCCATGAAAGTAATGAACAGAATCGGTGACAAAGGGCAGCCTTGGCGGAGTCCAACTCTCACCGGAAACGAGCCCGACTTACTGCCGGCAATGCGGACCAGACTCTGACACCGGTCATACAGGGACCTGACAGCCCATATTATTTTATATTAAATAAAATTAACTTTTGAAGAACTAGACTTCCTAGAACTTTCCTAGATCCTAAAATGTCTGTTAAAACATACAGAGTGATCGTTCCATTACCTCCAGTTAGCGTTGAAGTTTGTCTTTCAGAGGAACTGCACTTTAATTCTCACACTAACACCACGAACGTCGCTGTGCTTTTATTTGGTGTAAAACGCTAAAAGCTAAAATATATGGTTCCCTTAAACTACGAATTAGTTTCATTTTCAATGAAAACGGTGTTCTCCTCGACTCATAGTCTGTAAGTCGGTCGTGGAGAACAAGCAAAGTAGATTTGCGAAAAGCACAGTTTAAAAGATGCATGCGTGTTAAAATGAGTAAATGATGATGTAAGATTAAAGCAGGCTGTGTTACGTAAGGAAATTGCTTTACCTCCTCTGCTGAGTGAACCTTAATGGGGACAACATTAAAACCTCATTCTTTATCACAGTTAATGGCTTTTTAATGTCATTTTTCCTCTTCACATTTTCTGCTTTGTTTTGTTGAAAATATATTTACTACTTTTATAATGTTCAGTTTAATGGAAAAAAATCATCAGTGGTTGGAGAGAAATGGCTTTTTCTTATAGCAGATATTATTTGAAGTCTCAGTGCTCGAGGTTCTTTGTAAGTTTTCCTCCTCCAGCTTAACTGTACCAAAAGTATTCCTATTATTCAGGCCATTTATTATATTTTTTTTTTTTACGTTTTGTCACACTACAGACACAAACTGTAATTTTATGATAGCACAAGAGAAATTAGTACATTATTGTGAAGTCACTAATGTGCAAGTTTAATTTAATTTTTTTCCATTTCAGAGCTTTAATACGATTCGATAATTAAGATGCACTGATTAGCGTTTTCAAGGAAAAGATTTTAGACAATTAGAATTCCTCTTTGTTTTCTAGCTTTCCTGCAGTGAGCGAATATAAATTATTTATAGTAAAGTGTGCTTTACTATAGAGTTGTTGGTTTAACTTGTATTACAAAACTAAGTGGAAGTAATTAGTAGTTGACCATTTAAACTGGCTCTTGCATCTTATGCCAGCAAATGGCTTGATTCGCATTATGTACTGTGATCATCAGTCACCGTCTGCCATAAATGCTGAATGTTTTAAGACAGATTTTGCTTTTGCTCCAGACGCACACACTTAAATATCCCTAAGTTTTTTAGCGCTTCCTAATCTTTGCATTTTTTTGTATTTTTAAAGGGTGACTGTTATTTGAAAGTTCAGTTCTGTAGAAATGTAAAAGTTGACCCTACAAGATTTTCTCTGCGTTCTCCATCTCTGAAAGATAACCACAAAAAATGGCTATCAGCTCTTTGCTGGTATTGCTGCGTTTCGCCCTCCTACTTTAATCAGTTGAGCGATTAAAGTGCCTGTCCCGCTTTCTCGGTTAAATTTTACTGTCTTGTTTTGAAATTTCTGAATAACTCTCTTTTCCTCCATATTATTTTTCAACTTTTTTTTTCAATCTGCTTCATGTTCATTTATGGTCTGTGCCTTTAAAAAAACAAACAAGTGCTGATTCCTTTTGTTCTGCCTCCAGGTTACTAAACGTGTTGGAAGTCATTGCTCCATTCAAGCACTTCAACAAACTCCGAGAGTTTGTTCAGATGAAACTTCCTCCGGGGTTTCCAGTCAAACTCGGTATGTGTCGACCCACCTCTGCACCGGCTGCGAGTGGGCGAGCTTCAGGGGGGGAAAGATCATGGAAAAAAAAACAAAACATGTTTTTTTTTTTTGTTTTTTTTTAATCGTTTTTCTTCCTCTTGTCTCGTAGACATCCCCGTCTTCCCGACGATCACAGCGACCGTCACCTTTCAGGAGTTCCGCTACGACGAGTTTGACGAGTCTATTTTCTTCATCCCTGCCGAATACAAGGAAGATCCAAGCCGCTTTCCGGACCTCTGACCTGCCAACGCGTCCAGCTTTGGGAGAGTGAGAGCAGAACAGAGGACGCTGGTCTGACTCTGAATCCTTATTAACTATTTATTACTATTATTTAAAAAAACAAAGGGAAGAAAATGGGACGGCTGCTCTTTTTGACCATTTAATCCGAGAAGATTTGACGGAGCGCCGTGTCAGCTATAGATGAATATCTTGAAAATGTTTTTTTTTTTGTGAAATGATTGATGGCTTTCGTTGTATTTGCTGTTTATACACAGAGCAGGTGAAGCTGCTGCTCTGTGCCGCTGTGCGCCATTTTTAAAGCTGACAAATCATTAAAATTTCAGTATACTCGAAGCTGCACTCGCCTTCAGAAAAATGTATATAATTCTCATTTTTGTTCACGACATTTAAAAGAAAAGAAAAAAAACCCCACAAATATAGAGCTATCCTTAAACTGAGCTTACTGGTCATTTATATATAGCATATTATATATCTATAAACTCAATGGAGTAACACTGTGTAGCAATACATTTCCAGTACTTAAGAATGTTTTTACCCACCTGGGACAAGGTTTAGTGTGTGTGTGTGTATATATATATATATATACACAGTCCAGTCACATTAATGTGACCACCACGTACTTTCCACTTCAGAGTTAAATAACCAATCACAGAAGGCAGGTGGCAGCACAGTGCAGTTGAGCGTATATAAAGGGTGTGTGTGGGCTTCGGAAAACATTTCAATCGTTGGCGTAATGCAGAAACGAAGCGATTTATCCGACGTCCAAAAGGGCATGATCATTGGCTTTCGGGCCAAGGGTGGAAGCATTTCCGAAACGGCTGAGTTTGTGAACTGTTCGCGTGCCGCCGTGGTAAAAGTGTACCGTGCATGGCAAAATGGGACTGTCCAAAATCAACGACGTGGCAAATGTGGTGCACCACGGGCCATAGATGACAGAGGCGAACGACGGTTGCAGAGATGCGTTCGGGCAGATAGACGGGCTACCGTTGAGCAACTGACCACTAAAATGAACCAAGGGGCTACCACAAGTGTCTCCCAAACCACTATTCAGCGAACATTGCTGCGTCTGGGCCTCCGAAGCAGACGCCTGGTTCGTGCACCTATGCTGACTGGTGTTCATCGACGACGAAGGCTAGAATTTGCACGCCAGTACAGCAGCTGGACGTCCACTGAGTGGCGACAGGTAGCGTTTTCAGATGAATCGCGTTTTATGCTCCATCGGACAGATGGACGTTGGCGTATAAGGCGTGAAACCTCTGAAAGGAACCACCCTGCAACCATTGCAGGAACGGTCCAAGCTGGAGGCGGGAGCATTATGGTCTGGGGAATGTTTTCCTGGCATTCTCTGGGTTCACTGATTATTGTGGAAGGCACGATGGATCAATACAAGTACGCATCTGTCCTTGCGGACCATGTCCACCCCTACATGCGCATTGTTTTTCCTCAGGATGATGGCATCTTCCAGCAGGACAATGCGAGGTGCCATACAGCTGCCAGTGTACGTGCGTGGTTCGAAGAGCACCAGGATGAGTTTACCGTCCTCCCCTGGCCAGCAAACTCACCTGACTTAAACCCAATCGAGCATCTGTGGGACCATCTCGATCGAGTTGTTCGCGCCATGGATCCTCAACCGCGTAATCTAGCGCAGCTGGCCACGGCATTAGAGTCGGCATGGCTCAACATCCCAGAGAAGACCTTCAGGGACCTAAGTGACTCTCTTCCTGCACGTCTCGTAGCAGTTCACTCTGCGAAAGGTGGTTATTCTGGCTTTTGACAGATGGTCCCATTAATGTGACTGGACTGTGTATATATATACATATAAACCTCAAACAGTTTGATATCAAAGCCTTTTCCCTGTGCAGGACACGGCCTCCTGCGTTTTCAGGTCTGCTCATGTTACCTCTCAGCTGTGTTTTGTTGTGATAGTATGAACCCCTCCCGCGCTCCGTACGAGTGAATACGTCTACTGTGTTTTTGTGTGGGAGAACCCAGATTGGGGTATCAGGTAAACAGTTTGTAGTCTTAATGCTGCACTGATATTTAAAGGCATGCTATGGCTGTTAGCCGCCTGGATCAAATGCATCCTGATGCTACGTTATCTAAGAGTTTGTTACTGTATAGTATTTGCAGACACACGGATACTTAATATTAGGGAGGCGAAAAGTAACACTAACACTTTCGAACAACTTCTAGCGATACACATGTGATCCCTTTGATAGTCTGCATTTTTTTTCCTTCCAAATATATGTGTATATGAATTTAAGAAGTGGAAAATAAGCTGTGAAAAAGCAAACTGGATGTCAGTATTCAGACAGGAAATGATGTGATCCATCAAGTTGTTGCTGGCTTCAGCTATTCTGTACCGCAACCATACCTACTTCACATCCCTTTAAATAAAGCACCAGCATCATGTTTCAACTGCACTCGTGCAAATATCATTACTCCTCCTCAATGCAGGTGATGAAATGCAGATCTACGAAGGAATCGGGTTTGAAGTCTGAAGTTGTCAAGAAAAGTGAGTGATAAACATCTAGCATCTCCTCAAACCTGCACTGAAGACCCTCAAGAATTAAATGGCACCACAAGATGAAGTGGTTAAAATGTTCCCTCTTCATTTTCAAATCATCATAAGCTCTAGGCAAAAAACTACATTTTCATTTAAATAGTTTCTTTCTACTCAAGGACAAGAGGCTCTTGTTCAATCCCCTGCATTAATTCTACTGCCAACTAGTGGTTAAATAGGTAATTTCATAGAAAATTCTAATTTCAACCAAGATATCTGTGATGTGTCCTATGTGAAAGTTAGATTAAAGTAGGTGTCATTTAAACTATCAGTGTGGTGCTGCTTGGGTCAAAGGTCGCATGAATAATTGAGTTATGCAGCAGTTTTTAACCCTTATTAAAAAGTGACTAAGTCTAAAGAACCCAATAAAACCTTGCTCTGAAAATTGAGTGCACTTTTAACTAATGAATTGGAAGCATTCCACCATAGTACTATTTTTCTATTTGAAATAGTTTTACCTGCATTGGTTAATACATTCCAGTGATTTTTATATTTTCAACATGGAAAACACAATTTGGATTAAATATCACTAAACTCATTCTATGCCATGTTTTTGATTCTGTAGCATACATCAACTAATAAGCACTACATCAAATTTTGACTAATACTTTGAAAATCAGTTCCCTTAAAGGATGTAATATGTTGAAACATTGAAATCATTCAAACAGGGCTTTGTTCATATATCTATATGTACCTGAAACCTGATATGTTTCAGGTACAAAACATATCTGTTTTCCTTTTAAGTAACTTAATAAACCAACATTCATATTTTTGGACAGAGAGGAAGCTGAAAAAAGCGGGACAACTCGACTCTTGGCTCTTCAAACAGGCTTTATTATATAAAAGAAATTCTTGATAAAACACTTGTAGGTCAGAAGTAAGATACAACTGTTCTGTGAAGAAGCGGGAAAGACTCGTACACCACAACACTAAAAAAAGATACATTACATAAAGCAACAAGTTTGAAAACACGAGCTCAATAGTAGTAAAGCAAACCTACTTCCAGTTTAAACTAATTACATCTGTGGTGGCAAGGGAATAAATGTGTACTATTGACAAAAGATAAATGAAAAACGAATTATTAGGCAAACAACGCTGCAATATACATTTTCAAAAACGACAGACTTGTTTCTGTACGATAAACAGGGTTTTTTTTTTGTTGTTTTTTTCCCCAAGCACTTCACATTTTAGATTTATCCAAGTGGGGGACATTTTGTAGAATGTTTCTAACCAAAATAAGTGGGATACAGTGGGATGAAGCAACATTCAGTCGCTGACATCCATGTCTTCTTCGTGGCGATCATCAGCGCCGTTAACTTTGGCCTGCTTTACGAGCCGGGTTGAGCCTTTCCCTCCACAGACTGAGGAGACATGGCAGAGTCGTCTGAATCCTTCCTCTCCTCCCTTTCCTTCTCGCTGTCGTAACCTTGTTCCTCTTCGTCATAATCTCTAGTGATCTGTATGGAAAAAAACAAAACAAAAAAACATTGGGTCACTGGATGTTTTCTATGCGAGCTGACAGTAGAACTGATTCCCATAGTTTCACAATAATGTTTCTGCAGATACAAAACAAACCTTAATATCTCCTTTGTCTCCATCTGATTTTCTTTCCCGCTCCCGCTCTTTGTCCTTACTTTTCTTTTTCTTGCTAGTAGAGCGTTCTCGTTCCTCGCGAACGCGTTCCTTGTCACTCCTGCGTTCCCTCTCTCTGTCCTTGTCCCTCTTTTTTTCCTTCTTGTGCCTGTACAAAGTAAAGAGAAAATCCCAATGAAACTTCAACACGGGCAACATAATAATTCTAAGGAAATCAGTGTGGTCATGCAATGAAACCTGACATGATTAAACTAGGGATTTTACACTTTTTTAATGCAAATAGACCGTGTCCATAGTCAATTTTCTAAAGTTCCCCAGTTATTTACATTGATTTGAAAACATAAAAGTGCTACAGAAAGAGAGACACAAAAGGAAAGAAGCAAGAAAGGAAAAATATACAAGAAAAATAAAATCTTAATAATGAAAACATTTTCCCAGTTTCTTATTTCATTTGTACCTAATTATTTAGCCCTTAAATTCCCCACTAGGCAATATTTTTGTAGACCTTCAAGAAGACCTCTCAAACATCACAGTACACTAACCTTCGAGGGGAAGGAGAGGGAGAAACTCTCCTTTTAGGAGACTTCTTTGGAGATCGGCTGGCGGTGCGACTTCTCCTGCGCCTCCTGTGGAGGAGATCAGAAGGGTCACTGGCATGAAGAGTTAAATAAGCCCAATTATACAGGAAAGGTGTACAAAAGCTGTCAAAAAGTATGGTTTCAAAACTGTTACAAATGTCTTAATTCTTTGGTTTAAACCAAATGATTCTCTGAGTAAAGCCTTGCCCTCCTGTTGCTATCCACTGAAAGGAAGCTGGCTGAAAATCAGCTTCTACACTTTTCTCCTGTTTGCTGTGAAACATATTTGATAAAAAAGGAACAAAGAATAGTTATAAGGCCACTTAAATATAACCAACCATGAGCTCAATGAGCAGATAGCTCAGTCTATGAGCAAACCAGGCCGATTTCAGGTGCTATATTTGTGTTACTCTACAAAGAATAGGGGGGGAAAAGTATCATTATGTGTAATACACTGTTAAACTACCACTAAATTTACAATATGTTTTATTGCTAAAGTCAATCTTAGCAGTCTTAAATAGAATTACAGTTTTTGTTTACTTACTAAGAATCATAAGGTGAAATTTATGCTCAAGTTAAAAGTAGTACAAAGCAGGATTCTCATAGTCTCTGGTTTTTAGTGAAAATCAGAAAAGCACAGATGGCAGGTAAAGAACAGATGTTCCAAATAACAGACGAGCCTGCAGCAAAGCTTTGCTCTGTCTAAGCACACACACCTGCTTAATGAGGAGCTGTTTTCACAGCGATATGGCCAATAAAGGATCTATAATTATACTGTATGCCTGTAAAGACAGCAGGGGCTGGGTAGTTTAAGCTAAAATGCTGATCAAATTTGCCATCTATAATAAGTAAAATAATACTTAGAGCTCCATTCTAACTATCTACACCCATGTGGTGTTCAAGCAAACAAAGTTCTGTGGTGATAAACTAAGCGGGTTCTGATCTCACTCACCGGCTCGCACTGCGTGACCTTCTGGCAGTGCTGTAGCTTTTAGGAGGTGTTTTTGATCTCCTCCTGCTGACATCCTCCTTCTTTCTGTCTCTGTTGATAAACCGAAGACATAGATGTCACCAACAAGTTGCTCATGTCACACAGCGGGCTCCAGGGGAAACTCTTCCACTAGGAACTCACCTGGATCTGCTTCTAGTTCGCCTGCCTCTGTCTCTGGAGTGCGTGCGTCTCCTGCGTGGGCTTTTGGAACGCCGCCTGCTCCTCGAGCTGGATCTGCGTCTTGATCTGCTCCTGGTTCGCCTGCGACTGGAGATCCGAGCGTTTCAACTTATTAGGCGACACACAGAGAAATGGTCCGGCTACATCGTTTGTCTCAATAACAGCCTTACCTGTGTCTTGAACGTGACCTGGTCCTCCTTCTTCTGGATCTGGATCGAGACCGAGAATGTTTCTTTTTGCTTTCCTTATCTGCAAGAAGCATATATAGCATCTTAGATGTTTCATAATGCATTGTAGCTTACTTATTTAGCTTTATAAAAAAAAACAAAAAAAAAAAAAACACCCAAGGCAAGTAAAAGGGAAATATTCTAGCACTCACGTCCAGGTTCAATAGCAGCAGAAATGAGTGACTGAGCCTCTCTGACCCTCTTCATAGCCTCTTCAATCTCTTTATTTGACGCATCAGCCTTCAGGCTCGCACTCAGGTTCAAACCAGCAGCCAAAGGGTTCAGTCTAATCAGAGAGAAGAGCTTACGCTTAACCTCTGTAGCTACACCAAGTTGCTTTTATTCGTTTAATTTTGACGCCTTCGCACACTTACTTTGGATCCGTCATCATCTTTAGCAACTGATCAGCAGCCTGTAAGAAGACAGAAGATAGTCTAAAAATCTGAAGTATTCTTGGAAAATAAGTAGCTGAACTAAGTGGCATGAAGGTTTCACCTGTGGGTTCATATTGGGTCCAGCAAATCCAAACGCTGCCATTGGGTCTATGGTTGGAGCACCAAAGGGGTTGGCTCCAAGCTGAAAATAAAAAAGACAAATAAATAGTGTTTGTGCCCACGTGTGGCAAAACACAGAACTTCAAGCAGCTCCATCGCTGCTACTAAAAATGACAAATTAGGCAACAAAGACAGAATCTGAAATGTAACTTAACTCAAAAGTAGAACAGAAAGGGCAGTTCTTTGGTTAAGATGTATTTATGTCTCTCAGTATTTTTCACATTTTGCCACAGTGCCACCACAAACATCAATGCATTTTATCGTGATTTAACATAACAGAAAACCATTTTTAGGCTGAAAACACAGCCTCCTTTTTCAGACTTGCATTTAGCAAAACGTTTAAAACCATTCAACAATTACGCATTACACTGTGCATAAAAAAACAAAAAACATTAGTCTGTGGTTATAATGTACAAAATATCAAAGGGTGTGAACACACTAGCAATGTAGTGTACATGTCCTAGTTAAAGTCTTACAGCTGGATTTGGGAGGGGATTCGGTGTCGGGAGAAGGCCTCCGCCTGGCAAGATCCCTGCAACAGCATTTGCTGGGGCCAAAAGGGACAAAGCCTTAGCCTCATCAGGAATAGATCCTACAGCAAAATAAAAAACAGGCATTAGGAGTGAAAGTCTACACATTTGGAAAATTCACAGAAGACGTTCTGAAAAAGAAAAGAAAAATAAAAAGAAGTCTTCTCACTGCATTTCTTCAAATTAGGTTCAACAAAGTGGTCACTTACAGATCAGAGTTCCCTACTTCAAAAAGTAATCATTGCAGTGACTTAACTATTGCTGGAATAAATCACACTATTCCAATGAACACTGCCAAGAATATATCACCTGAATGTGTTTTTTAAGTCATGAACCAAACGTTAGCAAGCACATCGGCTTCTCCAGTTGGGTGTGCCCTCAATTTTCATTTAGATGCTTACTGAAACAAGCGACTCACGCTGGCGGCTTCGCTACTAAAAGCACACAGAGAAAAATCGAGATACACACAACAGAGAGAATTTTAAGGATTTGGCAGGAAAACTAAAAAAAGAAAAAAGAAAAAAAAGCTATCAGTGTCTACTTACCAAAAACACATTTCAGAATGATTAAGTGGTTAGACTAAATGATAAAATTCAGGGTAGGTAGCGTGCCTGCTGTACATCATAGGCTAAAAATCCTTACCTCAACACTGCATCACTTAACCACACCTTGGCAGGGGTTGAAGTCTTGATTATTATTTTTTTTTTTTTTTTAAAAGCTATCAGCTTTACATGAAATACACAACACCTCTAAGTTTTATGTTTTATATTGCGCAGATTACCAAACACCTCATTATCATTTGTCTCAACCTATTCCCAATGCAACTTATTCACAGAAATCACATGACCTAAATTTAGACACACAACAGGGAAAACATTTAAACACAAGAGCACACTGGAGAGAGAAATTGCTGCAGGACACAAAACTGTTGGATGGTATTTTCTGCAGGGTCTGGTATACAGGACTGGCTGAGCCAGGAAAAAGAACTGTAAAACACAACAACAAAACAAAAAAAGACCACTGTTAAAAGAGAATATTGTACCAGCATTGTCATGTTGGGTGGATATTTCATACAATTAACAACAAGGAGTTTTATCATCAGTGACATCAGGCATCCAGTAAATGAAAAGAGTTACCCTTTTTGAAGTCCAGGTTTAGCTCACACTGAAAGAATAGGGTTATTTTAAGCCACCTTGATGTTTCAGATACCTGGTTCTAACAAAACCATAAAAGCTACTGCCATTTCAAGGTCAACCTTTTAAGCATGACTGTGTCTGAATATATTCAATAGTCACTCAGCCACAACTACTGCTAAAATACTCAGTTCATGTAGATTTTTTTTTCCTGAAGCATCTTGTATATATGCTGTTTTAGCAAAGTTTAATAAATCTAGAGATGCACAGAGAAACCGGCTGGTGACCGAAATCAGACATTTTATATGTTGACCTGCAGATCAGAAAATATATATATTTTCCTGAATGTGCTACATGTAATCTCGACAAGTTTCATACCAGTCTGCTCCTACAATCTGCAATGAGGAAGTTTTACTCTGGGTAACACACTTAAAGCTGAGCTTTTCAGTTAGATATTAAAATCAAAGGAAGTGGATGTAGTTTAAAACTGGTTTTCTGAAGAGTCATGTGTTGTAGAACTTGACTCTTCTACAACACAGAGAGTGACTCTTTGTTTAGTGATTCTTCACCAATTAGTTAACTATTTAACTTTCAGGTTTAAAAGGTAATGACACACATTTCTGAATCAGAAAAACAGAACATCATTCCAAGCCAAAAGTACTTCAAAAAAGTACCAAGGAAGCTGAACATCCTTAAAAAAATTTGCTCCTATATTTTTAGTTTTAAGTTTGTTACCAGTGTTTTAGGGGTCTGAGTCAAATACTGGTAATTCTCAATATGCTGAGTGCACCATGTACAGTTAGTAATGCTAACGTAACCCATCGTGCTGATTTCTATTATAAAATGCAAAAGAGAAATTAAAATGTTACCTCTCAGCATTTTGAGTAAAACGAAAGCTAACGCCCTCAAACATGGTGTGTTGCAGCTTCTAATATAAATGTCTTCTGTCGCAAGACTAGAAAGAAAAACTGATCGGTTATTGGAAACGCAAAACCAGAAAAAGATCAAACTAATTTTGAAAGTTTACAGCAATATTAAACAAATTAGCCATAAACCTCATTGGTGCATCTCTAACTGAAAAAAAAAAATATATATATAATATATATTTCTGGTGAAACCGTTTTAATGTCTGTACACGTTTGGGTTTTGTTAAACATTTACAACATAGTGGTTTTGATTAAAACTATCGACTTCTTTTGCAGCAGTGAGTTAACACACATTTGTTTTTAGCTCCGTCTTCCAGAAAATTGACATTAAGAGTATGACTCTCTTGCACCGATATAATACATGGCCAAGCAGCCCTTTAAGAGGTTGAACACATCGCATGTTAAGCAATGCTTCTAACCAGCAATCCACGTCTGATTTTCATACTCTAAACCACTTAAAATAAAAAAACAAAAAGAGGGAAAGAGAAAGTCCAGGCAGAGACAGAATAGAGGACAAAATAGGGGGTGGGGCTTGAATGCTTGCTGGCCTTTGCAAATGTCTACAATTCCCTGTTGGCAGGCAGACGACCATCAACGAGGGGGCTGCTTTTGCCTTCTTCACTACAAAAACCACACATACACACACACACATACACACACACAAATAACAGAGAGAGGTTTAACAGTGGATAGTCCAATATGGGGGAAAATGTACATATGGCAATGTGCTTTTTTTTCTACTTTGTTTCAGAACTCTGAGGAGTCTGCACAGCCTGCTGCTGGGGGATGTTCTTGTGTGTAAAGCAGATTTTGCTACATTACATCATTTTTTTCTTTGTACAAGCAGCACCTGTTAAAAGCTAGACAAACTAAAAAAAACAAAAGAAAAAAAAAGAAAAGATAAGCCAGAGATATAATCCACAAAAAGCAAGAACAATTGCACTGTGGTGCAATTGTGTTGCCTCTCTTGATTTAAGAAAATAGGTCAAATCTGCTTTACACGCCATTTTACTAACCAGAAGAACCTGGAGTTTCTGTTTCAATCAATCTTCCTTTAAAACGATGCATAAATAAAACACCATAAGTTGAGCTGAGGAAATGGGATCCATTTAACTTGGTAACATTGCTACTTTTCAACAAATAGTGACATCATTCAAAAAGGAGCACGAACAGAATGACAAGACAAACCTTCAGCAAACGGGACCACGATCAAAGCTCTATCCACAAAAACCGTGTTGGTGAGATGCTGGGACACTCCCACAGACTCTGGCTCCTGGAACTTCACAAAGCAGACTCGGGATGTCACCGGCATAGGGGAATCACTGCAAATGAAGAATTTGGAAAAAGATTTTAAAATGCCCCAAAAGCTAAGCTACCATCTCAAATTTTATGATTATTAAACGACAGGGTATATCGTTATGGACTTGGGAATTGCGTAACAGATCTCTTCAGCAACTCACATAACCACATTTTCTTACAGTAGACTGGCTTGTACATATTTAAAAAAAATAGGTTTTGAAAAAGCTATGTTTTTCTTTAGCTTGTTTGTCTTTTGCGATTAATGCTCAGTTTGATTTATAGTTTTGAAAGAGGATCTAAGATTGCTCGGGATTTAAAAAGAGCGGTGAAACAGGCTTCCACGAAAATGCTAATTCGGAAGCTAGCGTTAGCTTCAGGGATGTGCTCTGGTAAGCCTGCGGCCTACATTTCCGTTACACAAAAAATATGCTTTCACTGCTTTTAGGACCCCAGTTGAATGCACTTGCATTTTATTAGCCTTAAAAGTTTAAATAAAAAGCGAAGTAGTCAACTCACTCTGGCGGAAATAGCTTTAGTTCCTCGATGGTTCCCAGAAAGCCAAACAATGTCCTCATCTGTTCCGACGTTGTGCTTGGCGACACATTGGTCACCTGAACCACCCGCGTCGTGTAACTCATTTTCGACACAACTACCGTTCTTTCAACAACAACAAAATAGACACACGCGGAAATAAATCACTGCAGCGACTATTCGTATCACATTAAAATCGTTTTCTTTGCAAATAACCAACAGAACAAAGGTTAGATGCCAACTAGAAGTAGAAACAACTGCTGGACGTCGCGGCCATATTGGATAGTGCTTGAGTTTTTGCGCATGCGTAGAAGGGAGGGACGTAAATGCAAATAAACATCTGGAGTTAGACATTGAAACCTCTTTTTGCGTTTCGTTTCTTTTCTGATAACTTGATTTAATCAAATTATGTAAATAGACATCGTGGCGCAACAAGATGAATATTGCACAAGAGAGATAAATCGCCCTTAATGACCTACAGAGGTCGCACTTTCCTCTTCTCAGTTGGTAAAACTTATAGTGTACAAATATTTCAATTTAATTTCAGTACAAATATGGCTTCTGTTTCAAGGTCTGTCACCAAACAGGTCAGAGATAAGTCTGTTGAGAAATTTAAAACAAGGTCACAAAAACTGATGCTCAGAAATTAAACAAATTATCTCTTTTCCAATTGGCTGACCGTATGTCATTTTGCAAATAAGAATGGCCAAAAATCAGACTCTTGTGGTTTTAAAATGGTAAAGACAAAACAACTGAAAATTCCAGGGAAACAAAGTATTGCCTCACAGCCTGCATGCTAGAAAAGAGATGTGAATACTTCTGCTTGGCACAGTAGAACAAATCTGGGAACTATAGTTTGGCTCTGGATTGTTTTAGTAAAATGAGGCAACCTTGTTGTCCAAACTATTTAAATTGAATGGCATGTGACTTATTGCACGTCACAGCACTGTGACTGGTAAAACGTGCTTTTCTCATGTTTTTTTTGTTGTTGTTCCTTGGCAGAACAATACAGACTCTGTTTTATGTCTAATCACTTCACGTGGATTATCCTGAACAGAGGTCCTGTATTGCTAAAGGAAACCAAAGAACTAGTGTGCACGTTTTTATCTTATTAGCACTATATATAACAGTCTTGGTACTTCATAACCTAATTATGTTTTAATCCTTCACTGTTCCTGATACAGTAAATGTAATATTATTTCATGTCTTATTGTGGCATGTGTACCAACTATTTAATCTGAAATTATTAAGTAAATAAAACTATTTTTGCTAATTTAATCTGAAAATACTTCTACCACATTCAATTAGAGATTTCAGTTAGTAGAGGTTTCAGTAGTTTATTACAAAGACCATATATCATTTCTAGCATGCACTTCTCCAGACAAAATTGTATTGTTGATTTCGCAGGCTGACTGCAGCAATAAAATGGAAAAAGAAAAAAAAAGGATCTCACAAAAATGTCTCAACAAGGAAGCTGACGCAGTTATTGAGGATGACAAAAATAAAATCACATGCACCATTGCAACAGTTTTGCCAAGCATTGTTTACTGCAATACTCACCTTGCTCAATAAATCCTTTTCTAGAGGGGCCAGTCCTCAAGTTATCCATCAGAGGGATATAGAGACAAAGGGATTTTTGTTCACGGTGTGACATGATTGGCCAGGGGAGAGATTTACAAAACAGTGCAGCAATCGTGACGTTGGCAGGGAAAATAAATACTCCAAATCCACTGGAAGATCAGAGGCTTCCAGCTCAGAAGTGACCCACAGTTTTCAAAACAGTTTGCACTTGTGTGTTACTGACGCAGGAGGAAAACATGGTGAGCAGGTGAGTTTCTGATGAAGTGAAGTACGTCGCAAAAGGAGGGCAAGCTTTGTTTAACATTTCTACTATTTCTGCGTGTTCTTATGTGGATATTTTGTCTGTGCGACAGATTATTGATATGCTTAAAAGTACAGACTGCTCGGCATGGAACTGTTTAAATATTATATGCAAATGCCGCACATTCCTCATATAACTTCATTTCAACATGCTTCTTTGTTACATTACTCTTTGATAACAGATTTGAACATCCGGCTGGCAGCTACAAGAAAATCTTTGAGACATGTGAGGAACTTGCTGAACCTCTGCCAGCAACAGTCACGGGTTTGTTTTTATCACTCTCGTATTGGTGATTTTCCAGTGTAGTTATTTTGACCATGTGATTAAAAAATAGATTTTTTTTTTTTATTTTGCAGGTAGAATTCCTTCATTTCTGAAGGGAAGTCTTCTCCGTTTGGGACCTGGACTCTTTGAGGTTGGAGATGAACCCTTCTATCACCTCTTTGATGGACAGGCCCTCATGCATAAATTTGACTTCAAGAACGGCCAAGTCACTTACTACAGGAAGTAAGAATTTCAACACAAAACCACAGCCTTGTCATCTTCAGCACATTTGCAAAATTCACAATGATTACAATCAGCACAAACATTTTAAAAACTGTGACATAAATGTTGATATGTCATGACTTTTTAGAACCCAAGTAATATTCTGATTTGTTTCTTGCCTTGTTATGCAAGAAAAACAAAAATGTCATATTTAAGCACGATTAAATTTTAGTTCTTGTTTCTTTCATTTCTTTCTTCTTTCAGGTTTATTCGAACAGATGCGTACGTCCGAGCCATCACAGAAAAACGTGTGGTTATCACTGAGTTTGGGACATTTGCCTACCCAGATCCCTGCAAGAATATCTTCTCCAGGTTGGCTACACACATAGAAAATTTCTTTAGTTCTAGGAAATATTGAAATTATGTATCTTTTCTAAAATGTATTTTTACCCTTTTTTTCTTTGCAGGTTTTTCTCCTATTTTAAAGGAGTTGAAGTCACAGATAACTGCCTGGTTAATGTTTACCCTATAGGAGAGGATTTCTATGCCGTGACAGAAACCAACTACATCACTAAAGTGAACACTGATACCTTGGAGACTCTGAAGAAGGTATTTCAGTGTAGCAGCAGACTTTGATGTGATACAAGTTTGAAATGTAGCTTCTTTAAGTTTGATGCAGCAAAAACAGAGTTACTGTGTAATATGGAAAAACGTAATGTTCGATTCAAGTTCTTTTTCATTTTGGATAGGTTTCAAAAAGAAAAAAATTATAGAGAAATATCTGGCATTCCAGGCTTTATTTTGTATCCAGTTGTGCAAAACTTCCATCCATCCAGGACTCTTGAAACATATGGATTTTTAACTTTAAATATATCATAAAGCTTGTAAAAGCTGTTTTTTATATGCAGGTAGACATGTGCAACTTCGTAAACATTAATGGCATCACAGCTCACCCCCATATTGAGCAAGATGGTACTGTATACAACATTGGAAACTGCATGGGAAAAGGTGCAACACTGGCCTACAACATTGTGAGGATTCCTCCCACTCAGAAAGGTTTGGATGAACAGCATATTAAAACAAATTCAAAACCTGTGTTCAATGTTTACCCCTGCATGGAGTTTATTGCAAGCTGCAGGGACCCGCATATTCCCAGTGACATAATCAGATCTTTGGGACAAACTTAACAATTAAATTATTATTACCGTTATTATCATATATAAATTCAAGAACCCATGCTCCTAGGATGCTAATTTCTCCTTATTATTATCATTATTGTTATTAAAAATCATATATATTAATGTTCTGCTTAATGCCTCTTGTAAGGTTCTCCTGTCTTTTTGTAAGTAAAACAACAGGGTTTTTTTCATTCCTTAGATAAGTCAGACCCTATTGAGAAGTCCAAAGTGGTGGTTCAGTTTCCCAGTGCTGAGAGGTTCAAGCCATCATATGTGCACAGGTGGGTGTAGTTTTGTGTTTCTTTTTTTCACTCTTTGCTTGTTCAAAACACTGTTGTATGAAGTCCAAGTTGTTAAAATATACTTCCCTCCATCACAGCTTCGGCATGTCAGAAAACTATTTTGTCTTCGTTGAGACTCCAGTGAAGATCAACCTGCTGAAGTTCCTCAGTGCCTGGAGCATCCGAGGTTCCAACTACATGGACTGCTTTGAGTCTAATGAAAGCCAAGGAGTATGATTTAAAACATCAGTCTTTATTTTATCATTTGTTCTCAGGCCAATTGGCTAACCTGTTGTAATTTAACCATCCTAGACCATTTTCCATGTTGCCAAGAAAGACCCTGGAGAGTACATTGACCTGAAGTTTAAAGGAGCACCGATTGGCATGTTCCACCACATCAACACCTATGAGGATCAAGGATTCATTGTTGTTGACATTTGCTCATGGAAAGGGTAGCTACATAGAATTAGCAATTTTTCCTCAACCTGATTGTCTCAAAAATGTGTTTGAAGCTGGCATGTACTTTGGTCACTTGCAACCAACGTATCCAAAATACCATTTCTGAAAGCACATATGAGACCTTCAAATAGGTTCTGCATGCGGGTGGCAACATGTCTCATGTTGTCTGTTATTGGCTACGACAACAGAAAACTAGAATAGCCTTGGATTTACTTAGTAACAACTAAGCATCATGTAAGACAACATTTATTGTGGCTTACCATCTCCATTCTTGTACATGATAATGAGCTTCCACTATCACTGGTTTGCAAATCAAGAGAAGATGGCTGGATTATGATGAAACAGGAAACAAAGATCCCAAAAGTGTATATTACAAGTTAGGAATCTAGGAATCTCTGGGAATTGTTTCCAGCACCTTGTTGAGTCTATGACATCTAAAATTAAAGGGTTTTTTTAAAGCAAAAGTTGTTCTCTGCAAAGTTGCAAAAACCTGGCTCTAGAAATTTGTAGTAAATAGTGGCCAGTAAGCATAAATCTCTTGTTCTTTTAGATTTGAGTTTGTTTACAACTACTTGTGGCTGGCCAACCTGAGAGCCAACTGGGAGGAGGTGAAGAAGGCAGCCATGATGGCGCCCCAGCCAGAGGTGCGGCGATATGTCATCCCTCTGGATGTCCACAAGGTGAGGCATCAGAAATTCATAAAATCCTTCCATGTAGTAAAAGGTTATATGTTTTCAGTTCTCACCAACCATGTTATGGACTTTATCTAGGAGGAGCAGGGGAAGAATCTCGTGAGTTTGCCGTATACCACAGCCACAGCAGTCATGCATGCTGACGGGATGATCTGGCTGGAGCCTGAAGTGCTCTTCTCTGGACCTCGCCAAGGTACCAACACATAGCTTGGGGATACATGCAATTTTTAGCAAATTCTAGTAATCTCATTTTGGTCTAACACTTCTCTTTTCTTGGGTTTAAGCCTTTGAGTTTCCACAGATTAACTACCAAAAGTATGGAGGAAAGAATTACTCATACGCCTATGGCCTTGGACTCAACCATTTCATACCAGACAGAGTAAGATATCATACGTTTTGAACTTAGAGAGAGAGACTTAAAATGTACTCATGTTAACTTCTTTTTCTAATATATGTGTAGATCTGCAAGCTGAATGTAAGGACCAAGGAGACTTGGGTTTGGCAAGAGCCTGAGTCATACCCCTCAGAGCCCTTGTTTGTTCAGACTCCAGATGGGGTAGATGAAGATGATGGTAAGTTAGATGGTATTAAATTAAAATAAACTAATATTAAAGCTGATTTACACACAAAAGATGCATGGAGGGGAGTTAAGCAAGTTTCAAACCTGCTGTCTCCACAGGTGTCCTCCTTACCATTGTGGCAGCTCCTGGTTCCCAGAGGCCAGCATATATGCTCATTCTAAATGCCAAGGATCTGTCAGAGATCGCAAGAGCAGAAGTGGAGTGCTCCATTCCCGTCACATTTCACGGGATGTACAAACACTGATGATCCAGTCCAGTTGCATACAGTACCACTCAGCATTTGAAACAATGATGACAATAAAAAGCACCTCCATGATAATCATCTTTAGAGAGAAAATGATTTTGTTGTTTTGTAGTTCATGTACAAATTACTAAGGGGATCATATTATTATGAATCTGAAGACATGTCTTTAAGAAAAGAACTGACTGTTTCGAAAATATGCACAACTTTAAGTAAATAACATCCTGGTGTTGATTTATTTCTACATATTTAATGCTATAGCACATGTAATGCAATAGACTTTTTGAACATGCTGATGATTGTGGCCCGAGCATTGTTACTTGGTACCATTGCAACTGTGTTGCAACAATGACCCAAATAAAAGGTTCCTTAAACTCCATGAGATGCTATGCAGATCTCTGTTTGCAGGGATGAAAATTCACTCACATCAGCATGAGAAACACTTGAAATGGCTCCAGTGGCAAGGTAATCAGAAACTATTTTCTGATTAATTGAGACAGGTTTTAGATATGCCAACACATTTAATAAGGTAAGACTGACAGTAGCCTTCATAGGGTTATTTTCTTTTCAAACAATGCATTCAATTTCCACAAATCCCCATGCTCCCTTGTTAGGACTGGGTTTTTTTTTACATTGGAAAACAACATTTCATTACAAGTATATCTCATTTGAAATGATTCTTAAGCTAGAAAAACATCAGATTCTTCATCTTTACAATCTTGACAAAACCTCCATAGTTAAGATGAAACTGCAGAAATCTGTTTACATGTCACACATGAACCAGTAGTCACTTGATGTTTGTTCCAGTGTGTAGCCAGAATCTGAAAAGTGCAACCACACAGATCTTGCAACCCTGCAAACTAAGAGTACTGAAGGTTAAAAGAGACATGTTAGAAACAAAACATTCTTTTCAATGGCTTTATGGTGTATATTTGATCTTGCACTAGTCATTATGGTGATGAACAGACAATTTTCAGAATTTTGTCCTTATTGATCATCAGTTTGCATTATACATATAGTGTTAAATGTAAACAATCAATAGACCTTGTACAGCAAGAAGGCATTTAACTAAAAACTGCTGGCTCTAAGCTAAAAATTTAAATAATGCATCAAAAGTTCAGAAGTTACACCCATTTATTATATCAACCCTCTCTGGGTGTTGGTTTTTTTTCTTATTAATTCAGGAATGGTCTTGGATCAGATGCAAGTTTTAAATATGCATTTGGTCGCTCTCCAAGAAAACTCTCAGATGTATTCAGATAGAAAGCATTGAGTTCAGAAGGAGACAAATCAATATGAAATCTAAAAAAAAGGAAAGCAACCATGAGATCAACGAGAATAAACAGAAGTGCAAACAAGGCAGATAAGTAATAGTGTAAAAAGAGCAAACAAATGAGAAATGTTGCCTACACATATCTCTCATATAAAGGGATGACTTTCCATTGATAGTAAATAATGACTCTTACTGACCCTAATGTCACTTATGACAGCTCAAACCAAGAAAAAACCTGTTCTTCAATGTTGGAAAACAGGCAAAGACGACAAGACCATAATTTGAAACAATGGTTTTTGAGCATGGGACTGCAAAGATTTCAGCAGCATTAGAAGTTTATATTCAAACATTATGTTATGACAACATGCAAATATTGCTAAAGCAATTGATCTGGAATTGTTTCGAAAATTCAGTTAAATGCTGAAAAGTAATACAGCTAAACAGACCACAAAGGCAACAAAAGAACAAAAAGAACAAATTAAATGTAATATTCCTGCAAAGTATGCAATTTTGACAGTTTTCTCGTCAAAATTGCATACTTTTCCAAAATCCGATTTGCAAAGATCCCAAGCTTTAGCAACTTGATTCAACCCTAATTGGAAATAAAAACTCATAGAAAAGGATTAGAAACAGCAAAGAAAACAACGCCAACCTGCCTGGAAAATGAGTCAAAGTCAAAATAAAGTATGAAACACATCACAATGTACTTTAGAAGATGCAGACCAAAAAAGGACGATCTTGTTCTAAATTGGTAAGCTCTAAGCTTTCAGATTTTAGAACTCTGCATAGATGAGATTGGCATAGACACAGTTATGCCAGGAAATTTAGATTTTCTTTATCACTTCAAAAGCTGCATCATTAAAGCCAATAAATAGATTTGAGATTAGTGGCGCAGTTGGTAGAGCTGTTGCCTTGCAGCAAGAAGGTTCTGGGTTCGATTCCCGGCCCTGGTCTTTCTGCATGGAGTTTGCATGTTCTCATTGTGCATGTGTGGCTCTCACCTGGAACATTAGCTGGAGATAGGCACCAGCACCTCTTGACCCCACTAAGGGACAAGGGTGTAAAGAAAATGGATGGATGGACCACCATTAGCATATTAAAACTTTTAGTATGCACTTTAATTGGATTCTATTTGCAATTTTTCATACGTCTGAAAATCTTGCACATATTTAAAGAGCGATGTCTGCTGTGTAGTATTTTCATACCAAGTGATGGTGTAAATCTGAGAAGAATGAATTGCCAAACAAATCATGCGTCGTAACACTTAGCATACACAAACATATTGGATAGAAGCAGCAAAAACATGGAAAATGAGGGATTAAAATTCCAAACTGGTGCCGCCATGGTGCAACATAGAAGCCCTGATTATGTAGTCACGCTTTTCACTTCGCTGCCAGATTTCAGGATTGCATTAATGAAAGGCTCAGCTATTTAGCATTTAAGCATTCTGTTGTGTTCCAGGTTTGTGATCACAATGTAACAAATTCAGGCCCCTGGGCTTGAATTTATCCAATTGGATATTGGGTGTTTTTATTAATGTATGATATAACAACAGAAAGAGTGTGGGTATTTTAAATAAAACCACAACTAGTTTCTCTCCAATTTATTGTTTACACAAGGACTTAGCCTTTCCAAAGGGACAGAAATAAAACGATTACAAGAAATGCTCAGAATAAAGTTAAAACTGAAAAACAATAAAGGAAAAGCAAGAGGAAATCATTACGTCTCACTTTTACCTCTTACACCACAAAAGAAGTCTCAACACTGGGACAGAGGTTTGCACATAAAAACAGTGTATAAGCTAGCTAGTATATGGACTAAATGTGCAGTGGATTTAACAGGAATGTGAAATAAAACACAGTTAAACTGAAAAAGACAACAAAAAACAATTGCATAATGCTACAAATCAAATGAACTATGGTAACTACTGCTACAGTGACTTAGAATAAAACAATACATTTTTTAATAAATGAATCTAGCTTCTTATGTTAAACACATGAAAAGCTCGACTTAAATTGCCAAGATGTAGAGATGCACCCATCAGTCAATTTCCCCTTGATCAGCTTTGATTAATGTTTGGCAGGTCAATTACTGAAGCATTTGTTTCTCCTAAATGCATCAAAACTACGAACTCTAACAATTAAATTACCAAATCAACTAATATCCTGTATTTTGATGCACTTTTTTTGCCCAAATTTATAAAAGAAAATTGGTATATATGCTTTATTGCACACATTAGGATTACACTGTCATACCGTATCCATCTGTTGGGCTCAAAAATAGCTGTATCAAGTTCTACAATCAAAAAGAAAAAGCAACCACCTATCCATGGTCGATACATTTTTACACATGGAGGGCAAAGTGGGAGCTCCTGTCTATCCCTAGTGGTCATTAGGTGAGAGGTGATGTTCACCTGAACAGGCCACAAGTTCATCACAGGGCAACACAAAAGACCCCCCAAATCTGTACTGGTCATAAAAATGCTGATTAGTGCATCTCAATAAAAATAACTAGAGTTTCTAGAAGAAGACTGTCTGCATAAGTAAAGACTCCTTCAAACTTAAAAAAAACAACAAAAAAACACAATGGAAAAACAGATGAAAAACAAAACAAAAACAATTAAATCAAAACCATAATAATAATCATCTGGCTGACAGATGGATGGTGCCGTTTTATTTTACACTTTGACAAGTCAATATATTCATTTTTATTTGCTATAAAAGCACATGCTCGTCTGCAGCACATGCCTGACACCATCACTCTTTCAGGAAACTCCTGATCTGAAAGTGTCAAACTACTCCCTTCACCTCAAGCAAGCCTCTGTCCCTTCTCTTAAACAGGGGGGGGAAATAAAAAGGAAAATCAAAATTAAAATACGATAAACAAAAACAGACGTTCACACAGCTGGATCATAGGTATTATGAAATGCATCTTCTGGCTTACTCACTACAGACAGTAGGGAAATATCTTTTATCCGCTATACAACTCCTGCGTCTCAGGAGATAAAAGAAAGTTTTGATAGTGCAAGGTTATAAGGTAAATATATTAATATGTTGTTTTAGATAATGTCCTATAAGTAAAGTGCAAATCTCTGATCAGATGAAAGGTGTGTGCAAGCGTTTCTCAAGTTTGACTGACTCCTCCCACTCCTTGTCCATGCACAAATCAGCCCTTGACAGACAACCTGGACATCATCTGGTGCAACATTCATGTAACAAATATGCAGTCTATTATACTGAGTGACTTATGTTATATTTATCTGTGTTGTTTGGAATCTGGACTTGACAAGTGTATGTCTTAGTATTTGCACACCACGGAAGGATAGGGTCATTTTAAGTCGGAGCATGTTGAGATCAGTGTCGCAGAAACATATTCCAATCGTTAAGCTTAAGAGTCAGTAATTTGGTAAACTATGCGTTCATTTGAATCCATTTTTTTGATCAAGTGACAAAAGTTATGGTGAAGCGAGACCAGCTCAAGTGAAAATGTTCATTTACCACAGAGCTCGCACACAACACAACACA